>OX402597.1:14445719-15695719 GCA_948098905.1 Tiliacea aurago | reverse complement strand
GTACTGCCTTCTGAATCAGGCCCTTAATCCCACCACCTAACGAGAGCCTCGAGAGATGTTGATCGAGGCTCTCGGCCATCAGGCCATTGGCTGATACGACAATCGGCACAATGATAGCCGAGCTCACATTCCACATGTATTATTATTATTATGTTTCACACATACGAAACGTAACTCGAAACAGTTGCCGTTATTATTATTTAATTGGGGTGCCAGGGTCGGGTAAAGAGGTAACCAGGTTGAAGCAAACTTTGACAGGATAATAACGGTGTATTCCTCGTCGGTTACCCAAAATAAATGTATTCTGAAAAACAGACAGTACCAAAATCATTATAAACTCTCAAGGGTTTAATTTGTACAAAGTATTATTGGTTATCAATTAATATTTATTAGTTTATTTGTTTATAATATCATCATTTCAGCCGAAAGACGTCCACTGCTGGACATAGGCCTACCCCAAAAAGGGGGGGGGGGGATTTGCCATAATCGCCACGCTTGGCAGGCGGGTTGGCACAATATAATGTACTTACTTATAAAGCGCTACAAGGTTCTGTAGCCACGTGGCCAAAATCGGTACCAACGCCGCCATTTTGTTTTTTCCACACATTGCGAGTACATACTAATTCCATACCATTTTAGAAAACAATAGCACAATATGCAGCAAACATTATGTTACAGAGTCTATATTATAAAGATTATAACTCCCCCCCCGTTAACGTCATTCCGCGCGCAAGTGCTAGTCACCGCCCGAGGTATGTGAGCGGTCAGACGGGGGAGGTAGATAATGGTGAAGTTAACTCAATCTGCCAATCTTGTCAATGGGACCTCCCCCCGACCACATACCTCACATACCTCAGGCGGTGAGTAGCACTCGCGCGCGGACTATAGCGCCAAAAGATCCTTGTAGCAGTGTACCTACCTATAGTACCAGCTTTTCCATAAGGGTGTACACGGGGCCCGTGCCCAGGGGCCGCCTCGTCATTGGGCCCCGGAAGGCCGATTCAACGCTCGCACTCAATAGTGCATTTTTTCTTCTATTTTCAGGTTATATCCAACCTGCAGCATTTTATTTTAATAACGTACCTACCGAAGTTCTATTTCTTAAAAAAGTTAATAACACGTATTTGATTTGTCTCGATTACCCATTAGTAAATATAAAATCATAACAAAAAAGTGTTTTTTTTTGTCACTTGTCAAGTGACTACCCCAAATTGTGTGCCCAAGGACCTGCTCTAAGACGGCCTTGCCTACCTATACATACATTTGGGGTGGGTAACTGCCAGAGGGTAAAGTATCGTAATTATTATTTAATTAGAGCAAGGGTCGCGTCCGTATAAATTATACGTATTATACTTCAGTCATCAGTAACGCGATATGTAGCGAAAACTTATTATTTACACATTGGAACCTTTTTGTTTTGGAGAAATTAAATTATAATTCGAATTATACTCCTGACTTTTCTTGGGTTTGCTCGCGTCTTTTTGAAGCTGTACTGCCTACTATACTAACTGTTCCATACGTTGAAAGTATTCCGTAACTCCCGAGAATTAAATTCATCAATCCATCAAAAAACTTCAAAAGCGACAAAGCATTCGTAGCATTACTACGAAGCTCGCTACGCCGTAGCACTCTGTGCTACTGGCTACGAGTGTGCGCAGACGCAAGGCAGCACTGAAAACTAGACTGGAGGCATCAACCCCTGTATTCATTAACGTTGCTTATAGTTAACAGACGTTTAAACGTCAGAAATGTATGGTTAAACAGGCACTAATTTTAACGCGGCAGTGGTCGCGGTATAATAGAAATCACGTGAGTGGTCGCGTGGATTACATATTATTATGTGGGCCAATTTGTTTTGTCTTTTTTTAAATGAAAATCGTGGTTATTGTCATCAACCGGGCACAAATCCACACTTCGGGCTGCTACTGAAAAATTACTAACACTTTGCCTGACCTGGGAATCGAACCCAGAACCTCATGACACTATGGACTTCATAAATAAAAACCGGCCAAGTGCGAGTCGGACTCGTGCACGAAGGGTTATTATCGAAGGGGTATTATCTATAAAAATGGCAAAAAACACGTTTGTTGTATGGGCCCTTAAATATTTATTTTGTTCTATTTTTTTTGTATTATTTGTTATAGCTGCAACAGAAATACATCATCTGTGAAAATTTCAACTATCTAGCTATTACGGTTCATGAGATACAGCCTGGTGACAGACGGACAGACAGACAAACAGACAGATAGCGGAGCCTTAGTAATAGGGTTCCCGTTTTACGGAACCCTAAAAACTAAAGTAAACATCCTAGACTAAATCAACAGGCTGTCCAACGATGATACATTTTATTGTCTCTCGCAAACAATGTCGCTTCCATATAACATTATGACACCCTGTTTTCTGAGCAAGACTCAATTATATTTTATTGTCGCACTTTTATACCGTATTTTAACGGGTTACGAGCAGGGCTTGGAAACCGGTTAATTTTCCATGTAAACTTAACCGTTATGTATTACATGTATTACACGTTATGTATTGTTTTCGAACATATTTCGATAATTATTTAATATTATGTTATAAAATCAATGCTGAACATAATGTGATGGAGCAATCGTTGAAGCTAATACCAAATGTATCAAAAATAATTTGTATCTTCGGAAATAAAAAATAACTGGTTTCAAGCCCTGGTTACGAGGACAAACTGGATGGAAAAGACTATAAGACAACGTTAAGGCCTTATTTAGTTGTGATGAATTTTATACCTATAATATACAACTAGCTTCTGCCTGCGACTTCGCTCTTTGACGTTCGCCGATAAATTGCGGACGCTATGTGGCGGCCACCGCTCTTCGCCATTCGCTGGTAAACTACGGCACTATGTGATGGCCGCCACTTTTCGTCGACGCTATGTGGCGGCGGCCGATATGTGGCGGCGAAAGCTATGTCAGCCACCGCTATGTGGCGGCCACCGCTATGTGGTGGCCACTGCTATGTGGCGGCCACCACTATGTGGCTGCCATCGCTATGTGGCGGCTACCGCTATATGGTGGCCACCGCTCTTTGATGTTCGCCGGTAAATTGCGGAGGCGATGTGGCTGCCACCGCTACATGGCGGCCACCGCTACATGGCGGCCACCGCTATGTGGCGGCCACTGCTACATGGCGGCTACCGCTACATGGCGGCCACCGCTATTCAGTAATAACAAAAAGGACGGCTGGAAATATATTTGTTATCAATTTGCTTTTTTGAAACCATACTCTGCACTATGCTTCGTAGAAGTTTACTGCTTAAAATATTATTAAAAGCAACCTACATGTGTGGTGAATACTATGCAGATCGGTGATGACTGCACAGAACGATCTCAGTCTCTTTGTCATACTTCACGACCTTTCTTACACATTTATATAGAAACAATAACCCCAATGCGTTAATCACCGCAAAAATTATTTTAAATTTGCCACCTTAAAATTAAATGTTCAGGCCTTCACATAGAAGCTCGTCAACTCGTGTTAAAAAACCGACTGATCCAGCGAGCGTTGAGTGCCAGTGTTAACGTTGTCTACTACAACGTTCGGCGTTACACTAGTGATGCGATTAATTTTGGTAAAAAAAAGATTATGGAAAAAAAAAGTTTTATTTTATTAAGTAGGTACATTCGTAATAATTATTTACGTAACACTGTAAAGTACGTAACAGTCTTAATTGTAGGTAGGTAAATAACATGCATAAAGCAGAAATAATGGGGGGGTTATTAATCTAATTTAAACCACCGCAGTTAATAAATATAATTATATAAATAAATAAAAACGTTTATTATGACCAACAAGTTAAATGATGTGTTTTGCTTGAAAACACAATTTTTTCGTTCAGCATATTTTTAATTTTAGTAACAATAACGCAATTCACATTTTATGTTTCCTATATCTTTGATATTACACATCTGGGTGAGGTTCGAACCTTATTTGAATATTCATTCGAACTATGACAACTTGGCAATTCTGAGGAACGAATTCCAAAGAAATAATTGTAAACATCTGAAAGTGTATGCAACAAGACGATCAAACTAACTTATTGCCATCCAAGTAAATGTTCAAGGTATCAGAATGACACTCAAAACCGCAGTAACTTAACGTCGAGAGCAGATAAAGGGATGCAGCTTCACACAATGCCAGAGCAGTATCTCTTTGGTAGCAGCTTGGATTTGGATAAGTACTGAGATACCCCAAGCTTTGAAGTGAAATCAATATAATAAGTATATCATAGATGCGAAAGTAACTGTAGCAGTGCGGTCCGAGTTGCGCTGTAATCAATTTGAGCACGCTTACAGCCGTAACGAATTAGCGTGAGCGCAAAAACGATGTCGCGCGAATCGTAATAGATAACGTTATGACATGCGCCATCTTGGGATAGCGCCGACCATGCCTTAAATTAAATCACCGTGAGCGCTGTCAAAAATGACAGTTGTGCTGTTTTGTTTTGAGTCGCATCGTATCTAATTAGCGTGGCATTTTCAAAATTGTGCTTCTGGCTACAGTTGCCATCTAACCAAAGAAGAAGTAGTGTACAAATGTGTGTGTGGTGTATACACAAAGAAATACTGTAATCCAACGTTCTGAATTGTTGACAGCTGTCAGCTGTCATAATCGTGATATCTAAATCGGAACGCAAATTATTGATATGAGCGCTGTGAGCAACTATGGGCTAATTAAGAATGCAGCCCAACTCACTGTCTGTCTGTCTCTCGGACTGTCAGTCCACCTGTCTATTTTTCCTTTCTTTCCTCCCGCTTTCTGTGGGAGTGATTTCGTGAAAAGGGACGGAAGTGTGTAACAGGAAGTGGCAGCTTGAGCATGGAACGAGTAAGTACTTTTGAATAGCATTTAAAGTCCCTTTGTCTGTGTGGTGCTGGACGTTAAGAATAGCACTTCCCTATTTCTACCCGTGGGTGTCGTAAAAGGCGACTAAGAGACTTACTAGTAAGTACTATACTAAAAATTATTCGAATAAATATTTCAGTATTTAGCTTTTTTAACTTTTGAGTTTAATTTCTGTCGCTGCTCAGTTGCTTATTACCAAGATGAGATGTCAGATGTTACACATTTTTTTTTAAATAATATTTTAATGGCCTGGTTGCTGGGACCTTTTAGCCAAGTCTTTATTTAGTTACAAAGCTTGTAATTGTAATTAATGAAATTAATTATAATATTCAATGCATGATGATGATATCCCCCCGCTCCCCTTGAGTTTCAGTAAAGATGTGGCACTTTACTGAGACCTCACGCGGGCTCCTTGAGAGAACTTGAAGCGAAGTTGCACTGTTTTGTTTCATTTGCCTACACTAATGCACGTTCACAAACACTTAATGGTTAATAATCCACCATTATTACACATTAATATTCGGCTAAACACAAATTTCGGAAAATTAAACAAACTGCTGAACATGACGTTTCACTTTCCCGCCAAGAAGTCAGATGTTACACAGCTTATGCGATACTTTAAGGCTTGCTCGTTTTTTATCCCGGTAGTTATGTTCCCGTGGGATAATTTCAACCTCCATGCGGGCGAAGCCGCGGGCAAAAGCTCGTCTCCAATAATACTTCATAATTCGAATACAGCGTCTTACCACACGCCGCGTCAAGATGGTTGCTATGGAAATGAAGGTAATGAGGTGGTTTTGTTTTAAGGCTCCCGGAGACAGGTGCGACGCAACGGTGCGACGCGATTCTGGTAGAACAATTCGATAAAGTTTTCATAGAAATGGTTCTACTAGAGTCACGTCGTGCTGTCACGTAGCGCTGTCGCGTCGCGCTGTAACGTCGCGCTGTCACGTCGCAGTCGCACTGTTGCGTCGCGCCTTTCTACGAGAGCTTTTAGCCAAGAACCCAGTTTTCATTTCTTTTTTTGGCATCATTATTTCAGTGAACTTTTTGAAACATCATTCCCGGCGTGTCCGATCACTATGTAACCGCAAAAAGTCCATTAAACTTCGTCACAACATGGCATTTTCACTTCTCAGAAATAAAACTGTTTGCGAAAACGTAAATTAAGTAATTGTTATATTTACCAAGTGTTTGAGAAGTGCTGCTGGAGATTCTGTTTTAGGGTATTTTGTTGCTGTTTTATTGTACTGTGTAAACATTGGGCTCTTAATTTATTTTATATTCGATCCACCGAGAGAATGCGTTCGTCGATTAGGAACTAATAAAGTTTAAATTCGTAAAACACGTTTTTTTTTGTGCTCAGCTGACAAGTATCAGGAACGCGTTCTCTCACCGGTCGGAGTTTAAGAGATAAATTAACTTAAATATAACTTACGTGTAGTGTAATGAGGATAAAAACTGCCACTTGCGTCGCTACTATCGAACGTCTAAGAATTTGACAGCTAGCTGTCACTATCTCTATCCTCCTATTCCTTCCCGTGGGTGTCGTAAAAGGCGACTAAGGGACTTACTAGAGAATGGGCAGCATTGTTCTCTATGCAATTTAACACCATACTGCGATCGCCAACCCGCTTGCCAAGTGTGGCTATTATGGCAACCCCTCCCTATTGGGGGAGGCCTATGTCCAGCAGTGGACGCCTTTCGGTTGATGATAATGTCACTATCTATACATTTTTTGTAAACACGCGACTTCTTTTACGCATAATTAATTCCCATGCCCCGTTGCGCAGCTGTTAACTGCAAAAATAGGGTCCCATGTATTTGCCAAAGATGTTAAACCCAAAAAAACGGTGGACGAAAGCTTTCAGGAAAAAAATACGAGTGTGCTTTAGACCACACGACTGAAGTAAACCGTACAAATATTAATACTAATTATACTTCCGTAACGCTCTCGTCATACATTCACCTCCTCGCCAAGTCAAGCGTGCCAGAAGTATAACTTAAAAAAAAAAACGAGTGTGCTTTAGACCACATGACTGAAGTAAAACTTACAAATATTAATACTAATTATACTTCCGTAACGCTCTCGTCATACATGCACCTCCTCGCCAAGTCAAGCGTGCCAGAAGTTTAACTTCAAAAAAAAAAACGAGTGTGCTTTAGACCACACGACTGAAGTAAAACTTACAAATAGTAATACTAATTATACTTCCGTAACGCTCTCGTCATGCATTCACCAGCTTACTCCCCAAGTCAAGCGTGCCTAAAGAAGTGTTACTTCAAAAAAACGTAAACCCGATATTTTGTCGAGACTATTTGCTATCCTTTGAAGACTTTTGGGAGGAATTCGTATACAGGTGAGGCTCCCAAGATAACTAAGTCTGTTTTCTTTACCTACAGGCACTTCTGATGACATATTATGTAAATTTAGTAAAGGTGTAGGTATGTGTGTTTTGTATTATCATAATAATATTAGATCAGTGCTAGAATTAACATCTCTGAAGATTATTCAGTCAGGAAGATCACCCTCGAGTTGGTTTTCAACTCTGATCAGGTTATTTCTGTTGGACGCTTCCAGACTTCAACAAAAAAGAACAAATTCAACAAACACAAAATAACCTACAAATTATTTAAAAAAAACATAATTTATTGACTTTTCCACTACAGCTTGTTCCGTGTGGTGCTGGATGTAAACAATAGCACCATCCTATTTCTTCCCGTGGGTGTCGTAAAAGGCGACTAAGGGACTTACTAGAGAATGGGCAGCAGCGTTCTCTATGCATTTTAACCAGGGCTTGAAACCAGTTAATTTTTATTTCGGAAGATACAAATTACTTTAGATACAATTGATATTAGCTTCAAAGATTGCTTAATCACATTAAGTTCAGCATTGATTTTGTAACAAAATATTAAATAATTTAACGATATATGTTCGAAAACCTTTTTAATAACGGTTAAGGTTACATAGTAAATTAACCGGTTTCCGAGCCCTGATTTTAACACTATACTCCGATCGCCAACCCGCCTGCCAAGCGTTGCGATTATGGCAACCCCTACCTATTGGGGGAGGCCTATGTCCAGCAGTGGACGTCTTTCGACTGAAATGATGATGACGCTTCCCTTGTCTTTAGCTTGTCTTTTAATAGTGCTACACTCCAAGTCGCATACATATTTATCTAGTTTTCGTTCATAAACAATGGCGATTTGTAGACGGACAACTGTGCTGCCACCTATGACGAGCCTCCAGTTTTTAACCCTATTGTAGGTAAGGGGCTTGTGGCTAAGTAATAGCAGCACGGATTGACCGATCTGGTTAAGCTACGCTTGCCGGGGTTGGTCCGTGGATGGGTGACGACATTTATATACCAAGACCCCTCCGTGCCTCGGAAAGCACGTTAAGCCGTTATTCATCTCTTCGTTTATTAATCGCCACGCTTGGCAAGCGGGTTGGCGATTGCAGTATGGTGTTAAAATGCATAGAGAACGCTGCTGCCCATTCTCCAGTAAGTCCCTTAGTCGCCTTTTACGACACCCACGGGAAGAAATGGGATGATGCTATTTTACGTCCAGCACCACACGGAGCAGCACGAGGAGCTCGTGGCTAAGTAATAACGCACGGGTCAATCCATGAGGTTAGTCTACGCTTGCCGGGGTTGGTCCGTGGATGGGTGACCATCTTTACACACTGAGACTCCTCCGTGCCTCGGAAAGCACGTATAGACGTTGGTCCCGGCTGTCATTCGTGGATCTTTGACAGTCGTTACGGATCGTCAGAAGCCCGAAAGTCTGACAACCAGTCTTACCAAGGGGTATCGTGTTACCCTATTACTGGGTTGTGGAGTTCAGATAGGTAGTCGCTTCATGTAAAATACTGGTATTCAGCTGCGTCCGGTTAGACTGGAACCTGACCCCAACAAAGTTAGGAAAAGGTTAGGCAGATTGATTAATTTTGATTTTTGTTCTTTTTAGGGTTCCATAGCCAAATGGCAAAAAACGGAACCCGGATTCATCATGTCTGTCTGTCTGTGTCATACGTGCTTTCCGAGGCATGGAGGAGTCTCGGTATGTAAAGATGGTCACCCATTCACGGACCAACCCCGGCAAGCGTAGACTAACCTGATGGGTTGATCCGTGCATTATTACTTAGCCACGAGCTCCTCGTGCTGCTTCGTGTAGTGCTGGACGTAAAGAATAGCATCATCCAATTTCTTCCCGTGGGTGTCGTAAAAGGCGACTAAGGGACTTACTAGAGAATGGGCAACAGCGTTCTCTATGCATTTTAACACCATACTGCAATCGCCAACCCACTTGCCAAGCGTGGCGATTATGGCACCCCCCGCCCCCTTTTGGGGGAGACCTATGTCCAGCAGTGGACGTCTTTCGGCTGGAATGATGATGAGCTCCTCCTTAATTAATAAAGAACATGCATTTTAATAGCAGATCTCCATAAACCGTTGACATAATTCTCAAACGATACATGCAGCCTACTTCACAAAGCACATCAAATAAAAAGGATTCATAAAAATTAACGTTTATTTCTACGACGACCTCCGTAACGTCGGACATAGAGTAAAAATATGCAGCGTTACAAGTGACTTTAAAAGGGAAAAGGACCACTTCCAATTAAATTCTAAGGGTTCCCCGAAACGATCAACTGTCATCAATTTCTGTTGTAGTAATATTTTCAATTCCTTCAATTGCACCTGGTATAAATTGGCGCATCAATGTGTAGGTATCAATCGCTTTAAAATTGACAATGGCAATTTATCGTTTCGGAGACCCTTTATTTAGCAGCTCGAATAAGGAAAAAAAAATATTCCTCTCGCATCAGCGCTTAGCCTTCTCTCGTATTGTATGGTATAAAAAGAAAAGCACATGCTGTCATAAAAATATTAACCAGTCAGCAAAAACCTAGTTAATATTTGTCAGACAATTTTTTTTGGGTTTTATTTAGTCATTTGGTAACGTTTTTCTACGGGCTAACGGGCTCAGACAATGAATATGGTATCTACCATGTTTTTTATCCTAAGATGAGTTATTTCAAGAACTAACATAACATTGTAGTTGAAAAACATGTTCTCCCATACATTCCAACTGTAAAATGTAACTTTGGACGCACAACATTGAGAGATTTACGATGTTATTTTAACACCATTGACGTCTAATAGATTTTCCTGTAATCTATAAGGGTAATGAACTAATTTCTGTATTTTTTCTGAATTTTATTCTCATTAGTTTCGGAGATACGAGGATGGTCAATTTTCATGAATTTTCTCAAATAACTTTAAAACTATTTATTTTAAAAAATATTTGTGATTTTCACAACAAGCCCTTTCATTTGATATGTACACGGTACAGTTTGAAATATTTTTTTATATTATATATATTTTGCCCCCCATAAGTAACCCTCTTATTCAAAATTCATTTATTTACGTTACACGTCCGTGTTTGGGTCACAGAAATTCATTTGTGTACCTAGTTCAGTCCAGTAGATTCGGGGCAAATTGGCTGTGACAGACGGACAGATAGACAGACACACGAGTGATCCTATAGGGGTTCCGTTTTTTCATTCGGACGTAAGGAACTCTAAGAATAGTACTTAGCATAATCAGCCTATAATGTTCCCACTGCTGGGACACAGGCCTCCTCTCTTCGAGAGGGAGTGGGCTGTAATCTACCACCCGGGCCCAGTGCGGGTTGGTAGATGTCACATGTCTTCGAATTTTTGGTTCTAGGACATGCCGGTTTCCTCACAATGTTTTCCTTCACCGTTATGAGAGCAGTGGTGATTAAATAATTTACACAAAGTAAAGCGCCTGCCTGGGTTTGAACCCATGACCTACAACTCGTAAGTCGGGGCCGTTATCACTGGGCCACCACTGCTCTACTGGAATAGTGTTATAAAATACAAATAAAATTAGTGAACTGTGTATCTATATTATTTTCTACTCTGTGTCGTGAAGCATAATCAAGACTTTATAACGAAGGAAATTATTAGAATTTTTCCATTTCTAGAAGCATACCAGTTAGTGTCGGGTTACCCGCTCATGATTTGATATTAATACCATTGTTTTATGACATTTAAGTTTATCTTTTTTACAGTACTTACCTTGTTTAGATGAACTGAAAATATCTTCATCATCATCATCATATCAGCAGAAAGACGTCCACATCTGGACATAGGCCTCCCCCAAAGGGGGGGTTTGCCATAATCGCCACGCTTGGCAGGCGGGTTGGCGATCGCAGTATGGTGTTAAAATGCATAGAGAACGCTGCTGCCTATTCTCTAGTAATTTTTCCCTTAGTCGCCTTTTACGACACCCACGGGAAGAAATGGGTTAGTGCTATTCTTTACGTCCGGCACCACACGGACAACTTGGAAAATATCTTGTGTCGAAGATATTTTTGATCATGATATTTTGTAGTACATTACTAAATATCATTAGGTAGTAAATTCGGAAACCAGCTGTTTATTTAATGAATTAATGTACAGTCAAATGTACAGTATCAGTATCTAGCACTAAAGCAAATTGCCAAGCCATACAAACGATGATCTTTCACAAAATATGTATTCACCCTCAAATCACAAGACTCATTAATTTAACTTGTTGCCAACCAATCGCTTTGAGGTGATTCAAGAAATTCAACATAAAATTATAATTAAGTACCTATAAATAAACTTCAGCTGATTTTCCCAAAAGAGCCAATTAAGGAATAAATTAGCTTTCATGAAAAACTTATTAAAGTATTTATTGTCATACATTGAAAGAACTTCGATTGCTTATAGAATCTTTAAAGAAGCTAGTACATGAAAAATTCTTAAGTATACAAGATTTCTGACCTTTCACGTTTTCAAAAGAAGTTATATACCTATTTAAGGGGGATGCGCTAAGGTAGCCGGCGAAATTCAAAATTTCTTACGCTTTTTGGAATTTGCACGTCAGTAACAGGTTGTCTGTTGATCTAAATATGATTCGCGGCTATAACAAGTATGGCTTCACAGAGTTATAATCATTAGAATCAGCATTACAACTCTCTAAGTTCAAAAAAAGGAAAGAAAATTTGAATTTCGCGGGCTACTTTACTGCATCCCCCTTATGGTGGATCCGCAGCTGTAGCCGCGAAATTCAGATTTTATTACGTTTTTTGCTATTTGCAGGTCAGTATCAGGTTGTATCTTGATCCAAATATGATCGTGATTCTAACAGATATGTATTTACAGAATTATAATCATTAGAATCCAGACATACAGCAGACATCTCTCCGAGTTAGATTTATTCCATTGAATGACTTTTTCATGAAATCATGACATTGGGGAACAAATCTAACTTACTTAAATACATATTACCTATCTATTATTATTATTTTGATCAAGATAAAATCTGACAATGACCTGCAAATTGCAGGAAACGTAAGAAAATTTTAATTTTTCGGGCAACGGCTGCGTATTCACCTTAAGATTTTGTATGACGTCCATAAAATATCCCTTACTGCTACGACATAAAGGCGCTGTCAATGTCAAATAGTTTTTTTGTAAAATTGCTTATTGGTTTAAAAAAAATTCTCTTTCTACCCTAGGTTCCCCACAATAGACGTGACAACAGCGTGTTATAAATGATAAATGATTTTATTTCTGTAAGTAGGATTGTACAAACACTTTTACACGTCAATCATATTTTAAAAACTAGATGAGGTCGGCGTTTCCTATCTGACTACTCTGAGAAGAAAGGCCGAAACAAACTCAGAGGTCATAGTCTCTTTTAAAGTCCAGACATAATCTTGGCCAGATCATGTGAAGACCATGTAGATTGGTCTCTGAAATGGTCTTTTGAGGAAAGAACCACACAGGTTGAGTGGACCTGCTATGTCTACAGTCATCCAAGACAGCACTTATGGGCAAAAGTGTCTACTGCATGGCTCCAATAATTTTTAACAGAATACCGAAGAGTTGGAAAGAGCTGCCGCTTGCTTTATTTAAAAAAAGACTTCGAAGCTTTTTAGTGGTGAAAGGGTACTATAAATTAAGTGAGTTCCTTGGTGCAAAAGATTTTTTAAGTTAGTATGTTTTTGTGTACCTTTTGCATGCCTACATGGTAAAATATGGCTGATCTTGTATTCATTTGTATTATCCTCTGTACCCATATTTGCAAAATAAAATTATCTTTATCCTTATCTATAATTCGTAGCATTCGGTGTTTTAGGGTTCCATACCGCAAACGAAAAAAACGGAGTCCTTATAGGATCACTCGTGCATTGTCTGTCTGTCCGTCTGTCACAGCTAGTTTGCTCCGAATCTAATGGACCGATAAAGTTGAATTTTGTACAATCATTTTATACACATGAATTTCTATGACCCAAACACGGATGTGTAACGTAATAATAAATAATAATAATAATAATACCACTTATTTCAGGTGACACACGCCCATAGAAAAATACCTTAACCTAAACATACCTAAGTAACAAAAACTTGTGTTTATAAAATAAAATAAAAAGGCAAGACTATGTTAGTAGAACTTCACTTTGCACTAGATTGTGCTGTCCTGTGGAACTTGTCCGCGGAAGCCAGTTTATAAGACTATGTTAGTAGAACTTCACTTTGCACTAGATTGTGCTGTCCTGTGGAACTTGTCCGGGGAAGCCAGTTTTTATAAACTGGCTTCCTTATGGAAGTGAGTTTTGGGAGGAAAAAAAAAAGAAAGAAGCCAAGTGTACTGTGTGATATTTCAAATGAAATGCTTGGCTTGGCTAAGGCTTAGCTTGGCTAGGCTTGTTGTAAAGCTTTCAAATATATTATTTAATAATTTTAAAATAAATATTTAAGGAAATAGATGAAAATTGGCCATTCCCGCCCCCATATCTCCGAAACTACTGAGAGTAAAATTTTGAAAATCTTACAGAAATGGTCTTAAAATAACATCTCAAATCCCTCAATAATGCACGTACAAACTTACATTTGCAGTTGGAATGTATGAGAGAACGTATTTTTCAACTACAATGTTAAGGCTTCTACATACCGGGGCGATTTGTCGCGCGACGCGACGCAACACAAAGGCACCGCACGAAAATGCCAGGTGATTACTTGGATGAATTTCTGCAGTGCTATTCTGTAACCACCTCACCGTGAAAACTTAGATGAAGTGAGCGTGAAGTGAACTGTCAGTGTCATCCTACCTGATGCTAGGGA
This sequence comes from Tiliacea aurago, assembly GCA_948098905.1. Lineage (NCBI taxonomy): Eukaryota > Metazoa > Arthropoda > Insecta > Lepidoptera > Noctuidae > Tiliacea > Tiliacea aurago. The sequence goes on along the minus strand of OX402597.1, from coordinate 15,681,651 downwards.
TGGACCAAGGATTACATTTACAATCATAATTGAGATTTCGAACAGAAACTCAATTTTTTTTTTTTCCTTATCTTTGACAAAATTTCTGATTTGCTATTTTATTTAAGAACCCCATAAATAGTAATGTTAAGACACATCAATACAAGTCTTATTTGAAATAATATAAAATTATCAATAGAATTATCATAAAAATATTATTATAATCTCGATTATGATTGTAAATGTAATCCTTGGTCAATCCCAGTCAGTAGAATGACACTGACAGCTCACTCCACGCAAGAATTCACGGTGAGATTTTTACAGAATCGACAAGTCTCTATAGCTATTAATAATTTGACTTTAATTTATCATCTTGTAAAATTAATAACACAACACGACGCCAATATGCCCGAAGGGTTGGGCAGAGGTGTAGGTACCTTTAGTACACTTAAAGGCTTCTACATACCAGCGCGACTTGTCGCGCGACGCGACACGGCACAAAGGCCCCGCGTGTCGCGGGACGAGCGGTGCCTTTGTGTCGCGTTGCGTCGCGCGACAAGTCGCCCCGGTATGTAGAAGCCTTAAATCCGGACTCTGGGCTGCTACTGTTAACTGAGTAATTCCAGATGGAAAAACCCAAAAACACTTTGTCCGAGTTGGGAATCGTACCCAAGACCTCATGCTCATTAGTAGCGCTTGTGACCACTAGACTAATAACATAACATTACGCCTGTAATCTCCGAAGGGTTAGGCAGAGGTGTATAACACCCACACACACACACCACTAGACTAACGTAGGCAAAATTAGCATAAGACTTTAATTTGCTAGACCAAAATGACAGCTGCGATCGATCTTTTTTAGGGTTCCGTACCCGAAGGGTAAAACGGGAACATTGTTGACAGCTCTCTCGTCACGTGGTATTTTTGTTTACCTTTATTTAACTACCTGGTTATTTTTATGTCAACACCAAATGTCATTTTCTAGTCTAGCAAATAAAAAATCAGAGTATAATAACCTGTAATAACCAACACGTTCAGTGTAGAATTATGTTAAAAAAAAAATCGAATGTTTTTAGGGAAAAACCTTCGGCGGATAACACTGGAAAAGGGTTCAAATTAACAAAGGCACACTAAACCTTTATTAAAGTAGTGAGGCGAGTGTCTTGTTTCTTGTATTTTAATTTAAATGTTTTGAAATGAAAACTTAATTATTTTGGAGATAGAAATATTACGAACAAATTAATTCAAGATTTAAAAATACAAAAGATATTTTGTAACTCCAGAAACAGGAATGTCTAGCTACCTTAATAATATTTTAATATAATTTTGTACACTTTTATTTATCTAAATGCTAATACTAGGTACTAATGTCCCTACATTATACATACATAAACTCACCCTTCTTCCAATGGGGGTACGCAGAAACTACAGAACGCCAACATCTACGCTCCTTAAATACTACTTTTGCTTCTTTTACGTTCATACATCTGGTCATACACGCAAGCTGGTTGCGATAAAAGAGTGTCCGGGGAGTTTCTTGCCCGTTCTTCTCCGTAGGAACCTACTACGCTTTGGAATGGGCAACTAGCTTCATCTCTCTGACTGACCGACCCCTTGACAATTCAAAAGTGCCTGTAATAGGTTTATTTGAAATAAATTCTTTGAGTTTGAGTTTGATAATAATACCAATAAGGTCACTATACAAGGCCAACTTTGAGAAAGAAGCCGACAGAATGATCCGGTTGGGTTGGGCAGCGTTTGGAAAACTTCGTCAAGTCTTCTCGTCGCCAATCCCGCAGTGTTTGAAGACTAAGGTATTCAACCAGTGCGACCTGCCCGTTATGACATACGGTGCCGAAATGTGGACACTGACAGTCGGGCTGGTCCACAAATTCAAGGTCACTCAGCGTACTATGGAGCGGGCTTTGCTCGGAGTTTCTCTGAAAGATAAGATCTGAATTGAAGTTGTCCGGAAGAGAACCGGAGTTACCGACATAGCCTGCAGAGTAAGCAAGCTGAAGTGGCAGTGGGCTGGCCATGTTTATCGAAGGACCGATGACTGGTGGAGCAGACGAGTCCTGGAGTGGAGACCGCGTATCGGCAAGCGTAGTGTGGGACGCCCCCCAGCTAGATGGACCGACTGTATGAAGCATACATAATAATTCACACGTGAACGAACATATGTCAAAAGTCAGTCTTCATTCGCAATCTGCCAGTGTAACACCTATAACTATTTCTAATTTCTATTAATGTACCTTGTGCATATTTCTATTTAAATACAGCCCACTTTAAAGTTTTTATTTATGTGATTTTATTACCAGTGTCCGCCACATGAAAATGGTCCTTCGAGCCGGATATGAACCAGCGACCTATGGATGTACAGTCCACAAAAAGGTGCCCTTAAAAAGGTGGCTGGGATAGACTGGATGCGGAAGGCGGAGGACAGGGTGTTGTGGCGCAGCGCAGCCTGGAAGAGGCCTATGTCCAGCAGTGGACTGCTATAGGCTGAGTTGATTTGATTGAAGGTCACTATAATTAGATCTTTGCGTCCCGGCGTTTCCACTTACTCTGCCTTGTAAACCTTTTCCTAGTCACCTTTTACTCCTCTCATGATCAAACCATCTAAGCATACTCTTTTCAATGTTTGTTTTGTTTCAGTACCTCTTCTTTAAAACCGCACATTCCTGTTTCACTCATCTATCTTGTTTTATAAAAGGGCAAAAACCTTTAGTAATAACCATTCAAATAATAAAGGAACCTATCGTCGACATTACATAAAAGAAAAAAGAATAAATATTTATTTGGAAAACTAACAGCAAAAAAGAGCTTTTAAAACTAACAAAATATACATTAAACACAAAAAAAAAACGACTTAGGTATTTAAACCCAATACATAATCAGCTTATCATGTTCTTCCATAATCAGCCTCTCTTTAAGAGGGAATAGGCCATAATGCACCACGCGGGCCCAGTGCGGGTTGGTAGATGTCACATGTCTTCGATTTTTTAGTTTTAGGACATGCCGGTTTACTCACGATGTTCGCCGTTTTGAGAGCAGTGCAGTGGTGATGAAATAATGTAGGTACACAAAGAAAAGCGCCTGTCTGGGTTTGAACCCACTCGTGGGCCACCAGTGCTCAAAAAAACCAACAAAATATACATAAATGTAGACGAAAAGTAATTAAAATTCATTCTGCTCAGATTGCGGGATACGTTACGGCACACCATCAGGCGCCGCTTTCAAACGAGTATAAATTAAATTTTCACGGCACACGTTCACAAAACCCTTTTTTTACGTTGAATTTAACGTTTAATGGGTATGTTTTTAAAGTAATTAAAACTGTGTTTTTACTTCCATTTTGGATTTTAATTTTATGAAGGTAGAATGTGACTTTAGGTTAGAGAAAACTAATCTTAAAGCGAGACGTGCTTAATGATATAAGGTGGTTGTTGAGTAGGTACCTAATGTGTAAGGAAACCATCGATAAAATTGTTAATTCTACTCTTAAAGTCATCCACATTCATATTCGAAACTTCCTCATAGTTATCATCATCATTTCAGCCGAAAGACGTCCACTGCTGGATATAGGTGGAGTTCCTTGCCCATTCTTCTCCATACGAAACTACCTTTTGGAAGGGGCTACTAGAATCAATTCTATTTTTTTGTAAATATTGACGTTCAAAAGTGCCTTATATGTGCCTATTTGAAATAAACAATTTGAATTTGACTTTTACTTTGATAGGCCTCCCCAAAAAAGGGGGGGATTTGCCATAATCGCCACGCTTGGCAGGCGGGTTGGCGGTCGCAGTATGGTTTTAAAAATGCATAGAAAACGCTGCTGCCCATTCTCTCTAGTAAGTCCCTTAGTCGCCTTTTACGACACCCACGGGAAGAAATGGGATGGTGCTATTCTTTACGTCCGGCACCAAACGGTTCCTCATAGTAGAGCAATGATATTATAAGTAAAAACACGTAGGTAGATAGGTTACCTCTCAGATTATAGAATAGTAGCTACCTACTCAACATTCGATCTTCAAAAACGGCAAAATGTCATACTACTAAATGACACGGGGAAGTAGGATGGCATGTCGTAATTATCGGGAGCGAAAAAGAGACAAGACGAAGAAAATGTGGCTAATTATCCAAATTAAGTCATTAGGCCCCCTGGCCCTAGATGACTGCCTGTAAACGGTTTTTCATTGACCGACTGAGTTTCCTGATGGAATACTGTGGGATTTCCTGCCACTCTTCGACTAAAGCAGTTTTTAGGTCTTCTATTAACACCGGAGCTGGACATCTTCCTCCTACACGCCTTTTCAGCTCGTCCCTTATATGTTTAATCGGATTTAAGTCAGGGCTGAGAGCTGGCCAGTCTAGTGTGGGAATCCCGACTCCTACAAGGTACTGTCTAGTCACTGCGGCGGTGTGTCAGCGGGCATTATCGTGTATTTGCAGGAAATCTTTGCCAATAAACCCCGGCGTAGGGGAGCACATGGCCTAACAGAATGTCGTTCATGTATCTTTCTGCAGTTGCCTCCCTCGACGACCTCCACCAGGTACGAATATCAACTCCGTTTTTGCTTCAATAGATATCCCCATCCACATCATACCGTTCGTTTCCGCAGAACAGCATTGTGCGAATCGCTCCCCCGGTCTCCTATAGACTCTCTGTCAATGGTCCCTACCATGCAGATACATCCTGGATTCGTTCAAGAACAGGACTCGCCTCTATTGCTCGATATCCAAATCTAAGTAATGGCGAGCAAACTGAAGCCTGGCTTATCGGTGGGCTGGAGACAATTTAGTTCCCGTGGCTGGCCTTTTCGGGGTCAAGTTCGCTTCTTTGTGTCTTCGCCTCACGGTCCACTCACTGACAGCCCTCCGTCAAACTTCTTTGAGCTGCTGCTGGACGTCCACGCCGGTCAGTTATCGATTATTGAGAAAAGAGGTGACAATAAATCGGTCATGTCTCACCGGAGTGCATCGCTGTCGTCCAGATCCTGGTCTCCGAACTAAGTTTCCAGTCTCCCTGAACCTCTTTTATACCTTCGAGACACAAGACTGGCTCAAATGAAGCTGTCGAGCGATAGTACGCTGAGACAATCCTTGCTGGATTAGGATGACGACTTGAGTGGCTTCTATAGGTGTGGTTTCCATTTTCTTTTAGCTTCGGTATTCCCAGAGACGTGAAATATTGGACTGATGATCAATTTTCATGAAACGCCCCCTTTTTATAGGATTTCAGGACTACCAAACAAATTATGGTGTTTTGTTTTACAAATTGATATTGTTTGTTTTACGGTCCATTACATAGGGTGAATAATCTTTTGTTATGATATTGAAAGAGGTTGAAAGCTAACAAAATTGTCTTCCAAATGATATGCCACAATCCATAGTTCATTACATGAATAGACGATGAAGTGATTCCAGTTTATTGCTCGCGAGTGTAGTTACATAGTTTATCTGTTAATAATTGACTTGCATTATCCAGACTTTATCATTTGTCAAAAGTGTTAAGGCAAAAGGGTCACTGAGTTTTTAATTAATCATACCTTTTTGTTTTCGAAACTCCATTCTTAACACAATAGGGCCATTTTTTTATCATATTGTTGGTACTCCTATTATGTACGAATCTTCATTTTCGACGAAATAATTGGCTGAAAAATAAAAGCGATGAAAATCACTATGAAAATTGTCAATGGTAGCGCGGCTATTGAAATCTTTTTGCGTTCAATTGTATTTTGAATTTATTAAGTGGGTTCGTTTTTTTGAGTGTATTTTTATTATTGGTAGGATTGGAGTATTATGATAAAACACTAGGAGGAGCACGCGGCTAAGTAACAGCCGCACGGGTCGATCCATCAGGTTAAGCTACGCTTGCCGGGGTTGGTGTAGATGGGTGGTATCTATACATACCGAGACTCCTCCGTGCCTCGGAAAGCATGTTAAGCTGTTGGTCTCGGCTGTCATTCGTGTATCTTTAACAGTCGTTACGGGTCGTCAGAAGCCCGAAAATCTGACATCCAGTCGAGTCCAAGGGGTATCGTGTGACCTTTTTGTTCACGTTGTGGAAAATCCTCTTGGATGTCGACCGCCCTGCGGGGGGCGGAGGGGTATGTCAGACTCTCACTAACTAAAAACCACCCCAAGGTTCCCTTCCCACACTTGCACCGGAAATCTTGGGATCTAGTGCGACTTCCGCGATCCCCGTACCTAACCCAACCTTTTGTTTTTGTTTCCGGGATGCAAAATCCTCATGGATGTCTTCCGCTCTGGGGTGGGCGGAGGGGTCTGTCAGACTTTTACTGACTATAAAAACCACCCCAGTGTTCCCTTCCCACACTTGCACCTGGGATATTGGGATCTAGTACGACTTCCGCGATTTCTGGCTAGTGCCAGCCCGCCTCTGCGGGCCACCTCAAGACTGGGAGGGTAGGTGAGGTGTATAAAACAACTACCGAGTACACGCAATTCAGTGCCGAATATACGCGATTCAGATCCAAGTATACGCGATTCATCGTCGAGTATACACAATTCAGCGCCGTGTATACGTAGTTCAGCGCCGAGTATACGCGATTCAGCGCAGAGTATACGCGATTCGGCAACGAGTATACGCGATTCAGATCCAACTATACGATACGCAATTTAGCGCCGAGTATACGTGATTCAGCGCCGAGTATACACGATTCAGCGCCAAGTATACTCGATTCAGCGCCAAGTATACACGATTCGGTGCCGAGTAAACACGATTCATATTCAAGTATACGCTATTCATCGTCGAGTATACGCGATTCAGCGCCGAGTATACGCAATTCAGATCCAACTATATGCGATTAAGCGCCGAGAATACACGATTCGTATCCAAGTATACGCGATTAAGCGCCAAGTTACTCGCGATTCAGATTAAAGTATACGTGATTCAGCGCCGAGTATACACGAGTTGATGCCGAGTATACGCGATTCGGCACTGAATCGCGTATAGTCGAAGCTGAATCGTTTATACTTGGCACTGAATCGCGTATACTCGGCATCAACTCATGTATACTCGGCACTGAATCGCGTATACTTTAATCTGAATCGCGTAAACTCTGCGTTGAATCGCGTATACTTGGATCTGAATCGCGTAAACTCGGCGCTGAATCGCGTATACTTGGACCTGAATCGCGTATACTCGGTGCTGAATCGCGTGTACTCTGCGCCGAATCGTGTATACTTGGCGCTGAATAGTGTATACTTGGCGCTGAATCGTTTATACTCGGCGCTGTATCGCGTATATTTGGACCTAAATCGCGTATACTCGGCGCTGAATCGCGTATACTTGACGCTGAATCGCGTATACTCGGCGCCGAATCGTGTATACTTGGCGCTGAATCGTGTATACTTGGCGCTGAATCGCGTATACTCGGATACGAGTCGTGTATACTTGGACCTGAATCGCGTAAACTCGGCGCTGAATCGCGTATACTCGGCGCTGAATCCTTTATACTTGGCACTGAATCGTGTATACTTGGCGCTGTATGGCTTATACTTGGATCTGAATCGCGTATACTCGGCGCTAAATCGAGTATACTTGGATCTGAATTGCGTCTACTCGGCACTGAATCGCGTATACTCGGCGCTGAATCGCGTATACTCGGCGCTGAATCCTTTATACTTGGCCCTGAATCGTGTATACTTGGCGCTGTATCGCGTATACTTGGATCTGAATCGCGTATACTCGGCGCTAAATCGAGTATACTTGGATCTGAATTGCGTCTACTCGGCACTGCATCGCGTATACTTTAATCTGAATCGCGTAAACTCTGCGTTGAATCGCGTATACTTGGATCTGAATCGCGTAAACTCGGCGCTGAATCGCGTATACTTGGACCTGAATCGCGTATACTCGGTGCTGAATCGCGTGTACTCTGCGCCGAATCGTGTATACTTGGCGCTGAATAGTGTATACTTGGCGCTGAATCGTTTATACTCGGCGCTGTATCGCGTATATTTGGACCTAAATCGCGTATACTCGGCGCTGAATCGCGTATACTTGACGCTGAATCGCGTATACTCGGCGCCGAATCGTGTATACTTGGCGCTGAATCGTGTATACTTGGCGCTGAATCGCGTATACTCGGATACGAGTCGTGTATACTTGGACCTGAATCGCGTAAACTCGGCGCTGAATCGCGTATACTCGGCGCTGAATCCTTTATACTTGGCACTGAATCGTGTATACTTGGCGCTGTATGGCTTATACTTGGATCTGAATCGCGTATACTCGGCGCTAAATCGAGTATACTTGGATCTGAATTGCGTCTACTCGGCACTGAATCGCGTATACTCGGCGCTGAATCGCGTATACTCGGCGCTGAATCCTTTATACTTGGCCCTGAATCGGGTATACTTGGCGCTGTATCGCGTATACTTGGATCTGAATCGCGTATACTCGGCGCTAAATCGAGTATACTTGGATCTGAATTGCGTCTACTCGGCACTGCATCGCGTATACTCGGCGCTGAATCGCGTATACTTGGCGCGATGTATCGGTGTGTGATGTGAAAATAAATGATAAGAGTGTGGAGTAAGTAAGTGAGTTTATATATTTGGGCAGTCAGTTTACAAGGGATGGAAAGATCGATGAAGCTGTGGAAAGTAGAGTAAATGCGGGAAATAAAGTGAATGGTGCTATACATGCGATTGTGACCAATCAGTCGATGCCGAAAAAGGCTAGACTGGCTGTTGACAATGGTGTGCTAGTGCCTACGCTTATGTATGGAAGTGAATGTTAGGTGTGGCAAAAGAAGCATGAAAGTAGAATAAATGCTGTGGAAATGCGTTCCTTGCGAAGCATGTCTGGCGTGATAGGCTGAAAAATGAGGTGATAAGGCAACGGTGCAGTTTAAAAGAAGACGTAGTAACAAAAATTGAAAGGAGTATGCTTAGATGGTTTGGTCATGTTGAAAGGATGAGTGAAAGGCGACTAACAAAATGTATTTATTAAGCAGAGGTGAGTGGAAACGCCGGGAGTTAGGAGGACATAATTATAGTGTCCAAATTGGTGATGTTCTTCAGAAAGGTCAGGTGCGTAGTACTCGCAACCGGCGTGCGTGTTTGCCCAGATGTATGAAGTAGGCGAAGCAAAAGGAGTATCTTAGGAGCGTAGCAGGTGGCGTTCTATAGTTCTGCCTACCCCCATGGGAAGAAGGCGTGAGTTTATGTGCCTATGTAATTAATAAAAATAGCAAAATTATAATATCCTAACAAACTATTCACAAACTAAATTATGGCGCTGAAAAATTCATCCCAGTAACTGGGTTGTGGAGGTCAGATAGGCAGTCGCTCCATATAAAATATTGGTATCTAGCTACATCCGGTTAGACTAGAAGCCGACCCCAACATGTTGGGAACAGGCTAGGCAGATGAGTGTCTCTGAAAATAATTATATATTAATGTCGGACTCCCGCACTACTAAACCCGTTTAGGTAGGCATATAAATCAATGTACGACAAGTCACTCGATCCTTTTGTTTATTCATAAATTCGTTATAATCCCATAAAAGCTCGTGCAGACTAGTGCGATATCAAACTCAAACTCAAACTTAAAGCATTTATTTCAAATAAACCAATTACAGGCACTTTTGAATTGTTAAGGGGTCGGTTAGTTATAAAGATGAAGCTAGTGGCAACTAGCTTCATTTTTATGACTGACCGACCATATTCCATGGCTTCTTCCGACGACGAACATATCGCGGGCGCGTCGCGACACTAGTAGCACAATAAGCCAAGGTCGCTAAGAGATGACCAGTCCTTACTGATCGCGCCCGTTCACGAACATATCGCGGGCGCGTCGCGACACTAGTAGCACAATAAGCCAAGGCCGCTAAGAGATGACCAGTCCTTACTGATCGCGCCCGTTCACGAACATATCGCGGGCGCGTCGCGACACTAGTAGCACAATTTCTTTGTCGGTGCCTGTCGCGATATCGCGCGAGTCTGTACGAGCCCTAAAGCCGGTAAACCTTTACTGAATTGAGGATTAGTATAAATGGTATTTGATTTACAAATATGGGTGTTGAAACAATGTTGTTTCACGCAGGAAATTGGAATTCCATATCAAATATGTATTCAAGTTCTATTTTACCTTTTATGAAATGAACTAGCTTCTTCCCGCGACTTCGTTCGGGTGGAAGTCATACACAATAATTATACTAAAATAACAGCCACATTTTTACAGAACTCTCTCGAGTACTTTTGACTTCCGATGCCACCGAGCCGCATCGTATTGCCCGCCCAATTTCGTTTTCGCTTAGCGATCTTTCTGACTTTTTTTCTTTTTGCTCGGCTCCTAAGTGTCGTAGCGTGATGATAAATTGTTGATAAATCCTCAAGAATTGGGCTATCAAATGCAAAAAATATTTTTCAAATCCGACTGGAAGTTACTCATATTAGCGCGTTCAAACAAAAAACTGTACAGCTTTATTAAATTACTAGTTGCGCTCCGTGGTTTCACCCGATTCCGTGGGAATATCGGAATAAAAAATATCTTATGTCCTAATCCAGGTGCTCCAATGTTCTACCCATGTGCTAAATTTCATCGTTTCGTGAACGCGTTAGTAACAAACAAACAAACTCACTTTCGCATTTATAATATTAGAAAGTATTATATATTTATAAATATATTAGGTATATAGTGGGGATATATTAAATTATTAAGTATATAAATAGATTGACAAACTGGCTACCGTTTGAACCTAGCTACGGGTCACCGAGCCAATATTTTTAATTGTTTTCAATATAATTAGTGCAAGCATACTTTAATTGATAGTCGAATTCTTGTCTAACCGCCCCTTTGTCAAGCCGATTTTTAGCGCGAAACGTCATCTGTCACGTCTGGCGTTTCGCGCCAAAAATCGACCTGATTCAGTTCGCTTTTCAAAGGCTGCCCGGAAAGAATTGCAATCGGTAACAAGATCATTGCTCGGACCTTCTATGTATCAGAAGATATGATGCTTTTTCCCTGCAGAGGGACAGTAATAGGCTGGTATGGTTATCACCATCACTCACTACATAAAACGTAACAAAGTCACCCCGCCGCGTCTGTCTGTCTGTCTGAACGCAATAAACTCAAAAACTACTGAACGGATTTTCATACGATTTTCACTAATGGACGGAGTGATTCTTATGGAAGGTTTAAGTATTTATTTTATTTATTTATTTATTTTGTATTTATTTTATTTATTTAGGTGTTTTTTTTTCAATTAAGTTTTTGTGTAAATTGGCTGAAATATGACAATTATTGTTGAAGATGTACCAAAAGGCTTGCAAAGGCTTCGCTAATTAAGGCGTTAATTTAGAATTTGACAATCAATTCGGGTTGTACACTGCTTGTTGTTTGGTATTTGGCGGCAAAAAACTCTTAACACACTATTAAAGTTTCTGTATTAATATAAGTCAATCATGATTCGAAAGACACGTGGCGCGATCTATTATCATAAGAACGTTATTGTTGTTTTCCTCGAGAACAGTACTTTTTTTCGGGATGAAAGGTACCCTATGTCCGTTTCTGTACACCTGACAACATATATGCAAATTTTCAGGATGATCGATTCAGTGGTTTAGGCCTTCGCATTTATAATATTAGATGATAAAACAAAACTGCTAAACATGACGCTTCACTTTCCCGCCAAGAACTTCGTGTCAAAGCACTATGACATTATGACGTCATTTGCAAAAATTATGGCATTTATATACATTTTGCCCCATCATTGTTGTCACCTCTACCGTATCAAAGTTCTGTGGTTTACACGAATAATATTTGTAGTGAGAATAATTAAATCAGGCAAGCTTTGTTAGGATTATTGATGTGAGCTTTCACTATTGTACGAGACATTGAATAGCCGCGTTCCTATATTTTATCGACCGTTAATGGTTATTATGAAGTCTCCATAACGTAACGAGATAAGCTCTGTCATGGACTTATAACATCTGAGGTTCAAATAGGTTTTCTTTTAGAGACAGTTCATCATTATCATCACTGCTGGACATAGGCCTCCCCCAAAGGGGGGATGCCATAATCGCCACGCTTGGAAGGTGGGTTGGCGATCGCAGTATGGTGTTAAAATGCATAGAGAACGCTGCTGCCCATTCTCTATTAAGTCCCTTAGTCGCCTTTTACGACACCCACGGGAAGAAATAGGATGGTGCTATTCTTTACGTCCAGCACCACACGGTCCACGGTTCATCGGTTCATCATTATAAGTAAAAAAAACTTTTTACAAAAAAATAGTAACCGACTACCAAAAATAACACTACAAAATGAAAAATAACTTTAATTTTGGAAGTCGGTGGCAAAAAACTCAAATACAGATCCAAAGATACCGACTTCCAAAATTAAAGTTATTTTTCATTTTGTAGTGTTATTTTTGGTAGTCGGTTACTATTTTTTTGTAAAAAGTTTTTTATTTTTCACTTTTTAGTGGCTCAGTTTTGATTTTATCTAAATTACAATAGCCTAATGTTAACTGCTCATCATCTTTTATAAAATATTGCTTTTCCCGATTCTGGGACGTTGATTGTTGAGGAGTTCTCCTGCTAAGAACCAGGAGAACTGCCACTCACCATATGCATAGTGACGAGCATAAATTGCTTAATCGCAACCCGTTAAATAGGTACTCATTATTTTATTGTTCCGGTGGCCATCTGTGGTCTCCATAATCAGTTCCACTTCACCAAATGGTGCTTTCGGAATGCAAATGCACGAGTTACTATAAAAAATACCCAAATCGCTATAGTTTTGCATATAAAATTTGAGGGTTTCCCTCGATTTCCATGAGATCCCCTAATCAGATTCTGATTTGGTGGCAATGGGACCACCTCGGGAGTATACCCTTTCAAACAAAAAAAGATTTTTCAAAATCGGTTCATAATTGACGGAGTAATCGCATAACAAACATACAAAAAAAAAAAAAAAACATACAGGCGAATTGAGAACCTCCTCCTTTTTGGAAGTCGATTAAAAATTGTTATTGATAGGTACCTATTTGGCAAAATTAAGACTTTTTTATTGTGAATAATTTTGTAAAATGAACCATTTAACGAACGATTTGCAAAAAAACCTGTCGCAATAATTTCGTTCCAATGTAGGTAGGTAAATATTCTGTTAAAAATAATAAGTCTCATAAAAACACAGCACGCTTGATTTCTTCATTTATTTCACCTTTCATTATACACACAACAGACAAATCCATAAAAACTTGTATCAAAAGAAATTCCAATTTGCCAAACATCATTTTCATTTTCCCCCGCAATGCAAACGAGGCACCGTGCCGCATTCACTCACACCAAATTCTACGAAAAGCCGGCAAGTCCCGATACCGTCGATAATTTCTGAAGCTATCGAGACCGAGCTGCGGTGCATGGCTCCTTGACACTACAAAATGTCATGGCGGCGTCCTTGGCATTAATCTGGATACAGCTGCGGCTTGAAATATTCGCAGTATGGACGTCGGGATTTACGAAGGGTTACCTATTATTAATTGCTCTGTTCAATATATTTGTGGATACAATTCGAATAAGATCTTGTGTTGTGAGAGATTTTTTAAACATAACATATAACACCGCGCCTATATTCTACAAAAGGGTAGGCAGAGGTGCTCCCATTTTGTACACGCTCATTTCGGTTGTCAATCGACGACGATAAGCTAATAATAGCACACACTCGATAAAACAATAAAATTAAGAGACGAACTAGAACCTTACCTTATATTTTTGGTCTTTGAGTACATTTTGGCACAAAAATCATATTAAGACTAAACTAGTATTATGTCTGTCTATCTAGTCTTAGAGCAGAGGATAAATACTCAAAGATACTAGTAGTCGCCCACAGGTCGAAATTCGACCCCCTCTACTTACAATCTATGTATATAGAACTTACTAATTCCATGAGTAGTACTTACTTATTCCATAGTCAAGGTGTCATATCTGTCACCTATCTTCAAGTCATGAGGCGACTTCTTGGCGGGAAAGTGAAGCGTCATGTTGAGCAGTTGGTATTTTCCAAAATTTGTGTTTAGCCGAATATTAATGTGTAATAATGGTGGATTATTAACTATTAAGTGTTTGTGAACGTGCATTAGTGTAGGCAAATGAAACAAAACAGTGCAACTTCGCTTCAAGTTCTCTCAAGAAGTCGCGTGAGGTCTCAGTAAAGTGCCACATCTTTACTGAAACTCAAGGGGAGTGGGCGGGGATATCATCATCATGCATTTATAATTAATTTCATCAATACTATACAAGAACTAAAACGTGACATTGGCTAAATGCACAAACCGTGCGAAGCCAGAAGGAAAAAAAAAAAAAAAAAAAATCATGAGGCCCTGGTGCTATGTGTGTGTCAAACGCATGGTAGTGTGTGTAATGTTTTTTTTTTAATTCATATAATTTCTTTTTAATGCATATTAAATAAAAATATTAGCTTTCTGCTGGCACTCCTCCTAAATATATACTTTAACTGTGCTAAATTTCATACTCCTCCGTCCGCGTAGGTCTCGTAAAAAGGGTTACTATAATGATGTGTGTGTCACAGACAATGAGGGTTTTCTAAAATGAAGTTCACTAGGTGGCAGCTCTGAGACGTCAATTCCGGGCATCTGTCAAAAGTGTCAAAGCGCTTAAATTTTCGTTAGGTACCCGTGAATGAATGACAAACGAATAATGAATGCGCATACACTACTGGTAGTGTGGCTGGTAGTGTCCTTGCCAAAAAACGTGTTTTCGTCGTTTTTGTCCTTGTCAAAGAAGTCTTCTATTTCGACAATGATAAAAAAATACGTTTTTTGCGCCAATTCTCATTCGTAAGAGAAGCTTAATGTTCTATTTTCTAGTCCATAGACTCGGGACCTCGGTCAGGACAATACGGACACAATTATGAATTCTCATTGTTAAAATCGTGAAAATCTGCGAAGTAATTGCGTATCACACATAAAAAGGCAATCGACGGCAATGCCTTACATTTCAGCCACTTTCATTGCGTTACGTCGCTGAGTAGAATTTTGTATTAGAAATTTCCTTCAAAAAAACTCGTATTGTGAATGAAAATGTTACACGATTAGGGTGGATTATACGCATGGTTACATATGAAGCTATACATTTCCAGTATAAGCTGACCACTCATGATTTATCAGAAATGAAATAAGTACTACTCATGAATTGATTGTAGTTTTTCTATTTTTATTATTCCAATATTTTATTTTATGAATAATTGCATTAATTGTAAATATTATAAACACAGAAATAATATTTTACTGAGCAAAATATAAACCCATTTTAATTAGGTATATACCTATACATTAATAATTCTCAGCAATAGGCTCGCCCCCTATTACATGAGACTTAAACATAACTAGCGAAATGGAAGTGTAATATAGGTACTTCTCTGCCTAACCCTTCGGGGATTAGAGGCATGATGTTATGTATGTAATAATTCTCAGAGCTTAGTATTTTCATAAAATACATGCCCATTTACCTAAGTATTTATAGAAACATATTTCCAACATTCAATTTTCCACTGAATTTCATCATGAAATTTCATATTTGTGTAAACTGCGATTTTCCATCTACTTTATTAATTTTATTTGATTATGATGAACTTCGAATACTACATAAACCCTTTTTGAATTATACATAAAGTATTTTCGCCTTGCGAATGTACTTCTATTTGTATAGCGTTTCATATACTTATTGTATTTTGGATTCGTATAATTCACAGGATCGATTTTTGGGCGCTTGGTGACATTAAACGAGCGTAGGTGTAAGGGATTAAAAATTAAGGCGCTGACAAGAGGCAAATGATAAAAGTAGGCTTGTCTTAAACAAAAAAATTGCCAAATCTATATAGTTTGTGGTAGCGGAAAAATATATGGTATTCTTGAACATATTTCTCAGAACTTCGTTGTTACCAAAACACGTTTAGAAAAAAAAATCTCGATACAAATTAACGGTAAATTAAACCCTTTACTATGAGTTTCAATCCAAAATATCTGTATTAAATATCAACGTACGATTGGTATTTGATTAATAACCAGAACGTCTTATTTGTATGCAGAACTTGGATGTTTTTTATTGTCGATTACTCAACTCATTTTTAAGTAAATAAATAATTGCTTCATATTTTGCAATAAATTACAAGCGTTGAATCATCATCACGCTACTCTTTCTTTTGTATGCAGTCTGACAGTGACAGCGGTTTACCTGTTATTAGCGTCTTAATTTCGTATTTTCGATCTATTCTCTTAGACATAATACGCCTATTTTCCCCGAAGGGTTAGGCAACGGTGTACCAGTAGTACACCCACATTTTGCCAGTTAAATTTAAGTCCCACAGTCCTTAATAAAGATATGCGAGTGTAAGTACTACGTCCAATAGAGCTACCATTTACCGGATAATATGTCTTTCATTGACTAAAATGTGCCCTGGCGGCTGAGAGTATCTCATGCTTACTCAGATGTCTCGCTGATGGTGGCGCGTGTGTTGGATCATTTAGCTCCCTTCAAAATGGTTGAGCTGAATGGTGCTGATCCATGCGTCATGTTTGTGAACGGGCGCTGTCTGTTGGGACTGGTCATCTCTTAGCTGCCGCGGCTTCTTTATTTTAGTTATTTTAGTTTTGAATTGTTATTTTTTTATCTTTTTATCACGGACGCTTCTGACGTTTTGCATCGTTCTCACATGTATAATTTCAATATGAATGATGTAACTAATACTTTGTATCAATATTTTAATTTAAAAGAGTGTCCGTGGAGTTTCAGAAATCAGAAATCAGTACTTTATTTGCTAGAATGTAGGTACAGGTATATGATGTTGTACATAAATTAATGAGATCGGCTACAGTCTACCTTACGGCGTGCAAATTATTACATAAATTAAAATATTAATACAAACAAAATAATGTCAACAAAACAAAACAGAAATTAAAATGAAGTCAATTAATAATAATATAGCCAGGTACTTAAGTCATGGTCAAATTTGCAATTAATTATAATAATCACAATCTGGACAAACTCATATCATTTAAAAAGTCTTTAAAAACAAAATAATGTCAACAAAACAAAACAGAAATTAAAATGAAGTCAATTAATAATAATATAGTCAGGTACATATGTCATGGTCAAATTTGCAATTAATTATAATAATCATAATCTGGACAAACTCATATCATTTAAAAAGTCTTTTACTGAGTAATAACATTTGCCCAAAAGTAGTGCAGTTACCTTAGATTTAAAAATGTTAACAGAACAATCCTTAAAACCATGGGGTATTTTATTATACATGACAGGTCCCATTGTCATAATACTTTTCATTAACAGTGCTGTTTTATAATTACCCGAATGTAGCAAGTTCTTGTATTGGGATCTCAAGGGGCCATTACATTGTCCAGTGACGGAAATAAATTAAGATTGGTTTTTACAAAAAATACCACCTCTAAAATGTATAAACATGGAAAAGTCAGTATCCTCAGAGACCCAAACACAGGTTCACAGCTGTCTGTGCTTTTAAGGTTTGTCATAGATCTAACACACTGTTTCTGGGCCTTAAAAATCTCCTCCCTCTCACTACAGTTACCCCAAAATATGATTCCAAATCTCAGCACTGACGCAACCAACCCATGACCCGCCGCCCGCCCGCGCTTGCCCGTTCTTCTCCATAGGAACCTACAACTCTTTGGAACGGGCAACTAGCTTCATATTTCTAACTGACTGACTTCTTGTAAATGATTTAATTGAAATAAATGGTTGAGTTTGAGTTCGGAGGCCCATGTCCTCATGCCCATTTCTATGCGGAGGCCCATGGGCTCTGGTATAACACGACCAAAAGTGAGGTGATGGTGCTCGAATCCGTTACGAAGAGCTATGACACCGTACCTAAGGTCACATTGGACGGCAGTGCTCTCAAAAGAGCGGCGTAGTTCAAGTACCTGGGCCACTGGGTCACCGAGGCCCTCACAGATGATGTGGAAGGGTGTGCGAAAGGGAACGCAGAGCATTGTCAGTCAGAGCTAATATGCTGGCCCGTAGGTTTGCACGCTGTACTGCACAGGTAAAAATAACTTTATTCAAGGCATACTAGAGTTAGAGCAGTGGTGGCCCAGTGGTAACGGCCTCGACTTACGAGTCATAGGTCGTGGGTTCGAACCCAGGCAGGCGCTTTACTTTGTATAAATAATTTCATCACCACTGCTCTCAAAACGGTGAAGGAAAAGCACTAGGAAGTGGTGAAGGGTGGGTCGTTTTTGGGGGACTGTCTCATGTAATTTTTGACGTTCGAAAAATGCTGATTCTCAGCCTAGTTTGAATAAATGACTTTTGATTTTGATTTGTTTTTTTGATTTTATTAGACTGACGGTACATTAAGGCGACGATAAACGACTTTTAATGATTTTATACTGAAGATCACGTCTAAAGGAGTAGTGTTAATGATTTGAAAAAAATATATGTTAAATTAGAGCATTTTCTCAATAATTTAATATGTGAATATCTAAGATTATGTTTATATTACATAGTGAAATTAATTTGTATGTCTAACGCGGATAAAAAACTGAGAATGGCGCAAAATCTACTAAGCGTAATTTTCTGAAATCTTCACCAATTTAAAGATAATTTAATTATTGATCTTTTAATATACGCATTTTATTAAAATACCTTTTTTTTGTGTATAATAAATTAATGATGCGTCAAATTGGGGACAGCGCTCCTTGATGGGTGAGTCGTGTTGCGTGAGCTTAATACAGAAAACGCAAGGTAACTAACTACTCAAGGTCACTGGCATATATCTCCGTCTTAATAGTATTTGTCGCCTGGAATTTGACCTTTACGACTACTTTTCTAACCTTACAGTACATACATAAACTCGCGCCTTCATCCCATGCCCATCCCAGGGAGAAACTACAGAAAGTATATTTTTTATTTTTTATTAATGGCTTTTCGTAGTTGTCCTTGAGAGGTCGTCACTACTTAACCAGACTATCCTGTGGTTGCCTTAAGTGTGAGCTTAAAGCGTCCAGCCAGGGGCGAAACAAATTCTTAAACCAAACGACTGCACGTTAAGGGCACCCCCCTGTGGGGCACGAACCTCGGCTTAGGGCGTCGTTGGGGGAGGACAGCAAGTTGGGACAGGCTGGATCAAAATGCATTTGAATTGTTTTAATATATATATATATATTTATATTGTTCTCACATATTATTATAGAAGCAACCGGATTTTGTAATATCTTGATTTAAAAGAGTGTCATTGGAGCTTCTTGCCTGTTCTTCTCCATAGAGGTCTACGTTTTGGAATGGGCAAATTACTTCAACTTTCTGGCAAACCGACCGGCTCTTTGACAATTCAAAAGTGCCTGTAATTGGTTTAATTGAAATAAATGCTTTGAGTTTGAGTTTATGAGTTGAGAAAATCTTCTTTTTTTTTTCGTGATTAGGTATTGATACCCATCACGTCTGTGAAGTTTACACAAATAAAACTGATATTTCAAGTAACTATACTGCCCACGGCCATTGACACAAAAAAATTAAATCATCAAATCAATTTTATTTTTGTTTTAAGTATCAAGTTTAGATATCTACACTGTTAAATTTTGACCGTCTTAATCCCGTGGAGGGTCCATCCGGTACATGGAACACTATTGATTTGTAAGGATAAAATTAAAAAATTAAATTTATTTTTCTTTTAAACTCGAATCAATTCTCGCATTAGTGAAAAACCAATGCAAACCATTTGTAGGTACCATTCGATACTCATTTCGTACCCTATGATGTGTGTTTGCGTGTGTGGTAGATAACATTCAAAGTGAGCAACACTTACGAACCATTTCGCTCTTCATTTCTCGTGCAATGCTAGACAAGCTCCGCTCCTAAACTCCATTTGATTGGCAATGCACCCCCCCCCACACGCCGCGCGCTAAGGGCAGCATCGCACGTCCGCACCGCAGCATATCTAAACAATTCAGTTTCTCTAAGACGTCATCGACGCGCGACGTATTGTTGTTTACGATCCTTTACTCGCGAAAGTAATAACGTATCGTAATTTCGTGTAATCCAAACTGGAGTTCGTTACCATGGTGCAATTTTACGCGATCGCGAAGTTTAGCTCTAAGTGATAAATAATTCAGAGGTAATTAATTGTTAGGTTTGTCAATCCATCAATCAATTCAGCCTATAGCAGTCCACTGCTGGACATAGGCCTCTCCCAGGCTTCGCCACAACACCCGTGAACACCCTTAGGTTTTTCTCTATGTCTTCATTATGTCCCGAAACCTAGGCACAAAGCAATTATGACGACCCCAAGCCCGTAAAAGTATTAAGGAAATTTTTGGATCATTTAATTTATTTATACATGAACATCAGCTGAGCGAGTCAATAACCAAGTTGATACCTACAGCGGGTGGGTAGGTATTAGGTGCGCGCACGACGCGACGTAGGTAACTAACTCGTGGCGCTACTACTGGTTTCATGAATTTTCGAATATTACGTTATCACTTCCATTTTTTTTAATTTTAAGAGCTACTATGCTTTGTAAGTTGTTGATGAATAGTATTTTGTAAGTTAAACCACCCGTCTAAGGTATTAAATCGATCAAAACTTAACCGTGTATACCCATCACATCTGTGGAGTTTCTCAAACTTATTTAATCTGATCCTGTAGAGTCGAGTGTAGGTTAGTTTAAAGTTATGTTGAAGGTATTTTGCTCATTAAAATGTGTGTAAGGCACGGCGCCCATTGGCGGCATGGCATGGCAAGGTCTAAGTACAAAAACAATACTGCGGTATGCTTACGACCGTTAACAATGAAATTTCAACATTATTTCTATACTATTAAGTTATATTTTTATTCGTCGCCTAAAAACACCTTGCCATGCCGGGCCGCCAAAGGCGCCGGGGCCTTAGAGTCTAAAACATTGCGTAAATCTGAACACCTAGATTTTACATTTAGATAATGTAAACAGTAACTGGGTTTCGGAGGTCAGATAGGCAGTCGCTCCATGTAAAATAGTGGTATTCAGCTACATTCGGTTAGACTTGAAGCCGACCTCAACATGTCTGGGAAAAGGCGGGCATATTGATTTAATTATCACTTAATTAATTTGCAACAATTAAGTATTATTAAGTAAGTCCTAGAGAATAAGACCGACTCTGTATTTGTGTCCGGTTGATGGCACTAGGCTTGTCTCCATTATATTAGGTATTCAATTTAATTCAATTCAATTCATTTATTTCAGACTATAGCTGCGCCCCGCGATTTCAACCGCGTAAGTCTCGATCCCGTAGAAATATCGGGATAAAAAGTAGCCTATATATTATTCCAGGGTGTCAGCTACTTCCATACAACATTTTATCAAAATTGGTCCAGCCGTTTGAGTGTGAAGAAGTAACAAACACTCACAATCTTTCGATTTTATATTATTAGTGTGATAAATTTAAATCGTTAGTAGAGTTATTATAATATAATCATCCATACATTTTTATTTATGTTTAATAATATAATAAAAGCGAAATAGACAGACAACAATGTAAACATTGGATCAGGACCGCACTACTCGTACATGTAGTTCGGTCCAATGCTCCATGAAGGAGCAATCCACATCCATTCTCCCTACATTATGTTGCAGGAAGCTGTTGGGGCTGCCCCATATGCGGCGCATCAGAGAGGCTATTCTTTTGCGAATGGAAGTGATAACGTAATATTCGAAAATTCATGAAACCAGTAGTAGCGCCACGAGTTAGTTACCTACGTCGCGTCGTGCGCGCACCTAATACCTACCCACCCGCTGTAGGTATCAACTTGGTTATTGACTCGCTCAGCTGATGTTCATGTATAAATAAATTAAATGATCCAAAAATTTCCTTAATACTTTTACGGGCTTGGGGTCGTCATAATTGCTTTGTGCCTAGGTTTCGGGACATAATGAAGACATAGAGAAAAACCTAAGGGTGTTCACGGGTGTTGTGGCGAAGCCTGGGAGAGGCCTATGTCCAGCAGTGGACTGCTATAGGCTGAATTGATTGATGGATTGACAAACCTAATAATTAATTACCTCTGAATTATTTATCACTTAGAGCTAAACTTCGCGATCGCGTAAAATTGCACCATGGTAACGAACTCCAGTTTGGATTACACGAAATTACGATACGTTATTACTTTCGCGAGTAAAGGATCGTAAACAACAATACGTCGCGCGTCGATGACGTCTTAGAGAAACTGAATTGTTTAGATATGCTGCGGTGCGGACGTGCGATGCTGCCCTTAGCGCGCGGCGTGCGGGGGGGGGTGCATTGCCAATCAAATGGAGTTTAGGAGCGGAGCTTGTCTAGCATTGCACGAGAAATGAAGAGCGAAATGGTTCGTAAGTGTTGCTCACTTTGAATGTTATCTACCACACACGCAAACACACATCATAGGGTACGAAATGAGTATCGAATGGTACCTACAAATGGTTTGCATTGGTTTTTCACTAATGCGAGAATTGATTCGAGTTTAAAAGAAAAATAAATTTAATTTTTTAATTTTATCCTTACAAATCAATAGTGTTCCATGTACCGGATGGACCCTCCACGGGATTAAGACGGTCAAAATTTAACAGTGTAGATATCTAAACTTGATACTTAAAACAAAAATAAAATTGATTTGATGATTTAATTTTTTTGTGTCAATGGCCGTGGGCAGTATAGTTACTTGAAATATCAGTTTTATTTGTGTAAACTTCACAGACGTGATGGGTATCAATACCTAATCACGAAAAAAAAAGAAGATTTTCTCAACTCATAAACTCAAACTCAAAGCATTTATTTCAATTAAACCAATTACAGGCACTTTTGAATTGTCAAAGAGCCGGTCGGTTTGCCAGAAAGTTGAAGTAATTTGCCCATTCCAAAACGTAGACCTCTATGGAGAAGAACAGGCAAGAAGCTCCAATGACACTCTTTTAAATCAAGATATTACAAAATCCGGTTGCTTCTATAATAATATGTGAGAACAATATAAATATATATATATATATTAAAACAATTCAAATGCATTTTGATCCAGCCTGTCCCAACTTGCTGTCCTCCCCCAACGACGCCCTAAGCCGAGGTTCGTGCCCCACAGGGGGGTGCCCTTAACGTGCAGTCGTTTGGTTTAAGAATTTGTTTCGCCCCTGGCTGGACGCTTTAAGCTCACACTTAAGGCAACCACAGGATAGTCTGGTTAAGTAGTGACGACCTCTCAAGGACAACTACGAAAAGCCATTAATAAAAAATAAAAAATATACTTTCTGTAGTTTCTCCCTGGGATGGGCATGGGATGAAGGCGCGAGTTTATGTATGTACTGTAAGGTTAGAAAAGTAGTCGTAAAGGTCAAATTCCAGGCGACAAATACTATTAAGACGGAGATATATGCCAGTGACCTTGAGTAGTTAGTTACCTTGCGTTTTCTGTATTAAGCTCACGCAACACGACTCGCCCATCAAGGAGCGCTGTCCCCAATTTGACGCATCATTAATTTATTATACACAAAAAAAAAGGTATTTTAATAAAATGCGTATATTAAAAGATCAATAATTAAATTATCTTTAAATTGGTGAAGATTTCAGAAAATTACGCTTAGTAGATTTTGCGCCATTCTCAGTTTTTTATCCGCGTTAGACATACAAATTAATTTCACTATGTAATATAAACATAATCTTAGATATTCACATATTAAATTATTGAGAAAATGCTCTAATTTAACATATATTTTTTTCAAATCATTAACACTACTCGTTTAGACGTGATCTTCAGTATAAAATCATTAAAAGTCGTTTATCGTCGCCTTAATGTACCGTCAGTCTAATAAAATCAAAAAATCAAATCAAAATCAAAAGTCATTTATTCAAACTAGGCTGAGAATCAGCATTTTTCGAACGTCAAAAATTACATGAGACAGTCCCCCAAAAACGACCCACCCACTTCCTAGTGCTTTAGCTGGGAAAAAGAAGTGGCGCAACAAACTCCCCAGCAGCACAGGTGTCTGTTCGCATAAAAAACTTAAAAAGCTATACAATACAATATAAAATAATTTGCATTACGCAACACAAAACGTTAAATTAAATTATTTGCCTTATGTTAGCTAGCACACACCATTATACAAATATATAAATATATATAATAATCGTAGAAAACTATACTCAAACAGAAATAACGTAAACAAAACGTATCTAAATAAAAGCTTCAGGCATAATGGGCGTGCCCGCTTAAATAAAGCTATAGCTATAACTTGAAGTCACAAATGATAAACTAGCACCATCGAAGTAAAATAAAAACAGTTAATTATTAATAACAATAACAAAACCATGGTCAGCAAGACGACCAGTCACCACAAGCAGCACCCGTTCACGAGCATAACGCAAAGATCAGCCATCACCCCCCTCGCCATATTTGAGGGAAGGAGGCAACCCGACCCCCGACGCTACCGCAAGCAGTGACATCTAAGGGAGCATGACGAACTTGCTGCCGGTTGCTCAGGCAAGAATAAAGTGATCAATTTGTTAAGGTCGCTAGCTAACCACTTATTGTAATACAACTCATAAAAGAACATTGTAATGAGTAGATTTTGTCACTAATAAATTAAAATAAATTGACTTAGACAGTCAAATAAAATAAACAAATATAAGAACTCTTATAACCTGTCAGTAGGGAATCTATCTGGAGAAAGAACATGAACATTGTCTTGAGTTAATCACAGCGACCAACTGTTCTTATTGTTTAAGTAGTCGTTGATAGAATAGTATGCCTTTGAACAAAGATTGGATTTAACTTTAACTTTAAACGCATAAAAATACGCATCATTACATGAAAATAAATAGTAATGAAACTTGTCTACTTAAAATTCCTGCGACACTATCTGCGTACCAAAGGACCAAAAACGTGTTAAAATTCAACAACCACTAAAATAAAACTACCTCCGTCATCCCTTTCTTCATAATTAATGATTAACACGATGAAAGAGGGTACAAAGCGAGGATCGCTGCCATTTGTCGAGACAATTAATTTTAATGCTTACAAAGAGGTTGTATTCGTAGTGTAGTGGTTGAAGGCACACAAGAAAGGGTCAGAACTAGTCAGAAGTGGTGTCATGTTTCATTTGCGTATGGAATTAATTATTCTGTAGGCGTGACTTGGATACTTCAGATAATCTTGGTATCGAAGTGTACGTTTTTGGTGCTCCTCTGTCTAAACGATCGTAGGTCATTCATAAGTCGCTCTTATAAGACTCTCTAGTTTCTTTGTCATTTTGATCCTTAGAGCCGTGAATTTTTTTACTGTCATGGTTTTCGAGACTGATGACAAAGCAAGAGCCTGTATCTGTATCATTCAAAATGAGACCTATTTTCGGCTTTGCTTATCTTTAAGTTGAATAAAAGTTTTAACAACTTATAAATATCATTCCATGAGAGGAATTGGTGTAGTTACCTAGTGAGGGACAAACGTTACATCCGTACTGAAATTTTAACATTTCAACTGTTCAATATCTTTAGAATTCTGTGTATTGACGTAAATAGTACATTACTGCAGTGGCCAGCAAAAGGGGCATTGATGGACGAACGTGTAAATGTGGGCCGAGGCGAAGCCGAGGCACATACGTGAGTCCATCAATGCCTGGTTGCGGCCAAGGCTGGTATAGTGCTTTTCTCAAATAATGCGTTATAAATACCAGATTCAATGACGAACAGCGTTCATTTTTTTTTTTTCAATGAACAGCTTTTTATGCAAGCCAGTTGGAGTTTTAAACAAAATCTTTGATAAGTTACCTCCTTGGTTGCCATGTTGCGGAGTAAAATATCGTTCCATTTTTAAATTACACGATAGATATGAGTTTACTATTTAATTTATTTGGCCGCTAAACCACGACAGATATGGATTTTCATACAACTTTTGGTGGCCGCTGCTCGCATGTATTTGGCCAGTACAGCAACTTCGTTTTATCTCGAAGAAGGTTGTCAAAATAATGTTAAAGCATGTTTGAGAAAAGATAATTTTATGATAAAACCTCCTAGTAAAAATGTACAGCAATATTATCTACAAACCCTTCATATCAGTGCCCTAATTGCGTAATACACAGAAGCAATCGGTCTCATTTTGACAGTTCAACAACATTCATTGCGTTATTTACGTTGTTGAGCAGATTTTTTTTCGAACATATGAAGCAATAACAGATCAGGTACACATTCACACATACACACCTACACTCACTCACACATTTCTACAATCACACATACACAGCTAAGTACACTCACACAAACAATACTTACTTACGCTATTAATTCATTTAAAACCCCTTATTTTTTTCCCCCGTTTCTTATCCCCACAATTAATTGCATTAGGCTAGTTAATTTTTTTACAAAAGCGCACATTACTAATTTGTAAGTAACTATTATATGCATAATAGACGGATGGTTGATCCCTGCAACACAGGTTTGTCTTAGCATGGGGGTCATTGATCATCAATTTTGTACCAGGCTATTTCCATGCTTAAATTAAGTGCCATCCTGTACTCGTATCAGTGTACTTTTATGTCCAATAAAAATACAATGTATTAAATTATGGTTGGTTGGTTAGTGGTGGGTTTTATGGTTGATTATTATTGGGTTGTTTTGGATTATGGTTTATTTAATTATGTATTTTGGTGTATTTTTTTTTTGCTGTAATGCCAATAAACGCGTTTTTCTTTCTTTCTAAATTATTATTATAATAGATTTAGGAATATACTTCAAAATCTCTTCAAATATCAATTAGGGTGCTGGCCCACACTGCTGGTGCGTTATCGTTTATTAGAATCCAACATAGCTAATTATCCCCGTAGCGAATGGTCCCGTGTGGTGCCGGACGTAAAAAATAGCACCATCCCATTTCTTCCCGTGGGTGTCGTAAAAGGCGACTAAGGGACTTACTAGAGAATGGGCAGCAGCGATCTCTATGCATTTAACCACCATACTGCGATCGCCAACCCGCCTGCCAAGCGTGGCGATTATGGCAACACGGGGCTTTGGGGGAGACTGCTTATGTCCAGCAGTGGACGTCTTTCAGCTGAAATCATGATGATGATGATGGTGATAGCTAATTAGGTAGTACTGTAGCGGCATCAACATCGCCACATGCGTCTACGCGTCACACTGACGTCACGCAAAATCCTGCATCGCGCAAGCAGAGTTTACCGCGCCGCTAGCATACATACAACATCCCGACATCAATCGTCGGGCAGTTGCCTACCAGACGACACCCGTCTGGTCGGAGGATCCTCCCTTTTCAATAGAGGATGAGTGAACTTTACACCCTGTTCCTCATACCTCTAAAGTACCACTAGTACACGCATATATATTGGTAATTACCGTAGTTATTATTTTATAACACACGATCTTGTACCAAATAATCTGATTAAAACCATTTGCAGAAACATGAAAGAAAGGTCAAGTTTTGACCTTCAGCGTTCCTTAACCACTGCACTCCATAGGAGCTAATGGACTTTTCTCATTACACGCAATATTATTTACTTAGCTATTAATTATTTTATTATACTTATTTTCTATTTAACGCCATACTACGCCGCCATCTTGGATATCGTTAGAACATTTATAAGCCCAAGTACGCACGGGTGCTTTTTACCCGACTGTCCCAGAAGGATGGTAATGTTTTTCGAGAGTATGTATGCATGTATGTCTATTTCTTTGGCATGCTCTGTAGCCTAAACGGCTTGATGAATATTAACATTATGAGATGTCGTTAGATTCGTCTTAATTGTGGGAGTGACATAGGCTATAAAGTATGTTAATTAACGAAAGGCGTTCCCGTTAACACGCAGTGTCCATACATGCAAAAAAAAATATTACCATTAAAAAATACCTACTGTTTTTTTTTCAAAAAAATATTCATAAGCAATATTAAATTGATAGGTACGTAAAAGAAACACTCTGTCACGCGCACTTGTCGCCCTTGTTTTTCCACGTTGACGCTGCGCTCTGGTAGCACACCTCCGCCACGACACCGTAGCAGCGAAACCGCAGTAGTGGTACTGGCTCGCGTCATGTTCCGCTACTCGCATCCGATTCGAGTAGCGGAACATGACGCGAGCCAGTTGAAATTAACTACTGCGGTTTCGCTGCTACGGTTTCGTCGGTGGGGTGCTACCAACGTCAAAGGTAAGTGTGCGTGTACAAAGTGTTTCTTTGACGTATCAATTTAATATTGTTTTTTTCTCAGAACGTTGGAAATCACAAACAACAAACTAGGTATAGCTAGTTCTTGAAGCAAATAAAATTATAACGCGTATATTATGTTCAAAGTAAACATTTTTGTTAATTTTCGGCTAGACTGTCCATCATAAAAAAGTATGTTGGGGTTTGTTTCCTACCAAAAGAATGGTAATTGTTTTTTGCAATTTCTGACTTTTTTAGTAGATACTCAAACCCCAGTTGGTCCGATAGAGTTTTCTTGATCCTTATATGAAACAGGAAGCTGCCCATTTTCTTGCTGACTGTACATTTTTTTTTAAATCTGTTAATCAAATCAAAATGTCTCAAAAAAGACAGTCTCCTAAAACTTTCTGCAGCTACAACGGTTATGGTAACCTGCCCTTACTGCCCCGTCTCAAAGATCCATCCTGTTTATTTATTGCATCTACAAATACAAAAAAAAGGCAGGGTAAAGTTTTTTTTAAATAAATTACTACAATATTCCGTACGTATTCCGGACGTGTTGGGTATCGATATCTAAATACGATAAAACGAAAAAAAAAGATTTGACTTTTTTTTTTCTGGTGTCAATGACCACACTGGCAGTGAAGTTACTTGAAGTAGTTAAGTTTTTGTTTTATCGTGTTTATTTATCGATACCAATCACATGTGTGAAGTTTACACAGGAAACAAACTGATTTTGAAACTCATATTTCAACTAGTCGTTGTTCCCAAAAAAATACAATGTTTTTTTTTATTTTCTTTCGTTTTATCGTATTTAGATATAGATACCCAACACGTCTGCGGAGTTTCGCTAGCTAATTTAATTTGACCCTGTATTATGTATAAATATTTATTATATTTTACACGTATTGCAGAATTATTATTATTATTATTCTATTACAGGATTTGCAGGTAAACCTGAAATATGGTGTAACTTTTCAGTTATTTGTTTTTGCAGTGGGGTTTTTTTAACGACACGTTTTTTGTACCGTACTCTAGATTTTCAAACGATGAGCTGAGCGTTCAGAATCCAACAGAGCACATTCTAACGCGTTTCAAAGGCGCACAGTTGGATTTTGAACTCTCGGCGCTAAGCTGAGCGTTGAAAATCCAGAGTACGGTGGAAAAAACCTCGCCATATAAAAGCACCCGTGCGAACGTGGGCTAACACGGTTACTTGCTTTATGAAGACCAATGAAAAATTTATTGACAATAAATAATAGTATGAAAGTACTGGAGTATATTCAATTATATATTGTAACTAGCTGCGCCTCGCGGTTGCACCCGCGTAAGTCTCGAGATCGTGGGATTATGGGGATAAAAAGCCTTTATGTTAATCCAGGGTGTCAGCTAACTCCATACAATTTTTTGTCTCAATTGGTAAAGCCGTTTGAGTCGTTTGAGCCGTTTGAGCGTGAAGAAGTAACAAACACACAAACTCACAAACTTTCGCCTTTATAATATTAGTGTGATATATAAATTATTTTAAAACTATGATATCTCCTAAGATATTCATTGAAATCATTATGATATCACGGGCAATTTTGGTCAAAATTAAATACTTGTGATGAATAACGTATTTATTTGGCTAAGGATTAATATATCATGTTTATAAAAACACCTTCGCAAATAATGCATTAGTCAACCTTAAAAGATAGACATAAAATGTTCTTAATTAACTTTTTAGACCTTTATATCCTGCTTAAGCGTATGAAGTTTAATTGAAAACGGTTCAGTAATTTCGAAAAAAAGTTTTTGAATGTTTGTATGAAATGCCGTACGTCGCGTCGTAAACGCTTAGATTGTGCATTTTATTAACTACCTAGTGTCTGTAATATGATGTGGAGATAAATAAGGAATTATGATTATAATAGTACATTTTGATACAAGTGGAGAATGTTTGTTATTGCATTCGAGGCGGAATTAACACCCGAGCCGTAGACGAGGTTGTTTTTGAGCCGAGAATTGCAATAACAAATGTCCGCGTGTATCAAACGATGTTTTTCAATACACTTTTGAAGAAATAAAATAAAATAACGAAAAATATTTTAACCTATTTGGACTAAGTATCTATAGGTATAAGTTATCTGTGGCAATTTTTATTCCCGCACACGTGTTGGAAAATAAAAAATCGCACGCGTGTGAAATACATTGCATTGTGAACCTAATCGTAGTGCGATATGAACCAGTTTTCGAGGAAGTGTATTGAAAAATAAATTTTATATTATGAATAGGCACTGACAATGATGTTACGTCGGGTTCTCACACCCGGTGTTCGTTTACAACTACAATAATTTTATTAAATAATTATCGTTTATTTATTTTTATTTAGTATTTTATTTCACTCATCTATTTTTATTTTATTTATTTCCGTATGATCTTTCCGTGACATCACAGTCCCTATCAGAATACCAGCGCTGCAACACTTATTTTGTGCCGCAGCATCATGCTGAGATACGGGCCTTTTGGCCTCGTACAGGACTTTATGTTTTAATTTTAATTTTTACTTTATTTTATTTTTAGTTTTGTTCTTTATGTTTCTATGACCGTGTTTTATTTTAATTTGTGATCTGTGCGAGTCCCAATAAATGCTTTTTCTTTCTTTCTAATTATATTAATAGTTCCGTCAAGTATACTTTACAACTTTATAAGAAACCCCGTTATCTAAAGGCATACCAAACAACAGGCAGCCAATAACCTTTACTCAAACAAGAAACTTAGTTTCAAACTCAACTGATAATTATTATATACTCCTGTTTACTTGCCTAGTTGTACCATAGACTGACAATGTATAGAAAGAGACTACTGAATGCATCCTAAAGGGAAATAAAAGATTATTTTTAATTTTAAAAGTTGCTCTTTTAAAGATAATTAAATTTGACCTTGTATTATACAACATGTCCCGGAATGAAGGCACAACCTCTTAAGGAGTCATTGTACTCATCATTATGAACAACTTTTACTATGGGATCAATCCTGAAATCGCGAAAAAAAAAATCAGTTCGTCATCATCATTTCAGCCGAAATACGTTCACTGCTGGACATAGGTTTCTCAACATTTGGTGGGTGTTGCCATAATCGCCACGCTTGGCAGGTTTTGACGAGTTATGAGAACAAAATGTAGGGGAACAGCTGATTTTTTTCTCGCGATTTCAGGTTTGGTTCTATAGTAAAAGTTGTTCATAATGATAAGTACAATGACCTCTTACGAGGTTGTGCGTTAATTCTGGGACATGTTGTATGTAGTTAAATTGACATAGATCGACAATCGATCCACCACCAATTAAATCGATCAATTATGTCCAGTCAAGCGCTACTGCTGAGCATGAGGTCCTGGGTTCGATTACCAGGTCAGGCAAAGTGTTATTGGGTTTTCCATTAGGAATTTCTCAGTAGCAGCCCGGAGTCTGGATTTGTGCCCGGTTGATGGCAATAGGCTCGCCCCCTAATACATGGGACTTAAACATAACTGGCAAAATGTGGGTGTACTATAGGTACACCTCTGCGGGGGGGTTAGCCTTGGGGATTACAGGCGTGATGTTATGTTATGTAATTTTATTGGCGCGAGCACCAATTCGCGAACCTTTTTTTCTTTGTTTTCGTGGGGAAACCTTGAAAAGGCGCCCGGGCTTTAGAAATAAGACCCAGAGTGGACATACGTGACTTTCACTTCTATACGGTTTCCATAATCTATGGTTCTGCCCTGTCCTAGGAGCACCGACAACTCACACACAACATAACTATGTGCAACTAATAATAATTACGTTCGCAATTTACTGGCAACTGTCCCCAGTCTACACTGAACATGTGGGTTATGTGGAGTGTGCAAATAGTTCCTAGTGATCCAAATAATTTATGAAGTTCTAGTAGTAATTTAATTAGAGTTTCATTAGTGCGGGCCAGCACCAACAGCACCCTGTCTATGGTAGCAAGCAGGCTAGATTGTGCGTTTATGAGCCACTGCTGCAAGGTATCAACTGGGCTGTCACCCACAGCAGCAGTGACGTCACAAATTGTTTCTGTGTTAATGTTTTACTAACATAGTTAGTAAGTATTTTGTTACAAACACATACGGCCTTATTACAAAACAAGGTTTATTTTTAGACCCAGGTTTAAACCATGGAGCCATTATTGAATTTCGAACTTTATTCCGTCGTTAAAGTTCCTAATACAAAACTGACAACTTAGTACCGAACTAAGTTTTCAGTTTTGTATAAAGAACGGTATTTCCATCACTGTTACGTTCTTATTACAGAAACTGGCTCCATGGTTTAAGCCATGTCAAAATATAAATCTTGTTTTGTAATTAGGCTGTATGAGTCTTGTTGCTTGAATTAAATGATTAAATAAATAAATTGTTAGCAGTTAAGGGGGGGGTCAGTAACAGATTGTATGTTGGTCTAGGAATATGATTCGCGGACGTAACAAATATGGTTTTACAGAATTATTGTCATTATAATCAGTAATACAACTCTCTAAGTTCGTAGAATCCTATTGGATGACTATTTCGAAATAGTCATTCAATAGGATTCTACGAAGAGAGTTAGTTGTATTTCTTAATCTAACGATAAAAAATCTATAAAGCCATGTTTGTTACGTCCGCGAATCATATTTTTAGGTCAACATTGAATCTGTTACTGACCTGCAAATTGAATAAACGTAAGAAAAATTGAATTTCGCGGGCTACCTTAGCGCTTCCCCCTTAATATGAAATGAAATTGACGCAATATAAAAAATCAATTAACTTATTTGCATAAATATCAATCAACCAATCAACTCAGCCTATAGCAGTCCACTGCTGGACATAGGCCTCTCCCAGGTTGCGCCACAACACCCTGTCCTCCGCTTTCTGCATATTATACATTTCGGTCTATCCCAGCCACCTTTTTAAGGTAGTCAGTCCATCTTGCTGGGGGGCGTCCCACACTAAACATGGATACGTATTATATGTTTAAAAATGAACCCGACAAAATTCTAAGCAAAAAAAAATCTGCAAAAAAAAACTGCTGTTCCTTATTTAAATTTATACCTACTCGAATGTCGCATCGTTTTATTTATCATCGTTTTATTGCATAATACTAGCAAGAGTAGGTATGCAACAAAACTTTGTACCAAAAAATGTGTCCTTTACTAGGTTTTGAAATGGGACAGCCGTACTGTTCTAAACTGTATGGGACAGATGTTTATTTTCGCGATTTCAAATTTGGTCCCGTAGTAAAAGTTATAAAGTTCGATGGTCTTCTAAAGCACTCCTTAAAGTTTGTTAGGATAATTTTTAAAACCATATTATATTCTTTTTTACTGGAAAAATAACTGATAATAACTTAAGGGAGAGACTTTTTCCCAGCAGTTCGACAACATCATCATCATAATTGGCAGCCTTGTAGTATAGCCCTTTTGTGCCATGCTTCCCAGGTCTGTGCTAGTCGCTTCCACACACACACACGCACATTTATATCTATATTTTTATGGTGTACATAATAAAGAGTCATCATCATTTCAGCTGAACACTGCGTCAGCCAAAATAAGGGGGGGGGGAACGCTGCTGCCCATTCTCTAGTAAGCCCCTTAGTCGCCTTCTACGACACCCACGGGAAGAAATGGGGTGGTGCTATTCTTTACGTCCAGCAACACACGGACAAAGAGTATTCTATTCTATTCTTTCAGGTCTTCCCCTTCTCCTTTGTTGGAGAACATAGGTTAACTTCTCCCGCTCTGGGCGGAGCGGGAATTAGTGTCAGACTTTTACTGACTAAAACCCACCCGTGTTGTTTCAGTTGCCTGTGTGTCAGGGCCACGATATCCCTTTTGGACAAACCCGCAACCCTTGCAGGCATCGGCCCTAATGGACTATAACTCTATAGGGTCTTCTCATATTTTAGTTTATTTTAACTTTATAATTAAAAAAATCAATTATACAATTTAAAGACAATGACCTACAGCTGTACAGACTACCAGTCTCGCAATGCAATGCTCTAAATCTAAACTAAAAGTATTTTCGTTGGTCTTTAGGATTCCGTATCCTGCAAAGAGTGACAACGGGACACTATAACTTGGGGCCTGTGCACACCATGTTTTTTAAACGCGCCGTTGACGCGCGTTTTAGAAACGTGCGTCGACGGCGCGCTTTTATCCTACAGAATAGACAGACTTGCGTGCGTATTGCGTCTGTATCGCTACAAACGCGCGTCGACGGCGCGTTTAAAAAACGTGGTGTGCATAGGCCCTAAGGCTCCGCTGTCCGTCCGTCCGTCAATGACAGGGTTGTTTCTTTTGAACCGTAAAATAGATAGATACTTGAAATTTTTACAGAGTTTGTATTTATTTTTTTATTACACTTACATTTGTTTTTACAGATGGGAACACAATGCAACAATGTATTCATAATTTCCACACTCAGACCCGTCACCCTAGACAAAATCAAGCAGGTTGTATTTTAATTGTATAATTTATTATTTTTATGACATTTATTTTAAATTCTGTGATTACATTAACTCACACTGATATTATAATTTTTTAGGAAAACGTATATTTTTTTTTACAATGTTTGTAAATATGTGGGCAGCATGTATCTTTTACATAATTAATATAACTGTCATTGCTTCATTCTAAACTCTTTTTACCTATTGTGGTATAGTAATTTTATTCTAGGTGCATCGTCTTCACATATAATTTTATAATTAACGTACCTATAAAAAATATTGTACAACATTTTAAAAGAGTAACGGTGGCGTTTCTTGCCCATTCTTCTCCATACGAAACTACCTTTTGGAAGGGGCGACTAGAATCAATTCTGGTTTTTTGTAAATATTGACGTTCAAAAGTGCCTTCTGTGCCTATTTGAAATAAACAATTTGTTTTTGACTTTTACCCAAAAATCAAACTGTCTGACTTTTTAAACTTTCCTATTTTGACTGATCCATACACGGGTCCTTATCGGTCATACCTGCTGATTGACGTGGATGGTTAACTAACCCGTCCCAAAAGTAACAACTCTGAGTACCGGAACAATGACTTGTGCCGGTACTCAGAATACACGGGCCGGGTGACACTTAACATATTGTACTCTGGGTGACCCCAGAGGACATTATGTTAAGTGTCACTCGACCCAACATTAAAAACATTCTGAACATTTTGAACACTCTAATTCATTGATTGACATCTGCAAGATAGCGTCCAGATGTACTTCTATCAATGTTGGGTACTTTATTTTATTTTTATTATTTGTTAAAATTTCAAGGGGGGTCCCGTACAAGGAACGTGTTAAATAAATATGTAGTGTTAAATATTGTACGGTGGTTCGTAACTTTTCGTGTGCGAGTCCGACTCGCACTTGGCCGCTTTTTAATAGCTCGAGCATAAAAAAATACTTACAAAGGCTCTGAATCCTGACTTCATCACAATTCGCGAGGCCTAGTAACAGAAAATAGAAATAAATCCAAAATTGTAATTTATTTTCGTTTTTATTTATTTCTCTGGCACGTTTTTCAGATTATGAAATTCTAAGAAAATGTCGTCGCCAAAAACATTGTTATTTGAAATGAGGACAAACCAAAAATAATAAACTTTATAAGGTACATTTTATTAGGAGAAATTAGAATTTATTTTCCTGTCTGTATTCCATTTACTTACTTACCTATTATTTTCTCATAAAAACGTATTGTGTCACATAATTATGATAAAATGAAAATTATCCTCAGTTCTAGTAACGTAATCAATAGAATCTGTAACAATATCCACGTTCTCCATTACCTTTTAATTAAGGCGATGACAAGTGGAAAATGATAAAAGTAGGCTTGTCTTAAAAAAATTGCCAAATCTATATTGTTTGTGGTAGCGGAAAAATATATGTTATTCTTGAACATATTTCTCAGAACTTGATTGTAACTAAAACACGTTTAGAATAAAAATCTCGATACAAATTACCGGTAAACTAACCCTTTACTTTGTGTTTCAATCCAAAATATCTGTAATTAATATCAACGTACGGTTGGTATTTAATTAATAACAAGAACGTCTTATTTGTACGCAGAACTTGGTTGTTTTTATTTTCGATTACTTAACTCATTTTTGAGTAAATAAATAATTGCTTCATATTTTGCAATAAATTACAAGCGTTGTCTCATCGCGCTTCTCTTTCGTTTGTATGCAGTCTGACAGCGACAGCGGTTTACCTGTTGTCAGCGTCTTAACATGACGTTTACTCCGAAAATACTGTCATAAGTAAGTAAGGCTATTTATTTATACATAGGAAACGACCAATTGGAACCGTGGACCTAGCTTCTGACTTTTCATAAGTACCCATGTTTCAAGGTTTATGTGAAATAAAATATTTTTGATTCGACTGGACGTTTCACGTTTCTTGACTTGTATGCTATGGTTAGACCTTTACAAGAACACGTCTGTCATTAAGCGTCGTAAATTATGAGTGCTAAAAGCAGCATATTTTCTCTTTCAGACACAAAATATTACGTTTTGATTTCTTTGGCTAAAATAAATGTTATGTTAGCGTGAAGGTCTTAATTGAAAAACGTTTGCTCTGAAATATTAATGAGATTAAAAGTGCTAATGGGTTCTTAAAAAGCCGACGGTAAAAAAGTTAAGTCAAAGTTTATGTTGTGTTAGGGACACACGCGTAAGAAAACATTCGTATTCATAATTTTTGAAGTGAACACTTCTTTAGGAGCGTTGAGCACTTTTTGACTGAACAAAAATCATAGAACTTGCGTCATCGTCACCGAACGCTTTCCATGAGCCATATGTATCTGTTTTGACTTCTATCGGCAGTCCCCAAAGACTGCCCCATTTGATTTTTTTTGTGATCAAAGTTCTGCATAGTCAGCCTATAGTGTCCCCACTGCTAGGACACAGGACTCCTCTCTGTGAGAGGGAGTGGGCTGTAATCCACCACGCGGGCCCAGTGCGGGTTTGTAGATGACACATGTCTTCGAATTTTTGGTTCTAGGACATCCTCCTCCCGATGTTTTCCTCACCGTTTTGAGAGCAGTAGTGATGAAATTATTGATATGACCTACAACTCGTAAGTCGCGATCGTTACCACTGGGCCATCACCGCTCTCAAAGTTCACTTCAAAGTTATTTGCTGGAAAGCTGCTAATCTTAAGTGGGATTGGGCCGGATATGTCTGCCCCATGTCAGATGAGCTGTGAATTCACAAGTCGAACTCAGTCGACTCATTTTAAGCGTTAAACCCCAGATCATAAATGCCCGTTATCAAGGAAATCAAGGAAGGGACTATTAAGGAATATCTTGATTACTTACCTACTTTTTATAATGTTTACAAATTAGAAAAATATAGACATATAGACATTTGATTTTGAATCAATTAATTTTTTATTTTGACTGCAGAAAATTTGTGTATAAATAACTATTGAAGTACTTCATAAATCATAATTAAATTATAATAATTGACATTGTATAACTTTATTATTATGTAGGTACTTGCGATCTCTATTGTATTATTTTTTTGTACTTTTGCATGCCTTCTGGCTAAATATGGCTGTTGTTAATTATATTTTTATGTTACCGTGTTTTTGTACCCATATTTGCGAAATAAATATCTTATCTTATTATATTATAGCTAAGTACCAACTTAGGCATTCAAAAAGAAGCTTTATTGTTAAAATATTAAGCTTTATTGTTAAAATACAAGATTATTAAACAGGGTCAAATCAAATTAATTAGCCAAACTCTGCAGAAGTGTAGGGTATTGATATCTTAACACGATAAATGTAGATGAGGCAGCACCTATTCGGAGTCTGAACAGGGGACAGGGCCTGCGAGGAATTTGAAAAATAGGTATTTGAAGAAACTATTGCCGTCACGCTTACCTCAAGTCTGCTCCCGTAGTGTGTGATAGGGACAACTGCAGCTAAGACCAAAATTATCACAAAAATGTTGACGAGTTCGACGTTTCATATTCCTCTTTTTTCTCATCGAAAACTGAGCCGATTCGATTTTTTTTTATTAACATTTTAAGAAAGAGTATGTTTAGTTTCCTATCATTTTTTTTTATCGTAAATACTTTTCTAATTTGTCTGGTAGTCCTCTAATCACGGCGGTAAAAATAGGGCATTTTTTGTAATTTTTAGACGGTTACATTTTCTAGTCTAATTAGTCGCTGAAAAAAAAATTACAGAGACTTGTTTACAGCGGACCTTGATTTTATGAAAAAAAAAAATGCTCTAGAGGCATTATTCAGGAAGAAAAAAGGGGAATACATTTGTATGGAGAATCGCACGCCCTGTTCCCTCTTAAAGCTCGGCTATAGAAACTTGTTAACCGTTTTGCCGGCCCATATATCTCAGCACTCACCCTTGTGGACTAAACGGTGTGCCATCAGATAAATACATTATCAACACTCTCACTTGCTTTGTTTTAATAATACATTCTATTAGCGCCGCGTCATTTACGGTTCTATTAATTTTAGATGACAATTTTTTATTTATTTTTCTTTCGTCCCTTGTGGTGCTGGACGTAAAGAATAGCACCATCCTATTTCTTCCCGTGGGTGTCGTAAAAGCCGACTAAGAGACTTACTAGAGAATGGGCAGCAGCGTTCTTTATGCATTTTAACACTTTACTGCGATCGCCAACCCGCCTGGCAAACGTGGCGATTATGGCAAACCTCCCCCGCCCCTTTTTGGGGTAGGACTATGTCCAGCAGTGGACGTCTTTCGGCTAAAATTATGAAATGATTTGAGAGTTTTTGGTTGGCAATCATGCTTGATGGTGGTCCATCGTGATAGGAGATAACACATTTAATTGAGTCTAACTTACCTACTACGCGAAAAGTTTGTCAAAAAAACGACACAATGTCACATTTTCACGATAAATTCTCAAAACTATGAAAAAATATTGAGAAATTGTCAGATTGTATCCTATCGTCTTTGATTATTTATATGTCCAGATAGTGTCGCGCTGCAAAAGAACTAAAAAACTTTTTACAAAAAAATAGTAACCGACTACCAAAAATAACACTACAAAATGAAAAATTACTTTATCCAATGCACGAGTTACTATATAAAGTTCCCAAATCGCTATAAGTTTGCATATAAAATTTGAGGGTTTCCCTCGATTTCCATGGGATTCCCTAATCAGATTCTGATTTGGTGGCAATGGGACCACCTCGGGAGTATACCCTTTCAAACAAAAAAAGAATTTTCAAAATCGGTTCATAATTGACGGAGTAATCGCGTAACAAACATACAAAAAAAAAAAAACATACAGATGAATTGAGAACCTCCTCCTTTTTGGAAGTCGGTTAAAAACAAACAGGCCAACTTTGTTATGCTGGTGTGCGTGACAGCTACGTCTTACACTCGCGCCACGTCATTTTGCTGTCATTGTGGTATCCTAGTGTGCGTTCATTTTGCGGCCAACAGTTGGACGCATTTTTTTTCTACGAGTTCACAGCTTTGACGGTCTATCTAGACTTTTCCTATCGTTTTGATTAAATAGGCCCCTAATGGTAGGTAGTTACCGCCACCAGAGACATCGCATGTGCGCTGTACCTGAACTCCAGAGACAAATCGGAAATAGTCCATGTACCTTTAATTAATGGCACCCCATACCCCTCAAACCAGTAAGAAAGAAAGAAAACTTGTTTATTCTGCACAAACAAAACGCACATTACAAAAAAAATACATAAATAAATACACACATACAAAGTAGCCAAAAGCCTCGTTTTCAAACACGTTTTTGACTTTGACTTATCTCTCTGACCGTCGTTTTTTTTTTCTTTCACCGCAGTCAGCCATAGTCAGCCGTAATCAGGAAACGGCCGAAGTTGCGGCCGATACTTCGGATTATTTATTCATCTCATCATTTATTTATTCATTCATTCTTTCATTTTTTTTTTATTCATCTTCGGACAAACCTATTGTCAACAGCGCTGATTTTCAGAAAAAACCCTACTACTACAGCTTAACCGCTTATATTACTAGGAGCATAAGGTTGAAAAGTGGATAGGCGGCAGTGTCCGCGATGGTCCATCCCCAGACATCATCTTCAACATCATCATTTCAGCCGAAAGACGTCCATTGCCAGACATAGGCCTCCCCCAAGCACCGCCACTTTGACCGATTCTGTGGTTCTCGCATCCAGCGGATTCCTGTAGCCTTCACAAGGTCATCGGTCTACCTCGTAGGAGGCCTTCCAACGCTACGTCTTCGGGTACACGGTTGCCACTCCAGAACCTTTCGGCCCCATCGGCCATCGGTTCTGCGAACAATGTGCGCCCACCGGACAATTCAAAAATACCACTACTAAATCCAACGAGACGAGATAAATTTCATGCTTTGGGATTAAAAACTTTAACTTAATTGCGTAAGGTTCAGTTTTGATTGCATCTAAAATGATTTCATGACGTTAAGCGATAGTTTTTAATTCAAAAATCAACCTCATCATCATCATCATGTTAGCCGAAAGACTCACACTCTCACTCACACTGCTGGACAGGCCTCCCCCAAAAAAGGGGAGGGGGTGGATTCGCCATAATCGCCACGTTTTGCAGGCGGGTTGGCGATCGCAGTATGGTTTTAAAAATGCATAGAGAACGCCGCTGCACATTCTTTAATAAATCCCT
Source organism: Tiliacea aurago (assembly GCA_948098905.1). Taxonomy (NCBI): domain Eukaryota; kingdom Metazoa; phylum Arthropoda; class Insecta; order Lepidoptera; family Noctuidae; genus Tiliacea; species Tiliacea aurago. The sequence goes on along the minus strand of OX402597.1, from coordinate 15,640,844 downwards.
TAGTCGCCTTTTACGACACCCACGGGAAGCAATGTGAAAATCAACCTATACTTCTTGATTACTAAGTTGATATTTGTATAAGTTGCAATTAAATGTGTTATCTCCTATCATTGGCCTGAGTATAATATATGTAATTTCAATTCACAATAACCAACGCTCCACAATGACACTGCACAATTTGTCTCCTACTGACGTGTCATGCTCCATTAGGTACACATGCCGCGAACTCGTAGAAATTCTATATTCTGGCAAAGAATGGGCTCAAATCCCTTTTCCGGTTTAAGCCAATAGTCTGAAAGGTCAGGCGTATATTCTAGCTACTAAATCACATGTGACGGGCATTCAGGCTTTATGTCAACGAGATTTAGCATACGTGTAGGATTTACATGAGCTTTTTTTGACGTATGTACTGGGAAACTATAATATGGATTTTTCGTATTTAACCTGATTGGGGTACTGTGATGTTAGAAAGGTTTTTTTGTTAACTAGCTGCTGCCCGCAACTTCACTCGCGTGGCTATTTAGGGTTCCGTACCTCAGAAGGAAAAAACGGAACCCCTATTAATAGGAGCACTCCTGTCCGTCTGACGTCTGTTACAGTCAATTTGCTCCGAACTTGCTGAACCGATACCCCCTTATTCCAAAACAAGGTTTATCTTCAGACCCAGGTTTAAAACATGGAGCCATAATTGAATTTCGAACTTTATTCCGACTATGGTACAGTTCATAAACAAAAAACTGGCAACTTAGTACCGAACTAAGTTTTCAGTTTTGTATATAGAACGGTATTTCAATCACTGTTACGTTCTTATTACAAAAACTGGCTCCATGGTTTAAGCCATGTCAAAATATAAATCTTGTTTTGTAATAAGGCGGATTAAGTTCAAATTTGGTACACATATGAATTTCTGTGAACCAAACAAGGACGTGTAACGTTAATAAATTAATTTTGAATATAGGGGTCACTTTTGGGGAGAAAATTAGAAAATTAAAAAAAAAAAGTTTTACTAACTGTACCGTGTGTAACATATCAAATGAAAGGACTTGTTCTAAGGATTTCATATATATTTTTTTTTAATTTTAAAATACGTGCGTTAGAAGTTATTTAAGAAAATAGATGAAAGTTGGCCATTCCCCCCTTATCTCCAAAACTACTGAGCTTTAAATTATTAAAAAAATACAGAAAATAGTTCTTTACTTATATATGTATTACAGGAAAACCTATAAGAAGTCTATGGTCTTAAAATAACATGGCAAAAGTCAAAAGTCAAAGTCAAATTGTTTATTTCAAATAGGCAATAAAGGCACTTTTAAAACTCTCAATATTATGCATACAAACTTAACGTGTAAAGTTTGTTCTTAAGAGGCGATGGATGCGTAGGTCATACAAACAAAATACAAAATTAATTTTTAAATCAAACATATTCTTAAGGTCGTGTGTCTTTATTCCGATTGAAATACAGAATATCAAGGTTCCCAAATATATATTTTGAATGGACACTGATTTAAACAAGAGTTATGACAAAAATAAGTTTTGTCTAAAACAAAAAAAAACCTCATATCTCGTCTTTATATCATTGTCCTTTCAAAATATATATTTGGGAACATAGATATTCTGTAATCCAATCGAAATAAATACACACTACCTTAAGATAAATTCATCCCAACTACGATGTTCCCCCGACCCATCGCTTTGCTACGCATCTTTTCCCATAGCGTTCTTTCTGACTTTTTTCCTTTTTGCTAAGCACCCAAGGGTTGTAGGGTTATGTAGCCATCTAACAACATATCAATATACCTTCCTCAAGGATTGCGCTATCAATTTTCTTTTTTAAATGTGTTCAAACAAACTCTTCAGCGTTAGGGGCTTACAGGAGCTAAACGCAAGCTTTATAATGCCTAATAGTTTATGATCCACTGCAGTAAACAAAGTCAGATAAATATTTGATATTCTTCAGGATATGTGCTATTTTGATTCTGTGTTGAAAAATAATATAACTAATTTGATACGATAGAAAAAAATCACGAAGAACCTCTAAAACTGTCTTTAAACGAATAAAAACCATATAACCATGCAATCATTCTGATTTTTTGTCAGATTATTCTACAAGCAGAATACTAATTTATTATTGTTTTAATTTTTTTGTCATATCAATAGATTTTTTTGGAAATCGCATATTATTATTTCCGAACATAATTATAGAATAAAGAAATAAATAATAAAATTAATTTGATTATTTTAATTAATTTGTATAACATGTAAGATTTACAGGCACAACCAATAGGTAACTTAAAATATAAATAGTCCTGTGCCAATTACAATTCTTCACCAACTGTATAACAAACATAAACAAATAATTACTAACATCAAAAACACATCCTCAAAAACAGCGTAAGAGCAACAACATAATCAATTAAAGACATAATTAGTTTGCCCCGAAACACAATCTTAGTTGACAAAATATAGCAATTAAAATGCTAAACAGCGTTCCCGATAAATTCAATTCAATTATTTTGGCCCGTCGATGAATTTCGTTAGAGTTATTATGTCGATATGCTGTATCGACGAAGGCATCAACTGGCAAACATTGGAACAGCTTATGTTAACATAATTACAGTATTTTATAGGGCAGTTCCGTGTGGTGCTGGTCGTAGAGAATACCATCATTCTATTTCTTCCCGTGGGTGTTGTAAAAGGCGACTAAGGGACTAAAGGCTTCTGCATACTGGCGCGACACCGGTAGAACAATTTCCTTGAATTTTTCATAGAAATTGTTTTACCGGTGTCGCGTAGCACGACAAGTGGCGCCAGTATGTAGAAGCCTTTACTAGAGAATGGGCAGCAGCGTTCTCTATGCATTTTAACGCCGACCCATCTGCCAAGCGTGGCGATTATGGCACCCCCTCCGCCTCCTTTTGGGGGAAGCCTATGTCCAGCAGTGGACGTCTTTTGACGGAAACGATAGTGCAATGCTGGAATTAGGTCGGTAGGTACAGAAAGGGATAGTAAGTAAATACAAACCAATCACGCACAACGTTGATGCCAAAATCCTCATATTTTTTTATGTTACCTATTACTTGCTGCACCCCACGGGTTCACCCGTTTATGTCTCGATCCCATGGGAATATCGGGGTAAATAACAAAATATCCTATGCCCTTACCCAGGTCATGTTCTACCCAGGTGCCAAATTTTAAGAAAACTGATTGTCATATTAAAATTACTGACGAAAAAAAACTGACTGAATGAATGACGTACAAAGAAGTTATGTTATTAGGTATCACGTTATTAAACTCTCCACTGAGTTTATACGAATTTTTTATTTTGAGGTCCTAAAAAAGAAAAAAACGTCCCAACACTAGTACGTACTGATCCGTAGGTGCCATTTGTGGAATAAAATTGTATGGTATATATATGGTGTTAAAATGCATAGAGAACGCTGCTGCCCATTGTCTAGTAAATCCCTTAGTCGCCTTTTATGACACCCACGGGAAGAAATCGGATGATGCTATTCTTTAAGTCCGGCACCAAACGGAGCAATGACTTATGAGTTATACAGATGAACTAATACAACTTGTTTTTACTTCTAAGTTCGTTTTTTGGCAGGATCAGTCGTGCTTTTAATTATTTATTTTTATTAATTGGATGTTTAGCGTGTTTTTTTTTGTAAAAACATAACAAAACTGTTACCTTTAAGTCAAATAAAGTAGTGTCTTAAAAAATAAGGCTTTTAATATTAAATCGGACAAGGCGAGTAGCACTCGCGCCCTGAGAGTGCCGTCTCAAAGCTATGCCCGGCTACCCGCGGCTTCACTCAAGTGATACAGTTTACTCAGAAGTTTCGGAGTTAGGGTGTTTTTAATATCGTGCGGATTTAATCACGCATGCGGGATCCCCCCGCAAATGTCCTTTTCATATAAGTATTTATTGTAAGGAAGGGGTGTGAACCTGGGCAGCAGTTACGCGTGCGGGGCAATCCCGCATGCGTGATGAAATCCGCATGATATTAAAAACACCCTTATGGGGGAATGGTAAATTTTCATATAAGTACTTTCTAAACGCTCGACGCTCGGGTATTGGGGCCCGAGTGCGCGTCTCCTTTTTAAGGAAAGCAATGACAGCGATGCGGTCGAGTCCTTCGACGCTTAAATGTATTTTTTATGTTGTATTTTTTTTAGTAGTTAGTACCTACTTGGCGTAAATAATTAGTTGTGTAATCTATTGTATACTAAATTTAAGACTATTAGTTTTTAAATTACATGTAAAATTATCCAGAAATAAATAGTATTTTTTAAATACTTAAATACCAATTAATAAATTAATTTAGTAGATTCGTAGCAAATTGGCTGTGACAGACGGCCAGGCAGATAGACAGACACGAGTGATCCTATAAGGGTTACGTTTTTGCATTTGGACGTACGAAATTCTAAAAATACAGAACGTATCGAATACAGAAATACCTACAAACAATAATAAAGGGAGAATCAATTTCCCGAAACTGGGGGTCTACTCCGAAGGTTTAATCCGAAGTATCGGCCGAATGTTCGGCCGTTTTATAACTTCCATAGGTTCCTTTTTTGCCTTTGAATCCTTACCCGACTTAAAGTCACATTTTTGACTTTGGCTTATCTCTTTGACTGTCGTTTTTTTTTTTATTATTCGCTTTAGTTAGCCATAGTTAGCCGTAGTCAAGCAACGGCCAAACATTCGGCCGATACTGTAGATTTATGTTCGGAGGGATACGAAATGTTAGAACAGGGGGTCTATGTTCTAACATTTCGTATCACTGTATCAGAATCGAACTTTACCAATAACTGGTAACGGTATAGCTTATAACCATATCAATAGAACGAGAATTGAATATCTATAGGAACATGAGAATATCACAGACTTTACGATATCTTCTATTCATGCAAATAAATAAAAATCGAGTGTCTGTTTGTAATGTCAAAATAACAGCTTTTTCCTAAATGCTTAAGAAAGTATATACAGACTTACGGCAGCAGTGGTGGCCCAGTGGTAACGGCTGCGACTTACGAGTTGTAGGTCGTAGGTTCGAATTATTTCGAACCCAAGACAGGCGCTTTTATTAAAAAAAAAATTAATTCTTATTTATTTAGGGACTTTTATAATCGCAGTGCGTATGACAAACCCATCATACCCTGATTATATAATAAAAAATACACACAGTTATGGATTAAATTCGGGCCATGAACCTGAACAGACTCTTCGCATCATCACCATTTGGTTGAGACAAAATTTTATGGAATGTGTCTAAATCAAGTCGATTCAACCTCAACACCCGAAACACTTCATTTCTCATATCGAACACAGTCCAATATAAGTGATGTAGGTCTTCCACAACTCCACACTCCTCACAATTAGGCAATTTTTTCATCATATAGGTAAACTAATTACATGGAATGTGTCCAGATCTGAGTGTTGAGATGTAACAACTAATTTTCTATTAAATTACTATTCATGAACCAGGGCACATGAAAAGGCTGACCCTGCATTGTTTTATACCAGATCCCAATTATCAAAATACTCTTTTTAATCATCGTTACACTTATTTTTAAATTTAGGTAAAACTTCTGCATAATCTAGCGTAACATTAGTTTCTTTTCCATTATTAGCTGAATATTTTGCCAGCATGTCAGCCTTTTCATTGCCCTAAGACAGGCGCTTTACTTTGTGTAAATTATTTCATCACCACTGCTCTCAAAACGGTGAAGGAAAACATCGTGAGGAAACCGGCATGTCCGAGGACCAAAAATTTAAAGACTTGTGACATCTACCAACCCGCACTGGGCCCGCGTGGTGGATTACGGCCCACTCCCTCTCACAGAGAGGAGGCCTGTGTCCAAGCAGTGGGAATGTTATAGGCTGATTCTGTTAAGTTACGAGTACTATAAAAGTTTCAACAAAAATCAAATTTTAATATTTTGGTCTATCTGTTTTTTCCGGCTAATCTCCGAAACAGGTGGACCGATTTTGACGGGACTTTCACTGGCAGATAGCTGTTGTTTTATGGAGTAACTTAGGCTTAGCAGTACCGTATTTCTTCCCGTGGGTGTCGTAAAAGGCGACTAAGGGACTTACTAGAGAATGGGCAGCAGCGTTCTCTATGCATTTGAATACCATACTGTGATCGCCAACCCACCTGCCAAGCGTGGTGATTATGGCAAACCCCCCCTTGGGAGAGGCCTATGTCCAGCAGTGGACGACTTTCGGCTGGAATGATGATGATGATGAATAATTTTTGCAGTACTCGTTAGGCTACTTTTATTTTAGAAAAAAGTCATGCGGGTGAAGCCACGGTCAGCAGCTAGTCGATAATATGATGGCTTTTGATATAAAGTATTACTACATACCTGATATTGACATACATACACGATATTGTTTCGTATAGGTAGGTACACAGGACTCGTAGCTAAGTTATATCAGCCGCAGGCGTCGATCGATCAGGTTAAGCTACGCTTCCCGAGGTCAGTTCGTGGATGGGTGACCAGCATCTATTACATATCGAGACCCCTCCGTGCCTCAGAAAGCACGTCAAGCCGTTGGTGCGTCGGGAGTCGCAGGCCGATTCCCGGCCACCGTAGGCGCGGGCTTGTTGGCGGTGAGTGATGTGTAGCTCGCCGTCCGATAAGGACGAGGGCTACTCCGAAGCGTGAATGTTTCTCCGTTTTATAACTTCCATAATTTTCGACTTAAAGTCATATTTTTGACTTTGGCTTATCTCTTTGACTGTCGATTTTAATTTTCTTTCGCCGTAGTTAGCCATAGTTAGCCGTAGTCAAGCAACAGCCGAACATTTGGCCGATACATCGGATTTATGTTCGGAGTAGACCCCAGGCCTAGGTCGACGATGCGTCGTGTTCCACGCGCGCCTCAAAGAGACGTCAGCACATATTGACAGGGGTCCATTAGGGCCAATGCCTGCCAAGGTTGCGAGTTTGTCAGAAAGGGCTATCGTGACCCTGGCACACAGGCAAATGAAGGAAGGTGAAGGGTTCCGTAGTTAGGATGAATTTATCCTAAAAACAAACTTAACATTGTAGTTGAAAAACATGTTCTCCCATACATCGATATACGTCACAGTCAATTCTCCAACTGCAAATATAAGTTTGTAATCGCAAAAAAAAAAATGTATGTGATAAAATTACAAATTTACAATTTTAGGACTTTTTCCTGTACTTGTGCTGTGATACCTTGGTTTTTGCCAAATTTCATGATTCTAGGTCAACGGGAAGTACCCTGTAGGTTTTAATTTATTTGCGAGTATCGAAATATAACATGTCGCAATAATGTCGCTTAAATCGCCGTATTTTTTTATTGAGTTGACTTAGAGGCTTGGTTTTTTTAGAGCTCCAAGGGACCATGGACGTTACGTATTTGATATTAATTTCAACTTGATACCTACACGCGTTCCTGAGAAAAAGGGTCTTGACAGACTGACAGACAGAAAATGAAGTGATCTTATAAGGGCTCCGTTTTTTCCTCTTGAGGTACGGAACCCTAAAAATGAACCCAAAACATTATTTGATTCCTTTGAAGTAACATAAAATGTTACCTTGTTGTAAAAGTGTACCTACCGACCTTACAAGTTGAAATTACAAGGTAATTGCCAGCAATTTACTCAGTGGTTATACCGTATTAAACAATTCTCTTTGCATGTTCGCCCCTTGAGAAACCTTTGAGTTCTGACTGAGGAACTAAGACCTTAAGACTGGGCTCATTTTCTTGGTCTGTAAGGCCCGTATTTACAGGAAAAGTTTTTATCCACTGCGCAAATTTTGATAAGTTAAACTTAAACGAGTTTTATTAAACATATATTTTTTATTTTGATACGTCTTAGTACAAAAAACAAAAAATATCGTTAACGAAAGATGTTTACTTTAAAAGTGGTTGTATGGCTACCCAGCGGCGCGCGGCGAAGCGGAACGCGTGAAAGTACCTACCTATCAGCTGTGCGCTAGCTCGATTCGCCGTCGTAGGTATTTACGTGGGTTACAATGTAGTGATCGCTAATTTTATCAGGTTCGAACTAGACTTTTTTATGTTTAGGCCGTGACCTGTAGTTATTTGAAGAGTAATTCCAATTTTTCCTTCATACTTTAATGGGCTTAGGATGGCTTCTTCGATTTCGATCGCCAGTCGGGGTCTGCCAGACCTTCGTGCATGATTCGGGGTTCTGAACTGTCCGTGATCAAGCAGCCTTTGAGTGGCCGCTAAAATGGTCCTTTCATTAGGGACCGCGGGGTTAAGGATTCCATGGGCTCGCATTCGAGGTATGCTCTCCATCGCATACATTCTGCGAGCTGCTCGCAAACTTTTATCACTCAGTACATACACTCGCACCATCTCGTAAAACTCGCGGTTACTGAAGTCCAACATCGTGACCGGTAGCACGGCACACGTGCGGCGCGGCGCTTGTGCGGGAATCGATTAGACGCGACGTCACACGACAGCGCGTGCGATGAGCGAACTGTCGAGTGTCGGCCACAGCGCCCGGGGCGCCCTGCCGGCCGGGAGGGGGTTTCACCCCCGTGCAACACCGCCGCTTGCGCCAGCCACCGCGCGCGCCCATTGATATTATTACGAATAGATTGTGTCCATATTTTGCTGATTTAAAGTAGGATAAAAAAAAAAAAGTATTGAATAAATAATGGAAATGTGTTCTGTTACTGATATTGAACCACCAAAAAAAATTTGCGCACTGGTTAAAAACTTTTCCTGTATAGACCGTTACTCAGTACTCAAGCATTACTTAAGACTAAATTCAACCAATCCAATGGCTTGAATCTAATCTTAGGTAATGCTTGAGCAGTGAGTAAGGTTCTATAAATACGGGCCTAGGACTTGAGCTTGAATTGAGTAAAACCTGGGTATGCTCGGTTTTTGACAGCTTGGTGTGCTCAGTAATTAACACGTAGCGACATTGCTGGGCCAAAAAAAATACATTTTTAAGGCTACAACTAACGTCAAGCCTTGGGTGGCAGCGTATGGGTTAAACATAGTAAACTCAATTTCACAAGATCTGACTTCAATCGTTTCGACAATCATACAATGGATAGTACTTCGGGGCATTAAAAAAGGTATAAATAACGAGGGTAGTTCTGTTCTCAAGTGGTAAGTCGTAAATCTAATCGCTGTTCCGTGCCACTGACTTGTGTCTGATGTCTTTTTAAAGACATTAAAATTGGTTAGGTGGGTAAAATCAAGTAAGTAAATTAATTATTATAGTTCATCAAATTGACTACCAACTTAAATTGCCCACATTATCAAATCACAGCTGTCATTCTCTGAAAGTTTTATGAAATTGCTATAACACGGCAAATTTACGTAGTGTGTCAATTTATTATATAATTCATTTCCCCGACTGTGCTTATCTACATACTGGCGCGACACGCGACGCGACACAAAGGCACCGCGTGTCGCGCGAATAGCGGTGCCTTTGTGTCACGTCTCGTCGCGAGTTGCGCCGCCGCGCGCCGGTCTGTCAACGCTTGACGCTCCCGCCGCCCGCACATTTATATGAAAAGGTCGCCCTTTATTTTATAGGGTGAGTTTTCGTGAACTTTTAATCCTAAAGAAAGAAAAGAAAGAAAGGAAGAAAATACATTTATTTAGCACAGACTAAAGGCACCTAACTATCCTTACTTATTAATATTTTAAATGCGACAGTGACTCTGTTTATTTCTTTGTTACATTTTTACGCTAAAACGGCCGAACAGATTTGCATGAAATTTGGCACATGGGTAGATCATGAGCTGGATTAGAAAAAAGCATACTTTTTATCCTGATATTTCCACGGGACCGAGACTTACGCGGGTGAAACCTCGGGGCGCAGCTAGTAATGTTATAAATGCGAAAGTGAGTTTGTTTGTTTGTTACGCTTTCACGGCTAAACGGATTTTAATTAAATTTTCTATGAGTATACTTTGAACCAAAACCAAAGCTTTTTATTATGCCAATTAACGTTTCAAACTACTTTGGTGCGCAAAAGTGTCTACTGTATGGCCCCAATTATATAATAAATTACCAAGTGGTTGGAGAGAATTAACAACAGTGCAGTTTAAGAGTAGACTACGTAAATTTTTAATGGATAAGACGTACTGCAGTGTGACTGAGTTTTTATCGGAAAATGTTTTTTGCTGAATTGCTCTGTTATAATGGATTTGCCTTTGGTTAGACTTTAATAAAATAAGTGTTTGCATGCCGAATGGTGAAATATGGCTGACCCAAAATGTATCTTGTCACCTATTATGTATTACCCATATTTGCAAAGTAAATGTCTATTCTATTCTATTCTGTTCTGATCTGTTCTGTTAATATAAACGTTGCCTCACACTTTGAATTTCTCCTGTATTGTGGGTGCGTTTACAAACATTTAAATTCACATACACAAACAGCCAGACCCGGAACAACTATTTGTAGGTCATACAAATATTTGTTCCGTGCGGGAATCGAACCCGCGACACGCAGCGCAGCAGTCAATCGCTTAACTAACTGCGCCAACCGTGCCATATTCTAACCCTGGAGAAGGGCATAGGCTTAGGTTTTATCGCCATACCACGCGGGCGAGGCCGCTGGCAGAAGCTATATTTTTCTGTAATTTTATGTTATTTCATGCCACCAATTTTATTTCGTAATGTAATTTTTGCTTTACTAACTGTTGAAAATATTTTCGTACATTTTAGAAATATTTTCTTATATACCAATAACCAAATATAAAGTAGTGTGATTCACAAATTATTTCGATAATGTGGCTTTTCATTTCATGAGTTCAGCCAAGTCACGTTAGGCCGTCAACAAACATGCCAACTAAACGCTTTTCATATTCAGCAATAAACCAAACCCTTCATCATTATTTCAGCCGAAAGACGTCCACTGCTGGACATAGGCGTATACTGCTGGACATAGGCCTCCCCCAAAAAGGGGGGGATTTGCCATAATCGCCATGCTTCGCAGGCGGGTTGGCGATCGCAGAATAGTTTTAAAAATGCATAGAGAACGCTGCTGCCCATTCTCTAGTCAGTCCCTTAGTCGTCTTTTACGACACCCACGGGAAGAAATGGGAGCTATATGTATACTGCGTATAAAAGGTGTATCTATGTTTACACGAAATCTCTTAAGGGGTCATTGTACTCATCATTATCTTCATCTTTTGACGACACGGTTGGCGCAGTTAGTTAAGCGATTGACTGCTGCGCTGCGTGTCGCGGGGTCGATACCCGCACGGAACAAATATTTGTATGACCTAGGCTGTTTGTGTATGTGAATTTAAATGTTTGTAAACGCACCCACAATACAGGAGAAATTCCTAGTGTAGGGCAACGTTTAAAAAAAAACAAAAAAAAAATATGAACAACTTTTACGGGACCAAACCTGAAATCGCGAAAATAATCTGCTGTTCCCCCTACATTTATGTTCTCATAACTCGTCAAAATATAGGGAACAGCTGATTTTTTTTCGCAATTTCAGGTTTGGTCCCATGTATAAGTTGTTCATAATGATGAGTTAAGAGATTTCATGTAAGAATATACACCTTATAAATGTGTACTTTTTGGGTGAACAAAAGTCATGGAACTCGCGTCATCGTCACCGAACGCTTCGATACAATTCACAAGTTTCCTAGTTTAAAGACTGCCCGCATATTTTTTTCACGTAAAACTGAAAACATATCATCGTACCTACCTGTCTTGGAGGCGTGGACAGTGGTGTAAATTTTTTTTTTTTTTTTTTTTTAAAAACGTTGCCCCACCCTAGGAATTTCTCCTGTATTGTGGGTGGATTTACAAACATTTAAACTCACATACACAAACAGCCAGACCCGGAACAACTACTTGTAGGTCATACAAATATTTGTTCCGTGCGGGAATCGAACCCGCGACACCGCAGCGCAGCAGTCAATCGCTTAACCACTGCGCCAACCGTGTCGGCCCAACATTTCGCCAGTTATGTTTACATAGTCATAATCAGCCTATAATGTTCCCACTACTGGGACACAGGCCTCCTCTCTGTGAGAGGGAGTGGGCCGTAATCCACCACGCGGGCCCGTTGCGGGTTGGTAGATGTCACAAGTCTTCGAATTTTTGGTTCTAGGACATGCCGGTTTCCTCACGATGATTTCCTTCACAGTTTTGAGAGCAGTGGTGATGAAATTATTTACACAAAGTAAAGCGCCTGGCTGGGTTCGAACTTACGACAACTCGTAAGTCGCGGCCTTTGCCGCTTCTCTATTATAGTCCCCGAATCGGATCCAAGAAAATATCGGTCTCAAGTAAATATGGTCATAGAAAAAGAAAGAAAATACATTCATTTAGCACAGACTAAAAGACACACAACACAACATTTTATACCAAATGAAAAAACATAATTAAAAAGTGTAAGAAATTCTATTATTTGTATGGAGGTTGCGAACAAGATCTGGAAGTCTACTCCGAACATAAATCCGAAGTATCGGCCGAATGTTCGGCCGTTCCTTGATTACGGCTAATTATGACTGACTACGGCGAAATAAACAAAAAAAAACGACAATCAAAGAGATAAGCCAAAGTCAAACATGTGACTTTAAGTCGGGTAAGGATTCAAAGTCAAAAAGAAAACTATGGTAGTTATAAAACGGCCGAACTTTCGGCCGATACTTTGGACTAACGCTTCGGAGAAGACCCTCTGGACCTGCAGTCTCAACATACATAGCGATCGCTATACGACCAAATTCGGTCGCAAAATCCTAATGGAGTCCCTAGACGGTCAAAAACGCTTGACAAGATTGTGGTTTTTTCGTGCTTATCAAGCAATTTTGACCGTCTAGAGATCCCATTAGGACTTTGCGATCGAATTCGGTCGTAAAGCGTTCGTTATCTATGTCGAGACTGTGGCCTGCATTCTGTCCGTCTGAATTTAGTACATCCCCAATGCGGTTTGAACTTGGATCGTGAATTCGGATTCGGATCGAATGTGCGAAAACGCTCTTTATCTTCTGCCTAGTCTTTTCCAACTACCTATATAAAGCCACCGACGTGCGAAGCCAAATACTCCGGTGTATATTTCCCGTCTACACTACACCACCGACGCGGAAGACATCGTGAAGTACGTGCGGCAAAGGCCGAAGTACGTGCCGAGAGTGCAGCTGCTGGAGTCGCATCGCAACGTCAACTTTAAGGCATTTGTGGTGCGCGTACCAACGTGCTACCTGCATCAGGTGATGCAAGAAAGCTTTTGGCCGGATGTGGTATTCTGCCGCTTTCGCGGTTAAGTGACACCAGAACGCACAAAGACTTAGTGCATCTAACTGATAATAACACAGCTTTAAATTTTATTTACTAACGCGATTGTTAATATAATTAGATATGTATAGGTCCTAAGTACCTACGCGTTAGTGTACCAGTGCGTTAAGGTATTCATCTATGGGTCTTTGTAACCTGAAAATAAATGGTTTATTATTATTATTATTACGTTGGGGTCGCCTTTCATTCTAACCGGATACAACTGATTCATACCAGTATTTTAATTGGAGCGACTGCCTATGTGACCTTTACAACCCAGTTACTGGGGAATTCGATACCCCTTGGTAAGACTGGTTGTCAGACTTTCAAGATTCTGACGACCAGTAACGACTATCAAAGATCCACGAATGACAGCTGGGACCAAAGGCTTAACGTGCTTTCCGAGGCACGGAGGAGTCTTGGTATGTAAAGATGAACACCCATCCATGGACCAACCGCGGCAAGCGTAGCTTAATCTGATCGATCGACCCGGCGAAAACGCTCTTACCGTACTCAAGTCCAGTCTCCGAACCCATCATAACCTGCCTAGCCTTTTCCCAACTATGTTAGGGCACAGTATAAATAATTTATGGACATATAGAGGTACGAGCTGCACCCCACGGTTTCACCCACGTAAGTCTCGATCCCGTGAGAATATCGGGATAAAAAGTAGCCTATATGTTAATCCAGGGTGTCAGCTACATGGGACGCCGTCACCTCCTTCTGTGAAGCAGTAATGCTAGCAAAGGAGGAGGCGGAACGCGTGAGGGAGAGGCAAGGTTCGCGCCCTCGCGCCCCTAGTCGCCGCAGGAGACGCCTCAGGCGTAGGGAGTCGCAAGCCGATTTCCAGCCACCGTAGGCGCGGGTGGTGGTGAGCGATGGGTAGCTTGCCGTTAACTATTTCAACAATTAGGCCTAGTTTCCATACTGTCCATATTTATACTGTGGCTAGGGTCGGCTTCCAGTGTCACCGGATGCAGTTGAAAACCAATAATTAAAATGGAGCGACTACCTATCTGACCTCCACAACCCAGTTGCTAGGTAACACGATACCCCTTAGTAATCCAGTCTCCGAACTGCTTCTGAGAAATCAATTAAAATTGAACTACAAAAACGAACCCTATTACTAAAGATTTAGTACCAAAAATAATGAAATCTAAATCCTTCTCAAACTCGTAGCTTACTAAAAGTTCATAGAATCTCAGAAATAGAGACAAAAATAGGTATCTACAGCCGAACGAACTATTTGGTACACAGGCTATTAACTTGGTAACTGGCTACTACTTTTACACAATATAATGAAGAAAAGAAAGATAAATATTTTTTGTCACAGAAAAACGTGCAAGTACAATATTGGAAAACATAATATGTAATAAACTCGAAGGAATTATACAGATCTAAGTACATATTATAATCACGATCACAAACAAACAAATAGTCGGAAGCTGCACGTCATGACTGTAACAAGAAGGCTTGCACTCAGCATGATGCTGTGCTATGAGGGACCCACAGCACAGCGCTGATTTTCAGTAGTCACCCGAAGGTATTGATCTAGAGTCTGACCAACAAAAGCTGTCCAAGAAAAAACGGCAATTAAAAAAAAACATGTTCTGTCATCCTTGCGATACACTCTTTAAACAGAGTTGATACTATTTATTATTCATGAAATATTCTGCGATACTTAAATGAGTATTTAGGGTTTATTAAGACGCAGTTATATGCCAGTGTCCTTGAGTGGTTAGCTTGCGTGTTCTGTACTGAGCTCACGCAACGCGTCGTACGTTCAGCCAGTAATAGGACTCGCCCATCAAGGAGCGCTGTCCCCAATTTGACGCATTATTAATTTATTATACACAAAACAAAAGGTACCTATTTTAATAAAACAGGTATACGAAATGATCAATAATGAAATTATCTTTAAATTGGTGAAGATTTCAGAAAAATACGCCAGGTAGATTTTGCGCCATTCTCAGTTTTTTATCCGCGTTAGACATAACTTTACAAATTAATTTCACTATGTCATTTAGACATAATCTAAAATATTCACATATTAAGTTATTGAGAAAATGCTCTAATTTATCATATATTTTTTTCAAATCATTAACTCAACTCGTTTAGACGTGATCTTCAGTATAAAATTATTAAAAGTCGATTATCGTCCCCCTTAAGGGTTGACAGCTCTTGATTTTTTAAATTGCCGTTTTTTTTTTCTCGGACTGCTTTCGTTGGTCAGACTCTATCCTCTTTTACACAACTCTCTTACGTATGATATAAGCATAAAGTGTTTGATGTGAGTGTAACATCTTTCCTCTCGCCTAATGTGGGAGTGATTTCGTAAAAAGGGACGGAAGTGTGTAACAGGAAGTGACAGCTTGAGCGTGGAATATCTCATCATCATTATTATTACAGCCGAAAGACGTCCACTGCTGGAAATAGGCCTCCCGCAATAGGGAGGGGGGAGGGTCGGCCGTAATCGCCACGCTTGGCAGGCGGGTTGGTGATCACAGTATGGTGTTACAATGCACAGAGAACGCTGCTGCCCATTCTCTAGTAAGTCACACACTCACCCTACACTCACACTCACATCACACTATAATCACACTAATATTATAAAGGCGAAAGTTTGTGAGTGTGTGTTTGTTACTTCTTCACGCTCAAACGGCTGGACCAATTGTGTATGGCGGTAGCTGACACCCTGGATTGACATATAGGCTACTTTTTATCCCGATATTCCCACGAGATCGAGACTTACGCGCGTGAAACCGCGGAGCGCAGCTAGTATAAAATATATGATGACGTTCATCATTCGTTTCATTCAATCGTACATTATTCCGTCACGACTAAAGAAAATATAGGCGCTTTGACACTTTTGCCAGGTCCTGACCTGACGTCTCAGTGCTGCAAGAAAAACTTTATTAAAACGAATATTAGCGGTGTAGTGAAAAGACGAATATTTTTACCTGTTTAACAAATAAACTATTCGACTTTAAATCAAAAACGTGTTGTAATGTAAGTACCAATCTCCTCGCTTTGACTATTTCCACAGAAAAGAACTATTTCTGTCTAGACTAATAGTTGTCTCGCATGTCTAGACGAAGATCAGACTCAACGCGGCAACGGTTTGATGTATATCAAGTTCTAGTGACGCGTTGTTGGGTCCCGCACACAATGAGTGCCAACGGGACCCTATTACTAAAGTCGCCACTGTCCGTCCGTCTGTCACAAGACTGTATCTTTTGAACGAAACTTTTCACAGAGCCGCTATAACAACAAATGAAAAAAATAAAATCAATTTTAAAATTAAAGGGGGCTTTGGTCCTCATACAAGAAACGTGTCGTCATTTTAGCCGAAAGACGTCCACTGCTGGACACAGGCCTATCCCAAGCACCGCGACTTCGACCGGTTCTGTGCTTCCCGCATCCAGCGGATTCCTGCGGCCTTCACAAGGTCATCGACCCACCTTATGGGAAGCGTTCCAACGCTACGTCTTCCGGTACGCGCTCGCCAATCAAGAACCTTTCAGCCTCAACGGCCATGTGTTCTGCGAGCAATGTGCCCTGCCCATTTCACTGCCACTTACGTTTGGCAATTCTTCGGGAAAAATCGGATACTTTGGTTCTCTTGTGGATCTCTTCGTTTCTGATTCGATCATGTAGGGCAACTCCAAGCATAGCCCTCTCCATTGCCCTTTGTGTGAAGTTTAGCCTTCTAATAAGGCCCATTGTGAGCGACTACGTTTCAGTGCCGTAAGTCATCACTGGCAACACGCACTGGTCAAAGACTTTCGTCTTGAGACACTGCGGTATGTGGGATGAGATGATATTGCGTAGCTTCCCGGACGCTGCCCAGCCGAGTCGGATTTGACGATTTATTTATTTATACTTTTCACACACAAAAAGGTACAAAGGCGGACTTAACCGAAGACGGCGACCGGCGACTCTTTCTCGAAGTTGGACCTACCTAACTGGAGTTTGTTCTAGGTAAACATACTCATACACAACTTCGAGTGTAGCGTCTCCGATCTTCATGAGAGTGTTCAACGTTTTTTAACCATGTCTATTCAAAAAAATGTATACTTAAATATTGTACGGAGGTACGGATACCCTTCGTGTCGGACTTGACCGTTTTCATTGAGATATCTCTTTGTTTGGTTTCGGGAGAAAGATATTGCTATATTTTTGTAATAACGTCGTTTCAGATCCATTCATAGCATGTCGTCAGTCCGACTTTTCTCTGTACTTATTGTTTTCTATTGTTATTTGTAATGTATTTACAAATGGACAACTACAAAATAATAAATACTAAGAGGATTACTGACCTTGGAGACAAAATATCTTCTTCATGCTAATTAGCATGCATTGCTTTTAGCACCTTGCCAATATTGTGGCAAAATGTGTCGTTGCATTAACAAATGTTGTACCTCCACTTATGGACCTACCTACCCCATTTAAAGCAAATAAATATTTTTTACTGACTTTGAAGCTATGATACTCAAAATATCAAGCAAACAACAATTCTTTTTTTTTTTCATTTTCACATCCTACATTCTAAGCAACATTTAAGTTGCTCCACTACACATGCAGAGTGCCACAACTGCAGCTAACTTTGCAACCAGCCTAACAATGACACAACATTAATAACTTTGTCAGTTCACGCTAAGTTACAATAGAGGCGCATTACATGAAAATTCATTTACGGTCCAAGTTAACGTTAAGTTAATGGCTGTTTACACTATGCCAGTAGCATTCCAGTCTAGTGATCCCATCCAGTGCTAGATCGCAACTGGAATACTCTGAACAGCGTGATGATTCCAGATTTCCAGTACCGTGCACTGAATCTATTCAGATATTAAGTGCAATAACAAAATTGGTGGTCTCTTTTATTGACAACTAGCTGCTGCCCGCGGCTTCGCCCACGTGGTTTTTTCTAAATGTATATAAACCTTCCTCTTGAATCACTCTATCTATTAAAAAAAACCGCATCAAAATCCATTGCGTAGTTTTAAAGATCTGAGTATACATAGGGATAGACAGGAAGCGGGAAGCGATTTTTATTTATACTATGTGATAAAAAATACGAAACGCTTTCAAAGCTATTGCCTTCCGGATTTCCAGAGGGCAATTTGCTTTCAAAGCATTTCGCATTTCGACAAGACTTTCAACAAGATTCACTTAAGGACCTACTTATGCAAACAGGAACCAATCCACAAAACAAATGCCAAAATCTCTGCAGGTATACCTACATAGAACAAATTATTTTGTACAATACTGTAAAATTCAAGGACCATTTTAGTTACCCATTGAAAGGGTTTTCGATAGAGTTTTTCTAAAATGGTAACCAAAATGGTCCCTGGGTAGAATAGAGATATAATTGGTCATGCTACGCGTGCTGGACGAATATCGAAATAACATAATATTATATTATGAATTTTTCATGTTACTGGGTTTCAAGTAGATATAAAACCCATTGAATGGGTTATCATGTACCCTGGGTTTCAAGTATAAAACCCATTCAATGGGTTACATCATGATAAAGGTAACCCATTGATTGAGTTACCCCTTCGAAAGGTTAAGAGTTATCTTAACCGGGGTTGTACGGTGGGATGCTGTAAATAAACTTTATTTAAAATAACAATAAATTTGTTTTTTTCGCAAAACTGTCATTGTTTAGGTTAATTACGTTTTGCGTAAGTAGGTCAAGCTTTTCGGTAGCTTATGTCAATACATTTTTGTCATCTCCATCATCTTTATTGATAGAATGTCAAATTGTCTAGGCCGTCATAGCGTCTATGCCCCTTTCGCGACTAGAATTATCTGTAGACAGCCAATCCACTGGCATTCCAGTGCATTTTATTAATCACTTTGAAATCACTATCACTTAAATGTTATCTACTGCTCGACAGCTTTTAAATGACTAGAGAAGTGGTAGAATCGGAGGAGCTCGTGCTTAAGTAATAAAAACCACACGGGTCGATCCATCAGGTTAATTTACGCTTGCCGGGGTTGGTCCGTGGATGGGTGACCATCTTTACAAACCGAGACTCCTCCGTGCTCAGGAAAGCACGTAAAGACGTTGATCCCGGCTGTCATTCGTGGATCTTTAACAGTCGTTACGGGTGGGTCGTCAGAAGCCCGAAAGTGTGACAACCTGTCTTACCAAGGGGTATCGTTTACCCAGTAACGGGTTGTGGAGTAAACAAGCCTATTACAAATTAGAGGATTATATCCAAGATAAGAAGGCTTGGAAATATGCTGGTCCAGCTCCATTAGGACAATCTAGATCAAACAGGTTGCTATTTTAATTGTATAATTTATTATTTTTATGACATTTATTTTAAATTCTGTGATTACCTTAACTCACACTGATATTATTATTTTTTTAAGAAAACGTATATTTTTTTTTACAATGTTTGTTACCATGTATCTTTCACATAATTAATTTATCAGTCATTGCTTCATTCTTAATACTTTTTACCTATTGTGGTATAGTAATTTTATTCTAGGTGCATCGTTTTCACATATAATTGTATAATTAATGTACCTATAAAATATTGTACAACATTTTAAAGGAGAAATGGTGGAGTTTCTTGCCCATTCTTCTCCATACGAAACTGCCTTTTGCCTTCTTCCTTTTTAATTCTATATTTTTGTAAATATTCACGTTCAAAAGTGCCTTATATGTGCCTATTTGAAATAAACAATTTTACTTTGACTTTGGAGGTTAGATAGGCAGTTGCTTCATGTAAAATACTGGTATTCAGCTGCATCTGGTTAGTCTGGAAGCTGACCCCAACGTAGTTGGGAAAAGGCGGGCAGATTGATTTTGAGTGGTAGAAAGCGAAATCTAGTTTTTTTTTTTATTTAGGGTGGGTTTGCTCTTGGCCTTCGATCTAGGGCAGAGGTGACAGAGACAAAGTCGACGATGGGTTATGAAATTTCAATATTTGTTAAGGAGAATCTGTCTAAATTTGAAAAACTTAATACTAGACGTCACCAAAGCACACTAAAATCAAAAAAACACAATACTGCACTTTTCTCAAAGAGTTGTCTCGGCATGGGTCCAAGTATTTTCAATAAACTACCAAAAACTTTAAAAAGCTTGACCAACATAAACCATTTTAAATCGCAACTTAAAAAAATATTGATTGAAAAGGCTTACTACTCTATCAATGAGTTTTTGGATGATAGAAGCATGAATTAAGAAATGTCCGATTCACTTGTTAATCTTGTTTACGACGTTACTTGTTTGAAACAGTTTTATTTAGTGTGTAGTTTTTTTTTTTTACACCTAATTTGTACGCCTTGCAAGGCAAAACATAGTGATACAACGAAAACTTTTATACCATGTACCATATTACCTATGTTAAACAAATAAAATACTTTGACTTTGGGACGTGAGCTTACCCAGAAGAAGCCTGTTTACTCTAACTTTGAATAGATTAGGGTTGTATGCGTTCGGAAACACAGACGCAGATAGAGAGTTCCACTCTTTTGCTGTGCCCATTATAAAAGACATTTGGAAACGCTTAGTGCGAATTGGTGGAATAGCGACAAGGAAGGGATGG
The DNA here is from genome assembly GCA_948098905.1 of Tiliacea aurago. Taxonomy (NCBI): domain Eukaryota; kingdom Metazoa; phylum Arthropoda; class Insecta; order Lepidoptera; family Noctuidae; genus Tiliacea; species Tiliacea aurago. The sequence continues at coordinate 15,620,004 of OX402597.1, read as the reverse complement.
TAACCTGCAGTGCGTCTAGATGTCCGATAATAGAAGGGGGCCGGTGGAATGAGGTCGTGGAGTTCTTGGGCACACTCACCGAAGTACAATCTGTAGAAGACCGACAAGCAGGCAACCGCGATGGGCCAAGCTGTGAAGATTGGCATCCACCAGTTTCACGTCGCCAATGAGCCTCTTAGCTCTGCGTTCCACCGAGTCAAGCGCGGCAAGTTGGTATTTTGCTGAGCCATCCCAAAGGTGGCTACAATAGTTCATGCCAGCGCTGTATTGAACTTGCTTGAATTAGCGACTGGAATAATGTGAACCGCCCATAAAGTTAAGTTAAAGTCACTGCTCTGTTTACTTGCCACAGTTCAGTCACTTAGTGGTACCATTAAATATTAGTTTGAAACGTTATTAATCTTTGGAAAGGATAGAAACTTGAAAGTCATTGGTTGTGGTATTAGTTTAGGAGTGTATTATAGATGGGGTTCGAAGATGGATGGAAGTAAAATTCGAGAGTCATGTCGGTTTTAAGTTATTAGATGCCTACATTTTTGCCTTTTATATTTAATTATATAATTTCTATTATATTTAATAAATTATACTGCTAATTTATAATAAATTAAATTATAATAATAAACTGTCTCTTAATTTTATTAATATAGAATTGATTTTTTAATTAAAAAAAAATTAAAAAAAGTTAAAATCAATTAAAAAGATGAGAAGACAGAGTTATAGTTCACACAGGCAACTGAAGGAACACGGGTGGGTTTTAGTCAGTAAAAGTCTCACACGCCCTCTCGCTCCGCCCAGAGCGGGAGAAGTTATTTGATAATATCCCACTCAAAAAAAAAAGTTACTTGACAAGCAACCTGGACCCTATTTAATAAAACCAACAGGGTAAAAACAGCAACAGGGTTAAAGCTGTGAAATCGTCGAAAAAAATTGCGTTCAACTGTTTTATTTTTTATTTTATTTGGGAAAATAAACGGTTACACATTACAATGTTATGGTATAGAACTTAAAACTAAGTTATGAGTATAAATGTATAACCAACAACATTTTCCACATAATATAAAAAAAAAGTTAAACAATCACGAACGGCATGCGATATAAATTACCCACAATGGTTAAAATTAAATATAAAAAGTAAAACTAAATTGAAACATATACAGGAATAAATAATAATAATAGAAAAATGATCTAATATAGTATTTAAAATAGAAATAGAAATTATGATTTTAGAATTGTTGTGTAACTGTTGGCCGCAAAATGCACGTACACTAGAATAACACAATGACAGCACAATGACGTGACGCGAGTGTAAGACGTAGCTGTCACGCACACCAGCATAACAAAGTTGGCGGTTTGTTTTAGTTCTTTTGCAGCGCGACACTCTATCTAGACATATAAATAATCAAAGCTAACTGGTAACAAATCGACAATTTTGTAAGTATTTTTCATATTTTGCTGCTTTATTAAACACAGCACCTGTCGTGATATTTATGTATTTTTTTGACAAACATCTCACTACCTATTGCTACCTATTGTCTGTGTGGTGCCGGACGTAAAGAATAGCACCAACCTATTTCTTCCCGTGGGTGTCGTAAAAGCCGACTAAGAGACCCCGCCTGCCAAGCGTGGCGATTATTGCAACCCCCCCTTGGGGGAGGTCTATGTCCAGCAGTGGACGTCTTTCGGCTGCAATGATGATGATGATGATGACCTATTTGCTCACGATTTCGTCTGTAATCCTCTAAAGTAGCTTATGTCCTTACCCAGGTCATGGCCTACCCATCTGCCAAATTTTATTCAAATCCGTTCAGCCGTTTTAGCGTGAAAGCGTAACAAACAAACAAACTCACTTTCGCACTTATAATATTACTAGCTGCGCCCCGCGGTTTACCCGCGTAAGTCTCGATCCCGTGGGAATATCGGGATAAAAATTAGCTTGTATGTTAATCCAGGGTGTCAGCTCCATACAAAATTTTATCAAAATTGGTCCACCTGTTTGAGCGTGACGTAATAAAACACACACACACTCACAAACTTTCGCCTTTATATTACCCAGTGCAGATGCAGTGCAAATGACATCGTCATAATGGCTCAATCACTGCATGACTTGCAGCAGATGCTGGATGGCCTAGTTGATTCTTCTGTACGCATTGGTCTCCGGATGAACTTGGACAAAACCAAGGTTATGTTCAACGAACACGTCACTCCGGAACTGTTTGCTGTTAATGGCGGTGGCGGCTTTGAGAGGGAGGTTAACAGAACAATTCAGCTGGGCTGGGCAGCATTTGGGAAGCTTCGTCGAGTCTTCTCGTCGCGTATTCCACAGAGCCTAAAGACGAAGGTCTTCAATCAGTGCGTCCTACCAGTTATGACTTACGGAGCCGAAACGTGGACACTCACGGTAAGGCTGGTCCATAAATTCAAGGTCGCCGAGCGAGCTATGGAACGGGCTATGCTTGGAGTCTCTCTGAGGGATCGAATCCGGAACGAGGTGATCCAGCAGAGAACCAAAGTTGTCGACATAGCCCACAGAATAAGTAAGCTGAAGTGGCAATGGGCCGGCCATATTAGCCGTAGAACCGATGACCGTTGGGGTAGACGTGTTCTTAAGTGGAGACCGCGAATCGGCAAACGTAAGGTAGGACGCCCTCAGGCTTGGTGGAGCGACGATCTTCTCAGGGTGGCTGGTGAAAGCTGGATGACAGTTGCCGAGAATCAAGCTGAATGGCGAGCAATTGGAGAGGCCTATGTCCAGCAGTGGACTGCTATGGGCTGATGATGATGATGAATACCCAGTGTATTATAAAGGCGAAAGTTTGTGAGTGTTTGGAATTCATAATAAATTTACTTAGTTTGAAATAACCGCACATGATTTGAGAAAAGTACTATACAAGCCTTGACCGCAACCAGGCATTGATTCCCCTTTGCAGTCCGCAGCCGTAATGTACAGTCGCCAGCACATCAAAGGGCCCGAGGCTTTACTCAGACAATGCGAGTAATTTAAAATAAAGCTGATTTTACACTGGATCGCAATGATGGTGTTAACGACATGATATTGCACTGAATACTCTGATCAATCCCAGGAACCATTTATAATGACAGCTCGGTTTGAAACAAAAGCAGAACAAATATTCTTTTCCTAATTTAAAATTTTAGATTTTTTTTTAAATGCAGAATATTTTGTTTTTAATCTGTAACTTGTACAAATGTAACCCCGTTAGAGATTTAGAACAAGCATTAGTAACCTGCTTACTATATATTATTTATTCTAGCGATCTAGGTATATAATTTATGGAGATATCACGGTTTTTATTAGCGACCCGGAATTTTAGCGATCCAGTGTATTAGTGTGATAAAAGTTAGGATTGTCAGTTTTATATTTAAAGAGAGATGGTGTGTGTGGTCACCGACGCATAGAGACGTCTAGAAGACTAGAGGCTGCCATCAGAACCAAAATATTTTATTTCACATATACCAACATGGACACTTATGAAACGTCAGAAGGTAGGTGCACGGTTCGTCGTTTCCTATGGAGAAGAGCCGGCGGGAAATACCACGGTTACTCTTTTAAAAATAATTGGCTTGTACAATGTTTTCAAATTACAGTGTTAATAGGTAAGGGAGATCAGTATAGGACTGTCAAACAATACCAGGTACTTATCAAAATAGAAAATGGTCTACAAATCTACAGTATATTAGCCTACAACGTTTTCACATTCACAAAATATAAAATAATCTTTTTAAAATATCAATAAAATAATAAAAATCTATTTTAACCGAATGACATGATAGCCATTACAACTGTAACAAATCTCAATTAATATCCGACGGGTATAAAAATGTTAAAAGTAAGAAGAATGCCGCGATGTGAGCGAACAGCCCTACGCTTAGTGTATTCGTTACCTACACTATTTTTTGTAAACTATACTCCATTTGAAATAAGATAAGACATTTAAATAAACTTGTTCACAGTCGGTTCAACCGATTTTGACTTCTATTCCGTAGACATATGGATGGCATTAAAAGCAAAAACGTGGTTACAATACCAACTGTTTATTACAGCTGCAATTTGTCATGCCACCAACGCAATAGAAGTCAAAATCGGTTGAACGGACTGTAAAAAAGGTTTATTTAAATGTCTAATCTTATTTCAAATGGAGTATAAAAACAATTGAGAAGTACTTTGTAATAAATAATAAAGTTTGTCAGAATAATAAGTAAAAATATTATTTTAGAGGTATGCGGAACACGGTGTAAACTTCACTCATCCTCCATAGTAAAGGGAGGATCCTCCGACCAGACGGGTATAGTGTCTGGTGGGCAACTGCCAGGCGACGGTTGAAGTCGGGACGTTGTATACATTATGCTAGTTGCGCGGTAAACTCTGCTTGCGCGATACAGGATTTTGCGTGACGTCAGTGTGACGCGTAGTTCGCATGTGGCTATGTTGATGCTACTACATTATAACCATTCGTTTTCGGAAACTATCTTAAAGCATCCTCTATAAAAGATAGTTTTAAAAAACGAATGGTTGAGAGAGAGTGTTGAAATTTGTAGGCGAAGATACGAACCACGCGGGCGAAGTCCTAGTTTGGAAATAAAGTTTATTCCACTATAATCTATTCTTTTGTCAGCATCACAGCTCAAAGCCTTTCAGTATTGTATATAAGTCACTTGTGTCGTATTGCGAGTAAAAGGTGACTCACTTGGTTTATATTGAAAATATCGAAAATGCTTTCATGAAGTATTTTATTAGAATACTTAAATATTCACATAAAGCATTGATGTGTACGCGTTCTAGTTTAAAATATTTTTTTGCATAACTTAGGTACTTACATTATTTGAAGGCGTATTAACAGATTTAAAAGTCACTAAAATCATATATCTGCGTCTTAAACCGCTCTCAATGGCATTCAAGTACCAAAGGATCCACTTGTAAAGGAACGAGTTGAGTCTATATAGACTCAAGTAAACAGCTTCCCAAGATACCACTCTATAATATTAGTTCAGTTATTAAGTAAATGTACCAGGCAAACATGATTCCGAAGCGTCCAGGCCACAATCGAATTAGCAAACGGCCGCGGCAGTGCCACTTACCGTCCACTTTAAGTCGGTCCGTCCAGCTCCCCACGTCCCCCTAAATTGCTTTTTAATGGGTACCCGCATAAATGATTATGGGTCTTCATTGGGTGGTTGGGTCCTGCAAATGTCAAGGGTGCGTTTTGTATGTTTACTTTTGGCAGCTGTTTTTAGGTAAGTACCTACATTGTTGAATGTGCGACCTTTTTTGTGTATTTCGTGAAATGACGGATTGTGGGGATAAGGACATAATCTACACGATTGGCAGACGGATTAGGGATGAAAGTCTTGTTGTATCAATTTAACGAACAAAATAATTAATTTTCATCGTTAAAGGCTAAAGTCTTAACTTTAGCCTTTGACGATGAAAATTAATTATTGGTAACATCACACGGCAAGCCTTTTTAAGTTTCCGTACCTCCGAATGAAAAACGGAATTACGGAACCCTTATAGCATCTCTCCTGTGTCTGTCTGTCCGTCTGTCACAGCCAATTTGCTTCGCATCTAATGGATCGATTGAGTTGAAATTTCGTAAACATATTAATTTCTGTGACCCACACACGGACATGCGTAACGTAAATAAATTAGTCAAATGAAAGGGGTTACTGTGAGGGTCCCAATTTTTTTTTAATAATTTTAAATTAAATAGCTTTAAAGTTATTTAAGAAAATGGATGAAAATTGATTTTTCCCCTTTTCTGAAACGACAGCCTAGAGTTTTGAAATCTTGTAGGACTTTTATTTGTGATAAAAAGGTGTTAGAAAAACTTAAAAATGTGTTATGGAATGAGCTGTTAAATTGTGAATGTCCGATAGACCTATATAACAAACTATGTGCAATTTTTTCTGATGTTTATGATGAAGCAAAAATCCAAGTATTGGTACGTGTTAAGAGGAAAAGTAAACCTTGGATCACCACAAAACTTAAGGTAATGATAGGTGTTAGGGATAGGTTGTTTAGAAATTGGAAAAATAAACCAGAGGATATGAATTTGCGTAGAAAATACAATAGATTTAGAAATAGATTAAATAAATGTATAAATAAATCGAAAAATAAATATCGTCAAGAAGAAATAAAAAAATGTAACAAAAATATTAGAAAGATTTGGATTAAAATTAATTCATGGATAGGAAATGAAAAAAGAAGTGTAGATTCTGTTACCTATTTTAAAGTACTTAGGGAAATTAGAATGTTCGGTTGATAGGATATGTAATAATTTTTCAACAACATTTACCAAAGAGATCTTAGATATAAAACATGCCTGTAGTCATAGGTTTTTGGAAAGATCTAGCTATGTTAATTCTGGAAATATATCACTGCGGTTTCAGAAAGCCTATCCAAAAGATATAGACAAAATAATCAATGTGCTAAGTTGTGATAAGTCTGACGGAGTAGATAAAATTAGAGTTAAAGAAATTAAATTATTAAAATGTAAGTTGAGCCCTGTAATAGCTTTATTTATTAACTTGTGTGTTGAAAAGGGGTTATACCCCGAGAAACTAAAAACAGCACTAATTAGACCTATTTTTAAACAAGGTGTACATAGTGATTACGCAAATTATAGGCCAATAGCCATATTGTCAGTTATAAATAAAATTGTAGAAAAGTTTATTGTGAATCAGGTAAGTGTATTCTTGGAAAAACACGATATTCTGACAAATGCACAACATGGTTTCCGACGTGGGCGGAGCACGGCGACGGCCTTGGCGCAGTTCGCCGATGACGTCAATGAGTGTTTGGATCAGCGGAAGCAGGTGGTGGTGGTTTACATTGATTTCAAAAAAGCATTTGACACCTTGGAGCACCACCAGCTGCTTCAAGCCATGGGGGAGTGTGGGGTCGCGGGACCTCTGAACAGGTGGTTCCGTGCCTACCTCACAGACCGGACACTGCGAACGGTCATTGACGGCGTCGTCGGAGAGCCCAGACACGTTACGTGTGGTGTGCCAACCGGATCCGTGTTTGGTCCCGTCGGATACATCATGCATGTCAACAGCATGTGCAATGTGGTTCGCAAGTGTCGCATATATATGTATGCTGATGACACTTGTCTGGTTTATGCAGATAAAGATTTAAATGTAATTGAAAGTAATATTCAGGAGGACTTTACTAATATCACAAAATGGGCTCATGACAATGGCATCATAATCAACATTAATAAAACCAAATGTATGCATATACGATCTCCTTATCTTAAAAACATCGAACGTGCGCCGCGCATACTGGGGCATAGCTATGAGTGTCTGCACAGTGATGGATTGACTTTGTGTGAGTGCGCAAACATTGAGGTGGTGGAGGAATACAAGTACCTGGGTTTAGTCATAGACAACAGCTTCTCATGGAAAACACACATTATACACTTACTTATGTGACAAACTTAGGTATGTGCTTGTAAAATTCCACCTCCTTAGTTTTGTGCTGGATAGGGCAACACTGTACATGGTCTATTATGCACTGGTGGACTCACTGGTTTCTTATGGGCTGGCATGCTATGGTAACACATTTAAAACATATTTGGATAAAATAAAAAAATTGCAAATCAGATTCATGAAACTATTAGTAGATAAAAACACAAAAAACCGTTGTAAAAGTAGTGATTACGAAGACTTATTTTTGGAATGTAAAATGCTGCCGGTCCATGAGAGGGTAGTGTTGTCAGTAGCTTTAGAACAGTATGGTAGCAATGAATTTAAAAACAATATAATACGCACAAGATCTCAAAGAATTAGTAACATGAAAAGATTTATAGTGCCCACTTGTAATAATTATCATGGTCGAAGGTGTAGAACTTTTTTAGTCCCAACTATTTTTAATAACCTTCCAGTAGATATAAATAGCTGTATCACAAAAAACTCCTTTAAAAATAAAATACATAAGTACCTCTTTCATATGTTTTGTGAAAACCTCGCTGCAGAGGATACATAAAAGGGAAAATATAATTGTTTCTATGTTTATATCTATGTGAAAGTGTCATTATAAAAACCAAATTTTAGACTTTAGTTATAAAACAGGAGCTACGTCTGCCAACAAACTGCTGTGCAGTTTGGCAGAAGTAAATATTCTGTATTTATATTATTAATCTGAATAAACACTTTTTTTTTTTTTCATTAATACAATAAATGGTATAGATAGTAGAAACATATATTTAATTAAAATAAATTCTTTATCCAGGTTTTTTCTTCGAGGGTTTCTGCCCTGTATGAAAAAAACTATATTTATTTATCATTGCTCGTTTCTATGAGCAATGATAAACCCGTGGTATTGCGTAACGCACCTACAATGTCTGCAATGCCTTAAATTTTTTTCACAGTTCAAAAACTTTTATGTTGTTACGTTGCTGAGCCGACGAATTGTCGAAACATAAAGCAGTAGATCAGGAATTTCGTTCAAAATCCTTCGGATCGTGATTCAAAGTCAATAGTAACATATAAAGCACTTTTGACCGTCAAAATTTACAAAACAATAGAATTGCTTCTAATCGCCCCTTCCAAAAGGTAGTTTTGTATGGAGAAGAATGGACAAGAAACTTCACCGTTCGTGTGTGGCACACAATTGCGGTGCTGGATGCTCAAGGCACGTTGGCAGTTTTAATATTTAAGTTAGTACAAGTAAAGGCTTTGGCAGAATCATAATATGATCTGCGTACAATTTATACATCCCACAATTCATCTGTTTGACTGCTGCTTTTTGACATTAGACTTCATTATAGCAATTCATAATTAGTGGACTTTACGAAACTCCATACAAAGCTGTCAAACAGATGAATTACGGGGTATGAATTGTACGCAGATCATTATGATTCTGTCAAAGCGGCCACTTTAGGCCCCCAGATTTGAAACCTTAATTTTTTTACTAGCATGACATTTGAGATCTTTTCTCCCAACTATAGTTCCAAATAAGCCGCTTTCTTCATACCCCTTACAAAAGCAGATAAAGTAAAAAGAGACAGAAATAACTGCAAACTGAAAGAAAACAAACTCATTGCCGAAGTTAGTCGAATTTATTGCAAGTTTAGGTGTCCATAAATTTTCATAGTCCTTCGTTAACCCCACCCCTTTTTACTTTTCTGTGGTTCAGTAACAACTGAGTTTCACTACTTTGTTACAGACTTAGGGTTGGCAGTAGATAGGAATTTTAAATAAAGGAAATATTTTCAGCAAATAAACAAGTGACAGCTGTTTTCAATGTGGGTTTTCATGAAAATTCACGCCACTAGATGGCGCCACTATCACAAGAGGCCATTTCAACAATGAATAAAAAAATTATAATGACGTTCCTCATTCGTCTCATTCATTCGTTCATCATTCAGTCATGACTAAAGAAAATATAGGCGCTTTGACACTTTAGAGAGATCCTGCTGACCCATTGAGTTAGGAATACTAAGGAGATGGCATATTCTACTTTATGAAAAATATTTATACAAATATCTATCATATTGACACAGTAATATCATAAAGCATTTTGTTTCTTTCTAACTAATCAAGTGCATAGGAAAAAAGAGACATCTAAATGTTTGTCAAGGGCTACATTTGGAAAGAGTTTTGTGTGACGTCAAAATCTGTCTATGCGTGACCATCACCATGTTTAATGCCAAGTATTGTGATACAAAAACTGGGCAATGTGCTGTCAAACGGTTGCCTGCTTTCTCTCTCGCACTCGCAGTAATAACTCTACGAAAGGCGGCCATTTTAAGTACTCGACTTTTCGTATGTAGTCACGCTTTTTTTGTAGGTATGGCAAGTCCATAGGTTTATAAGTCAATGTCCTGACCTGACGACTCAGTGCTGACAAGAAAAACTCATTGTCAAAGATCGCGCTCACAGAGCACCGGGAGGAGACGCCTCAGCGGTCACTGCTAGATGCGGCATTGTTAACACTTTCCGTACTAACCAAGCTTCAACACGCCACCCCGTTTACTCTCATTAATAAGGCACAAATCGTCATTATTCTCCTGCCCTGTATATACAGAAGAAAGGGACATATTGCGCTGACCATATGGTCAGCGCAATATGTCCCTTTCTTCCATACTTGTCTATTAAAGTCCGGTCGCGAAGCAGAAAGAATTTCGTACAATGACCCCTCATTACTAATCTCTATCGCTCGCGCACAATTGTATTGCCATCGCACTCGTACATTAGGAGGACCTTAAAATGCGCGAGCGCGACGTTCTTTCTGCTTTGCGACCGGATTTTAGTTGTCATCTCGGTAGTCACTCCCTTTCTAGCCATATTATCTTTCACACAGTCCATCCATCGTTTCTTTAGCCTCCCCCTACTCTTATAGCCATGGACATTCATACTCAAAACCCCTCACGACATTTTCTTAATTCTTCTGCATCACATGCCCATACCATGAGAACCGATTTCAGCACAACTTTTCAGTACAAATGACGTTTATAAAAACAAACATCTGTCTTCCAGCAAGTTTTTTTTTTTTGTAAATATTTTTTTATTTTTCACTTTTTAGTGGGTCAGTTTGAAATTTATCTAAGTTACCACCTTCCCCACCCACCCCTCACCTTTTACAAAATATTGCTTTTCCCGAGGTGGGACGTTAATGTCTAAGGAGTTCTACTGGTAAGAACCAGGAGAACTGCCACTCAACATAAATTATGCTTTGTGACGAGCATAAATTGCTTAGCAACTACTATTAAAGTACCTAATCGAATCGCAACCCATTAAATGACATGACTACTTTTGTTAGCTTGGGTATTACCTTTTAAAACAAATTTATGTGATGTTGAATAAATAAATAAATAAATAAATACTTATTATTATGTTGTTCCGGTGGCCATCTGTGGTTTTCGTCATTAGTTCTACTTCACCAAATGGTGCTTTCCGAGAGCAAATGCACGAGTTACTGTAACAAAAAAAATAAACAAATCGCCTATAAAATTTGAGAGATTCTGATCATCAGATTATGATTTTGTGGCAATGGGACCTACCTCGGGCATATACCCTTTCAAACCAATAAAGTATTTTCAAAATCAGTCCACAATTGACGATTTTTTTTATTTTTTTTAAACGTTGCCCCCCACTAGGAATTTCTCCTGTATTGTGTGTGCGTTTACAAACATTTAAATTCACATACACAAACAACTAGACCCGGAACCCCCTCAACTTGTAGGTCATACAAATATTTGTTCCGCGTGTTTTTTTTACTTGTTCGAACCCGCGACACGCAGCGCAGCAGTCAATCGCTTAACTAACTGCGCCAACCGTGCTGTCAAAATAAATAGAAACTGACGGCTTTGAATAGCGGTTCGTGGCAGAAGTAAGCGGTTAATGTTATTTGTACGTCTCTAGATGCAACCGGCTCGTCGATTCCGTGCTCTGCGATCAAGTTGGAACTAGACAGCGCGGCAGTTACACCCAAAACAAAATTGTTCACAAGTTCCTTACCAAAATCAATATTTTCTAAAGTTCCCACCGTCCGGTTCGTTCATTAGTCTTCGTTCACGTTGTAATAAAGAACGGTCGAATGTTCTGGATTTTTATGACGTCATAAAATTCAAAGCCCACGTTATGACATCGTCGTACCTACAATCTCATATTTTTGTACTAGGACGGTATGTAATAGCGGAGGTGTAAGAATATTTTGAATATTCATACAAAATTATTGTAGAGAAATTATTCTGTTTGAAATGCTACATTTCAAACAGAATAATTTAATTTTTGGTTTCGTTCATAAATTTGTTGAGGAATTTACAGTGAAACATTGCTTCTCTGTATTTATAATGATAACTGTTACATTTAAAAAAAAGTATCTACCTACTGTTCTTTTGAAACCCCATCGATCATTAACTCGGGTATACGAAGCACCAACAAAACTTATTTTGAACTGATTTCAAAAGAGAAAAAAAAAATATCTACTCTTAGGTTTTCGTACCCCATATTTAAACAATATTAGTTTTAGTATATGTATGCGAAACCCGAAACACGTGTCTAGTATTTTTATATAAAGAATCTATGTACACAATTTAAAAACTATATCATGAAAAATCACAAAGTTTTATGGTTGTTATTTTACCTCTTTATAATATTTAGCTTTTATTAGATTCCTAAGCCTATATACGTCGTCCGTCTGTCACAGGATTCACAGGGTGTACATTTTAAACAGTAATAGATATCAAGTCCCCGAAGACGTGTTACTATGGCATCAAATCCATCCAAAGGTTGGCTTTAAATGATCGCTGTTAGCGATAAGGCCGCCCATTGTGTCTTGTGTCTTAAGTAAATATTTATATCTGTAATTCGTATGGTGTACATAATAAAGATAGTGGTCGCCCTATGGTCGAAATTAGACCCTCTCTATTTACAATCTTTATAGTACTTACTAATTCCATGAGTAGTACTTACTTATTCCATGGTCAAGATGTCACTTCTGTCACCTATCTATCAACAAGTCATGAGGCCCTGGTACTGTGTATGTCAAATGCATAGTAGTTTGTGTGTAATGATGTTTTTTTTTATTAATTTAATTTATTTCTTATGGATATTATACACAAATATTAGCATTCTGCACTCCTCCTCCAGAGAAACCTTAACTGTGCCAAATTTCATACTCGTCCGTCCGCGTAATTTTTGTAAATAGGAGAACAAAGTATTCGGTTCACGTGTTAATATAATAAAATAAAATAAAAGTTTATTCAGGTAAAAAGGTAAAATACTAAATACAAATTTGCTTAAATCTACGTAAAATTATATTGTGTTATGTGCCTAGACTAGGTTATCCTGTGTTTCAGGCGAGGCAAGGTATAATATTTCTAAATAATCACATTAATTATAAAAATGTAGTCATCGAATAGGTATTTAAAAAGGTGTAAAAAGTACAAAAAAAAAATCCTACTTCCTAAAATAGTTAGCTAAACTTAATTAGTACAAAAATACAATTTTTATTTAAGTAGTACAACTAATAATTTCTCTGTATCTTCATAGGACATACTTTGAAGAGCTTCCTTGAGAGTTCTTTTCCAATTATTATAATTAAGAGAATAAATGTTAGCTCACGCATTTTTTTTTTTTGTTTAACTTGGGTTTGCTCTTGACTTTAGTCTGTGCATTTAGTCTGTTATAAAGTAATGGTCCTAGGAAGAAAAAAATTGGCTGCGAAAGCATGTTTTGTACTTTTTGTAGGGCAAACTATGTCTTTCCGTCTCTTTTTAGTAAATTCAATGCTTTATGGGAAGGCTGCCTGTTTTTATAATGATAATGATCGTATTCTATCTTATCAAATGGCGTGTAACTTGGAGGTTCTTTAAAAGCAACGTTTTTATAACATTTGTTCAGCCCGTCGGTCACCCCTTACAACGAAACAATCAAGACTGTTCTGAAGTTTCCACAAAGTATGAACGAAGAAGTTTATAATTTAATTTCGTCGTCTGGTGCGCTTTCCACAATTTCAGTCGATTGCAGTAAATACAATTTGATTCACACGTTTCATTGAGTGTGGTCGGTCTCATGTGATTTTTTCAATTCTTTATTGCGTACCATAATGTATAGTTGGTAGGGAAATATTATGGACTCTGTCACAGGACAGATCAAGTAGGAGAGAGGAAGAAGAACCTTGGGTGTTTAATGTGATATTTTTTTTTATTAGTTAAGTACCCAGTTAGTAAGTTAATTATACTGTTTTATTAATACATCATTAAAATTAAGAATTATAATTATTTTTCATTTAATAAATTATATACGTAAAATTATATTTTACGTACATAATTATTTAGTAACAATTAATTATTAAAAATTAAATAATTATTAAATAATTATTTATTTATTTAGTAACATTGTAAAAACCCTTAACTTTTTAAATTATTCATTAGAGTTTTTTTTTACTTGTTATTATTTTATTTTATTACTTAATTAATATTTATTATCCTTAGGGTAAGTTATTCATATTCTTTATTGCGAACTAAGTGTACAGGATTTTGAAGACGTTAAGAATAGGTAGGTTCTAGAACTCAGTTCCCTGTTAAGGCGTTGCAATTGAAATGGTTATAAATATAAGAAAAAAATTACATACTCAATATTACAGTTATACAGTTTACATTATATTATATTATATAAATTATCATTATTCATACATTTTATATCATCTCAAACTATTCTTATAATTAATATCACATTATAATATTAAGTATCACAATCATTTTAATATAATTATTTATCTTCAAGAAATTCTTTTACAGAGTATTATGCCTTTTTAATCAGGAAGTCTTTTAGCTTCCTTTCAAATATACCAATTGAATATAAGTTCTTAATATATTATGCTCTTTTCTATAAATTAAAAATAAAACAGAATTCGTGTGTCTATCTGCAAGATATGTAAATTGTAAAATAAATTAAGAACATCTCATGCGGCCTCACATTGAATTCTACATCAAAATTGCATCAAAGCATGTTATTATTTGTACAAATAATAAAATAAAAGTCCGTTGGTGTAGAAAAAAGAATTGTTTTTGACTTGAAAGTATTCAATTTGTAAGTCGGTATACTCGTACTTATCTCAGAATTACGGCTTCATACGAGCATTAAAAAATATATTTTCTTTAACATTGCTTCATTATATTGATTAATTAATTAATACACGTGTATAACTAATTGAAAAAGACAAAACCAAAAAATGAGAGAGTACTAAAAAGGAAAAAGACTACCAAAGCTTATCAGTAAGTTTTTGTGATTTCCAATAAACGACCATTTTCATTCGTAGCCGATGTGCTACGTGCTACGGTTTAGCTACGGCGTAGCCGCGATGTAGCATCACGGTTTACAAATAATCTTGTCACGGCTGTCACCTTTGTAAATGTTACTGGATTGTTCTCAAAAAAGTGGCTCTGTAACCTGTTATGCAGTTTTTAGTGGAAATATGTTGTTTTTTAAATGCTATTTATTAAATTCTTTACAATATTGTACTTAAAGAGACTTTTCACATAGAGGCCGAGTAATAATAAGAAATGTAAAGTAATACATTTATAACAAAAAATTATTGTAATGTCTGTTTCTCAGTAACTTGTCATGTCCAAAGACAACAAGGAACACTTCGAGATGCAATAAAAAAATAAATGTTGTAAATATGGGTTCAAAACTATTAAAATACAGATCTGTATATTAATAAATTTAACTTTATTTAATCGATACAATAAGAATAACCATAATTTTCGAGCTATTCATGTTCAAATTGTGTCCGGTATGATTTTCTCTTTAACCTGTAGTTGTACACTAACGAGCATCACACAGACACTATTACGTACTCACATCCCACGAACGCATAAAAATAGTCAGACAGTATCGGGCTAACCACGGCCAAGGAAAGATGTGTTGAGATTCACGCCATTTTTTTAGAAATTACGTCGAAGTGCCACAATCGGAGTTTGTAACAGGTATTTATCTTTAACTTGACTATAATATTTGTTTTTGTAGACATACTGCTTTGCGAATGAAAATGTTAATTTAAGTAATTTAGTGCCTATTTATTATTCTATAAGTGTTAACTTCACAAACGTAACCGTTTTGTTATTATCAGATCATAATCTTCATTTTTTCATTAACCTGACTCTCTTTAACCTGTTTTGAATGCACAGGTTAGTGAGATTGTGATCAGGTTAAAGATATTTTGACTGTATTTTATTAACAAAACCCGTTTTACTAGAAAAATCAAGTTACAATTTGGTGTGAATACTAAAAATATTTACTTAAGATTTATCATGATATTAAAAAAAGTTAATTTAATTCGTTTTTGGGGTACTTTGATAGTTTTGTTAGGAAATGCCTATTTTTTGTGCATTCTAACCTATTTATTTATTTTTCTTAGGTAAAATGCCTAAAAATAAGAAAAGAGAAGATATTTTAGCTCGGAAAAGAGAACTTGAAAAAAAAAGATATGAAAAAATAAAAAATAATCCAGAGCTTTATGCAAAGTATAAAGAAAATAATAAAGCAAATTACCAAAAACGAAAAAATGACGGAAAAGTAGTGTCTGTAAACAGTTTGACACCAAGAGATCAGAAAATGTTAAGAAAGAAGTGGAGAGAAGAAGCAAAAAAGTCCTATCAACGCAAAAAGGAAGAAAAAGCAAGAATACAACGCTTTATTGAATGTAACAGTCCACCTTCCAGTGATATTGAAAATATCATTCCAGATAATATTGACAATGTGATTGGTGGCGATAGAGAAGAACCATTAAGCTCTGCACAGGGTAGTTCTGAGTGCAGAAGAATTACTAGATCCAACTCCAGGTCAAGAGAAGTTAGTCCTGCAACCTCGCAAGTTTCTTCAGTAAATTCTGGGATCGTATCACCCAATGCCCAACGCTTATTGAGAAAGTTGCGCTATAAAAAAGATAAAGAAATAACATCCTTACGACTTCAGTTACAATCAGTAACAAAACTGAATGATGCCTATCGCAAAAGAATTTCAAGATTACAACCACCTTGCCATCTTGATCGACCTTGTACTAGTGATGATAATTCCATTGCCGAAAGTGTATTACGTTCTTACAATAGTGTCAAATCGCATAAAATGAAACAAATTATTTCAAATAGTCTCAAACCTTATCTGGAGACATCGCTTCAAGCCAGCAAATTAAAGAGAAGGTTTCAGAGTATGTTTAGAAGACGAAATGTACCCCTTAAAAACGCGTCAGCTATGCAGAAAAAAAACGACGTGAAAACCTTTCTTTCAGATGATGGAAATAGTAGCTGCGCAGCTGGCAAAAAAGAATACGTAAAGAAAGAAGGTGTTAAGGTACAAAAACGTTATTTGAATGATTCCCTTGGTAATCTTCATAAGAAATTTAACTCGTCTCATACATACACCTTGAGTTTCGCAACTTTTTGTCGATTTAGACCCTTCTGGACTTTGCCAGCTTCTAAAAGACCACGAGAGACGTGTCTCTGCGTCATTCACGAAAATTTTAACCTTTTAGTATCTGCGCTGCACAAGTTTAACATAATTGAGCCCAAAGACCCAACAAATCTTCTTAAAACTATTTGCTGTAACGTATATAATGCTGAATGCCTACTCCGTGATTGCGTAAACTGCAAAAACAAAACTATACAATATTTGGTATACGACAATACTATTGACTTCTACTATTGGACATGGAACTCTAAGACTGAATGTATAGTACAAAATGGATGTGATAAAACTATAAGGTTAGTCAAGAAGGAGAAAATAGTAACAAAACCAAAAGAAGCCATTAAGCACTGCGAACAAATGATTGATAAGTATATGAAACATTGTGGGAGAATGGTTAGTCAACAAGAGGCAATAAAAAAGATAAAAGATCAATTAAAACACGGCGAAGCTGTTATTCATGTTGATTATTCGGAAAATTATAAGTGCGCATATTCGAAAGAAATTCAATCAGCCCATTTTGGTGCCAGCAAGCCACAAATAACTATTCACACAAGCGTGCTTTATTTTTTCGACGTCAATGGGCAGAAAAAGTCACAATGTTTTGCTACTCTCAGTCAAAATTTAAGACATGATACAGCAGCTGTATGGGCCCATATGGAACCAATTTTGGATTTCCTAAAAATACATTCTCCACAAGCAAAAACTTTTCACGTGCTTTCAGATTCCGCAAGTAGTCAATATCGAAATTACAAAATATATTTTGTTATAACAGCTCTAAGATGGAATAATCCTCAGCTTAGATGTGTCACTTGGAATTTCTCTGAATCCGGCCATGGAAAGGGAGCTCCAGATGGGGTTGGAGCCGTTATAAAGCGTACTGCTGATGCATGTGTAAATTATGGCGCTGACGTACCGGATTTCGAAACATTTTCACGATTGTTAAAAGAAAAACTGAAAAACATCGTAATAGATACTATTTCCGAATATAAGATCTTTGAAAAAGATATGCTACTGCCAAATACACTACTGCCATTCAAGGGAACGCAGCAAGTTCACCAAATTGTATGGTGTAATACAAAAAGTGCATCTGTAGTTTTAAGACGTCTTAGCTGTACCAAAGAAACGTGTTTAACTAAAGCCGAATATTGTAAACACGGTAAACACCTTGGCTTTCATGATGTTATAAGACAACAAGCCAGCACACCAAAGCCCAAACGCAAAAAAGCAATAAGAGCTTCTGCTGTGACAACTGCTCGAGTTTTAGAGTCTTGCTTGGATCTCAAAGACTTGGATGACGACAGTTTTGTTGCCCCTAGTACGATCGTTGCAGAAGATTTAAATTTAAGTGAATCCGTTACTGTTCTTCATAGATCTACAACATTTTCAGCACTGTCTGAAATGGAATTGCCTCCGGAACTACATAGGAGTACTCTAGATAACATTTTACATGAAGGGCCTACAAATGTTATTGATAGCGATAGTGATTCCGACTACTGCATCTTTTAATAAAAAATACTTTGTTTTAAATTACTTTTACGTTCCAAAGATTAAATTAAATTAATATTATTTAGAAGTTACTTTTTGTTTGTTACTTACATTGTTTTTATTTTTAATTGACGGACTGATTATTTGAGACTGATTAATAATTTTAAGAAGATAGTTTCCTTTTAATTTCTTAGAGTTCAGAATATAATATTAATATTTCATGTGTTATTATAATATTGAGTACCTATTTTATTTCTTAAAATAAATGTTTACTTATCCTAATCATGTGTTTGCTTTATTTAAAAGCCGTTCTTTTGAATGTACCGAACTGTTATTGTTTGCAGTTAATGATAATAAAAGCTGATTTTGCATGATTACATTTTTTTTTTTCAGTAACCTGACTGTTTCTCTTTAGTCTGGTAACATTTTCTCAGTAACCTGTACGATATCTCTTTAACCTGTGTGGCATTTTTTTCTTAAAGCTATAGTTTGTTTATTTTTGACAATATGTAATTCCCTTAGAACAATTCGATATAATAGAAATACAGTGAATGGATTTCTGTACAAAAAACTCAATATTTGATACATTTTCTTAAAATAATAAATTTATTCTAGTGGTGCCACTTTTTTGCGAAAGACCCTACTAGATCTTCTTGTAAAATACTGTCATTCAGATAAACTTTTAACACAACTAGATGAATAAAATACAAGGTAGAAGAATAAAAAAAAAATGTCGGGTACTTATACTCCATTTGAAATAAGATTAGACATTTAAATAAACTGTTTACAGTCCGTTCAACCAATTTTGGGTTCTATTCCTTAGGCACAAGGATGGCATTAAAAGCAAAAACGTAGTTACAATACCAACTGTGTATTACAGCTGCCATTTGTCATGCCACCAACGCAATAGAAGTCAAAATCGGTTGAACGGACTGTATAAAAGGTTTATTTAAATGTCTAATCTTATTTCAAACGGAGTATAAGTACCCGACATTTTTTTTTAATTCTTCTACCTTGTATTTTATTCATCTAGTTGTGTTAAAAGTTTATCTGAATGACAGTATTTTACAAGAAGATCTAGTATATCAGAATTCTGGGAACCACTCAGATTAAATATATTGGGTATGTAAAGTAAAAATTAACCTATGCCGATTCCAAAACCATTTCGAGATTTTAAGCTTCTAAGATTTATTTTTCTATTAATAGGTCTTAAAATTATAATATCGTATTTATTTTCACAAAAATACTTAAAATCACTTGACTTTTATTTGACCTCTAAATGACGTCACAAAGCAGCCTGAATTGGAAACTTTCAGTGCCTCTTGTCATTAAGTTGTTCTTTATGTGTCAAGAAGTGTCATGTCAACGTAACGTCAAATTTACATAAAGCACTTATTTCACTTATTCTATTCAGATAAGGTATTATGTAAATAGTGTCGTTTTTCACCAGCGGCGGACAGTAGAAGTCGAATCACATCGATGTATCGCCTCAGGCAAACTTAACTTACTTTCTTCAAATGATCTTCACAAATTCACAATAAAACAGACGCCGCCCAGACTTGTACTCAACATTTACTTCCTCGCACCATTTCCTTTTTAATTTGTGTCGGCTATTTGTTGTGGTGTTTATACTTGACGGTATGAAGCACTTAGCAGAAGTAGTCTTTGAATCCATTAATTTTATTAATAAGCCATAACTTTAAACTAAAGTACGGAAATCGCTAAAGTATGAAATGTAAACAAATTAATTGTCAAATTTGACAGTTTGACTTTACTGAATTTTGGTTTTAAATAAGTGTTAAACGTGGCAATGATCCTAAGCTATTCAGCTACTAGTGACGTCAGTACGAACAATACTTTAAAAAAATATATAAAAATAACTACAGCTTGTAAAAACAAAAAGATGAAATTATGTGTTTCAAATACTGTTATCATAAAAATAAAAATATAAAAAACATACCTGAAAAATACTTTACATACCTAATTCCATTTGATCGTAATCCTCTTAAATATAAACATGACTATTGAAAGACTTTTAAGGTGAATATGTAGGTAAAGATCAGGCTTTATAAATGCTTCACATCAACACAGCTCATGTGTTGTTTAATTGTGTTAAAGAAGTTGTGTTATTATTTATTATTTTAATTATTGTGAATAGAATAGAATAGTCTTTAATAAGTGCACCATAAAAATGAGAATTAATGAATGAATGAATGACAGTAATGATGAATGTGAAGACTATGGGGATAACTTAGCTCGTTTTTACATATGTCTGCCCAAAAGCTTCTTTAGCACAACCCAGTACAAGTGATAGCATGAAGCAGCATTTGTGAAGACGCGCAGGTAAAATGTACCTATTTATAGGTTAATGGAATATGACACACATCTCACATCTCTTTTCTTCTTCATCATCTTCTTAAAATTAATGTGTTAATAATTAAGTTCTGAATATTTATTATAAAAATTGATTGTATTAAAAATGAAATGTTTGTTAATTGTACTCGTATGTAAACCTATTACAGGCACTTTTGAAATGTCAAAGAGTCGGTCAGTTAGTCAGAAAGTTGAAGCTATTTGCCCATTCCAAAACGTAGATCTCTATGGAGAAGAATAGGCAAGAAACTCCAAGGACACTCTTTTAAATCAAGATATTACAAAATCCTGGGTACATTATTCTTGTTGCTTCTATATGTGACAACAATGTAAAAAATTAAATTGTTTATTTTAAAAGCAATTCAAAATATAAGATTAAAAGATTTCAAATAAGCCCTGGCAGTTAAGAGAAGACCAGTCTTAACTGACGGCGCCCGTTCACGAACATGACGCGTGGATCAGCACCATCCAACTCAACCATTTTGTAGGGAACCGAATGATCCAACACACGCGCCACCATCAGCGAGCCATTTAAGTGAGCATGACATACTCTCAACTGCCACGCTTTTTTAAGTTAACATACATCTTATCATAATAAACGGCTCCATGGTACTCACATTAACAAAAATTAAAAAAAATAAATTGCTTCTAAATTATACAAAACTATAGCTTGCAATGTATTTCAATAATTAATAAAATTTTACTAGCAAATGGCAAATCATTATTAGCCATTTCAACAACTTAAACTTGATTACATTTTCTTCTTCTTCTTCTTCTTCTTAGTCGTCGTCTATTACATTTTATATAATCGATATGATTGTAATGTCAGAACATAAAAAAGGGGGGAAGCATCTCTTCCAAACATTATAATTTTAACAAGTGAGCCCAAGTGGTTGTGGAGCGAGACCAGCATTAAGCCAAGCATTTTTATTTACGATATAATCATCCAACCTATAATATGCTTGTCTGCATAGTGTGCGTTTAATGCATGTTTTAAATTACTTCTCATTTAGTTCAAGAATATTGAGTGTTATTTGATTATAACATTTTACACAGTACCCCATAAAAGAAGTGTGTACTTTTGACAATCTGAAACGTGGTTGATCTAATTTGTTCCTATTTCTAGTGTTAAAATTATGCCTATCAGTTATCTTACTGAAGAGATGTAGGTTTTTTCTAACTAATATTTTCATAAATATATTGGCAAGGTACCGTCATGATGTTATTTTTTTAAAGAGTTCTCTTAGAGAGTCACATTTGCGGAGGTTGTAGATGGCTCTGATAGCCCTCTTTTGCAGAACAAATATAGAAACAATATCTGCAGCCCGTCCCCACAGCAAAATACCGTAAGACATGATGCTATGAAAGTAACTAAAATAGACCAGTCTTGCTGTATCCACGTCTGTTAATTAGCGGATTTTCCAAACAGCGTAGGCGGCTGAAATTAGCCGCCCTGCAAGTGATGTTAAGTTAGGACCCCACTGCAGCTTAGAGTCAAGCGTGATTCCCAGGAAAACAGTTTTGTCGACGAATTCTAGTATCTCTTTGTTCAATACAACGTGACATTCACTACTTCTAACATTCGGCAAGGCGAATCTTATGCATTTAGTTTTCTTCTCATTTAATACCAAATTATTTACAGTAAACCAATTATGGACCATATTTACGTTATTTACGTCGTCAAGCTCCTGTGCATGTCTGCTTACTTTAAAAATCAATGATGTGTCATCAGCAAATAACACCATTTGAGGTCGGTTTTTCAGTAAATGAGGTAAATCATTTATATATACTAAAAAGAGGAACGGACCCAATATTGAGCTCTGCGGTACCCCCATTTTGACTATTAAACCCAATGTATTCACACCGTTTATTTGAACTTGCTGCAGTCTATCATTCAAATATGATTTCACTAAGTTAAGCGCAAGTTTACCCAGTCCGTAATGCTCAAGTTTCAAGAGCAGTGTTTCGTGATTCACGCAATCAAATGCCTTGGATAGGTCACAAAAGATGCCTATTGCGTCTTGTGCCTCTTCCCATGCGTTAAAAATGTGTTTCAATAATGTGACCCCGGCGTCAGTTGTACAACGACCTTTGGTGAAACCATATTGTTGATCGTGTAAGATGTCATTACGATTGAAGTGATTGAGCATTTGATTTAACTTTCCTTTTTAAACACCTTGCTGAAAACCGGCAAAACCGATAATAATTATTAGTGTTTTAGCTGTCACCGGATTTGA
Organism: Tiliacea aurago; assembly: GCA_948098905.1. Classification (NCBI taxonomy): domain Eukaryota; kingdom Metazoa; phylum Arthropoda; class Insecta; order Lepidoptera; family Noctuidae; genus Tiliacea; species Tiliacea aurago. The sequence goes on along the minus strand of OX402597.1, from coordinate 15,596,977 downwards.
AAAGTGGAATAACTTTACTAAACTTCATTAAATCTGGAATTATCCCTTGATCTACACACAAATTAAATATTAAAGCTAGATATGGTGCAATTGTCTCAATAATGGATTGACAAACTTTAGTAGACATGCCCCACAGATCTTCGGTAATTTTAATCTTAAGTTGCTTAAAAGTCTTTACAACGACCACAGGGTTTATATGTTTAAATTTTAATTCCACAGGGCAAGCGGAAGCAATCTCTCTTATTAGATCAATAGCAAGTGAGGGAGAGGAATTTAAAGTTTCTGTAGTTTTAATTGGAATATTTGTAAAGAAAGTAGCAAATTCCTGAGCAACATTAATGTTATCGCTAACGAGACCGCGGGAAGTTTCTAGTGTGTAATCAGAATTATGTCTTTTATTCCTGTTTTTTCATTGTTAATTATTTTCCAAACTGTCTTTATTTTATTGTCTGCTGATTTAACTTTATTGCTAATGTATGAAGCTTTAGCCACTTTGCAGATATTTTTAAAAGTTTTAGAATAGGTAGCAACATACTTATTAAAAGTTTCCGTGTTTATGTACGGCTTAAGGCTAAACAGTTCAAATAATCTTTCCCTACTTTTCCTGATACCTTTAGTTGCCCAGTCACTGAATAAAAACTTGGGGTAAATAGTTTTAGTTTACTTCTTAAAATAATGATTGAACTCAGTTTGCACTAATGAAAACAATTCTTCATACATAATATTGCCATTGTTCATATTTAGGCCATGCGCACTTAACTTGCTAATTAAAGTGCTGTTAAATTTATTCAAATTACCCGATGTTATTGGTCTAGTTTTATCTGCACTTTTTGTAATGGTGTGTTGTTGGACTCAAAAGTAACGGTTTGACCGCTGTGATCCGAAGGGAGATAATTTACAATGGCTTTATCTAAATAGTCACAGCAACAAAAAACATTATCAATACATGTTGCAGTAGCTGTAGTTATTCGCGTTGGTTCAAAAAACACATTTGACAAATTAAATGATTTGAAGAGGCTTAATAATCTACTGCTATTAGAATTATTTTCCAAAATATTAATATTAAAATCACCACAAATAATTACTGATTTCTAACATCTTCCATTACTGACTCAAATATAGAGTAATTTAGATAATTTTTTGGTCTGTAAACGCACACTATAAAATGCTTATCTAGCTTATCTAGCTAGGCTACTTTTTATCCCGATATTCCTACGGGATCGAGACTAACGTGGGTGAAATCGCGGGGCGCTGCTAGTTATCTGTAGGTAGAGAATTCATACAGCTAGCCAGCATTTACATTTTCCAGTTAAAACTGAATGAATGGGGTAAGTAATATTTGATATAATCACAAAATCTCTAATATTTACAAGATATAACAACTGAATCTATAATTTTATTTGATATAATGATCAGTTAATATAATAAACGATTGATATAATTTTACAGCAACTAATTTTTATAAGCATATCATACATTGAATATAAAATCGTTTGATATACCACTCAAAAGACATAAAACCTATTTAGTCTAATATGATAAAACGTGCAAGCAAGCATGCAGCATGCAAGCAAGCATGCAGCATGCAAGTAAGCATGCAGCAAGCATGCAACATGCAGCAGGCATGTTTTCTGTCACGGCTCCGGCACTGCAGGGCTCCAGCGGTCCCATGCGAGCTTATCGTCACACACGTGTTTCACGCTCACCACCGAGGCTTCGCGGGCCGCCTCGCCCCTACGCGCCTACGCGATTTTAAATAACACTCTAGGGGTAAGGCAGACAAGACTACGTGGAGTCGGTTTTGCTGCGATTCGTTTCTGTCACGCCGCTCCCGCAGCACGTTCAATCAAATTAATCGCAATATTATTATATTTTAAACAATGGGCCTAATGATTTTCTATTACATAAATGTTATATCAAACAACGTTATACTAATTAAGTTTTAGAATAAATAAATGTTATATGTAAAGAAATTATATCAATATATCTATAGGTATATCTCCCGTTGATTATATCTTATGAACGATAATAAAATGAAATTAGACCAAATGAGTTTATACGTTATGACTTATGAGACGCACCCGAATGAATGACACTATTTGCGCAGCTTCAGTTTACATATCGACACAGGGAAGCAGTTATGAAATGCTATGACACGTCCGGCGAGGATGATTATTGTTTGCGCGTAAACATAGTAACATTATGGCTGTTTCCAATAACCGGGCTGTGGAAACCAACATCTGACGAATGTGTGACCTTAAAACGAATAGAGTAGGTATTCTATTCGTTAAGTTTTAAGTAGGTACAGTATTGATGTGTAGCTACAATTAAATACCCGATGTGTAATAATGTTTGTGGCTACGCATTACACATTGATGTAATAATATTTAGGAACAAAAATTGTAGACAAATAATCTCTGGGGCGCAGGCTCCAGAGACTAAGGCCCGTATTTATAGAACGTTACTCAGTACTTAAGCATTACTTATGACTAGATTCAAGTCATTGGATTGGTTCTAAATTCAACCAATCCATCTTAAGTAATGCTTGAGTACTGAGTAACGTTCTATATATACGGGCCATAGACACAGAGACCTCCTGAGCGTAGATATTTGCGAATTGATTATAAGATAATGTTAATTTAAAGAATGATTGTAAAATGAGATTGTCAGTACATTAACCATTGATAAATGACAAACAAACAAATGACTCAGAGGCAGGCGTATCGTATTATTAATAATTTTAATTTTATTTATATTAAGTAATTAATTTATTATTTGTATCTAAATTTAGTGTGATTTTAATTTTAATTTTTAACCGACTTCCAAAAAGCATGAGGTTATAATTATTTTCATAAGTTTCTTTACCGAGCTGCGTCAATTGTGGACCGATTTTGAAAATTATTTTTATGTTTGAAAGGGTATGCTCCTGAGGTGGTCCCATTGTCACCAAGTCAGAATCTGATGAGGCGATCCCATGAAAATCGAGGGCAATCCTCAAATTTTATAGGCACACCTATATCGATTTCAGTATTTTTCATAGTAACTCATGGATTTGCACTCGGAAAGCACCATTCGGTGAAGGGAAACTGATGATGAAGACGACAGATGGCCACCTGAACTACTTAATAATAAGTATTTCACTATTACGATTCGATTAGATACTTTAATATCTTTCTTTTTCTTTTCTTTTTTTAAAAAACGTTGCCTCACGCTAGGAATTTCTCCTGTATTGTGGGTGCGTTTACAAACATTTTAAACTCACATACACAAACAGCCAGACCCGGAACAACTACTTACGGGGCTGCGGCTGCTTGCGGCTTATATGATTGCTAAGCAATTTATGCTCGTCACAATGCATATGGTAAAGTCACCATCAGTTCTCCTGGTTCTTACCAGGTGACCTCCTCAACTATTAACTCCCCTGCATCGCGAAAACCAATATTTCGTAAAAGGTGATAAGCAGTTGACGTTAGGCTATTGTAACTTAGATAAATTGCAAACTGACCCACTATAAGTGAAAAACAAAAACAAACTTTTAACAAAAAAAAAACCACTGACTTCCATAAAAAAACACTACAAAGTGAAAAATAACCTTAGTTTCGGAAGTCGTAGTGTTTTTTTTGGAAGTCGGTTGTTTTTTTTTAGTAAAAAGTTTTTATGATACTAGTGACACTAATATTATAAAGGCGAAAGTTTGTGAGTGTGTGTGTTTGTTACTTCTTCACGCTCAAACGGCTCGACCAATTTTGGTAATTTTATATATAAGGAAGTAGCTGACACTCCGGATTAACATATAGACTACTTATTATCCCGGACATATAAACCGCGGATAATACTGCTCAGAGTGGGTTTGTCCGAAAAGGATATCGTGGCCCTGGCGCACAGGCAACGGATTAACACGGGTGGGTTTTAGTCAGTAAAAGTCTGACACGCCCTCCCGCTCCGCTTAGAACGAGAGAAGTTATTTGATAATATCCCAGCCAAAAAAAAAAAAAACGGCGCATAAATCAGACTACTCCACGTATTCTATAGTGCGTTCACAAATGCACAATACGTGACGACAAACCACGACCCCACGGAGAACGTACCTATTCTAAGCTGCGACTACACTAAATTAAATAAAAACTAAATGATCTTAAATTTATTTTTTTATTCTGGATAGGCCATGCATTTTTTTAAGCTCCTGTGTAAAATTTTGTATTTTCATTTAGTAACGGTTTGTCTAAGGTGCGATGCGCAATACGTAACAGCAAACTTCAAAATCTTATCTCAAATAGTGTCTTTTTTTTTTTTTTTTTCCTTCTGGCTTCGCACGGTTTGTGCATTTAGCCAATGTCAAGTTTTAGTTCTTGTTTAAAATATTGATGAAATGAATTATAAATGCATGATGAAGATATCCCCGCCCACTCCCCTTGAGTTTCAGTAAAGATGTGGCACTTTACTGAGTCCTCACGCGGACTTCTTGAGAGAACTTGAAGCGAAGTTACACTGTTTTGTTTCATTTGCCTACACTAATACACGTTCACAAACACTTAATGGTTAATAATCCACCATTATTACACATTAATATTCGGCTAAACACTAATTTTGGAAAATTAAACAAACTGCTGAACATGACGCTTCACTTTCCCGCCAAGAAGTTCAAAATAGTGTCTTTATATGACTGATTTTTTTGACTTACGACACTATTTGAGCGGAGGTGCAAATATGTGATAATCAGCGTGCCGCTTTAATGGCGACATTTAATATAAGACACCTCGGTTTCGCGTTTTCTTTATAAGAAGATATTTAAATTTCATTAAACGTTATTATTTATTGATTTAATAACAATTTTCTAAAATAGCATTTTGAAGCAACCTGTACTTAAATAACTGTAGCGCAGAGGTAATTTGCCGGGGTCACGGATCATAACATCGCATCAATGAAATGAATACGAATAACGTTCAAAGAGTAGGCGAATTGAAGGAAAGAGAGAGCTTTATTAAATACACTGACTGGACAGGTCCCCTCAATCTGGGTGATTTTTTCATCAAAAGATCATTTCAGGCACCAGTCTACATGGTCTTCACATGATTTGACCAAAGAGACTGTGACCTCTGAGTTTGTATCGGCCTTTCTTCTCAGAGTAGTCAGATACGAAACGCCGACCTCATCTAGTTTTTTTTTTTTTTAATATTATTGACGTGTTAAGGCTTCTACATACCGGGGCGACTTGTCGCGCGACGCGACGCGACACAAAGGCACCGCTCGTCCCGCGACACGCGGGGCCTTTGTGCCGTGTCGCGTCGCGCGACAAGTCGCGCTGGTATGTAGAAGCCTTAAAAGTGTTTGTACCTAGTTTGTACAAACCTACTTACAGAAAATAATCCATTTATGATTTATCTTTAAATAGTTTGTTTGAAAATTTAACATTCTTAATGTACGAATTATTTTATCATATTATATTACACTAAGGTCAAGAGCAAACCCATCGTAAATAAAAAATAAAATGAAATATATATTTTTTTATGATTACTGGCCACTAGCCCTACCTGTGTGTTAAATTAATGTCGCCATTATAGCGGCACGTTTTAAACAAGTTTCTCCACAATGTTTTTTTTCACCGCTTTAAAAAAAGGTATAATAAAATTGTAGAAAGAAATTTGTGGGCTTGTCTGGGTTCAAATTACAACCCACGAAAAACGTAATTGAAATGGCTTAAATACCAACGAATTCACATAATAAAATCTCGGGACGACGCGACGTACCGAGCTCCACAAATTAGGTAGATACTACCTAAAACAATTAGCCAGCGACATACGGTTGAAACTCAATTATGCCTTAATGAGTGGCAATTTTGTGACTCCAGCACCACATGGAATTCAGTAATACTGGCATTCTACATAATGAAATAACTATGTACCACGATTCTTATTTAGAATCGGCAGTATCGTTTCGATTTCAATTTCAAGTTCCATTGTGAGTTTTGTAAGAAAACTTAAAGTTTGATGATAAGTGCGACTGGAGATATAGAGCAAAAAAATGTTTGCGAAATTCTATGAAATCACTATCATGGTACAAACATGTAAGTATTCAGTGCTCTAACAATCCGTACTGAGTTTCTATGGAAAAATTAACAAAAGACTATCTACTGCGGGCCGAGCACGTGTTTGTGACAAGACATGACAAATTATGTCATGTCAATTTGTACTAGCATTTGATGAAAAAACAGTTTTATCGCTCAAACTGATAAAATGTGTGATCATGTCACAGTAGGCCGTTGTCGCCCCGCTGAGCTTGTTAAATCAGAGATTTATAACTGAGGAGTAGGCAGGCTTACTCCGAAGCGATAATTCGAAATATCGGCCGGATGTTCGGCCGTTTCTTGACTTCCAAATTTTTGTTGACTTTGAATCCTTACCCGATTTCAAGTCACGTTTTTTACTTTGACTTATCTCTTTGATCATCGTTTTTTTTTTTTTGGCGTAGTCAGCCATAGTCAGCCATAGTCAGGAAAAGGCCGAACATTCGGCCGATAGTTCGGGTTTATATTCGGATTAGACCCCCTGGCTCTGTGGAATCTGATTCTGAACTCTAGTGCATGCGAGATGAGTGACATCAGAGGCCTAAGTCTACATGGAATTAGTATTTAATATATAATTGTAGGTAGTCTACTAATTTAGTTTTATGACAGATTTGCCATATAAAATATTTCAAAGACTATTTTTTTTTTTTAACTGCAACTAGGAAGCTTTTGGCTTTCAGCTCACCTGATGGTAACTGATGATCAGGCCGAAGGTGAAAGGAAGCTTCGGAATCCTCAACCGCAGAGGACCTGGCTATCTTACCTCTTAACTGCCGAAACACAACAATACTGTTAACATTGTTGTTATGGCGACAGACTTAGATAGGATGGTGGTAGCTAGCCAGGCGGATTTAGAACAAGCCCTACCACCAACCAAACCCCGCAGAAAATGTTATCCCCACTGGGAATCGAACCTGGGACCTCTGGGTCTGAGACAGATGGTCTTACCACTAGACCACAGAGGACACATACATCACACCACATTGCTTCTATTTTCTCTTGGCAAACTTCGTGTTTCGTCAGTCGTCGGATTTCTATAGTTCTCGCGGAAATCAAAACCAAACAACAATAAAGTACCTACTTGATTCTGAATTCAAATTATTATAAGTACACGATTTAATGTAATCATTGATGGACATGGAAATTGGAAATTATTACTCGTTTGTAATAAAATTATTTAGTTCTGAATTCAAATTATTATACACGAGAAATATAATAATTGATGAACATGTACATGCACTCGTTTGTAATAAAGTAATATACTTAATTGCTCAAGCAACAATAATACACGGCAAACCTGAGAACGGTAGTGCAATGTGCTGATTTTAAATTTTATATACAGGGTCTAAGGGACAGCCCTCCGCAAATTAACAGGGTGCATTCAGCTCCTTATTTTGAATCATATTTCACTGAAATTTTTCTCAGGAAAATTGTGCTTTTATTATTTACTACTTTTTTAGTTACTATTACTTTATTTCAATGTAAAATAACATTCTCTGTACGCAGTACTCCATTAATGTAAATAACACAGCTAAAATAAAAAAATCAGCAATGGATGTTGAAATTCTCTAACGCACGACGCCTGATCAGCGAACGCGGCCGTCCACACTGCTGCGACAAATCAGGTTCATTGGATTCCCATAACGTTCCTGAAATAATTTCATGTACCGGTCATCTTAGTACGATATATTGAATTCACCCCATCAGTCTGCGGAGGGCTGTCCCTTACACCCTGTATTTTTTCTCAACAACTTAAGTACTTCTCTACCTCTTCAACAAACTCATTGATTTCTACCCTCTAATATACCAAAAAAAAATTACAAAGTGTTATTTTATCATCACGGTGGCCTGTCCTGAACCCAATTCCACTCAAAAAATCCCTTCCCCTGCAAATACATTCGTTATATGGATTTAAATCGATGTTGGTATCATTAAATTATAATATATTTATCAAATAAAACTATGTTTGTTTGTTTATCTTCTTTCTCATGGATTTGACAGGCAGTCAACTTTTGTCTGGAAAAAAGTTATCATTTCAGAGGACAGTAAGTTTTAGTAGAATAGCCATGTCAAAATTGCGTTATAACGCCCCTCTCACCTTTCTTCACTTCGGATCAGTCCGGCTCAAGCTCTAGGCGCGAACGCACCAGTCCCAACGTCTTACGGTTTTCCGCCAAAAAAGTAAGTTTATCATTTCAGTAATATGGTGACAAAAATAGTTTAATTTCGGTGGCTGCTATAACTCGTTCAAGATTCGTTAAATTTGTTTCAAAATTGTGTATTAAATTCGCTGTAAGTACTGTTTTGTTTGAGTAGTGTTCATATTTTTTTAATAATTTTATTTCGTAGTTAAATGTAGAACTAACCTTTATTTTATCATCTCAGTGTTATCATTTCAGTGGATTCGGTGGACTGTTATACCAATTACAGTCCACAGGAATTAAATGTATCTCCGAAATGATAAAACCATAAAGTTTTAGAGATCCTTGCGTCAAATACAAAGTCATAGTTTTGTAATGTACTTTTACCTAGAGTGTAGATTAAATTATTTGGGTGTATTTGTTGTGTAATATTTGTGTTTAAGAAATATAATATATTAAACATTACATTAATATCATTCTTTGAGGATATTGTAACCTCAAAGAATGATATATGTAATACTAACTGTAATATCTGTATATTAATGATGATATTAAAATAACTGTGTACTGTCCTGTCTCAGTGTTTATCTAAAATTTGTGGACATCAAACCTAACAAAGTACGGAACCTTGGCTGCCCGGCACGGTTGTTCTTAGCTGTATCATTTCGGTGGTTTTTTTTCATTCCGGTGCACAGTCTATCATTTCGGTGGTAATTTTTATCATTTCGGTAGACACTTTTCATTTCAGTGGACTCTTAAAAAATCATCCTTAAATATTTATGTAAGTTTTGATGAAATTTTATGTCCACTCACGCACAATGTTATAAAATAGGCTAAAGTTTTATTTGCCACTAAAAATATGTAGATAGCATTGAAATAAAAAAAATCCCACCGAAATGACACATAAAAATCTCTAGTTGAAATTCACCCTTACTTAGTTCTGAATTCAAATTAGGTACCTATTATACACGATAAATCTAATAATTGATGGACATGGACATTAGCATTCGTTTGTAATAAAGTACTTACTCAGTTCTGAATTCAAATTATTATCTATATATATAAAATTCAAAGTCCTGACTGACTGACTGACTGATATATCAACGCACAGCCTAAACCGCTGGTCCTAGAGACATGAAATTTGGAGGGTGTGTTCTTTGTGAAGAGTAGGTATCCACTAAGAAAGGGTTTTTTGAAATTCCATCCCTAAAAGGGTGAAATAGGGGATGGAAGTTTATATGAAAGTCCGTCAGTTTTGAAGTTAGGATCTTCAAATTTGGTGTATAGGCTAACAATTAAAAAATAATTTACACGTGTGTCAGCGTTTTTGATAATTCTACCCCCGAAGGGTTAAAAAGGGGGATGAAGTTGTGTATCAAAGTCCTTAATTTTCGCAGTAAAAATCACAAAATTTATTATAGAGGCTTATGGTTGGAAGCTAATGCAACGGTGTTGTTAGAATTTCAACCCTTAAGGGGTAAAATACGGGATGAAATTTTCTTTTTAAGTTAAAATCACTAATATTTCGGCTTATGGTTGGAAACTATAGCATCCGCTAAGAAGGGATGTTTCGAAATTCGACCTTTAAGGTGTGAAAAAGGGGGATAAATCTTATTCCTTGAGTTATATCAAACCTGAAACTTGGCACGAATACTAACCTAAGTAAATTATAAAGTGTGACATTTTTGTTTTTTATTAAACTACTCCATAATGGGGGATTTGCGGATGACAAAGTTTGTATGGAAGAATTTTAAAGTGCGGTTCGATTAACTCGAAACTCAGTATTTATACTGCAAACCAAAATAAATAAAAGAATTTATCAGTTTTTCGAAAATTTACCCCTTTTTTTTGCGTGGGAAATTATCAAATAACTTCTCCCGCTCTAGGCGGAGCGGGAGGGCGTGTCAGACTTTTACTGACTAAAACCCACCCGTGTTCCTTCCGTTGCCTGTGTGCCAGGGCCATGATATCCCTTTCGGACAAACATCACAACCCTGGCAGGCCCTAACGGAACCCGTCAGTTGGTGCTGACATCTCTTTGAGGCGCGCGTGGAACACAACGCGCAGTCGAACCGCGCCTGGTCTGTATCGGATGGCGAGTTACCCATCGCTCACCGTCCGCAAGCCCGCGCCTACGGTAGCCACTACCACCGGCAGCCGGCTTGCTACTCTCGACGCCCGGGGCGTCTCCTGCGGCTACTAGGGGCATGAGAGCGCGAACCTTGCCTCTCCCTCACGCGTTCTGCCTCCTCCTTCGCGAGCATTACTGTTTCACAGAAGGAGGTAACGGCCTCCCATGCACCCTCGCTCCGAACCATAGCCTGAACCAGGGCCGGACGCGAGAGATCGCCGCCGCTGATAGCCTCCGTGAGGACACAGCGGTGCTCCGCCCAAGCCGGGCAGACCTCCACCGTATGCTCCACCGTATCCTCCGGGCGATCCACACAGTGGTGACACCCGGGCGTTTCCTTCCGCTTTATCCTGAACAGGAACCTCCCGAAAAAACCGTGTTCGGTGAGGACGCCATGGCACCTCTCTAGCCACTCCTCAAAGAGGGGACTTTTCGCCAAAATTGTGGCGTGCCCAGCACTGGACTGCGACAATCACACTCTCCATGCCACCATGAGATCCCGCCGGAGCTCCGTCCGCTGTGCCGTGATTTCTCGCCGCAGCGGAGTTTCGACCCAGCGTTTCGCCTCCTCGCGCCACTCCCAGATGTGCGCGAAGACTTTTGCGTCCAGATCCCACGGCGGCAGTCCAGCAAGGAGGCTCGCCGCCTCACGGGACACCATGCGGTAATGACCCTTAACAGGGTGAAAAGGGGTAGTAAATTTTACAAGAGAGGATTCTACTGTGTGGCTTGATTAACCCCAAATTATGACGCGGGCATCAGCTAAGAACGGGTTTTTGGAAATTCAACCTTTAAGGGGGTGAAAAGGGGGATTTAGTTTGTATAAAAAATCTTATTCCTTGAGTTAGTTTAGTTTAGTTTTATTATTATTATGTTAAAATTATTATGCTATAGTAATTGCAATAATTATTATAATATATGCTTATAATAATTATTATTGTTATTTTTGTTATTTTTATTATTAATATGTTGCCGTGCCCTAACCGGGTTTCATGTTGGAACTTCCTTATAATGTAACAACTAAATGTACACATGAATGCAATAAAGAATTTGAATTTGTATTTGAATTTGAATTTGAGTTATTAAACCTGAAACTTGGCACGAATAAGTAAGTAAGTAAATTATAAAGTGTGACATTTTTTGTTTTTAGGGTTCCGTACCAAAATGGTAAAAAGGAACCCTTATGGTGAGACTAAGTCTGTGTGTCGGTCTGTTTGTCACACCTGGATATCTCAAAAACTACAAATGCTATCAACTTGAAATTTAAAATAGTTTTAGATGACTTTTGCCCAACTATTTTGCAAACAAGAAAGAAATTTAAAAAAATATCTCTTTCTTGCAAAAGGAACTGAAAGGGGTCTTAAATATTTGAAGTGGGGCTACTAGGACATGTGGGGTAACATATGAAAGAACACTATTTGCACATTCTCAAACATTTTTTTTCTTTTTTTACGCAGCATAGATTCGGCCTTCGGATAAAAATGTAAAAAAAAAACCCCCCCTTATCTCCGAAGTATGCATAGATAACAATCTGAAATTATTCTATGTGATAGAAGTTACGTAAAGATTACAGGAAAAATAAAACGACGTCTCTAAATAGCACAGTTTTTCAGAAATCATCAACATCATATAAATACGTACGGAACCCTCGGTGCGCGAATCCGACTCGCTCTTGACCGGTTTTTTTTTTTAAACTACTCTTTAAGGCGGAGATTTCTAAAAATGGTCAAAAATGTGGTTTTTAAAGGAGTGTATCTCTTAAGCCGTAAATATTTTTTCCAAAACAAAAACAGTATGATATTTTCAAGTCTTTTATGCATAAGGCGATGGAAATCAAAACATAATTAAACATAATATAATACTTAAAAAAAATCAACTCTTAATTATTTTGAAAGCCTTTTTTATTCCAGTTTATACCTTCGTTAACAGTTATAATTATAAGTATACCATAAACACGCAAATGCCCAACTGCATCCGGCGATGGATTAATTATTAATAATTAGTTAATCTAATAAATTCTGAGTTAATTTAATAATATTTGTGACCCTTGAGATCTACGCCGAGTTCTTTTCACTATTAAACACGCGATTTAATGACACTTTACCACTGAAGACTAAAAGTATTTACTCAAAGTTCGTATTTAGTGATTGGGCGACTCCAGGTATTCGTAAAAGCAAGAAAAATGTTTTTGAACTTTATGGCTTATAGCAACATATGAATAATACAAGCTTTCATCAATATGTTGCTAAATATTCTAACACTTTTAAAAGTGCGTGCAAAATAGCTAAACCTCTTTATATTAGCAATAAAATAAAATCAGCAGATGATAAAATAAAAACTACTTGGCAAATAATAAATAATGAATTAGATAGGAAAAAACAGCGTAATACTGAATTTAATTTAGAGACTGCACATGGGCCCAGCACTTCAGAGGTAGAAATAGCCCAGGAATTTGAAAACTTTTTTGCTAATATTCCCCTTAAAACTACTGAAATTTTAAGTTCCTCACCCGCGCTTTCTGCTGCCTTACTTAGAAAGAATGTAAAGGTATGACATTTGGAGTTAAGGTTTCAGCATACAAACCCCCAGGCTGTTATAAAAACTTTTAAATATCTTAAAATTAAATCAACAGAAGATCTATGGGGCATGTCTGTAAAAGTCTGTAGATCTGTCATCGAAACCATTGCGCCCTATTTAGCTCTGCAGGATTCTTTCCGGATCTCATGAAACACAATAAAGTAGTTCCTTTGTTCAAATCCGGAGATAGTTAAGAATCCAACAATATTATAGGCCCGTGTCAATTCTGCCAGTTCTCAGTAAGGTGTTTGAAAAGTTGATGCTCAATCAAATGTTACGTCACTTCAATAAAAATTCCATCTTTCATGAACAACAGTACGGTTTCACTAAAGGTCGTTTACCACTGACGCCGGTGTCACCCTAATAAAGAACATTTCTAACGCCTGGGAGGAAGCACAAGATACCATTGGAATTTTTTGTGACCTCTCTAAGGCTTTCGATTGCGTTAACCGTGAGACACTTCTGCTGAAACTAGAACACTTTGGGATTAGGAATACAGCTCTTGATTTACTTAGATAATACCAGAAAGATAGAAAGGTTAGAGTTCAAGTAAACGGCGTGAACTCTTTGGGGTCTGAAAAAGCAATGGGCGTTCCTCAAGGTTCGATATTGGATCCATTCCCTCTTTTTAGTTTACATTAACGATTTACCCCAATTACTTCAAAATCAACCGGAGATGGTGTTATTTGCAGATGACACGTCATTGATCTTTAAAATAGACCGACGGCAACAAAACCTTGACGACGTGAATAATTCTATTCTTCAGGTCCAAGATTGGTTTACGGTAAATAATTTGGTTATAACTTATAAAATAATAAATAAGAAATAATCAGGTAAATAAGTTTTCGGGAGAATTTTACTGCGTACCTTGAATAACTCAAAAGTTGGTATACATCAATTTTTATTTAAGAACAAAAACAGTAGAAAAAATAAACAAATGAATCCATTTCATTTGTTTATTTTTTCTGCTATTTCTATTCACATATATTGAACAAGTATGTACAAAACGAATTCAAAATGCTATCTATATTATTATCCTCCGTAAAGTTATAATGTTTTGGGGGAATACTGCTGATAGAGAAGCTGTTTTTTTTCGACATCCACGCGGGCGAAGCCGCGGGCGAAAGCTAGTACACGATAAATCTAGTAATTGATGGACATGGAAATTAGCATTCGTTTGTATTCGGAAATGTGATTATTGCCGAGAGACAAAGAAAATAGAAGCATGGTTTGTCACACGTTCAGTGGCGGATTTACCAGCAGGCTGAATAGGCTGGAGCCTAGGGCGGCAGATTTTAGGGGCGGCAAAATTAGGGGCCATTTTTTTAATGTATTATGTACTGAAATTAATAAAAACATATTTATGGCACCTAAATGTTATTAGGTTCACAAACAATTCAACATGTAATAATGAATATGTTGCACCACGTGTATATAATTTTCTCTAAATGTGCCAACTGCGGCTGCTGAATCTTGCACAGAAGCTTGTCGCTTCTTCATGTTGCTTTAAGAAATGAACTAGACACAACTCTGGCAAAAATTAATAAATTGGGAAAAGGGAAAACGCTAAAGAGAGCAAATTCACACATTGCATTGGTCAGCTAGAGAGGACACCTGTAGAAGTATGAGAGATTTTGGAATCAATGATTGTACCGATAAACCTGTAACACGAAGCGAAGCGACGGGAATACTTTTGAATTAAAAAACCTGGAAACGTTGGTAATAATTGTTCTGTGGAATGTTTTTTGGAAAGAATAAACAAAGTGGATGTTCACCGTAGACTTGATCACTGATGCCAATCTTTACAAATCTCTTTGCAAGTTTTTCGTAGCTGAACAAGAAAATCTTAATTTGTAGGTATTTCAAAGAAAAGGCGATGGTTTTAAGCGCGTCGAAGCAGTGTACAAAAGTCATGGGAAAAAGACAATCGAAAAGTAAAATATGCGATGAAGAAATGAGAACAGCGACAGCGACTGATACCTTCAGGGTTAACACATTTTTCATCCTCATTGATAGAGAAAACGGCAAGAGACTTACAACAGGTTTAATGAAAAGTTTTCATTCCTGACCAAAATTACTAAATTGTCATCGTCAATCCTTAGAGAAAAAGCCCTTATCCTGGAAGAAATGCGTCGTGAACTAACGATTTAGAGACTGACTTAGTTCAAGAATGCATATATTTTCAATTCCACCTTTCTTCTAAAAGAATTTTGGTAAAACCAGATTCTGGATTATCGAAAAGTCTATCTTCGTTCCCGCGTAAACATAATTTGCAAAACGTTTATTCCAAACTTGGATATAGCAGTTCACATGGCTCTATGTACACCAGCGACTTCAGATTCAGGTGAGAGAAGCTTTTCTTGCTCAAAACGGGTGAACAATTATCTAAGATCTACTATAAGCCAGGAGAAAAGCTAAACGGCTTAGCTATATTGTGCATAGAGTCAGAACTAATGCACAAAAAGGCAGCTTGTGTTATCAATTGCGCGTGAATGTAAACAAACATTATTCTGGCCACTAATTACCGAATGTCGGCATCAACAAATACGTCCCAATTAGGACGTTCTCAAGTTTTCACTATTGCGCGCTCACAACATATCATTAATATAATATCATTGGGTGCAATTAAAATAATCGATAGTGCACAAATCATAAAGTTACAATTTCTATGACCATTTTTTTTAAATTTGTTATTGTGAATTAGGTAGGGTATCAAATTGTAGAGGTCGGTAGGGGCAGCAAAATTTGAATAGCCTACTGGCGGCAAATGTGTAAATCCGCCACTGCACACGTTACAATGGCGAGACCATTGCAAAGTAAATTAGGAGATATAATATGTAGACTTGGCCCCCTGTACATAAGAAAAGAAATTACATAATCACATACATACATCATAATCAGCCTATCTTTTGCAAGGTTACTTTGATGTTTCTTTGCTTATCTTAGGTCCGTATTAAAGGACCTCACTCACAAAGCATTAATTAAAACTAGTTCAGAGCCATTTACATGAGCAGCCTATAATGTTCCCACTGGCCTCCTCTCGGTGACAGGGAGAAAAAGAGGAGGTGAGGGGGTAAAAAGTACTAGGCTTGCATGAATTCACTAATAGTATTTTAATCATTAGTAATATGCTACTAATAGGATATGAATGTTTGGCACACAGTCCACAGATAGTTTATAACCTGGATTAACACATATGATACTGTTTATCCCGGTAGTACCTACGTTTTCGTGAGATATTTTCCGACCTCGACGCGGGCGAAGCTGCAGGTAAAAGCTACTTAGTTAGTAATACAATTAGGTCAGGGCGTCTCGCCGATATTGCTAACTAAGGTGTTTGGTGAAAATGCCGAACACTATGTCATTCTGCTACCCATTATTTTAACTGTATCACACTATAGGGTAAAAGGTGTTTGGTGAAAATGCCGAACACTATGTCATTCTGCTACCTATTATTTTAACAGTATCACACTATAGGGTAAAAGGTTACTTGTTACACAGAGAAGAAACTGTTTCTTTCGCCGTATGGCATGTTCAGACCATCAAATCCAGCATTCCTAACCGTTTGTTCCTTTAGGTCATCATCTGCCTGCCTTTTCCCAACAATGTTGGGGTCGGCTTCCAGTCTAACCGGAAGCAGCTGAATGCCAGTATTTTACATGGAGCGACTCCTATCTGACCTCCACAACCCAGTTACTGGGTAACACGATACCCCTTGGTAAGACTGGTTGTCAGACTTTCGGGCGTTAACGACTGTCAAAGATCCCACGAATAACAGCCGGGACCAACTGCTTAACGTGCTTTTCGAGGCACGGACGCGTCTTGGTTAGTGTTGGGTAACTCAGCACATGTTCTAGCACAGTTGTAGCTACTCACTTGGATAAAAAGAGTCACACACTCTTTTTATTTTGATGTGCTAGCACTTAGCACACACCACAGGGCACAGATTAGCTAAACAGAACATTTGTAAACATTCTCATTTCTCTTTCTCTCATCATCACTCGTGCGAGCTGTGTGCCGCGCTTAACCGAGTAGTCACCGTGTGTGCCTACTGCCTACTCGACTGAGTATGTGTGCCGTGTCGCGTTGTCGTCATTACACACCACACTCGCGACTACGGCGACGTCACAAGTCGCGAAGTTGTGCTGTGTCGCGACTCGCGCCCGCGCGGCGATTCACGCGCCTCGCTGACACACTTGCACACTCACAGCACGTTTGTCGAGTGCTCATATGCACAGATTACTAATATGTAGCAAGCTACTCACAGGCCACCGCAGTCTCGCCTCATTCATGGTAGCACAGTGTGCTAGCATATTTTGTAAAAAGAGTGCCTCGCACGATCCTCATTTAAAAAGAGTGTGCTACCCATCTCTAGTCTTGGTATGTTAAGATGGTCACCCATCCACGGTCAAATCCCGGCAAGCATAGCTTAACCAGATGGATCGACCCTGCGGCTGTTATTAGGTACTTACCCACGAGCTCCTCGAGCGCTTTAGGTACCTACCGTAAATCAGCGGCGTCTAAGGCCTGTATTACAGAACCTCACTCAAGACTGAAGCAGTATTACCTACTTTAAACTAATTTCAATCAATCAAATGGCTTTAAACCCATAAATTCGAAGACATGTGACATCTACCAACCCGCACTGGGCCCGCGTGATGGAGGCTCACTCCCTCTCACAGAGAGGAGGGCTGTATCCCAGCAGTGGGAACATTATAGGCTGCTCATGTAAATGGCTTTAAACTAGTTTTAATTAATGCTTGAGTTGTGAACGTGTGAGTGAGGACCTTTAATGCGGACCTAAGATAAGCAAAGAAACATTATAACATTGAACACGTCACCCAAGCCAGAAGATAATCCGAAGTAGGTATCGGCCGAATGTTCCGTCGTTTCTTGACTTCCAAAGTTACCTTTTCTGACTTTGAGTCCTTAGCCGACTTTTAGTCACAGTTTTGACTTTGACTTCCTTATCTCTTTGACTGTCGTTTTTTTTATTGTTTTCGCCTTCGCCATGCCATAGTTAGCCGTAGTAAGGAAACGGCCGAACATTCAGCCCTTAATTCGGATTAATCTTCGGAGTAGACCCCCAGGATATTTTAACCAAATGTAGATAGATATTCCCAACCTATCATCACGTTCTGAAATCCACGCCATTTATATTCAGGGCTTATCTATTTGGTTGTCCATAGCAACCAACGCTTCAAAGGATTACACCTAACAATAGCTAAAACACGACTTAAATCTTTGCCTACAACATGTTTATTCATAATAATTTTCCGGAATATAAGTAAGCTATTAATTTGTAATCTACCTACAGGGCAAATATGTGGGGTCCAAGCAAAAAGGGTCCAGTAGTGGAGTATTGAGTTAATAAAGATTATCTAATATAGCATTAATCATTTAAAATCGCGAAATGCAATTTTTTCATCCAACTTTAGAAAACTGCATATAACTCGGAAACGAAATGCCGTGAACTGGACCCCTTTTCCTTGGATATAATTATGATCCGTTAGGCTTTCCTGAACAATTTTTATCCAGATTTAGCCAGGAATCACGGATTCATTATAAGTCCTATTAATTAAGCCTACTAATTAAAGGACCAGCACCCCAATTTCGTAACACACTCAATCACAATCTGAATGATTTTGAAGGATATTGCTAACTCATTGCTTCAGAAAAATTTGTCGTATGCGACTACTTTATGTGGCTCGCTCATTTTTTATTTAACCACGAAACACATTGTATTGTGAATATTTTATTTATAGGCTTACGTTTGCCCCAAATCAGTATTTATTATATAAGCTTTGCTCAGTTCTGTCTTCTGTTCTCTCAGTTCTGCGATGACGATTATACGTTTTATTATGGTGCAGATAAGCTTGTCTGTGTCACTTTATGAACGAACAGATCCCTTAAGTGATGATGAAAGACCTACGGAGGGGAAGAGGGGGCAAAGACACAGTGGTTACGTGCTGTCCTGCACAGCAAGGCTCAGGAGAGACCCTATGACAGGCTCCTCAGGGATGTGGCGTTTTACACAGGGGGTGGTTCTGGAGTTGGTCTCATATGAGGACCAGGAGCCCTCCTATACGTACATGTGTAGGCTGATGGTGACCAACTCGCACACCCCGGTCTTATCGCCGAAGGCCGGGAGTCGGTGGACAACGGCAAAGGTTTAGCTGCAATTTTGGAGTCACCTTCTATTAAAGACAGCCAAGATGCGCTGTGAGATGTGTATGTAATCAATATTAGACTTTGAAATTATTGTAAAAAAACTTTAAAAAAAAAACCTAATACCATTTGCATAGTGACGAGCATAAATTGCTTAGCAACCACATTTAAGTACCTAATCGAATCGCAACCCGTTAAATAGTTACTCATTATTATAAATTGTTCCGGTGGCCATCTGTGGTCTCCATCATCAGTTCCACTTCACCAAATGGTGCTTTCCGGGAGCAAATGCACGAGTTACTATAAAAAATACCCAAATCGCTATAGGTTTGCCAAAAAAATTTGAGGGTTTCCCTCGATTTCCATGGGATCCCCTCATCAGATTCTGATTTGGTGGCAATGGGACTACCTCGGGAGTATACCCTGTCAAACAAAAAAAATATTTTTAAAATCGGTCCATAATGACGGAGTAATCGCGTAACAAATATATGAAAAAAAAAACAAGCCGCCGAATTGAGAACCTCCTCCTTTTGAAAGTCGGTTAAAAAGAGTGACAAGAGTGTTTTAAATAAAAGAAGCAAGGCAAGCAACCTTGTCTAGCTGTAATTTATAATCTGCAAATAAATAATTATTTTATTCCATACACCCAATTTTATACAAACAATACAGTAAAAAATAGTATAAAACTATAAATAAAATAAAGGAAAAATATGAACTTATATTTTTAACTGCTCAAATACCACGTTCCCCCAGCTTAAATTATATTCTGACGGCGCGGTGGTGACATTTCATTCATTGACAATGACATCTGTGATTGACATTAGAAAAACTGACGTGTTTTTGTGTACGCCTAAAATAGGTACCTACTTGTTTGTTGTAAACTAACAAATAAATAATTACATTTAGGCTATAGAGCTTAAATAACCTTTATTTATAGCTAAAAAGTGTTTACAATGCTGAAAGCCGTCATTCTTATTGGAGGGCCGCAAAAAGGTAAAAATTTCTGCTGCCGTCGACGTCACCGGCTTTTCTTATCAATAAATTGTAATAACATATATAAATACGTGTTAAAGCTAATTATAATATATCTAGAAACTATTTATATTTGAATAGTAAGGCTACAAACTAGACTAAAGTATCGATTTATCTTCAGAAGTGAATTTTTCAGTGTGAAGGTTATGTAAATAAAATAACAATTATCGGCTATTTACTCACTACCATTTATGTATAGTTATGAATCATTCTAATAAACTTTGATAAGGATCTATGATCAACAAAATCAATTAACTTTAACAGCATATTCTTGTACCTAGTCATAGTAATTAAATGTCTTTGTTTTTCTTCCTATTTTTACAGCTCATATATCAGAATTTAATTCCTCACAAAAATCCTATTCTTATTGACTATCTATAGCCTGAAATAATCCTGCATGTACCAGAAAATGTCTTATTAATATTGAAATACTGAGACGTTGCGACTTATCAAATAACCAAATACCACAAAAAGAATAGAAAGAAATAATATTAAAAAAAAAGTTAGAATATATATTATCATCATCATTTCAGCCGAAAGACGTCCACTGCTGGACATAGGCCTCCCCCAAAAAGGGGGGGACTTGCCGTAATCCGGTTGGCGATCGCAGTATGGTTTTTAAAATGCATAGAGAATGCTGCTGCACATTCTCTAGTAAGTCCCTTAGTCGCGAGTTTTACGACACCCACGGGAAGAAATGGGATTGTGCTATTCTTTACGTCCGGCACCAAACAGAACAGAATATATATATCTATTACCAATAATTGGTCCAGAGGCTAAGACAAGTATTGTTATCCAATGTGGCAATGTCACCAGTCATTTGGTCACACCACCAAAAATTTGTGGAATACTTTGATGCCATCATCATCATCTGCCCAGCCTTTTGCAACTATGTTGTCGAGGTCGGCTTCCAGTCTAACCAGATGCAGCTGAATACCAGTATTTTACATGGAGCAACTACCTATCTGACCTCCACAACCCAGTTACTGGGTAACACAATACCCCTTAGTAATACTGGTGGTCATTAATGCCATATCTTAGTCTATTACCAATGACTGATGATGATTTCTGTAATTTTATAGCATGTTTTGGTTTTATTTTTTTAATAATTAAAATAAAATCTTTTCATTTTCAGGCACCCGCTTCCGCCCCCTCTCTCTGGACACACCAAAGCCCCTGTTCCCGATAGCAGGGCTCCCTCTAATACAGCACCATGTGGAGGCCTGTGCCAAGCTGGAGGCCTGCAAGGAGATTCTTATCATTGGCGCGTACACCACCAACACTATGGCACAGTTTGTCATTGACATGCAGAAGGAATATCATGTTATTATCAGGTGAATTGTTGTTTAATAATAATTAACTTCATGATGTAAATGAAATACTATGAAGAAATTACGTAATAATACATGGGTTGGTAATTTAAGCAAGGCAACATTGAGAATGACCATTCAAAATTCAGCATAAAATTACACATAACAATTATTGTTATTCTACAAGATTATTCGGTGCAGTTTGTCAACAATCCAAAACTGAATCCAATCTAGGAAACAACAGTTTTATTTTATTTATTTTACAGTAACAAATAAATGCTGTTAAAAGTGCCCTGCTAGAGATAAATAGAAATATTATTTTGTCGACGAGAGTGTTACGGAAGTATAATTAGTATTAATGTTTGTAAGTTTTACTTCAGTCATGTGGTCTAAAGCACACTAGTTTTTTTTTTCTTTTTTACCATAGCTTGTGATACAAATATTTCTAAATCCTGCCATACGTTGCCATTACAACACTGAACTTTAGAACTAAAATGATAAGTAGGTTTGTACAAACACTTATTTAACGTCAATCATATTTAAAAAAACTAGAGGATTGAGGTTGGCGTTTCCTATCTGACTACTCTGAGAAGAAAGTCTGAAACAAACTCAGAGGTCAGGTCGCAGTCTCTTTTAAAGTCTACACTTAATCTTGGTCAGATCATGTGAAGACCATGTAGATTGGTGTCTGAAATATTTTTTTGAGAAAAGAATCACACATTACCTAAATAAATTAAAATAAATATTTAATAAATGAAAATAGCTGGCTCGTAGTGGCTTGGGAAGAAATCTTTGTCAAGCTGTGGGACAGTATAGGCTAAACAAAAAAAAAAATAAAATGAATGAATGAATGATAAATGCCCTGTCTTCCAATTCCAGATATCTACAAGAGTTCACGCCCCTTGGCACTGGTGGAGGTCTCTACCACTTCAGGGATCAGGTCCGAGCCGGCAACCCATCTGCATTCTTCTTACTAAATGGAGATGTGTGTGCTGACTTCCCACTCAAGGAGTTGTGGCACTTCCATGAGGAGAGGAAAAATGCTTTGGTAAGTTCAAGTAATTTGTTTATTGGTACCTTTGTGCTTGAAACTTATTATAACATAATTAAAAGTTGCTTAAGGGGACGATAACCGACTTTTAATGATTTTATACTGAAGATCACGTCTAAACGAGTAGTGTTAATGATTTGAAAAAAAATATTTTATATAATATATATTACTAGCTGCGCCCCGTGGTTTCACCCGCGTAAGTCTCGATCCCGTGGGAAAGCCACCCTTAACACTTAGGGGTATAAAAAATAGATAGTAGCTGATTCTCATACCTACTGAATATGCATATTAAATTTCATAAAAATCGGTCAAGCTGTTTCGGAGGAGTATGGTAACTAACATTGTGACACGAGAATTTTATATATAAGATAAATTAGAGTATTTTCTCAATAACTTAGTATGTGAATATTTTAGATTAAGTTTAAATTACATAGTGAAATTAATTTGAAAAGTTATGTGTAATGTGGATGAAAAACTGAGAATGGCTCAAAATCTACCAAGCGTATTTTTCTGAAACCTTCACCAATTTAAAGATAATTTAATTATTAATCTTTTAGTATACGCGTTTTATTAAAATACCTTTTGTTTTGTGTATAATAAATTAATAATGCGTCAAATTGAGCACAGAGCTCCTTAATGGGCGAGTCCTATTACTGGCTGAACGTTCCACGCGTTGCGTGATCTCAGTACAGAACACGCAAGCTAACCACTCAAGGTCACTGGCATATATCTGCGTCTTAAGCGATTGACTGCTGCGCTGCGTGTCGTGGGTTCGATTTTCGCACGGAAAAAATATTTGTATGACCTACTAGTAGTTGTTCCGGTTCTGGCTGTTTGTGTATGTGAGTTTAAATGTTTGTAAACGCACCCACAATACAGGAGAAATTCCTAGTGTCACTAGTGTGGAGCAAATTAAAAAAAAAAAAATATTACGCCGATGAAACTATCTTACTCATCCTTATGTAATTTTGTTTTTTCCGTTTCTTACAGGTTACAATTATGGGCACAGAAGCGACCCGCCAACAATCTGTGCACTACGGCTGCATGGTACGCGAGCCGGCTTCCAAATCAGTCACCCATTACGTCGAGAAACCCAACAGCTATGTTTCAACGCTCATCAACTGTGGAGTCTACATGTGTTCGCTGCAAGTGTTCCAAACTATGGCCGAGTCGTTTCAGAGGAAACAGGATGGGTTCTACAGGTAAAAGATATTTTTTTGTAATTTTGCTGGTAAACTTATAAATTACTAGCTTTTGCCTGCGACTTCACCCGCGTGGAGGTCGGGAATTATACCACTGGAACGCCCCGCCCACTAAGTCAGTCACCCATTACATCGAGAAACCCAACAGCTATGTCGCCCCCGACGCTATGTAATTATGTATTCCAGACTGTAACCGGGTCGTTTCAGAGGAAATTGGATGGGTTCTACAGGTAAACGACATTTTTTGTAATTATGCTGGTAAACTTATAAATTACTAGCTTTTGCCTGCAACTTACCCGCGTGGACGTCGGGAATTATACCACTGGAACACCCCGCCCACTAAGTCAGTCACACATACTGTTGTGGACACCAACGCTCATGTATTCCAGACAGATGAAACCGGATGGGTTCTACAGTTATCCCTATTTTTTATTTTTCTGGTTACATTATTAGGTAAGTACGGCTATTTGAAGAAAAGTATGCACTTCGGGAATCATCTTTTATCTTTGGAAATACGAACGCGTGATCTAATATAGAGCTGTTACAACCATGGAAGTACTTGCTTAATTTTGTTTACATAATTATAGTTTTTCAACTCTATGTAATTCCAAAAAAACTGTAATACTTGAGTGACAAATGACGATCTGCGATCGGAGTGGGTACAATCGCACGTAACTTGGCAAGGTTTTTGGGGTAGTGGGGGTAAGTTTGCGCATAGTACATTTATGCAACAAAAAAATGGTCACT
This sequence comes from Tiliacea aurago, assembly GCA_948098905.1. Lineage (NCBI taxonomy): Eukaryota > Metazoa > Arthropoda > Insecta > Lepidoptera > Noctuidae > Tiliacea > Tiliacea aurago. Next base: position 15,572,554 of record OX402597.1, on the reverse strand, counting down.
TTTATTGTTTGTCATTATTCTACGGTTATTGCCATCATTTATTTTAAATATGTCTGTTTAGAAGAAAGTTAAAGAAAAGAGAGGAATTCGTGAAGTTTAGTAGGTGTTATAAATAAAATATATAATAACATATTTAAAATTGTAACAACAATTCGTATCAAAAACTTAACGAAAACTCAACAAAAACAAAGGGTATAATTTTAGTGCACGCAAGTGTAATCGGGAGCTAACGGAACGCGGGTCGAGGTGCGGGAGGCGGGTATCGACTGACGCACCAATCGCGTGCTCGGAACGGTGCTCCCTCATTCCCCGCGTCCCGCTTGACCACCAAAGAGTCCTAAAAAATTACTTCTGCGCATCTAACTACTCTTGCCAACTTAAGTGCCGGGGACTGTAACCCTACAGAGAGAAAACTTTGAATACAAAGCGTGGTAGTACAAAACTAAGAAGCATTGCCTCTGTGGGGGTCACTCTGTGGTGCAACGTTCCTGCTTATTCGGATACCGAAACGCATACCTTTTCCGTTTACTTGTATCTTACAACGAAGAAAATGAAATCTTATCACAATTACACAAGGGATAAACATCCCTTGTGTAATTGTGATAAGATTTCATTTAAAATTAAATTATCTGTTTTCGTGTTCATACAAAAACTTGTATGAACACGAAAACAGATCATTTAATTTCTTTTAAAATTCTTATTGTGTATCCTAAAATGATCTGTTTATGTTGTAGTGGTAATGGTCAGACCAACCCTGGATACATGTCATTTGAGCAAGATGTGCTGATGCAGCTTGCAGGAACCAACAAATTATATGCTATGCAGGTAAATACCATTTCACTGTAGTAAATATACAAGGCCTTAGTTTTAGTAACCTCCTAATGGGTCATTGTACTCATCATTATGAACAACTTTGACTATGGGACCTAATCTGCAACCGCGAAAAAGAATCAGCTGTTCCCTACATTTATGTTCGTATTTCTCGTCAAAATGTAGGGAACTACTGATTTTTTTTTACATATAAGTACATAAATTAATTAATATCCTCATTCAGGGTACACTGTCTTTATGACAATTTACAAATTATGTGACCAAGTCACAAAGGAAAGGCAAACGATTTTTCAAAATAATGTGTCTAATCCATTACTTTCACAATAAAAATGATTAAAAACTAAAACTAATTAATATTATTCATTTTGAAGGCGACTAAGGGAATTGACTGATCGCCAACTCACCTGTCAAGCGTGGCGATTATGGCATCCCCCCCTCCCCCGCCCCTTTGGAGGAGGCCTATGTCCAGCAGTGGACGTCTTTTGGCTGAAATTATGATGATGATTTTAATTAAATTAATATATAATATATATTTTTTTAATTAACGTTATTCATTTTAATGAAATTAATAATATTAATTATTTTTATTTAAGTAAGTTTAAATATTTATATTCGTTATAACTAACATAAATATAAAACAAAATTTGTTTTAATAAATATAACTTAAAACTATGTTAGTAGCATTTCACTTAATGTACCTATATCCCCAGATAACGAACTGGTGGTCTCAAGTTAAGACGGCCAGCTCCGCGATCTACGCGAACCGCCACTATTTGGAGCTGCATCGAGACCGCGTGTCTAAGGACAACCCCTGCACAATACTGCCCGATGTATTTGTACATCCTACTGCCAATGTTGACTCTACTGCAGTGGTGAGTAACCTCTTATAATTCAACTGGTTGAATATGAACTTACTGAAAAACTTCAAAAAAACCGGCCAAGTGCGAGTCGGACTCCCGCACGAAGGGTTACGTACCATTATCTATAAAAATGGCAAAAAAATATCACGTTTGTTGTATGGAAGCCCCCCTTAAATATTTGTTTTATTTTAATTAAATTATTTATTTTTAAAGTGAATATATAACTAAATATTCTGTGAATATTTCAAGCGTCTACCTGTTGCCGTTATCAATATAGAGCAAAAAAATCACGTTTGTTGTATGGGAGCCCGCTTAAATATTTATGTTATTCTATTTTTTTGTATTTGTTGTTAAAGCGGCAACAGAAATACATAATCTGTGAAAATTGCAACTGTCTAACTATCACGGTTCATGAGATACAGCCTGGTGACAGAAGGACAGACAGACAGACAGCGGAGCCTTAGTAATAAGGTTCCCGTTTTACCCTTTGGGTACGGAACCCTAAAAAAGGGAAGTGTCTGTGAAGTGGACTGTATATTTGGGTGGTGGAATGAAAGATTTATTCTGGGTCCTTCGGCTTTATTTCGTATTATTACTTGTTGTTCTGTGGAGTGCTGGAGATCGACTGTGCTCTACGTTTGAATGGCGCACCTTATAAACAGGCCGTTGTTACCTTAGTGTGGCCCATGATTTTTAATTTTTTTTTTAATGATAAAATTCGTTATGGCCAGATCTTTAACTCAACTTAACTTACTCATTCTACGGCCAATGTCGACAGTTTTTGAGTTTATAAGGCGGCCCATTTATCCCTTAATCTCATTACATAAGAATATTTAACTTATTCTCAAAGGTGGAATAGTTATTGGAACATTTAAGTGTTCATAACACGGCTGGGTGCAATTCCCTTACAGACTTTTCACTATATCTTCGGAACCCATGGTCTGATCTTTCTAATTCCAACGGAGTTATTGTTTTTAAACATAAGGCTATCATATGAAAAATTGGAAACAATATCTCTTCAATCAAGAAAGTGAGTTTTCAATTTACGTAATATTTTACTTACTTAAATAAAATATTATACAAGTGACTCTTTTTTGAAGTTAATACTTGTTACTCGACTACATAATAGGAAAACTACGCTACTTATTCTAATTAGTACATAATACACCTTAAAACAAATTAAAACTTGTCACTTTTTAGCGTCTCTCATACGGCGATTCGCACGCTACTTGTGCCCATGTGCAAAAATAGGGTCTCAGTCTATCACTATTATTGTTTATTTTTCACTTTCACTTAATTCTATACATAGTGAATCCACTTTAATCATTACAGGCTCGGCGTTCGTAACAGTCTGGTTATTTTGATTATTATCGTTCTGAGTTTTTCCAACGGTCATGCTGGGTTATCTTATATACAAATATTACGCCCTATACGCCATCAATACTTTGTAAATAATTTAGTGACTATGTAGCGGCATCAACATCGCCACATGCGAACAACGTGTCACACTGACGTCACGCAAAATCCTGCATCGCGCAAGCAGAGTTTACCGCGCGACTAGCATATTTATATACAACATCCCGACATCAACCATCGGGCAGTTGCCCACCAGACACAACACCCGTCTGTCGGAGTATCCTCCCCTTCCTATAGAGAATGAGTGAACTTATCAGCCTGTTCCTCATACCTCTAAAACTACATGATTTATTTTGCATATAAACTTTCGATAACGTTTGCGAACTTGCACAGCGCTAACGCTTATTTTGTTTGGCACATTTTCCTTTATAAGCGGGAATTTATTATAGTAGAAAATAAAAGTGGAATAATGTATGTTATTTCTTTTCCACACAGATTGGTCCGAACGTGTCGATCGGCGCCGGAGTGACGATCAAGGCTGGCGTCCGGATCAAGGAGTCGATAGTTCTCAATAACGCTACGGTACATGAACATGCACTAGTTATGTACTCTGTTGGTAAGTTCGCAACATTAATATTAACATAATATCACGCCTGTATTCCTCAAAATGATAGGCAAAGTGTATAGTGTAGACCCAAATTTAGCCAGTCATGTTATACGTCCCATACGATAAGAGCATATTGCCATTAACTAGGGACAAATAAAGGGTCAAAATTTATACTGGAAATATAGTAGTGGGATTTGGGAGTCGCGGCCACCGTAGGCGCGGGCTTGCGGACGGTAAACGATGGGTAGCTCGCCGTCCGATAAGGACCAGCCCCGGGTCGACAGCGAGTTGTATTCTGCGCGCGCCTCAATGAGATGTCAGCACGAACCGACGGGATCCGTTAGGGCCAATGCCTGCCTGTCCGGAAGGGATATCGTGACCCTGGCACACAGGCAAATGAAGGAACACGGGTGGGTTTTAGCCAGTAAAAGTCTAACACGCCCTCCCGCTCAGCCCAGAGCGGGAGAAGTTATTTGATAATTTCCCGCCCAAAAAAAAAAGAAGCTTATGCCCCCGGTTTCGCCCGCGTGGAGGTCGGAAATTATCCAACGACAATGTACTACCGGGATAAATTTAACTCTCTTGCCACCGACAACCATAATTATTTTGTTACGCGTAATTTTGTATTCATTTAAATGATATGATGTAAAAGCGAATATGGTGATATTATTATTTATTAGCGAAGATGTCTGTGTGGTGCCGGACGTAAAGAATACCACCCCCCCCATTTCTTCCCGTGGGTGTCGTAAAAGGCGACTAAGGGACACACCAGAGAATATGCATTTTAACACCATTCTGCGATCGCAAACCCGCGTGCCAAGCATGGCGATTATGGTTTGGTGGCATGAGGAACAGGGTGTAAAGTTCACTCATCCACCATAGAAAAGGGAGGATCCTCCGACCAGACGGGTGTCGTGTCTGGTGGAACTGCCCGACGGTTGATGTCGGGACGTTGTATATATGCTAGTTGCGTAGTAAACTCTGATTGCGCGATGCAGGATTCGCGTGACGTCAGTGTGACGCGTTGTTCGTATGTGGCGATGTTGATGCCGCTACATCACTCCCCTCCGGAGACCGGAGGTCGATAGTGGGCTGAGTCGTGTATCTTGCGATACTTGCCAGTGCCAGTTGAGGGTTCCAGTGAGTCGGAACCTGGTGCCGCATAGTTCTCGGTGAGTCGGAACTGTCTGCGGTGATTCCCCAGTGAGTCGGGGTGGCGCTGCGGTATGCTCCAGTGCGTCGGATGTAGTACAGCGCCGGGTTGTGGCTGGCTGCTGGCGTCGACCAGGAGAGGCATGTTCTCTGCTTGTGGACCGGCCGAAAGTGCAGTGTGCTGTGCCAAGGTTGCTGATGAGGCTGTGGGTGATGACCAGGAATGCGCGTCTGCTGCATGCTGGTGGTCAGGATACCCGTTGAAGCCGTGGTTGCTGGCTGGCTGTGTGACTCGCCGCTCGAAAGCTTGAGGAAGTGATGATGATGATGACGTCACGCTGAAGTCTGCCACCAGTTTGGTGGCATGAGGAACAGGGTGTAAAGTTCACTCATCCACCATAGAAAAGGGAGGATCCTCCGACCAGACGGGTGTCGTGTCTGGTGGGCAACTGCCCGACGGTTAATGTCGGGACGTTGTATATATGCTAGTTGCGTAGTAAACTCTGAATGCGCGATGCAGGATTCGCGTGACGTCAGTGTGACGCGTTGTTCGTATGTGGCGATGTTGATGCCGCTACAATGGCAACCCCCCTCCCCCCCTTTGGGGAAGGCCTATATCCAGCAGTGGACGTCTATCGGCTGAAATGATGCTGATGATGATGTAAAAGCATATTTGAATCTAAATTAAATGCCCAATTTAAATAACATATTTTATTGGATAAGGATTAATATATTACCGGTTAAAATAACTTCGGAAATAACAATGAAATTTTTATCAAATTCTGAAAGATGAAAATGGTTACTGTATCGGTCATACTTCGAAGATAGACACAATTATGCTATCCGGACTTTTTTTGTTGAACTTTTTAAGATGTACACAAGGCTACACATCAAGCTATACATAACCAGTTTAGGCTGATCTCGCATTGTATAAGATTTTCTAACAACGAGAGGCCAGCTTATACTGGAAATGTATAGCTTGATGTGTAGCCGTGTGTACAATCCTTTATAACATAAATTGTATGTATCTCGAACGGTTTACGTGACTCACGCCAGTAAAGCTCCCAGTCAGCATGATTTCTTCCGACATCTTTCCTTCATCCTAAACCTTTTAAAAATTGGTTTAGGAATTTTTGAGTTTATCGCGTTCATACAGACAAACAGACAGACAGCTGCGGCGGGGGACTTTGTTCTATATTATGTATAGATATAGTTAGGATTTCATTTTCCTTTAATTCGAGTGTAATGAAGTGTTCAGCCAGCGTACACACGGCTACACATCTATACATTTCCAGTATACGCTGACCTCTCACTGTACGGAAATCCTATACAATGCGGAGATCAGCATATACTGGAAATGTATAGCTGGATGTGTAGCCGTGTGTACAAGCGTGTATACAACTACAATGAAAAACCTTCTAAAAAATATTTCTATTTCGTTCAGTCGGTCAAGAAGCGTCAGTAGGAGAATGGTCTAGGGTCGAGGGCACTCCTTCAGATCCCGACCCAAACAAACCGTTTGCGAAGATGGACAACACGCCGCTGTTCAACACTGATGGGAGACTCAACCCCTCCATCACTATATTGGGTAAGTCATCCCCCTACCCCATTGCATGAATATATCAGTATATTTTTCATCATTTGTATCAGTTCATGGGCTTGTACATAACAGCCGGATGGGTCGATCGACATAACAAGACCTCCGTGTGTCGGAAAGCACGTTAAGCCGTTGGTCCCGGCTGTTACTTGTAGATCTTTGACAGTTGTTACGGCCTTCTTTAAATATCAGTCTTCTTTATGTAAACTTCACAGACGTGATGGGTATCGATTTAAACACTCAACACGATACAAAAAAAATCTCAACTCATCCTTCAAGTAACAACACACCAGAGGTCAATGGCCCCAAATTTAATACCTGTATTTTTTTTATTATTATGTTTAGATATCGATATTCCATACCCATCACTTCTGCGGAGTTTTGCTAGATAACTTAAGTTGACCCTGTATAACAAAAGTGAGCAAAAAGGAAGGATTTTTGAAAATTCATACCCTAAAGGGCTTAACTGCTTTAGAGGATGAATCTGATGGGAAATCACATCAGGCACACGGTTTGTTCCTAATAAGGTACACTCAAGCTACACATTTCCGGCTTTATTACAAAACAAGGTTTATCTATTGGACCTAGGTTTAAACCATCGTGTCATTTTTTTATTTGAGATAAAGTTCTTAATACAAAAGCATTTTAAGCCCGAGTCTTAGTTGTCAACTTTGTATTAAGAACTTTATCTCAGACGAAATAAGGTTCGTAATTAAAAAAATACACGATGGTTTAAACCTGGGTCTTAAGATAAACCTTGTTTTGTAATAAGGCCGTTCCAGTTTACGCTGACCTCTCATTTTACGGAAATCCGATGCGAGATCAGCTTATACTGAAAATATATAGCTTATGTGTAGCCGTGTGCACTATGAATTTGTCTCTCATCATAATTTTGTTAACAGGTGCAGGTGTAGTGGTTCCAGCCGAGACGATCCTCCTCAACTCAATAGTGTTGCCACACAAACATCTAACAAGGAGTTTCAAACACGAAATTATTTTATAGTCCTTTAAATGGCAACTTTTAACGGTATGTAAAAGAAAGTCAAAACACAGACACAAAAGAGTTTTTATGTAACTAGCTGTAGATGGACACAGAAAACAAAATATTTGAGACCTAAGATTATTTTATACATTTATAATTTCATAGCTGATAAAATATTATTTTATTTGTTTATAAGAATATAAATTGATTTTTAAGTATTTTTACAGATATTTATGCAATATGCCTATTTATACGAAACAATAGGTACTAAAGTCCGGTCGCGAAGCAGAAAGAATTTCGTACAATGACCCCTCAGTACTTAAATATGTAATGGGGGTCATTGTACAAAATTCTTTCTGCTTCGAGACCGGACTTTACCTGCCTCGTTGGTCTAGTGGTCGCAAGCGCTACTGCTAAGCACGAGGTCCGGGGTTCGATTCCTAGGTCGGGCAAAGTGTTATTGGGTTTTTCCACCAGGAACTTCTCAGTAGCAGCCCGGAGTCTGGATTTGTGCCCGGTTGATGGCAATAGGCTCGCCCCCTATTACATGGGACTTAAACATAACTGGCGAATCGTGGGTGTACTATAGGTACACCTCTGCCTAACCCTTTGGGGATTACAGGTGTGATGCTATGTTATAATTATTAGGTAGATAAAATATTATCCTAACATGCTTAGCTTTTTAGCGGTTATAAAAGGGCTTGACAAGCGGATGGGTTGGTCAGAACATATAAATATCTACATCGTAGTAAAACTATTTCATGATAAATGTTTAAACAAGTTAAATTAGCATCATCAAGTGCCTGGTAAAAGATCAAGGCGACTTAAATTGTCTGTATATTCCAATCACAACTGTCACTGTTTAACTGTTGTACGAAATAGCTATAACACGGCAAATTGAGGTAGGTTGTCTATTTGAAAAAAAAAAATATCCTGGAATACATACATACTAGTATATTGTTCTGACTATCAAATAACATAACTAGTTTAAAAAAAAAAATCTAACTGATTCGATCAATGGTCTAGTGCAGCGTTGTCACATTAGATTTTTGAAAATCGATAGATGGCGTGTCGAAAATTGGTAGAATTTGGTAGATTTTAAATGAAACATAGTATATTTTTATTTATCAGTGGTAGATTTACCACCTTAAATCCAGTACATTTTTAGAATTAATCATTCGAGTAAATACTATTTTAAAGTTGTTTTATTGGTGATCATTGTAAGATAATCATAATGAATAATATGAAATGTTCTGAACACGACTCTTCGTTTTTTAAAATAAACCTCTTAAAATTGTCAAAAATTAATAAGCCTGTTTTGACATTTAACTTGATGAACTTGAAATCGAGTACCGAGTCGTATGGTTTCTTCACTAGTTACGTCGCGATGGTCAATCGCTACTCATGATAAATCGATTCAAGTTAAATGTCAAAACGGGCCTTTTATTTTTTGATAAGTAGGTATATCATCGGCGAACCGTCTAGTCTTCATTTCAACGCATTGCTATGTGGAAAACAGTCAGTTATAGCGTTCCGTTCATAAAAATGAAAAAGATGTGTTTTTTTTTTTAGTTCTGAAAAGCTGTTTTATTTTTATTTTATCGTCTTAAGCCCATCACGTTTGTGAAGTTTACACAAAAAAAAACAGATTTTCTAAACTGATATTTCAAGTGACTGGCGGCCGAAGATCCCAAAAAAAAACTCATCAGATTTTTTTGTTTTATCATGTTTAGATAATTATAAGTACATATTATTATTGTGAATGTGAGGACTATGTGGGTCCTTTTTGTTTCTCTCGGTTGGTTTTAACGATTGTCTGGCAGTTATGAGTACTTTATGCGGCCTACCCAAAAAATGTCCTTTCTTTAGTATTGTTCGTTGAATCCTTGAGCTCATTAAGACGCTGAAAACAGCTAAACCGCGGTCACTGTCAGACTGCATACAAAAGAAAGAGAAGCGCGATAACACAACGCTTGTAATATATTGCAAAATATGAAGCTATTGTCTATTTACTCAAAAATGAGTTGAGTAATCGAAAATAATAAACAAGCAAGCTTTGCATACAAATAAGACGTTCACAAACGTAACACATATTTTGGATTGAAGCTCAAAGTAAAGGGTTAGTTTACCGTTAATTTATATCGAGATTTTTTTTTCTAAACGTGTTTTTGTAACAACCAAGATCTGAGAAATATGTTGAAGAATAACATATATTTTTTCCGCTACCACAAACTATATAGATTTGGCTTTTTTTTTGTTTAAGACAAGCATACTTTTATCATTTGCCTCTTGTCAGCGGCTTAAGTTCTAAGTTGAGCTGCACGATAATTGACAAATGCACGTACTGACTGGACAGGTCCACTCAAATCTGTGTGGTTACTACCTCAAAAGACCATTTCAGATACCAACCTACATGGTCATCAATTAATGATCTGACCGAGATTATTTCCAGATTTTTATATACATATTGACATTGATGAATTTTATAATTATATACAATGACATTAATATTTACTTTGTAAAGTATTATATTATTTTAATTATTGTGAATGTGAAGACTAATGTGGGTCATTGTTTATTTTTGTTTTGTTTTTTTTTGCCAGTTATTTTTAATCATGGTCTGGCAGTATCTATCTACTGTACTTTTGAATAACCAGATTTCACATCATCTGACCAAGATTATGTCTGAACTTTAAAAACGACTGACCTCTGAGTTTGTTTCGGCCTTTCTTCTCAGAGTAATCAGATAGGAAACGCCGACCTCATCTAGTCTTTAAAATATGATTGGCGTGTAAAAGTGTTAGTAGAAATCGATAACATGGGCGCGCCCCTCCAAAATTCAAAACCTTTGAAAGTATTTATGACAGTATTTACAAAGCGCTACCAAGACTCACAACGCATTGTGTGCGTACTGAGACTGTCGTCAAACAAAAATCAAATCAAATCAAATAATTTATTTGCATAATACATGTTAAAAAAGGTTTTACAGGTGTATAAGGTACATTGTATTATAACCTAATGAGGTGTGCAAATTAATTTAATAGGTACTAATCGCAACATTGAATATAAAGAATACATTTTAAATTGAGATAAGTACATAAAAAGTAGAATGTCAAAAAAATAAAAAAACACAAGTCAAATCAAAATTTCAATAGTCATTACATTTGTGGTCCCATTTCAGATAAAATCAGTCATCTTTCATTTAAATAATCATTTATTCAATAATAAAATTTTGCAACTAGGTAACTTAATTTGAAATGGTCCATTTTGTGTAGCTGTGATACTTTTTGGCAATGTATTGTATATTTTGGGTGCCATGCCCAAAATGTTTTTATTAAATACCGCTTTTTATGACGTCTTATTATTTTTGTTAAAATAAATCCAAAAATGTATTTATTCGTAAGGACGTGACTACATACATTGAAACAGTAATTAGGAGGGGCGCGCCATGTTATCGTAGTTTATCTCTACAAACCTACTTACAGAAATAAAATCATTTATCATTTGTCGGTGTACTATAGGTACACCTCTGCCTTGCCCTTGGGGGAATACAGGCGTGATATTATGTGTTAGTCTAATGACATCAAATTAATCTGCCCGCCTTTTCCCAACCATGTTGGGGTCAGCTTCCAGTCTAACCGGGTACAGGTAAATACCAGTATTTTACATGGAGCGACTGCTTAGCTGACCTCCATTTATTAGTATAGTGACAACATATAAAGCGCGCGGCGCGCAGGCGACGACGCGGAGGTGAGGGTTGAATCGAGACAAAACACGATATTTTCGTTTAATAATATTAATGTGCATGGTGATGCCTGCGGATTAATTTTTATGTTATTTAATAATATTTATTCTTATAATTGGTTGTATAAGCATTATAATCTAAGTACTTACTGTTTATTTTATTTTATTTTGTTACCTATTTACTTAAGTACAACTTATCAAGCCTGACTTGGGTTCCGTACGTATTTTTTTTTTTCGGGTGACCACTGAAAATCAGCGCTGTGCTGTGGGTCCCCCATAGCATAGCATCATGCTGAGTGCAAGCCTTCTTGTCACAGTCATGACGTGCAGCTTCTGGCTATTTGTTTGTTTGTGATAGTACTTAGATCTGTTTTGTGTAACCTTCGGGTATTATTACTTATTATGTTTTCGTACGCACGTTTTTTCTGTGACAATTAAAATTATTTTTCTTTCTTCTTTCATATACAACATTATTTTTAGTATATACGAAACCTGAATATAGTTTGTTCGTTGTTTGGTCGTTGTTTGTGAACTGAATCGATTTCAATAATTTTTACACCATGTTATATTTTGTCCCAAAAATATTTAACTGTGATGGAAAATGTTATTACCATTTAATTACTTACAATATAATCGCCGTACGGTTAGTTACCTACTGCCAAATTATTATCAATGAGCGCAAGACGACCCTGGAGGCGCGGAGGCGCCATTAGCATGTTTTTGTACGGACAACCCGGCAACATAACAACCTTATAACTTTGTGATTTTTCATGATACAGTTTTGAAATTTTGTAACATAGATTCTTTACATAAAAATACTAGACACGTGTTTCGGGTTTCGCATATACTAAAACTAATATTGTATAATCCATATTCCACTTATTTATCAGGAGGATCTCGTGGCCAAGTAATAACAAACGCTTGGGTGACCCGTCAGGTTAAGCTAAGCTTGCCAGGGTTGGTCCGTGGATGGGTCACCATCTTTACTTACCGAGACTCCTCCGTGCCTTGGAAAACACGTTAAACCGTTGGTCCCGGCTGTTGTTCGTGAATCTTTGACAGCCGTTACGGGTCGTCAGAAATCAGAAAGTCTGACAACCAGTCTTATCAAGAGGTTATTGTGTTACCCAGTTACTGGGTTGTCGAGGTCAGATAGGCAGTCGCTCCATGTTAAATACTGGTATTTAGCTGCATCCGGTAAGACTACAAGCCGACCCCCACATTGTTGGGAAAAGGCTTAACAGATTGATTCCACATATTTATCAAAAAGCAAAAACATCACATTAATATTAAGATTTTATTATGTAATCATTCCTATATTATTCCAACTGAATGAAACGAAATTTAAATCTTGTATAAAACTCACACTATGCAGCCAAGCATATTATAAGTTGGGGGATTACATCGCTGACAAAAATGCTTGGCTCAACGCTGGTTCTACTCCACAAGGGCGCATAAACTAATTGATTAGCATTTGAAAATATTGTTGGAGCTGCTGAAGATTGTAAAAATTATCTTTGATTTGTATAAATTTGCATAGCACGTGTGAGATCACTATGTACCTACTATAAAGCTACCGTTTACTGGGTACGTCTTTCATTGACTTGAAAGTGCCCTGGCGGCTGAGAGTATGTCATGCTCATTAAAATGTCTCGCCGTTGGTGGCGTTAGTGTTGGATCATTAAGTTCCCTTTAAAATTGTTAAGCTGAATGGTACTGGTCCATGCGTCATGTTCGTGAACGGGCGCCGTCATTAGGGACTGGTCATCTCTTAGCTGCCACGGCTTATTTTGATATTTTTAATTTTTCAATTGTTTTTATCTTTTTATTACGGACGCTTTTAACGTGCACGGCTTTCCACATTGTTCTCACAATCATGTATAATTTCAACGGGAATGATGTAACCAATATTATGTAACAAAATTTAATTTAAAACAGTGTCCGTGGAGTTTCTTGCCCGTTCTTCTCCATAAGTACCTACTACGCTTTGGAATGGGCAACTAGCTTTCATCTTTCTGAACTGACCAACCCCTTGATAATTCAAAAGTGCCTGTAATTGGTTTATTTTAAATAAATTATGTTTTGAGTTTAGAGTTATTCTATTCTATTTTTCTCTATGGCAATGGTGCCGATGTCGACAATTCTGCCAATGTCAGATGTGCTGAGAGAAAACGTGAGGAAGAAAAAATAAATAACTAAAATACTAAGTTGAGTAATAAGTTTTAATAAAATTACGTATAACTTTTCATTGACATTGACGTTACTTGCGTTCACTTTAAAACATTTTAATTTTAGCTTAGTAATGCCAAGTCCACCAACTTTTGCTTTTAGCTATCTTTTGCAGGCAAAACCTTCGTTTGCGCTATTTCCTTCTTCCGGCCGCCTTTCTTAGGAAACCTTCGGTCTGTGACAGAAAAATTACAATCTATAACTTTTTCCCGTTTTCATTAACATTATATTTACTTAGCAGTTTAGGTTATATTTAAATTACTTATTAGCGAATAGGCTAGATTGTAATGTGAATAAGGTATCACCAGCTGTGATACTTTATTAATAAAAACAAATAAAAAAAATTAACACTAGGCGACTTCTAAATGAATGCCTAAATAATTATTATACACTCACTCGTGTTATGCGCTGTTGGATTTTCAACTTTTGACACTGAGCTGAGTGCTAAAAATCTAAAGTCTAAATTATGAGCCTATCCAATGTAAAGATAAATGCTCTTTTTCAGTAACACTAGTTAGTGAAAATGATCATTTATCTTCTTTACGTTGGATAATTTCGAAATGGTAACGCTAAACGCGAACCCGTTTAGCGTTACCATTTCGAAATTTTAAAAGTCCCGACGAAAAGCTGGCCTTTTGCAAAAAAGTCGGGACACATTACTTTTTATGTTCCCATAGCGCTATGACATTGGCAGAGTCGGCGACATTGGCACAAATTGGTATAGAGAAAAAAACCGGCCAAATGCGAGTCGGACTCGCGCACAAAGGGTTCCGTACCATTATATATAAAAACAACAAAAAAAAAATCACGTTTGTTGTATGGGAGCCCCCCTTAAATATTTATTTTATTTTAATTTAATTATTTATTTTTAAAGTGAATATATAACTAAACATTCTGTGAATATTTCAATCGTCTACCTGTTGCCGTTATCAATATCGACCAAAAACGAGCAAAAAAATCACGTTTATTTTATGGAAGCCCCCTTAAATATTTATTTTATTCTGTTTTTTTGTATTTGTTGTTATAGCGGCAATAGAAATACACCATCTGTGAAAATTTCAACTGTCTAACTATCACGGTTCATGAGATACAGCCTGGTGACAGACGGACAGACAGACAGACGGCCGAGCCTTAGTACTAGGGTTCCCGTGTTACCCTTTGGGTACGGAACCCTAATTAAAAAATACTTTTCAATCTTTCTTTTTCAGGTACTTAAAGTTCGTTTTGTAATCCCAGATATTAATTTGACAAGTGCAAATGTCAAACTCGAAATTGGAAAAACGAACAACAATCATTTGAAATGTCAAATTAGTCTCTGGGATTAAAAAATAAACTTTAGCCCCCTTATTACAAAACAAGGTTTATATTCAGACCCAGGTTTAAAACATGGAGCCATTATTGAAATTCGAACTTTATTCCGACTATGGTAAAGTTCCTAAACACAAAACTGTCAACTTAGTACCGAACTAAGTTTTCAGTTTTGTATAAAGAACGGTATTTCAATCACTGTTACGTTCTTTTTACAAAAACTGGCTCCTGGATTTACAGGCAGTCAAGGAGTCGGGTCTGTTAGAAGGATGAAGCTAGTTGCCCATTCCAAAGCGTAGTACATTCATATGGAGAAGGACGGGCAAGAAGCTCCACGGACACTCTTATAAATTATACATTGTTACAAAATATAAGTTACATCAATAATATATATCCTCTTTTTAACCGACTTCCAAAAAGGAGGAGGTTCTCAATTCGGCTGTATGTTTTTTTTTTTTTTTGTATGTTTGTTAAGCGATTACTCCGTCAATTATGAACCGATTTTGAAAATTCTTTTTTTGTTTGAAAGGGTGTATACTCCCGAGGTGGTCCCATTGCCACCAAATCAGAATCTGATGAGGGAATCCCATGGATATCGAGGGAAACCCTCAAGTTTTATATGCAAACTTATAGTGATTTGGGACCTTTTTATAGTAACTCGTGCATTTGCTTTCGAAAAGCACCATTTGGTGAAGTGGAACTGATGAAGGAGACCACAGATGGCCACCGGAACAATATAATAATGAGTACCTATTTAACGGGTTGCGATTAAGCAATTTATGCTCGTCACTACTATGCATATGGTGAGTGGCAGTTCTCCTGGTTCTTACCAGGAGTACTTCTCAACAATCAACGTCCCAGCATCGGGAAAAGCAATATTTTATAAAAGTTGATGAGCAGTTAACATTAGGCTATTGTAACTTAGATAAATTCAAAACTGACCCACTAAAAAGTGAAAAAAAAAACTTTTTACAAAAAATTAGTAACCGACTTCCGAAATTAAAGTTATTTTTCACTTTGTAGTGTTATTTTTGGTAGTCGGTTACTATTTTTTTGTAAAAAGTTTTTTTTTAGTAAAATATTTAATTGTTTTATATTAGTGTCAATTTTATTTATGTAAGTATTTAAAGTTTGCGCAAACAATAATGTAAGTACAAAGGCGGACTTAATGCCTTTATTAAGGCTGAGAGTTATTGCATTTGTGCTCTAACTATCTTGGAACTTGTTCAACTGCCGTTCTACAGTTTCTAGGGAGTTTGCTTCTGCTATAGGTAATAATATGATTTTCGATTTTTGCTGTGTCACCAAAGTTGAATTTATGTATAAGTCAAAACTACGATGTAAAAAATCGTCAAATCCGGACGCATGGTAACACACGCGTTTGACCTGATGGTAAGCGAGGATGTGGTCGACGATGGGGCACACTTGGTTAAAACTAACGTATTCACTCGATACTTGTAGACACCCATCATTCTAATTGTGTAAGACACTTCCCAATCAGAATCCGAAAGATTTGGAAGAAAATTTCTAGTTCATAGCTTCACATGTTTGTAAATTTTGTCTGCTCAGCAACGTAAATAACGCAATGAATGTGGTTGAACTGTTAAAATGAAAGGCATTTCCGTTATGAGTGTGTTACGAAATGATCCCGCAGGTTATAGCCATCAGGAAACATAGACTCCAGCAAGGAGTTCCAGTCCTTAGCGGTAAACATTTAATGTAGGTATTACGCGCGTAGGTAGTAGATACAATTTAATTAGTAAAGTTGCGGAAATTAATTGTTTATCCAATTGGCCACTCATTTAAATATTAACTAATATTATAAATATGAAAGTGAGTTTGTTTGTTACGTTACGCTAAAACGGCTGAACGCATTTGAATGAAATTTGGAACGTGGGTAGACCATGACCTGGGTTAAAAAATTGATACTTTTTATACCGGTAGACGTTCTTATGGGAGTATTTCCGACCTGCACGCGGGCGAAGCCGCTGGCAAAAGCTATGTCCATATATTCAAATCACAACTGCCATACTTTGACAACGGCTATAACACGGCACCAATTGAATAAAGAATTATTTTTTCCTGTAGATATCATAAAAAATTTATTGCACACAAATCTGTGTAAAAGTGGCCTCGCATAATTAAGTAAGCATATGGCTGGACCACATAACGTATATTCTAAACCAAAGCTTCCAATAAAATATACAATAGAAATAAGAAACTCATGCATAATTAATTCAGGCATTTTTGTGTGCGGCGCTTACCATAATTTGTGCATTGAGTGCGGCGGTTACCATAATTTGTATGCATCTTCTCTCGTGTCTCGTCGGCACGAGAGAATATACTTAGGACATAGTACAGTCAGTTATGCATAACCTGACCATTCTTTCATTATTGTTCTTTGTGGGTTCAGGTAATGCAGATCACTGACTGTACACGTCAAAATTTATGGCGGCTTTGAAGTGCGCTTCTGGCTGCGCAGTACCGCACCCCACAACCCCTGCTGACACATGAATTCATTACTTTGCAGCGTCTCGTCTCATATTCCGAGCCGCCATAAACTTTGAATCGGGCTGTACTTGCATAAAGCATCGGGTCTTCCGGTCTCTGCAGGTTAATGTACGGACAGAAAAGCTTGCAATGTTTTACCTGTTTCTTTAACGTGTCAGCGCTTATTATATACGGGACTGTTTTACTCGCACCGATCGGTACTGACTTGTTTTTACCGGGAACTCTTGTCTTTATGCAAGCTTCCCATAGGCATGAGATAACTAGGTCCCAAGTCTGCTATTTTTATATATTCAGTCATTCCAACACGATCCCATTGTCATTTTGCTAAAAGTTCGTAATCTGCTAAATTCATAATGGTCGAACATTGGTCGGTCAATGTTCTCATAATAGAATTTCGTTACTTATAATAGCATTGTCGTATTGCCATTATTATAAAACCCATTAGTAGAAATGTCATTCACTTGTCATTATGTACGAGATTACCAATAAATGTCAGTGGCCGACCATTGGAAAGTCATAATGACGCCATTATAATAGTAGATTACCAAACTTGTCAAAATTAACAATTATGAAATCAATGATCGACCATTCTGACACTATTGTAATAGCAGACTTGAGGCCCTGTACTCGTGTTCTCATGTAAAAATGAGCCATAGTCATCAAGATTACATGAATAATATGTACTACATACATTGACGAGCTCAAGCAGCACCGCCGTATGCATGAATATGGGAATTTAAGCGCTGAGCAGACGCTGAATAATTTTTCCGCGAACAATTTGTCGGCGACGATAGAACGTATGGAAATCCTGGCAGTCTATTTGTCTTACGTATGCGTTATTGGATAGATTTACATACGTTCTAATAATTGTCGTACACAAATTGTCCAACGTATGCTGAGCGCCTTACAGGATGACTTTTTAAAACAAGGAGTTTAATAAAAAGCTGCCGAGGCTCGGAGGGGTCTTGGTATATAAAGATGGTCACAAATCCACAGACCAACCGCGGCAAGCGTAGCTTTATCTTATCAATCGACCTGTATGGCTCTCATTACTTAGCCACAAGCCCCTTCACGCCCTCAGGTTACGGTCGACAAATATCCAGGTTAAAATCGAGCATTACTTGTTGATTTAACGATCGACCAAATACAATGTCGATCGTCTGTCGCGTATACTTTTACTTGTTTTGTTTGATCACGTGTTGATTTTCAAAAATCGAGCAAATCTGTAGGCACCACTAAATTATTCCTGTTTAAAAACTCAACCTGTATAATCATTTTATTTTTATTAACTATTTTTTCAAAGACAACACAACTGAAGCACATAATTCTAATATTATGTTTAATAAATATTTGTATTTTCATAGATTACTGTATTGTAAATAAAATGTAATATAGTTTTAAGATACACGGTGCTGCGAATAAATGGAATCAGCACATTTTTTAGTTTTATTTTCTCACCTTTGACAAAAACCATCGCTGGGGCTGTCTCGCTTAAGGTCGCAGCATTATGCTGAGCGGTGGCCGTTTTGGGTAGATGTGATGCACATTTTACCCCAACTTGATCTTTTTTGTATTTGTGTTCTTTCTTTGCGTCATGTATACCGCAATTTTTTTTTTTTAAACGTTGCCCCAAACTAGGTATTTCTCGTGCATTTAAACGTGTTTTCTTTCAAGGTCTATGTGACAGATAGTTTCAACCTTAGTGTGAATTTCATCAATAAAACTGAGCGCGATCAGCACATCTAAACAGCGTTCAAGAGCTGTCAGTCAGTGTCAAGAATCCACAGAAAATAATGACACCGACAATCCTTAAACGTGGTTTATGTCAGTATTCAGGGTGCTGTTGGGGTTGCCTCGATACTGCAGCGCATCAGGGATGTTTGCTGAAACTCGCGTTGACTGCTTCTACACTGTGATGCGGAAGCGGTGCGCATCCCTGGTTAGTAGGGTGCGGGACAGCACCAACAGCATACTGTCTAAGGTAGCAAGCAGGCTAGATGGTGCGTTTGTGAGCCACTGCTGCAAGGTATCGGCTCCTGTCACCTTGCAGCAGTGATGTCACAATTTTTTTCTGTGTTAATGTTTTTCGTTTTACTAACAAAGTTTGTAAGTATTTTGTTACAAAAACTATGAGTCTTGTTGCTTGAATTAAATTATTAAATAAATAAAATACTGGGTGGAAGTACCATACGTAAATAGAGGGATACCTGTTTATGGTAGGTACCTAAAATGCCTGAATGTCTAAAGCAAAACGCTGTAGGTAATAAGTAAAAGCCAACAGATAATAATGAAGAGGGATATTTATTACTGATATTTGTCAAAGGACATTATTTTTTTTAATAGTTCTTTCTTTTCTAAAACATAAACGTAAAAATCTTCACAAGATACAGTTTTGTAATTTTCCTGAGTAATCAATATTGCTTTTACTGATTCAATTGTCAGCCGATTTCTTTCTTTACTCCACTGGGCGTTGACGAGAGAAAACGTACGTTCTACGTTCGCATTGTGTGCCAAAATAGAGAACACAAACTGGCAAGTTATTCAAATTTCGCGCGCGGGCGCGAAATTTATAAATACCTGTCTCAGACCAATGCCGGCCGCACGCCTGTCTAAACCTTAAAATGCCTGTCAAATGCGGCGAATGCCTGTCAAATGGTAACCCTATTATAGGTGGAAGAGACATCGACGCGAATCCGTCTCCCATGGATTCAGTACATCATTCTTGCCCCACTGCGTAAAAATTTTTCGTCGGTTATTTCAAAAAAAAATCGCTGATCCATACATTTTGACCGAGTAGGTATTGCACTTGTGTAGGAAACAGCAGTTTTTTTTAAATTACCGACGAGTAATTTTAACGCAGGGGTGTCAATAATGATGTACTTACTGAATCCATGGTAAACGGATTCGCGTCGATGTCGCTTCCACCCTGTATGTGCTGATCGCGTTCAGTTTCATTGGTAAAATTCGCCCTTAATGAAATTTTAATTTAGTGTTGTCAAAAGTGGTAAAGCAATTTACAAGGTGACTAAAACTATATCGGTGCAGAGCAGTGATGTCAAAAACTGCTAAATGTACCTTCCTTTTTAGGGTTCCGTACCCGAAGGGTGCCAAACGGAATCCTATTACTATGCTTCCGCTATCCGTCCGTCTGTCTCTCAGCGGGCTGTAGGTATCTCTTGAATTGTAATGAATTGTGGTAGACATTTGAAATGTTCACAGATTTTGTATTTCTATTGCCGCATTATCAACGAACAATATAAAGTTAATTAAAAGAAAGGTGTTATTTTTAGCGTGTTTTGCTAAATATTGTACGGTGGTACGGAGCCCTTCGTGTGCGGGTCCGACTCGCACTTGGCCGGTTTTTTTTTTTGTTTAGCAGGTACCAACCAGTTCCTACTGCATAATAATTACCGGTATGTGACGATCGTGCAGAAATGAGGTCATGAAAACTAATAATTGGGCAGTCTCGATGCGCCAAAAGGTTTCGTCACGACGCACGTGAGATTACTTCGGAAAAGCCACGATTTTCTTATGACGTGGCATCTGCTAATTTCTCGAAATCAGGTAAGAAAGTAACAACACAACATCACGCCTCTGATCCCCAAAGGGTTAGGCAGAGGTGCACCTATAGTACATCCACATTTCGCCAGTTATGTTTAATTCCCATGTAATAGGGAGCGAGCCTATTGCCATCAACCGGGCACAAATCCAGTCTCCGAGCTGCTACTCTAAAATTCCTAATGGATAAACCCAATAACACTTTGCCCGACCTGGGAATCGAACTCCATACCTCATGCTCTCTCAGGCTCATCCACCTCTCTTCCTCCACCTCTGCCAAGGTCGCGAGTTTTTCCGAAAGGGATATCGTGGCCCTGGCACACAGGCAACTGAAGGAACACGGGTGAGTTTAAGTCAGTAAAACTCTGACACGCCGTCCTGCTCCACCCAGTGCGGGAGAAGTTATTTCATAATATCCAACACTAAAAAAAAAAAAAAAAGAAGGTAGTCTCCTCCAGTATAGGCTGAATGTTCGGCCGTGTCTTGACTTCCAAAGTTTCCTTTTTTGACTTTGAGTCCTTACCCGACTTCAAGTCACATTTTTGACTTTGACTGTCTTTTTTTTCTCTTTGACATAGTCAGCCGTAGTCAGGAAATGGCCGGCTGATACTTCAGATTTATCTTCGGAGCAGACCCCCTTTTTTTTTTGGGTGGGAAATTATCAAAATCAAAAATATTGTTATTTCACTTACCTATGGCACATGGGCACTTATGAAACCTCAGAAGCTAGGTGCACGGTTCCAATTGGTTGTTTCCTATGGAGAAGAGCCGGCAAGAAACTCCACGGTTACTCTTTTGAAAAAAAAAAATTGGCTTATTACAATATTTTCAAAGTATGAGAGGACAGCGTAGGCCCGTCAAAAGTACCAGGTACTTAACAAAATAGAAAATGGTCTACAGATCTACAGTATATTAAGCCTACAACGTCCTCACATTAACAAAAAAAACTATATAAAATATGATTAACATAATAAAAGTTAGAGCCTTGTTGAAATCAAAAAACATCGATTATGGCAAGGAAGTATGTAAAAAATAAATAACATAAACATCGCAACTTGGGAGCAGTTAATAGACATTTACATATTTTTGCCGTTAATGAGGTACCAGGGACATGTGCAGAAGGAATTAATGCCAAACTTCCTTGTCTTCAACGTAGTCTTTAATCTTATAATATATATCAAATAACGAGGGCGTGTCAGACTTTTACTGACTAAAACCCACCGTGTCCTTCAAATGCCTGTGTGCCAGGGCCACGATATCTCTTTCGGACAGACTCGTAACCCTGGCAGGCATTGGCCCTTTCGGACCCCGTCAAAGGAGTAGACCCCCTGGAGCATGAAAATGGTTTTCTTTTCCGCAGTAGGGACTTAAGTAGGTACGCACGGTGCCCATACACAGTAAGTTTTTTTTTTCCTAGCTGTCCCACTGCTGGGCAAAGGCCTCCCTCCACTCCTTCCATCTTTCACGAGCCCGCGCGTCCTCTTTCCAGTTTTGACGGAACCTATCCAGTTCATCCTGCCAATCGCCTCCGTGAGGACACGACGGTACTCCACCCAAGCCGGGCAGGCCTCCACCGTGTCCTCCGGGCGATCCACACAGTGGGGACACCCGGGCGTTTCCTCCCGCTTTATCCTGGACAGGAACCTCCGGAAACAACCGTGTCCGGTGAGGCCCTGCGTTAGGCGGAAGGTGAGGACGCCGTGGCGCCTCTCTAGCCACTCCTCAAAGAGGGGACTTATCGCCACAACTGTGGCGTGCCCCGGATTAGACCCTCAGATCCATATTTCCAATTCCCTCCTTAATAAAACTTTCTTAAAGCAAATGGTCGTAATAGCAAAACGACTTAGGTTTAAGTATTCAAAACGACACTTTAGCAAAATATTCTATTAGCAAATCGACCTACGAGCAGTTCGTCCTATTAGCAGAACGCCCTATTTGTAAAGTATCGTAATGCTGAAAAACCGGCCATTTGCGTGTCGGACCACGCACAATAAAGGGTTCCGTAGTAGGGATTACTTTATGTTAAGAAGAAACTTAACAATGTAGTTGAAAAACATCTTCCCTCATACATTCCAACTGCAAATGTAAGTTTGTACGCACAATATTGAGAGATTTACCTACCATGTTATTTAAAGATCATAGACAGCATATACTTCTTATAGGTTTTCCTGTAATCTACTTATAAGTAAAGAACTATTTTCTTAAAAAAAAAACTAATTTTAAGCCCAGTAGTTTCGGAGATAAAACCACCCTGGTCAATTTTCATCTATTTTCTTAAATAATTTTAAAAGTGATTATTTGAAAATTATAAAAAAAAATATAACTGAAATCCTTACAACAAGCCCTTTTATTTGATATGTCACATGGTACAGTTTTCAAAACTTTTTTTCTTTCTTTCAATAAGAATCGGTTGCCCCCCTAATCGAGGAAAATCCTGTATCTTGGGAGGCAGTGTCTTCGTATTACATTAAGTAATAATTGAGTCTGCATGAGATAACTTGATGTATGTTAATCAATTCTAACATAACTTTCAAAAACATAAAGGACATACGTCTCAAACTTATTACTTATGTTTCTTTAAAAGTCAGAATGACAAAATTCTGACACAAAACGTCAAAAAATCAAGGACGAAAAAAAAATTCCCATGCTAACACTATTAGCATCTTAACTTGTATAGAATTAAATTAATTACTTAAACACATAAATAAAAGTAGAATAATAATAGGTTGGGCAAGGCTGACGTGTTAGCATTAAAAAATAAACGCAACACTTAAGTATGCAAGTTTTACAACAAAAAAACATAATATCGCGGCTGTAATCCCCGAAGGGTAAAGCAGAGGTGCACCTATAGTACACCCACGTTTCGCCAGTTATGTTTAAGTCCCATGTAATAGGGGGCGAGCCTATTGCCATCAACCGGGCACCAATTCAAATTCAGGGCTGCTACTGAGAAGTTCCTGATGGAAAACGCCCAATAATCCTTCGCCCGACCTGGGAATCGAACCCGGAACCACGCTCAGCGTAACGCTTGCGACCACTAGACCAACGTAGCAGTTAGCTAGAACAAAAACTACAGTATAATCACGTGTTTTCTTTCCGCAATGTTTTTGTCACGAAACGTCACCCATTCAATAATATTATGAATCAATAAAAAAAAAACAAATAAAAATTGTTTTAGGTTGGTAAATGCCGTCACCCCCAAAACAAAACTCCGCCATTCCGTTTTTAAATCAACAAATAACTAAAATGATTTACGTTAAAAATGACAAAACTTACGTTTCACAAATAATTGTATCAAAATCTATTTTGAGACTTACATAGAGTGTAAATAAACGAGTGATTTGTTGTGAATGCGATCGCACGCAAGCGGCAGTTCGTTCGAAGCCACCATAGTGTTTGGCTGTATGCGATTTTACCTGTGACGGACGGTGTGTTTAAAAAAATGAATTTCCTAATAACGAGAATAACATGGGCGAATGGGACGCGGATAAATCAATATCTTTTTGCAATTATTAGTGAGTACCTTTTTTATGTTTTATTTGGTGATTCCCATCGTTTTTATTTTGTGTTTATTTTACTGATTACTAATATACAATATTCAAAAATAATTTCCTGTGTGTGACGACGTTAAAAAAAAAATAAAAAAACAAAATACTTAATAAATAAAAATATTTAAGTACTTACTTAAAAGTTTTCATTACACAAATGTAATTTTTTTACTGAAATCTCAATTTTTTTTTTAACAAAACAAACCAGCCCATTTTAATAAAAACTACAAAAATAAGTACTTAATTCTAATGACATCGACTTTTTTTTATTGGTTATTTTAACGATGTCATAAACACACCTAAATCGTGCAAAATTTTAATTCAATTGACATTTTAGTGAATTTAGAATCGGAATCAGAATGCATTATGCATTTGTCTATTTTAAAAGAATACTAATCAGATGTTTTCATAAAAACGAAACATAAAGTAAAGAATTAAGTACCCTCTGTCTTAAAAACTTAAAATAGAAACTAACATTTAAATTACAAATGCGGGCATCCGAATATTTTTGTCAACATTTTGTGGAGCTGATCTACATTTTTCTTTATAAATTACTTCAAAAAGAAAGGAGTTTCTCAACTTGTCCATAGAGGTTTGTAGGGACATCGACGCACAACCTGTTACAATGGATTCTGCAAACATGATATTAAAAAAAATGCTGTTCCAGACATTTAGACCGCATAGGTATCTATTGCACTTTTGTAGAAAACAGCTGATTTTATTTTTAAGCTTCAAAAAATTTCAACGCCCCGTTCCAGAATTAGGTATTGAATCCATGGTAACAGCTTGCGCGTCGATGTCCCTGCCACCCTGTAGGTACTTATACTTTTTTTTCAGTTTAGCGTTTAGGTACTTAAAAGGTATGTAAAGGTCTTGAACCATACAGCCTTTGTAACTGATTAATTATTATTGAAAATTAATCTTAAAGAAGTATTTGTTTTTATAATATTTAAACACGACACTAAGTTAGGTAACGGTTATTGTTTACATATTTTCACAAACACACAAATGCAACCTCAGACAAGAATTTTTGTAAAATAAACAAACAATTTCCAATGACTTACTATTTAAAATTGAACGATTTCAAGTTTGTAAAACCTGTTTAAATAAACAATAAAATATTTATCGTAAAAAACGTCAACGATTCGAACGTCGGCGATTTCCTGAATCAATTCAAATCGTGGATTATTACGCTAATATGCATGGTCATCACACGAACTCAAATAAAAAGAAAACAAGTATTTTATTTCACATAAACCGTCATGGGCTCTTACGAAACGTCAGAAGCTAGGTTCCAATTGGTCGAATCCTATGGAGAAGAGCCGGCAAGAAACTCCACGGTTAGTCTTTATGGACTTAACAGAATAGAAAATGGTAAAAAAATCCCTGGAGTTAACTTAATTCACCTGGGTCAATTCACCTAGGTGCATTAACTATACTATTCGTAAACTTTAATCACTTCGAGTCATCTGTGAGTCTGAGGCAATAATTCTGTAGGGAATTTTGACAAGCCTTTTCTTTACCCACCTAAAAACGCTTCCTTAAAGGTACTAAAGATAGGTACTTTTTCTATTCGAAAACTCAGCCGATCCATCCAGGCCCCAGCCTGACCTAAGGCGGCCTTGGTGATGGTAGGGATTGACACTATTGACAGCTCACTTCAAGCTCACTCCACCTGAATTTTCACGGAGAGATGTTTACAGAATAGCACCGCACGTGGAAACGCTGCGTGGAAACAGCTTACTTCACTAAAGATTTTACGGTGAGATTTTTTGCAGAATAGACCTGCAGGACACTGCTACGGAGCGTAGCAAGCGTCATATTTCGTAGCTCTCCGTGCTTATGTGGGTATTCTCTTTGTACCAAAACGTCACTCGTTTTATTAACAATGTATTATTATTATTATTATACAGGGTGTTTGGTGCATCGTGTGCCAAATTGAAATGGTCGACTGAAGGGGTCATCTGCTAGCCTTTCAGACCCCTTAACTCCTCTCATGCCCTGTGGATTTTTTTTATCGAATTTTTATTGTTTTAATATTATAAAAAGACCCAAATTTTACATGCAAATACAAATTTTTAAAAAAGTATAAGGCGTAGACTCGGAATTTTAATTTTATTTAGATGTATATTGTTTTAGAGTACTTTTAAATACACAATTACTGACATTAGTCATCTAGTTTCTTTTTAATTTACTTGCAAAGGAAAAACTTAAATTAAAGCTGTACATGTTACAGTGGTACCCAATTGATAAGGCGCGTCGTGAATCTTCGTTCGCACAGAAAAGAAAGTATGGCCCCGAAGATTTACGAAAGAATGCTTAAAACTTACAATCAACCTTAGGTCACTATTATAAGGTTCATAATACACTGGAGCTGCTAGCGTGCACTCGATCAGAAGTATGGCGGCTGACAAACATGCCACGCGGCGCGCGCTAACATGGCGGCAGCTGCCGACCAATAGCGGTACAGGAAAAAGAACCGCGGTGCGTGGAGCGTGCCGATTGGTCAATAGCATTTCCCGTACTTTTAAAATTCACCTTCTGCGCAGGTACATCGGTAAGCCATATCAATTGGGTACTACTGTACAGCTGTTTACATGGCTACAAATAAAAAACCAAAAGCGACCGGGATCTTCCAACTCCCTCATTAATTCTCCAGTCTATCCTCTTGATAATGATGTGCATGTGCCACATGCCTTAAAAATCTTTTAACAATTTTGTGAATTCGCTAGAATTTCTTTACTCTCCATTTCTTTTATATTGTTACTGTCACAGTATAAGAAGGCAAAAAACTAAAAAACAGTGTCAGAGACACCGACTTTATAGTGTTTTTTTTGGAAGTCGATAGTTTTTTTTTTTGTAAAAAGCTTTTTATTTTTTACTTTTTAGTGAGTCAGTTTGTAATTTATGGTTACAATAGCCTAATGTCAGCTGCTTATCACATTTTACAAAATATTGCTTTTCTCGATGAGGAGCGTTAATTGTTGAGATACCGGGTAAGCCGTCCCCCAGAGGGGGAGGGGGGGGGTTGCCATAATCGCCACGCTTGGCAGGCGGGTTGGCGATCGTAGTATCACAGTATGGTGTTAAAATGCATAGAGAACGCTGCTGCCCATTCTCTGGTGTGTCCCTTAGTCGCCTTTTATGACACCCACGGAAAGAAATAGGATCAAATCAAATCAAACTTTATTTGTGAACATAAGTACAAAAAGGTGTTATTTATACATTTTGGCTGATCTGTATGTTCGGCCAATAATCGGCATACAAATATAAATATAATATTAGTGGGCTGGTTGTCTTACTATCATAACTAATAAATTCTAGGATAAAATAAATGAAGCACTTGAAAAATGTCATGAGCCGCATAAAATAAAGTAATTGAATTTCATGATTAATTATTAAAAATGTCAAAGAAAATTAAAGTTAGTCATAATTTGTCATTTAAAAAGTCTTCAATCGAGTAATACGTCTTTTCAACTAGAAATAGGAACAACTTCTTTTTAAAATGGCTGACATTTTCCTCACTTCTGATACACTTTGGCAATTTATTGTATAATTTTGGAGCCATTACGAAAATACTGTTCTTGTGTAAAGCAGTTTTAGAACCAACAGTTTGTAGCCGGTCTGCTCGACGCTGACTACCTACTCGGTCAAATTTATACATATTATTTTTGACGAACATAGATGTCTGGTATATGTACATTGAAGGCACTGTTAAAATTTTCATACTTTTAAAATATTGTTTACAGCTGTCAGTGGTTTGCAGGTTACAGATCGCTCTAATACACCTTTTCTGACACTTAAACACCACATCTTTACCCGAGGCGTTTCCCCAAAACATAATACCATATCTTAATGTTGAGGCTACTAGACCATGATATGCAGTTAGTACAGTGTTTCGATTGGCCGTTTTACTTAGCATACGCAGCGCGTGAGAAAATTGGTTTACTTTACTATATACTTTGTCAATCTGGGTGTTCTATTTTAATGTGCTTTCAATATTTAATCCCAAAAATGTTGTCACATTCATCTCATCAATCCTTTTATCATTATATTTTATATCTAAATTTAAATCCTTATTTACTGTTTGTTGAAATTTCATTATTACTGTCTTGTCTAAATTTATTACCAAATTATTATTCTCTAGCCAATTTATTACTGATTTTATGTTAGAGTTAATGTCTGATTCTAATGTATCTAATTGGTCACTGTTGAAAAGTAGAGTGCTGTCATCTGCAAACATTGTCATGGGATAGGTCGATGCTTTTGGGAAGTCATTTATATATATAATAAATAGGAGAGGTCCAAGTATGCTACCTTGTGGAACTCCATACATCACTGTTCTCGGGCTAGATTTAAATGTTGTTTCATGTTTTTACATATTCTATTAATAACGGTTATTTGCTGTCTATCTTGTAGGTATGATTTAATTAAATTTGATATGTTACCTCTAATCTCGTATGCGTCAAGTTTTTTAATTAATATTCTATGGTCTACACGGTCAAAGGCTTTCGACATGTCCATGTATAGAGCCAGAGCCGGTTTTCTTTTATCTACGCTGTTGCTAACGAGTTGTAAAAAATCATAAATTGCCATGTCAATGGACTTATTTTTCCGGAAGCCCTTTTGGCTATCGACAAATAATTTATTTCTCTCGAAATATGAATTGATTTGATTGTGTATTACTCTTTCAAATATTTTTGACAAAATAGGTATCAGTGCTATAGGTCTATAGGAAGACATGTTGTCTTTATTACCTTTTTTGAAAAGCGGTTTTATGATACTAATTTTTAATTCCTTTGGAAAAACACCATGCAATATGCACATATTGATCAGGTGACTAAGGACGGGTGCAATTGTTGTAGATACTGTTTTAATAATTTTTGTGCTAATACCGTCATATCCAGTGCTGGGAGTATTCTTTAGAGACATAATAATTTTATGAATATCTTGTGGTATTGTAGGTTTCATAAACATGGACGAATTTGGAGTATTTATTGGTAATTTATTATTATTATTTGAACTATTAATTGATTTGACTTGATCCGCAAAATAATTGTTAAAAGCCTCTGCTATATCAAGAGGGTTGGTAAGTACTTTATCATTTGATTTAATTCTCATTGTGGATTGATTTGGTAAATTATGTTTGTTTTTATTTATGACTTTCCATGTTGCCTTACATCGATTCTTAGCCGAGTGAATGTAACGGTTATTATGGGCTCTCTGCGTGAGATTGACAATTCTTTTAAGCCGGTTAGACAACGTTTTGAAGTTTGTTTTATTATGTTCAGTCGGTGATAACCTGTATTTCCATAGTAAATCTCTTTTTTTCTTGCTGCATAGTCTAATACCGCGACTAATCCAGTTTGGTTTTACTTTCGTCGATATTTTTATTTTAATGTTAGGAAAACATAAGTTATACAGTAATTTAAACCAGTCATAGAACAATTTGAATGCTTTTTCAGGGTCTGTTTCCTCATAAACATCAGAAAATGACAATTGTTTCAAATAGTTTGTGAATTTTTCTATATTTTCTTTTGAGTAGTCCCGTTTTGTACAGTGCCAGTAGTCTAAAAGGCACGTTTGTTTAACTGGGCAACGTAAAAATTGTGCTGTATGATCGGATACTGCTAGTTCCAAAACTTCTCCTTTAGCTCCTCGCACATTGTGGATTATATTATCAATGC
This sequence comes from Tiliacea aurago, assembly GCA_948098905.1. NCBI lineage: Eukaryota > Metazoa > Arthropoda > Insecta > Lepidoptera > Noctuidae > Tiliacea > Tiliacea aurago. The sequence goes on along the minus strand of OX402597.1, from coordinate 15,542,584 downwards.
AGGTCCCACTGCTTAATCTAGTTGGAACGTTTACGGCAAATTTAAGATTATAACCCATTATTAAGTGCTTGAATTGCTGCGAACTTGTGGTATCTTTTAGCAAATCAATATTGAAGTCACCGCACAGAAGCACTTTTTTATTTGAGTGAATGGATAAAGAATTTAACTAAGAAGGATGGTGCTATTCTTTTTCTTCCGGCACCACACGGCCAACTTGCTTACGACTATTTATTTATAAGTGTAGGTCTTTGAACTTAGTATTAAATTACGGTACAAGGCGTGACAATATACCTAGCGTACAATATACCCACATATTATTATACATATATACTTTCCATTATCTTCCATTCAAAGGGCGGGGCTTGTGGCTAAGTAATAACAATCGCAGGGGTCGATCGATCAGGTTAAGCTACCCTTGCGGCGGTTGGTCCGTGGATGGGTGACCATCTTTACATACCGATACCCCTCCGTGCATCGGAAAGCACGTTAAGCCATTGATCCGTGTCATTCGTGGATCTTTGACAGTCGTTACGGGTCGTCAGAAGCCCGAAAGTCTGACAACCAGTCTTACCCCCTCTAGGGGGTCTAACTCTAATAATTATAACACAAACACTTCCTTTAAAGTATGAAACAAAACACTGCAATTTTTGCTCGACTACACAAAATACTTGTTCTGGACGTATTAACAGTTGTTTTGAAAATAATAAAACATACCTGCTCGACAGAATTATACAAAATAAATTAGCGTTTTTGTTTGAAAATGTCATTAAATTTAATTACCAAGATAAGCTACTTAGCTTCCTTGTTCATCTAGAACCTAGATGATTAAAACTAGCTTCGTATAACCCGGGCATAAACCTCAGCTCTGTAGCCTGGGACCAGCACCCTAATTGCGTAACACAGTTGCGTTATTTTAATTTTATTGCATCTATTGATAATGTTCCAAAAACTGATGAAGACGCTGACTCCTGTAACACATGTACCACCTCGCTCAGGAGTCAGGGCTTCGAATTAAAATGTAACTCCATAATTAATATCAATAAAAAAAAAATGTTTTATTATAGTTTAAATTACAATCTGAATGATTTTAAAGTAAGTATATTGCTAATATATTGCTTCATATGTTTGAAAATGTTGTCTGCTCAACAATGTAAATAACGCAATGAATATTGTTGAACTGTCAAAATGAAACCCTTTTCTACTGATAGTGTGTTAAAATCAAAATCAAAAATCATTTATTTAAAGTATTTTGGGAATCAGCACTTTTCGAACGTTAATAATTACATAAGACGGAGTGCCGAAAACGCCCGCCCTTCGCCACTTCCTAGTGCTTTAGCTGGGAAGAAGTAGCGCAACAAACTCCGTTACGCAATTACCCTGCTAGAGAAGGACGTGGGCTATTTGTTTTTTGCATTCAAAACAAAATACACACAAACGAAATCATAAGCAGCGCGTACATACTTACTTTCTTAAGTACGCGCTGCTTGTGACTTCGTTTGCGTGGACAACAGCTAAACCGCGGTCACTGTCAGACTGCATACAAAAGAAAGAGAAGTGCGATGACACAACACTTGTATTTTTTTGCAAAATATGAAGCAATTATCTATTTACTTACTCAAATATGAGATAAGTAATCGAAAATAATAAAACAACCAAGTTCTGCATACAAATAAGATGTTCTTATGTTATTAATTAAATACCAACCGTACGTTGATACAGATATTTTGGATTGAAACTCAAAGTAAAGGGTTAGTTTACAGTTAATTTTTATCTAGATTATTTTTTTCTAAACGTGTTTTGGTAACAACCAAGTTCTGAGAAATATGTTCAAGAATAACATATATTTTTTCCGCTACCACAAACTATATAGATTTGGCAATTTTTTTGTTTAAGACAAGCCTACTTTTATCATTTGCCTCTTGTCAGCGCCTTAAGTAACTACACGTGGGTTGCCTTGCTTGCAAAACACAAAGTTCACGAACGAGTTCATGGTTGGACGATTACGGTCCTAACTTCTAACTTCATACTAGATTTACTTCCAAGACTGAGAAATCTTCATTAAAATACCATAGGACCCACTTTGTGGCGGTTAAAGTGAATGGATTGTGATGAATCCGGAAATCAAGCCGATGAGGCTATGACCTTATGAAGCATTTAAATCATGGTACAAAACGAGATTGATTTCTATGCTAATCTTGTAGATTACGGAAGGCATGGATATTTTATGAAGACTGTTGCCTTGAAGATGCTCAAGCTCTGCAGCGTCGAGGCTTTGAGTGCAGATTACTTTCAGCTTTTTTTTGGGTGGGAAAATTATCAAATAACTTCTCCCGCTCTGGGCGGAGCGTGTTCCTTACACGGGGGGGTTTTAGTCAGTACAAGTCTGACACGCGCACAAGCAACTGAAGGACAGTTGCTTGTGTGCCAGGGCCACGATATCCTTTTCAGACAAACTTGCAACCCTGGCAGGCCTTGGCCCTACCGGACCCCGTCAGTTGGTGCTGACATCTCGTTGAGGCGCGCGTGGAATGCAACGCACCGTCGACCTGGGCCTGGTCCTTATCGGACGGTGAGCTACCCATCGCTCACCGTCCGCAAGCCCGCGCCTACGGTGGCCGGGAATCGGCCTACGACTCCCGACGCCCGGGGCATCTACCGCAGATTACAGCTTGACTCTGTGCTCATTAACCATCTGTTGGGAGTATGTGCCTCATTGGTTATGTGTTTCTTCTTGAAGTGAAAACTTCATTAGCTGCGTTGAGTGATTTTTGATAGTGGCAAAATTATGAGCACGCGTCACCGACATGCTAATGTGACGTGGTCCGCCATACTAGTGACGCGCAGCGGATTGTGTACATAATTATATGCGCTTATACTGCATCGTTGGTTTAGTGGTCGCAAGCGCTACTACTAAGCATGAGATACTGGGTTCGATTCCCAGGTCGGGCAAAGTGATATTGGGTTTTCCATCTGGAATTTCTCAGTAACAGCCCGGAGTCAGGATTTGTGCCCGGTTGATGGCAATAGGCTCGCCCCCTATTACATGGGACTTAAACATAACTGCCGAAATGTGGGTGTACTATGGGCACACCTCTGCCCAACCCTTCAGGGAAACAAGGCGTTATGTTATGTTATGTATACGCATATATGATATTCCAAAGTTTTAAGTTTTCACTTGTATCCGCATTTCTCAGGACTGCCCATTTTTAGGGTTCCGTAGTAAACAAGGAACCCTTATAGTTTCGCCATGTCCGTCTGTCTGTCTGTCTGTCTGTCTGTCCGTCCGTCCGTCTGTCCCCAGCTTAGCTCAGAGACGCTTAGTCCTAGAAAACTGTAATTTGGCATGGGTATACATATTAATCATGCCGAAAAAATGGTAAAATAAAATTATGAAAAACATTTTTTTTTAGGGTACCTCCCTTACACGTGAAATGGGGATGATATTTTTTTTTGTCTCGTCTATAACATGGTGTGGGGTATCGTTGGATAGGCCGTTCAAAAATATTGTGGGTTTGGCAAAACCATTTTTCAATTAAGGGATCCGTTTGCGTAATATTAAGCTTTAAAGTGCTAGTTTTTGTTAGAGTCAAGTGTCCCCCCCCCCTGCCAGCTAAATGGTTGGTTTTGGATATGTGAAAAAATTCATGGCAATAGTATATATAACGAAATTAAAAGGAAAACTATCACAGCTAAGTAGGCTTCACAAGTTAACGAGTAATAGTCGACCAACTTAAATTTGCAGTTGGAGAATTGACCGTAACGTATATCGATGTATGGGAGAGCATTTTTTCAACTACAATGTTAAGTTTGTTTTTGGGATAAATTCATCCCAACTACGGAACCCTTCATTGTGCGTGGTCCGACATGCACTTGGCCGGTTTTTTTATTTATTTTAGCATGAACAGCATTATGATCACACCCGCTCATCCCTTACTTAAAATATTATGCAGTCAGCAAGGTGATAATGTGACTCAGTGCCCAAGTTGAGTTGTCAAGTTAAGCTGGACGATCGCAATCATGCATCGATACATCCAAGCATGGAGACTACTACCGAATACAACCCAGGGGATTACCCGAAGAAGTGAAAGTTCATTTCTAATAAAGTACGCTTTTTAAAATTAATGAACTAATTTTTATTTAATGTGCACATTTTTATTAGGGTTCCGTAACTCAATAGGCAAGAAAACGGAACCCTTATAGGATCACTCGAGTGTCTGTCGGTCCGTCTGTCACAGCCAATTTGCTCCGAATCTACGTTACTGGACAGATTAAGTTGAAACTTGGACTCAATATGAATTTCTGTGACCCAAACACGGGTCACTTTTGGGGGGAGCAACCTAGAAAATTTAAAAGAAAAGTTTTGCAAAGGATACCGTGTGACATATCAAATGAAAGAGCTTCTTTTATGAATTTCTGATAATTATACTTATTTCATAATTTTAAAATAAATACTTTTAAAGATATTTATGATACTTGACCATACAAAAATAACTTTAATTTCGGAAGTTGGTGTCGGAAAGTTACACTTTGTAGCGGTTTTTTTTGGAAGTTGGTTGTTTTTTAGGGTAGCAAAATAGGCATTATTTGAGGTTCGATTTTTGAAATGCCTTTAAGTTCTGAGTTAAATTCTCGTTTTAATCAAGTTCACGACATGCCTGTTGATGATATACATACTTACAACAATAGGTAATAACATGAATGGACATATATACCAATTCCATTAATAATATTAACCACACAATTTGTGGTTGATTTGTTTAAGTGATGCACATGTTACCGTAAGATGTGAGCACCGTTCGTTTGTAATCTATCTAGCATTCTAGCTAGATTATAAACTATCGAAAAATTGTGAACTGTTACAATATAACGCATTTGTTTTCGGTAGTTTATAATCTACATATTATAATGTCAATTTGTCAACGAATTTGCACTAATCGACAAAAAAAAAACATAAGCATGTAGGCTTATGTTTTTTTTTTTGGCACTTATGAAACGTCAGAAGCTAGGTGCACGGTTCCAATTGGTCGGCGGAGAAGAGCCGGCAAGAAACTCCACGGTTACTCTTTAAAAAAAAATGGCTTTTACAATTATTTTCAAATTACAGTGTTAATAGGTATGAGAGGACAGCGTAGTCCCGTCAAAAGTACCAGGTACTTAACAAAATAGAAAATGGTCTACAGATCTACAGTCTATTAAGCCTACAACGTCCTCACATTAACAAAAAAACAATATAAAATATGATTAAAATAATAATACTGTCAGGGTTCATAATCCGTACGTTTTATCGTCCGTTAAATTCTGGACCGTCTCTATTTGGTAGATCTTGGCGGTAGCCGAATTGGTCACAGTAATTAAGTCAGGGCACCCCGAACAAATGGGTTAGGTCAGAACTGTGACCAACCGCGCGCGAGCCGAGCGAGCGTAGCGAGCGTTGTCAATGCCGCGGCAGCGGCCGGCGCGCGGCGAGCGCTTTTTCCAAGTTGGTCGCAGTTACTTGGCTATTTAGTATTAGCACGTCTCTCAGTACAGTAGTACCCAATTTATATGGCTTATCGATGTACCTGCGCAGAAGGTGAATTTTAAAAGTGCGGGAAATGCTATTGACCAATCGGCACGGTCCACGCACCGCGGTTCTTTTTCCTGTACCGCTATTGGTCGGCAGCTGCCGCCATGTTAGCACGCGCCGCGTGGCATGTTTGTCAGCCGCCATACTTCTGATCGAGTGCACGCTAGTAGCTCCAGTGTATTATGAACCTTATAATAGTGACCTAAGGTTGATTGTAAGTTTTAAGCATTCTTTCGTTAATCTTCGGGGCCATACTTTCTTTTCTGTGCGAACGAAGATTCACGACGCGCCTTATCAATTGGGTACCACTGTAACTCGTCGCATGCAAGTTTGGTACCAGGGGTCTACTCCGAAGATAAATCTGAAGTATCAGCCGAATGTTCGGCCGTTTCCTAACTATATACGGCTGACCACGGAAAAAAAACGACACTCATCTCTATGACTGTCGTTTTTTTTCCGTTAGCGCGTAGCGTCGCGTAGCGTCCGTTGACAATTTGGCTTATCTCTATAAGCCAAATTCAAAAATGTGACTTGAAGTGGGGAAGTCCAGAAACGGCCGAACATTCAGCCGATACTTCGGATTATCGCTTCGGACCCCCTGTTCACAATTTGTAGGTGAGCCATGTAATATACAGGGTGTTTGGCAGAACGTTGAACATACGAAAATGGTGGGTAGGTGGGGTCATCTGCTACTTACTCAGCCCTAATTTATTTGGCCCGACTGGGTATTTTCAATCGAATCAAATAACTTTTTTTCTAGCTAACATCTGAACAAAGCAATAATTTTATAAGAATCTGCCAACATCAAAGATTAAAAAAAAAAAAATTGCCTGTTTTATTGCCCATTTTTAATAAAAAAAATACACTTTAAAGTTAGGAAAGTGGTGAAACAAGAAAAAAACTTTTTTTTTTTTTAAAAATACCCAGTCGGCCAGGGCCAAATAAATTAGGGCTGAGTAAGTAGCAGATGACCCCACCTACCCACCATTTTCGTATGTTCAACGTTCTGCCAAACACCCTGTATATAGATTATAAACTATCGAAAAATAATGCTCATAACCATACGGTGATACATATAACGCGTGAAGGTCATTGTCCTACATACTTACGTCACGTATGTTGTGCATCATTCACCCATCATCCATTTCGTAGTTTCCTAAACTGAAGCAATTAAGTAGGCATAGAATATCTAGACAGATCTAGATATTCTATGCCTACTCAATTGCTTCATTAAAATATGAAAGAAAATTATTTTAAAGCCTTGTAAATGGGTAAACTATAGACTCGAACGTATTTTTAGGGTTCCGTACCAAAATAGTAAAAAGGAACCCTTATGGTGAGACTATGTCTGTCTGTCTGTCACACTTGGATATCTCAAGAACTACTAATATATATATTTATTTTTTATTTCAGATCAAGATCCATAAGTTGTTAGTAAAAAAAAAAATTTTAGTGGGGCTTTACTTTTTTCTTATTTTTTTAGGCAGCATAGTTTCCGACCTTTGATGAAAAATGTTAAAAAAAATACCGTTCCGCGACTTATCTCCGAAGTTTGCATAGATAAAAATCTGAAATTATTCTATAAGTTTATGTAAAGATTATAGGAAAAATAAAACGATGTCTGTGAATAGCACACTTTTTCAGAAATCATCAACATCATATATTCGTACGGAACCCTCGGTGCGCGAGTCCGACTCGCTCTTGACCGGTTTTTTTAATCTTTTGTTTGGCTAATTTCTGTGCTTAGTAGGTAGGTACGGTCAGCAACAAAAGACAATTAATACTTCAGTTTAAAAAATCTAAATCAGTGAGCAAAATTTTCATAAAAAATAAGAAATGATATAAAACTTAATGAATGTTAACTCTGAGCTATAACATGAAATGCAATATATGGAATCGTTTTGTAGGCGTCCAAGCAAAAAGGGTCCTGGGGGCCTAAAATGGACGCTTTGGCTGAATCATAATAAGATCTGCGTACAATTCATCTATTTGACAGTTTTTTATGGAATTTCGTAAAATGGTCCACTAATTATGAATTGCTATCATTGACATATAAACCTATGGACTCGCCCTACCTACAAAATTTGCGTGCATACCTACAAAAATATGGGCGCTTAAGATGGCCGCCTTTAATAGGGTTGTAACTGCGTGCAACATGCGTAGGTGATATCGACATTTATAAAACATACATGAATTTGATTTAAGGCATTGGTTTACATTTTTCGATTAGACTCGTAAATGTAATGCAGGTGAAATGATAAGAATTTTAGAAGTTGTGGGTGTTTTATGTTTCATCATAGCCTGTTCTTACACTGGCTCTCTTTCCCTTTAAACCGAAACACGATAGTGGATGCATTGCTGCTTTGCGGCTGAAATAAGAAAGTTAGGCTTTTGTAATTATTGAAATGTTAATAAATGTTAATTTTTACTTTTTTTTTGATTAGTAGTCATTGGATACATCCAATGACTACTAATCATTCATGAAGTGAGCTGCCATTGTAAGACGATTTGTAAACAAGCATATTACAAATTAGAGGATTATATCCAAGATAAATAATAAATAAAATAAGATAAGAATGCTTGGAAACATGCTGGTCCAGCTCCATAGGACAATCTAGGGTCTAGACAAAATCAAACAGGTTGCTATTTTAATTGTATAATTTATTATTTTTATGACATTTATTTTAAATTCTGTGATTACCTTAACTCACACTGATATTGTAATTTTTTTAGAAAATCGTATATATTTTTTACAATTTTTGTAAATATGTGATCACTATGTATCTATCACATAATTAATTTATCTGTCATTGCTTCATTCTTAACTCTTTTTATTGCCTATTGTGGTGTAGTAATTTTATTCTAGGTGCATCGTCTTCACATATAATTATATAAATAATGTATGAGTACCTATAAAAAATATTGTACAAGATTTTAAAAGAGTACCGGTGGAGTTTCTTGCCCATTCTTCTCCATACGAAACTACCTTTTGGAAAGGGCGACTAGAATCAGTTAATTTTTTTTTGAAAATATTGACGTTCAAAAGTGCCATATAAAAGTAATTTATTCATTTCTGAACAAAATTAATTTATTCAAATAGTTTCTTTAAGAAATTTTATCACAATGTTTTCTTGCATGATAACGGAATCTTAAATCGATATAGGCTTTAATTATAGATTTAACAAGCAACAGCCTGTGGGTGGTGTTATGTTCCATATTCAGCAGCAAATATAATATTTTTTCACTGGCATGGAGCAGATATGCCACATTTTATGTCTAGGGTTTATGTTTTCAGAACCAATAACTTCTATACATTTCTTCTTTAAAATTTCGTTTTTAGGAAATCTGTGGATTAAAACATCATTAAAATGTAGTTTACACACTAAACAAATATTATCGATACTTCGAATCGCATGCGAGCATCACACACACATCACTAACCTTTCTACCAATATAAATATAGAATGTAAACAATGCAAAGAAATAAAGAAAATAACAAACGTTTTATCTTTTAAGCAATTTATACATGACACAGGTTTCAATAATTATCAAAAACATCATCTTATAACAGTATAATAAACAAAATTGTACAATATTCGACTGGATTAGTGAAAACTAGTTACTAACCTGTGCAGAGACAAATTAGGCTGATTTTTGTTTTTTCTCCCACCACACTGTTTTATGCAACACGAGGGCATTATTTTCCTATTAACAGCAACACTCAGAACACCAAAATACTTAGTTTATAGACGTATTTCTCTCGAAAATAATAAAAATATTTTGAGTAAGCAATCGTTTGACAGCACATCTACCACAAAACTTGGCAATAAACATGGCGACCGGTCACGCATACACATGATTTTGACGTCACAAAAATTGTTACCAAATTATGTCCTTGACAAACATATATACTTCTCTCTTTTCTTACGCAGTTCTTGACTAGTTAAAAAGAAACAAAACGCTTTATGACATGTGTGTGTCGATATGATAGATATTTGTATAACTATTCTTCATATAGTAGAATGGGGCATCTCCATAGTTTTCCTATCTCAATGATTGCTATACTGAAGACTAATGTCAAATAGCAGCTGTCAAACAGGTAAATTGTGGGATGTATGAATTGTACGCAGATCATTATTATGATTCTGCCAAGGCGTCCATTTTAGGCCCCCAGTTCTCGGCATTTAGTTTCCGAGATAATATACGCAGTTTTGTAAAGTTGGGTGAAAAAATTGCATTTTGCGATTTAATTGATTATTAATTAATGCTCAATTATACAACATTAGTTTTTGTTTATACTAAACCCGAAAAGGGGTCATTGTACTCATCATTTTGAACAATTTTTTCTATTTTCTACCTTGAAATCGCGAAATAAAAATCAGTTGACATTTTGTCGATTTAAGTGAACACAAATGTAGGGAACAGCAGATTTTTTTTTTTGCAATTTCAAGGTTGGTCCCATAGAAAAAATTGTTTGTATACAAGCTCATAGAGTAAATGACTATAATTATATGATAATTATGTTTCTAAGTACCAGAAATGTTAAGGGAAAAGTTTAGTAAAAAGGTATAGTCAAATTTGAAAATGCTTTTTCTCAAATCAAGCTTTTCAGAATCTCAACGTCAAAAGTCTGATAAAAAAATGTGCCAGTACTTGAATATTTTTTAAATCTTTATTATCAATTGACTATCTAAATACCGTGTATCGTGTGGTACCGGAAGTAAAGAATAGCACCATCCTATTTCTTCCCGTGGGTGTCGTAAAAGGCGACTAATTAACTTACTAGAGAATGGGCAGCGTTCTCTATGCATTGTAAGTTTGTAACACCATTTGCCCCCCCCCCCCCCCCCCAGTTGGGAGACGTCTATGTCCAGCAGTGGACGTCTTTTGGCTGAATAGCATAGAATAGAATACTCTTTATTATGTACGAGCACACCATAAAAGTTACAGATATAAATGTTGATATTTTACTTGGGGTGATACAATGGGCGGTCTCAAATTATGATGATGATGCTCACTTAAATCAAGTTGCCATATTTAACAGATCTCTCGATTTCGTGCAAAAAAAAAGCGAAAATCTTTAATAAGACCCCAATTTTAAGATCCAGGTCAACAATTAACAGGTTTGTATCTTAAATTAAATGGCGTCGTCTACAAATTTCTTCGCATATGGTCTTTAATAATCTATAATACAATCTCGTATCAAGTGAAAGTCGTTGATAACGATAGATATTTTTTTTTTTAACAAATTCTTCAAATTCTTAGTACGGTGTCATCAATATGTATAATAGAATATATAATATTTAAAACAAATGTCCGGGGTCGGTGAACTTGTCCGTAGCATTACCAAAGTCTTGATATGTCGTATCTAGTTTTCTCTTTTCTTTTAGAAATGTAGGTATTTTAAAAATAAATCAACTCAGCGTCAAAAGAGCCCATTTATGTGGTAGTAGGTACTTTTATACTTGTCAAAAAATAATAGGCCCGTTTTGACATTTAACTTGAATCGATTTATCGTCAGTATCGAGTACCAAGTCGTATGGTTACTTCACTAGTTACGTCGAGATGGTCAATCGCGACGTAACTAGTGAAGTAACCATACTACTTATACAATATATTTAGTACCCGTTAAACTTTATGGCGGCTCTGAAGTGCGCTTGTTGCTGCGCTGTGCCCAACCCCTCACCTCCACTGACACATGAATTCGTGACTTCACAGCGACTCGCCTCATGTTCCGAACCACCATAAGGTTTGAATCGGGCTGTACCTGCGTCTGGCGCAAACAATTTTTTTTTTGGTTGGGATGCTATCAAATTACTTCTCCCGAGCGGGAGGGCGTAATCACACTTTTACTGACTAAAACCCACCCGTGTTCCTTCCGTTGCCTGTGTGCCAGGGCCACGATATCCCTTTCAGAACAACCGCAACCCTGGCACGCATTGGCCCTACCGGACCCCGTCAGTTGGTGCTGACATCTCTTTGAGGCGCGCGTGGAACACAACGCGCCGTCAACCCGGGCCTGGTCCTTATCGGACGGCGACCTGCCAATCGCTCACCGTCTCGCTCCGAACCATGGCCTGAACCAGGGCCGGACGCGAGAGACCGCCGCCGCCGATCGCCTCCGTGAACACACGGCGGTTCTCCGCCCTAAGCCGGGCAGACCTCCACCGTATGCTCCCCCGTGTCCTCCGGGAAAGTAATTACTGCTGGTCAAGGAACACATAATCATATCTATTATAAAGTCAAAGAGGATAAGGTCACCCCCCTTAAAAGGCCGCTAAAAGGAATCGGCAAAGAAGCTGCAGCCAAAGAGCATAATTTAGATATACGGGGAAACGCATGTGAACACTACTAAAATAATGATGAAAATAAATGTTGATGGATGGAAGGCCAAAGAAAAGATGGATGGATTTTGTTCGGAATGATATGAAATAGAAGGGAGTGAATGATAGCGGTACGGTTGGGGAGGATGGAAGAAGAATACGTGTTGCGACGACCCGAAGTAACATAGGAAAAGGCCAGGATATGGTGATGGTATTCTGAGTGACGCATTGAACCTGTGGCGGCATCTACACCACCACATGTGAACTACGCGTCACACTGACGTAACGCAAAATCCTGCATCGCGCAAGCAGAGTTTACAGCGCAACTAGCATAATTTAAACAACGTCCCGACATCAATCTACGGGCAGCTGGCCACCAGACACAACACCCGTCAGTTCGGAGGATCCAAATCCGAGGATTTTTCTATAGAGGATGAGTGAACTTTACACCCTATTTCTCATACGATTAACCTCAAACACGTACCGTCTTATTCCAAAACACGATCTAAATTTAGTACTAGGATAATTACTAGGTTTGCCACCATGACTAAATAAAACGTTATTATAAAATGAAGTTTATCACTAGCTATGGTACTAAAGTTAGTCCGCCGAGACCCCTAGTTTTTCTATGGACTAACTTCGGTACTAATTTATTTGAGGTTAGCGTTTATTGTTATTGTGTGGCTTTTTATTTACAAATCGACTTGATGGATTTGGAAGATTTGGATAATTATGCTGGAGACCTCTCGGCGATCTTACAGACATCGTCATACGTAGTACGACGTAATATTTCCTATAATAATATGAACATTCGCGTTAGGCAGTCGAAATAAGATGATACAAAGCATTGCTTACCTAATATTAATTAAAAATCCATGTTTTGGTCAGTGGGTCGTCTTAGGGTTTTACTAAGTTTATCTTCAACGGTTTAACCAGACACAACTCAGGAACAAACCACATATTATCAACAGTACCTAATACTAAGATGTATTATTTATGGACGCAACATAAACATTCGTCTCAAATTACGAGTGCCGCGCATATGTAATTCACTCCACTTCATGCTAGAGGTGTTAAAAAATATGATAACTTGATTATAAAAAGCACGTCAAAAGTACAAGTTGTGCTTGTTCAATATATTGTAACCTAAACAAAGAACGATTTATGACATATTTTTGTATTGATTAATAATTATTTATGCATTTCAAGTGTTCCCGGGTGTCACCACTGTGTGGATCGCCCGGAGGACACGGTGGAGCATACGGTGGAGGTCTGCCCAGCTTGGGCGGAGCACCGCCGTGTCCTCACGGAGGCGATCGGCGGCGGCGATCTCTCGCGTCCGGCCCTGGTTCAGGCCATGGTTCGGAGCGAGAGTGCATGGGAGGCCGTCACCTCCTTCTGCGAAGCAGTAATGCTTGCGAAGGAGGAGGCGGAACGCGCGAGGGAGAGGCAAGGTTCGCGCCCTCGCGCCCCTAGTCGCCGCAGGAGACGCCCCGGGCGTCGGGAGTCGCAAGCCGATTTCCGGCCACCGTAGGCGCGGGCCTGCGGACGGTGAGCGATGGGTAGCTCACCGTCCGATAAGGACCAGGCCCGGGTCGACGGCGCGTCGTATTCCACGCGCGCCTCAAAGAGTTGTCAGCACCAACTGACGGGGTCCGCTAGGGCCAATGCCTGCCAGGGTTGCGAGTTTGTCCGAAAGGGATATCGTGGCCCTGGCACACAGGCAAATGAAGGAATACGGGTGGGTTTTAGTCAGTAAAAGTCTGACACGCCCTCCCGCTCGGCCCAGAGCGGGAGAAGTTATTTGATAATTACCCACCCAAAAAAAAAAAAAAAATGCATTTCAAGTGTTATTATAATATCAATATTTAGAGAAACGAAACGTTGCTTCAAATAGATGCAGAATGAACGAATGAAAGAATGCTATTTTTGTTTTTATCTGTGGAACCATGAACCTTCTTTGGTACTAACTGATCCTCGAAAAGTCTTCGTTTTGTAATAAGAACACGTTTTGAGCCTGATATTAACTTGAATACCGTAACAATCCTAGACCTTGTGGTCTTGGTATAAAACAGTATTTAAGCATTTTTTTGTAATAAGACGGTTAAGGTCTCCCAAAATATATAAGACTGGTCCCAATTTACACGAAACAAAAAATAAACAAACAGGTTCTGAAGGTTAGGTTTCGTATTGTGACGTCATTAAGCTCCAGCGCATAATCTTTGCTCTATGTAGTAGACACACTATTTGCACGTGTAAAAATCAAATAAAAATTGTTATACCTAAAGCCCAAAAAGATTATACAATATCTTTCTTTCGTGATCTCTGTCACATTCAAGCAAATACTCATATTATAGTATGCATTGACACTTCCTTATAAATTAACCAATAAGTAGATGTGAAAATTGATAACAGCTTCATTATTGCTTAGTTAAATAAGACGTAGCCGGTCAACGAGGGTCCTATGTTGTCTTTTCTGCATTGTCCCCGTGGAGTACAAAAACTTGCTGTGTAGGTAGATAGAAAGAAAGAAAAAGCATTTATTGGGACTCGCACAGATCACAAATTAAAATATAACACACTCATGGAAACATAACAACAAAAACAAAAAAACCGGTCAAGAGCGATTCGGACTCGCGCACCGAGGGTTACGTACGTACGACGTGTGACGAAAAACTGTACTATCTAAAGACATAGTTCTATTTTTCCTGTAATCTTTACATAAACTTACATAACATAGAATAAGTTCAGATTTTTATTTATGCAAACTTCGGAGATAAGGGGGGGAACGGTATTTTTTTTACAATTTTCATCAGAAGTCGAAAACTATGCAGCCTAAAAAAAAATGTTTGAGAATGTGCAAACGCGCTCTTTCATATGATACCCCACATGCCCTAGTAGCCCAATTTCAATTTTTTAAAACCCCGTTTCTTGTACAGGGATGAATGAAAGACAATTGCATGCAGCTGAGATGAGAATGCTCAGAGGGATGTTTGGTATTACACAAATCAAATGGATAGAATAAGAAATAAGTACATGAGGAAGTCTGAAACTGGCACTTGTGACAGAAAAGTTGTGCGGAAATCGGTTGTCATATGATACGGATGAATGAGGAAATAGTTTTTGAGTATGAATGTCGATGGCGAGTAGGGCAAGACCAAAGAAATTATGGATGGACTGTATAAAAGTGATATGGCTAGAAAGGGTTGGACTGTCGAGATGACAGCTAATAGAGAGTATGGTAGAAAGCTTTTGACGCTTAGCTCTAGACGTAAACAATTAGAAGCAATGACTTTGTATAACATTGTTAATGGCAATTTTGACTGTATAGATTTAAATAATGTATTGTGCTATACAGTCCCCAGAACTGTCCATAGACGGCAGGTGCGAGCAGGCAAACTCTTTGCAGTAGGTACCCGCCGATCTTTTTTTTTTTTTTATACGATGCCCCACACTAGGAATTTCTCCTGTATTGTGGGTGCGTTTACAAACATTTAAATTCACATACACAAACAGCCAGACCCGGATCAACTACTTGTAGGTCATACAAATATCTGTTCCGTGCGGGAATCGAACCAGCGACACGCAGCGCAGCAGTCAATCGCTTAACTAACTGCGCCAACCGTGCCGTCGAATCTAACACTGGTCTACGTTCACCAGTTCGGCGAATGGCAGCAACCTACAATGAAGCATTCGAACACATCGACATATTTACATGCTCTTTGAAAAGGTTTCGCAGCCTTTTGTATGAGACACTTAAACTCATGTACTAGTTGTTGTTGTCTTATTTCAAATTTAATTTTAATTTTGATTTTTTTTTGTTTTTATAATATTAGTGTGCATGTACAGTTCACCACCTAGTGATTTTAAGGTTTTATTTATTTATGGTAAGCTGTGAACAGCGCTGTGGGCTACATTATTACTTAAGTTATTTCTGTTTTTCTGTTTTATAATATTGCATAATGTAGCTGTTTGTTGTTCCTAAATAAAAAATAAAATAAAGGGATATGTTGCGCTGACCCCAAATAAATTGGGATAAGGGCAGAAGACTGATGATGATGATGAAATAGGAATCAATGTGTAGGGATTGCTAGAAAAGAGGCAGATCAAAGATCATAGGAAAAATATGGATGGGTTGTGTGACAGATGATAATTATGACTAGAGAGGAAGTGATCTCTGAAATTACGGTTAATAAAGACATAGGTATGGAAACAAGAGACATACTGCGCCGACCCAATATAAACAAGGATAAGGGCTGGCAGGAGGGCTTATTTAATAAAATAATAAAAATGTTTACTTTTCTTCCACAAATAACACTTATTAACTATAACTTAAAAATGGGGCATACCAATATTATGATGAAGGACAATGTTCATTTGTGGGAGACTGGTGAATAAACTAAGCCGTGACTTGTATTTCAGGACACCAGGGACTCCCCCTAGAGGCAAAAATAACATCAAAAACATTAATAGAGAAATGCTTACATAATGAAAGTCAGTTCATGTTATCAGGGCAAACTATTTGTTGAAAGAGAATAATAACACAATCTTAAACATATTATATGAATTGTATGTAGAGTAGTGGAGTTCAAGGTGCATGTGGGGTGTGGGTGTGATGTGTTTGTCTCTGTGTGTGTGTGTGTGTGTGCGTATTTCACCGCTACTGCTCTCAAAACCATGAATAGAAACATCGTAAGGAAACCAGCAAGTTCTAAAACCAAAAGTTCAAAGACATGTCATCCAGAAACCTGTACTGAGCCCACTCCCACTTCCCCTCTCACTGAGACTTATGTCCCAGCAGCAGGAACAATATAGACTGATTATGTCCTTTTATAATAACCTGTCAGTCAATAATGCACCTTATTAAGCCCATACTTACACCATTAAATCTCATTCACTATTGTATTTATCGTAAAATCGCGTGTCTTCTCATTATGTTCTAAATCCGCTCCGCGTTCGTGCTCTCTGACAATTTCTACCCGTTCCAAAGCAGTATTTACCTAATTATTATCTCTATTTACTCATTATTTACTACAGGATCCAACTGTGATGTTTTAATGGCTGAAATTAATGGTACATTACACGAATGACTATAATGGCAAAATTATACTGTTGACTATTTTTCGTCTGATTGCCTGCGCTATAAGTACCTACCATAGGCTAAAGGCTATAATAGGCTTCATCATCTGCCTAGCCTTTGGGGTCGGCTTCCAGTCTAACCGGATGTAGCTGAATACCAGTATTTTAAGATAAGATAGATAAGATTAGATAATCATTTATTTGCACAATTAAATGGAGCGTCTGCCTATCTGACCTCCACAACCCAGTTACTGGGTAATACGATACCCCCTGGTAAAACTGGTTGTCAGACTTTCGGGATTCGGATGACCTGTAACGACTGTTAAAGGCTGTTAAAGACTAAAGGCTTATAGCTAGGTAGGTAATAATAATAATATTTATTCAAAAAATTACAAGGCATAAAAATTAGTACAGTTTTGCTTAAAGAGTGTCCTCCAAAAACATGCATTTGGTTCTAGAACATTTCCGGTTTCTTTACGATGTTTTCCCTGTCTATCTGACCTCCACAACCCAGTTACTGGGTAATACGATACTTACCCCTTGCTAAGATTGGTTGTCAGACTTTCGGGATTCTGACGACCTGTAACGACTGTCGAAGGCTATAATAATAGGCTTATAGGTAGGTAATAATAATAACAATATCAATCAAGTATCTTGACTTGGCTCGCGAGGTTGTCGACATGTGGGATGTGGACTCAGCAATCATTGTGCCGATAGTTGTATCAGCCAATGGCTTAATTGCCAAGAGCCTCGACCAACACCTAACGAGGCTCTCGTTGGGCGGCTGGATTAAGGGCCTGATTCAGAGAGCGGTACTTCTGGACACGGTTCGCATTGTTAGGAGGTTCCTCTCTCTGGAGCCCTGACCGCCGGTAGCTTGGACCCTGTTCCCGATACCGGTGGGCTACTATTTTTATATTTTTATATATTTTTTTTTATATTCTAATATTTAAAAATATAATTTGTATGTACTTAAGTGAAATAAAGAAATAATAACGATATTAATTCAAAAAAATATAAGGCATAAAAATTAGTACAGTTTTGCTTAAATGTAAATTATATTCCTTAGACTTACGTGCCTGAACTAGGTAATCCTGTTTTTCAGAGTCTTATGAAATTAATAAATAATTTAAAAGTTGACAATAGACAAATCAATTATAATTATGTTGAGTAGAACTCTTAGTTTCTAAATATGATAAATACTTATCGTAGGTGAGTATACATTATTTACTTTAACACAGTTAATAAATTCTCTGTATCTTCGTAAGACATACTTTGGAGAGCCTCCTTGAGAATTCTCTTACAATTTGTGCAGGGAGTAAATGTTTGCTTTCGAGTTTAATCTATTGAAGAGAGAGGACCGAGGTAAAGGTAAAATTTGAATATAAAGGCATATTTATGTAATGATTTAATGAAGAGCAATTCATCAATAGATTGGAATGATTGACGTGACCCTGATTTACTAATCATTTTGATGATGTTAAGAAGATCAGTCTTGTCGGACTTTGGGGTCTAACGTATCGGTTACGTACGGACACTATTTAGGGCTTCTTACGTATCTAAATGGCTCACGTAATCTATAAATACCTAGAACTTCAAAGACTGACGATATTGTTCAATCTTTGACAGCAAAATCAGCCATACTCGTATTGAATAATTTGTTGTGATAGATTGATTAACGTAAAAGATTTCTTAAATAAATTTAATCTCAAGATTTTAGAGCAAGTCGTCCTTTAATCACGTGAGTTTAAAAAGGGGGGAGGGGGTCGGAATAAATCAGGTGATGGGACGTGACGGATGGGATAATGTGACAATCACGTGTATTTTTCGTGCGACGAATTTTTTTTAGGATATAGTAGGTATGTGACGTATATATATTTTTTCAATAATAATAAAATGTTCTAAAAATATCTGATATTTTTAATAACAAAAAATACACGTGATGCTGGGAGGGGGGAGACGACGTTTTCCTTCTGAAATTTGTCCCAAATACAAGTTTGAGTGCATGGGACAAGTTTGGAGATGCGTCACATGATTCAAGTTCTCAGTTCAATAAACGATTAGACCTCATAAAAATTCATACAAAAAACGGTTGTAAACAAAGTTGTTTGTTCTTTAAAATATAAGTATAGGTAATACAAAGTTTTAATGAAAAGTCAGCGATATCATCATGTAAACATTATCGTTAATTAATTGTGCAATGTAAAGCACCGTCATATATCTACCATCCACCTATCTTCATTCAAATAAAAAACTTGCCCCAATAATTATCTTCATACAATTTTTAATCATCCCTGTATAACCAGTAATGAATGAATTGTTTTCTTGTTCAAAATATCGTTTCTTCGACAAGGCATCGTCGTAATTATCTTCCCATTCATTAATATCAGGTTGGGCAGCATTACCAGTCCGTATCGGATGTGTTAGGCTGTGGACAGCATTCCTAGTTCCAGTTTATTTTTAGCTCTGAAAATAATCGACCGATTCAAACGGAGTGGGACTAAAATAGTTTGACCTTAGTACGAGGTAGATGGCGTACAGCCTAAGCAGCTGCTTGCGTTAGCTGATGATCGGCCGCATAGTCCGACATACTTGTATTTATGAATGTACAGTCGCCAACACATATAACAAGTTATCACTAACTTTCAAATTTTCTCATTCGATTTTGAACTTAACCATCAACATTTTAAGATTTACCTGATGTGCTGGCGACTGTACTAGATAAACCATATTTAAGGGAAGATGTCTGTTGATGATGATGTTTGGTTGGTATAGTGGCGTGTGCTAGCTGACATAATTATGGCAAACAAACTAATAATATTTTGTGTTGCGTAATGTAATTTTTTTGCATACTATTGTATAGATGCTGATTATTTTGTGTTGCGTAAAACTGTCCTAGGTGCTAACTCACCTATACCGCGAATGTGCAAAATCCTAAACAGCAGTAGTGACCTGATCGACGTACACCACGATAGCAAAGGGAAGTTTTGTAAATTAATTATTAAATACTATTCGGACAACGAATAATCTAAATTGCCAATTTTTAATCTAACATACATAATTATTTAACATTATTTAATTTAATTTTTATTTGTTGTATAATTTAGGTACCTAAACCAAATATTTAATCTTAGTTTAATTTAACATTCACTACATTACCAGTCTATTTAATATAAATTATTTTTTTTTTAATAATGTATCCTTACTTATTTTTTATTATTTAAATTAATTTAATTCGATTATTGATTTTTGTTTTTAAATTGCTAGATTTAAGCTTTCTTTTTTAATTGTTTTTTGTTTAATATAAATTTATAGTGCATGTGGTGTTAGCCTGTAAGTAATTGTTGCACTTGTAAATGTATAGTGTGTACTTTTATATGAAAGGAATAGTGTAAACAATTGTAGGTTAACCTATTCATAAATAAATAAATAGAATCAAGTTTTTCTAACTGAACAGACAGCTGTGCTGCTGGGGAGTTGCGCCACTTCTTCCCAGCTAAAGCACTAGGAAGTGGTGCAGGTGGGCGTTTTGGGGGACTGTCTTATGTAATTTTGTTGTTTGTAAAGTGCTGATTCTCAGCCTGACTTTGAATAAATGACTTTTGATTTTGTCAAAATACCTACATTTCATATTACACTTCTTGATGGATCTTTTTTTTTTGTTATGGCTTCGTGCGATTTGCACATTTAGCCAGTGTCAAGTAAAATTAGGTAACAAGTACAAAGTTTCTTTAAATAATGATGAAATAAATTATATTTAATGCATGATAGATGATATCCCCGCCTGCCCGCTCCCCTTGAGTTTCAGTAAAGATGTGGCACTTTACTGAGGCCTCACGCGGACTTCTTGAGTGAACTTGAAGTGATGTTGCATTGTTTTGTTTCATTTGCCTACACTTTCGCGAACACCTATCATTATTAATTTGTAACACAATCAAATCAAATGTCTAAATTGGATTGCTCTTGCATTATCCGATGACCGGCTGTATGTATTGTCCGACAGTCATCTGTGTGAATCACCGATGTGAATATTAAATAGCGCTGCTTGTAAAATACAAAAGCTGTCAAATCCAGTTTTTTTTAAATAATGGCCTGGTTGCTGGGACCTTTTAGCCAAGTCATTATTTAGTTACAAAACTTGTTTATTATTGATGAAATGAACTATATTCAATGCATGATGATGATATCCCCGCCCGCGGCGCCCGCTCCCCTTGAGTTTCAGTAAAGATGTGGCACTTTACTGAGACCTCACGCGGACTTCTTGACTTGAGAGAACTTGAAGCGAAGTTGCACTGTTTTGTTTCATTTGCCTACACTAATGCACGTTCACAAACACTTAATGGTTAATTATCCACCATTATTACACATTAATATTCGGCTAAACACAAATTTTGGAAAATTAAACAAACAGCTGAACATGACGCTTCACTTTCCCGCCAAGAAGTCGTCAAATCCAGTACCTACATTTAAAGTTAGTTCTCTATTTCGCCATGTGCATAAAATAAGTGTGTCACAGAATGTTTCATTTTTCAAATCATCATCTGCCCGCCTTTTCCCAACTATGTTGGGCTCGGCTTCCAGTCTGACCGGATACCAGCATTTTAAATAGAGCGACTGCTTATCTGACCTCACAACCCAGTGACTGTGTAATACGATACCCTTTGGTAAGACTGGTTGTCAGACTTTCGGGCTTCTGACGACCCGTAACGACTGTCAAAGGTCCACGAATGACAGCCGGGACCAACGGCTTAACGTGCAAGCACGGAGGGGTCTTGGTATGTAAAGATCACCCATCCACGGACCAACCGCGGCAAGCGTAGCTTAACCTGATCGATCGACCTGTGCCACTGTTATTACTTAGTCACAAGCCCCTCCCCTCAGCGGCTTTCCTTTTTCAAATCAACATCATTATTTTCCGGTCTTATCCCATTTTATTTGGGGTCCGCGCAACATATGACATTACACATTGACATTATATATGTCATTTGTACGAATCCCAACCAACCATCTACAGACCCGCTTAAAAGAGGACTTTTGGCCGAAAGGTGTCCTATATCGACGTTTCCGAGGACGGTTACGCGACACCACGCAGCGAAACACGACGCCGACAACGTGTCTTTAGTTATAGTTTAATTTGGTTTTAGAATATGTATTAGTTTATTATTGTTGTAAAACCTAATTTTGTGTATTTTATCTATGGGCCTTAGATGGCGATGAACCTAACAATGCGAGCCGTGTCCAGAAGTACCGCTCTCTGAATCAGGCCCTAAATCCAGCTGCCCAATGGTCGAGGCTCTTGGCAATTAAGCCATTGGCTGATACAACTATCGGCACAATGATTGCCGAGTCCACATCCCACATGTTGACAACCTCGCGAGCCAAGTCAAGATACTTGATTTGTTTATTTTTCTCGGATTTCACGAGGTATGACGCGTCATGAGGGACCGTTATGTCAATAATCATTGTGCACCGCTCTATTCGATCCACCACCACTATATCAGGCTTATTGGCAACAATAGTCCTGTCAGTGATGATGGATCGGTCCCAGTACAATGTGATATTTCCACTCTCGAGAACTGGGTCGGGCACATACCTGTAGTACGGCACCTCCGATTCCACGAGGCTGTATTTCAGAGCAAGTTGCTGATGGTTATTATTATTATTACATATCCCTTTCTTCCATACTTATCTATTAACTGTAGTCTTCTCATCTCGGTAGACACCCCCTTTCTCACAGGGGAAGGGTTCAGAGGGGAGGGGGGGGGTTCTTTTCTTGCTCTTCTTTCACACAGTCCATCCATCAAAATAATGTTGGTTTTAAAAAATCATGTTGCTATCCGTAATTAGTGTTTTTTTTTCTTTTTTAAGTTTATTCAACGTAACTAAGCATTAAGTGACCATAAACCTGTATTTTCGAAGTATACGTACGTATATGTATTTTTTTTTGTTGGTGTGGGTAGATTGTTAAAATGGTTCTTTATTTTGGATGGGTTTTTACCGCCACCTAAAAACAGCTTAAATTAAAACTGACACTTGTTTTGCTAGCAAGTTTTGCAGTAAAAAATTAATTGGATTAGCAAACATATTTACCTACTCAAAAGTAGCACTTTAGAATAGAATAGAATAGAATAGAATACTCTTTATTATGTACACCATAAAAATTACAGATAGATATAAATTTAAATGTAGAAATTTATTTCACTTTATTTATGTATTTAAGCACGATTGCCAACCCGCAAATGCTGGGAGAGGCCTATGTCCAGCAGTGGACGTCTTTCGGCTAAATTTGCAGACCGTGACGTATATCGTTGTATGATGTTTTTCAACTACAATGTTAAGTTCGTTTGCTATCAACTTGAAATTTAGAATAGTTTTAGAAGACGTTTCCGGCCCAAATATTTTGCAAACAAGAAAGAAATAAAAAAAAAATCTTTTTTGCAAAAGGGACTGAAAGGGGGTCTTAAAATTTTGAAGTGGGCTACTATATCATTTTGATGTGGGGGGATGTGGGGTATCATATGACAGAACGCTGTTTGCACATTCTCAAACATTTTTTTTTTAGGCAGCATAGTTTCCGACTTTTGATGAAAAATGAAAAAAAAATACCATCCGCTCCCCCCCCCTTATCTTCGAAGTTTGCATAGATAAAAATCTGAAATTATTCTATGTGATAGAAGTTTACGTAAAGATTACAGGAAAAATAAAACGATGTCTCTAAATAGCACAGTTTTTCAGAAACGATCAACATCATATGTACGTACGGAACCCTCGGTGCGCGAGTCCGACTCGCTCTTGACCGGTTTTTTTCATCTTATTTCCATCTTTTCAGTTCGTTTTTTTGCAGTCGGGATTTTTCATACAGCTAACAATATCTAACAGAACGCATTTACAGTAAAGAACAACCTTAATTAGTGCATTATCTACGTCAGGATCAGCATTTAGCATTGAACTTGAACTGTAGCCAACTTATAAGTACGTAGATGTAGGTATGTGTTTAATTATTATTTAATTATTTAATTATTTTATTATTTGTTTATTTATTTATTTATTTAATAAATAAATAAATAATATTTTATTGACATAAGTATGTTACATTTCTATGGAAGCCCCATCGATCACTTGATCGATGGGAAGCCCTGACTCCTGCGCTAGGTTGTAACCTGTGTTACAGGAATCAGTGTCTTCTCCCAGTAGTTTTACACAGATAATGCAATAAAATTTAAACAATTTTAAATAATACAAAACCTGCTTGAAGCGTGTGTGAGGGTGGATGTGTCCATGTGTAAGCGTGATGGTGTTTGTGTGATTTCTAGGCTGAACTACATTTCCTGTGTGATATGTTTTGTTTGTGAGTATTAAAGTCACACATTCACACAAATTATTAAATCACGGACATAATCATCATCTGCCTAGCCTTTCAGTCTACCGGGAGCTGAATACCAGTATTTTACATGGAGTGACTGCCTATCTGATCTTCATAACCCAGTTACTGGGTAACACAATACCCCTTGGTTAGACTGTTAGTCAGACTTTCGGGTACCTGACGGCCCGTAACAACTGTCAAAGATTTACGAATGACAGCCGGGACGAACGGTTTAACGTGCTTTCCGAGGCACGGAGAGGTCTTGGTATGTAAAGATGGTCACCCATCCACGGACCAACCGCGGCAAGCGTAGCTTAACCTGATCGGTCGACCCGTGTGGCTGTTATTACTTAGCCACAAGCCCCTATATAGTTTTATTTAAACTATTTTGATAGCGAAGTTGATTTGTACTGAAAAAGATACAAACAGAAATAAATGTTTTATTCGTTCCTACACTGCACAATAGAAGTATGTTTTTTAATAACGTTTTAATGGCCTGGTTGCTGGGACCTTTTGGCCAAGTCTTTATTTAGTTACAAAACTTGTTATTATTGATGAAATGAATGCATGATGATGATATCCCCGCCCGCTCCCCTTAGTTTCAGTAAAGATGTGGCACTTTACTGAGACCTCACGCGGACTTCTTGACTTAACAGAACTTGAAGCGAAGTTGCACTGTTTTGTTTCATTTGCCTACACTAATGCACGTTCACAAACACTTAATGGTTAATAATCCACCATTATTACACATTCATATTCGGATAAACACAAATTTTGGAAAATTAAACAAACTGCTGAACATGACGCTTCACTTTCCCGCCAAGAAGTCCACAATAGAAGTAATAATTCAGAAAACTGCACTTTAGAAGAATATAAATAATACAATCCGTTCTATAGCCGTAGTTGACACTCCACGTCAATTTGCCGTGTTATAGCCCAATTTATACAACTGAATTTGAATGTACGAATATGACGCTGCCGCTGGCAGACAAGTCGAGACGGGCTCTTACGAAAAAAAAAATTGTCGGCAATCAATGTGATAAAGCTGCTGCTGTGCTAGCTGCGCCCCGCAGTTTCACCCGCGTAAGTCTCGATCCCGTGGGAATATTGGGATAAAAAGTAGCCTATGTCTTAATCCAGGGTGCCAGCTACCTCCATACAAAATTTTATCAAAATTGGTCCAGCCGTTTGAGCGTGAAGAAGTAACAAACATACACACACACACACTCACAAACTTTCGACTTTATAATATTAGTGTGATTAGTGTGATTAATTTCCCTGACTGTACATAACACCTATAAATTACCAATATAAAAACACGACTGCCCTGCCTTAAAAAACGAACTGAAGGCTCGTACAGACTGGTGCGATATCGTGGGCGTGACAAGCATCGACAAAGAAATTGTCCAACTAGTGGCGCGTCGCGCATGCGATATCGCGCACTTTGCACGAGCCTTAAAAAGTATAAAACAAGTTGTATAATTAGTAAATCTGTTTATACAAAGAGAAAGATCACTCAAATTTACTCGCTGACTAAACAGATAAATAAAATTATCATTTATTTTTATTTTTTTTAGTGACAAGTTTTATTTTAAAACATGTAGGTAATGCTAAGTGGTGGTATATTTATTTTTATTTAATAATTATGGTTGGGATTACATGCTGCAATTAGATTCCTGCCCTTACTAACTTAACCCTTTCTTCTCCACAGTCACAATTCCGCTGCTAAGCTTCGGCATGGTGCAAGGCTGGCTGTCCCCCATGATATCAGTCCTGCAGTCAGACGACGGGCCCTCGCCGGAGCCCTACACCAGCTCCGACATATCCTGGATGGCCTCCGTGACTTACATCACTGCCATCATCTTCGGAGCGCCCATGGGTTATCTGACTGATCGGTTCGGCAGGAAACTCATGACTTTGGTTACTACGCTCTCCCTTATTGTAAGTAATTCTTTTTATTTATTAGAGTTCCGTGCCTGAAAAGGAAAAAACGGAACCCGGATCACTCGTGTATCTGTCTGTCTGTCCGTCTGTCACAGCCAATTTGCTCCGAATCTACTGGACCGATTAAGTTTAAACTTGGTACACATATTAATTTCTGTGACTCAAACACGGACGAAAATAACACGTAAATTTTTGAATATGGGGGTCACTTTTGGGCAAATTAGTTTTTTTTTAAGTTTTGTGAACGGTATCGTGTGACATATCAAACAAAGGGCTTATTAGATAGATAAGATAGATAATGTTTATTTAAAGAAAACTTAGACATAAATTACAAAATATCTTAACAGGCTAATTTGGGTAATTTGGGTTATTGTAAGGATTTCAGATATATTTTTTTATAATTTTGAAATAAATACTTTTCAAGTTATTTAATAAAATAGATGAAAATTAACCAATACATATCAAACGAAAGGGTCATATTGTAAGGATATCAGATATTTTTTTTTATAATTTTAAAATAAATACTTTTAAAGTTATTTAAGAAAATATATGAAATTTGACCAATACCTCTCTCTTTTTCCGCTACCACAAACTATATAATAGATTTGGCATTTCTCTTGTTAGGGCTTCCTCTCTTCGAGAGGGAGTGGGCTGTAAATTCACCACGCGGGCCCAGTGCGGGTTGGTAGATGTTACATGTCTTTGAATTTTTGGTTCTAGGACATGCCGGTTTCCTCACGATGTTTTTCTTCACCGTTTTGAGAGCAGTGGTGATGAAATTATTAGTGTATTCCCGTCGTCCCCGTATGCCATATCCCCGTCACGGGGACAGCGGGACGTGACTAAATTTATTTCCCGTTGTACGAAGAAAACGTTTTTTAAATCGAAACAGCTAGGTTAGGTTAGAACTGTGACCACACAACGCCAGAAACATATTTTTGAATGTGAAACCAAACCACGGGGACAACGGGAAGTATTTTTAAATATTTAATTGAAATACCGCTGTCCCCGTAGGACGGGGACACGGCGTACGGGGACAACGGCAATACACGAAATTATTTACACAAAGTAAAGCGCTAGCCTGGATTCGAAACCACGACCTACAACTCGTAAGGGCCGTTACCCACTGGGCCACCACTGCGGGCCGAGCACGGGCGTGTCGAGATGTTTGTGATAAGACATGATAAATTATGTCATGTCAATTTGTACTAGCATTTTATGACAAAACAGTTTTATCGCTCAAACTGTGATAAAATGTGTGACTCAATTCATGGCACAGTAGGCCGTGCACGCCCCGCTGCTCTCACCAATAAGATCACACACGGGTAATTTACCACATCCAATCAAATTGTATAATTCAAAGAATCGAACACATGACAGACCGTTACTAGGGCACCTTGACAAAATAGTAATTACTAGATTATAAAACTTACCTGCGTTATCAGTCACAGGAGTCCCATTAATTCAGAATGCACTGATAAGAAGCAATAAAGTTAATGAAATAAAATTATACGGTCCTCGATAAAAATCGAGTTTGCTTAACAAACCTGTTAATTTCTGCACGGTAAAACTAATCTGGCTATTAAACATATCCGTACCCCGAGTTTACGTTTGCAAGTGAGTAAACGTAACTAGCGCGTTTGCGTTAAGATTTTTATTCTCACTCTTATACTCTTAGCATTATGATCTATCGCTCAAATTTTAACGCAAAAGAAATAGTTATTTTACTCTCTTGCAAACTTACACTTGTACCCCACAAATGCTTGAAATCGGACCCAAGTTGAAGGCGATGGCGTTCATTAAATAATTTGTATTAAAACGCGGTGGCACAGTGGTAACGTCGTGACTTACGACTTGTAGGTCGTAGGTTCGACCCAGGCAGACGCGTTACTTTGTGTAAATTATTTCATAACCACTGCTCTCAAAACGGTGAAGGAAAACATCGTGAGGAAACCGGTATGTCCTAGAACCAAAAATTCGAAGACACGTGACATCTACCAACCCGCACTGAACCCGCGTGGTGGATACGGCTCACTCTCTCGCACAGAGAGCAGGTTTGTGTCCCAGCAGTGGGAACATTATAGGCTGATTATGATTAAAACGTAGATTGCTGGAGTAAAGAAAAAAAGAAAGAAAATACGTTTATTTGCGGTGAAAAAGACGCAAAAAGAGAACATAAATACAAAAAAGAACAAGTTGGGGAAAATTTGGGTCACATCCAAGCAAAACGGCCATCGCTCAGCATAATGCTGCGACCCTATGTGAGACACAGCCCCAGCGCTGAAATGGAGGAGTGAAATGATTCAAGATGGTAAACCTTCTGTAAGAAGACCATCATATTCCAGTTGTGCCCTTATTTCGTGTCGGTGCATTATGTTTTCTTCTGAGTGGACTACCATGGGCTAATGATGACTCCCATACTTAACCGTACGATATCAAAATTCAAATTAAAAATCATTTTTTTCAAACCATTTAGGATCATAATAATTATATTGTACAAAATTCAAATTTTATCACACTAATATACACAAATAATTAATTAAACAATATTAATAAAATCAAACTTATAATAATAATAAATAATAATAATAATACGCTCCCATTTTTATTTTACGAGACCCGGTTGGGTTTTCCTTTTTTCTTTTTTCGAGATAAGAGCCTTTTGGCCTCATACAGGACTTTCTGTTTTTTTTTTTGTAATTTGTATCAACAGGGGTTTTGAAGACCTAAGCTACAACCTAAAAAAAATAAAACCGTACAAGGATGTAGTAAAATATTAAAATTAAATCGAAACAAAAGTTGTATAATTTGCGCACAATTTTAATAATGGTGTGGTTTTTCCTCACACGCTCACAGGAGGTTAATTACACTTGGACTGTAAGAAAATAAAACAATTACGGACAAATTAGCTATAATTTGAACGCTTCCACATATAACCCATGTGCCTTCTAAGCGAAAGTCAACAGGCATGTTCTCGGCACGCTCATTCCATCATAGACCGCATCTATTGCTTTCGATCAGGCGAGATTGAGGGGCCAAGAGCAGGACCAATCAGCAATAAAAACAAAATTGGGAGTTTGTTTTCTTTGCTTTGAAGCGTCTATCAATAAAAACCTTATAAAAACAGTTCGATCGCCAATTCGTTTCTGATTCTGTGGTCATTTTAGTTGTTTCCTCTAAGACCGATTTGTCATTGCACCTTTTCGTTATCAGCAAGAAAAAACCGACCAAGTGCGTGTCGGGCCACGCACAATGAAGGGTTCCGTAGTTGGGATGAATTTATCCCAAAAACAAACTTAAACTCAAACTCAAAACATTTATTTCAATTAAACCTATTACAGGCACTTTTGAATTGTCAAAGAGTCGGTCAGTTAGTCAGAAAGTTGAAGCTATTTGCCCATTCCAAAACGTAGATCTCTATGGAGAAGAATAGGCAAGAAACTCCAAGGACACTCTTTTAAAGCAAGATATTACAAAATCCTGGGTACATTATTCTTGTTGCTTCTATATGTGAGAACAATGTAAAAAAAATAATTGTTTATTTAAAAAAAAACAATACAAAATATAAGATTAAAAGATGGCAGTTAAGAGAAGACTAGTCTCAACTAGGGCATGAATCTCGGAATATCGTAATATCGGAATCTCGGAACGTAAGTTCCGATATTACAATTCCGATACTGAGTGATCCAATATCGATATCGGACATTTTTTTATATATTTTGAGTTTGAAA
Source organism: Tiliacea aurago (assembly GCA_948098905.1). NCBI lineage: Eukaryota > Metazoa > Arthropoda > Insecta > Lepidoptera > Noctuidae > Tiliacea > Tiliacea aurago. Next base: position 15,512,578 of record OX402597.1, on the reverse strand, counting down.
CTAAACCGCGACAGCGCGCTACCGTATTCCGATACAAGAACAATAATAGTGTTATCTATCTCGCTCACTCTTTACCTGCGCGGTACGTCTTACTTATTTGCACAAACGAACAAATTATTCTGTCAATCAGTTGCGCTGACTTGCGCTCATGCACTGTGTAAGTTAAGAGAGCTATCACAATTTTTCTTGATTTTGAGCATTTTACTTGAGTTTTGATGTGTGATTATGGTTTAGTTATAGCCATAAAATAAAAAATAAAATATGCCAGAGCAAGTTCGATTATTTTTCTTGGTAGTGTTTTAAATAAATATTTCAATTTGTTTACATACATCAGTAAAAACCTTGTCTCTGCAAAGGATATTTCACAAAATTTTTTTCAAAACTTTTGGGTATCATTTGATGCTTTGTTACACCGAAGATAACATAATTAAAAAAAAAATGTCAATGGTACTACTGTATCTTATACTTGGGAGTGCTTTAATCAATTTATTATATTTCATACAGTAATACACCAAAAATAATTCTGTAAAACAGACAGTTACTGATCATTTTTCATCCGAAATTTTTAATTTTTATCTAGTAATATATAATCCAAATTCAAACAAAAACTGTTTAATAACTAAGGTAACTATGTTACCTTGCTCGAAAAAAAAATGGTATATTTAAAAGTAAAATAACGGCGTAAATCAACGGCAAAATAAGCTATATTTTCGAGAGCGTAAAAGTGATGAAACTATTAACGAGTGCTGAGACTGACACGAATGGTTTATCACCACGAAAACTGTACTTTTATAGTTACACAGACTTAATGTTTCCATTATTTCACGCTTTCTCACAATTAGACAAGAAATTGATGAAAATCGTTTTTTTTTGTGATAGTACCCTTATGACGTGGTTTTGTTGTTTTCCAATTCAGTATTAACTATAATATCTGTGTTTAAATGATTTTATAATTGTGCTAGCTCAAAATAAAACCAAAAACGCCGAAAATTATTCTTTCGTTCGTAGGCTTTTAAAATGCTAGTTTGTATAGATCGTAAAAAGATGGTTTCTCCATTTTCATTTCGCGAAATAAAATAGTAAACAGAAGTTAATAATTTATAAAATAAAGCAGAAAACTAATATAGAGTGTAAAGAGTCTAATGTAGAGAAATTCATAAAACCTAAGTATAGCAGGTAAAATTTAATATTAGGTGCCTGCTGTAGGTAGGTTTGCTTGTTTATTCCAGGCCCAGGTAACTAAGCAGGTAGGGGTTGGGTAGCTATCAAAATTACTAGTCAAAGTTTACGTACAATTTACAGTTTACATTACAAAAAATATTTTTTTTTGTGCAGGGGTTAACCAAAAAACAAACGCTCATCAAATGTATGGGATCATTTTTATCCAATAATTGTTGTTCCTAATTCTTGGTTTTGCTTGCACATTTTAAATTATAAGAAGTTTTGTTGATTCTGGGTCAGGTAGTAATTTTTAATAAGTATAGGAAAATTATGAGAAATCTGTGATTAATAAATAAAAACAAAACAAAACAACCAATGTTTGACCCAAATTAAAGAATACGATTTAAAAATGTTTTTTATTGCGCTTAATCCAACCTCATACCGAGTTTGTGCAATTTATAAATAAAATGTGCAATTTCTAAAGAAATAACGAAATTCCGATATTTATATCTATATCGGAATTCCGATATTAAGATCTAATATCGGAAATCAGTATCGGAATTGAAAACCTTCCGATATTACATGCCCTAGTCTCAACTGACGGCGCCCGTTCACAACTCAACCATTTTGTAGGGAACCGAATGATCCAACACACGCGCCACCATCAGCGAGCCATTTAAGTGAGCATGACATACTCTCAACTGCCACGCTTTTTTAAGTCAACATACATCTTATCATAATAAACGGCTCCATGGTACTCACATTAACAAAAATGAAAAAAAAAATTGCTTCTAAATTATACAAAACTATAGCTTGCAATGTATTTCAAAAATTAATCAAATTTTACTAGCAAAAGGAAAATCATTATTACCTATTAAAGTATTCAACAACTAAAACTTGATGACATTGTAGTTGAAAAAAATGGTCTCCCATACATCGATATACGTTACGGTCAATTCTCCAACTGCAAATTTAAGTTGGTCGACTATTACTCGTTAACTTGTTTTAGCTGTGATAGTTTTCCTTTCAATTTCGTTATATAGTGTGTCTATGGCAACCCATTAAGAAGATTCCAGAAGCAAATTGGTCAGAAAAATGGTGACGGGATTTACCATTTCAGTTTTGTCTCAATCTCAATTACACTACTGCCATGATTTTTTTCACAACCATTTAGCTGGTGGGGGGGGGGACACTTGACTCTAACAAAATGTATCCCTTTAAAGCTTAATATTACGCAAACGGATCCCTGAATCGAAAAATGGCTTTCATATACTTATAATATTTTTAAACAGCCTATCCAACGATATCCCACACCATGGGATAGACAAGAAAAAAAGTATCATCCCCACTTTACGTGTAAGAGAGGTACCCTAAAAAACTTTTCGTTTTCAAGATTTTATGTTACGACTTTGTCGGCGTAACTAACATGTACACCCATGCTAAATTACAGCTTTCTAGTACTAAGAGTCTCTGAGCTAAGCCGGGGACAGACGAATGGACGGACAGACAGAGAGACAGACGGACATGGCGAAACTATAAGGGTTCCTTGTTGACTACGGAACCCTAAAAATGATACTGCTTCATTCACTTCTTCAAATCTTAAGTTCCCTTAATGTTTTCAAGCAGTAGTTGAAAATGAGGCTTATCTGTAGCTTGAAATATATGCTACATTCGATTAGGTACCTACATACTTATTTTATGGCTGCATCTATAACGCCACATCATGTCATCACGCCTGACGTCACGCCAAATCCTACATCGCGCAAGGAAAGTTATCGGCATACCTATATCAGAAAATCCGTCAACAACTATTGGGCAGTAGCCCACCAGACACAGCACCCGTCTAGTTGGAGGACCATTTCTATGGGGGATGAAAAAAAATCCACTAAAGTTTATATTCTTCTTCTTGAGCCCTCATTCATGAGCTGTTTATATCCCTGTTACACGTTCACGCCGTTGAACTGTCTTTCTATTGTTTCCATCTCCTGTTATACCATTTACCTTCTTCGCTCGCGCAATTGACCTATGCTCCTCTCTCGTCTTCACCATCCGTTGGTTATGGTCATCTTCGCAGCATGTCGATGCCAATCTACGGCCCAGAATTCGGCTGCGTGATTGGCACCATCACTAGCGTCCATCAATTGTGCAACTGACAGGACACGCAGGACATGGAGTGCCCCATCGTTTGTGGAACACCACTGCATTTCATTCCAAGGCGGAGTCGTCTATGAATCTCGATCTGAACAGGTTTTCCTTGCTTCGGTCAACCTGGGTCCGGAGTTTGTTTACGGCGCTGACAGGAGGCAAACGATAAAAGTAGGCTTGTCTTAAGCATAATAAAAATTGCCAAATCTATTACTTTGTGGTAGCGGAAAAATATATGTTATTCTTGAACATTTTTCACAGAAATTGGTTGTTACCAAAATACGTTTAGAAAAAAAATCTCGACACAAATTAACGGTAAACTAACCCTTTACTTTGAGTTTCAATCCAAAATATCTGTATTAAATATCAACGTACGGTTGGTATTGAATTAATAACAAGAACCTCTTAGTTGTATGCAGAACTTGGTGGTTTTTTATTTTCGATTACTCAACAAATTTTTGAGTAAATAAATAATTGCTTCATATTTTGCAATAAATTACAAGCATTCTGTCATCGCTCTTCTCTTATTTTTGTATGCAGTCTAACAGTGACAGCGGTTTACCTGTTTTCAGCATCTTAAAGGCTTCCAGGTTAGCCAAAGCAACTCGTGTCTAGGTGGGAGATCTCAGCAAGTGGAACAAATCCTACCATCTGTTCCATTTGATACCATTTGTTTGGGAAGGAAGCACTGTCTGGCCACAGCTTCAGAATTTTTTTTGATCGTTCATCATCATCATCATCTACATAGCCTTTTCAGCGTCTTAAAGGCTTCCAGGTTAGCCAAGGCAACTCGTGTCTAGGTGGGAGATCTCAGCAGGTGGAACAAATCCTACCATCTGTTCCATTTGATACCATTGGTTTGGTAAGGAAGCACTGTCTGGACACAGCTTCAGAATTTCTTTTGATCGTTCATCATCATCATCATCATCATCATCATCTGCACATCCACCCTCACACACGCCTTAAATGTTATTGCATTATCTGTGTAAAACTACTGGGAGAAGACACTGATTCCTGTAACACAGGTTACAACCTAGCGCAGAAGTCAGGGCTTCCATAGAAATGTAACATACTTTTATGTCAATAAAATATTATTATTATTAATTTTATCGTTCGCCAGTGTAATATACAAACCCCAGTTATTTACGGATGTAGTCACACTAGTTATTTTTACGATAACTGTTTTTCTCCGCCAGCTAATTAGTTATTGTAATTACTCACTTATTCTTTGTGTTAAAAACTCTTAAACATGTGAGATGTTTTCAGGCACTTAGACGAGTCATTTTAGCTATTATTTTAAGATGCACATGAGAACAGACTTGATGATTAAGATAGAGATGCCTTAAATTAAGGCGACGATAGCCGACTTCAAATGGTTTTATACTGAAGATCACGTCTAAACGAGTAGTGTTAATGATTTGAAAAAAATATATGTTCAATTAGAGCATTTTTTCAATAATTTAATATGTGAATATTTTAGATTATGTTTCTATTACATAGTGAAATTAATTTGTAAAGTTATGTCTAACGCGGATAAAAAATTGAGAATGGCGCAAAATCTACCAAGCATATTTTTCTAAAACCTTCACCAATTTAAATATAATTTAATTATTGATCTTTTAGTATACGCGTTTTATTAAAATACCTTTTGTTTTGTGTATAATAAATTAATAATGCGTCAAATTGGGGACAGCGCTCCTTGATGGGCGAGTCCTATTACTGGCTGAACGTTCGACGCCTTGCGTGAGCTCAGTACAGAACACGAAAGCTAACCACTCAAGATCACTGGCATATATCTGAGTCTTAAGACGTAGATAGCGATACAAAAATCTATTTTAAATAGAGAAAAAGAACATGGAAAAGAAATATCTACAAAAAACATCAAATGGTAGATGTTCTTAACTTCTTATAGCTTAAACTTTTTCACTAACCATTGGACTAATGTTATCAAATTAAACAACCACTGAACAAGAATTTAGTGGTAACCATCCGCATTTTTTGTGACTCTTAGGTCATCGGCTCTGGCAATAAACAGATTAAAGTCTGCGGAAATGTGAATGAAATGTAATACCATGGCAAAATGTCAATGTACTAGGTACACCTCTACTTAACCCTTCTTGGAAACAAGGCGTTATGTCACGTTATGACCAAAGATATAAAATATGTCTAGATAGACAGTAAAAGCTGTGAACTCGTCGATAAAAATTGCGTCCAACCGTTGACCGCAAAATGCACACACACTAGAATACCACAATGACGTGACGCGAGCGTAAGACGTAGCTGTCACGCACACCAGCATAACAAAGTTGGCCGTTTGTTTTAGTTATTTTGCAGCACGACACTATCTAGACATATGAATAATCAAAGGTTATGACTAGAGATCGGATATTTGGATGCATATTCACCTAAAGTTTGAGTAGACTAGAATGGAGTACGCTTCGGTACGGGAAACTGTCGGTTTCCAGGACTGACAAGTTTTTAAGAACTACTCTTTTGTACTGTGTATCCCCGAATAAATATATTTCATTTTAGATTAAAAGGTTTTGAAGAAATATTATTAAATAGTGTTTTTAGGGTTCCGTACCCAAAGGGTAAAACAGGAACCCTATTACTAAGGCTCCGCCGTCTGTCTGTCTGTCCGTCTGTCACCAGGCTGTATCTCATGAACCATGATAGCTAGACAGTTGAAATTTTCACAGATGATGTATTTCTGTTGCCGCTATAACAACAAATACTAAAATAAAATAAATATTTAAGGGGGCTCCCATACAACAAACGTGATTTTTTTTGCCATTTTTATAGATAATGGTACGGAACCCTTCGTGCGCGAGTCCGACTCGCACTTGGCCGGTTTTTTAAACGTGTTATATTTTCCACAAAATTCTTTCCTAGTTCTAAATAGATGAAATATTTGTTATACTGAAGGAATACAAAATTGTATACCTACACATTGTTATTAATGAAACCCCGCGATCCCGGAATAAAAATATATGTTAAGAAGCCGTTTCTATACTTTGTATCCATTGTCGGGAAAAAAACGTACTTTAGGTAAATATGCATCCGAGTATCCGATCTCTAGTTATGACATAGGTACTACAGGTACTTTTGTACATGTTTATGTTTTTCATTCATATGAGATAGGTAAAGGATAAACATTAAACCTGCCTTAACGCAGCCATTATTATTAGACTTTGTGTTTCTCACGTAATTGATATTGTTATTCAAATTATGAGCAATAAAATAGGTACTATTGATAACACTAATGAACTAACTGAGTGGGTCGAACTTGAGGAAAAAACAAAAGATTTCATTGTTTGATGATTTTTAAAGGTTATCTATACATAATATAAAGAGGTAAGATTTGTGAGTTTTTATGTAGGGGTAATGTTCGAAATTACTGATCCGATTTCAAAAAATATTTCACTGATAGAAATCTACGCTCTTGCCGAGTGCCATAGGATAATATGTTTTATGTTAAAACATGCTGGCGAAGGCAAAAGCTAGTATTCTAATACTTAGAGACCAGGGACCGTACAACCCCAGTTAAGCCTTTCGAAGGGGTAACCCATTCAATGGGTTACCTTTATCATAGTGTAACCCATTGAAAGGGTTTTATACTAGAAACCCATTGAAAGGGTTACATGATAACCCATTGAATGGGTTTTATACTTGAAACCCAGTGAAGGGTTACCTGATAACCCATTTCAATGGGTTCTATACCTACTTGAAACCCAGTAACATGAAAAAATCATAATATTATATTATTTCGATATCCACCCAGCACGCGTAGCAGGACCAATTTTATCTCTATTCTACCCAGGGACCATTTTGGTTATCATTTTAGAAAAACCATACGGTGTGGGTAATTTTGAATGGCTTAAATTAAGCCGTTCAAAAGGGTTACCCACATCGTATGGATTTTTATCGAAAACCCTTTCAATGGGTTACCAAAATTTAATTTAAGCCGTTCATAAGGGTTACCCTTATCGTATGGGTTTTTGTTTAACCGCTTAGAAAAACCCTATCGAAAACCCTTTCAATGGGTAACCAAAATGGTCCCTGATTTAGACACGCAAATAGTAATTTACTATTCACTTATAAAAATAGTCTTGGCCTGCTTGGCAATGCTTTAATCGACTACGAAGCGAGGTGGGCCGCTGCAGTCACCACTTAGTCAGACGGGAGTACTCCAATTAGCCACAATGCGACTGCGGAGCTACATTTCAAGATGCCTCATCTCTAGTTGTGCTCTATGTGCAATAACACCTGCACTGTGAAAGACCTTGCAAACGCAATGCTAGGGCTGTCGATGTGGCTGAATTCTGTGGGCTAATTGCGTAACACACTATCAGTAGGAATCGGTTTCAATTTGACAGTTCAACAACATTCATTGCGTAATTTACGTTGTTGAGCAGACAAATTTTTCTAACTTATGAAGCAATGAATTAGCAATATACTTCAAAATCATTCCGATTCCGATTCAAACCGTGTTGCGCAATTAGGGTGCTGGTCAAAACTCATATACTTAATTTGTAATCATCGATTGATGGACAAAGATAAAGACGAAAGTAAGTTGTTAGAAGAACTATTTTCGTCTTTATCTTCATGGAATCCTTCTAACTAGAAGGACTGTTTCCATTCCATGTCTTAATATCCCGAAAACATCGTTAAGGGGCTATTAGTCTATTAGATAAGAATATATATAATATATATTAAGGTATTTCAAAATGAACCCAACAAACCTTAAGAGGTGCTTAAGACCATCGCACTGAATAACTTTTAATATGGGACCAACTTTGAAATTACAAAAAAAAAAAAAAAGCTGCCCCATACAGCTACAGTAGGAATCGAACAGCTAATTCCCATAGTAAATTTAAGTTATTCAGTTCAATGGTCTAAAGCACTCCTTAAATTTTGTCGGGTTAATTTTGAAACACCTTATTTATAAGAATATATCACGTCAATTTCAGATAAGAAAAGAAAAACGAACTATTTATAAACAAAAGGAAATCCTGCTTCTAATTTGACATCATTAACGTAAAATTAGACCCTTTGTTAATATCCACGTAGCCACACAACCACACTATCAAGAATGCAACCAAGCCCCAAGGTGAGGTTGAACGCTTAACTAGAAAAACACTTTGTAGGTAAGTAAATATGCCTCCAATATGCGGGTGAACATGTTACAATATGCGGGTGAACATGTTATAATCAGCTAAATATAAAAATCTAAAATTAGCTGGTTTTCTCTTGAACTCGAAGCTTGAACTGCAATGATATGCATTGGAAGTAGTTGAATACATCCTGCTTAATGTTAAATATGCTAAAGATGATCGTGAAAATTTTAGAAGTATGCTACACGCTTGTGATCATTAAAATATTGGATTAGTTATTAAGATAGAATAGGAAATGTTTCTGCATATGTTGTAGTTCAATGACAATAAAAGACGTAGTTATGTTACACTCAACATTCCATCTTCAAAAACGACACAAGGTCAGACGGTAGGACGGCATGTCGTAATTATCGGGAGCGAAAAAGAGACAAGACAAAGACGAAAGTGCGGATCGTGTCTATCTACCTCTTTTTAGCGACTTCCAAAAAGGAGGAGTTTATAATTATGTTCGTATGCTTTTTTTTATATATTATTTTTACCAATTTCTCCGTCAATTGTGGACTGGTTTTGATAATTCTTATTTTTTACTGAAATAATTGAATTTGTATAGTAATGGGAATGGCTTTACGTAAACTATAGTCCAGCCGTCGCGAGAATGCGTTCTTGACAACTGTCAGTTTCATATCAACGAATATGTGTTTTGCGAATTTGATCCTTATAGTTACTAGAACTCTCACTACGTCACAGTCGCAGACTGATATCACAAAAATCTATATTGTAGTCAAAGTGAGGTCGCACGGTCATTGCCGGTGCGTTGCGTCGTCACACCGCTATGATTTCAACGCACCGAGTGTAACACGGGCAATGCGGTGTCACAACGCAACGCCGCTTACTACGACGTCGCAGCGCCTCGGTGTTAGGTGTGTCATTCTTTAGTACAATCAACACTGCGCTGCTCTACGTAAGCTACGTTTCTGCTCTGACGCTCGGCATCGCAACATCGTTCTTCGCTTCGTTTCTTTGGTCTCCATAGCCATTGAGCGTGCATTGTGTCGCTGGATGTCATTGTAACGCATCGTGTAGCATGTCACTATGATTTGTTTAAAGGATGCTGCAGCGTCACCGCTCACGCGTCGCAACGCATCGGCAACGTATCGTGTGGCTTCGTTTAGTATCACGTCATGACAATCAAGCAATGCGCCGCTTACTACGACGTCACAGCGCCTCGGTGTTAGGTGTGTCAGTCTTTAGTACAATCAACACTGCGCTGCGCTACGTAAGCTCGTTTCTGCTCTGACGCTCGGCATCGCAACATCGTTCCCCGCTTCGTTTCTCTGGTCTCCTTGTCCATTGAGCGTACGTTGCGTCCCTGAATGTCATCGCAATGCACCGTGTGACATGTCACTATGATTTGTTTAAAGGATGCTGCAGCGTCACCGCTCACGCGTCGCAACGCATCGGCAACGCATCGTGTGGATTCGTTTAGTATCACGTCATGACTATCAAGCAATACGCCGCTTACTACGACGTCGCAGCGCCTCGGTGTTAGGTGTGTCAGTCTTTAGTACAATCAACACTGCGCTGCGCTACGTAAGCTCGTTTCTGCTCTGACGCTCGGCATCGCAACATCGTTCCCCGCTTCGTTTCTCTGGTCTTCATAGCCATTGATCGTGCATTGCGTCGCTGGATGTCATCGCAACGCACCGTGTAGCATGTCAATATGATTTGTTTAAAGAATGCCGCAGCGTCACCGCTCAGCTGTCGCGGTCGCAACGCACCGGCAACGCATCGTGTGGCTTCGTTTAGTATCACGTCATGACTATCCATATATCCCCGTATATACCTTAATAAGGCGCTAAATAAATATTACATTATGAAGGTATGTGTAAAATTGTAGGCAGTGGACATAGCTGAAAAGTGCTAATTTCATCTGATTTGGTATCCACTACATTTTAGTAAATAGTATTTACATTTGGATATTAATAAGTAATGATGTAAGCTTTTAATCTGTTCTAGGTTTTCCCAGTGAATTCTAGTTTGGACTCGTTTTGATGAACTTAAATAATAAGTAGAACATGGATGAAAAAATTTGAAACTTAATCTTTGGTTGTTACTCCACACAATTCTTTTTCAAGCACGTTGTCAACTGATTAAAACGACTAGATAATATCAATATGGTCATACGTATTGATTGTGCATTTCAACATTGACCCATAAACTTGATGGTGCATAATTGTTTGAGAGTTGACCAAAGTACGCCAGTAACACAGTCATGTTCGCAAAAAGAATTAGACTTATTATTTTTAAGCCATTTCTTAAATTTGTTGTATGCTGATGTATACTTGCCTGATATATCTTTTAGATTTATCAGGCAAGAAATTCAATGTTACGTTTTTGCCCATTTCTCTAATTGCTCCCTGGGACAATCGCACCACTCTCATCTTCGTTTAACTCACTTTCTGAGTAATTCATATTAATATCACTGTAAACATGAGGTAAACTACTAACAAAAACTGTCTTAAGAAAATATTACGAACTAAAAACCAAATCTAAAAGTAGTAAGTTAGCGTTTCTTCTGAAATTGCTTCGTCACTTTTTCTACAACATGAAACTGTTTTAGGCGAAATGCTAAACTACACCCGTATTTAAAAATTTGTGTGCTGTAAATTTCTAAATGTCAAAGAATATTTAAAAGTATCATTCATCTCATGTTTATTATGCATCTGTGAAATTAGAAGATTCATTTTCACACGGTGTAAAAATGAACTACTTAAGTCACAGAACAGATAAAAGAGGTTTTTTTTGTTGTTGTGTCACTTAAGTCACGGTCACAGTGCTATAAACAATCAATTAGCTTACACTGTCAAAGGCCTTTGTTAGATCAAAACGCGGAAAGACAAAATCAGATGCTTGTTAACTTCATAAAGTCTTCTTGTTTACACATAATGGGTGTCGCCATTCAAATGATTTCAAGCGTGAACTTGGGTGCAGAAAAAAGTAAGGTGTATTGAACTCGGTAGCTTCCTTCCTTCCTTCCTACGATGTCGTAGTACCTATTGTTCGTTTTTTTGTGTTACCTTTATTTGTCTTTTACCTCTTGGGTGCCTGTTCCGTTGTTATTGTTTTTTTATGCCTCGCTATTGTCATTTGTTTGTTCTTTTTTCAAATTTCTTCTTTAGTGTTATAGCTTTTCACTGGCTTCGATGAAAGTTTATCGTTGTTTATGACAATCTTGTACATAAGTAATGATTATTATTTTTAAGTCTCTTGACATTTCTCGGGACCCTAGGGTCCTGGACTATTGGACCTGTGGAAGGCGTACGAGGGATTGAAGCCAACTCGCAGTGGCCCGTTAGATGTTTTTAATGAAGTGAGGCATCAACTGACAGTTATCCCTGTATGCACTGTGCAAGTAAACCCAAGAACAACCCCCGGTTGGTGTAGGACTATTTCAGGATATGGAAACAATTATGGGTTTGGGTGGCTAAAGTGAACTGGTTATCTAGAACTATGGAAAGACTGTACCCTGCCTGACCAATGTTTTATATAAAACATACAGATAAATGGCAGGGGGTGACTGTTCTGATAGTGACGATAGTGTGTGGGTCTGATAGTGACGTAGCGACATATCCCTCAGTGCTTAAAATGATTAATTATTGATATTGGTTCTAGTTATAAAAATTTTGTAATACCACCTAATAGGCTGGTTTTGCTCAGCCTGCAGAACAATATTACTTATACTAGGTTTATTGTTCGGTAGGTAAGAACTATTGTGATATAAACATAGTTACATCATTCTTCATTCTTAATTGTGGGATTTAAACTATTTTCAATACCCACAGTTGGTTTTTGTCTTCCAAAACTAATAACAGATGATATAACCTATGCCTATGATTATGATTATGAATTTTTCAAACAATGGTTTAATTATTTTATTATATTATGCATTAGTAAAATAGATACACATACGACATAGAAGTATTGAGTACTTAGGTACCTACTGCTTATTTCTTAAGAAATATCTTCCAAAAGACCTGCGAAAGGAGAAATAGAAAATAAATACAGATGTGTGAGAACAAGAAGACAAAAATATGATTTTGTGACGTCATAAACGAAAATATTAAATGTACCCACACATAATGCAAAAAAAAATGTATACTTAAATAAAATTCCGTGTGGTGCCGGACGTAAAGAATAGCTAGCACCTTCCCATTTCTTCCCATGGGTGTTGTAAGAGGCGATAAAGGGACTTACTAGAGAATGAGCAGCAGCGTTCTCTATGCATTTTAACACCATACTACGATCGCCAACCTTCCTGCCAATCATGGCGATTATGGCAACCCCCCCTTATTGGGGGAGGCCTATGTCCAGCAGTGGACGACACCTAGCTTCTGACGTTTCATAAGTACCCATGTAGGCTTATGTGAAATAAAAATATTTTTGATTTGAATTTATTGAATGTATAACCAATTTTTTTTTCGTTTTCGCATTTTGCGTCCTCTCTATCAGTTCCATCTGGTTCCATCTCTATAATGTTGTTACTTATAAGTTCTAATGATTCATCATCATCATCTGCCAGCCTTTTCCCAACTTTGTTGAGGTCGGCTTCCAGTCTAACCAGATGCAGCTGAATACCAGTATTTCACATGGAGCGACTACCTATCTGACCTCCACAACCCAGTTCTGACTTACTGGGTAATACGATACCCTTTGTAAGATAAGGTAGTCAGACTTTCGGGCTTCTGTCGACCCGTAACGACTGTCTACGATCCACGAATGATAGCCGAGAGCACGTGCTTTCCGAGGCATGGTGGGGTCTTGGTATGTAAAGATGGTGACCCATCCACGGATCAACCGTGGCAAGCGTAGTTTAACCTGATCGATCATCCTGTGCGGCTGTTATTATTTAGCCACAAGCTCCTCTAAGGTCTAATGATAACCTCAACCCTAACTTACGCCTTCTTCCCATGGGGGTAGGCAGAAACTATAGAACATCTGCTACGCACCTTACATACTCCTTTTGCTTCGCCTACGTTCATACATCTGGTCATACATGCACGCCGGTTGCGAGTACTACGCACCTGACCTTTCTGAAGAACATCACTTATTTGGTGACTATATGTCCTTCTAGGGCATCCCCTCCCGGCATTTCTCACTCACCTCTGCTTTATAAATACCTTTTGTTAGTCGCCTTTCACTCATCCTCTCCATATGACCCAACCATCTAAGCATACTCTTTTCAATTTTTGTCACTATATCTTCTTTTAATCTGCACCGTTGCCTTATCACCTCATTTTTGTCAAGTCGCCTACATAATTATAATAAGTAAATCAAAAAGACGCTTAATATACATATTTTTTTATAACAGCATATGATCCGTCGGTTTATCCTAGGTTGCCTATATTGTTGACACCTATATTTTCTTCAACACAATAATGAGTAGTTCCTCAAATCGAAGAACAACTGATTCCTGATTTGGTGATTAAAAGCCCTGACAGATACACAGGAAGATACTCCTGCCTATCCTTTTGTTTGATGTTATTCCTGCGTCTCCTATTAAGACCATTACCAACGCCCACGTCGCTATGACCTTTTGATCCCTGGTCGTAAAAAGGTGGTACAAGTTTGAAGCTTTTACGTCTCTGTTTGTATGTGGCCTCTTAGCTTCTAAACAGAGGGATTTATTTTAAGGAGGTTTTAGAGGTATGAGGAACAGAGTGTAAACTTCACTCATCGTCTATAGAAAAGGGAGGATCCTCCGACCAGACTGGTGTTGTGTCTGGTGGGCAACTGCTTGGCGGTTGATGTCGGGATGTTGTATATGCTAGTTGCGCGGTAAACTTTGAATGCGCGATGAAGGATTTTACGTGACGTCAGTGTGACGCGTTGTTCGCATGTGGTGATGTTGATGCCGCTACAAGGTGCTTATTACTTTCAAGCATGATTAATCGGGTTCTTAGATATGTATAAGTAAAATAAATGACACGGCAGTAGTGATAATGGTTTCCTTTTTCTCCTATCCGTAGATATACTGGCAGATCAAGCTGCTATGCCTGGAGCCATGGGCTCTGATCCTGGCTCGGGCAGTCGCTGGTATTCCCTGCTCCTCCTGCTACATAGTCCTGCCGATATACCTGAAAGAAATCAGCGATATTGACCTCAGAGGAGCTCTCGGTTCTCTCCTTATTTTGAATAGGTAAGTTTACTTTTATAATTTGATAAAGGATATTTAATTTTCTTAAAATTGATTGTAAAAAACACCTATACAGCGTTTTACGGAAAGGGTTTATCCATACAAACAGGTTGAAGAGAGCTTTTGAAGGTTCAGAATATCTGTACAAAATTTCAGCTCAAAAAGAATAACTAAAAATATTTGATATTTCCATATTTTATTTTATTTAAATCGCGTGGCGATTATGGCAACCCCGTTTGGCCTATGGCTTCCCCTTTTGGGGGAGGCCTATGTCCAACAGTGGATCTTTCAGCTGATGATGATTAAGTTTTACACAATGTAGGTATCATTATTAATAGGCTAGGGACATGTATGATACATCACGCATGAATATTTTTGAATTTATTTGTTTGAATTTAGTTTTTTTTCCTTTTTTGTTTGTTACATCTTGTATAGAATATAGTTTAACCTTTTTTATTTTTTTCTCTTTTAACTTGTTTTTTATTAAGTTAGCACTGCTACAATTAACGCTTGCTAACGGCTTGTTTTTATTATATAATGTGGTAATCTGTGGAAAATGTTGTAGGTAGTATATTAGTTAAGTTTAATTTTAAGACAACACTGTTTATGCTTAGTATACTACTGTTTATTTTCCCAAATGTAATAAATAAATAAATTTAAATCATAAAAAACG
Source organism: Tiliacea aurago (assembly GCA_948098905.1). Taxonomy (NCBI): domain Eukaryota; kingdom Metazoa; phylum Arthropoda; class Insecta; order Lepidoptera; family Noctuidae; genus Tiliacea; species Tiliacea aurago. Next base: position 15,497,292 of record OX402597.1, on the reverse strand, counting down.
TGTTACCGCACTACGAGGGTCATTATCCATTGTCTGTGTCTGTGCGCCTACACACACACACGCCTGCCACAGCTCTGCGATACGGCGCCGCACAGACACGAGCGGCGCGGGCGCACGATTTGCGGCAGGATCAAACGAATGGATTAAAGGCTTCTACATACCAGCGCGACTTGTCGCGCGACGCGACACGGCACAAAGGCGCCGCGTGTCGCGGGAGGAGCGGTGCCTTTGTGTCGCGTCGCGTCGCGCGACAAGTCGCCCCGGTATGTAGAAGCCTTAAAACGTGTACCGATCAGCTGACTTGGTCTAGTGATGTGTAGAATTCGATTGACAACATTTGATTTTTATTAGTTAAATGTTTCTTAACTTTATAATTCATAATTTCAGCCGAAAGACGTCCACTGCTGGATATAAGCCTCCCCCATAAAGGGGGGAGGGGGGGGGGGGAATATGCCATAATCGCCACGCTTGGCAGGCGGGTAATTATGTAGGTATTATTAAAAAATGTTGCCGTGTAGTTTGTTATCACCAAAAGAATCCGTGCCTTTAGGTAAAAACAAAATCTAATCTATACGAGGTGCTATTTTCGGGTTGACTTCGCCCGTTCCCACATATTTTGTTTGTTTTGTTATTACGGGGCGGCAAACCGTGTTGGTCCAGGGCGCCAAATCTTAAAATACGCAATTGCATAGGTGTCGAGTTCGAAACCAAAGCAGGCACATCTGACTTTTCGAATTCATGTGCGTATTGTATAATTATCACTTGCTTAAAAAAACGGTGAATGAAAACATCGTGAGGAAACCTGAGAGATATTTCTCGACGGCATATGACCCCAAGTCGAGCTGAATGGTGCTGATCCATGCGTCGTGTTCGTGAACGGGCGCTGTCAGTTGGGACTGGTCATCTCTTAGCTGCCACGGCTTATTTTTTTTTGTTTTTAATCTTTTTATCACGAACGCTTCTGACGTTTTGCATCGTTCTCACATGTATAATTTCAATATGAATGATGTAAACAATACTTTGTATCAATATTTTAATTTATATGAAAGTCCGTGGAGTTTCTTGCCCGTTCTCCGTATGAACCTACTATTTGGAATGGGCAACTAGCTTCATATTTGTAATTGACCGACTTCTTGACAATTCAAAAGTGCCTGTGAATGGTTTGATTGTTTTGGTTGCTTTGAGTTTGAGTCAGAGGGCCATGAGCGGCATAAAAACTCTGACACCAGGTTCTGGTGGTTCGGGGTCTGGTTAGTCACCAACAACACGATAAAGAAAGATTTGGCAATTAGCCCCACACTCAAACTTGCTGACGAGTATATATTCCTTCACAGTTTTTCTCGTATTTCTAAAGGCTTCTACAGACCAGCGTGACTCGCGATGCGACAGAAAGGCACCGCTCGTCGCGCGACACGCGGGGCCTTTGTGTCGCGTCGCGTGTCGCGCCTGTATGTAGAAGCCTTAAAGCGAATAGGAAGTGTAGCATTTTATGACGATCCCACGATACTTATTCCTTCACATGCTATAAATATTGTATATATAATATAAATATTGTATATAATATGTTAACATCTATAAATATTTTCTATCTAATAATAGATGAAGGATACATAATTCGATAACATATTGATCAAGGGAAAATTTATGTGTTGCTTATTAAATAAATTCGTCTTATGATTTAATTAATTTATTATAACGGTATTGGTCATGCGTTCGTAACCAACGACAACAAATTAAGTAGTAATCCTTGATACATCGTTATTGGAATGATTGTCTGATTTGAACATAATGATTGTCACACTTTTCGTAAACAACCGTATAAACCTACTTATAATAAACTTAACATAACGTTACGTTTTGTTTCCCCGAAGGGTTGGGCAGAGGTATCGCATCATCATTGCATCTGTTTCTTGTTTGTGCAGAATAAACAAATTTTCTTTCTTTTCATTCTTTTCTTTCTTTTCTTTCTTATCTTTCTTTTCTTTCTTTTCTTTCTTTTCTTTCTTTTCTTTCTTTTCTTTTCTTTCTGTTCTTTCTTTTCTTTCTTTTCTTTCTGCTCTTTCTTTTCTTTCTTCTATCAACGTAGCCAAACTAACATTTCGCATTTCCTATTGCCTCGTTGGTCTAGTGGTCGCAAGCGCTTGCCGAGAAGACACGCTGGCAGAGTGTGCTGCTTAGGAGGAGCTGCCAGCCGTGGTCGACTCGATGGTCGGCAGCGAGGAGTCCTGGGACATGGTGGAATCCTTCTGCGAAACAGTTATGACGTAGAAAGAGGATGCGGAAAGGGATCGGGAGATCTCTCCCACTCACCCGGCCCGCAGCAGGCACACCGGGCGTTGGCAAAGGGCAGATAATGCCCTCTTCCCGCCAAACTCGGGGACGTCCGCTGCCCCCTATCATACAAGACCCGAGGTGGCGACACGTAGTGTTCCACGCACGGCCCTTTCAGACGTCGCGGGGGGGTCAAACACCATATTTTTTTTTTTTTTTTTTTTTTAAGTTTTTCCCTTTTAGTGTTGTTACAAAAACGATTTTTAAACTGATATTTCCAGGGTTTTCGATAGGGTTTTTCTAAGCGGTTATCAAAAACCCATACGATAAGGGTAACCTTTTTGAACGGCTTAATTTATAACCCATTCAAATTTGGTTACCCGGGTTTTGATTGGTGTTTTCTAAGTACCTATGCTCCATTTGAAATAAGATTAGACATTTAAATAAACTTGTTTACAGTCCGTTCAACCAATTTTCTAGTTGAGTTCTATTCCTTAGGCATAAGGATGGCATTAAAAGCAAAAACGCAGTTACGATACCATCTGTTTATTACAGCTGCCATTTGTCATGCCACCAACGCAATAGACGTCAAAATCGGTTGAACGGACTGTGAAGAAGGTTTATTTAAATGTCTAATCTTATTTCAAACGGAGTATAGTTAATCAAAAGCCCATACGGTGTGGCTACTAAGTAGCCAAGCTAAAATGAGCTCTTTTGTACATGCAATAATGATCATATTATACATGTTTTTTTTTACTAATAAAAAAAAAATTAAATACAAATCTCTCGAAAACGGTGCGTCCTAGGCAAAAATAACAGAAATTTAACCGCGCTGTGTAACGGCCGTGCAAGCACCATACCAACATGAATTTAAGTAAAAAAAAAAAAAACTTTAATATCAAAAACCTATACGATAAGGGTTTTTACTGGGTTTCAAGCAAAAACCCATTCAAAGAGATACTTCATGATAAAGGTAACATTTTATACGGCTTAACGGTTGTGCGGTCCCTGATTTCAAGTGACAACACTACAGGCGATGGATGAACCCAAAAAATAAATTATTCACCAATTAATAAAATTAATTTATTTTTGTTTAATCATGTTTTGTTATCGATATATCACGTCTGCGGAGTTTTGCTAGTGAATTTATTTTGACCCTGTATGTTTTGTGTTTATCCATGGGGATACTTCGTGATGATATAGTAAAGATACGTTGAATAAGCACTTAATTATGCATATAAAAGTTCAACGAACAGACTTGACCAGATTGTTTTGTTACGTAATGACCTCTGCGCACCGCTTTTAGAATAATCATTAGACCGTAGGTACTTTGTTAGAGAAGTAGGCATACGTAGTATTATTGATTTTATCCATAACAATTTATATTATGCGTATGGTACCTATTTACAAAGAAAAACATGACTTGAATGTGCCCTGGCGGCTGAGAGTGTGTCATGCTCACTCAAATGTCTCGCTGATGGTGGCGTGTGTGTTGGATCATTAAGTTCCCTTCAAAATGGTTGAGCTAAATGGTGCTGATTAATGCGTCATGTTCGTGAACGGGCGCCGTCAGTAGGGACTGGTCATTTCTTAGCTGCCACGGCTTATTTTAATTGCTTTTTATATTTTTATTACGGACGCTTTTAACTTGCACATCTTTCTACATTGTTCTCACATGTATAATTTCAACATAAATGATGTAACCAATACTAATGTAAGAATATTTTGATTTAAAAGAGTGTCCGTGGAGTTTCTTGCCCGTTCTTCTCCATAGGAACCTACTACGCTTTGGAATGGACAACTAGCTTTATCTCTCTGACTGACCGACCCCTTGACAATTCAAAAGTGTCTGTAATAGGTATATTTGAAATAAATTGTTTGAGTTTGAATGCTTATATAAATTCCGAGTTCCGTATGGTGGGTCCGGCACCACACGGAACTCACGGTAAAGAATAGCAACATCATATTTCTTTCCGTGGGTGTCGTAAAAGGCGACTAACGGACTTACTAGAGAATGGGCAGCAGCGTTCTCTAGCATTTTAACACCATACTGCGATCGCCAACCCGCCTGCCAAGCGTGGCGAGTATCGATGAATAGTTGGCAACCCCCCCCCCCTCCCTCCAAATATTTGGGGGAGGCCTATGTCCAGCAGTGGACGTCTTTGGCTGAAATGGTGAATGATGATGATGAAATTCTGAATTGAGAAACAAGAATAGTCTCTCTACTAAAACTACTCTTAAAAAAAAACGTGAAAAAATTCTGAATTGAGAAACAAGAATAGTCTCTCTACTAAAACTACTCTTAAAAAAAAACGAGTCTTCTTTAGACCACACGACTGAAGTAAAACAGAAATCACCGTTCGCTAACAAAAGAAGTTTTACTTCAAAAAAGCTGCGGTCTTGTGAGTGTATTAACAGCCAGTGTGAATTTATAAAAATACCTATTAAGGCGACGATAACCGCCTTTTTATGATTTTATACAGATCACGTCTAAACGAGTAGTGTTAATGATTTGATAAAAATATATGTTAAATTAGAGCATTTTTTCAATAACTTAATGTGTGAATATTTTAGATTATGTTTATGTAGTGAAATTAATTTGTAAAGTTATGTCTAACGCGGATAAAAAACTGAGAATGGCGCAACATTGCGTATTTTTCTGAAACCTTCACCAATTTAAATATAATTTAATTATGGTTCTTTTAGTATACGCGTTTTATTAATGACGCATTAGTAATGCGTCAAATTGGGGACAGCGCTCTTTGATAGGCGAGTCCTATTACTGGCTGAACGTAGGACGCGTTGCGTGAGCTCAGTACAGAACACGCAAGCTAACCACTCAAGGACACTGGCACATATCTCCGTCTTAAGGGGGACGGCCCGCGGTGGTAACGCCGTGTGTTCCATGTTTAAAATTTAAACAACAATCGTTCGCCTCTTTCCGTAACGCTCTCATCACGCATTCACCAGCTTACTCCCCAAGTCAAGCGTGCGTAAAGAAGTATTACTTATTTTTTTTTTATTTCAGGTTCATCAAATCAGATTACGGCTCAAACCCTCAGCCGTGAGAACGTTATAGGCTGATTAGAATAGAAATAGAATAGAATACTCTTTATTATGTACACCATAAAAGTTACAGATATAAATGTTTAAATTTTACATAGGGTGACACAATGGGCGGTCTTATCGATTATGCTATGCTATGCTATATCCAGACCCGAAACTACTATTATCGACAATTCCCACTGTTAATTCTACATGCAACAATTCAAACCCACGCCATACAATGCAAAATTCAGTCCCTAATCCACAGTCATTTGTATTATCCCCAGAAACATCGGCTACCTAATGAGCTACATCTGTGCAGACATCCTGAGCGTGAAGACGATGCTGTGGCTCGGGCTCCTGGTACCCACTGTGACCTTCTTCATCTTCCTCGCGATGCCTGAGACTCCTGAATACCTGGTGAAGCAGGGGAAAGTTGATGTGAGTACCATAGCATTATAAGCATAGGTTGCTTAGAGCTATTGCATTGCAATGTATGTTATTTGGCCATTTTTAGCATTTAACTATTTCTTTATTTAACTATAAACAAAGTAAAAAAAAAAAAATCTGATACAAAAAAATTAAATTGTTTAATGGTCGTTTATTTTTCACTTTTTAGTTGTCGTACCTACTCCACAAAAAAATGTATACAGCTAATTGCTATGTAAACAACAGTGATAGGAAGTTGTGTGACACCAGCAAGATACACAAAATCTAAGTAAGCTGGATGAATAATACTTATTTAATCAATAAGTATTATTCATCTAGCTTACTCTAAAACTGCCAAAACAACTTAAAAAAAAATCGTACGGGACCATCGCGCAAGCTTTCTCTACCAAATGAAAATAACTTTCAAAATTAGTCCAAAATTTATGAAAATATCGATGAAATAAAAGTCATACAGACGAACATAGTAGTAGCAGAATCTTCTCCTTTTTAACCGACGTCCAAAAAGGAGGAGGTTCTCAATTCGTCTGTATGTTTTTTTTTTTTTGTATGTTTGTTACGCGATTACTCCGTCAATTATGAACCGATTTTGAAAATTCTTTTTTTGTTTGAAAGGGTATACTCCCGAGGTGGTCCCATTGCTACCAAAGGACCAGAATCTGATGAGGGAATCCCATGGAAATCGAGGGAAACCCTCAAATTTTATATGCAAACTTATAGCGATTTGGGAACTTTTTATAGTAACTCGTGCATTTGCTCTCGGAAAGCACGATTTGGTGAAGTGGAACTGATGAAGGAGACCACAGATGGCCACCGGAACAATAAACTAATGAGTACCTATTTAACGGGTTGCGATTAAGCTATTTATGCTCGTCACTATGCATATGGTGAGTGGCAGTTCTCCTGGTTCTTAGCAGGAGAACTCCTCAACAATCAACGTCCCAGCATCGGGAAAAGCAATATTTTATAAAAGGTGATGAGCAGTTAACATAAGGCTATTGTAATTTAGATAAAATCAAAACTGAGCCACTAAAAAGAGTAAAATAAAAAACTTTTTACAAAAAAATAGTGACCGACTACCAAAAATAACACTACAAAATGAAAAATAACTTTAATTTCGGAAGTCGGTGGAAAAAAACTCAAATACAGATCCAAAGACACCGACTTCCGAAATTAAAGTTATTTTTCATTTTGTAGTGTTATTTTTGGTAGTCGGTTACTATTTTTTTGTAAACAATTTTTTTTTGACATCGGTTATAAATACGTAACAAGGAGTGCTCCAAGAAGGCCCGTGAAGTGCACTGGTATGCGGTGCCTCATGCCAATATACCTACCCAAGCCCTGCCGGATTGATTTGTTCTCCATTAACAAATCCTATGGCAAAAAGAATCCAATAAAAATTGACGTACCTATCAAAAATTGAGTAAGTTGGTCGGACTGCCTCGCGGGTCCTGAGTTCCCATCAGGAATTTATCATTAGTAGCTCAGGGCCTGGACTTTTGCCCGATTGAAGGCAATAGGGCTCACCTTGTTACATGGGAAACACATAGAATAGAATACTCTTTATTATGTACACCATAAAAGTTACAGATATAAATGTTTAAATTTTACATAGGGTGACACAATGGGCGGTCTTATCGCTAAAAGCGACCTTTTACAGACAACCTTTGGATCGATTAAAGGGAGCAGGAGAGACAATATTACAGGTAGTCAGTGGTGTACCATTAACATATACAATAAATACATACATACACAAAGCATACACTTATCTAATAAATATATACAATGAAATAATAATACACATGAAACAAGAGCGTTTCACCTACCTGGCGAATATAATAAGGGGTGCATCGAGCAGACCAGTGATCTTCGGTGATCAATGCTACCTATTTCAAAGCAAGTCTTCTAATTGGAAGTGAGCTATAAGCGCACACTAGTGCTATGTTGCAACTTGCAAGACCAAGCTTATAGAATCAGTCATATCTACAGCTCCATACAATTATTAGTGTTTCTTTGTTCAAAAATGACCCTTGAGTGAAGACTTTTTTTCATAGAGAGTTTTCTTTTCATACCTGTTATAAAGTACTGGCCTGCCATTAACAATAAAAAAACCTAATATACAACATTAGTTGTTGTTTATACTAAACCCGAAAAGGGGTCATTATACTCATCATTTAGAACAGTTTTTTCTATGGGACCAACCTTGACATCGCGAAATAAAAAAACTTTTAACAAAAAAATAGTAATCGACTACCAAAAATAACACTACAAAGTGAAAAATAACTTTAATTTCGGAAGTCGGTGTCTTTGTATCTGGATTTGAGTTTTTTGCCACCGACTTCCGAAATTAAAGTTATTTTTCACTTTGTAGTGTTATTTTTGGTAGTCGGTTACTATTTTTTTGTAAAAAGTTTTTTATTTTTCAGTTTTTAGTGGGTTGTTTTGAATGTATCTAAGTTACAATAGCCTAATGTTAACTGCTCATCACCTTTTATAAAATATTGCTTTTCCCGATGCTGCGACGTTGATTGTTGAGGAGTTCTCCTGGTAAGAACCAGGAGAACTGCCACTCACCATTATGCATAGTGACGAGCATACATTGCTTAATCGCAACCCGTTAAATAGGTACTCATTATTATATTGTTTCGGTCGCCATCTGTGGTCTCCATCATCAGTTCCACTTCACCAAAAGGTGCTTTAAAAAAAAATGCACGAGTTTCTATAAAAAATACCCAAATCGCTATAAGTTTGAAAATAAAATTTGAGGGTTTCCCTCGATTTCCATGGGATTCCCTCATCAGATTCTGATTTGGTGCCAGTGGGACCACCTCGGGAGTATACCCTTTCAAACAAAAAAAGAATTTTCGAAATCGGTTCATAATTGACGGAGTAATCGCGTAACAAACATACAAAAAAAAAAAAACATACAGCTGAATTGAGAACCTCCTCCTTTTTGGAAGTCGGTTAAAAATCAGCTGTTCCATACATTTTGTCGATTTAAGTGAACACAAATGTAGGGAACAGCGATTTTTTTTTTGCGATTTCAAGGTTGGTCCCACAGAAAAAATTGTTCAAAATGATGAGTACAATGACCCCTTTTCGGGTTTACTATAAACAAAAACTAATGTTGTATAAGCAGTACCCCTTTGTAGGTACTCAAAATATTATATGTCGTATCTCTGTGTATTTTTCTGTGTGTACATAAATAATAAAATAAATAAATAAAACTAGGACAAAGTCTACTGAATCCGAAAGACAGACAAACAGTTATATCGGTAAAATTAATTTGTTTAGAATTAAATACAGAGAAAAGATATAAATGAATGAATAAAAAGATACCGTTGGGTGATCGTTTAACGCCAAAAATATGTAAAGAGTCCACAATCACATGCAAAAAAGAAGAATGGCAGGAAAAATATATTAAAAAATTAAATATTTTTAATAAAAAAACAGTCAACACAGAATATCAATTTGCATTAGAATATAATACAAAAATAACTAATACAAAAACACTTTGCATTGATCTCTTCCGAGCTAAATCGGAAACTATAGCGTCATCAATATTCCATTTAAGTGTCATTTAAATTCATTTTAATTCAGTTCCGTAATAATTATAGCATTATTGTTTGTTCTTATGTTAATAATACGATGTTAACACTGTTATTGCAACAATAGGTAGTAATATTGATAATCTTGCGGATAAAGTGTACAAAATGATTTATATGAAGGACGCGCGTAAACTGTTTAAGACGGAGATATATGCCAGTGACCTTGAGTAGTTAGCTTGCATGTTCTGTACTGAGCTCAAGCAACGCGTCGTACGTTCATCCAGTAATAGGACTCGATCAAGGAGCGCTGTCCCCAATTTGAAGCATTATTAATTTATTATACACAAAACAAAAGGTATTTTAATAAAACGCATAGACTAAAAGATCAATAATTAAATTATCTTTAAATTGGTGAAGGTTTCAGAAAAATACGCTTGGTAGATTTTGCGCCATTCTCAGTTTTTTATCCGCGTTAGACATAACTTTACAAATTAATTTCACTATGTCATATAAACATGATCTAAAATATTCACATATGAAATTATTGAGTGAATGCTCTAATTTAACATATTTTTTTTTTCAAATCATTAGCACTACTCGTTTAGACGTGATCTTCAGTATAAAATCATTAAATGTCGGTTATCGTCGCCTTAAAAGCAAAGTAGAAACTCTTCAATACGTATATTGCTTCAGATTTACTTACCTCGGTAAATCAATCAATCTGCCCGCCTTTTCCCAACTACGTTGGGGTCAGCTTCCAGTCTAACCGGATGCAGCTGAATACCAGTGTTTTACATGGACCGATTGCCTATCTGACCTCCACAACCCAGTTTACTGGGTTACACGATACCCCTTGGTAAGACTGGATGTCAGACTTTTGGAGTTCGGCTACCCATAACGACTATCAAAGTTCTAAAAATGACAGCCGGGACCAACGGCTTAACGTGCACCCATCCACGAACTGACCGCGGCAAGCGTTGCTTAATAATCAGTGATTTACGCAGTTTAAAAAAACAATATTGTCATAGACTAACCCCCTTTGTATAAATTGTAAATTTGGAAATAAAGTTTATTCTATTCTATCCTATCAACCCGTGCGGCCGTTATTACATATTTAACCACGAGCCTCTGCCTGCCGGAATATACTTACCTTGGTTAATGGAACCGAAATATTTGTGGTCACTTCGTCTTTCGTAAAATTTGGGACCAACTAGATTGTATACTATCTTAGTATTTGTTCTATTATAGGAGATGCTCCATTTTGTAAATTAAAATTAATTAATTTAATATTCCTTTCAATTGACAAAAATTTAAATTGCCAGAAAACATCACCAAACAATAAAACAACTAACTAACACAGTAAATGGTTACATTACAGGAAGCCAAGACAGTCCTGGCATGGCTGCGGGGTGTCAGCGTGATGGATCGTGGAGTTGAACAAGATATTGAGAGCATCGTGAGGGTTGACAAGCAAACGCAAGCTGACACGCAGTCTGTCTGGAAGATTATAAGTAAGTATACTATTAATAATATAAATTCCGTTGTTTAATGGAGATTGTCTATTTCTATCTGGTTTGATAAGAGAAGTGGTGAATATATTTAGCAAGATCCAAGATCCTTCCATTGATTTCCTAAGTTTCTAATTTACAACCCTCACTTGAGTATTTTCTTGGCACAGAGCCAAAAGGCGGCGTGAAAACGTATTTAAACGCAACAGTATTACCTGCCATAAAACTGCTGACCCCAATACTATACAATACTTTGTTACTACTGGCAAGAAGTCTCTTACAAAACCTACAAAGCGTAGACATTTTGATATATCTCAATTCTAGATCCAAAATACCACCAGACACGACGATATTCCGTCTCACATTCAATGCAAAGTCATCAACATAGTCCTAAACCATTATTTTTTCTTTCTCTACAGTCCAAGACAAACCAACCTTCAAAGCCTTCATAATAACGCTCATAATCAAGATAACACAACAGTTCGATGGCTACCTCATCGTGCTCATCTACGCCGGCTTCGTCTTCGAAAAAGCTTCGGAGTCCATCAGTCTGAAGCTCAGTCCCAACAAGCAGGTCATGATGATCGGAGTAGTGCAGCTGTTGGGGTCTATTGTAGCTACTTGCTTTGTTGAAAAGACTGGCAGAAAGGTGAGACTATTTTTGATCTGTTAGAAGCTGTACGATCTTCGATTACGATTCTTCATAGTAAATTTAACAGGATTCTTTTTCAATTGCACTATAGTTTTCAACAGAATCATGATAGCTGTAGTATGTAAATTCGAGAATATCTTTGTTAAGAAAGAGGTATTCCCGAAAATATTTGTGGAGCGCAAAAAGTTTGTACAAAAAAATAGGAATGGCGGATCTGAAATCCTATTTACAAACTGATAGGTGCGCAAGCGTTGTTTATAGTAAGTTTGTCTTTGTATACGGGAATGAGAGAGACAGAAGAACCACATATTATAGTCTTACCGGCTAAGTCAAACACAATCCTTCGTCCGCGTCTTCCTGTCCTTAGAGCGAATAGTACCGATGTCCGATTTCACCACGAAATTAAATTCTCTGCCAAGAGATACCTAATATTCAGTCTGTCCATTCCAGCTTCTCCTAGTAACAACATCGTTCGCCGTCGGCGTGGGCATGGTGATCCTATCCGCGTGGTTCTACATGACGTCATCAGGCTTCTGGCTGCCCGGCTGGCTTCCCGTCCTGGCCATGTGTCTGTGCATCTTCGCTGATGCTGCAGGGTTCCAGCCTATTTCGTACATTATTATCACGGATCTGTTCACTTTCCAGGTTGGTTATCGAACCTTTTGAATGATCTCTGTCGTTATAATCTAGCGCAAAGAAAATATTATAGGTTTTAAAATCTCTCTTCAACGTTTTATTAATTGTATAAATAACTCACAGTACTTAGTTAATCATCTTATAATGTACACGTGTGAACGCTAAAAATATTTTAGCCTTTGATTCCTGCCTATTTAATATGTACCTTCAATAATTGCAAGGATGAAGCTTCAGCGTTAATAGTTCTAACATTGATTTGACATCACTTCAACATACAATATTATGCATGATCCAGTCACGTCACCATTGCCGGACTACCGCCATGGGATCTGGAGGCAAAAGTCGTCGCGCACATTTGGGAGTGGCGCGAGGAGGCGAAACGCCGGGGTAAAACTCCGTTGCCGTGAGAAATCACGGCACTGCGGACAGAGCTCCGGCGGGATCTCATGGCGGCATGGAGAGCGCGATTGTCGCAACCCAGCGCTGGGCACGCCACAATTGAGGCGATAAGTCCTCTCTTTGAGGAGTGGCTAGAGAGGCGCCACGGCGTCGTCACTTTCCGCCTGACGCAGGTCCTCACCGGACACGGTGGTTTCGGGAGGTTCTTGTTCAGGATAAAGCGGGAGGAAACACCCGGGTATCACCACTGTGTGGATCGCCCGGAGGACATGGTGGAGCATAGCTCCGCTCAGAGCGGGAGAAGTTATTTCACAATTACACAGCCAAAAAAAAAAGTCACGTCACCATTAGAACTAAACCTTGGCAATAGGAATGTTCCGAAAATACCATAATTACTTCATATTGTAGTCTCGAAGACTCCTCACAACAGTAAATCATGGCTGAAGTATTTCGACCCGACATTGCCGTCAAAGATTATCAAAACGTTTATTTTCATAAGAAAATACCAAAATAAACAAAACATTCTCCATTCTCCTTTTCAGCTCCGTGGTACCGTATCAGCCTTCGCGAACGTCTGCGCGAAAATGAGCAACTTCGTCCAAACGAAATGGTTCACCATCCTCTGTGAGCTCATCGGTATCCACTGGACCTTCCTATTCTTTGCCATCGTCTGCTTCATCGCCTGCTTTTACACGGTCATCTACTTCCCGGAGACCAGGCAGAAGACCATCGAAGAAATATACTCCAAGCTGTCAGGTAAGGTCAAAAAGGATGATAGTAGGATTGAGTCTGTACCTTAAGATATTGGCCAATATATTGTGTAGTTTTTATCTGTCATAGTCCAAACTGGACGAAGGCCTCTCAGATATTGCCACACTATATATTAGATGGTTTTATTGCATTTGTAGATATCGATACTTTCTAATTTATTAACAACTAATCTGAATTTATGACATCATCCGTATTGTCTTAATCCAATGAAACTGTTTTGGTTTTACTCAAGGTTGTGGTAATATTATAGATTTACCGTTCACCAAAAGTTTTCACATAATTATGGTGAAAGTAGACGTCATTCCGGTCTACCCCAACGATACACAAAAATCTTCCCTATGAGGTGGTTAAAATCGTCTCAAGTAATTTTAAATGTAAGCCCAAATAACCAGACACACGTCTATGGGCCCTATTGTTTTAATTCAATATTGTGATTACGTGTGAAGTTATTTATAATTGTGTATTTAATGTTTAATTAATTTATATACTTTAATTTTACTGTGACATTACACTATTAGTGTGACATTTGAATACACTAAGTGTATTTAGTGTCGAATGTTAGTTGAAATGGGCACCAGACCGTAGGTTTGTTGAAATAAAGTTTTTTGTGTGTTGGGTAAGATTAGGTCTACTTGAACCACAAATCACTAAATCAAATCAATACGCGCACGTGGGCCTTAATATAGTGTCTGAACGATGTCTGTAATTGTTTCGTGTTTGATAAGAAAATGTTGTGTGTAACTTTTAGCTCTACAAGAAAAGTCTCAGTTAAGTATATGTCCATCTTCTTCTTTAATATTTTCATGACAATTGGTAGGAATGTTTAAATGTTTTTCTGGGTTAATAATAGAGAAAGCTGCGTTGGTTTGAGTTAAATGTGCGGTTTTATAAATTCTAAAGTGACCATGATGTATAAGTCCATAATGTTTGGAAATATGTGCACGTTATAACGTTATCGTGGACAGAAATTTAAAACCGTCTTCATATATTTCTATACATTTTACTTCCCCGTGCTATCGTGATGCTGTGGACCCCCACGATAATATCGTCATATTAGAAGTTATAAAAGCACACAATGGGTTTTCAATCTAAGCACTTTTGACGAAACCGTTAAAACAAATTAAACATTTGGCAAGCTTTCTTAGGTCCTTAAAATTAACTGCTTTATGTACATGGCCATGTCCGTTACTGTCTTCCCGACCTACATATATCAGTACCCCAAGTGTAAGTTTGCAAGAGAGTAAACGTAACTATTTCGTTTGCGTTAAAATTTAACCGATAGATCATAATGCTAAGAATATACGGGTCAGAATAAAAATCTTAACGCAAACGCGCTAGTTACGTTTACTCACTTGCAAACTTACACTTGGGGTACAGTTTCAAGTTTGCGTAAGTTTTCTTCATGTAGCCCGTTTTCTTATGCTGATAAATGTAGGATTAGATTTGTCTGCCTTGGTAATATGACAGAGTAGGTACTGCTTTTAATAGAGTAAAATATCGCTTTTGGATTGTTTTCGGACAAAAAATGCTCTAAAGGGCTGACTTAATTTTCATGTTGAAAGATATTTCAAAGATGTGGTTGAGTTAAATACCTACACATGTGAATTGGTAGTGAGTATAAAAGTGTGTATGTGCCTGCTCCAGTGTTTCAAAATATACGTAGAACAACATTTTGAGTATTTTTGAGTTCTACAATGATACAAAGAGTTTGTGTATTCTTATTATATAAGATATCGTAACTTCCAAATAAGTTATTCACTGTTAAAAATAATATGAATTGTAATAATTGTAATGTCTTCCGTATTATTAAAATAATTGAAGGACATTTTAGTCAAATGTCAATTCAAAGAACAAAACTGTAACGTGTAATTTTTTTGTGGATAATTATTTAACTAAATATAATAATTATTTTAATAACAAATGGTGATCCAATAACATTTATCTGGGTTTTGTTTGAATGGAACAGTATCAGATACTTAATTCAATTTATTTATGGCAAGAAGTTGTTACAAACTATTGAATGATACAAAATTTGTCTTCCTTGACCATATCATAACTTTTCGTGTTGACGTGATAGCAAGCAATATCCCAAGCTTAAATCTACTAACGATGGTGTACCGGGTTATCAAATCACGGTGATGATGGTGGTAGTTCCCTTCCACTCGACCTCACCATTGTCCTTTTAGCTGTACGTGAGATGTTTCCTTTATGGGTGTCTTCACATCAAAGCCATCATTGGCATTCTTTAGCATCATTTTTAAACAAAAGTTTTTCCGACTTGCAACGTTCTGAAACCGGGCTAACCCGGCTTTGGTGTGTACACACTTTTAAAGGTATCGAAAGAAAAGTACAGTTAATTATTTTAGTAATTAATTAACTACGAACAGTTTAACTGTACCAACAGTAGTAGGGGGCCAAAACATTTTTTTTTTAATCCTAGCACTTTCAACGTTTTATAATACAGAGTTGTAACTGAAGTAGTTGACTGTACTTTTTGTTCTTTTACGTACTTATATTAAATTTAATTTAAATTGTGAATAAATATTTTTAATCATAATTAACGAGCCATGATATTGCATATTTATTAGTCTGTAAAATAATTGTTAAAAATAATGTAAATATTTTTTTTAATTTATGAGCCTTATGTAAAAGGTAATCCTAAAAGGATTTTAGTTCTTAAAAACGCCACCAGTGTTGTGACTAGCACCATTAAGAAAATTAATGTATTCTTTAATTTATTTAAATTACAAACTGATTATTGATTGCAGAAACGTTAAACGTTACAAAAATTATTGACAAGCATTAATTTTACATTTATTTAATTAAAACAGAAATGTATAAATGTTTTAAAAATAAATGACACAATGTGACCTACTTATTAGTTCCATAATCTCCTGACAGAGGCGCCGCCACTGTCACTGCCAAACAAAACAAATAACAATTTAAAATCACATCTTCTCTCACTAACGCCATCTAGTGAGAGAAGATGTGATTTTAGTAAATAATATTTTATTTTGACCGGCTACTTGCGGGGATGCCGTCATGATGGTGCGTTTTGAAAGGCAAAAAATTAGAAGTAAATTGTAAATATGTGATAATGATAATAATAATTTTAAAATAATAATAAGATGAAGACTTGTTAATAATAAACACTTGAACAGTTATCAAATGCATGTTTATTTTTATGATGAACCTTTTACTTTCTTTAAGACTTCGGGTGATCAAACTCCTTTTATTTCACACTTTTTTTTAATAAGATAATTAAGCTACCATCACCCCTTGTTTCCCCAAAGGGTTGGGCAGGGTGTACCTATAGTTCCTCTACCCACATTTGGGCAGTGTCGTTTAAATCCCATAAAATAGGGGGAGCCTGTTGCCATCAACCGAACACAAATCCAGACTCCGGGCTACTGAGAAATTGCTGATAGAAAAACCCCATAACACTTTGCATGACCTGGGAATCGAACCTCGGACCACTAGAACAACGAGGCAATATCATAATAATTCTTACATAAATTACATAAATACATCAAGAGGTACACTGTCACCTCTCTAAACTGACTGACGAATCTTTTCCTATCCTTCTAAATAAAAAAATGCGTTGTTCTCTTATTAGATGCCATTAGCTTAACGAATATTTCTGGAGGTCGGATGATAAAGCCATCCAGATTAAAAGTTAAAATCTCTACAGTACTATGCAAAGGGCTTTTTAAAATGTAACACCTCCTCAGGCTAGGAACAACCTATTTGTTTTCAAAATAATTTTCTGACTACAAAACATTTAAAAGCAGATTGTTACTAGTTACAATTTATTAGGCGTATTTCTACTCCCGTGAGGCGGCGAGCCTCCTTGCCGGACTACCGCCATGGGATCTGGAGGCAAAAGTCCTCGCGCACGTCTGGGAGTGGCGCGAGGAGGTGAAACGCCGGGGTGAAACTCCGCTACCGCGAGAAATCACGGCACAGCGGACAGAGCTCCGGCGGGATCTTATGGCGACATGGAGAGTGCGATTGTCGCAACCCAGCGCTGGGCACGCCACAATTGTGGCGATAAGTCCCCTTTTTGAGGAGTGGCTAGAGAGGCGCCACGGCGTCCTCACCTTCCGCCTGACACAGGTCCTCACCGGACATGGTTGTTTTGGGAGGTTCCTGTTCAGGATAAAGCGGGAGGAAACACCCGGGTGTCACCACTGTGTGGATCGCCCGGAGGACACGGTGGAGCATACGGTGGAGGTCTGCCCAGCTTGGGCGGAGCACCGCCGTGTCCTCACGGAGGCGATCGGCGGCGGCGATCTCTCGCGTCCGGCCCTGGTTCAGGCCATGGTTCGGAGCGAGAGTGCATGGGAGGCCGTCACCTCCTTCTGCGGATTAGTAATGCTTGCGAAGGAGGAGGCGGAACGCGTGAGGGAGAGGCAAGGTTCGCGCCCTCGCGCCCCTAGTCGCCGCAGAAGACGCCCCGGGCGTCGGGAGTCGCAAGCCGATTTCCGGCCACCGTAGGCGTGGGCCTGCGGACGGTGAGTGATGGGTAGCTCACCATCCGGTAACGACCAGGCCCGGGTCGACGGCGCGTCGTATTCCACGCGCGCCTCAAAGAGTTGTCAGCTTGGCACACAGGCAAATGAAGGAATACGGGTGGGTTTTAGTCAGTAAAAGTCTGACACGCCCTCCCGCTCCGCCCAGAGCGGGAGAAGTTATTTGATAATTTCCCACCTAAAAAAAAAAAAAAAAAGGCGTAGGTATCGATTCTTGAAGTGAGCTGTCATTCTACCAGATGCTGATGGGAAAGGATGGGAATCATTGACATAATAGACTGGCCATACCATAGATAATACACTATACGTAGGGGCCATACCTATAAAATTATCTACAAAAATGGAGCACTTAAAAATGGACTCCTTTCGTAGGGTTGTTACTGCAAGTGCGAGAGTTTAGGATAAGATATGTTATGTATATATCTGTGTATCTATTTTTATTGTTTTTTCCCCACTATATGTCCAGAAAAATCACTGTCCATTCGAAACTTCCAAAGTTGCCTGGAAGAGATCGCAGAAAGCGATAAGGCCCCATTGTATGTTCTGTAGCGTTTGATTTAATTTTTGTTATACATAGAAATAGAATAGAATAGAATACTCTTTATTATGTACACCATAAAAGTTACAGATATAAATGTTTAAATTTTACATAGGGTGACACAATGGGCGGTCTTATCGCTAAAAGCGATCTTTTACAGACAACCTTTGGATGGATTAAAGGGAGCAGGAGAGACAATACTGCAGGTAGTCAGTGGTGTACCATTAACATATACAATAAATACATACATACACAAAGCATACACTTATCTAATAAATATATACATATAGTATACAATAATACACATGAAACAAGAGCAGGGAACTGTGTTAACATCATCATCTTAATGATGATGTTTAAGGAGAGAGGAAGTGTAGTATTTTTATGGTGTACAATAACGGACGGGTGTTTATTAAAAAAATAAACACCCGTCAAATGTGAATGACACTATAATATAGTAGGAAGGCAGGTACTGCTTGCTAAATTACAGCAGCAAGGTGTTTTTTTTGTAAGAGAAAAGCCGAAGTGAAGCCGATTTTACCTCTCCTATTTAACAACTTTTCTTATTTAATTAAATGGTTCATAATTATCTTACGGCTTAACTCATTAACGTTACTATCTGTGAGTTTGTTAAAACTCAGAAAAAATGTTGATGTTTCGATACCCTTTTGCTGCTCAAAAACCTCCTGTAGAATACTGGGTGATGCAGGTCAAGGTTATCATACTTATGTATATAATGTGAAAAATACTCGCTACTGTTTATCAAAATTGCTTCAAGATCTTTCAAGAATTTGCTGCGAAACTTTGCTGCCTGAGTTTTCCATAGAATTTTAACCATATAATAAATAGGCTTCTCGTATCTACATAAGCCTTTCATTACTTAAATGGTTCATATATTATCTCATTAACATTACTATCTGTGAGTTTGGTAAAACTCATATGAAATGTTGATGTTTCAATACGCTTTTGCTTCTGAAAAACACTTTTGACCTATTGTCGGAGTCAGTCTATCTGTGAAGGATGTCTTCAATCCTTTCCTATTTCAGCTGGAAGTTTGTTATTGCGATATCAGTACATATTTTAAAGGTGTGAATAATATATAGTTTGTCTTGTATAGTTTTAGGTCTACTGAAGTATTCTTGAAACCAGCCGCGGCCGGTAAATAGTTCCGAAAAACGCTGATAGATGACGCTTTACGTTTGTAGCTAATTCTTGAATCGCGGTGTTAAGATTCTCCGTAATTGAATGACCACATTGACCACCCTGATTTTTCAGTTTTATGGTATCGGGATTAGCTCGTGGCCAACCACACCAACATCCTACAAGTTTGTTTGCCCACGCGGACCGCAGTTTTTAATCGTTGTCTCTGTGTGCGCACAAGCCACCTAGCACCTACTAGGCACTTGTGCGGACACAGGGGGAGCCCACCGTGCTGCTCGGTGAATATTCACCGACGTGGTCGCGGAGGCTACGCCCTGAAGATGCCCAAACCCGGCAAGCGCGGCTCGCTGGGCCGCGATGCCGGGTCCCAGGAGGCCCACTCAGCGTTGGACCGGGCGACGTCCCTGCCGAATATCGGCGTCGCATCGTCCGGTGCGCCGCCGGCTGGACCACCACAAACAAGAACCCCGGAAGAGGTAAGAAGAGGGGGGGGAACGAGCACCTCGAAGGCTGCTGGCCCACCGACGACATCGGCGCCTGCGCGCGTTGCGCCAACGCCGCCGTCGAGCCGGCAGCACGCGGTGTCTATCCGCCCCACCGCGTTCCGCCCAGTGCCGATACAGGCACCGGGGCCTGCCGCGAACCCAGGCCGCGCGTCGCAAGCGCGCGCGGCAGCACCGCCCGCGCGGATGCCCGCGCCCGCGTACTCCCCCGCGCCCACCGCGCGCGCCCCCGCGTCCCCTACGCGCGCCGCCGCGCCCACCGCGTGCACCGCCGCGCCACCGCCGTGGTTCGCGTCGCCACCCGCACCCTACGAGACCTCGCACCACCAGCCGCCGCAACATCAAGCTGTGCTAGCTTCGCGCACCGCCAACCCCGGCCCCCGCCGCTCGCTGGCGGGCCCGGCGAAGGCTGAGCGGGAGCGGCCAGCTAGTGCCGGCCCACACTCTCGGTCGGCACTCCATTTAACAAAGGCGCCCGCATCGCCGGCGCCCCTCAGAGCCTCAGCCTGCGACTCGCCCGCTATGCTGTCGGCATGCTCCTCACGTGTGGGGTCGAGCATGTCGCTGGGTTCTGCGGGCTCGGCCGCTTCCGGTCACGGAGATGTGTCCCCGGACACGACCCCGCGATCCGGCGTGCGGCCCAACGTGGGAAAAGCTGACGTCACGCCTATGTCACAGGCATCACCGACCCCGTCGCTGGGGTTTGACTTTGAGTTTCAACCCGAGACTCGACCCCAGTGGCGCAGAAGGAGCTCCGGCGAAGCCGCGTCAGAGGAGGCAAAGAGGTATTGTCTCGACCCGCCGCGGCCTCAGCGCGATCACGCGCCGCGGTGTCGGGATACGCCTATATCGCCCACCTTTGCCGACGCGGCGCGCCGCACGCCGCCGCCATCGTCGGAATTACCGGCCAAGACATCCGCTTGGGTAAGTGCCTCAAACATACCCCCTGCCCCCTCTGATTCTACTGTCCCCCCTGGCACCGCGCCGACGAAGAAGACGTCGAACAAGCAGGTGCCGGGGATAAAGAAGCCACGCTACCCTCCGCTGGTAGTCGAGAAGCTGCCACACTGGGCCGCACATTTCCGGGCCATTAGCGCGAAGTTGGGCCGGCCCCTTAATGCTCTTCCATACGGGGATGGAGTCCGCTTCACCCCCGACACGGAGGATGAGTATCGGCTGGTCCAGCGTTACCTAACCGGCCTGGAAAAGGACAGCGGCGTATCATGGTTCGCGTACTCATTGCCAGCGGACAAAAACATGAAGATAGCCATCAGGGGACTATCAGCACATACAGACCCCAAGGAAATCGAGGAGGAACTCCAGGCCCTGGGATACCAGCCGGAGTATGTGCGACACATAAAGGGCGCACAAGGACGACCCGGCTGTGTGTTCCACGCCATCCTTAAAAAGACCCCAGACGTTCGGACTATCTTTGATACCACGGTATTTATGTACATGCGTGGGGTCAAGATAGAGGCCTGGAGAGGCAAACGCGGGCCCGCACAGTGCCACCGGTGCCAGCGATTCAGGCACAGCTCGCACCAGTGCCACCGACCGCTCGCTTGCGTACGATGCGGAGAAGAGCACGCGGCACGAGATTGCCCACGCCCGCGGGAGGAGCCGGCCACATGCGCCAATTGCGGTGGCCCACACCCCGCGTGCAACATTAAGTGCCCTGTATTTCAGACCGAGATCAGGAATAAGCGAGCGGGCAGTGTCGCCATCACGGCCACTACACGCCGGCCCCCAGTAGCAACTGAGGGGCAACAAGAGGCGGCCACAGGCCTCTGTGGCCGCCTCTTGTTGCCCATGGCATGACGCTGATGGCGGCAGCCAACGGGCCCACAAACAGACTTGCCACCTCCTCGGGGCGGAGGAAGAAGGGACGCGGGGGGAAGGGAAGGCGCAAGAAGCCCACCCCCGATACAGCCCATGCAGCGACCCAACAAAAAGAAGAAATCCCTACGGCCGACCCTGCCTCAAATAAGGAAGAGCAGGCTGTGAAACAAAAGATCAGCAGGGAACCCACCGCTAGCGCCGGCATAGCGCAGCGGAAACATGGGGAGCCACAAAAGTTCGCCACACAGCCGTGCGCCACTAGCGCTATCAACACAGGCGCCGGCTCAGCGAGGCGGAACTTTGTGGAGAAAACTAGGTTTCCCAAAATAACCACTGGAGGCGCCACCAGCGCCCACACAACGGAGAACGAAAAATCAACAAATAAAGAATTCACAGCCTGCGCTATAAAGCTTTTGATGGACCTAATTAAGGCCATCAGGCAGGGTCATGACGTGGAAACTGTCATCCTCGATGGCCTGGCCACCTTGTTAAGCCTTTACAATGCTTAGGTCATTGAGGGTGTTACATTGGAATGCCCGCGGCCTTAGGGATAAGGTCACCCCCTCCGCCATCTCCTTCGGGAACAAAATATCGACGTGGCGCTCATAAGTGAGACGATCCTGGGACCCGAGGATAGGATTAGGTTCCCGGGATATCACGTCTACAGGAAGGATGAACGGTCGGCTCACAACATTAGATACCGTGGTCTAGTGGTACTAGTGAAGCGAAGGGTCGTCCATCAGGAAATCCCCTTGCCGTCACTCAGTTTATTTTACGCGCTGGGTGTTCAGCTACACATAGCCGGCGAGGACATAGATATATACGCATGTTACAAGCCGCCCGCGGCCCATTTCGACCTGACAGAGCTGCAGGCCTTGTTAACAAGAAGCACACGCGCCACTCTCCTCAACTTAGATGCCCCACACTAAAAACGCAGCTCAACCGTCTCGCTTAGAAGGTGAAGGCCGAGTTACAGGCGCACACCGCCGCGCGCTGGGAGGAACGAATCGACGCCACTACAGATAGTTGGCCGTCGGTTCACAAACTCTGCCGCCAGCTTACGAATACCCCAGCCCCGGTACGACCGCTGGTAACAGCGACGGGGCGCTCAAATATGTAGCGGAGGACCGGGCGGAGGTCTTCGCTGAATACCTGGAGCGTCAGTTCCAACCGAACCCGACTAGCGACACTGATCATGTTGCAGCAGTCGAGCAACACCTGGGAGACTACTTCGCCACGCCGATACTTCCCGATGAGGATCCTGTCTTCTTCTCGCCGGGCGCAGTTAGACGCGCCATCCTAAGAACGAAGCCTAGGAAGGCCCCTGGTGCCGACGGTATCACCAATACAGCGCTGCGCCACCTGCCGTTCCGTATGGTAGCGGCGCTGGCGCGCCTGTACACGGGGATACTGCACACAGGGTCCTTTCCCGCCTCGTGGAAGGAGGGGCGCGTCATAATGCTGCCCAAGGCGGGGAAAAACATCCTGAAGCCGGAGAGCTATCGGCCGATTACCCTACTGCCGACAGTCTCCAAGGTGTTCGAAGCACTCCTGCTGCGACACCTCCTACCGCATATCACACCACGGCCGGAACAGTTTGGGTTTCGGGCGGAACATAGCACGACGCTCCAGCTGTCGAGGGTACTGCACCACCTCGCAGCCGCAAGAAACAAGAAGGAATACTCGGTGGCAGTATTCCTCGACATGGAGAAGGCCTTCAACCGCGTGTGGCACGACGGCCTTATTTATAAGTTAGCCACTTCTGACGCGCCCCGTCGCGTCGTACAGGTGGTCTCTACTTTTCTATCCCACAGGACATTCAGGGTGGTGGTCGACGGGGCGCTATCTAGCGCCCGCCCGGTGCTCGCAGGCGTACCGCAGGGGAGCTGCGTATCGCCGGCGTGTTACTCACGTTTCACCGACGACATCCCCACCACTTCAGATGCGACACTCGCGCTGTATGCCGACGACGCCGCGTACATCACTACATCGCTTAATGCGAAGTACGTAAGTGTACGTAAGTGGCTGTCCAAGTGGCGGCTGTCGGTCAACGTGGGTAAGACGCAGGCGCTGGTCACTGGGTCCGCGCCCCTCCCACCACCCTTGAGACTACAAGGAGCCGACGTCGAATGGTCGCCCCGGGTCAAATACCTGGGTGTCACTATCGACCGTCCGTACGCCCAATACTGACGTACGCCGCCCCGGCATGGTTCGCCCTCACTAGCGAGACGAACCGTAAGCTGCTCCGCACGCAGCAGAGCCAAGCGTTGCGGACCATAGTGGCCGCCCCTCGCTATGTGAGGAACGATATCATCCAGAGGGATCTCGGGATTGAGAGCCTGGACGAGTTTGTGCGGCGCCTCGCGAAGGGAATGTTCGCGCGTGCCGACGCATCTGATTGGCCACATGTCAAACAGATTGCGCCCTGGCATGCGCGCCCCCCCGACGCGAGACCCCTGCCCCGCGACCTGCTAGCGGACGACTGACCCCATCACACCGGACTGGACGCCTCGAATAAGCCGCATACAGGTTACACGCGACTTATTCGAAACAATATTACTCCACAGATTACATACATCCGTTGCGTGGCGAGTTCTAAGTTAATATAGGCATGTCACGTAACTAACACAGACAACCATTACTAATCATGCGTCTTAACACACGCGCGTAGGCGCGGCGTGGGCCGCGATACGCGCAGCCACTGGGCGGTGTTACACAATACTATGCCGCCCACACATACACGACAGTTCCTTAGCCCGGACCGTAATCGGCTCGATCTGAAAGCGGGGCGGGCGGGAACTAAACACCTAGTTCTGTAGGAGCGTCGAGTCGGCACTCTCGTCGCTGGTCGTCTTCGTTGGGCCTCCCTCGGGTAACCGGGGGTCTCACCTGGCGGGGGTTGACCGCCGGGGTGTCGTGAAGCAAGCGGCGCTTACATAAAAAGCGTCGTGGCGCGCCTACAGAAAACAAATAGCAACCACTCACATGGGCGCACAAGTGCGCCCAATATTCCGAGAAGCCGTCAAAAGGCAAACACATTGAGGGGCCCGCTTTGTCGGATCACTGTATAGCCTCCGCGGGCGAGGGGCGACGCCCCGACCCCGCCAGCCGCGACGAAGCGGTATCGCTTCTCGGCCTTTTGGCTAAGATCAAAGTGTAGTATCTGTTCTTTTCAGCTTAATATCTGAAAGTTCCCTCACTGAGGGACCAGTATATTAATCTGATTTTTGTAAGCTGACGGGATGTTCGGGGCTCGCTCCACTCCCGTCGCGGGTCGGCCCGGCATTGCAGTGCCGCCGGGATCGGCCCACATAAAAACCTTGACACTTCGTAGGAAGAACTCGAACCAGTGTAAAAACACTGGCTCAAGCTCATTTTCAACTTAACTCACAATTCTCTCAGATCGGTATAAACTAAAAAAGAAACATATTGGCCCGTGAAAAACTATCGTTGTTCTTCATTGATTCTGGAATTCATAATTTACTTATTTTGAATAACCACACCTTATTTGAGAAAAGTACTATAAAATTAAGCCTTGACCGCAACCAGGCATTGATTCCCTTTTGCAGTCCGCATCAGTAATGTACAGTCGCCAGCACATCAAAGGGCCCGAGGCTCAAAGCTTTACTCAAAGAATGCGAGAAATCCTAACTAATATTATAAATGCGAAAGTAAGTTTGTTTGTTTGTTTGTTACCTTTTCACGCCTAAACCACTGAACCGATCATCCTGAAATTTTGCATAATATATGTTGTCAGGAGTACTGAAACGGACATAGGGTACCTTTTATCCCGAAAAAAAGTACTGTGAGGATATAATATAGTCATTGGTTCCGGAGGACAACAGCAATAACGTTCTTATGATAATAGATGGCGCCACATGTCTTTCGAATCAAGATTGTATTTATAGAAACTTTAGTAGTGTGGCTTTTTTGCCGCCAAACGCCAAACTACAAGCAGAGTACAACCCGAATTAATTGTCAAATTATAAATTAACGCGAGCGAAGCCGCGGGCAAAAGCTAGTTTAAAATAAAGCTGGTTTTATTTAAATTACTCGCATTGTTTGAGTAAAGCACTATAAAAGCCTTGGTCTGCAATGACGGCGTTGCTGGCCACGCTATGATGGCCTCGAGATTAGCTTAGCTACGCTCTCGGCCTTCAACAAAGCTTGGTCATCATTGCAGCCCTTGCTGTCCGCGCTATAAAGGCCTTGACCTTAGGTCTCGGCCTTTATTCCAGCTTATCCATCAAGGGCTGTAATGCTGACCGCACAGTGTTGGCCTAGAGCTGCGCTTTCGGCTATCATCAGCGCTGCCAGCAACGCAGTCATTACCTACAGACCGTGGCAGTAATGTATGTAAAGTCAACGCCATGAGACGAGATAAATTTCATACTTTGGGATTTAAAACTTTAACTGAAATTGCGTATGGTTCAGTTTCCATTGCAACTAAAATTATTTTATGACGTTTAGCGATAATTTCTTCATTCATAAATCAACTTAGATATCTTGAGTTTAAAGTTGATAGTTGTATAATTTGCAATTTTATGTATTTATAGCTTCTCATGACGGTTACTTTAGATACTATTACGGAAACTTTTCCGAGAGCTACCTACCAGCTTTAACGATCGTCCAGTTATGCTGATACAGAAGAAACATTGATATATCAAATAACGTGCCGCTCCATTTATCCAAAATCAGCATTTGTCAACAATTTTGCAACCGGGCTGACACTAGCATTAGTATGAGAGACAGTTCCTAAGCCATCTGAAATTAATGAATCCAGACAACATTTTCTTTGTCTAGATAAGATAATTTTAAGATAATAAATGAAAATAACAACCAACTGATGAAAATAGGTAGTACCTACTGAAGTGATTATGTACTAGGAATTACAAATGCATTTATTTCTCCTAGTGTTTTTATTTTATTTTCTTCTTTAATTTAATTTATTTCTAATGCATATTATATACAAATATTAGCTTTCTGCACTCCTCCTCCTTATATAATTAAACTTTAACTGTGCCAAATTTCATACTCCTACGTTCGGCGTAATTTTAGTAATTTTCGCTTCACGTATTAATGAATGATTGAACCTTGTACAAATGTACAGGTTACGTTGAACCATCAAAGAAATGGTCAGTTTCCTAGTCAGTAAGTTGCCCATTCCAAAGCGTAGGTTCCTATGGAGAAGAACAGATAACACACAGATTACTATTTTGAAACAAGTCGGCTCCAGAGAGGTGCGGACTCAAACTGCCCATACTTAATTTTTAGGGTTCCGTACGCAAAGGGTGCCCATGGGATCCTATTACCTAGGCTCCGCTGTCCGTCCGTCCGTCTGTCACAGGGCTTTGTCTTTTGAACCATCATAAGTATACTTACTCTTGAAATTTTCACCGAGTGTGTAATAAATAAAGGCTTGTGCAGACTGGCGTGATATCGCAGGCGCGACAGTTTTCTTGAAGTTTTCATAGAAATTGTGCTACTAGTGTCGCGTCGCGCTGTCGCGTCGCGCATGTCTGCGGGGGACTTTGGCCGCTATAACAACTAATAATAAAAGAATCCCCATACAAGAAACATAACTTTTTAGGGTTCCGTACCAAAATGGTAAAAAGGAACCCTTATGGTGAGACTAAGTCTGTCTGTCTGTCTGTCACACCTAGTATCTCACCTAATATCTCAAGAACTGCTTATGCTATCAACTTGAAATTTAGAATAGTTTTAGATGACATTTGCCCAACTATTTTGCAAACAAGAAAGAAATTAAAAAAAATATACCTTTTTTGCAAAAGGGACTGAAAGGGGGTCTTAAAAATTTAAAGTGGGGCTACTAGGGCATGTGGGATATCATATGAAATAACGCTGTTTGCACATTCTCAAACATTTATTTTTTAAGTCACATAGTTTCCGACTTTTGATCAAAAATGTAAAAAAAATACCGTCTCCCCCTTATCTCCGAAGTTTGTATAGTTCAAAATCTGAAATTATTCTATGTGATTGAAGTGTAGGTATGTAAAGATTACAGGAAAAATAAAACTATATCTCAATAGCACAGTTTTTCAGAAATCATCAACATCATGTTGTATACGTACGGAACCCTCGTTGCGCGACTCCGACTCGCTCTTGACCGGTTTTTTTACTTTATGTAGGGTATACTATTGGTATACTATTGAAAAATATATGTAGGGTTAAATATTCTACGGAACCCTTCGTGTGCGAGTCCGACTCGCACTTAGTCTGTTTTTTTTTTTGTTTGAAGTCATTGTTCATTTGACACAAGGATGGACGAGGATAATTTAAGAGTACTCATAACCTTTTGGTTCGCCTTTGTGTATAAAATTAATTCACACTTCTGTTTATCAAGAGGAAATCATGCAGATGGGGAAGGAAGGAAGTAACTACATATGTAATGTTATACTTACTTATTATTATAGTGCTCACTATGAACCCAAAGCTGTTCCTTCAAGGAATGTTCTGATACGAAGGTCATGTTTAAAAAAATATTGTACTGTACTATATTTTTTTTATGAGTCGCCAGCACATCAAGAGTTACCACAAAGTGTCAAATTTTCTGATTCGATTTTGAACTTAACATTTTAAGGTTTAAAATCATTTGGAGAAATTTGACAGTTTGATATAACTTGATGTGCTGGCGACTGTACATTACTGCTGCGGCTTGCAAAAGGGAATCAATACCTGGTTGCGGCTAAGGCTTGTATAGTACTTTTCACAAATAATGCGCGGATATTCAAACTCAGTAAATTAATTATAAATTACATAATCAATAGAATAGAATAAACTTTATTTCCAAAACAATTTATACAAAGGCGATAGGTTAGTACTATGACAATATTGTTTTTTTGGTTATTACCTCCGGAAACCAAGCTAAGATTAAACTTGTGTTAGGCTTAAGTATTTTCCAATTTATACAAACTAGTACGGAGTTGCGTTGGGTTAGTAGCTATCGTTTGAATACAAAAATAAAATAAAATTATTAAATTAAATTAAAGAAACAGACAAAAAAAAATCAATGAAGAACCATTTGTTTCTTTTTTAGTTTAATCAGATCCAAATCGAAATTTAAATGAAATCTCTGATAAGTTACCTCCTTGGTGGACATAATGTCGAATTAAAAAGAGGGTATTGAGCTCGTACTCTAAGAATTGTGAGTTAAGTTGAAAATGCCGGAGCCAGTGTTTTTACAAAGTCAAATTGTTTATTTCAAATAGGCACATAGAAGCAATGATGTATATAATACGTCATTGCATAGAAGGCACTTTTGAACGTCAATATTTACAACAAAATAGATTTGATTCTAGTCGCCCCTTCCAAAAGGTAGTTTCGTATGGTAGAATGGGCAAAAAACTCCACCGGTACCCTCTTTTAAAATCTTGTTCAATATTTTTGTAGGTACATATCATAAAAATTATGTAAAGACGATGCACCTAGAATAAAATTACTATACCACAATAGGTAACAAAAAGAGTTAAGAATGAAGCAATGACAGATAAATTAATTATGTGATAACAATCCCCACCAGTGGGGATTTGTAGGTGGGGATTTCTGGAATAAATCATAGATACATGGTGCTCACATATTTACAAAAATTGTAAAAAATATAATATAATACGAGTATATGATTTCCTAAAAAATAACAATATCAGTGTGAGATAAGGTAATCACGGAATTTATTAAAATAAATGTCATAAAAATAATAAATTATACAATTAAAATAGCAACCTGTTTGATTTTGTCTAGACTCTAGATTGGGCAGATACGCTGGTTCAAGTTCTTCCTACGATGTCTCAAGGTTTTATGTGGGCCGATCCCAGCAGCACTGCAATGCCGGGCCGACCCGCGACGGGAGTGGAGCGAGCCCCGAACATCCCGTCAGCTTACAAAAATCAGATTAATATACTGGTCCCTCAGTGAGGGAACTTTCAGATATTAAGCTGAAAAGAACAGATACTACACTTTGATCTTAGCCAAAAGGCCGAGAAGCGATACCATAAATTTGAAAAATCGGGGTCGTCATTCACTCACGGAGAATCTTAACACCGCGATTCAAGAATTAGCTACAAACGTAAAGCGCCATCTATCAGCGTTTTTCGGAATTATTTACCGGCCGCGGCTAGTTTCAAGAATACTTCAGTAGACCTAAAACTATACATGACAAACTATATATTATTCACACCTATCTATTATGTACTGATATCGCAATAACAAACTTCCAGCTGAAATAGGAAAGGATTGAAGACACCCTTCACAGATAGACTGACTCCGACGATAGATCAAAAGTGTTTTTCAGAAGCAAAAGCGTATTGAAACATCAACATTTCATATGAGTTTTACCAAACTCACAGATAGTAATGTTAATGAGATAAGCCGTAATATATGAACCATTTAAGTAATGAAAGGCTTATGTAGATACGAGAAGCCTATTGAATGGTTAAAATTCTATGGAAAACTCAGGCAGCAAAGTTGCGCAGCAAATTCTTGAAAGATCTTGAAGCAATTTTGATAAACAGTAGCGAGAGTTTTTCACATTATATAGGTACATAAGTATGATAACCTTGACCTGCATCACCCAGTATTCTACAAGATACCCAAACCACCAGAAGAACTCCTCAACGGTGTTCGGCATCTACCTTGTGTATCTACCTCGTCAACACCCGTCAGCCTCGTGACATGCTAATTATGCTATAATACAAGTTAAATGGTTAGGGTCATAATAATCTACAGGTTACTCTAAATGCAAACATTTTTATTAAATATCGAAGTTCCAATCGATAAAATTCGGCCACATTTTCGGTTGTCTACTAGTAATATTAAAAAAAAAACAGGAAATAAAACTTAGATTATAAATTTAAAAAACCCGACACAACCAAAAACCTCAAAAAAGTTAAAAAAGATTTGTACCTTTATCCTAAGTTGTAGGTAATATTTTGAAACAAGCGTCCGCATCTCCCTTAATATTATTATACTCTTTGGTCCGCGTCGTCGCGGAGCGGGACGGCTAATGAAAACGCCAAACAAACGAGGGATACTTTTTTTTTTTTTTTTGGTACTAACCTATTGCAGATGGCTCCGGAGTGCCTTTTCTGCGTAACCGATCTTTGGCGGGGCCAGAAGGGCCTCTCGCCGACTTAGAAAAATAATTTAAATAGCACAGCTAAGGGCGTCCCATAGTGGGACTCGAACCTAGGCTTAGGGCGCTATTGACTACTGAACCATTGGGGGTATGCAGTATCTGAGTATTATTATTGGGGACATTTGATGTGATTAGTTGCTCCGCACGGGCGGGCGGGGGCGAGGGACGGGGGGGGTGACATACTATTCTAGCTCGCGGTGGTACTCGCCGGCGAGTACGGAATGTATGTGTAGTGTTGAAAGATTTGCGAAGTAATTTGACATTCTCTTGATACAGAGTGATGTCGTCGTCGCTGTCTGTGTTATGGTCGCCGTATGCGTGATATGCATGAGGGCGTGTATCGGGCGGCTGATGCCACTAGTGGGTTAGTGTGTGTGGTAGCATTATCGAAGAAGCGTTTACTAGCTTTTTTGAAAAATTGCCTGATGGTCGGCAAAT
Source organism: Tiliacea aurago (assembly GCA_948098905.1). NCBI lineage: Eukaryota > Metazoa > Arthropoda > Insecta > Lepidoptera > Noctuidae > Tiliacea > Tiliacea aurago. The sequence continues at coordinate 15,465,853 of OX402597.1, read as the reverse complement.
TTAAATCGACATGTAATTGGTCATTACGTACGAACCAGGGGCTTCCCGTGGCTCGTCGCATGAAGCGATTTTGGAGGGTTTGCATTTTAGCTAGTCTTGACCGCTTAACGTGTGCGAACACAACGCTGGCATATGTCATAATAGGGCGTATACACGTAGTATAGATTCGCACCTTTGACTTAAGGGCGAGTTTACTACGTGTATTGAGTGGGCAATGGAGTCGATGCAGAGCAAAGGCAGCACGGTTGCGTACTGTCTTTATGTGTTCTGAGGGATACTTCATTCATTAATGTATTTATAGGATAGTTGATGTCTCAGATTATAGAAAGAAGCAGATAGACCGCGCGGAACAATAAAGTGAGGCCCGTTTTTAGACATGTGTGCGTTACAGCCACGTGACAGCACTATAAGAACAGGTGCCTCTATGTGTGTGTACGGTTGCCAAGATAATGAAAAAATTAGCCATAATATTTCATTACATGAAGATAAAAGTTTTTTTTTTCTTAAAACAGTTGTTTTTATTAACAGTATACGTCAAATTAACAATACCCATATAAACGATACATTTGCGATATATTTTTATTTTGAGACACCAACATTTTATTGTTTTTGGTAGCTATATGTATTTACTTTATGGTGACGTCATATAACCCATGATATAGCAAATCGACTGATGTAATAAGTATTATAAAATCCATTAACTAGTTACACTTACGAAGACACATACATACTTATTTATTTATAAACATACTAACCAGAAAAGGCGATAAATAAAACACTATTATCGACATAAATATTTTTATAAATCGATACTCCTGTATCCTATACTTATTTCCTAACTTAGGGGTAAATGTTTCAATATAAACTAGCAACACCGAATGATTTTTGTTAAGGTTTTGTGTTTCAAGATGTCACTAACAATAAACACCTAAAATAAATTCAAATAGACAAATAATCAATATTTTACTTATGAAAGATAGTCCATCTTATTTCTTTTGTTTTTGGGAACAGTTTTTACAATGTTTAAAAATACAAGACGGCATCATTCTGAAATTATTCGTTAGATCCCGTGACGTACTAACGATGCGACGCTTCGTGCTGTACTGAATCGAGAGTGTATTCGCTTTTGAATTTGTATTTGCTTTGTTGGCCGCACTCTCGGTGTTCCGCGCGGTCTATCTGCTTCTTTTCTATAATCTGAGGTTGCTGTTAACTTCCTATTTTCATTAGCCGTCCCCCGCAGCGACGAACCCTGGATCAAAATATTACCTACCTACAACTTATATTAAACTTAAAGGGCCAATACATAATTATAATTTTTTACTTTTTAGAGGTTTTTACCTATTTTTATTATTATAAATCTACCTTCAATTAATTTTTTTTTCGCGCACTGGATTTTTAACTTTTCTTTTTTTAATTCAGTGACCCGAGCAAAGTGATGGGACAAACAGAAAAGACGTAAGACGAGGACGCGTCGCAGACGCGGGGCCCCCCCCCGCCTTCAATAATTTTTCATACAAATTGTACAGAAGCGTTGCGACATAAAATAAACAGAAAAGACAGGGCGCGCACGAGACGCAGTCACAGGCACATACGTCTGTGACGCGACCTCGACTTACGTCTTTTCTGTGGGTCCCGCCCCTTAGGGCCTGTGCACACCACGTTTTTTAAACACGCCGTTGACGCGCGTTTGTTGCGATACAGACGCGATACGCACGCGAGTCAGACCTACGCAGCTTGTGTCTTTCTGTAGAATAAAAGCGCGCCGTCGACGCACGTTTCAAATCCGCGCGTAAACGGCGCGTTTAAAAAACGTAGTGTGCACAGGCCCTTAGATAGATACTTTGTAGAGGCTATCAGAAGTAATCTTAGAAAAATTGTGATCCCATGTCTCAGTGACGCTATCAAATAAACCGTAATCGAATAGTCGTTTTATCACTACGAGAATTGCAATATAAAAGATGTACAAATAATAGATATTTCGAAAATAATTTTCTTTTAGTGGTCACGAATGCGACTTGACATGACCGACCGACTTTTGCCCCCTAGGACAAATATTGTATCGGATTACAATTTTGTTCGCTATGTCATACGGGACAAATGTTAAATAAATAATTTAATGTCTTTGGACCCGAGCATTGAGAACCCAACAGAGCGCATCCCAGCGCGTCAAAAAAATCTCTGTTGGATTTTCAACTCTAAGCGCTTAGCAGAGCGTTAAAAATCAAGTACGCAAAAAAAAACACCCGTGCCTACCTGGGCTAAAACAGTCCCAATATGACCTAACTCACGTCACACACCATTTAGACATACTTTATGATTAATTTGCTTGGAAAACGGAAGCAATTACTACTACATTGTCTTCTCCCGTGCGTTCGTCGTCCTTATTTTGTAGTGTACGATACTACGATCATCTGAGTCATCGAGACTTGCCCTAAATGATTCGGGAAGTATTCGCTTCGTGGAACTGATTATCATAATAAGGTTATGTATGTGGTCGAAGATGTGATGCTTTTGGAATTATCAATGTGCGATGATTAATTTATACGTGCTTCTACGAAAATGGGAACCTAGTGCATGAAGGTTGGTATATCTTTTATGTTTAAAAGCGATTATTTCCCAGTGAGCAGGCTTGTAGATTCTTACTGCTTCTTCTCCATATGCTCCATTATTTGAAACCGTGAAAGAGAATGTTTGCAAAAATAAGGTGGCCTACTCAGAAGCGATAATCCCAAGTATCATATCGGCCGAATGTTGGGCCGTTTCTGACTTCCAAAGTTTCCTTATTTAGCTTTCCTTACCCGACTTCAAGTCACGTTTTTTACTTTGACTTAACTCTTTGACCGTCGTTTTTAGGGTTCCGTACCAAAATGGTAAAAAGGAACCCTTATGGTGAGACTAAGTCTGTCTGTCTGTCACACCTGGATATTTCAAGAATTACTAATGCTATCAATTTGAAATTTAGAATAGTTTTTTTGTTTTGCAAACAAGAAAGAAATTTAAAAAAATATATCTTTTTTTGCAAAAGGGACTGAAAGGGTGTCTTGAAAATTTTAAGTGGGGCTACTAGGGCATGTGGGGTATCATATGAAAGAACGCTGTTTGCACTTTCTAAAAAAACTTTTCTAAAACAAAATACCGTTCCCCCCCCCCCCCCCTTATCTCCGACGTTTACATAGATAAAAATCTGAAATTATTCTATGTGATAGAAGTGTATGTAAAGATTACAGGAAAAATAAAACGAAGTCTCTAAATAGCACAGTTTTTCAGAAATCATCAACTTCATATATACGTACGGAACCCTCGGTGCGCGAGTCCGACTCGCTCTTGACTGGTTTTTTATTTCTTTCACCGTAGTCAGCGATAGTCAGCCGTAGTCAGGAAACGGCCGAACATTCGGCAGATACTTCGGATTTATCTTCGAAGTAGAACCCAAGGCAAAACACAAATCGAAGGTTTGTGGTAAGTAGGTCTATGACAGACCTTCAAATTATTTTAAGTGGCAGTGACCTGTTACCATCTGTCCATGCCCGTCACAGTACCGATGACCATTGGAGCTGATGATACCAGTGAAGACCACGATTCATCAAACGTAACGTGGGATGAAGCTGTTGGCCTACGGCAGCAGGAGCAAGTGGATACGCACCAGCGGGCCGAGCACGGGCTGCCCAAGACGTTTGTGACAAGACATGATAAATTATGTCATGTCAATTTATACTAGCATTTTATGACAAAACAGTGATAAAATGTGTCTTGTGTAAAAGTACCAAAGGCTGAGGTAATCGATAGATTCATATTTGAGTGCTGAGGTTATCAAATCCACACAAAACGAGCGATCCTTACAGTAGTCGCATCTTGGGAATAAGTACCTGAACAGCGACAGAAAAATAACCTCAAAATATAAAAAAGCTTAATACTGAAATATTTATTCGAATAATTATTAATTACTTGTGGTCGCCGGCCGACTAGTCGAAATTCGACCCCCTCTATTTATAATTCCATGAGTACAAAATCAAAATCAAAATCAAAAGTCATTTATTCAAACTAGGCTGAGAATCAGCACTTTTCGAACGTCAAAAATTACATGAGACAGTCCCAAAAACGCCCACCCTTCACCACTTCCTAGTGCTTTAGCTGGGAAGAAGAAGTGGCGCAACAAACTCCCCAGCAGCACAGCTGTCTGTTCGCAAATAAAACTTGAATCTATACTACACTAATTCTATCCCTGTTTCTTCCCATGGATGTCGTAAAAGGCGACTAAGGGACTTACTAGAGAATGGGCAACAGCGTTCTCTACGCATTTAACATCATACTGCGATCGCCAACCCGCCTGCCAAGCGTGGCGATTATGGCAACCCCAATTGGGGGAGGCCTATGTCCAGCAATGGACGTCTTTCGGCTGGAATGATGATGACTAATTCCATGCTATTATAAAGTACCTAAGTACTTTATAATAGCATGGATTTAGTTAGTACTTCCACATACATACTTTTTAATAGCATGGAACTAGTAAGTACTTACTACTTGCTATTGCCATGCTATTAAACATGCCATGCTATTAAACAGTAACTACTTATTCCATGCTAAAGCTGTCACTTCCTGTTACACACAACTTTATCTTTAAACCATAAGGTTCAAGGTTGATTGGGAAAATTTGACAGATTCGGGTAGCTTGATCTGCTGGCGTCAGTACATAAACCAGCACGTCAAGCTACCCGACACTGTCAATTTTTCCCAATCAACCTTGAACCTTATGGTTTGAAGATAAAGTTGAAAATCTTTTAAAGAAATTTGGCTGATTGTAGTAGTTTGATGTACTGGCGTCTGTAGGTACCTATGAAACTATTTAACTGATATGAGTAACTACACGGTTGTGTGTCCATTAAACTCCTTTATAAACAAAATTAGTTCATGTAATATTCCACAAGCATTGAGACAACAATATTAATCAATGTGTTTTTCGTAAAATCGTAAGTTTTTACGTAAAAACATTGTTTAATCAAGTGTTCGTGTTATACATTTTAAACACAACTGGGGGCCTAAAATGGACGCTTTGACAGAATCATAATATGATCTGCGTACAATTCGTATCCCGCAATTGATCTGTTTGACAGTTTTATATGGAGTTTCGTAAAATGGTCCACAAATTATGAATTGCTCTAATGAAGTCTAATGTCAAATAGCAGCTGTCAAACAAATGAATTGCGGGATGTATGAATTATGCGCAGATCATATTATGATTCTGCCAAAGCGTCCATTTTAGGCCCCCTTGGAGTAGACGTAGTTGGCCATAAAAATGTTATGTACCAAGTAACAATAAGCCATGCCCATAAGTGACATAAGCGGCAAAAACAAGCCACAAGGAGAGTACGAAGCTCGAAGATCACCTCATCATCATCATTTCAGCTGAAGGAGGTCCACTGCTTGACATAGGCCTCCCCTAAAATGGGGCAGGGGGGGTGCCATAGTCGCCGCGCTTGGCAATAAAATGCATAGAGGACGCTGCTGCCCATTCTCTAGTAAGTCCCTTAGTCGCCTTTTACGACACCCACGGGAAGAAATGGGATGATACTATTCTTTACGTCCGGCACCACACGGAAGATCCACCCATAAAGATTTATGGGTGGCGTATACACATAATAAACCTTTTGGAATACATAAGAAAAAAAAAAAAGAAAAGAAGATACGTTTATTTGCGGTAAACATAACACAAAGAAAGGACATAAGTACAAAAAGAACAAGTTGGGGGAAAATATGCGCCACATCCACGCAATACAGCCACCGCTCAGCATAATGCTGCGCCCCTTTGCGAGACAGAGCCCCAGCACCGGGTTTCAGTGACAGCCGGCTTTGACGTGATGACGTCAATGATTTACATCCATCTGCCCAGCCTTTTCCCAACTATGTTGGGGTCGGCTTCCAGTCTACCCAGAATCCCCAGATGCAGCTGAATAGATACCAGTATTTTAAATGAAGCGACTGCCTATCTGACCTCCACAACCCAGCTACTGGGTAATACGATACCTCTTGGTAAGACTGGTTGTCAGACTTTCGGGCTTCTGACGACCCGTAGCAACTGTCAAAGATCTACAAATGCCAGGCGGAACCAACGGCTTCCGAAGCACGGAGGGGTCTTGGTATGTAAAGATGGTCACCCATCCACGGACCAACCGCGGCAAGTGTAGCTTAACCTGATCGGTCGACCCGTGTGGCTGTTATTACTTAGCCACAAGCCCCTCATAAACCTACTGAAATAAATTCTCTTAATGATAATGTAAAACCGCATCAAAATCCGTGGTGTAGTTAAGAAGAACAATGCGGCCACGCAGACAAACACTAAGGGCAAATTTCATCAATGAAACTGAACGCGATCAGCAAATACTTAAATCACGTCTAAGAGCTGTCAGTATCATAATTTTCTTTGGAACATTGACAATGACAGCTCTTGAACTCGGTTTAGATGTGCCGATCGCGTTCAGTTTGATTGGTGAAATTCGCACTTAGGGATTAACTACATTTATTCAGCTCCATTCGCGTTTCACTGAACGATTTTAGTCACACTTATAAAGTTCTGCTTCTATCAGTCGCGAACAGCATCTTAAGATTGTGAAATGGGCGCAACTTGTCGACGAGGAGTTGAGAAACTTCCGTGGACGCATGTGTCGCCTGAACGTGGATTGTGGACTTCTCCTCGGCCATAAGTTGCGACCACGTATAGTACCGGAACAGCGCTCAACTCTATCTATAGCATTCGCATGATAAAAACACATTTGTCCTCATTTTGTACCTGTTTGCCGCGTCGTAAAAGCCGTATGAAGCAGGGGCGGGTCGCTAGTAAATAATAAATTCACAACTATACATATAGCTGTGGCAAAAAATATTCCGTGGAAGTGTGGAGAAAGCCGATGGTTATAACTCTTCAGGAAGATGTGATCATTGGCGAGATAATTATGCTCAAACCTCCAGATTAGTTCGTCGAACCATCAGAGAACCTTCCGCTTGCATATTTGGTTCCAAATTCTTCTAATGCTGTAAAAACTCATAGTAGATGTTCTCATAACACTTTTGTTGCTCTAAACCAGGGATGGGGAAACTGCGGCCCGCGAGCCATTTCCGGGCTCTCCGGCCCGTGAAGCGTTGAAATCTGACCCGCTAAAATTTTGTTTTGGTATTCTTAGAAATTTCATTCTCATTGGCAGTGCGCGGCTCGCAAAATCGCCGAAAAAATCACTCGTGGGCGAGCACCCTATAACAGGGGCCCAATTCTGTAACTTTAAGTTAAGCAACACGCCATTGACACTCTATCGACACACTACAGACATTATTTTGCCACTGTTGCAAATTTGGCATTCTGCAAAAACTTCAATGGCGTTTCAGTGGTGTCTCAGTAGTGTATCGATAGAATGTCGATAGTGTGTCAGTACAATAGTTTTGAGTGTTGCTAACAAAAATCAACCATGCGGTACACCAAACCTACCACTTTTTAAATCCAATTTTTATCAATTAAATCTTTATAATATGGGTTTATTTAATAATATGAAAACGTTTTATTATTAAAAACATCAAATTTCACTAAAAACATGCGTATAATAACGTTAAATGAGTGTAGGCCTTAGGGACGCTATGGCGCGAGGATTTGAAATATTAAAAATGTATCGTTTTTTTTTTCGATATTCTACCAATTTTATTGCAGACCGGGTTAAACTTGACTATAGAAACCATTTAGACTCTGAGTCTGAGTGAGACGCATGCCCCCACGACGCACCGTTTCCGAGATATGGGCGTTCGATTATTATTTTGTTGTTTTTTTTTTATTAATAAAAAAAAACCTTAAATTCATGTTGGGATGCGGCTTACACGGGGGGGGTCAATTTTGGTTATTTTTTGCCTAGGACGCACCGTTTTCGAAATATTTGAATTTAAATCTTATTAATAAAAAAATATTTGAATACTGAAGAAAAAAAACAAATTTTCGTGGATTTTTTACATCGTCTCATGGTTTTCGGTCGGAGTGTCAAGTTAGGTACCTTCACATACAAACCTTTAATTCAGCAGGGATTCCATTCCGCCGTCCGCGTCGGTGTCTCTGGAGAAAGGAAATGAGCTCGTCAATTAGCTCCCTTGCTTGCTCCCTACCAAGCTGAAACGTTTTGACAAACCACATCTTGGGAAGTTCATGAAAGGCATTCACTTGCCCTTCATTTGTGCGTGAGATTTGCGGCGCTGGCGCAAAAGCAAACCTTGGCGGTCGGCAGTATAAGCCAATGACATAATACGCCACCGCAAAGTAGGTACAGAAGGCCTCATTATGGCGAAAAACTACGTCCACTTTATTAATTTCGATACGTAAGACGCACACACACAAGGACATTTTATTTTAAATTTAAAAAATAAACAAATTAATCAAATCAATAGGGAAAATAGGTGTCGTTGTTCGATGGCTTCACAATGGCGGTTTCATGGCCAAAACACTATTCATACACGATAGAAACAACTGTCAAATACACTTAAAATATTTACAGACTACCGTAAGTTTGGCCATCATGATGCCATTGTAACATTATAGTGGACCAGACTACCAATTATTACAATCGTCTTACTATGGCGTTTCAATGGCACTACAGTGGCAAGCGAATGACCGTATACAGTTTGCAGAATAGCAAATGTCAATGACTATTCTATTGAGACACTACTGACACACTATTGACACGTTGGTTATTTTACAGAATTGAGCCCCTGGGGCTCAATTCTGTAAAATAACCAACTCGCAAGTTCGCAACCATGCCACTGTTGGAGTTGCCCCGCACCCTGCGCACCAGGGAAGCGCACCTTTTACGCATTGTTGCATACAAGCAATCTACATGCGCATCTGAAAACATCCCTGACGCACTACAGAAACGGGGCAACCCCACCAGTATCCTAAACGCATCGATATATTGAACGCGGAGAGCGCTGTACGATCTTTGCGAATATCTAGCCCACAGGCTGCACGTGTAAAAAACAGTAAGTAGTAATTGTACAGTAGGCTCGAAAGAGCGTGATTTTAAGGGGACGATAACCGACTTTTAATGATTTTATACTGAAGATCACGTCTAAATTAGAGCATTTTCTCAATAACTTAATATGTGAATATTTAGATTATGTTTATATTACATAGTCAAATTAATTTGTAAAGTTATGTCTAACGCGGATAAAAAACTGAGAATGGCGCAAAATCTACCAAGCGTATTTTTTAGAAACTTTCACCAATTTTAACTTAATTGATTTTTTATTATAGGTACGCGTTTTATTAAAATGTCTTATGTTTTGTGTAAAATAAATTAATAATGTGTCAAATTGGGGACAGCGCTCCTTGATGGGCGAGTCCTATTACTGGCTGAACGTACGACGCGTTGCGTGAGCTCAGTACAGAACACGCAAGCTAACCACTCAAGGTCACTGGCATAATATCTCAGTCAGTGAGCATCGTGCAAACCTGCGAGCCAGCATGTTCGCTCTAACTGACAACGCCCTCCGCTCCCGTTCAATGTCATCACCGTCTTTGAGGACTGAGGATTGACTCCCAATCAATATATGACCAAGATTATATCCTAACCTAGTTCACTATCCGTGTGCCAAATTTCATCCAAATCCGTTCAGCTTCTAAGTCGTGAAAGGGTAATACACAGAGTTACTTTGGCTGTTTTGTATTTATAAATGAATTATTGTTTTTGCAGCTTCCTATCATTAGCTTGACATGTGAAAACAGAATGGTCTTCTTCCCAGAACTTCAGCTTAATCCCTTACATATCTATGTAAATAAACAGTAAGAGTTTCATGACTCAATTCATAGGAATATGTGGCTTTCTTTACTTGCTCTGACTAATCTTTTGAAACAATATTTGTTCTGTACACCTCATGATTTATTATATCTTTGTTGGGCATAATAATTAATGTAGGTGCTAGTTAAAAATACAGGGTGTAAGAAACTTACAGTTCGTATACTATGCTTTGCATCACTGCACACTGTCAAAATCAAACTGAGTTTTATTTTCGTTGTAATAAGGTTGCTAGTGGGTTGCTGTCAGAGCTAAAATAATTGTGAAAAGCCATATCTGTAATCATTTTCATTATCAGCCTATCTATCGTAGGCCACTGTTGGACACATTCCTCTCCATTTGTACAGTCGCCAGCACATCCAAGTTACCACAAACTGTCAAATTTCCTCATTCGATTTGGAACATAACCATCAACATTTCAGGTTTAAAACCATTTGGAGTTTGACAGTTTGGTATAACCTGACTGTACTTTGCCAGTTGTTATCTGCAAATGTGTCTAATAACTGACTTTTTTATTTAGACCAACGGCAGTGCCCACTCCAGCTTTTAAATAAGACCTCGATAAAATAAAAAACCATGGAGCATCAAAAAAGCTGTTCAGAAACGTCCCTTATGTTACTTATTGACTTCCCAATGCTGGCTATATAATAATAATATAAGGTTTAGCTGAGGAAACACTAATCGTGGAACAACTAAACCTATGTATATAGGAAAAAAAAAAACATTATTGTTCATTTTTTTTTCTTGACTTGAATTCCTAATAAAATACCTAAAAACCTAAAAATCGCAAATCAAGCGAGCGCACAGCAGTATAGGCCTTCGAGGTTTCGAGCGTTCCCCTACACCGCGCACACGCGCCGGATGGCAAGTCACCATAAAACCAACTTTCCAAAGCAAACATCTTTCGTTAACGATAAGTATTTTTTTTTTGTAAAATAATTTTAAGTTTAATAAAACTAGCTTAGTTTAATTCGTCATAATTTGCGAACTGGTTATTTTTTTTTCCTGTATAATGAATTGTTGTCAGTGACAGGAATCACCTCTTCCATTTCGGACAAAGCTGCGAAGTTGGTTTGTTGGTGAATAACACAAAGACTGAGAATTGACTTCCAAGAAGGGAAGCACATTTGACAATAATAAGAACCGGTCCTAGTATCAAACCCTGGGGAACCCTTGTGTGAAATAAATTATTTATCCAAACGTAATGTTGCATGGCTAATAGCAGTGTTTTGTTATGTTAGTGTTAGATAAAATGTTCTATTTCACACGGGTAAAAACGAAGGTTCCTAACTAACTAACAGCACTAACTAATGAGATATTAAGGGGCCGTGCGAAATCGACTGATTTTGATAAATTTTGTTCATTTTTTGTGAGAAAGAGAAAAAGAATTTTAACAAAATGATTTGTGCTTTGAAAAGTCGAGCTCTTTTTTTTGCATGTGGCTGAAAGGGATTTTTCAAATAAATTAAGTATTCATGGAAAATCAGTAATATTCGCAACAAGTTATCCAAAACGACGCAAGACTGACGTTTGATCATCATTCTACTAGAAACTACTTTTGATTTTGAACATAAAAAATATCATCAACATCATTCATACTAAATGGTCTACTTACACATGGTAGGACCACTTTTTTCAACTTCGCTACAAAATATAACAGAAAAATAATCTTGTAAAACCCTAATGATCAAAAAAAACCGTATTTAATGTATGTTTTCATACTGTTTAGCAAAACTATTCAAGAAATAAAAAAATCACACATTTGTCTTCAGCTATCGCTACGAAAACTGCACTTTTATAGTCACACAGACATAAAGTTTCAATTGTTTAAAGCCTTCTCACAATTAGGGCTAGCGCATACATACAACTTTTAGTTGAACAACTGTTTTGTTGTGTGTCATATGTTTAAAAGAATATATTAAAGCGCACATACTGTCAACTCGATAGTTGCTCGAAAAAAAAGTTAAAAAGCTTTATCGATTTGCTTTTGATTTAAAAGTTGGACAACTATCGATCAAGCGCTCAATTTGTATTGCATTGTATTGATGTGCGCAGACCATCGACTAAACAGTCGATCCGCGACTGACCGATAATCAGCGAATGTCTCAATTATGCAAGAGAAGTTATTTAAAGTACTAGGACTTCATGAGTAACGGAAATTGTTGCACATTGACATATTGCACACTGACTTCTTTTTTTATCTCTTAAAATTTCTATAAAGCAAAGCACAAACTAAAACTTTCTTGTTAAGAACATTGTATGTAGCACCTTTTCATGAACGTCGTCGAAAAAAACTGCAAGAAAACTGGTCGGATTGTTTAGGAGATAAACAAATCGACGATCGACTGCATCGATTGTATGCTCACCTCCATCGACTAAATAGATTAGTTGTGTGGAATTCACGAGAAGTACACAACTCGACTAAACAGTTTAGTCGATGTACAAGTTGTATATATGCGCTATCCCTTAGAAAAGAAATTGACAAATTATGTTTTATTTCATGCAGGGTACCTTAACAAATTATAATGAGCTAGAGAGAGGGTGATTCTAGCAGTACATTCATTAATTAATTTAGTCAGTGCACAAGAACAAGAAACGTACGAATCGCATGATCTTCCTAATTTAGCAAAAATAAAACAACCTTTACTGTTTACTCCTATAAAATATGCCACACAGTTGCCCGTAGGCGTTTATTATTTATGTAATTAAATACGTCATGTGCGAGCTTTTGCCTTATATACTCAAGTTTTTTTTTATTTGTTTACATTACTTTAGTTAAAACTTTAAAAGCGATCAAACGGACCGTTTTGTTCAGTGTGTGGAGAATGTTCGTCACGGACGCACGTACTCCGCGGCCGTGTTTTAAATATCGAACTCAGTAACGGGAAGCGGAACTTTTTTTAAAACTTTTAAATTTAGTATCTCAGTTTTAAATAACGTTTTATTGTGATACTTTTAAGTGTTGTGTTGCTGGTACTTAATTTTATAATCTACGTTTTTATTTTATTGTGATAAATTACTTAAAAATCGTACTTATTTTACATTTTGATAAAAGTGTCTTACTTTGGAATAAATTAATACTGAATCTCTATTTACACTTAAAAAAAACTTAAAATATAAAAATAAAAACATTTAAAAGTGACAAAAAGTGATATTAGAAAATAAAATATTCTGTGATCCAACTTAAAAGTGTTTTCGTTTTTTTATACACTTTAAAAAAATACATAGTTAAAATAAAGTGTGAATGTGCTCAGAACCTGCGGAACTTTCGTGAACCCTTAGTGAAATCGTAAGTGGACGCTTGTACTACATTTCAACGTTGTCATTATAAATCAGTTCTATACGTTTCTTGAATAAAGAGCGCCTATAATGATGAATAATATCCATCAGACGATAATACTACATTCATAACGGTCATTTTTTTACATTAATTTGTATTAAATTAGGATCGTTCATAAAACAGATGGAGAGGAAAGTTTTAAATACCGTACGGTTGGTGAGGAATATTTTAAAAGTTTTAAAAACGTACGGGATGGTTATAACTATAAGAGCACGGTTACACGCTCAGTCTGGCGTCATGATGACTGATGGACCAGCATCAGTCTAGTCAGAATGATCGGAGGATCCCGATCCCGAAAGAGTAGGGTTAGAAACGATTGGAAATAATGGAAACTATGTTTTTTTTTTGTTAAGGCTAGTAAAGGAGGTGACTACTGCGATGACAGCTGATAGAGATTTATTATGGATTATAGTCCGATGCTGTGTCGACCCCAACAAGGGTGGCCAACCCTACTATATAATATAGTATCCACTATATTATAGGCCTAAATACTATATTTGTAAAGAAATAATATACCTATTATGCGATACCACTAGGTATAAGTTTATTTCAATACAAAATGGCGAGATGATCGCAATTGCAGTAGCTAGTAATATAATAATTAAACTCTTTTATGCGAAATTAATGATATTATAATTTTGTGGTAACTTAATTTAGAGTGTAGAAATTGTTACGCAAACATTAAAATAAACCTGGTTCATAGTAGCAAAAAATATGCGTATAAAAAATAAAATTTAAACACATACCTACAACCTATTTTTATTTTTTCGCCATTTTCTTTATATTTTTTTATAAGTATTTGTAGAAAAGTTGGCAACCCTAACCCCAAATAAATTGGATTATGGGTTATGTTTCATTCACACTGCTATAGTAGGTACCTACTTATTTACCTAGGTTTTGCCCGCAGCATCGCTCGCTTTTAGGTCAGAAATTATCCCACAGGAACGACCTACCGGAATTAAAATTACCCTATGTCCTAAACTCCTAACCCAGATCTTGGTCTATCTGTGTGCTAAATTTCACTGAAATCCGTTAGGTGTGAAAAGAACAAGACAGACTGAGTTCCTTTCGCATTTATTATATTAATAGGATAATTAAGATGAAGTATGGATGAAGAATAGAACCTCAATTCAAGCCCCACTGTTTTATTTTGTATTAAGACGCTGACAACAGCAATTTACTACAAAATAAGAAGCAATTATTTATTTACTCAAAAATGAGTTGACTAATCGAAAATAAAAAACAACCAAGCTCTGCATACAAATAAGACGTTCTTGTTATTAATTAAATACCAACCGTACGTTGATATTTACAGATATTTTGGGTTGTGACTCAAAGTAAAGGGTTAGTTCACCGGTAAGGCTTCTACAGACCGGCGCGACTCGCGACACGCGACGCCTTTTTTTCGCGTCGCGTGTCGCGCCGGTCTGTAGAAGCCTTTAATTTGTGTTTTAGTAACAACCAAGTTCTGAGAAATATGTTCAAGAATAACATAGGTACCTACATTTTTTCCGCTACCACAAACTAAATAGATTTGGCAATTTTTTTGTCTTACTTTTATCATTTGCCTCTTGTCAGTGCCTTAGAGAAGATTTATTATTGACTAAAAAATATGCACTTAATCGACCAATAGAGTTGCAGTTTTTTTTAAAGTAGACATATTTGTCATTTGTCTCACATCTTTGTGGAGGGGAATAAAATGTTTATTTTATTGTAGACGAACATAATAGGCATTTTGGGTATTCTTTATATATTATATTTTTGGTGAAGTGGAACTGATGATGAAGACCACAGCTGGCCAATGGAACTACTTAATAATAAAAATAATTTAACGGGTTGCGATTCGATTAGGTACTTTAATGTGGTTGCTAACCACTTTAAGCTAGTCACAATGCATATGGTGAGTTTCTCCTGGTTCGTACCTGGAGAACTCCTCAACAATTAACGACCCTGCATTGGGAAAAGCAATATTTTGTAAAAGGCGATGAGCAGTTGACATTAGGCTCAATAGCCTAACAAACCGACCCACTAAAAGGTAAAAAATAAAAAACTTTTTACAAAAAAAAAACAACTGACTTCCAAAAAAACACAACAAAGTGAAAAACAACTTTAATTTCGAAAGTCGGTGGCAAAAAACTAAAATACAGATCCAAAGACACCGACTACCGAAATTAAAGTTATTTTTCACTTTATAGTGTCTTTTTTGGAAGTCGGAAGTTTGTCAATGGTAGATAGGTATCTACCATTGACTACAAAAAATGTGTCTAGTCGACCAATAGAATTGTAGTTTTTTAAAAGTACGTATTTACCTACCATTGAAATGAAATGAAATGATATGAAATCGTTTATTCTGTAAATAGGATATTAGAATCACTTTTACACGTCATATATAAAATAAAATAAATAATCTAGATGTAGCCGACATTTCCTATCTGACTACCCCTGTGAAGAAAGGGCGAAACAAACTCAGGGGTCATTCTCTTTTAAAGTCCAGACATATTGACTACAAAATATGTATCTAGTCGACCAATAGAAATGCAGTTTTTTTTTAAAGTAGGTAGGTAGGTACATACGTACCATTGACTACTAAATATGTGTCTAGTCGACCATTATAATTGCAGTTTTTTGTTCTTAAAAGCGACATTGATTAATTGAATGAGGTAAGTAATCAACAATTCTGTAGCATACGAACAGTGTCAAAGTTTGCACGCATAGAATAATTTATGCAAAATACTTCCTTACATTTTTTATCGGGTGTTAAAATATATCGTTCGTATGTAGGTATTGGATAATAATTATTTACCTATTATCACATTTTTTTGAGTAGATATCAAATAGTATTTTTTTATAAAATGTTATTATTTATAAGGTTAGGTACCTAACGTATTAAGAAAATCATAAAAAAAAACAATTTACTTTGTCACAAGCAACTAATTTAATTTTAAATAAGTAGGTACCTATTCTATTTGATTTAGTTTTACTGCATAAAAATATAACTTAGCAGTTCAACAAAAAACTATAAAAAATCGATTTCATAGCAAAAAGCAATTTTACAATTCTAGTAAAGTTTATTTTTTATTTACCTATATTTTATTATATCCGTACTTATTTCAACTTTAGTTAAGGCGACGATAACCGACTTTTAATGATTTTATACTGAAGATCACGACTAAAAGAGTGGTGTTGATGATTTGAAAAAAATATATGTTAAATTAGAGCATTTTCTCAATAACTTAATATGTGAATATTTTAGATTATGTTTATATTACATAGTGAAATTAATTTGTACCTAAAGAGATGTCTAACGCGGATAAAAAACTGAGAATGGCGTAAAATCTACCAAGCGTATTTTTCTGAAACCTTCACCAATTTAAAGATAATTTAATTATTGACCTTTTAGTATACGCGTTTTATTAAAATACCTTTTGGTGTGTATAATAAATTAATAATGCGTCAAATTGGGGACAGCGCTCCTTAATGGGCGAGACCTATTACTGGCTGAACGTACGACGCGTTGCGTGAGCTCAGTACAGAACATGCAAGCTCAAGGTCACTGGCATATATATATCTCCGTCTTAAATACCTATTCCATATTTTATAAAACTGGCCAAATGTGGGTGTCCCTACTATAAGTGCACCTCTCCTCTCCTTCACGGAATATAGGCGTGATATTATGTTATGTAAAATTCGATTGTACCTAAACTGTAAACAACTCTGTAACAAACAGCAACTATAAAAAAATATCATCCTGTTAAATTATTAATTTATTCATAAACAATTCTATTTTATGATCAATTAGTAAAAAATACAATAATGATTAGCTATTTTAGAACAGAATGGATAGAAAAACAATCAACAAATACGTAACATGTTATTAAAATAAATCATTTATTAAGAATTATAAGTTATGAATAACATCATAACTTATAATTCTTATTAAAAAGATTTTATTGGATTATCATATTTTCACCATTGATATAATTACTAAAATATCAATGATTTTCACACAATCCATCCATCGTTTCTTTATTCTGTCCATTCCCTATTCATAACTACCAAATAATTGAAGTGAAAACTTCTTTAAATGCGCGTTGAGCACTTATTGAGTGAGCAAAAATCATAGAACTCGCAACATCGTCACCGAACTAGACATGGGTAGCTCGTGAGCGAGTGATAGAAAAGAGCTAGCTCTTTTCAATTGACGTCACTCTCGCTCACTCACTCGCTCGCTAAATAGCACTAGCTCAGTTAGCTCACTCAGAATTCGACAATGACTATTGAGCGTGCCGAGCCATTTCCTTCGAGGCGCGTGTGGCGTGAATTAAATGAGGTAACAGTCGGCGTCTGAGTCACTGAGCTATACAACATTAGTTTTTGTTTATACTAAACCTCTTAAGGGGTCATTGTACTCATCATTATGAACAACTTTTACTATGGGACCAACCTTGAAATCGCGAAAAAAATATCAGCTGTTCCCTACATTTTGACGAGTTCAGCGAACTTAAATGTAGGGAACAGCTGATTTTTTTTTCGACCCCTTAAGAGGTTTAGTATAAACAAAAACTAATGTTGTAGAAGAGCTAGTGAGCTAGAAGAGTGATATAGATCTTTGAGTGAAAGAGCTAATCGCTCTTTTTCTTTTCAGTGAGCTATTTCGCCAATGTCTACACCGAACGCTTTCCATAAGCTACGAGTATATATTATTATACTGTTTTCACTTCTATCGGCAGTCCCCAAAGACAGCACCGTATGTTTTTTTATTATACTAAAAGCTGTATTATAAATATAACATACATAATCAGCCTATAATTTTCCCACTGCAGGGATACAGGTCTCCTCTCTTTGAGAGGGAGTGGGCTGTAATCCACCACGCGGGCCCAGTGCGGGTTGGTACTGGTAGATGTTACATAATGTTCGAATTTTTGCTTCTAGAACACGCCGCGCCGGTTTCCTCACAATGTTTTCCTTCACCGTTTTGAGAGCCGTTTTGTCTTATATTTTATGTATAATTATCAAGTTTTTTGGAACAGCTATTTTCAGTTAAGACGGAGATATATGCCAGTGAACTTGAGTTAGCTTGCGTGTTCTGTATTGAGCGCACGCAACGCGTCGTACGTTCAGACAGTAATAGGACTTGCCCATCAAGGAGCGCTGTCCCCAATTTGACGCATTATTAATTTATTATACACAAACCAAAAGGTATTTTAATAAAACGCGTATACTAAAAGATCAATAATTAGATTATCTTTAAATTGGTGAAGGTTTCAGAAAAATACGCTTGGTAGATTTTGCGCCATTCTCGGTTTTTTATCCGCGTTAGACATAACTTTACAAATTAATTTCACTATGTACGAGTAATATAAACATAATCTAAGATATTCACATATTAAGTTATTGAGAAAATGCTCTAATTTAACATATATTTTTTCAAATCATTAAAGGCTTCTACATACCGGGGCGACTTGTCGCGCTACGCGACACGACACAAAGGCACCGCTCGTCCCGCGACACGCGGGGCCTTTGTGCCGTGTCGCGTCGCGCGACAAGTCGCGCTGGTATGTAGAAGCCTTAACACTGCTCGTTTAGACGTGATCTTCCGTATAAAATCATTAAAAGTCTGTTATCGTCGCCTTAAATAAAGACCGGTGTTCTGTTTTCGACTGTAAAAATACCTTTATTAATGCAATTAGAACGTGTTCAGTAATTAATAATTGTTTTTCTACTTCCCAGAAGGAATTTAATGATAGTTCCACGGAACTAACTCATTGAAAAATGTCAAGGTCTCCTAATAAACTACGTTCAGAGAGATAAACGTTTAGATAAATTGCGGCACAAGCTGTGTCGACTTACCTACTTACAATTATTGTAAATTAAATCAATGTTTCTGTATCATTTATTATTGTTCATAATATCATAATCAGCCTATAATATTTCCACTGCTGGGACACAGGCCTCCAGCTGAGCAGCAGGCCTCAGGCTACGAGAGGCAGTGGGCTGTGTTCCACCACGCGCGCGGGCCCAGTTCGGGTTGGTGGATTTCGCATGTCTTAAATTTTTCATTTTCATTTTCATCATTTCCTTCGTCATCAAACAAGAGCGAATTCCTTCAAATCTGATGGCCAATTTATTAGTCACTGCTTGCAAGGCAACATTGTATATTCGTAAACTTCTAGGAATGTCCGAAAAACAATATAATTAGCAAGATAACAGCAGCGTAATATTTGAGGACGCAAGCACTTACAGGGTTAACTACCCGAGTATTATTTATACTTCGTTTGTTCTATCAATTAAATGTTAATCCGATCCAGCCCGTCCCTTGCTGTCCTCCCCAGCGACGCCCTAAACCGAGGTCCGTACCCCACAGAGGGTGCCCTCAGCGTGTAGTCGCTTAGTTTTAATTAAGGTTATGCCCTGGCTGGAGACCTTCATTTATTGAGGCACCCACAAGAAGGCAGACCTGCGAGATGCCATTTATAAAAACAAAACAATTACCTAAATTGTTTTTAAATACCAGTTATTAAAAACTGTGTTCCAAAACGTATGAGGTTACATAAATGATAAATGATTTATTTCTGTAAGTAGGTTTGTACAAACACTTTTACACGTCAATCATATTTTAAAAACTAGATGTGGTCGCTCGGTACACAATTACATTATTTTTATCATGGCACAGACGCCAGCACATCAAGCTCCTACAATCTGTTAAATGCCTTTAATAGATTTTCAACTTTATTCCTACAGTATAAGGTTCAAGGTTGATTGGGAAAATTTTACAGTTTCGGGTAACTTGACCTGCTGGCGTCTGTACCTCCCGGTCCGTGATGAAAATAATGTCGGATTCCATGAGCGTCTCGGGTTTTTTGCTAACCGAATCATAGTGGACGCTGTAATTTCCAACTAACAACTGACAACATAATGACATTAATGACGGAATTTATTTCATCATGATCTGCCCGCCTTTTCCCAACTATGTTGCGGTCAGCTTCCAGTTTAAGCGGATGGAAGTGAATACCAGTACATTTACAATACAGAATTTATTTGAAAAAAAATTATTTTAAAAAGGCTGAAGCCCTGTGATAAGCAATTTAAAAAAAAAACTTTTTGTAAAAAAAATAACCGACTTCCAAAAAACACTACAAAGTGAAAAATATCTTTAATTTCGGAAGTCGGTGGCAAATAACTAAAATACGGATCCAAAGACACCGACTTCCGAAATTAAAGTCGGTTACATTTTTTTCCAAAAAGTTTCTTATTTTTCGCTTTTTAGTGGGCCAATTTTTTATTTATTTAAACTACTATAGCCTAAAGTCAACTGCTCATCACCTTTTACAAAATATTGCTTTTCCCGATGCTGGGACGTTAATTGTTGAGGAGTTCTCCTGGTAAGAACCAGGAGAACTGCCACTCACCATACTTATGCATTGAGACGAGCATAAATTGCTATGCAACCATATTAAAGTACCTAATTGAATCGCAACCCGTTAAATACTTATTATTATGTTGTTCCGGTGGCCATCTGTGGTCTCCATCATCAGTTCCACTTCACAAAATGGTGATTTTCGGGAGCAAATGCACGAGTTACTAAAAAAAATACCCAAATCGCTATAGGTTTCCCTTTTAAATTCGAGGGTTCCCCTCAATTTCCATGAGATTCCCTCATCAGATTCTGATTTTGTGGCAATGGGACCACCTCGGGGGCATATCCTTTCAAACAAAAAAATAATTTCCAAAATCGATCCATAATTGACGGAGATATGGGCGAACAAAAATAAAAAAAGGCATATAATTATAAGGTCGAATTGAGTAACCTCCTTTTTTAGAAGTCGGTTAAAAATGTTAATCAATTAGTTGTGGTTGTGGAGCTGGACCAGCATTGAGCCAAGCCAACCTATAATATGCCTGCTTGCATAGTGTGCGTTTTAAACAAGATTTGAATTTCGTCTCATTCAGTTGAAGTATGAGGGGAGGGATTTTTAACCGACTTTTCAAAAAGGAGGAGGTTCTCAAGTCGTCTGTATTTTTTTTTTTTTTTTTTAATGTTTGTTACCTCAGAACTCCGTCGTTTATGAACCGATTTAGAAAATTCTTTTTTTATTTGAAAGGATATACTTCCAGATTGGTCCCATTTTTATTCAAATCCAGTTTTGATGTTGGGATCCATGAGTAATTGAGGGAACTCCTCAAATATTATAGGCATACATATAGCGATTTTTATATTTTCATCAACATGTCAATCATTTGCATTCAGAAAGTATAATTTGGTGAAGTGGAACTGATGAAGAAGGCCACAGATGGCCACCGGAACTTCTCAATGATTAGTATTTCACGGGTAGCGATGAGATATCTGGATTAAGATAGTTAAGCGAAGCAAATTTAAATAAATAGTTCTGATCAAAATGGTACCATCAAACTGATCTGATGATGAAGCCGGAAGGTAGGCACTGGAACTTCGTAATAAAACAATGTATCCTACCCGTGTTTGGTCTTATTGGAATTGCCATGAGAGATGCACTCTAGCTATAAATGATTTTTAACCGACTTCGAAAAAGGAAGAGGTTCTCAATATATATATATATCTAGCCATATATACATATAAAAGGAAACCGTGACTGATTGGTCTATCAACACAGCTCAAACCACTGAACAGATTGGGCTGAAATTTGGCACGTAGGCATCCGCTAAGAAGGGGTTTTTGGAAATTTTACCTTTAAGGGGGGGAAAACGGGGGGTTTTGTTTGCAAGAAAAATCTTATTCCTAGAGTTAAGAAGCCGCGGGCAAAAGCTAGTATTATATAATATGTTCAGGCATAACTTATTTGTTTAAGAACTGATTTTTATAATTCTTTTATTTGGTAGAGTAAGCTTGCGCGGTCTCATTACATTACAGATTTACAGCTAACTCTTCAATAATACGTATTTAATCCACTCGGTGTATGTTGATGGTGTTATAAAACTTCCTGTCACTGTTGTTTTCATAGCAAGTAGTTGTATACGAATTGGTGTGGGGTAGGTACCACTAAAAAGTGAAAAATAAAAAACTTTTTTACAAAAAAAACAACCGACTTCCAACAAAAACACTAAAAAGTGAAAAATAACTTTAACTTCGGAAGCACATAACATAACATCACGCCTTGTTTCCTCGAAGGGTTGGGCAGGGGTGTACCCTGTGTACACCCACATTTAAATATTATATTTAATTTAATTTCGGAAGTCGGTGGCCCTAAACAAAAATACAAAACCAAAGACACCGACTTCCGAAATTAAATTAAATATAATATTTAAATGTGGGTGTACACAGGGTACACCCCTGCCCAACCCTTCGAGGAAACAAGGCGTGATGTTATGTTATGTGCTTTCGAAGTTAAAGGTATTTTTCACTTTTTAGTGTTTTTGTTGGAAGTCGGTTGTTTTTTTTTTGTAAAAAAGTTTTTATTATAACATTTCAAACAGTACCCCATGAAAGATGAGTCTACTTTTGCCAGTCTGAAACCTGGTTGAGCTAATAGATACCTACTTCTAGTACCTACTATAATTATGTCTTTCGCCTCTTTTACTAAAAAGATATAATTTTTTTTCTTTCGTACATGATGTTTTCATAGATATATTGACAAGGCACCGTCATGATGTTAATATCCTTAAACAGTTCCCTAAGAGAATCGCGCCTGCGGAGATTATATATGGCTCTGATGGCTCTTTTCTGCAGAATAAAAATAGACTCGATGTCTGCAGCCCGTCCCCAAAGTAAAATACCGTAAGACATGATACTATGAAAGTAACTAAAATAGACTAGCCTCGCGGTATCTACATTAGTAAATTGACGGATTTTTCTGACAGAATATGCTGCTGAACTTAGCCGTCCTGCAAGAGATGTTAAATAAGGACCCCATTGAAGCCTAGAGTCGAGCGTGATCCCTAGGAAAACAGTTTTATCGACGAATTCTAGTTTGTCTTGATTCAATACTATCTCATAATCACTACTTTTTACATTTGGTAAAGAAAATCGTATGCACTTAGTTTTTTTCCATTTAATACTAAATTATTGGCAGTGAACCAATTTTGGACCTGCAGTAGGTCGTTATTTACGTCGTCAAAATTTGTACCACGTCTATCTACTTTAAAAACCAAGGAAGTATCGTCAGCAAATAACACCATTTGTGGTTGATTATTTAATAAATGGAGTAGATCATTAATATACACAAAAAAGAGGAAAGGACCCAATATCGAGCCTTGAGGAACACCCATTTTTACTTTTAAACAGAGTGAATTGATACCATTTATTTGAACTAGCTGTTGTCTATCGTCGACACGAGTGCGACTTGACGTGTAGGCGTACCTCTAGACTGAGCGACTTTTGCCCACTAGGACAAATGCATCGGATTATGATTTTGTTCGCTATGTCCCGTCAATTGTTAAGGAAATGTATAGCTTGATGTATAGCCGTGTGTGTGTACAACCCCAGGTTTGGTCTAATTCCAGTTTTAGAGACCTCCTGACAGATTTTATTATCACAGACAGACGTCCCACTGGGATTATGACATCACAAAAGACCCTATTATAATATTTACAAAGTAAAAATTCAAAGCATTCAAACTATAAGAAAAGAATCCTGTATTTTATTTGAAAAAAATGCAGGTGTTACCTGCTTCGGAAAGAATTCTTCCCGAAGTGTTTCTTCGAATAAACCTGTTACTAGTCTATGGATTAATAAACTTGAAAGCAAGTTTATCCCGTATATTTTTTTTTTCTTAAAATATACATACACACATAAACTCACGCCTTCTTCCCATGGGGGTAGGCAGAAACTATAGAACGCCACCTGCTACGATCCTTATGTAGGTACTTCTTTCCATTTCTAGGGTTCCGTACGTCAAAAACAAAAAAAACGGAACCCTTTTATGATTACTTTGTTTTCCGTCTGACTGTCGGTCTGTTAAGAACCTTTTTATCAGGAACGCGTGGAGGTAGCAAGTTGAAATTTACGGTTCCTTGGTGCTCTGAAAAAATCAAGCTTCTAAGTCAATGCAATTAAAAAATATACGGCTATTTTATGCGACATATTTTGAAACTCGCAAATAAATCTGAACCCGGTCCCGTTGACCTAGAACCATGAACGGCAAGAATCAAGGTCTCATAGCGCAAGTAAAGGAAAAGTCCGAAAATGGTTCATTTGTAGTTTTTTATATTTATTTTATTTTTACCTTTGTGGAAAATTTAGAACATATACCTATTTCAACTACAATGTTATGTTTGTTTTTGAGATAAATTCATCCCAACTACGAAACCCTTCTTTGTGCGTGGTCCGACATGAACTTGGCCGGATTTTTTTTTTTTCTTAAACTATGTGGTTATATTATTTATGCTGCGATCGTAGATGATCGTTAAGCCCATAAAGGAGATTATAGGATACATTCCGATAGCTTGCGAGTTATGAAGAATATTATTATTTATTTAGATATATGAACGTAAACGAAGCAAAAGGAGTATTAAGGATCGAAGCGGGGTTTCCATAATCGCCACGCTTGGCAGACGGGTTGGCAATTGTAGTACGGTGTTAAAATGCATAATGAGAACGCTCCTGCCCATTCTCTTTACGACACCCACGGGAAGAAATAGGATACGTTCGGCACCACACGGAATCTTCGAAAGTTTCTGCCCATGGGAAGAAGGCGTGAGTTTATGTATGTGTAGGTATGTATTAGTATAGCTTGGGTACCTTTTTAACCGACATAAAAAAGAAAGAAGTTGTTCGTCTATAGGTATGTATATTTTTTTATGTCGATTTTTTATTTTCAAACAGTTTTTTAATGTAGGGCATCTAGTTTGCAGATAAAAATTATGACTAAAACGTAAACCACAAGGTAAAGATCGCGCTGGTCCTTCGGCAGTCGGTTTTTAGCGCGAACACAAAGGCTCTCGCAGTCGAGCACGTCATACCTGCATGTCGATTCTGTAACCATATCACCGTGAAAACATATAAAGAAAGAAAGAAAGAAAAATAATTTTATTCGTCACAGAAACACGTTCTTAGGAAAACATAGACTCGAGCAAGTAAACATTAAAGAAAAAAAAAACCTATTTACATTAAAATCACGAGCACAAAAATAACAAATAGTCGGCAACTGCACGTCATGACTGACGTCACGTCATATGTGAAGTGAACCTGAGCTGTGCAGTGTCATCCCACGGCCCACCTGATGCTAGGGATGGACTATGATTACATTTGCAATCGTAATCGAGATATTAATATGTTTTATGCTAATTCTGTTAATCATTTTATATTATTTCAAAGCTAGTGTCTAAACATAGTAATGAGTGACTAGTCTAGGAAAAAAATAGAGTTTCTGACTAAATTTTTGTTGTGCTATTTTATTTAAAAGCCTCCTAATTAGTAATGTTTAGAACTTTAGACACTTAAATACTAGCTTTGAAATAATATAAAATGATCAACAGAATTAGTATAAAAAAATATATTATTCAAATCTCGATTATGATTGCAAATGTAATGATTGGTCAATCCCTAGCATCAGTGAGATGACACTGACAGCTCACTCCACGCAAGATTTCACGAGATAATCCGAAGTATCAACCGAATGTTCGGCCGTTTCTTGACTTCCAAAGTTTCCTTTTTTTACTTTGACTCGGGATATCCGACTTCAAGTCATATTTTCATCTTAGACGGTAATTTTTTTTTTTCGCTGTAGTAGGGAGGGAACGGCCGAACTTTCAGCCGATACTTCGAATTTATCTTCGGAGTATGCATGTTGAGTTTATATGCCGTCCGCACTATTCGCATTACATTACATCACACACGTCTGGACACGGCTTTACACACTCGTAATGACAATCGTTTTCATTTTGACAATTATTCTATAACTTCCAGTTATTTCGGTCCAAAGCAAATTTTGCAAGATGTCCTCTGCCACGAAAACTTTTATTTTATTTTGTTCGAGCTTTTTTATATTATCACCTTTAATTGACTCTCTTAATTAATTAACGGACACACACTTCCCTTTGTGTTTATTATTCTAGCGTATGGCACTCGTGGGTTGCAGCTGAAAATCAGCGTCAGGTGGTACACCATGTGTTGTCATCTGACATTATGCTGAGCTGAGGCCCTTTTTTAAGGTGTATTTTTTGTTGTAATGCCAATAAAGCATTTTTCTTTCTTTCTTTCAAAACTAACGCCGAAAGACGTCCACGACTGACTTGTAAGGCAGTTTTTTCAGTTTCTGAAATGATGATTAGAGCATATCTCCTTTTTGTTCTCCATTTCTTCCTACCAACTTCTATGGTCTTCTGTCACTCCCACGTAGACTGAAAATGTCAAGGCTCCACATACCTACTTACCTAGTAGTTATTTTAGCCCACAGTAACTCACTGGCATTCGAGGTCGACCCAGTCCCATTTAAACTGTGCGACTTATATAATTATGACGCTGTAACAAAAATACACTTCTTTTAACGCCAGACAGATGTAAAAATATACTTCCCTGTTCCCTAGTTCTTGTTTCGGAGAAGTAATTAGATACAATAGTATGCCAACGTTCGTGGTAGCCGAGGGCATAAGATGCGGGGGCGAGATGACACGAGACACAACTCGAGATTAAAGCCCTCGTAACCACGGGTGGTTGTTTTTCGCGCATTGGATTTTCTACGTAGGCTTGTAGAAAAAATATCGATATTTCGATACATCGATATATTCTAACAAGTATCAAATACGATATTGTATTTCCAAATGATACGATGGAATTCAGAGCCGTAAAAAATTGACTTATTTTTATTATCAATGTTTTATCCATTTAAGATTTTACATCACAAATGATGTTCCTAGTTTGGTTTTAAATGAATAAAAAACAAATACCTACAATAGAATTTCAAAAAGCAAAGTATTTTTATGAAAATTTCCCCGATTTATCGATGTTTTTTTTTTGATAAATCGAAATAGTTTTTGGCGCTTCTTGCGCTATTTCTACGCACTGTTCTTTATGGTGCACTGCCGGGAGTTGAAAATCAAACAGTGTTTTTTTTGACGTGATGGGATACGCTCTGTTTTATTCTCAATGCTCAATACAGAGAGTAGAAAATCCGGTGCGCAATACATTTTTTTTGGGGTATTTTAATTTATTTAAAATATTCAAATCATTTAAAAACTAACAGACTTAAAATAATAATAATAACATTATGTGTGTTTTGCATGCCTTACGGTAGAATATGGCTAATGGACACTATTGTTTGTTTAAGACCTTCTTTTTGTACCCATAATATTCGCAAATTAATAAATGATTATGATTATTATTATTATGATTATAGTATATAAAAAAAAATATTATCGATCACTTGAATAAAAACATAATGACAAAAGAATCGTGTTCAAAAACCCTTTCCGTTAAAAAAATGAAAAAAAAGTTCCTTTCTCATTGTGGTGAGACAGTATACCGTACACTGTCTCACCTACCTGCGAGATAATTGGGAAGCTGCATCTGTATACATGATAACGTCTTAACTGTCTCTTAATCATCTACCTGCCACCGTGATAAGACCACCTAAACTGATAAGGCTCATAAATTAGAACGTTCAAGGTGAAGATTAAACGGTATATGAAGGTATCCATTGTTTGACTAATACAGTGGAACGCGCGGGTGCTAGATAATGATGAATGATAATGAAAGTAAACAAAACGCATTTTCTAAACGAATTATGAAGATGTTGCGAATTGCGACCACGGATATAATTATATGATATATGATTACAGGCAGATATTTTATTTTTATTTTGTTATCTGTATTTTGTGTTTCACGAACTGTGTCCCAATAAACGTATTTTTTTAATTTATTTCTTTTTTTCTTGAATTTGGTTTTCAGTTTGTCTTTTTCGTAGTCGAGTTTCAGTTTTTTTTTTTTGGTGACTACGTTAAATGATACTCAAATGATTTTATTTCTGTAAGTAGCTTTGTACAAACACTTTTACACGTCAATCATATTTTAAAAACTAAATGAGGTCGGCGTTTCCCATCTGTCTACTCTGAGGAGAAAGACCAAAACGTGGCCGAAACAAACCAAATATAATCTTGGTCAGATCATTAAGTATGAAGACCATGTAAATTGGTGTCTGAAATGGTCTTTTGATGAATGAACCACACAGATTGAGTGGACTTGTCCAGTCAGTGCACGCATTTGTCAGTAATCGTGCAGCTTATGTCAGAACATAGGGGAGCTCAACGATTCAACTAAATTAATTAATTACGCGGTAGACCGCATAAATTAATCAAACTGCCAAACCATGATAAAATTTTAAACTAACTGAGAAAAAAACATAAAAACAACAACAATGACCCACATAGTCTTCACATTCACAATAAGTTTTTTTTTTTTTTTGTAAAAGGACATGATCCAAAATGTATGGACCAAAAACCCAAAATCGAAACGCAATCGATACGGTCAAACTGTGTGCACAAGAATTCCCTAGAACTATCTAAATAAACGTACCCAAGTTGCAACATCCTAATCCGTAGGATATCGGAGATATTGGCTGTCAAAGTATGCAAAGAATTCATTTTTTGACTTGGTATTTTCACAGCTGTGTTGTGTTTTAATAATATCACACGAGTGTTTTAATACCTATACTCCATCGGTTAATCACGTCACGAGGTTTTATTTACCTTTATTTGATTACCTAAACCGATGGAGTATAGTTATGTGCAGTTTCATACACTACTTTATCTACTCTCATACATACCTACTAAATAAAAGATCAAAGGTAAAAGAGACGAAATTCAGTAGGAACAAAACGTATAAATGGCGCCAAACCCAGCACATAAACTGTATATCGATATTATTCTTAGTACCTACACTAAGGATAAGGTTAATAGCATCTATGGCGTCGTTGGTCCATAACACAAATAGACAGCATGACTATTTTGGCACCACAGCTGTGAAAATCCCAAGTCAAAAAAGAATTCTTTGCATAAGTACTTTGACAGCCCATAGCTCCGATATCCCACGGATTAGGATGTTGCAACTTGGGTACGTTTATCTAGATAGTTCTAGGCAGTAGCGAAGCTACAACTTACATTAGCGGGAAGCCGAAGAAAAAAAATTTTCAGTTCACATAATCTCAAAATAACATCAAAATTGATAACCTCAAAAAAAAAATTGTCATTCCTTTAGTTTTCTTAATTTAACGCCATCTTAATTCTTAGTTAAAACAAAAAATGTTAACTGTGTTCATGATTTAGGATAGATTATAGATAGGTATGCGTTATTTATCTTAAGATTTACTTATTAAATACTTGTAATGTGACAATGTATATGTGTATTATTTAGTAATAGTAAACTCTACTAGTCGTTGTTCAGAGGGTAAGCCGGTAGGAATGGGGTTGTATGAAGCCGTCGCCCCCTGGTTCTAGGGAATTCTCATGCACATAGTTTGACCGTATCGATTGCACTTAGATTTTTGGGTGAATTGTGACACTCTCTCCTTTGTTACAATATGTTCGGTCAACTTCTTTACTTTCCAAGAGTAACTTTGATAATAAATCAATTAAATGGCGATTGGCGGCAACAGATTTTGAGTAATCAATAAGTAGTTAAGTCCTTATTGTGTGCGAGAAGTTTAAATAAATAAAGTAAAGATGCCGTTAAATTGACGATCGTTATTAAACTAATAAAGAGACACAAGATTCTTTCCAGTGATTCTATGTTTTTTTTTTGCCAAACACACGGAGACAGTAGGCTAAAATGCTAAACTACTGGCCGGTTTCATTCATCAAACCAGCCAGAAGTTTGACATTCTTAATTTTATCCAAGGAGAACTAGTTACAATTGAATGTATGTAGATATACGGAAGACTACATTAATTAAAATATTCCATTTGTTGTTGGGTGTGTATCTGAATGGTCTTTGAAACTTTAATATCCCTTACAAAAGTTGAATACCTTTTCGGCCTAAATGTATGGGACGGCTGTTTATTTTTTCGCGATTACGATGTTGGTCCCTTAAAGAAAGTTGTTCAGTTGAATGCTCTGTATCATGACCACACCTTCTGGTACGTACCTATGCTGTATACAACATTATTTTTAGTATATGCGAAACCTGAACATAGCTTGTTCCGAATAAGGAACTGAATCGATTTCAATATTTTATACACCATGTTATATTTTGTCCCAAAAATATTTAAGTATGATGGAAAATGTTATCACCATTTAATTACTTACAATACAATCGCCGTACGGTTATGTACCTACTGCCAAATTATTATCAGTGAGTGCAAGACGACCCTGGAGGCGCGGGGGCGCCGCGCCGTTAGCATGTTTTTGTACGGACACCCCGGGAACATAACAACCTTATTTATAGCTTTCTGATTTTTCATGATACAGTTTTGAAATTTTGTACATACATAGATTCTTTACATACAATACTAGACACGTGTTTCGGGTTTCGCATATACTGAAACTAATATTGTATACCTTATGTTTGCCAAAGCACATACTGATGGTTTCAGTACTATCCTGCGGAAAAGGATTGCGTCTATGATACGCAGTGTTCCCACGCACTAATAATTTAAAGTGAAAAATTGACCCTTGTGAAGCCGCGTGAAGAAAAAAAACCTTGAAGCAACTCTTCATAGACTTTGAATGACAACGAGCGATAGAGATAAGTAATAAGGGGTCATTGTACGAAATTCTTTCGGCTTCGCGACCGGCCTTTAGCACTAGTTGAACTAGGTATATGAATGAATGAATGAAATGCATGATGGTTGATGATCTTTGTCACGCACATTTTGTCGTTACACGTGTTTATATTTTAGATTATACAACGTGTAGACGATGATATGACAATAAATTCAACAGCATAAATATCTAATTACGTTCGTAGTCTGCACACGAAAATTCAATGAAATATATCCAATAGTTTAGTCGCTTTATCTAGTCAAAGATTGGCAAATCCCATAGTCGGCACACCACTGCTGTCTAGTTTGTATGAATGACTTTCTCAAAATAACTTTTGTAATTTCAATGCTAAAGATTTGATCGTTCCAAAATACTCATATGCATTAGTATTGCCAGTGTTTTCATTTATTGTCGTATTGTTGTCTCCACATTGTATTAGGTGATCATAACTTAACACACATGTTTTATTTATACACTAAATATTTTTGACAAGTGTCGAAAAGAAATATCATAACTTGTTTATGGATTTAAACGTGGGGTCACGTTGCTTCAAGTGCATTTCAAGTACTTACCTATTTTAAAAAGTCCAAACGAATGTCAAAATTACGTTTAGCGCACCCTGTATACGAGTTGCGAAGTTGCGCTACAATTTTTGCTGACTGACTAATATTTTCACTACGATGTATAAATATTATTCTGCCATAGCATAGAGAAGGTTTTTTTTTATTTTTATAATGTATAATCTGGTGTACAGACGCCAGCAGGTCAAGCTACCCGAAACTGTCAAATTTTCCCAATCAACCTTGAACCTTAATCTGTAGCGATAAAGATGAAAATCTATTAAAGAAATTTGACAGATTGTAGTAGCTTGATGTGCTGGCGTCTGTACCTAAATAAATAAAAGGATAACTACTTTCACAGATCACCGTTCTGTAGGTAGAATATGTACTTGAAAAATATAAATATAAAAGAACACTTGATTGATCGAAGTTGGCATGTTTTGCATTTTTGTTTCAGGCATTTTATACTGCATTTAATTTATTTTTATCTTTAACACATCATCTGGTCATAAATACAATATTACTTATTTTATAATAATAATATATTTCTTTGTGATTACAATCAAATAATAAAAATAATATACGATGCGACAATACTTACATTGTTTGTAGACACGCAGGCATACAAACGAACAACATATTATTACATACGCAGAAACATAAAAACAAATGAACAACGAGGTTTCAAAAAAGATGTCGCCACTTAACACAAATAAATCTTTCGGTACGTTCAATACATTCATTAAATTGTACTCAATCGATTTTGTTATGACCGTATCGAGCGGACTACTAATAAATGGACGCTGCCGCTGGCTGTAAGTATGTTACATTCACGTTTTTTTGGTATTATGCGTGACGTTCAGCCTCCATGCAAAATCCTTAAACAGGGTCAAATTATATCTAAGCAGGATAAAACAATAAAAATAAAAAATTCTTAGGTGTTTTTTTTTTCGGGATCAACGACAGCTGGTAGTGTTGTTACTTGAAGTATGAGTTGAGAATAGTACAGACGCCAGCAGGTCAAGCTACCCGAAACTGTCAAATTTTTCCAATCAACCTTGAACCTTATGCTTTAACAATAAAGTTGAAAATGTTTTAAAGAAATTTGACAGATTGTAGTAGCTTGATGTGCTGGCGTCTGTACATTATGGTTATGATACAAGTGTGCTATGTTGGTCATTACACTCGAGGCGGTATTATTCGGTAAGGGAGCCGAGGATCAATGCACACGCGTTTCATACGATGTTTTTCGACACAATCACATCTGTGAACAATTTTTCTATTTTTTATTTTAACATTTTAACTATACACAAAAACCAAACAAAAACAAACCTGATTTTTTCAAACTTATATTTCTAGTGAGTACGCTAACTGCGATAGTGTGTTGGAGAGACCATTTTAGCTCTTTCGCACTGTATTAATTGCGTTTTTAAATAAAGGTGTTTGGGACAAAAAAAAAGAAATCCCCACCTACTTATTCAACAAAATTATCTTTTTTTTCTCGAGATAGAATAATATTGATCAAATAAAGTGTCTGTGTATTCGATTAGCTGCATGGAGAGAATGGAGATTCCCATCAGTATTGCGATTAGCAATAGCCAACAAAAACTCATTTTCAATCATAATCTGAATGATTTTGAAGGATATTGCTAATCCGTTGCTTCATATCAGCACAAGCAGCAGTGATGTCACAAATTTAATTATTTCTGTGTTAATGTTTTACTAACATAGTTTGCAAGTGTTTTTGATTTTAGATTAAATTATTTTTATTATATTTCAATAATTTGTGCTGCTCAACAACGTAATTAGCACAATAAATGCTCGTACAGACTGGTGCGATATCGCGGGCGTGACGCGACACTAGTAGCACAATTTCTTTGTCGGTGCCTGTCACACGGCTACAGATCAAGCTATTTTCCAGTATAAGCTGATCAGCTGATTTCGCATTGTATAGGATTTCCTTACAATCAGAAGTCAGCGTAAACTGGAAATGTATAGCTTGATGTGTAGCCGTGTGTACGAGCCTTAAATTTTGACGAACTGTCAAAATGAAAGCTATTGCTAATGTGTATTACGCAATTACCCCTCTAAACTCAAACTCAAACTCAAAGCATTTATTTCAATTAAACCATTGACAGGCACTTTTGAATTGTCAAGAAGTCGGTCAGTTACAAATATGAAGCTAGTTGCCCATTCCAAATAGTAGGTTCCTATGGAGAAGAACGGGCAAGAAACTCCACGGACACTCTTTTAAATTAAAATATTGGTACAAAATATTGGTTACATCATTCATATTGAAGTTAAACATGTGAGAACGATGCAATACGTCAAAAGCGTCCGTGATAAAAAGATAACAATTCAAAACTAAAATAATTAAAAATAAGCCGTGGCAGCTAAGAGATGACCAGTACCAACTGACAGCGCCCGTTCACGAACAATGACGCATGGATCAGCACCATTCAGCTCAACCATTTTGAAGGGAGCTAAATGATCCAACACACACGCCACCATCAGCGAGACATCTGAGTGAGCATGACATACTCTCAGCCGCCAGGGTACATTTAAGTCAATGAAAGACATAATTACCCGGTAAATGGTAGCTCTATTGTACATAGTACTCACACCTGTGATATGCAATTATATAATACAAAGGAGATTCGAGTTTATACAATGAAAAGATAGTCTTCCAATCTTCATCAGCTCCAACAGTATGTTCAAATGTTAATCAATTAGTTGTGGTTGTGGAGCTGGACCAGCATTGAGCCAAGCATTTCTATCAGCGATGTAATCCCCCAACCTATAATATGCCTGCTTGCATAGTGTGCGTTTTATACAAGATTTGAATTTCGTCTCATTCAGTTGAAGTATGACGGGAGGGATTTTATTATAACATATTAAACAGTACCCCATGAAAGATGAGTCTACTTTTGCCAGTCTGAAACCTGGTTGAGCTAATAGATCCCTACTTCTAGTACTATAATTATGTCTTTCGCCTCTTTTACTAAAAAGATGTAATTTTTTTCTTACGTACATGATGTTTTCATAGATATATTGACAAGGCACCGTCATGATGTTAATATCCTTAAACAGTTCCCTAAGAGAATCGCGCCTGCGGAGATTATATATGGCTCTGATGGCTCTTTTCTGCAGAATAAAAATAGACTCGATGTCTGCAGCCCGTCCCCAAAGTAAAATACCGTAAGACATGATACTATGAAAGTAACTAAAATAGACTAGCCTCGCGGTATCTACATCAGTAAATTGACGGATTTTTCTGACAGCATATGCTGCTGAACTTAGCCGTCCTGCAAGAGATGTTAAATGAGGACCCCATTGAAGCCTAGAGTCGAGCGTGATCCCCAGGAAAACAGTTTTATCGACGAATTCTAGTTTCTCTTGATTCAATACTATCTCATAATCACTACTTTTTACATTTGGTAAAGAAAATCGTATGCACTTCGTTTTTTTTCCATTTAATACTAAATTATTGGCAGTGAACCAATTTTGGACCTGCAGTAAGGCGTTATTTACGTCGTCAAAATTTGTAGCACGTCTATCTACCTTAAAAATCAAAGAAGTATCGTCAGCAAATAACACCATTTGTGGTTGATTATTTAATAAATGGAGTAGATCATTAATATACACTAAAAAGAGGAAAGGACCCAATATGGAGCCTTTAGGAACACCCATTTTTACTTTTAAACCGAGTGAATTGATACCATTTATTTGAACTAGCTGTTGTCTATCGTTTAAATAAGATTTTACTAAACTAAGCGCAAGTTTTCCAAGTCCGTAAAGCTCAAGTTTCAATAGCAAGGTTTCGTGATCGACGCAATCAAATGCCTTGGAAAGGTCACAAAAGATTCCTATGGCATCTTGGGCCTCTTCCCACGCGTTAAAAATGTGTCTTAATAAGGTTACACCGGCGTCGGTCGTACAACGTCCTTTGGTGAAACCATACTGTTGATCGTGAAGGATTTTATTCGAGTTGAAATGATTGAGCATTTGATTAAGCATTACCTTTTCAAACACCTTGCTGAAAACCGGCAACACGGATACGGGTCTATAATTATTTGTGTCTTTACTGTCCCCTCTATAAGCAGGACACTAAAGACATTTTTTGATCATCATTTTAAATTGGGTATTTCGTTTTTTAACTGTTTTATTCAAACGTATAACATATATCAAACTACATTTTATTTATTCATACACATAGGTACATAAACTCACGCCTTCTTCCCATGGCGGTAGGCAGAAACTATAGAACGCCACCTCCTACGCTCCTTACATACTCCTTTTGCTACGCCTACGTTCATATATTACATCTACATCGGGCTAATTGCGTAACACACAATCAATAGGAATCGGTTTCAATTTGACAGTTCAACAAAATTCATTGCATTATTTTCGTTGTTGAGTAGACAAATTTTTCTAACTTATGAAGCAATAGAGTAGCAATATACTTCAAAATCATTCCGATTCCGATTCAAACTGTGTTACGCAAGCCGCGCCGGTTGCGAGTACTACGCACCTGAACTTCTTTCTATCTTTTTTTTTTCTTTTCTTTTTTCAAACTACATTTTGTTTATTCGTACACCTTATCGCAAAAACCTATAGGTAGATTCTATTTCGTTTTTGCTATTAATTCAATTACTACTTATTAGCAATTGGCAATGTTCATAATCGCTGTACCACCTCGAGCATTTAGTTTTTTCGGTAGGAGGAAAATAACATATTTAATTCTAAATATATTTCCATGAGCATATGATAGAGCATATTCTGCGTACCTTTATTTATTACGAGTATAATAATATTAATCATATTTTATATAATATTTTACCTTCCTCATTGTGATAACCGAGTTAATTCAATGCAAATCCTGAAAACTAATTTCTTAAGAGACTGCAGAATTGACGTCAGCAATTTTTTTATATTCGTTTTTCTTAGTGTATTTCTATGGTTCCATAAGTTCAGCTATATTTATAAATGGGTAGTAAACATATTTAAAGTACCTATATACTTAAGTATAATGAAAATGTTCTGAAAAACGGTTTTTGAACACGGTAAATGCAGTTATTTTTGTAAGGGTCAATTTTGAAATCGATAGATGACTTTATCAAAGTAATAAATATAGCGGTTTGACATAATATTTTCTATACACAAGCTATCAAACTGCCCGACAGGCGTTGTACTGTCCAAATTTCAATAATTCATACAAAATCCCGTAGAAAAAAGCACTTGCACTTAGCTTCTAACGTTTCATAAGTGCCCATGTTAGGTTTATGTGAAATAAAATATTTTGATTTTTTTATCTTTGATTTCTCCCAAATTTAAAATTTTTCGGGTGACATTGAAGTTTTTTGGTATTTTTAATCTTATTCGGTCTATTACAAACATTTTAAAATAAAAAATAGCCAAAAAACCATAAAAAATTACTACTACGAACAGCATGTTTTTTTATACAGAGTTAAATTAAATGAGCTAGTATCAATCGATATCCAAAATAAAAACAAAAAATATTCGATATATTTTTTGGGGTCAATGACTGCTGTTAGTGTTGTTAGTTGAAGTGCGAGTTGATAAAATCTGTTTTATCGTATTATTTATTTATTTTATTATTTATGTACACACAGAAAAATACAAAGAGATATGACATAACAAAAATTTAGTTCAAAGGTACTGCTTATTTCTTAAGAAATTTCTTCCAGCAGACCTGCGAAAGGAGAAATGAAAAAGAAATGTAGACAATAGTGTGTGAGAACAAGAAGAGAAAAATATGATTATGCGAAGTCTTAAACTAAAATGTTAAATATACCTAAACTATACCATAACTAAATATAAAAAATACACACGTATACGTACACACGTGCAAAACCTACATAAACTTAAATAAATACATAAAGCATATATAAACAAATATATATATAAATATAAATACTCACAGTTGAGAGGAAAGGTAGTGAGTGCTCTTTTAAGCGATATTTGAATAAAGAAACAGTTTTTAAATCACGAATGCTAGGCGGAAGTGAGTTCCACAATCTTACAGCATGGACTGAGTAAGAATAAGAATAGTAGCTAGTTTTATGAGGATGAGATTTAAGGAGGGATCTAAGGTGTGATCTGCAGGGAGCGTCGCTAGGGCGAGCGTAAGAAAAACGCTCACGCAGGTAGGAAGGATAAGACGGGTTATGTAGGATGTTGAAGAGGAGACATAAAATCCGAGTGTTCCTGCGAAGGCGGATTGGGAGCCACTTGAGTTCCTTGCGAAGGTGAGAAACATGGTCATACTTTCGAAGACCAAAAACAAAGCGAATGCACAAGTTTTGCAAGCGCTCAAGCTTGTTCAGTAGCTCCTCAGTAGCATCCAGGTAGCAGGCGTCGGCATAATCTATAATCGGCTGAATAAGTGTTTGTCCCAAAGAAATTTTAGTCTTCAAGGGCAGGAGACTTTGAAGGCTCTTCAGCGAATGAAAGGAGAAATGTACCTTACAACTGACCTCATTGACCTGATTACGCCACGAAAGATTGGAGTCAATAATGACACCCAGGTATCGTGTATCGATTATCGATAGTTCGATAATCGATACACATCACATCTGTGAAGTTTACACAAAAATAACTGATTTTTAATCTGATTTTTTATTTTAAATGACTACACCAGAGGCGGTTGATGACCCCGAAAAAAATAACAATATCCAATAAATTTATTTTTTGACATGTTTAGAACCATACTTAGATTACATCACGTCTGCGGAGTTTCGCTAGCTAATTTAATTGACCCTGTACATATAAAAGTTTGTGAAGATTGGAAAAAAAAACGGGTCTAAGTCGTATTGCTATTTCCTTGTTTAGAGATACAGAATTTAAACAAATGAACTCCACACAAACCGTCCCACATCGCATGCAGTCATGCATCCAATGTCAATGTCACAGATGCAGCGTGACGTAATGTGACGATGTTTAAAGAAGTCGCACGCTCCGTATAGATAACACAAATATTTCCACTGTCACAGTATAATAATATAGGTACCTACTGTGCCACTGTTAATCTAATAACAATAATTCTTAAACACCTGTGAGGTTTTCAAATCCAAACTTTTAATCACAGTAATATTAAAAAAGGCGAAAGTTTGTGAGCTAGTCGCGGGCTCGAACTCACTGGCGGGCGCGGCCAAAAAGCACGCACTGGTGCTATCTCTGTCGGACACGATGCTAGGTGAGAACCTAGCATCGTGTCCGACAGAGATAGCACCAGTGATGAGCAGTTAGAAGCTAGTCTACACGCATAACGTCTAGTCGCACGCACACAAACACAGTGCACGACGATTCATACTAAACCGCGCGCGTAAAAATATACGAAAACTCCTTTGGAAGGTGGGGTTTTATGAAAAAACAACTGCATAAATCAATTACGAATAAAGTTTATTATAATCTTCGACAATTGAGCTTTGTCGGAACGAGCTTTGTTTTTGAGATTTTATACTTCTTTTATTACTTATTTACGCCCAAAGTTGCGTTAAAAATAGCAGGAAAAACGAATCTTTGTTGGCTCATAACTTTTTAATGCCTTTGTTTTTTACTATTCTGCTTCTGTACAGACAAAATTAATAATAAGACAAAACGATATCATGTTTTACTTTAGATGTACAATGTGTAACAGTGGAGTAAAACCCCCCCGAAATTTGTATGGAAAAAGTATCGACTAGTTGCGCCTTAAGCTTACTTTCGACGAATACTTAATAGAAATAAACTCAAACTCAAACTAATCAAGACTAGAATATAAACAACATCCCGACATCAACCGTCGGGCAGTTGCCTACCAGACACAACACCCGTCTGATCAGAGGATCCTTCCTGTGGAAGATGAGTGAACACCCTGTTCCTCATACCTCTAGAAAGACATTAATTTGTTTGTGTTTGTGTCCAAATTGTGTTGTTTCAATTGTTATTCCAAATAGGTACCTACAGGTTATGTTGGTTCCATACATTTGTAAGTAAAATAGTTGTAGAACCGATCCTCCATTGACACCCTACTCTATATTTCCATCTATAATTATATTACCCAATACACGACACTGACTCACACTACACACTACGTGATTTCCGCATGTCGCAGAACTACTTATGATTACTACCAATAAAACAGTTATCTAGCCAGCATTCTGTAAGCAAATGACGAGAAAACCTCCATGACTCCAGACTCACAGCGTACTGTGGAATGCTGAAAACAATAATTGACATTGATTTGTACTACGCGCGTGTGATTGACTCTCGTTTAGGAACTCTTGCGCGCCTTTGACATTACGCATCGAAATGTGTTGTAATTTGTAGATACCAATGTCGCTTTTAAATGTACTTCAAACTTTGATTGGAATCATAGATTCTTTGAAAGCATTCAGAGTTTCAGACGATATTTTTCATGCTTTGAGACATTATGCAAGCAGGAGGATAGAATAGAATAGAATACTCTTTATTATGTACACCATAAAAATTACAGATATAAATGTTTAAATTTTACATAGGGTGACGCAATGGGCGGTCTTATCGCTAAAAGCGATCTAAATAATAATAATGATAATAAATAATGGATAATTTATGATGCTGGCTCGCCTTTCAAACCACAATTATCATCTTTCACGCCATCCGTTTTTCTTTTTCCTTAGACTTATAAGTAACTAGCTGCTGCCCGCGACTTCATCTGCAATGCAAGATAAAAACTAGCCTATATCCATGTCCTATTGTCATCGTCTATCTGTGTGCAAATTTCATTCAAATCCGTTCAGCCGTTTTAGCGTGAAAGCGTAACAAACAAACTCAATTTCGCATTTAGGATAAAGGCTACAGCGCGACACGGCACAAAGGCCCCGCGTGTCGCGGGACGAGCAGTGCCTTTGTGTCGCGTCGCGTCGCGCGACAAGTCGGCCCGGTATGAAGACGCTTTTACGTTTATTAGGACTCAATAAAATATATCCCAATAAAATTATATTACTAAGAACTAGCATGGAAATAATTTATTTAAGCCGGAGATATATGCCAGTGACCTTGAGTAGTTAGCTTGCGTGTTCTGTACTGAGCTCACGCAACGCGTCGTACGTTCAGCCAGTAATAGGACTCGCCCATCAAGGAGCGCTGTCCCCAATTTTGCGCATTATTAATTTATTATACACAAAACAAAAGGTATTTTAATAAAACGCGTATATACTAAAAGATCAATAATTTAATTATCTTTAAATTGGTGAAGGTTTCAGAAAAATACGCTATCCGCGTTAGACATAACTTTACAAATTAATTTCACTATGTATTATAAACATAATCTAAAATATTCACATATTAAATTATTGAGAAAATGCTCTAATTTATCTTCTTTTTTTTTCAAAT
The DNA here is from genome assembly GCA_948098905.1 of Tiliacea aurago. Taxonomy (NCBI): domain Eukaryota; kingdom Metazoa; phylum Arthropoda; class Insecta; order Lepidoptera; family Noctuidae; genus Tiliacea; species Tiliacea aurago. The sequence continues at coordinate 15,425,090 of OX402597.1, read as the reverse complement.
CATTAACATTACTCGTTTAGACGTGATCTTCAGTATAAAATCCTTAAAAGTCGGTTATCGTCGCCTTAAGTGGCTGCTAAACTCTGAATTCCAATGGCAGGTAAAAATGCCAGCAAGGGTTGCGACTTTTGGGCATGCCACAATTGTGGCGATAAATCCCCTCTTTGAGGAGTGGCTAGAGAGGCGCCACGGCGTCCTCACCTTCCGCCTGACGCAGGTCCTCACCGGACATGGTTGTTTCGGGAGGTTCCTGTTCAGGATAAAGCGGGAGGAAACGCCCGGGTGTCACCACTGTGTGGATCGCCCGGAGGACATGGTGGAGCATACGGTGGAGGTCTGCCCGGCTTGGGCGGAGCACCGCCGTGTCCTCTCGGAGGCGATCGGCGGCGGTGATCTCTCGCGTCCGGCCCTGGTTCAGGCCATGGTTCGGAGCGAGAGTGCATGGGAGGCCGTCACCTCCTTCTGCGGAGCAGTAATGCTTGCGAAGGAGGAGGCGGAACGCGTGAGAGACAGGCAAGGTTTGCGCCCTCGCGCCCCTAGCGCCGCAGGAGACGTCCCGGGCGTCGGGAGTTGCAAGCCGATTTCCGGCTACCGTAGGCACGGGCTTGCGGACGGTGAGCGATGGGTAGCTCGCCGTCCGGATAAGGACCAGGCCCGGGTCGCCGGCGCGTTGTGTTCCACGCGCGCCTCAAAGAGATGTCAGCACCAACTGACGGGGTTCTTTAGGACCAATGCCTGCCAGGGTTGCGAGTTTGTCCGAAAGGGATATCGTGGCCCTGGCACACAGGCAAATGAAGGAACACGGGTGGGTTTTAGTCAGTAAAAGTCTGACACGCCCTCCCGCTCCGCCCAGAGCGGGAGAAGTTATTTGATAATTTCCCACGCAGAAAAAAAAAGGTTTGCGACTTTGTCTGAAAAGGATATCGTGACTCTGGCACACGGGCAACTGAAGAAACACGGGTGAGTTTTAGTCAGTAAAAGTCTGACACGCCCTGAGCTCCCGTCAAGAGCGGGAGAAGTTATTTGTTAATTTCCCACTCAAAATAAAATCTGTACCTATCTTGGAAATCAGTGCTTTTCTCTAGAAATTTAGAGCCCTTTCACTACTCGCCTCGCCCACTCCTTGCCGAGAGGAGGTCTGAATCACAGCAGTTCGAACATTATAGGCTGATTATAAATATGTATGTATGTAAATAACATAAATTACACTTCCATGAATTAAATGACTTAGAGTTAGACTATAGGTAAAAAGCTATCCATAATCATACTCAAAACTGTTCTTTCATCATGTTCCTCAATCCGTCATGTGGGTCGACGGAATGAGGAACATGACTCTCTCGGCTCAAACCATCATCATGTTCCTAGCCTTTTTCCCAACTATCTTGGGGTCAGCAACTATCTTCCAGTTTAACCGGAGGCATCTGAATTCCAGTATTTTACTTGGAGCGACTCTCTATCTGACCTCCACAACCTAGTAACTGGGTAACGCGATACCCCTTGATAAGGCTGGTTGTCCGACTTTTGGGCTTCTGACTACCCTTAACGACTGTCAAAGATCTACGAATGACAGCCGGGACCAACGGCTTAACGCGCTTTCCGAGGCACGGAGGGGTCTCGATTTGTAATGGATGGTCAAGTCACCCATCCACGAACTGCTTCCCACGGCTGGTTCGTGGATCCTCTATAATCAACCCGTGTGGCCGTTAACATTGGCCGTTAGCGTAGCAACGAGCTCCTCTCTCTCAGCTCAAACCATATCCCATTTTAAGATAACCAACTATACTCCAGCACGTGTCCAATAACATGTTACAGATAAACCACGAGAACTAGTATAATTTACCCTATGATATAATCTGACATGACCTGTGACATTGAATACACGCTCAGACGGATACGCTGATAGCGTGATCATCTTATTGACTTGAACGTTAATCGAGCTGAACATTATGTTATGTGATTCACGCGGCATTAGATACTACATAGTTTTTATGTTAGATATCTCTGGGGATCTTTCCAGAAAAATACTAACCTTATTCAATTGATAGTTGGATAACCGTATCAAATTCCACAAAGTAGTCCAAATGACTTTTGAGTCTTTTACGGACTGTCTCGGCCGGAATATTTCAACGACTATGAATTAATGAAATGCACCTTTTTTTTTCTTGCGCTACTCCCCGCGACCCTGGATATCGTACCATTCCATTTCTGAACCGTTCCATAACTTCTCTACGTAAATAATTATTTATCTTCTATAGTTCTTCGTAAAAGATCTACTCCTTGGTTTTTCCTTGTATTTTGCGGTCAGCTTGTAATTCAATCCACATATGAAGGCTATTTTTAACTCCTGAGCAGCACTTCATACAAAATATTGATCTTCTTTTGTTTCATGATGCCTTGGTACCGAAGTATCAACTGCAACCTTTCCAGAATTAAGAACCTCCTTTGTGACGTCAATTAAGACTCGTCTAAACTTTATACCCTTCAAAATCCAGTTCCTAACAACTTGACATTATTATCTCAAGTACTGCGTATATTATAATGTTTAACCGTCAAGTGAACGGTGTTCTGATGTGATAAAACCTTGATCAAATTGGCTTAGCAAGGATTTATGTACCCCGCATTACTGCCTACTTCCTTTGACAACTGCGGTGTGTAATCGCGACTTAGCTGGTCTTTAAAGTTGACAAGATAAAATTGTTACTTGCGTACTTTGTGGAGCTATAACTACAGCTGCACAGAGTGTCCGTACTATAGACAATTCTGGAAAACAATTTTTCCCTGCTAGGGTTGCGAGTTGTCTGAAAGGGATATCGTGGCCCTGGCACACAGGCAACTGAAGGAACACGGGTGTGTTTAAAGTCAGTAAGAGTCTGACACGCCCGAACGAAGTTATTTGATAATTTCCCACCAAAAGGCTTGTTCGCCAGATAGTTGGGACACTGGGTCGCAGACAACTTGGATGATGACCTTGATATTGAGAGGGAGCGGAGGGCTTTGTGTGTGCGTTGCACTTGCAACATGTTGGCCCGTAGATTTTTTTCACGTTGTAGTAAGCAAGTTAAGCTGATGCTTTTTAAAGCGTATTCCTTCGTAATCCTTAAAAACGTGTAGTCTATGGGTCAACTACACGCAGCGAGTGTACGGGAATCTGCGTGTACAATACAACAACGCGTTTAGGGTGATGTTTGGGTTGCCTCGTTTTTGCAACACATCGACTATGTTTGCTGAGGCGCATACTGATTGCTTTTATGCAATCATCCGTAAGCGAAGCCGCTCTGGAAGAAGTGGGAGGGCGTGTCAGACTTTTACGGACTAAACCCATCCATGTTTCTTCAGTTGCCTGTGTGTCAGACTGCCAGGGCCACGGTACACCTACGAATATAATTTTTGAATCCGAAATAAATATTTTGATTTGATTTGAAAGCTATATACACCTCTATAGCTATATACACCAGGCGTCTGCAATTTACCGGCAAAAGACGTCACTAAAAGGTTGTTTATGAAAATAAGTTGGTGTGTTTTCCAACAGTCCGACCGCCGAGAGAATGCGTTCTTGATACAGCTGTTAGTTTCATACTAACGAATGTGTGTTTTGCGAATTTGATCCTTATAGTTACTAGAAATTGTCCAAATGCCAGGTGCCAGCCAGGAACGCATTCACTCGACGCACTCGGCGACTCGAAGGAAGGAATTTAAACACAAAATGGCACCAAATTTTAACAAAGCTAAGCATTGTTCCGGATACCAAGCAGTGGAGTTATTTAATAGTGTTGCGCGCACAACTAAAAAGCCTACTACTAGCGCCTACCGTTACCGACTGACCTAAAATTATAAATTTATAGCTCTCACTCTTTTAAAACTAAATTAAAAGCCTTCTTGTTGGAAAAATGTTTATATTCGGTGTCAGAATTTAAGTAAAGTTGTACTCTCAATATTTTTGACATTCAATTTTGACATTAAGTATACCTGCTACTAATTTGACATTATATTAACTTGTTGCCTAACTTTAAATTAATTGACTCTTAAACACATTAATTCACATCAATTTTAATCAGGCCTATATATGTATTGTTTCTGCATGTGATAATTTTATTAATTGTAATGTTCAACACAATATTAATTGTTAAATGAATAAATAAATGAAATGAAATGACGCGACGCGCGATGGTCGGACTGTAGAGAGAATTTTTTGACACCGTAAAGTCTAACCCCACTGCCGCTGCTATGAAGCAAAGGATTAGCAATATCCTTCAAAACCCTCTGATTGCGATTGAAATTCAAATCTGCCGAGAATTTTCACAACTCTGTTGGGGTCAGCTCCCTGTCTAACGGGTTGCAGCTGAATACCAGTTTTTTACATGGCGGTCAGATAGGAAGTCGCTTCCTATCTGACCGCCACAACCCAGTAACTGAGTAATATGATACCCCTTGGTAAGACTGGTTGCCAGACTTTCAGGCTTCTGACAACCCTTAACGACTGTCAAAGATCCACGAATGACAGCCGGGATCAACGGCTTCGCGTGCTTTCCAAGGCACGGAGGAGTCTCTGTATGTAAAGATGATCACCCATCTATGACCAACCCCGGCAAGCGTAGCTTAACCTGATGGATCGACCCGTGCATCTGTTATTACTAAGCCACGAGCTCCTCTGCGGATTTGGATTGCAATTTAAAGTGTGTTACGCAATTAGGGTCAAGATGCAAGAAGTGCCAAAAAGTATCGATATGTATCGTATCGATATTTAAAAAAAAATATTGATATCGATTTCTAATTTTCTACACATCGAAAAAAAAAATTCGTTATATCGGCGAAATTTTCTAAAAAGAATATGGTAGAACTTTATGAAATTGTATTATTTGTTTTTTATTCATACCAAACTAGAAATATAATTTTCTGATGTAAAATCTTAAACTAATAAAACATTGATAAGAATAAATTGACTTTTTTACAGCTCTGAATTCTAGCGGTTTTAGTCAGTGGGGACAACGGCGTTGCTATTGGAAATATATCGTATTTGATACATTTTCGATACATCAAGTATCGAAAATGTATTATTATGTATGTATGTATGTATATTTTATATCGATATATCGAAATAAAAGATATCGCCTAAAAGTATCGATATATCGAACAATAAATTCTATAATATATTCCCTGTAAATTGAGAGGTCACGGTCTTGTGATACAGGAACTCCTAGTACAAGAGCTAGGGCTACACAGATGTTTGTTACTTTGAAGTGTAAATAAAGAATTATTATTATTATAAATATCGATATATCGATATTTTTTCTACAAGCTTATTAGGGTGCTGCGTTTCGAAACATGTTCAACATTGACAACCTCCACACACGAGGCACAAATTAGTGGGTAGATCTACCGTAACACAAAGAGCACATTGTTCGAATGTTCTAATTGTACGAGCCGCTGACCGCTTGCTCATTAAATTTTGGCAAACCATAATGGCTAGAGGAAGTGGAAAATTATCAGTTTGGTCATCTAGCTACGTTTTGTTTTAATTTTTCGCGTTTACAGTGGTGTTATCCTGGTTGGTGTTCAGTTTTACTACTTACTTATAATTCAGTGAGATGCAGACAAATTCGTTATGGAAATGATAGCCTTGCCATATTGAGTAAAGGCGATACGCTGGCAGGCGCGACATGACGTTGTAGTGCGATTTTGGTAGAACAATTTCGATGAAGTTTTTATGGAAACTAGAATCGCGTCGCGGTGTCGTGTCGCGCTTCTTACTGAATTATAAGTCTTGGTCTTGGATATCAACCATGATAATACCTATGTAGTAGAAATGCTTCTTAGTTTATCGTTCACTGATCCTTCCATATCCCAAGGGCACGTCTTTCCTACCATTATCGCGCCGCCCGGTCTACTCTTTGATATACAATGGTCTCTGTAGTCCCATGAAACATGAGGCTTCAGGGGTAGTGTGAATAGGGTCTGGTTTAACCATGCTGGGGTCAGAGCATTGCATCATTCATTTCATTCATTCATTTCCTTCATTCATGTCTGTCATTCATTTCATTCATTCATTCATTTCATTCAGTCACTGCTCTCTCTATTCAAGGATTCTCCTAGACCCAATATCAGATACTCCAATCGAGTTCAGTTCCATGTTTGTTTCATTCCACGTTCACACGACAGCGAAATTATAGAGAAATGAATCATAGAGGAATGAATGTCCATCTGCTCCTTTCTTCAATTTTTCGATTATTTGGTAGGCGAATGAATGGTGTGGTGTATGTAATGTAATGTACTCAATCAATTGGTGCACTAATGAACTCATTTTTCACTTTTGATTAATTTGGTTTGAAATTCGAATGAAAGGCAAAAATTTACAAAAATTTAAGCGTCAGATTTCTGCTGTATTTTTGTTTTTATGTGGAAACGTGTTTTTATAAATTTTTTTTTCTTCCACAGAATCTTTTCCCCAGACCATGCGCCACTAAGCGGCGCGCACACACGCAATACCGGAAGTAGCGCAGCGGCGCGCGCGCGACATGCTCGGGGTACTTCCGGTGCGGTGGGTCGCGCGCCTCAAGCATGGCGGAGTCGCCAACCAGTTCATTATGGCCACCATGGGTATGTTTCATAGATTTGTACGGCTTTCAGTCACATATGAAAGAAAAAAAAAATATAAGTAACAAATGTCTATACAACATTATTTTTAGTATAATCATGCGAAACCTGAATATAGTTTGTTCAGAATAAGGAACTGAATCGATTTCAATAATTTTTACACCATGTGATGGAAAATGTTATCACCATTTAATTACTTACAATACAATCACCGTACGGTTAGGTACCTACTGCCAAATTATTATCAATAAGCGCAAGACGACCCTGGAGGCGCGGGGCGCGCCGTTAGCATGTTTTTGTACGGACAACCCGGTAACATAACAACCTTATAACTTTGTGATTTTTCATGATGCAGTTTTGAAATTTTGTACGTAGATTCTTTACGTAAAAATATTAGACACGTGTTTCGGGTTTCGCGTATACTTACTGAAACTAATATTGTATTTGTTTCTATGTGTGTGCATGAATGGTTAAATAAATAGATGTTATTTATTTATTTAACCATTCATGCACACACATATAAAAACACAAATGTGTAATCCCCAAAGGGTTAGGCAGAGGTATACCTACTTACCTATAATGTGCGTTTTTTATACTGTGTTACTTAAATATACGACTTCGTTCAATAATTTAAGCAATATTTATAGGCATTCAATGTAACGTAGTATACAACATTAGTTTTTGTTTATACTAAACCTCTTAAGGGGTCATTGTACTCATCATTATAAACAACTTTTACTAAGGGACCAACCTTGAAATCGCGAAAAAAAATTCAGCTGTTCCCTACATTTAAGTTCGCTGAACTCGTCAAAATGTAGGGCTGGAACAGCTGATATTTTTTTCGCGATTTCAGCTTTGGTCCCATAGTAAAAGTTGTTCATAATGATGAATACAATGACCCCTTAAGAGGTTTAGTATAAACAAAAACTAATGTTGTATACTTACACAAAGATATGATCAGCTGTATTGACATAGACGCGGCAATAACAACGAGCGTTCTCCTTACTCAACACATTCCATCAATATGTAGGTACATGCATACTTGTATATACACCTATATAAGCATATTATGTAAATATATGTAGGTTCGAACTTCATTGTTACGTCTGATGCGATTTTGATACGGTTTTACATACAAAATGAAACACATATTTTGTCTCGGCTGGCACCAACCCCTTGCGTAAGTATATTGATTTAATTTGTTCCGCATTCGTCTCACAAAGTTCGCCCCACATTTGATATTCCTTGTTTCACGTTTGCTCTGTATTTAATTCCTTTATGGGCCCGAAAATAATTTGGATCATTTATTTATTGTTTTAGTTCTGTTTTGCCACATTTTTAGGGTACCCTTATAGAATCACTCGTGTGTCTGTATGTCCGTTTGTCACAGCCAATTTGCTCCGAATCTACTAGACCGAATTAGGTACTCATATGAATTTCTGTGACGCAAATAGTCCCCTAGGGAACTGGTCTAGGGAATTTTAGTGGAACGAGCGAATACAGACATATAACACAAATAAATTAATTTTGAATATGGGGGCCACTTTTGGGCACCGAATAAAAAAAAAAGTTTCGCGAGCTGTATCGACTGTATCGTGTAACATATTAAATGAAAGGCCTTACTGTGAGTCTCAATTTTTTTTTAAATAATTTTTAAATAAATTGTTATAAAGTTATTTAAAAAATAGATGAAAATTGACCATTCCTCCTCTTATCTCCCAAACAACTGAGCCTAAAATGTTGAAAAAATGCAGAAAATACTTCTATACAAAATAAATTACAGGAAATCTATGAGTAGTCTATGGTCTTAAAATGACATGGTGAATCTTTCAATATTGTGCGTACAAACTTACATTTAGCAGTTGGAATATTATGTATGGGAGAACATGTTTTGCAACTACAATGTTAAGTTTGTTCTTGGGATAAATTCATTCCAACTACGGAACCCATCATTGTGCGTGATCTGAATCCGACACGAACTTGGCTGGTTTTTTTTTATCAATATTCGCCTCAGTTTTTCTTATTTGTAAATTAATGAATATAAAGTAGGTACCGCCAGGAACGGTAATGAAAAATCACTACAATAATAACTCATGAATAACGAACGAATGAATGAATGAACGAATGGATGAACGAATGGATGAATGAATAAACGAATGAATGAACGCGGAAACATTATATCAAAGCATTTCTATATAATTTTGTATGTACTTAATAGCATTAAAACGTATTACCCACTGCGCTCGGTCACGTGCACGTAATTGTCTTAGTGTTGTTTACAAACGTAAGTTGTTAATTGGCTTTTACCCGCGCGTTCATGATTCAAACATAATCAGTTATAATGTTCCCACTGCTGGGACGCAGGCTTCCTCTCTGAGAGAGTGGGCCGTAAGCCGTAATCCACCCACGCGGATCCGGCTGTGGGGGTGGTTGAATTGAATGTCATATGTCTTCGAAATAATCTTTCTTTTTGAAATACCGTTAGACTCAAAGTCCAAGTCAAATTATTTATTTCAAATAGGCACTTAAAAGGCACTTTTGAACGTTAATATTTACAAAAAAATAGAATTGATTCTAGTCGCCCGTTCCAAAAGGTAGTTTCGTATGGAGAAGAACGGGCAAGAAGCTCCACCGTTACTCTTTTAAAATGTTGTACAATATTTTTTATAGGTAAGTACATTAATTATACAATTATATGTGAAGACGATGCTCCTAGAATAAAATTACTATACCACAATAGGTAAAATGAGTTAAGAATGAAGCAATGACAGATAAATTAATTATGTGAAAGATACATGGTGCTCACATATTTACAAACATTTCACAAGCTCAATTTACATCGCCGCGGAACGGAATGGAAGCGAGTTTTGTTATCAATATTGTGCATATCAAAATTAACTATAAGTCAATTGTGTAACGTACTCGTACAAAGTTACAAACTAGATACGAGCTTGTAATTGCGGGAATTCTCCAGAAAAAGCGCGACCTTATTTGGCTCGTATCTATGTAGTTTGTAGGTACGTTATTGACAAAAAGAACATTAGGTAAGCTTTGTACTAAATCCTTATCATTCCCTTCCGCGGCAATGCAAATTGAGTCTTATAGGCTAATGTACTGAAACTGGATTACTTTATGGAGTTTGTTTCCAACAAGGCTGGAGTAAAGATCCTGCGGAAATAAATTGCTTAAAAATGCATTCATTTTGTGTGTTCATTCATTAAATTCGTTCATTGACATTATTGTCGACAAAAGTTGAATCCTGCAAGTGATTTTTTCGCTGTCCATCCAACCAAAACATTAATAGGTACAATTAGTTCCATGGGATAGACTTGCGTTTGATTGCCATCTTGCCTGATTTTAAGACGGAGATATTATATGCCAGTGACCTTGAGTAGTTAGCTTGCGTGTTCTGTACTGAGCTCACGCAACCCATCGTATTTTCAGCCAGTAATAGGATTCGCCCATCAAGGAGCGCTGTCCCCAATATGACGCATTATTAATTTATTATACACAAAACAAAAAGTATTTCAATAAAACGCGTATACTAAAAGATCAATAATTAAATTATCTTTAAATCGGTGAAGGTTTCAGAAAATACGCTTGGTAGATTTTGCGCCATTCTCGGTTTTTTTCCGCGTTAGACATAACTTTACAAATTAATTTCAGTATGTAATATAAACATAATCTAAAATATTCACATATTAAAATATTAAGAAAATGCTCTAATTTAACATATATTTTTTTCAAATCATTAACACTACGCTAAAGTCTGTTATCGTCGCCTTAAGTGAACATGCTTACCTGGAATCAAGTTTCATCACTAAGGCCCGTATTACAGTTACAGAACGTCACTCAATGCTCAAGCGTTACTTAAACGTAGATTCAAGCCATTTGATTGGTTGAAGCTAGTTTTAAGTGAACTAGTATTGAGGGCCACTTGCAGCAAAATGATACAAATCTCGGTTTAATTAAATCTCGATTTTGTCCTAAACTCGACTTAACTTAAATCTTATTAGGCATGTCTTGCACGGTTACTTTTCACATTCGATTTAACTAAACTGAGATTAGTCATTATTACATTCACCATTCATTCTTTGCGTTCAGTTTTCAAATAAAAAGTGATGGCAACTCAGTTCTGCGTATAGAGAAAAAAATTGTGAACCGTTATGGGACGCCTGGCAGATGTGAAACATCGAAATCAAATTGGTTGTAGTCTCGTGTTATTTTCTAGTTTTCGTTAGCGTACCAGTAATAAATAGTGCTCTGTGCTATGTGCATAACTGAAGAAAGCTTACCTGTTAAAATCACGTGGAAAGTTAAGGATAATTTTATCATAAATGAGCTTTGTACTCTGTTTACTTAAGCAGAACCGTTTCAAAAATTCGGCATCTCGTAATGTATTCAATAAATCGCTTCTAATGTACACTCTACGAGAGAAAAACGGATTGTCTAAATATTTTACTATCTCCTCGTCCTCATCCGATAACAAATCATCATGATTAAATGAAAATAAATTCTGTTTCACAAATAAAAAGATAAATTTTAAAATACCATTGTATTGTCTGTCTCTAAAATCGAGATTTAACAACTCTAAACCGACCCAGATGCCGGTTTAACTTTGACGTTTATTTAAATCGATATTTAAGCTAAATCGATGAAGTCGTTAAGTTAAGTTTAAGCCTAAGTAGAGTTTAAATCGAGATTTAAGTAAAAGCTGCAAGTGGCCCTGAGTGATGTTCTGTAATACGGGCCTTTAGATGTTACTTTTATCGTTTATAAAAAAGTAGTTTTACCTGTGGTTGTGGCTGATGTCTGACCACCCATTTTTTACGGTCTTTTTTTTTCATGTACAAAAACAAGGGGCTCAGTAAAAAATGGATGCAGCGATGCTATTGTTTGATGAGCGTAGTGATACTATAACGGCCGAACGCTGCAAGCAGGAATAGTCCTTACGGTGGTACAATGTACGCAACCGTGATATTCCATCTCTGCCCAACCCTTCGGAGAATAAAGGCGTGATTTTATTATACGTTATTCAATGATTCACCTATGTTGTAATACTTACGGGCATTGGACAACCGGGCATTGGTTCTTTTCTTCTTTTATCTGTGCAATCGCCCGAGTTTTATTCAAATTGGGTCTGTAGTTCTTTAGATTAGATCATACAAACATACTTTCTCTTTTTACTACGGTTACACGTTGTGTTATGTAATATTTAAAGCCTATTAAATGTTACGCATTACAGGTGCTTTAGGCTGCCTGTCCACTAGAGCGGAGAAGTAAGGAGAGGAGCGGTGCTGTGCCGAGTGGAGCGGTTTAATGCCCATAAAATCTGAACTCCGCTCCGGAGTTTGGATTCTATTGGTTGTCCCCTCTCCTCTCTTCAAATTCAAATATTTTTATTTGTAGAACATAAGTAAAACAAAGACAGATGTCAGTAATAAAATGAGCGCCATGTCTTGCCGTCAACGGCGTACAAATATTCTAATTATAATTTCATAAATAGGTAATTAATAATTAAACTCAATTAAGTATAACAATTAAAAAAAACAAATTTATTAAATAAAAAAATTGTTCAATTCATTAATTAAAATAACAATAACTTTGATCAGATAACAAAATATTAATATTAATAAAACAATTAAATTATTCACAAAAAAACTGAAAAATAAAACATGTAAGTAATGAAAAATAAATAAAATGTCATTATAGTTAACAATTTGTCTTCTAGGTACTCTTTGACTGTGTCGTAAGCTGTTTCGCCTAGTAAATTAAGAAGAACCTTTTTGAAATGGTATATTATACTGTCAAGATCTTTTATACAAATGGGTAACTTATTATATAACTTGGGTGCCATCCCTAAAAAAGTTTTTGAGTAGAGTGCAGTCTTGTGTGGAATAGCACAAATATCTCTCTATTTCGTCGTTTCAATCTAAGTGTTTGAAATAAATGCAAGTTTGCTTTGCGAATACTGCTGTCTCGTAGGTGTACATACAGGGCAAAGTGAGAAGCTTATATTGACTAAATAATGGCCTACAACTATCAGTCTTATTCAACACAGCACGCACACACATCTTTTGAGCTTTGAACGCAGTATTTTCTTCTTCTCCGCTCCAGTGGACAGCCTCATACCTTGAAAGATTAGGCTTACTGCGGTTTTAGTAAGTTTTGAAGTAACGGCAGTATTAAAATTTCACCATAAAATTAATACCGCGAATTTTTCTCAACTTTTTTAATTTTTATGACTTAGGAAATTCCACTTATTGAATTTTCTCAGCGTATTTGAATCAGTTCCCTAATTGCGTAACACTATCAATAACAATCTGAATGATTTTGAAGTACCTATAGCTAATCCATCCTACTTCCTACAGTTCCTACTATCCTACTAATATTATAAACGCGAAAGTTTGTAAGTATGGATGGATGGATGGATGTTTGTTACTTCTTCACGCTCAAACGGCTGGACCAATTTTGATAAAATTTTGTATGGAGGTAGCTGACACCCTGGATTAACATTAGGCTACTTTTTATCCCGATATTCTTACGGGATCGAGACTTATGTGGGTGAAACCGCGGGGTGCAACTAGTTGCTTCATGTTTCAAAAAATTGTCTGCTCAAAAATGTAAATAACGCAATTAATGTGGTTGAACTGTCAAAATGAATCATATTGCTACCGACTGATAGATACCTACGCAAAATAATTACCCCGCAGGTTTGTTGTGAGGAACTGAGTAACATACCATCACATCATGCCGCAATGTATCCTCCGAAAGAGAACGTTTCGACCCTAGAGGACAAAACCTGAAATCGCGAAAAAACAATCAGCTGTTCCCTACTTTTTGACGAGTAATGAGAACATAAATGTAAGAAACAGCTGATTTTTTTTCGCGATTTCAAGTTTGGTCCCATAGTAAAAGTTGTTCATAATGATGAGTACAATGACCTTAAGAGGTTGTGCGCTAATTCTGGGACATATTGTATACAGAACAAGCCAGCTGTGGTTACGTCCCAAGTAGGTAAAAAGGGGCGACTGGGCTAGACTACACCTAGCCTTCCTTGTCACTGGTACTAGTCTCATCGCAACACATAGTAATTACGCAATGTAAATTGCCTTTGGTTCCCAAAGTTGGTTCCCTGGCCCTGACACTAACTGACACTTATCTGACATCAAACAATGGGCAAGATTGTCAAACTATTATTGATTGAATACGAGGCTTTTGGCTACTTTGTATGTTAGTATTTAAAGTTTTTTTTTGTAATGTGCGTTTTGTTTGTGCAGAATAAACAATTTATTTTCTTCCTCATCTTTGTTATGTCAAAAACCATTTTGCACGCATAAGTTTACTTCGCAAGATACTTCGAAGTCAATCTTTTCAGCTGAATGTACCCATGGACCCTGACCACAGGCTAATAGAACGATTAGATAAATAAGCATTGCAAGGGTAATGAAATTATGACGCAACAGCAATTAAATGTGACGTACCTAATCATGAAAGAATGACGTTGATGTCTGACATTTGACTTTCCAGTTTAATTTGCGATAATTTATGAGTAATGGCAGCTAAGATGAATACGGCCCGTGGATTCTGTTATTATACCTAATTAAATAAATGGTGTGAAAAAATATTTAATTGACCTCATTATTTTATTAACGTACTCGTAGTTATCATTGAACCGTTCAGTGGAATAGGTATTACCCAGGCGCATGAAAACAGAAGATTAAAAAATAAATAAAAAAAGAGATAAAGAGAGAGAGAGAGTTAGATTAATAAATGTTTATTGTTTTTATTTTTTATTTATTAATTTAAAGCAAATAATTATTTTTTGCGAAATGTTCCCACTACCTACTTAGTCAACAGATAAGCATTCCATTTGTTTGCAGTAAGTACATTTGTTAAACTAGATTATTTTTATAGATTTTCTGTTAGAACAGGACGTCTGAAAAAAAATATAAATCCCTGAAAAGTATCGAATTTGGCGTATTTATAACCAAGTAAATCTCAATTCAGTGGTGCCACAAAAACTAACATTGTAGTCGACCTGCGGGACGAGCACGGGCTGCCCAAAACGTTTGTGACAAAACATGATAAATTATGTCATGTCAATTTGTACTAGCATTTTATGACAAAACAGTTTTATCGCTCAAACTGTGATAAAATGTGTGACTCACTCAAGTCATGTCACAGTAGGCCGTGCTCGCCCCGCGGAGGGGTAATTGCGTAACCAGGGCCTCTATTCTCGACATACATAGCGATCGCTTTACGACCGAATTCGGTCGCAAAGTCCTAATGGAGTCCCTAGACCAGAGGTGGATCAAGTGAAGTTTTCGCATTGTTAGAAATTTCATTTTCATTGGCAGTGCGCGGCTCGTATAAAACCGTTCCACATGTCCCCACAAAGACCAGCGCTCCTCAGCTATCTTAAAACATTAATTTAATTGCAATTTCTTTATTATTTCAATAGTTATTTTGTAATATTGCACATTACATTTGTTTTTCAAAAATTTCAGAAAATACTTTAGTATCAATATTTTTATTTCAGTAAATAATATACTTAGCCAAAATTGCAACAACTTGGCCCGCCTTATATTTCGTTAGTAAATATTGGCACGCGAAGGAAAAAGTTTCACCATCCCTGCCCTAGTCGTTCAAAAATGCTTGACGAGATTTCTTGATTTTTTCGTGCTTATCAAGCGGACCGTCTAGAGATCCCATTAGGACTTTGCGATCGAATTCTGTCGTAAAGCGATCTATTTCGAGACTGCAGGGCCTAGGGCGTAGCTGCCGCGGTAACGGCCGGGCCCCCCGAGTCGAAATTCGTAAAACGTTATCCAGAACCTCAATTTTTAGGGTTCCGTACCAAAATGGTAAAAAGGAACCCTTATGGAGAGACTAAGTCTGTCTGTCTATCTGTCACACCTGGATATCTCAAGAACTACTAATGCTACCAACTTGAAATTTATAATAGTTTTAGATGACGTTTGCCCAACTATTTTGCAAACAAGACAGAAATTAAAAAAAAAATCTTGTTTGCAAAAGGGACTGAAAGGGTCTTACAAATTTGATGTGGCTACTAGGGCATGTGGGGTATCATATAAAAAACTTACTTTGTATTCAATCAGTTTATTCTAGAAAATAACATCAAAGCGCTCATCATTACCTACCTTTTAAAATGCAATAACTTCTGGCCCCAATAATGAACTTTCAATAGTTTCAATACACCCACGGGAAGATAATAATATGTATTGTGATTGTGATGTTGAACTGTTTTCTCAGCTTGCTAATGCAACACACAGATAATCAAATAGTAATTACCTCCCACAAAGCAACAGTACACAAAATGTTGCAAAACCTGTGCATGAGTCATTGGCGTTCTCTCGAAAGCTCGGAACTGGTTCCGTCTGTATTACACACAAGCGCGGTGACATCCATGAGGTTAAACAAGTTCAAACGAGCCTGGTAAATTACTATCTAACTGTCGCAAACATTGGCGGCCATAGCACATATATGACCAATAGAGAACTAAGGCAATGAGGGTTTTCATGACAAATTCACGCCAACAGTTGGCGCCACTTTGACAAGAGGTCTTCCATTCCGACAATGAATATATTTATGATGATGTGCATCATTCGTTTCATTCATTCGTTCATCATTCAGTCAGGAAAAAAAAAGTAGGCGCTTTGACACTTTTGACAGGTGCCCCGCACCTGACGTCGCAGTGCTGCCACCTAGTAAACGTCATTTCAGAAAACCTTCATTGGCTGGAACTTCGTGCAATACTGGTCTTGCAAGATCTGTATGATTTCCGTTAGATTATAAACTGTCCAAAAATTATTCAATCATCTCAGCCTATCGCAGTCCACTGCTGGACATAGGCCTCTCCCAGGCTGTGCCACAACACCCTGTCCTCCGCCTTCCGCATCCAGTCTGCCTACCCTTCAATAAGTATTGTGTTGCGTTGCAGAAGTGGTTGTTACAAGAATGTTTTTATTAGATAGATGAGTTCTTTGAAAAGTGTCCCTGTAAATTTTATACGATAAAGCATAGATATATTTAAGTGAATATAAAAAACTTGTACTTACTATTGCATGCTAAATATTGGCCAAATGTGTGTTACTAAATATTTTATCTAAGAACTTCATGTACAACCTACCATATTTGATGCAATAAATAAATGAATTTGAATTTGAAAAAAAAAATCTGACCCAGCCACCTTCTTAAAAAATCTTCAAAAATTGGATGAACTGGGTGAAATGGGTTAGGTTACAATATTGTGACCGACCGCGCGCGAGCCGTGCGAGCGAATCGAGCGGTTCCGCGGGAGCAGCCGGCGAGTGCTACTTCCAAGTTGCTCGCGGCTAGGCAGGCTATCTAATACTAGCGCAAGGTCGTAAGCAAATTTGATACCAGTTCACAATTTGTTGGTTTCCCTTGGATAGATTATAAACTATCGAAAAATACTGCGTTAAATTACATAATAATAATTTAAAAAAAAAATCCTTTGTAAAGTATCACAATTGGAGATACTTTATTCACATTTCAATCTAGCCTAATAGCTAATGAGTAAATTAAATATAACTTAAACTGCTAAGTAACTATAACTTTTAATACGTATTATGATTCCTTCAAAACCTTTCGTGTGGTGCCAGACGTAAAGAATAGCACCATCCTATTTCTTCCCGTGGGTGTCGTAAAAGGCGACTAAGGGACTTACTAGAGAATGGCCAGCAGTGGTCTCTATGCATTTTAACACTATACTGCGGTCACAAACCCGCCTGCCAAGCGTGGTGATTATGGCAACCTCTCTTTTGGGGGAGGCATGTCTAACAGTGGACGTCTTTTGGCTGAAATTAATGAATGAAATGATATTCAAATCAAATGGCTCCCAGTCGAAATAGCCAGAAATTGCCAAATAGGTACTCGGTAGATTATTATTAAGACAAGGAAATTGTAATTTCTGATGTATGTAGCTCGTTGGGGAAATACAGGGTGGCCCATAAGTCCTTTAAAATGTAAATTTCGAATAAAATGCATAAGACGCGCGGGAGAGGCGCGGGCGGGGCAAAAACAGTACGTTCGGTTTCTGGGAAGTCTGTAGCCATGGAGCGTTTCACCGGTGCGGACCGTGCTTTTTGTGTGCGCGAGTTTTATCGGAACAATTTTTCGGCAACCATTGCTCGGCGTAAATTTCGAGAGAGCGATATGTAGCAATGATCGAGGAGTTTTTTACACCAGCGTTGCAGAATTTTCCAGGCTACAATACGCGGACCTGGTTTCAACAGGATGGCGCGACGGCCCATACCTCTAACACCGCTATGCCCGTCATTCGTGAACTTTTCCCCAACAAAGTGATCTCTCGAAGAGAAGACATTTCCTGGCCACCACGTAGTCCGGATCTAACCCCGATGGACTTTTTGTTATGGGGTTATCTGAAATCTAAAGTGTATGACACAAACCCGCGGTCAATTGAAGCCCTAAAAGAAAATATTCAAAGAGAAATGGCTAACATCACAGAACTGACGTGCCGCGCAGTCGTCGATAGTTTTAGACGTCGACGTCTAAACGTAACGGGTTACATTTGGATAATGTTATTTTCAAAAAATTATTCCCATTTTATAAAGGTTAATACGAAATAAAAAGGTATTTCTTATTGTAATTAGTTTTTTATTTATTAATTGTTTACGTGTGTAAGGACTTATGGGCCACCCTGTACTATATCTACTTTGTTTTTTTTTCAAGTTAAGCGAAGGCAAGACAGTCAAGGGCATCCAGTTTCACATTTTTAGTAGAACCCGTGTGGTATAAGTTCTAATCAGCGGGTGGTTTACAGATACCTTCTTCTTCTCATAACCATTAAAAATCTACCAAAAAATAAGTCCCGCTTGGACTGTTAGACGCCGACAACAGGTAAACCGCTGTCACTGTCAGGTTGCATACAAAAGAAAGAGATGCGCGATGACACAACGTACGGCGTAAAAATGCAAATAAAATCGCATAAAATTAGATATTAACTATACTCCATTTGAAATAAGATTAGACATTTAAATAAACTTGTTTACAGTCCGATCTACCGATTTTGACTTCTATTCCTTAGGCATAAGGATGGCATTAAAAGCAAAAACGTGGTTACAATACCAACTGTTTATTACAGCTGTCATTGGTCATGCCACCAACGCAATAGAAGTCAAAATCGATTGAACGGACTGTAAAAAAGGTTTATTTAAATTTCTAATCTTATTTCAAACGGAGTATAATTAAAAATTAAACCATCACCGGATGCAGTTTGGCATTTGCAATTTTATGGTATACTTTTAATTATAATTATAACAGTTAACGAAGCGATAAACTGCTTTAAAAAATAATCAAGAGTTGTCTTTGAATATTTTTTTTAATTTACTTAATAAATTATGTTTAATTATGTTTTGAGTTCCATCACCGTATGCACAAAATACTTGAAAATATCATAGTTTTAGTTTTGGAAAAATTATTTACGGTTTAAGAGATACACTGCTTTAAAAAACCAAATTTTTGACCATTTTCAGAAATCTCCGCCTAAGCCCGTCGACATTAATTGTCATGACAACCTCAATGTTGCCCTTGGCCCATCACTATTTTGACGCTCAAAAAGGTTGCATTAATGACCAATAAAACTGTTTACCGTCTGTCTTGCAGCTGGCTTCAAAACATTTCCTTATTGTTAGATGTAGCTTGTTGACCCCATAACCTCGGTTTAAAAGGTTAAGAATGTGCAAACAAGTCGTTAATCTTTTAAACCATCTGCTGTCTTTACGAACGGCCCATTTACGGATATAATCTTACAATCTATATACAGGTTATTTACCTGTATTTGAACCTACTGCTTTTCTACTATATCATGGACATTTTAGGGTGCCCGCACACGGACGTTTATCGCCGAGCGATTTTTGAGTCGCCGAAAATGGAACGTATGGAGTTCTATGCAGTAACGCCCACGAGGTACTAAAAGTCGCTCACCAACAAAATCGCTGGATTCCGGGCGTAGCGATTGTCGCTGCAGAATGGAACGTATGGAAATGTACTAGCTAACGCACACGGCTCAGCGACAATCGCCCGCGTACTCTTTGCTAAGGAATGACGTTGCGTCATTGCTCACCGATGGATATCGATGTCGTAAATTTTATCGAAGAAGTCGATAAGTAACCTGCTTTATACGGTACAGGATCACCAGAGTATCATTAGCAATATAAAGAGAATGATAGGGAAGAAATATTCTTAAAATTTAATAGTAGATTCCCACACCTTATTGATTTCGGTTGAACACGACCTACAAAGAAGAAAATAGAGTTTTGGGTAAAACATCGTAGTAAAAAAGTACGTATATATACCTACTTACCTAATTTCATTTTATTTCCATTAGGTAGGTACATCGTAAAGCAAAAACATTTTTACGGTACTTCGTAAAATTGTTGCTGAGACTTTCAGGGTAGCTCACAACTCAATGACAATGCATTCTAAATCCATATATTAGCATGCAATGCCGACCTAACCCCAAAAAAAACATAAAAACCGCCATATCTTGTAAAGGAGGCGAGATAGAGCAAAAATAACACTTTTTAGCGGCTTCCTAAAGGGATTCACTTAATCATGATACATCGATCGAGAGGTACAAAAACCTGAAAATATAACCTATTTTTTATTTATATTTTTCAAAAATCGGCAATAATTTAATCATCAGAATCTTTTTTTTATAATCTGAGCCTTTCTATAAACACACACCTACTAGGTACAGATTTACCAGCTCAATCATACAGAAATGAAATAATAAGTGTCTAGTCACAAGTATGTAATACACGTACCCCCCCTTTGGGAGGAGGCCTATGCCCAGCTGTGGACGTCTTTCGGCTGCAATGATGATGATGATGAGTCACAAGTATATAACTTACGCAGAAATATTCCCGCATAGTACCTTCTAGGCATCGAATAAGTACCTATGCGTTTTAGGGTGTGAAAATAATTGCGAGATAAATACATACCTAGGTAGATACTAAGATGAGTTTATAAAATAGTTTAATATTATTGGGTACCTATTAAAACGGTAGGTAATTTTTTTTTTTTATAATTTAATTTAATTCTAGATTTTTTTTTTATTTGACGTGTAAAAGTGATTCTAATATCCTATTTACAGAATAAACGATTTCATTTCATTTCAATTGTTATAATAGGTAATTCAAGCGTTAGTACATAAATAAACTATTACAATTATTATTATTATATTATTAGTACATTTTTTGGTTAAACATCGATCTCTGTAAATCCATGACGAGCACATCCCTCGATAGCCAGCGACAAAATATCGCACGTGTGTGTTGAGTTGAGTCGCTCAAAAACTCGCTGGCGATAATCGCTGAGAAAATCGCCAGCTGAGAAAGTGGCCAGCGTGTGCGGGGGCACCCTTATTGTCCCTAAGTCGCTTTCGACAACAATACATAAGTACAAAAAACATTAAAATATCTCTCTAATCTCTATCTAAAATATCTATAGATATAACATGAAAATATCCTCCCTTTGAAAGTTACAACTCGACCAAGCTGTTTGCACCTCGCGTCGATTACGTCACACTGACGCTTCAAAAAAGGATCCGCTATGACTTTAAAAAAACTGGCCAAGTGCATGTCGGACCACGCACAATGAAGGGTTCCGTAGTTGGGATGAATTTATCCCAAAAACAAACTTAACATTGTAGTTGAAAAACATGCTCTCCCATACATCGATATACGTTACGGTCAATTCTCCAACTGCAAATTTAAGTTGGTCGACTATTACTCGTTAACTTGTGAAGCCTACTTAGCTGTGATAGTTTTCCTTTTAATTTCGTTATATATACTATTGCCATGAATTTTTTCACATATCCAAAACCAACCATTTAGCTGGCAGGAGGGGGAGACACTTGACTCTAACAAAAACTAGCACTTTAAAGCTTAATATTACGCAAACGGCTCCCTTAATTGAAAAATGGTTTTGCCAAACCCACAATATTTTTGAACGGCCTATCCAACGATACCCCACACCATGGAATAGACGAGAAAAAAAAATATCATCCCCATTTCACGTGTAAGGGAGGTACCCTAAAAAAAAAATGTTTTTCATAATTTTATTTTACCATTTTTTTGGCATGATTAATATGTATACCCATGCCAAATTACAGCTTTCTAGGACTAAGCGTCTCTGAGCTAAGCTGGCGACAGACGGACGGACGGACAGACAGACAGACAGACAGACAGACAGACAGACGGACATGGCGAAACTATAAGGGTTCCTTGTTTACTACGGAACCCTAAAAAGTAAACAAATGTTTTTCGCGGTGGTACATTAATTACAGCGAGGTGCAAACTTAGCTTGGTGGAGTTGTAGTTAAGTCTCCCTTAACATAATATTTTTTAGCAAATCATAAGCCAACTTTTCTTATTTAAGACTAGCGGCTCGCCCGCCGCAAAATTAGCCTAAGTTCTCCTTATAACATTAACTATCTGCCAGTGGGAGTCCCTTTAAAATCTGTCCAGTCGTATCGGAGATTAGCTGCTGGAATAAACAGACAGACAGACATAAAATGCTTCCAAAATGGTAAAAAGAAACCCTTATGGTGAGACTAAGTCTGTCTGTCACACCTGGATATCTCAAGAACTACTAATGCTATCAACTTGAAATTTGGATTATTTTTGTTATTTATAGTACCGTATAAACTTTTACAATCATTTAGTAAAAAACTGTTATTTTGATATACAAACAGACACTTTTAAATTTTATTTATTTTTATAGATTATTAGTAGTCATTTAAAATAAAAAAACAACACACTGTCTAGCCTGAACCTGCACCGTCAAAACAATAAAATAATGAGACATTATAAACATCTTGTTGTTAATTGATGATTACCAGTCATCTTACAAGTCGTACTAATTAATATAGCGCGGGTTCTAATCAACAGAGCACAGATAACCATGATCTTCTTGAACGCAAGTCTAAAGGTATGCGCACATTATTGTGTAGGCCAGAAAAAATCGACATTCGGACGGGTATTGGCAGTTCTCATCGACATTTAGATATCCGCCTTAGGTTCACTTTGTGACTTACCTGTTAGATACACAAAATTATTACACTATTTTAGGCTGTGGCAAATGATTTAAATCAAAAGCCGTCAGTTATTTGACAAATCATTCGTTTAAGAGTAGACTACGTAAATTTCTAATGGTTACGGATTTTTTTCTGTTTAATGGATTTGCCTTTGGTTGGACTTAAGACGCAGATATATGTCAGTGACCTGGAGTGGTTAGCTTGCGTGTTCTGTACTGAGCTCACGCAACGCGTCGTACGTTCAGCCAGTAATAGAACTCGCCCATCAAGGAGCGCTGTCCCCAATTTTGACGCATTATTAATTTATTATGCACAAAACAAAAGGTATTTTAATAAAACGCGTATGCTAAAGGATCAAAAATTTAATTATGTTTAAATTGGTGAAGGTTTCAGAAAAATACGCTTGGTAGATTTTGCGCCATTCTCAGTTATTTATCCGCGTTAGACATAACTTTACAAATTAATTTCACTATGTAATATAAACATAATCTGAAATATTCACATATTAAATTATTGAGAAAATGCTCTAATTTAACATATATTTTTTTCAAATCATTAACACTACTCGTTTAGACGTTTAGAGGTTGCGGAAGCCAATACGTAGTTCTTCGTTATACGGATAATATGGAGATATGTTGCTGCATTATCATTTACTAACGTTCGGGAAGGTAGCTTAATTATAACAAGAAATACTTGATAGGATATCATAATATGCTAATTTACCTTGCTCCATAATACTGTTTGCCCTTGGGAAAAATAATCGAAAACAGCATCGTTTATTTTTTAAGAGTCGGGTAATCGCCGTTGACCTTGGCCATACAAAGTTAAATGCGCGTCACGCTCATACCGCGCTGCCGTTCAGTTTCATAGGAAATATTTTAGATTACTAAGGAAAATATTAACGTTTGAAAAAATACTGATAGAATTAAAGATAGTAAAATATTCTGTTCATACAAAAAAATAAACATGAAAATATCATAAAATCATAAATAGTTTGAAAATAATGTATTTTTTTTGTGCTTTGGGTAAACATTACTTCCTGAATTTATTTCATAAAGTATATAACTACAATACTTAATCACATACAGAACTGATGTGTATATTCGTTCTAGTTTAACATATTTTTTTTGCATATCATACTTGCATTATCATCATCATCATTTCAGCCGAAAAATGTCCACTGCTGGGCACAGGCTCCACACGGAATATGAGTACTTGCATTTAATGAAGGCTTATCAGATTTAAGTCACTAAAGTCATATTTCAGCGCCTTAACTGAGGAAAACATGTGCTAAACACATTATTTTTTCATATCATCACTAACCTCATTCTTTTTATTATACTTTGCCAATTCATCACATGACTATATTATCCTCAATTTTGTTTGAGGTAACTTGTAAAATCTTCTGATATTATCATAAGGTATACCTAGTAGGAATTATTTATTATGTTATTTTCCTTAAACGTGTTCTACTTGGCCAAGTCGTGTACATTTGGGTACATTTTAGCACAACAGTTATTTGTGGGCGTCCAAGCAATAAGGGTCCAGTAGTAGGGTATTGAATTAAGACTAGATTCGGTATCTAGAATAGTCAATTGATATTATGAATAAAAAAAAACAAAAACTGCTACATATTTTTTATCAGACATTTGAAGTTGAAACTCTGAAAAAGCTTGATTTGAGAAAAACTATAATGAACTTGTAGATAATTGAGCATTAGAAGGACCTTAAGGCGACGATAACCGACTTTTAATGATTTTATACTGAAGATCACGTCTAAACGAGTAGTGTTAATGATTTGAAAAAAATATATGTTAAATAAGAGCATTTTTTCAATAATTTAATATGTGAATATTTAAGATTATGTTTCTATTACATAGTGAAATTAATTTGTAAAGTTATGTCTAACGCGGATAAAAAACTGAGAATGGCGCAAAATCTACCAAGCGTATTTTTCTGAAACCTTCACGAATTTAAGGATAAATTAACTATTGATCTTTTAGTATACAGGAGGGGACGCCCTAGAAGGACATATTATAGTGACCAAATTGGTGATGTTCTTCAGAAAGGTCAGGTGCGTAGTACTCACAACCGGCGTGCGTGTATGACTCGATGTATGAACGTAGGCGAAGCAAAAGCAGTATGTAAGGAGCGTAGCAAGTGGCGTTCTATAGTTTCTGCCTACCCCCATGGGAAGAAGGCGTGTGTTTATGTATGTATGTATGTAGCATACGCGTTTTATTAAAACACCTTTTGTTTTGTATATAATAAATTAATAATGCGTCAAATTGGGGACAGCGCTCCTTGATGGGCGAGTCCTATTACTGGCTGAACGTACGACGCGTTACTTGAGCTCAGTACAGACCACGCAAGCTAACTGTTCAAGGTCGCTGGCATATATCTCCGTCTTAAACGTGTTCTACTTTGCCAAGCCGTGTACATTTGGCTGCATTTTAACACAACAGTTATTTGTGGGCGTCCAAGCAAAAAGGGTCCAGTAGTGGGGTATTGAGTTAAGACTAGATTCGGTATCTAGAATAGTCAATAGATATTATGGATAAAAAAAAAAACAAAAAATGCCACATATTTTTCATCAGACATTTGAAGTTGAAACTCTGAAAAAGCTTGATTTGACAAAAACTATATGAACTTGTAGATAATTGAGCATTTATATTATAATATTTTCTAATTCATTAATAGTAGGATGCAATGCATCTTTGCTGATTAGGATTACTCTTTCAAATGTTTGATACATAAACTGTTAAATTAAAATAATCATCCCTTTTTAATCCATCCGTCAAATAATCCCATTAGAATTATAGATTACTAGCTGTTAACTGATCCAGGATGAAAGTAGCCTATGTCCTTCTCCAGGTCATGGTCTACCCATGTGCCAAATTTCATTCAAACCCGTTCAGCCGTTTTAGCGTGAAGGCGTAACATACAAACTCAGTTAGTCACTAGTTAGGATGTAAGTAGTTATGATTAGGTTTTAGATTAATGTGTCCACACCCTTAAGGCAGACAAGCGCGACGCGACACTAATAAAGTCCGGTCGCGAAGCAGAAAGAATTTCGTACAATGACGCCTTAATACTTATCACTATCGCTCGCGCTCAATTGTATTGCCGTCGCACTCGCACATTAGAAGGACCTTAAGGTGATACGTAAAAAAAATATTTTTTGACATGTCATAAACCATGGAGCCAGTTTTTGTAATAAGAACGTAACAGTGATTGAAATACCGTTCTTTATACAAAACTGAAAACTTAATTCGGTACTAAGTTGTCAGTTTTGTGTTTAGGAACTTTACCTTAGTCGGAATAAAGTTCGAAATTCAATAATGGCTCCATGTTTTAAACCTGGGTCTGAAGATAAACCTTGTTTTGTAATAAGGGGGATTGCGTTTTTCTTCCGTCAAAGTATTAATCAAATAGTCAATAAACATATATCGAAAAATGTAATGCATACATGCTGTAATAGTGAAATAAAAGGTTACGAAAAAGGCTCCAATTTATTTTGGTATTGCCTTAAAATGCGCGAGCGCGACGGCAATTCAATAGTGCGCGAGCGATAGAGATAAGTAATGAGGGGTCATTGTACGAAATTCTTTCTGCTTCGCGACCGGACTTTAGCACGATTTATATGAAAACGTCATGATGGCAAGTGTCTCACTGACTGTCGCGCCCGCGACACGCACGAGTCTGCCCGAGTCTTTACAGTCAATAACACAATATAAAGTTAGCGGTTGAAACCCGCCACAAATCTGACCGACCTTGTTAGTACTCGATTGAACCAGTCGTCTTGATTGGAACTAACTCATATAAGTACTTGTCCCTGTTTATTGATTGATATTCATCGATATTTTTTGTGATAACTTTCGACCTTGTTGCGAGATGCTGTTGATGCAAAAACCAAACAGTATTTTTATAAATATTCAAGAAAAGATTTTGACAACGAGATTTGGTTATGTTATGGAGGTCAGATCGCTCGCTTCATGTCAAATACTGGCATTTATTCAGCTGCATTTGGTTAGACTGGAAGCCGACCCCAATATTATCATCATCGTCACATGCCTTTTTTTTTTGTTCACGGGGTGGAAAATACTCATGGATGTCCTGTGGCGAGCGGAGGGGTCTGACAGACTCTTACTGACTAAAAACCACCCCAGTGTTCCTTTCCCACACTTGCCCCGGGGTCTTGGGATCTGTTATTACTTCCGCAATCCCCGGCAGAGGCGGGCCACCTCAAGTCGGGGGAGGGGCGGGGGTGTTTGACCCCACCCGCGACGTCTGAAAGGGGCGCGTGTGGAACACTACGCGCCGCCACCTCGTGTCCGGTGTGATAGGGGGACCCTGGACCCATTTAGGGGTCTGGAAGAGGGCATTGTCTGCCTTCCGCCAACGCCCAGTGCGCCTGCTGTGGGCCGGGTGAGCGGAAGAGATCTCCCGCTCCCTTTCCGCAGCCTCCTTCTGCGACACGACTGTTTCGCAGAAGGATACCACCGCGTCCCAGGACTCCTCACTGCCGACCATCGGCTCGACCACGGCCGGCAGCAATAGGTCACTGCCTACTCCTGAGATGAGGGCACGGCGTGACTCCTCCCGAGTGGCACACTGCCAGCGTATGCCGCGCCGTGTCCTCCCGGCATCATCATCTGCCTTTTTTTTTTTTTGTTCACGGGTTGGAAAATCCTCATGGATGTCCTCCGCCTTGGGGCGGGCGGAGGGGTCTGTCAGACTCTTACTGACTAAAAACCACCCCAGTGTTCCCCTCCCACACTTGCACCGGGGATCTTGGGATCTGTTATTCCTACCGCAATCCCCGGCTAGATCATCATCTGCCTAGCCCAACTATGCTGGGGTCGGCTTCCAGTCTAACCAGATGTAGAAGAATACCAGTACTTCACATAGAGCGACTGCCTATCCGACCTCCACATCCCAGTTACTAGGTAACACAATACCCCTTGGTAAGACTGGTTGTCAGACTTTCGGGCTTCTGACGACCCGTAACAACTGTCAAAGATCTACAAATGCCAGCCGGGACCAAAACGTGCTTTCCGAGGCACGGAGGGGTCTTGGTATGTAAAGATGGTCACCCATCCACGGACCAACCGCGGCAAGCGTAGCTTGACCTGATCGATCGACCCGCGCAAATGATCCTGAGAACCTATTCGAACTTGCATTATGAATCCCTAATGATTTGACAGCAATTTATGTTCACTTAGTACAGTACCAACTCACAGACTTATCACATAGGTGATAATTACTTGTCTGTGCAAATATTTACACACTTCTATGAGAATGAATACACCATAGTCAATTTTATGATCGTCTGATATCGAGAAACACATCACTTGAAGCAGTTTTTATGTTGACGGTACGAATGAAACAATGGAAAAAATTGCAATGAAAAAATCTGATCAAATTTATCGGAATGGTGGCCCACCGGGACATGTACCTGCCGGATCGGGGCCCTCAGCCACAAACCCCTATTGAGCCCTGACCGCCGACTTATCGCAAGTGAAATTTTTGTGGAACTGCGATTTTTATCGTGAACGATCACCTCTCCAGGGGGTCGACTCCGAACATAAATCTGAAAAAAAAAAGACAGTCAAAGAGATAAGCCAAAGTCAAAAATGAACTTTATGTCGGGTAAGGATTCAAAGTCAAAAAAGGAAGTTATAAAACAACCGAACATTCGGCCGATAGTTC
The DNA here is from genome assembly GCA_948098905.1 of Tiliacea aurago. NCBI lineage: Eukaryota > Metazoa > Arthropoda > Insecta > Lepidoptera > Noctuidae > Tiliacea > Tiliacea aurago. The sequence continues at coordinate 15,396,679 of OX402597.1, read as the reverse complement.
GGATTGACGCTTCGGAGTAGACTCCCAGGCCCTTAATGTCCACCTTCTTAGTGCTCCCCTGCATTATAAAGGAACCCGTGTGCAAAAACACACGTTCCTAGTCCCAGTACTTTCGGCTCTGCCTTGATGAATCAGTCAGTCAGGAGTTCAGGGGGCCTAAAATGGACGCTTTGGCAGAATCATATTATGATCTGCGTACAATTCATATCGGATATCCCGCAATTCATCTGTTTGACAGTTTTGTACGGAGTTTCGTAAAATGGTCCACAAATTAAGAATTGTTAATTGAAGACTAATGTCAAATAGCAGCTGTCAAACAGATGAATTGCGGGATGTATGAATTGTAAGCAGATCATATTATGATTCTTCCAAAGCGTCCATTTTAGGCCCCCAGGACAAGTAATTATATCAGGAGTCACTGTACTTATCATTATGAACAACTTTTACTATTTAGCAAAATCTGAAATCACGACAAAAAAATCAGCTGTACCATACATAACAACTCGTCAAAATGTAGGGAACAGCTGATTTATTTTTCGCGCTTTCAGATATGGTCCCACAGTTAAAGTTGTTCATAATGTTGAGTACAATGACCCCTTATGAGCTTGTGCGTTATTTATGTTACATATTGTATTATAGATGCTAACCAAAATAATGCCAAATAAATCATTCTCCTTTTGGAAGAGAAAATCACCTGTATAGGTAGGTCAATAATGAAATGCCATGATGAGGTGGCTGGGTCAGACTGGATGCGGAAGGCGGAGGACAGGGTGTTGTGGCACGGCCTGGGAGAAGCCTATGTCCAGCAGTGGATTGCGATAGGCTGAGTTGATTGATTGATCGATAATGAAATGCAAATAAAAAAATTGGTAAGATAATACCACAGTATGTTGTTATTGTCTCTATTTGTAACATATACTGAGATGACTTTAAAAATTTGGTAATACATACATAAACTCACGCCTTCTTCTCATGGGGGTAGATAGAAACTATAGAACGCCACCTGCTACGGTCCTTACATACTCCTTTAGCTTCGTTTACGTTCATACATATGATCATACACGCTTGCCGGTTACCAGTACTACGCACCTAACCTCTCTCAAGAACATCACCGATTAGGTCACTCTAATCACTATCCGTCTTATTACAAAACAAGGGTTTTCTTCAGACCCAGGTTTAAACCATGGAGCCATTATTGAGTTTCGAACTTTATTCCGTCTAAGATAACGTTCCTAATACAAAACTGCCAACTTAGTTTAGAGAACTAAGTTTTCTTATTACAAAAACTGGCTCCATGGTTTTAGTCATGTCAAAACATAAATCTTATTTTGTAATAAGACGGTTTATGTCCTCCTTGGGCATCCCAGCATTTCCACTTACCTCTGCTTTGTAAATACCTTTTCTTAGTTGGCTTTCATTCATCTTCTCAACGTGACCAAAGCATCTAAGCATACTCTTTTAAATTTTTGTCAATACATCTTCTAATCTAAAAATAATACACCTTGTATTTGTGCTCGTACTTGTAATAAAATGATATAAAAATGACCCACTTTCAGTATTTTACGTCTTAAGTAACCTCCATAGTTTGCATTCGATAACCTTTTGACCCGGAAGTAATTTTTATCAAAATTCTAGGAATAAATCAATAAACTGATTCATTTTAAAATGAAATTATTATTGCGAAATGAGCACTTTGGTCATTAAACTAATGATCGGCCAGGGCCTCAAGTCCGCTATTACAATAGTGTCAGAATGGTCGATCCTGGTCGATCATTGATTTCATAATTGTTGATTTTGACAAGTTTGGTAATCTACTATTATAATGAAGTTTGGTAATCTACTATCATTATGACTTTCCAATGGGCGGCCACTGACACTACATTGAAAGAAATTGCATTTATTGGTAATCTCGTACATAATGACAAATGAATGACATTTCTTCTAATGGGTTTTATAATAATGGCAATACTCGTACGACAATGCCATTATAATAACACAATTCTATTACGAGAACATTGACCGACCAATGATCGACCATTATGAATTTAGCAGATTACGAACTTTTAGCAAAATGACAATAACATGACAATGGGATCGTGTTGAAATGACTGAATTTTTAAAAAATAGCAGACTTGGGCCCCTGGGTGTATGAGTTGTTTGACCACATGTGTGAACGTAAACGAAGCAAAATCTAGGTGTATGGAAGGATCGTAGCAGGTGGCGTTCTATAGTTTCTGCCTACCCCCATTTGAAGAAGGCGTGAGTTTATGTATGTGTGTGTTATGTACAGTCGCCAGCACATCAAGTTAAGTACCACAAACTGTCAAATTTTCTCATTCATTTTGAACTTAACCATCAACATTTTAAGGTTTAAAATAATTCCAAAAAAAATTACAGTTAGTATAACCTGATGTGTCTGACTGTACGTATATAGCCAAGGACACAAAAATGTAAGCTAATCTTTGAAAGAGTTTTCATTGAAAAAGTAGTACTTAACAATTTTTTCAACCGGAATTGATTACATAACAACGTCTTTAACAAACAACTATATACTTCCTACAATGCCTCTCAACTAAGATTTCACTAGGCAGAACGTCTGCATGTTTTATTAGACACCATCATCAGGATTCGAATCACGGCTGTCAATGCAAGGAGCCCTAATTTAAATTCAGTGGCGGACACGGCAGACAAACTTGCTTGATTAGACTGAACTGATGTATTGATATTTTAGGCAATGTTTAGTGGTTTTTTAAACTATTACCATTTGTCATTACTGACTTCTATAAAATACAAAACAGATTCGTGACTGGATTGACAATAAGACTGCGAAATCTGAAAGTCAGCCTTATTGTCGAGCGGATATCCACATCCTTGATTCGATTATATAGGGAAACTCCAGCCTTATCAGGCCTATTATGAGCGGACACGTTTCAGTACCGTAGATCATATCTCGCAATACGCAGTTACATCTTGAAACAATGTGGTGTTTGGGAAAAGATATTGCGTGGCTTCCCCAACGCTGCCCAATCGAGATGGCGATGACGGGCCATCTCTTCCTCGAAGATGGAACTATCTAACTGACCTCACCTGATGAAACTGACTGTCTTAGGTGCACCTGTATAGGTTTCTGTGCTACGTGTTATTTTAATGTCTACTTAGCGAGAACTTGTGCTGAAATCCATTAAAATCTGTTAATCAATGCAATAACCTTGACCGACGCCGCCAGTCCAATCAGTGGAAACGGTTTTCCCGTTAATCAAATAAAAGAAAAGGCTTATCTTCCTGCGTTAATTGAAATAATTGACTGCAACAGTAAACTTGCTGCATGGCTGAAGGGTTAGAAATAGCATGAATTTAGGTTTTAGATGATATAGATATGAAATGAAATTATTAAAATGTTTATTTCAGACCAAGCACACAGTAAATTATACAGGTCCATATTATGTTAGTAGGTACATACTTATAGCTATGTTAATAAAAAGAAAAATATTTATTATTTTGGACATGAGTGAGCAACCAATGCCACAGGATTTGGCTGTCCACTCTGTCCGACACCACACTCAGGAGCATGTTGGAGCTACCATTTACCCGAGACCACAGCGAGGCCGTTCTATTGCGAAGCACCGCCTGGAAGCCGGCCGTACTGTAGTCGGCGAACATGCCAGAGGCACTGCACCGCCATGGGAGCCCCAACAAGCCCCAATACCCCGATAGCCTCGATATACCCGAGTCGTTTTAGCGTGGCAATAACGGTCATTGCCCTTTCTCTAATATCGCTCCGTAGTAACCCAAATAATAAACTATGCACGGTTTTTCATTATTGGAACATGTTTTACCTATATCACGATATATGTATGTCGGATCCGGTCATTAGTACAGACACGTAACGAATCAAGCGCGACACCACTGGTGACATCGCGTGATCTACCCACATCTCTGGCGCTTTTCTACAGAGTCGTGATGTTTTGAGCCGATGGCGAGGAGGACATTCAAGATTCAGTGTCTGGTCTGATCGGAGTTAAGACGTCGCGGAACTGTACTCGATTCGTTATGCTCGGTTATTGTGGTGATTATAATTTCACTTCTTCCCCACTGCTCAACTAGATGGCAATTTGTAGTGATTGTGTCAATTTGTGATAAACGCTGTTTATCTCACCCAGTGTGTTTTCATTGCACGAAATCCAACTTCTGCCCGAATCTAACGGAGTAAAACCCTGACGATGTATATTGATATTCAGGACGTTAACTGACTTTATTTCAATTTTTGTACTTAATAAAGAATGCTAAAAAATATAGGTCGGTCAATGACCGTTATTACCACACTAAAGCGTCTCGGGTGTAGAATGGAAGTGAATTGTGAGATATAGAAAGAAAGAAAGAAAATACGTTTATTTGCGGTAAACATGACGCAAAAAAAAACGTAAACACAAAAATAAGAAAAGGTTGTGGGAAACATGCGTCACATCCACGCAAAACGGCTATCGCTCAGCATTATACTGCGACCCTATGCAAGACAGAGGGCTTTTTTTTTTTTTTTGGGTGTGCAATTATCAAATAACTTCTCCCGCTCTGGGCTGAGCGGGAAGGCGTGTCAGACTTTTACTGACTAAAACCCACCCGTGTTCCTTCCGTTGCCTGCGTGCCAGGGCCACGATATCCCTTTCGGACAAACTCGCAAAGACAGAGCCCCAGCGCTGGTTTTCAGCGACAGCCGGCGCTGACGTAATGACGTCATACGGTGCAGCAAACAACTAATAGGACGCTGTGCCGGTACATCATAGACAAAGAAAAATAATATAATTTAAATAAGTGGTAGAATAAACTAAACAGAAATATTAATAAAAATAGACATAGAGGCATATACAGGCTGTGAGAATATCATCCTCCTTAAAAGTTTTACGCTTTATGTAGTGGCAACATTTCGAAAGTTAGAAAGATATGAGCAAATACAGATGCATGGAAGAACAAATCTTGTTGCACCGATCTCAAGTAAATTGGAATAAGAGCACTAAGATGATCATGATGATAACTACATAATTATATCTTATCATCATGATGATCATTTCAGCCGAACTTCACTGCATGCTGCACTCTCGCATCCAGCGGATTCCTGCGGCCTCCACAAGGTCATCGATCTACCATGTCGGAGGCCTTCCAACGCTATGGCTTCCGGTACACGGTCGCCACTCGAGCCTTAGAACCTTTCGACCCCATCGGCCATCTGTTCTACGAGCAATGTATCCTGCTTCAGTTAGTCAATTCTTCGAGCTATGTCGGTTACCTTGGTTCTCTTACGGATCCCTGCATATATCTACGAAAATGCAAGCAGCTGACATGATTACATATTATCCTCTTTTGAGATCTACAAACAGAGTCTCTTGTGTATCGGAGCGAGCACAGACCTAAGTACCTTCTAAAACACAAAGAATAATAATTAAGTACCTATCGTAATGGTTAAATATATCAGAAGAGATGGAAAGATCTCTATCGACTATCAAAACCGTTATTGTCAAAGACAATAAAGAATTAAATGCAAATCAACGAACTAACAATACAAAATACAATAAATACGTCACACAGCCCGAACATTGTGGTCGTTAAATTTTATTAGGTTTTTATCAATGTCCGCTGTTTCCTATTGTGCTTTCTGATATGGAATGTAATTTATGCCTTATTCGATCGTTAATGAGAGTTGGTTTAGCTGGCTAGGATAAGTTTTATAATGTTGAGGATGAAAGAATAAGTATATGTTACAAGGTTTCTTGAAAGCCTTAACAAGTGTTGCCTCGTTATAAGTATCCCTTTGATTTCATAGCTGTGGCTATTGTTGTCAACCAATCTAAACTTCAGAGACTTGATCAACTTTTTAGCATATTCTAAGGAGGTAGGTATTAGATGAATCGACTGAACGACAGCATCGATGTGCTGGTGAAATTGAATAGGCTGAGAAGAACACAGGAACGTCTTGAGAAAAACTTGATAAATAATTATTATATTAATATTTTAAAAATGTCTTTGACATATATCTCGAGACCCTGGGCCCGGACCTTTGGAGCGAGGGGTCAAATTCAACTCGCAGAGACTCATTAAATGTTTTTATTGAAATGAGGCACCAATCGAACGACGATTATCCCTGTTCACACTATGCAAGTGCACCAAAGGACAACCCCTGTTGTTGTAGGACTATTGCAGGATATGGAAACAAAGATATTGGATTATGGGTTTGGCTGGCTAAAGAGTACCGGTTATCTAGGACTATGGACCTGCCTGACCAATGTTTTATATATTATATAATGTTTGAAGTATGAATATGGGTGGTAGTACAAGTAGAGGACGACCAAAGAAACGATTCATGGATTGAGTGAAAGATGACGTAGCTAGAAAGGAGGTGACTAGTGAGATGAGGGGAAATAGAGATGCAAGAAGAACACATGCTGTAAGAAAGAAAGAAAGAAAAATAATTTTATTTGTCACAGAAACACGTGCATACGAAAACATAATTGACTCGATAGATAAACAAAAAAAAAAAGAACAATATTTTGTTCTTTTTTTTTGTTGATCTATTGATCTACATAAAATCACGAGCACAAAAAAGAAATCAAATAGTCGACAGCTGCACGTCATGACTGTCATCATTTCAGCCGAAAGACGTCCACTGCAGATAGGCCTCCAGTTCCAGGTCTCCTGGTTCTTACCAGGAGAACTCCTCAACCATTAACGCTCCTGCACCGGGAAAAGCAATATTTTGTAAAAGGTGATGAACAGTTGACATTAGGCTATTCTAACTTAAATGAATTACCAACTAACCCACAAAAAAGTGTAAAAAAAAAAAACTACTTCCAAAAAACACTAATAAGTGAAAAATAACTTTAATTTCGGAAGTTCGGTCGCAGTCGCAGCTTTGGATCTGTATTTTAGTTTTTACCACCGACTTTTTTCAAATGTCTCTCTTCCCTAATTCCACGGATTCGTTCTTAGAAACTATAGCTCAGAGACGTTCTCGTTGGTCTGATTTGATTCAATCACAACAATATTCGTGAATACGCAGGTATCTGTTCAACCAGGTGCAGTACACGACATTGCAAGCCACACTCATTATTATTTAAAGTAGCAGTAATATTTATAAGTTTAGCGAATGACATAGTTAGCTTATAGGTACTTACAGCTTTTAACTGGTAAAGTAATGGCTGTGTGGAATTTTCAATGCACCTGCTGGCTTAATTATTGACGTTGGACAGGACGTTGTAGGCTTATTAGACTGTAGATCTGTAGACCATTTTCTATTTTGTTAAGTAACTGGTACTTTTGACGGGCCTACGCTGTCCTCTCATACCTATTAACACTGTAATTTGAAAACATTGTAAAAGCCAATTTTATTTTTTTTAAAGAGTGACCGTGGAGTTTCTTGCCGTCTCTTCTCCATAGGAAACGACCGATTGGAACCGTGCACCTAGCTTCTGACGTTTCATAAGTGCCCATGTAGGCGTGTAATAAAAATATTTTTGATTAGCAGCATTTGCCCGTGGCTTAGCCCGGGTGGACGTCGGAAATTATCCCACGGGGCATACAGTCAGTGACCTGGATTACCTGACCCTTCGTACAAAGAAGGAGAATGTAAAAGGGGTCAGGTTATGCAGGGCACTGACTGTACTACCGGAATAAAAGTATCCTATGTATGTCCTAATCCAGGGTCTACCTGTGAGCCAAATATCATAGAAATTTGAAAAAGTGATTGACTGCTGGACAGATAGATACATCATCATCATCATTTCAGCCGAAAGACGTCCACTGCTGGACATAGGCGTCTCCCAAAGAGGTGGGGGTTTGCCATAATTGCCACGCTTGGCAGGCGGGATGGCGATCGCAGAATGGTTTTAAAATTCATAAAGAACGCTGCTGCCCATTCTTTAGTAAGTCCCTTAGTCGCCCTTAGTCCCTATGTCCAGCAGTGGACGTCTTTCGGCTGAAATGATGATGATGATAATTATTTTATTTCTACATCACACTTCTCGCTTCGCCCTCTTGGATTTGATCTTTCTTAAGTAGAACTCAAGCTCCTTGCCTTCCAGGATGTATCCGTCAGCACGGCCGCACTGGCCAGGCCGACTGGCTATGACAATTATGACAACAACCAGAAGACGTTTGAATGAAAAAAAAATTAAGACGACTGGAGAACCTCCTCCTTTTTGTGAAGTCGGTTAATTAATGGAAATAAATTATTATTAATGCTATTACCAGATACCAGATACGGTACTGAAAACGGAGCTGCTGCATATTCTTATGTTTTGCGATAACCGTGTAAGGGCTTAAATGTGTAGGCGACAGCAATTAATACAATTTAATTGTACAGCTCCAGTATTTATTTGATCGCTTACTGATTCAGTAATTTTATCATACTCATAATGTAATCTATGAACTATGTATTAATGATTGCACGGACTTAATAGATGTAACCCAATGCTTGACCACTTTATTAACTTATACCAATAGAATGCATGCTTTCAAATTCATCACTATTCATAAGTTAATTGCATTTTACTGTGTGTGAAGCTTTCATCGTGACTACTGTTGATGAGCTGATATATACGGACAAGACAATATGTCAGTACGATTTAAGAACTCATCATTTACCTGCCCTAGTCCCATGTTACTTGGAGTCTCCCTGTCAGCCGTCACCCTATCATAAACTCCTTTTTCTTCCATTTCCATCCATAGGCTATACACAATCCATCCATCTTCATTCATTCTTTGGTCTTCCCTGTCCATCCTCCAACATTTATATTCCCAATGGCAGATATTATGAGTACATCAAGAGGTACAGCAGTGTACTCTGGTCTAGTAAGCCACCTTACTGCCTGGTTTATACAATATTAGTTTTAGTATATGCGAAACCCGTAACACGTGTCTAGTATTTTTATGGAAAGAATCTACGAGTATGTACAAAATTTCAAAACTATATCATGAAAAATCACAAAGTTATTAGGTTGTTATGTTACCGGGTTGTCCGTACAAAAACATGCTAACGGCCGGCGCCCCCGCACCTCCAGGGTCGTCTTGCGCTCATTGATAATAATTTGACAATAGGTACCTAACCGTACGACGATTGTATTGTAAGTAATTAAATGGTGATAACATTTTCCATCACACTTAAATATTTTTATTACACCATGGTGTAAAAATTATTGAAACCGATTCAGTTCCTTATTCTGAACAAACTTAATATTCAGGTTTCGCATAAACTAAAAATAATGTTGTATATTTATGTCACGGTAAGAAAGACAATTTTCACACAGTTTATCATACGCGTTAAGAATACTGATACTTTCTTCTCAGTAATGACAAACATACTCCATCCAATATGTCCATCTAATTACAAAATGATTAAACGACACTGATTAACAAATGATTATGTAAGAGTAATAATGATGGTTAATAGTTAATGTTGATACAGGTGCACTGCTAAGCACGAAGCAACATGCGCTACTTTCTATTCTACATTATTGTTTACAATATACACATTCCAATAAGGAGGTAGTTTACGCGATATATGTGATGACTGGTCGTTCTGCTGACCATAGTTTTGTTATTGCTATTAGTAATTAACTGTTTATTTGATTTATTCCAGAAATCCCACCGACAAATCCCCACTGGTGGGGATTGTTATTTATTTTTCCAGAAATCCCCACTGGTTTTATAAACTCAGCCTAGTGGGGATTATTGGAAAAATAAGTAATAATGCCACGTGTTTTTTTTCTAAGTGATTAAACACAACATTTAATTATTTCAGAATTCATTATAAAATTGATTTCACAGTAAATATTGCAAAACTTCAGTCACCGGAAATATTTCTACTTCGATGATCCTGGTTTATCATTTGACATTCGTTTAGGGTCGTCAGAAGCCCGAAAGTCTGACAACCAGTTTATCATACTCATAATGTATTCTATGAACTATGTATTAATGATTGCACGGACTTAATACGTCTGTGTGGTGCCGGACGTAAAGAATAGCACCATCCCATTTCTTCCCGTGGGTGTCGTAAAAGGCAACTAAGGGACTTACTAGAGAATGGGCAGCAGCGTTCTCTATGCATTTTAACACCATACTGCGATTGCCAACCCGCCTGCCAAGCGTGGCGATTATGTCCAGCAGTGGACGTTTTTCGGCTGAAATGATGAAGTGCACTCAGTTAAAACTCATCCCGTGTTGAAATTTAAGCGTAGTTTTTTTTAGCGTAGCAGCGTTTTGGACTGCCCCCATTAGTCTTGTCTCTCCGGTCGCCCGTATTTTCCTCCCAACTGACTATGAGAGAGAGGGAAGAGAGAGTGCACTTATGTCTGCGCATACACTTGTGCACTATAATATCTCCCGCGCCGAAGGCTGGTCTCGTCTTACTAGAGAATGGGCAGCAGCGTTCTCTATGCATTTTTGAAACCATACTGCGATTGCCAACCCGCCTGCCAAGCGTGGCTATTATGGCAATTCCCCCCCTTTTTTTGGTATTTTTGCTGAAGTGTGTGTGACACGAGCCAACCTGGTGGCGAAGCTGCTAAAAGATGCCCCTCCTATAGATATATATCACCCGTCTCTCCACTATTCGAATGCTTGCTCAAGGGTGCATATCCGGTAGGCTCTAACAATCCTTCCATATCCCAAGGGCACGTCTTCCCTACCATTATCGCGCCTGCCGGTCTACTCTCTGATATACAATGGTCTCTGTAGTCCCATGAAACATGTGGCTTCAGGGGCTAAGGTGAATCTTTAGGTTCATTCGAGCAATCGAGTCTGGTTTAACCACGCTGGGGTCGGTGCATTTCATTCATTCATTTATTTATGCTGAAGTGTGTGTGTGTGTAAAGGCTGGTCTCCGCTGAGATTGGTCGCCATGGCCGAGATTCGGTCTTTATAACTATTATTACTATTTTAGCGTAACAAGATAAATGGACGCAAGCCCTTACAATAAATTGATCTAGAAACTACGTAGGTTCTAGCGTGCGAATTAAGTCGTCAGCATGCAATTATAATAATAATAAAGTAGTCATTAAATGACAATAAAACAAATATAAATGTTTTATAGAAATCAATATAAATGAATCAGCATGATTTATGTATAACTAGCTTTTGCCCGCGGCTTCGCTCGCGTTAATTTAGAATTTGACAATCAATTCGGGTTGTACACTGCTTGTTGTTTGGTGTTTGGCGGCAAAAACTCTTAACACACTATTAAAGTTTCTGTATTAACATAATTCAATCATGACACGTGGCGCCATCTATTATCATAAGAACGTTATTGTTGTTTTCCTCGGGAACAGTACTTTTTTTCGGGATGAAAGGTACCCTATGTCCGTTTCTGTACACCTGACAACATATTATGCAAAATTTCAGGAAAATCGGTTCAGTGGTTTAGGCGTGAAATGGTAACAAACAAACTTACTTTCGCATGTATACTCGTAATATTAGTTAGGATTAGGAGACCGGTCGTGTATCTACATTATCCTTTACTTTAGTCTACTATGCAATTACAATTTGCTATGTTGAACTGTAGCGCGTCAATCACTAGCGGATTTAAATACATAATTACTTATCTACTTGTAAATAAGGTTGGTAACTCATTAGCAAACCGCTTGGGGTGATGCAGGCGTCTATTGGCACTGGTTTCCAATTTTAATTGGGGGTTCGTCGATTTATTTGCCAACCTATTCACACAAATACACTCTTGGATAGCCAATAACTTTACGCCATGCGGATGCTATTCTTTGCTCCATTTTACGTCTACAAATCTTATCATAAGGCCTCCCCTAAAAGGCGGCATGCATATCATAATACATTGAGCAGAATGCTGGGCCACAAAAGGGTTGAATGAAAGGCAATTGCATGTAGCTGAGATGAGAATGCTAAGAGGGATGTGTGCTGTGACACGAATGGATAGAATAAGATATGAGTACCTATATGAGGAAGTCTGAAAGTGGCACCGGGACCCCGGGGGCCGGGGGGCCGGGTACTGAAAAGTTGTGCGGAAATCGGTTGTCATGGTACGAGTGTGTGAGTATGAGGAATGAAGAAAATGTCGTGAGGCAAGTTATGAGTATGGATAGAAAGTAAGGGAAGACCAAGAAACGATGATAATATGCCTAGATGACGACTGATGGAGCGAATTAGACAGTCAAAAAAGCTTGACAAGCACGAAAAAAACAATATCTAGTCAAAAAAAAATCACCGCCTTGAGAGACCCCATCAGGACTTTGCGACCGAATTCGTTCGTAAAGCGATCGCTATCTATGTCGAGACTGCAGGGCCCCAAGTCTGCAATTTTTATGAATTAAGTCATTCCAACACGAACCCATTGTCATTTTGCTAAAAGTTCGTAATCTGCTATATTCATAATGGTCGATCATTGGTCGGTCAATGTTCTCGTAATAGAATTGTGTTACTTATAATGGCATTCTCGTATTGCCATTATTATAAAACCCATTAGTAGAAACGTCATTCATTTGTCATTATGTACGAGATTACCAATAAATGCAATTTCTTTTAAATGTAGTGTCAGTGCCCGACCGTTGGAAAGTCATAATGACGCCATTATAATAGTAGATTACCAAACTTCTCAAAATCAGAAATCAATGATCGACCATTCTGACACTATTGTAATAGCAGACTGAGGCCCAGGGCCTGGGTAGCCGATAACTTTACTTCACGAGCTGCGATCTTTTCTGATACTTGCAGATCCTACTCTTTGTTCCATTTTACGTCTACACATCTTATCATAATACGCGTGATCTTCTATGACGCACCCGACTGATTGATGACTAGTTCTGCATTCAAATCCGCCTGATCTGAACAAAATCCGCACCGTGTGTGGCATCGATTTGGTTCTATATAAAGTATTATCTTCTTCTAACGATTTGCTTCTATACTTATATAGAAGCAAATCGTTGAAAACAAAACAGTCCTATCGTTTCGTGTATTTGACTATTTGCACGATGGCAACCTGCGGCTCGAGAGCCACATGCGGCTCTTTCGACGTGCTTTTTGTATGGGCGTTGGTTTTTTATTCCGAGAAAAATCCAACCAGCGTCAAACTACACCTACATAAAAGCGACAAAAATATGGAATTTGTAACCACTGAAATAATATTTTTAGACCCCTCCATTTAAGAGAAAAATTATAAAATATTTAATGTTAGTATATATATTTTACTTATTGATGGCAACCCAAATACAATCTCCCACACACTTTGACAATGTCTTATTTGACAGCTGATTCTATTCGTCTGTCAAAATATGACATGACATAAAGTGTTGACTGACAGGCATTATCCGTCGTGGTATTTTTACGTCCATGTGAACGTCAAATTATAGCTTAATAATTCAGTTTTTCAATAGCATATTTTGCTGAAGAGCTTTTCATCTACTTCCGGTCTCGATTCCAAGTCATAAAAAAGGAATTCTCCTACGTTATTATGAAATGTTCTCGATCAGTAGATACTATTATATTACAACTTGCACATAAACATTCGAAGTAGCCATGATCATACCTATAGAGTGCCCTTTCAGTTTTAAAAGGTTAGACTAAACATTTTGGACTGTAAATGTCCCATTTCATCATAATTCATATTGCTTACATTGTCTTAGTCATCCATCAAATATTTATAGACAGTAATGACAGTGCCATGTGTCAATTTTGACAAGTTTTCTATTTGTTTAGGGTGTGTTCACTTTAATATACTAGTTAGTTAGAAAAGTTTGTTCGTTTTAGGAGTAAATTCACACTAAAATAAAAAAACGATTTTTCTCAAAAATGGAAGCCTTTAAAAGTGTATGTTATAGTTAGAACTACTAGCTTTTGGGTTGTCTATCCAAATATATTTATCTGATCCTGGTTAGAATTATTGAATAATAAAAAAACATTTTTGGACATGTCCTTCCAATTCATGGCTCTCCAATTCCACACGCAAAAATTCATTATTATTCAATAACTGTAGTTGGCTGACTGACTGTTGTCTTTGGTCCTTGGCCCTGTCATCTGGCAATGGACAAGATTGACAAACTTTTTATTGTTGATTATGAGGCTTTTGGCTACTTTGTTTGTGTGCAATTTATGTTATTTCATTGTAATGTGCGTTTTGTTTGTGCAGAATAAACAATTTTTCTTTCTTGTTTTCTTTCTTTCTTTATATTATTAGATTACTTAATAATATTTTTACTATTGTAGCAGCTAGCTAAAATGCTTTAATAAATGTTTTTTTCCTAAAAACATTAGTATGTTTTTATGTGAATAAATATTATTTCGTGTTTAAAGTCGTTTAATTTAAATCAATTTTTTTTTTGTAGCTCTTTAAAAACTGAGAAATTTTGTAAATTGTAACTTTTGGCTCCTCCGTCTCAAAAGGTTGCTGGCTCCTGCTCTAGGGCAAACCTTCCACGTCCCCACTTGCCTATCAACTAAACCGAAACTTTGTCTCCATTGTTACAGTCACCATCCCAGCCCTAAACTTCGGCATGCTGATGGGCTGGCAGTCCCCAATGACGCCCATCCTGCAGTCGCCCGACGGGCCGGCTCCAGAGCCAATCAGCGATGAGACCATATCGTGGATGGCAGCTATTACTTTCATGCCCCCCATATTCTGTGGGTTCATGGTTGGTGACCTCGCTGACCGGTGGGGCAGGAAGTCCACTACTCTGCTGACGGCATTGATGCTTGTGGTAAGTTTTAAGTAGCTTTCAATTATTTATTTTGACCGTGTGTATGTAGTGGTCTCTGAGTTTTCATTACAAAACGATTCTGTATCCCGTAATTCGATTTTTGTGATTTTGATGGACTTTACTTTTTTTTTTTCAAACATGCTTGGAAATTCGAGCATTATTTTGACAACCTTCTAAATCGAAAATGCTGTACTGCACCCTAATTGCGTAACATAGTTTGAATCGGAATCGGAATGATTTTGAAGTATATTGCTAATCCATTGCTTCATATAATTGTTAGAAAAATTTGTCTGCTAAACAACGTAGGTCCATAGCGCAATGAATGTTGTTGAACTGTCAAATTGAAACCGATTCCTACTGTTATTGTGTTATGCAATTAGCCCGCTGCGCTGGTCAAATACATGCGAGCAACGGCCGCCAATGTTAGTATGAAAATCCAGAACTGTCGTATTTAGCGGAATAAATGACTACGAAAACTCATATCTGTCGTGTAATTTAAAAATGGAACGAACCTTTTACGTCGACACATGGCAACCAAGGAGGTAGCTTATCAAAGATTTGATTTAAATTTCGAACTTTTTTGCAATTATAGCTGTTTAAAGTAAAAAATAAACAAATTAACTTAAGGCGACGATAACCGACTTTTAATGATTTTATACTGAAGATCACGTTCTTTCACTTTTCACTTTCACTTTCACTTTTTGATTTGAAAAAAAATATATGTTAAATAAGAGCATTTTCTCAATAATTTAGTATGTGAATATTTTAGATTATGTTTACATTACATAGTGTAATTAATTTGTAAAGTTATGTCTAACGCGGATAAAAAACTGAGAATGGCGCAAAATTTACCAAGCTTATTTTTCTGAAACCTTCACCAATTTAAAGATAATTTAATTATTGATCTTTTAGTATACGCGTTTTATTAAAATACGTTTTGTTTTGTGTATAATAAATCGTTGTTCGTCATTGATTCTGGAATTTATTATTAATTTAGTTAGTTTGAATGTCCGCGCATTATTTGAGAAAAGCACTATACAAGTCTTGGCCGCAACCAGGCATTGATGGACTCACGTATGAGTCGGCTTCGCCTCGGCCCATATTTTCACGTTGGTCCATCAATGCCCCTTTTGCAGGCCGCTGCAGTAATGTACTTTATTTTTTAGGGAGGGGCTGTTGTCTAAATAATAATAGACACACGGATCTTTACATACCAAGACCCCTCCGTGCCTCGGAAAGCACGTTAAACCATTGGTCCTAGCTGAAATATATGTTATTTTATTTTATGAAAAAATTTTTTTTTCCTAAAATAAAATATGTTTTTTTTTCTAAATAAACAGGATATATTTAAAAAAACGATTAACATCTCATTTCCAATTAATTATTTAAAATATGTATGCTACAATAACTTTATTAATTAATTACTTAATCAACATATTTTTAACACGAAGCGTGTTCGTATATATACTTTAGCATAACGTACTTATAATCTGCAATCGCCAACACGCAGTGCTTCCTTCTTGATCTTCTATACTCGTTCCTTTTCTGTAAGTACGAGAAAAAGGTTGATCACCATAATTTCAGCCAAAAGATAAGTCTTTTGGCTGCCACCCAAATATCGTCACAACGACCGAAGAAGGCTTGCAATCACCTGATATCTAGCTTTGAGTATTTATACTCATACTCAAAGTATCTATAGTAGGAAGATCCTCCTATCAGAATATTTGAATTTGGATCATAGAACCGTTCCAAATCATTATCGCAAATCTAGCGACGCGCGACGTCCGGCATAAAAAAAAACCGAGCCATTTTCTTAATTTCTTGTAAAAACCAGATTCAGTGTCAAAACAATTTCCTTTATTAAATTGTGTTTCAGTACAACTTTTGACAGCATCACTAATTAACCCTTATTCCACAGATAAGCTGGACCATAACCCTGTTTTCTCTCCGTCCATGGGCGCTGATCGCGTCGCGAGCCGTCGCGGGGCTCGCTTGCGCAGGCTGCTATGTCGTCATACCGTTATATCTGAAGGAGGTAAGTAGTACACAATACCTTGAGACTTTGTTCGAGAAAACATCTTTAGACGAACACATTGTAAGTGTTCATAGTGTACATTGTAAGAGTTTTTAGCAAAAGTTGCGACTAATGCAGGCCATACGGCAAAATTGGACTTGCACAAATATACCATTCACGTGTGTGGAATGAATTAGCACAAGTATCCCAGCCATTCGGTGTCACGCAGACTTGTGCAAGTCTAAACTTGCGCATCTCGCTCTCCACCTTCTACTCGTATACATATATTATATTATATAGAAGTCGTCGTCTATTATTATTTTAAACCGACTTCCAAAAAGGAGGAGGTTATAATATGTCCAGCTGTCTATCTTCGTCAATTATGGACCGATTTTGAAAATTATTTCTTTGTTTGAAAGGGTATGCTCCCGAGGTGGTCCCATTGCCACCAAATCAGAATCTGATGAAGGGATCTTATCGAAATCGAGAGCAACCCTCGAATTTTATAGGCAAACCTATAGCGATTTGGGTATTTTTTGTAGTAACTCGTGCATTTGCTCCCGAAAATCACCATTTGGTGAAGTGGAACTGATGATGGAGACCACAGATGGCCACCGGAACAACATAATAATAAGTATTTAACGGGTTGCGATTGGATTAGGTACTTTAATATGGTTGCTAAGCAATTTATGCTCGTCACAATGCATATCGAACCAGGAGAACTCCTCTACGATTAACGTCCCAGCATCGGGAAAATAAATATTTTGTAAAAGGTGATGAGCAGTTGACTTTAGGCTATTGTAACTTAGATAAATTAAAAACTGACCCACTAAAAAGTGAAAAATAAAACTTTTTGTAAAAAAAAAATAAACGACTTCCAAAAAAAAGTGAAAAATAACTTTAATTTCGGAAGTCGGTGTCTTGGATCAGTATTTTAGTTTTTTGCCACCGACTTCCGAAATTAAAGTTTTTAATATTCTATTATTATAATTACTATCTATTTCATAATTATTATACCTTTTCGGTTTATGACGTAAAAGTGACATTCTGCCTTAGGGTCATAAAGCAGATATGAGGTCAAATATTATGCCTACGTAGTTTTTTCGTGGAAATAACGATGCCCATGCATGTGATAGGATTTTGACAGTATTATACTTTTACTAGCTGCGCTCCGCAGTTTCACCCACATAAGTCTCCGTGTGAATATCTGGATAAAACGTATCTTATGTCCTGTGAGGCTGTGACCCAAGTCATGGTCTACCCATATAACAAATTTGGTTCAAATTCGTTCAGCCGTTTAGCTTGAAACCGTAACAAACAAAAAAACTAACTTACGTATTTATAATATTAGTTAGGATTAAAACATTTCCTAACCTAAACATTTTCAGGAATAACCTACCATTGTTACCTGTTCAGTCAGCTGTACTAGGCATTAGAAGATGAAATATTTTCCAAAAAAAATTGTGGTTTTAACTACGTCATAGCATTTTAGTCATGGGGAGATTAAAACCTTTGTAAACGCGAAGTTTACCGATGATTTCAGAAGCGAGAAAGATGTCATAGTTTTGCGGTGGGTGTATTTGTAATGACTGCCAAGGAAGTTCCTTAGTGTCACGTTCGAGGATAGTTATTACGCGTCATAATCAGAGATACGTTTTTACCTTATTACTTGCAGTGACAATGATAGGGTAGGCATTGTAATTTGTAGGTTTTAGCCACCTTCTCACGTGTTTATTCGAATATTCCTGATCGTCCGACAACTTTTTAACACTGTTGACAATCAGGAAACAAAATATCCGTTCGTTCGAATATTCCCGATCAGTAACGCCTATAAAATCGGCTCCAGGCAATGACGTATTATAAATGGACGCGTCATACACGAACATTAGTGCACTCAAAAACAGCGTAAGCCATGATTGTAGCTACATACTTGCATACAATCATACAGCGCGTGAAGAAAAGGAAAGACCTATACCGATATCTATTGTTAGAAAGAGATGAACATACATATTTAGTTACGTCGCTAGCTGCTGCTTGTTCATTGGCGTGTACGTAATAATAATTATTATTATTGTAAATGTCAGGCAATTTCCTGGCATCTACTTTGCCATTATTGAGCGCAGGTAACGAACGCATCTAAAGGTATCAAAAAAATACATCATTGGCTCCAGGGGCTAGTGTGAATCCTTGGGTTCATTCGAGCAATCGAGTCTGGTTTAACCACGCTGGGGTCGGTGCATTTCATTCATTCATTCATTCAACTTTACCCAAACTAACCTCCCATTCTGTCCACAGATAGCATCAGACAACATCCGAGGCGCTCTAGGCTCCCTCTTCATCCTGTCTCAGAACCTAGGCTACCTAGTAGTCTATGTGGCAGGCGATATGCTGTCCTTCGACGCAGTGCTGTGGCTCTGCACTGCTGTGCCAGCCATCTTTCTCGTTGCTTTCATTGCCATGCCGGAGACACCTGTGTTTTTGGTTAAGCAGGGAAAGATTAAGGTGATGGTTTTGATATTTTTTCTACTTTTTTGTGATACTTAAGACTGAGATATATGCCAGTGACCTTGAGTGGTTAGTTTGCGTGTTCTGTACTGAGCTCACGCAACGCGTCGTACGTTCAGCCAGTAATAGGATTCGCCCATCAAGAAGCGCTGTCCCCAATTTGACGCATTATTAACTTATTATTCACAAAACAAAAGATATTTTAATAAAACGCGTATATTAAAAAAAAGATCAATAATTAAATTTTCCTTAAATTGGTGAAGGAACACAATAAATTATTTGAATTCGAAAGGTTTCAGAAAAATACCCTTGGTAGATTTTGCGCCATTCTCAGTTTTTTTTATCCGCGTTAGACATAACTTTACAAATTAATTTCACTATGTAAAATAAACATAATCTAAAATATTCACATATTAAGTTATTGAAAAAATGCTCTAATTTAACATATATTTTTTTCAAATCATTAACACTACTCGACTCGTTTAGACGTGATCTTCAGTATAAAATCATTAAAAGTCGGTTATCGTCGCCTTAAATGGATTTACTGGAAATAGTATGATGGGAATGTGATTATTCATTATAATTTGTTCAAGACAAGACTCTTGCACCAAAACTACATTTTAAGAATTATTTTACTGATTAGTCAAACAGAGGAAATTCAAGGTGAGGATTTTAGGAATGCATCGGTGACATTTTTTCTGTGTACGTTCTACGAATTATCTTATAATAGTATAATATCGGTCAATCGATCATAAAAAGTTCGAGTATCTTTTTTACGAAAAGTATGGGATTTTTTTTATGTGATTTGCGACTTTTCTGCTACGTAAACCTCAGTTGGTCCAATAGAGCTTATTAATCCTTATATGAAACAGGATCGATTGGCATCAAAAAAGTTTTTGTGAAAATTAGCCATTTTCTTGCCGACTGCATTTTTTCAAAATCTATAAATGTGGATCAAAAAGTTAAGGTTAGTCTCTGTCGCTACTAGATTAAGGTAAGTCTACCCTTACTGCCCCGTCTCAAAAATCCGCCTGAGTTTATCGCGTTCAGACAGACAGACAGACGCGGCGGGCGACTTTGTTTTATACCTAATAGGTATGTAAAGATAGATTTTTACAATCACCATGTATGTTATCGTCCGCCGAGTCTCTCAGATTGACCCGGACGATGTAATGAAGTAGTATTTTCCCACCGAGCTGCTTTCCCCTGTTCAGTGGAAAGACCAGATATTAATTTCTTTCCTTGTAAATCATGTACCATCGCGGGGTTTTAATTGTTTAATTTATTATTTTTATGAAATTTATTTTTAATTCTGTGATTACCTCAACTCACACTGATATTGTTATATTTTAGGAAACCGTATATTTTTTTTACAATGTTTGTAAATATGTGAGTACCATGTATCTATCACATAATTAATTTATCTGTCATTGCTTAACTCTTTTTATTACCTATTGTGGTATAGTAATTTTATTCTAGGTGCATCGTCTTCACATATAATTATATAAAATTAATGTACCTATATAAAATATTGTACAATATTTTAAAAGAGTAACGGTGGAGTTTCCTGCTCATTCTTCTCCATACGAAGCTACCTGTTGGAAGGGGCGACTAGAATCAATTCAATTTTTTGTAAATATTGACGTTCAAAAGTGCCTTATATAGACCTATTTGAAATAAACAATTTGACTTTGACTTTGGTGTGCATATCGGACCACTTTCAAAACAAAATCTGCCGATGACCACATCCATTTACCGCGCCCCTTTTTGCGACGACCAATAAAAACAAAAAAAAACGTTTGTTTAAATAATGGGGCTCAGCAAAAATACGATGTGCCGATGCTATTGGTTGATGAGCGTAGGTGTTATAGTCGCCGGCACGTAACTTGGCAAGAATCGTTCGATGTTTTTCTCCTTTCTATAACTTTCTTCTAAACACAGACGTTTAAAAATAAATTCTGGCAATAACCATAGAATAATGACAAGCAATAAAAGTGGTAATTTTTTCGTTGCACTAATTGTACACGCGTAATCTTACTCGCACTACGCCAAAACCTTGCCAAGTTACGTGTCGGCGACTACTACTATAGCTGCCGAGCGCTGCGTCGTTACGGTGCGCGGTGGTTCGATTTGCACACCCTCGATAACACAAGTTGCAAAAGAGGCAAAGAGGCACCACGGTATAGCCTTAGAATAAGCTCGCAACCCCATGTTTATTACCCAACCATAGCATTCCAATTAAGGTGTTTTACAGAAATATACAATGTATAACTGAATTAATGCACATTCGTTTGTTCAGAATCGTTTTCTGTCATTTTGAATATAGGTACCTACTTAATTTTTTATCCCAAAAATAATTAAAACTACGTAAATTACAATCACACTACCGCTGTGCAGTCATAGGAGATCAAAATGGACGAAATACCTACTACCCTAACATCCTTATACGTATAGACGCCAGCACATCAAGCTACTACAATCTGTCAAATTTCTTTAAAAGATTTTCAACTTTATGTTAAAGCATAAGGTTCAAGGTTGATTGGGAAAATTTGACAGTTTCGGGTAGCTGGACCTGCTGGCGTCTGTACCTATGCGACTGTGTGCGTGCATAGATTTGTAATATGACCACAATTTTCTCCCACAATCAGTATAACTAATTTAATTAATAAACAAATTTTTAAACATAATAGTAAAAACTCAATTGGGGTGTTTGGTGGTGTGCGTTAATTCCGGATCATGTTGTATAATTTTTCTGGAACGAAATAAAGTAATTGATAGATTGAAAACTATAGAACAGAATAGAATAGAATAATCTTCTTTTTCTCATTTTCTCTATTCTTCTTGTACCCTTTTTCTTATTCTTTTTTATTTTCAAACTCAAACTCAACTCAAACTCAAAACATTTATTTCAATTAAACCTATTACAGGCACTTTTGAATTGTCAAAGAGTCAGTTAGAAAGTTGAAGCTAAAGTTGACGCTTTTTTAAACCATAATACTACTTTAATTTGAAAGTTATTAAACAGGTATATTCCTAGAAAATCTTTAACTTTAAAAAACGTAGGTATTCTTTAAATGTAGGTTGTCATCCGAGGGGATTCCCATCAAAGAACAGGATAACACTAACAGATTATGTTTATGTTTTTATGAAAAACCACTCAGGTTACATAAGATTTCACCTCCTTTTAAAGTGATCTTTAATTGAGTTGGTAATACCACACCTACAACGTATTAAAGAGTATCTTGCAATGCTAGTACCAGTGTTAGCCTAGTGGTGACCTTCGGAATGCCAAGTTATAGGTCTCTAGTTTGACCTCAAGGCAGCCCTAATTTTTCGGATTCATGTGCGTATTGTATAATTTTATTATTACTCGCTTAAAAAACGGTGAAGGAAAATATCGTGAGGAAACGTGCCTAAAGATATTTCTTGATGGCAAGTGAAGCCAAGTCAGAGGCCACTGGACGGCATTCATGCCGTCTATTGGCCACTGACTTGGCTGGTTGGTTGGCAGAGTGTTTAAACTGTGACACCAGGTTAGTCAATAACCACTCTAAAAGAAAGAAGAAGTACCTAAGTTATCCCATAAAAAAACTTCTTGATTTCTTGAGCAATCTAACTTTAATCCGTTCATACATTGTTTTGTTTCCCCTTTCCTGCCATAAAACCTACAATTTTTTTACCCGACTGCTCCAGAAGGAGGGTTATGTTTTTTTTAAACAATTGCTATATAGGTTGACGTTTGACCCACGGGTGAAAGTAGGTACCGTATAACACGAGCCTACATGGCTTCCCTTCGGAAATTTGGAACAAAACCACTCTATCGTCATTGAAAAATGGCACTGTCAAATAATATATTTATTTATTGATCTTTAATTCAGGCACATTACCCATAATTTGTTAGTACATATTACTTAAAGTATATTAGATTAGTATATAATTAATTAAGATACAAACAGAAACAATAATAATAATACAACACAACACAAATGAAGAAATACACATAATCACTGTAGGTATTTAATACACCATAAAATTTTAACATTTTAAAACGCCTACTTACATTACATTTTTTGTTGACGAGTTTGTTTGGTATTGAAACGACTTTTTTTTGCTACGGCTTACCTCTCTCATAAAATCACCCTTCGCCACTGGTTTGACCTCTACCTGACCTGATGCTAATAAATGATGCGGTCAAAAAGTTAGCACGCCTAAAAGTAACCTATTCACTCTGACTTAAAGTAGCCATCTACTCCAACTACAAAAAGTTCCAAATAATAAAAAATATCCTTGATATCCTTACAGGAAGCTCGTGCAGCACTCGCCTGGCTTCGAAATACCACCACAGACGACAAAGACCTGGAGGAAGCTATACAGCAGCTGGAAAGAGAAGAGGAACACGCCAGGAGCATGAAGAAAGCCACCTGGAAGAGTATAGGTAAGCAGTTCCTTCTTCATAAATTATCCTTCATAATCACAGCTGGGAAGACAGAATGTTATACTATACAGGTTGGAGTTTTGAGATGGGGCAGTAAGGGCAGCTACCTTAACTACCTCACTACTACTTTAGCTAACTACCTTAGCTAACTCAAACCCCAACTGAGGTTTGAGTACTAGAAAAGTCAGAAAATTGCCCATTTTCCTGCTGACTGTACATTTTTTTTTAAATCTGTGAATGCAGATCAAAATTTCTCAAAAAGTTAAGGACAGTCTCATAAGACCATTTTCCTGTAGCTACAACGGTTAATTACTAGCAGATTTTCTGATACGTGTGGTGCCAAACGTAAAGAATAGTTGTCTGTGTGTCCATCTCCTACCGTTACTGAGATAGATTCTTGTGACAGACGGACAAATAGTGACTGTAACTTAAGTATATTAGTGGTCCCAATTGGCACCCCGGCCCTGGTTTAGGCCATGGTGCGGAGCGAGAGTGCATGGGAGGCCGTCACCTCCTTCTGCGAAGCAGTAATGCTTGCGAAGGAGGAGGCGGAACGTGTGAGGGAGAGGCAAGGTTCGCGCCCTCGCACCCCTAGTCGCCGCAGGAGACGCCCCGGGCGTCGGGAGTCGCAAGCCGATTTCCGGCCACCGTAGGCACGGGCCTGCGGACGGTGAGCGATGGGTAGGCCTGCGGACGGTGAGCGATGGTTAGCCCACCGTCCGATAAGGACCAGGCCCGGGTCGACGGCGCGTTGTGTTTCACGCGCGCCTCAAAGAGATGTCAGCACCAACTGACGGGGTCCGTTAGGGCCAATGCCTGCCGGGGTTGCGAGTTTGTCTGAAAAGGATATCGTGGCCCCAGCACACAGGCAACGGAAGGAACACGGGTGGGTTTTAGTCAGTAAAAGTCTGACACGCCCTCCCGCTCAGCCCAGAGCGGCAGAAGTTATTTGATAATTTCCCACCCAAAAAAAAAAGTGGCGGTACATAGCCCCAAGGTTGCCTGGAAGAGATAAGGCTGCCCATTGTTCCGTGTGGTGCCGGACGTAAAGAATAGCACCATCCTATTTCTTCGCCTGGGTGTCGTAAAAGGCGACTTAAGGGACTTACTAAGGAATGGGCAGCAGCGTTCTCTATGCATTTTAACACAATACTACGATCACCAACCCGCCTACCAAGCGTGGCCACTCCTTGGGGGAGGCCTATGTCTAGCAGTGGAAGTCTTTCGGCGCGACTACTGTAAGGCTTGCTCGTTTTTTTAACATATTCCTAACACGATTTCGAACTGTGCAAAATATTATTTGATTCGGAACTCTGTAAACTCAAACTCAAACCGTCTTATTACAAAACAAGATTTATATTTTGACATGGCTTAAACCATGGAGCCAGTTTTTGTAATAAGAACGTAACAGTGATTGAAATACCGTTCTTTATACAAAACTAAAAACTTAGTTCGGTACTAAGTTGTCAGTTTTGTGTTTAGGAACTTTACCATAGTCGGAATAAAGTTCGAAATTCAATAATGGCTCCATGTTTTAAACCTGGGTCTGAAAATAAATCTTGTTTTGTAATAAGGGGGAAAGCATTTATTTCAATTAAACCATTTACAGGCACTTTTGAATTGTCAAGAAGATAAAAAAAAAAAAAATTGAAATGTGAAAATAATGAGTATTTCGGACTTCTTGGCGGGAAAGTGAAGCGTCATGTTCAGCAGTTTGTTTAATTTTCCAAAATTTGTGTTTAGCCGAATATTAATGTGTAATAATGGTGGATTATTAACCATTATGTGTTTGTGAACGTGCATTAGTGTAGGCAAATGAAACAAAACAGTGCAACTTCGCTTCAAGTTCTCTCAAGAAGTCCGCGTGAGGTCTCAGTAAAGTGCCACATCTTTACTGAAACTCAAGGGGAGTGGGCGGGGATATCATCATCATGCATTTATAATTCATTTCATCAATATTATACAAGAACTAAAACGTGACATTGGCTAAATGCACAAACCGTGCGAAGCCAGAAGGAAGAAAAAAAAAATGAGTATTTCGGTTTGTCATCAAAAAAATTGCTACACCACTTACGTCACTCGCAGGAAGAGATTAAGTAGCCACCACTGCAACCACACAACATTTACGAGGATTTAATTACATCCCAAGGAAAACGAAACCACAAATAATTCCCCGCCCGTCAGCGGATGACAATGTATCTTTCACGGTCATTGTAAAAGATCTTAACTACATTGTTAGGTGAATCCGCAGCGGTTAGAACCAATGACGTATTATAAATAGACGCGTCATACACGAACATTAGTGCACTCAAAAACAGCGTAAGCCATGATTGTAGCTATATACTTGCATACAATCATACAGCGCGTGAAGAAAAGGAAAGACCAATACCGATCAGTTGTTAGACAGAGATGAACATACATATTTAGTTACGTCACTAGCTGCTGCATGTTAATTGCCGCGTACGTAATAATAATAATAATTATTGTAAATGTCAGGCAATTGCCTGGCATTTACTTTGCCATTATTGAGCGCAGGTAACGCATCATTGTTTAGAATCATTAATACATCTCTTTATGCTAGATTTGTTCCCCAATGTCATGATTTCATTCAATGGAACAAATCTAACTTACATATATGTACCTATTGATTATGATTATAATTCTGTAAATACATAGCTGTTACATGTAGTCGCGAATCATATTTTGATCAAGACCTGCAAATAGCAAAAAACGTAAGATAATTTGAATTTCACGGGCTACAGCTGCGGATCCATCGTAACCGCTAGCTCTTCAACAGAATGTTAAGACTCAGTTAAATGCCAGTGACCTTGAGTGGTTAGCTTGCGTGTTCTGTACTGAGCTCACGCAACGCGTCGTACGTTCAGCCAATAACAGGACTCACACATTAAGGAGCGCTGTCCCCAATTTGACGCATTATTAATTTATTAGGTATACACAAAACAAAAGGTGTTTTAATAAAACGCGTATAATAAAAGATCAATAATTAAATTATCTTTAAATTGGTGAAGGTTTCACAAAAATACGCTTGGTAGATTTGCGCCATTCTCAGTTTTTATCCGCGTTAGACATAACTTTACAAATTAATTTCACTATGTAATATAAACATAATCTGAAATATTCACATAGGTATTAAGTTATTGAGAAAATGCTCTAATTTAACATATATTTTTTTCAAAACATTAACACTACTCGTTTAGACGAGATCTTCAGTATAAAATCATTAAAGGTCGGTTATCGTCGCCTTAAGATGACGCAACAAAATGTTGAGATATCCCTACTACGAGTATAAGAAACAACTTTTAGAAAGGTGATAATTTATCGTATTTCCTATTTGAAATATATGAACTCACTTTTACATCGTTCGGACATTAAATAGCCGGTCAGAGTAGCTTTGTTAAAGCACCATAACGTGCCGCGTGCTTCAAAGAGTATTTATTTACCCGCATCCGAATTTCGAATCTGATGTTCGCGCCGAACATCAGATTTAAATCTGCTCCTCAAACTCCATCGATTGATCATCAAAGTAGATACTATCGTTGCCTAGTCAAAGAGAATCAATGGTGACTACTGATTCTCTTTGACTAGGCAACGCTGCAGCCACACGACATTTACGAAGATTTAATTGCATCCCAAGAAAAGCGAAACCACAAAAATCTTTCACAGTGATTGTGAAATATCTTAATAACATTTTTAACCGCGAGCTCTTCAACAAAATGTTGAGATGACGCCATACCGTTGTCATGAACACCA
The DNA here is from genome assembly GCA_948098905.1 of Tiliacea aurago. Lineage (NCBI taxonomy): Eukaryota > Metazoa > Arthropoda > Insecta > Lepidoptera > Noctuidae > Tiliacea > Tiliacea aurago. Next base: position 15,369,252 of record OX402597.1, on the reverse strand, counting down.
TCCGTATATATCCGAAACAACCTTTAGAAATGTGATCATTTATCGTTTAGAGCCTGTTCTTATCATATGGCTTATAATTGATTCACGCGCGCCTCCAAGAGATGTCAGCACCAACTGACGGGGTCCGGTAGGGCCAATGCCTTTTTTTTTTTTTTGGGGAAATTTGGCAGGCATTGGCCCTCCTGCCAGGGTTGCGAGTTTGTCCGAAAGGGATATAATGGCCCTGGCACACAGGAAACTGAAGGAACACGGGTAGGTTTAGTCAGTAAAAGTCTGACACGCCAGCCCCGCCTAGAGCGGGAGAAGTTATTTGATAATTTCATTCATGTATCAGTTCGAAACTGTATCAAGGTTAGATTCTGCGATGATATCCTTAAAAACAAATGAGTAAAAAGTTGCAGTGACTTAAGTTTTGCTCGCAGAGAACTTGAGATATTATCTACTGCAGTAAATCCACCTAAAATTTGGAATGAGGAAAATCAAGATTCCATAGAGATTAGTCATCCTAAACTTATTATGAACGAAAATTCCCTACAGTTTACGAAAGCCGGTTCCAAGATGACGTGTCAAAGAATCGGATCCTGCACCTCAGTTCCACGAAGTGCACTCTCTCGTCGAGATAAATTTACCGTCAAGTGTACCTAATGAGCTGTGGCACGCGACAGAAACACAGGCTGCACTTATGTTGAAACCCGTCTTGTATCAACACGGCTGTTGGAAACCGTTTAGTTTCGAAATGTACAAATAATCGTTTAGATGCAGAGCTTTACAAAGCTGTAAATCTTAGCAAATAAGAATGATACTGTCAAATAATTTGATGTAATTATTCCTGGCACCTATTTGATAGCCTTATCAAGTTGAATTCTGCTATAAAAGTCGAAACATACTTATCACAAATCTCACCTGGAGAGGAGGTTTCTTGCCCATTCTTCTGCATACAAAACTACCTTTTGGAAGGGACGACTAGAACAAATTCTATTATTTTTGTAAATTTTGACGTATAAGTGCTTTGAATTATATGGTTTGACTTTGAAATCTTACGGACATTAAATAGCCGTTCAGAGTAGCTTTGCTGAAGCAACGTAACGTGCTTCAAAGAGTTAAATACTCTTTTCTTTACCCTCAGAATATCAGATTCAAATCTGCTCTTCAAACTCCATCGATTGATCAAGTAGATACTATCTTTGCCTAGTCAAGAGATCATCTCTTTTAGAATACTTTCCCCCTTAACAATAGATATTTCATTTATTTTTACAACTATTTCAATACTTTGAATACCAAGTTACTCCAACGGAGTCCAAGGCCGGGTCAAAACAAGATTGAGATTTTTTCGTGCTTGTCAAGCAATTTTGACTGTCTATTAGGACTTTGCGATTGAATTCGGTCGTAAAGCGATCGCTATCGTCGAGACTGCAGCCGCTGGAGATGAAATTCGTCGGTTTCTGTACCAAGACCACATCATATATTGATAAAACAACATCCTGTATCCTCTTGAAACCTGATATCAATCAAGACACAGTCGAATAATTCCAAAAGGGTACATTCACATTATGCAGTGAGGCTTGTATCCATTTATAACTGCTGACCGCATAATATTTCATTGCGAGCCATCTAAATAAAGCAAGGCTTTATACCGACCGGTTGCTAATCTGTTAGTTACCGAATAAGGATAACCATCTGAACTACTGCTGGGTTATAAATGAAGGGAATGCATTTGCAAACGCAAAGGTGAATTCGTGGCGAAAATAAATGAATGGTCAAAGATACTTAGGTACACTTGGAAAGACGTGTACGCCCGAATGAACAAGAACATTGTGAAGACGAACATCGGACACTTTGTTCGCATGAGCGTACCACAAACGAGAATCAAACACTATGTTCGTCAAAAATGTTCGTGGCGATTCAATTTCGTTTTTCTGTGTTCGGAGAAAGATGCCACGTTCTTCGTACACTAATTTCTTGTGACTTTAAATCTAAAGTTAATGTATTTTGTTCGCGCATTTTGAACAAAACTGTTTCCCGCCACCTAATACTCCGTTTTTTTTTTGGGGTGGTAAATTAGAGGAAGAAGACTAAAACCCACCTGTGTTCCTTCAGTTGCTTGTGTGCCAGGGCCACGATATCCCTTTCAGACAAACTCGTAACCCTGGCAGGTATTGGCTCTAACGGACCCCGTTAATTTGTGCTGACATCTCTTTGAGGCGCGCGTGGAACACAACGCGCCGTCGACCCGGGCCTAGTCCTTAACGGACGGCGAGCTACCCACACTCACCGTACGCAAGCCCGCGCCTACGGTGGCTGGGAATCGGCTTGCGACTCCCGACGCCATGGGCGTTTCCTGCGGTGACTAGGGGCGTGAGGGCGCGAATTTCGCCTCTTCCTCACGCGTTCCGCCTCCTCCTTTGCGAGCATTACTGCTTCGCAGAAAGAGGTGACGGCCTCCCATGCTCTCGCTCAGCCGGGCAGACCTCCACCGTATGCTCCACCGTGTCCTCCGGACGATCCACACAATGGTAACACCTGGGCGTTTTCTCCTGCCTTATCCTGAACAGGAACCACCCGAAACAACCGTGTCCGGTGAGGACCTAGGATCCTCCTTTGGAAACAGTATTTCGTGAATCCCTGTGAATTTAAGCAAAAAGTTATTGACTACTTCACTGACCACTTCCAACGCCGAATACATGGCTACTAAAGAGACCGGGGCGGCTGAGCCCGAACACAAGGTGAACTGTGTTCGTACGGTGTTTTTTTTGCTTTGCTAATAAATTACGTTCACAAGTACGTGGCAAATGTTCCGTGTTCGAAGTTCGTGTTCACCATGTTTCGTTAATTTGTGCTTGAAAAATTACCCATCTTTCGAGGCAGTCGGGGCCTACGATACATTGAAGCCAATTGAGGGTTTAATCCATTTATTGGTAAACTTGTGGACTAAATAATTTACTTAGTAAGTACAAAACGCAGCGTGGGAAATAACTGGTTAGTTTTACCCTTGTGACGGACAGACAGTAATGAGACAATTGTAGGGAAAGCGGTCCTCCATAGAGGGCATAATGAGGCTGTATTTACTGGAACATTGAACCCATAAAAGATATTGTAAAAAAAAAATGCATTTAAAACAGAATAATATCTACCAAGAGACTTAGGATAAGAAACAACTATGAAAAAAAATTGTCGTGTGTGTGTCCATGTCCTGCTACCGTTACTGAGATAGATTCTTGTGACAGACGGACAAACAGTGACCGTAACTTAAGTATATACTGGTCCCAATTGGCACCCCAGCGATACATAGCCCCGAGGGACCCCAGCGTGGTTAAACCAGACTCAATTACTCGAATGAATCCAAAGATACATACTAGCCCCTGGAGTCTCTTGTTTCATGGGACTACAGACACCATTGCATTATCAAAGAGTAGACCAGGGGCGCGATAATGGTAAGGAAGACGTGCATTTAGGATATGGAAGGATTATTAGAGCCGTACCGGATATGCATCCTATGTATTATCTTCTGGTGTACAATAAAGTATACAGGGTGTTAAAGTAATTGCGTGCCATAGCTTAGGGGTAGGTTCAGTATCAATAAAGGAACTCAGGAAAAAAAAAATAAACAAAAAATTTAATTAAACATAAAAAAAATAAGTCTCTTCGTACTTTAACGGACTTCCCATCCATCAAATAAAATAATTTCAATTCTAAACGATTGCTATTTAAGTTAATAGGTACCAAATTAGGTTGATCTTGCAACATTTTTTTTTTGTTTTAATTATTTTTTTCCTGCGTTCCTTTATCGATACTGAACCCACCCCTAAGCTATGGCACGCAGTTTCTTTAACACCCTGTATTTTAATATACTAGCGACCCACCCGAGATTTCTTTAATAGATGTTGGTTTTATACACATAAACCTTCCCGAATAAATTCTCTAACTAAATGATGGGGAAAACCGCATCAAAATCTAGTTGCGTAGTTTAGAAGAACAACGCGGTCAAACAGACAGACACGAAAAGCGACTTCAATTTATGATAATCAATTAATCACATACATATGGGTAAATAAGCAAGATAATCGATCTTCGTTGAAACCAGCATCATATTTCATTGTAGTTCAAGACATATGCAAATAACTTTAAAACAGTTTCTCCAACTGGTTGGTGTTTATTCAATTACCTGGCTTTTCCTTGGCGTTTACCTTGTAACTAAACTCCGGCCGATGAGAGAACGCGTTACTGACATCTCTAAGCTGAGTACAAAAGAAAATTTGTTTTACGAATTTAACCCTTTATTAGTTCCTAATCGTGTCCAACTGACAGTTGTCAAGAACACATTCTCTCGGTCACAGTATAATAAAATTATGGACAGTATGGAAAGTAGGCCTAATTTTTTAAATAAAATTAAATAAGAAATTGCGACCACTCCTCTCGACGCGGCAACCGCGGCTGACAGCACCGCGACAACCGCTTTGGGGTCTCGTCAATGAGCGCGTCTTTGTGAATGTGCCGATTTGAACGTTAGTTCCTAATCGTGTCCACCTGACAGTTGTCAAGAACGCATTCTCTCGGGGACAGTATAGATATGGACAGTATGGAAATCAGGCCTAATTGTTGAAATAAAATAAAATAAGAAATTGTTACCACTCCTCTCGACACGGCAACCGCGGCTGACAGTACCGCGACAACCCCTTTGGGCTCTCGTCAATGAGCGCGTCATTGTGAATGTGCCGATTTGAACGTTAGTTCCTAATCGTGTCCAACTGACAGTTGTCAAGAACGCATTCTCTCGGGGACAGTATAGATATGGACAGTATGGAAATCAGGCCTAATTGTTGAAATAAAATAAAATAAGAAATTGTTACCACTCCTCTCGACACGGCAACCGCGGCTGACAGTACCGCGACAACCCCTTTGGGCTCTCGTCAATGAGCGCGTCTTTGTGAATGTGCCGATTTGAACGTTAGTTCCTAATCGTGTCCAACTGACAGTTGTCAGGAACACATTCTCTCGGTCACAGTATAATTATGGACAGTATGGAAAGTAGGCCTAATTTTTTTAATAAAATTAAATAAGAAATTACGACCACTCCTCTCGACAGAGCAACCGCAGCACCGCGACAACCGCTTTGGGGTCTCGTCAATGAGCGCGTCTTTGTGAATGTGCCGATTTGAACATTTACTACGTAGTTTCTGTACTGTCCATATTTATACTGTGTCTCGGGGGCCGGAATATACTCATATGCAATATTAGTTTTAGTATAAGCGAAACCCGAAACAAGTGCCTATAGTATTTTTATGTATAGGATCAAAACTGTATCAAAATTTCAAAACTGTATCATGAAAACCACAAAGTCAATAGTCAAAGTCAAAGATTTATTTGCAAACTAAGTGTACATTTTGGTGTAGTTTAGAGGCATGAGGAACAGGTTGTAAAGTTCACTCATCCTCTATTGAAAAGGAAGGATCCTTTGACCAGACGGGTGTTGTGTCTGGTGGGCAACTGCCCAACGGTTGATGTCGGGATGTTGTATATAAATGCTAGTTGCGCGGTAAACTCTGCTTGCGCGATGCAGGATTTTTGCGTGACGTCAGTGTGACGCGTTGTTCGCATGTGGCGATGTTGATGCCGCTACAGTGTTATTTTATAGTGTAGGTACTTACAAAGCCACAAAGTTATAAGCTTGTTTTGTTACCGGGTTGTCCGTACAAAAACATGCTAACGGCGGCGGCGCGGCGCCCCCGCGCCACCAGGGTTGTCTTGCTCTCATTGATAATAATTTGGCAGTAGGTAACTAACAGGACGGCGATTGTATTGTAAGTAATTAAATGGTGATAACATTTTCCATCATACTTAAATATTTTTTGGGACAAAATATAACATGGTGTAAAAATGATTGAAATTCATTCAGTTCCTTATTCTGAACAAACTATATTCAGGTTTCACATAAACTAAAAATAATGTTGTTTATGAGTTATTAATAATATATTATGTAGATAAAAATTATTTAAACGATCTCTTAACAGTTTCTTTGCTTGCAAGGAAGGAAAGCGAAATATTTATTCTTAGGGAAGTCAATTTCATGTTGTTTGATCATGATTAAGAACGTGGTCTGAGAAGGATCGTGTGTTTCGAGATTTAGGAGATAATACAGCCGTAATTTTTACCCTACTGCGTGACGTAAAAGAAGGTAATGTGTTTATTTATAACGGGGTGTTGTGATTCTGTCGGCCGCCACCGAAACCCAGGACTTATTCATAAAAACTACATCGGTACGGATTTTTCCATCGTTCTATACTATACTTCAAAATATATTCTATATCCTAGATCTTAAATAAATAATAATTTATTTGCAATTCAACAGCATCACTAAAAATAGTAAAATATATTCAGACTTCTTTTTTTTCTAACTTATATTAATGTATGTATATGTATATTAATGTTTCTAGAACCAGCTTTTATGCAACTCGTTATTTTTAAACTTCACTGGCATCTTATCGTGGATTTGCCTGCAAATAATTTAATTATTATGAATGTGAGGAAATGTGGGTCATTGTTATTTTTTTATTTCTTTTATTCTCAGTTAGTTTTAATCATGGTCCCGGCAGTTTGAGACCAAATCTCCTTTGTTTGGCATTGTTCGTCGCATCGTTGAGCTCCTTAAGTTTTGAGTAAAGCTGCACGATTACTGACAAATGCGTGCACTGACGGGTCAGGTCCAGTCAATCTGTGTGGTTCTTTCCTCAAAAGACCATTTCAAACACCAATCTACATGGCCTTCACATGATCTGACCAAGATTGTGTCTGGACTTTAAAAGAGACTGTGGCGTCTGAGCTAGTTTAAAAAAAGCCCTCATCTAGTTTTTAAAATATTTTTGAAGTGTAAAAGTGTTTGTACAAACCTACTTACAGGAATTAAAATCTTTTAGGACTTCTTTGCGGGAAAGTAGAAGCCTTTCTTTGGATCTGTATTTTAGTTTTTTGCCTTAGGTACTTTGTAGTGTTTTTTTTAGAAATCGGTTGTGTTTTTTTTGTTAGAAAGTTTTTTTATTCAACGTTTTTATTATAAGAAAAGCCTATGTGTGACCGTGTTGGTTAAAACCTAGCAAAAAAAAAAACAAAAAAATAATAATTAAAAATAATAATTATTTAAATAGTTGTGAAAAAAATATGTAAACCAGGCAAGTCGTTTTCGATTTAGAAGCAGTAATGAACAGACAGAAGCTATAACACGTGCACCACATGTTTAGGAAATAAGTTACTTATAAATATCCAGTTTGGCTTTCAAGAACACATTAGACAAAAAATACCTAAAACATGTTCTAATAAAAACAATATTCTTTGCAAATTATAAAATTTCTTAGAAGGTGTCTAGGCCATCTTCTATTGTATCCGTGATCAATCTCAAGTGATCGGTTTGATTAGAAGGCGAACTTTGGGACTTACCCAGATTATAAATAATGAATTAAAAATAAAATAAATATTTCAATTACAAAGTTCATTCACATACATGATTTGAAGATCACCTTGTGTTAGGAGCAGGGACCGTTTTGGTTACCCATTGAAAGGATTTTCGATACAAAAACCCATACGATATGGGTAACCCTTATGAACGGCTTAAATTAAATTTTGGTAACCCGTTGAAAGGGTTTTCGATAAAAACCTATACGGTGTGGGTAACCCTTTTGAACGGCTTACTTTAAGCCATTCTAAATTACCCACACCGTATAGGTTTTTTATTAACTGCTTAGAAAAACCCATCGCAAACCCTTTCCATTGAAAGGGTTTTCGATGGGTTTTCGATAGGGTTTTTTTTTTAATGGTAACCAAAATTGTCCCTGGGTAGAATAAAGATAGAATTGGACATGCTACGCGTGCTGGGCGGATATCGAATTAACATAATATTATGATTTTTTCATGTTACTGGGTTTCATGTTGGTATAGAACACATTGAATGGGTTATCATGTAACCCTTTCACTGGGTTTCAAGTATAAAACCCATTCAATGGGTTATCATGTAACCCTTTCACTGGGTTTCTACTATAAAACCCTTTCAATGGGTTACATCATGATAAAGGTAACCCATTGAATGGGTATTATACTCGTAGGTAAAATAATTAAGTTAATTAGGTTACTTTTCAATTATTGAAAAGCAAACTATGAGACCGAGTGTTTTACAGAGAAGAAGGAAAACATGCGCGTATTGGTGGAAAGATGAGATTAACCTCTTCTTTCCACACAATACGCGCATGTTGTTGTTTCCCTATTTCCCTAAAATTATTCATCATCATTTCAGCGGAAAGACGTCCACTGCCATAATCTTCATGCTTGGCAGGCGGGTTGGCGATCGCAGTATGGTGTTAAAATGCATAGAGAACGCTGCTGCCCATAAGCCCTTTAGTCGTCTTTTACGACACCCACGGGAAGAAATAGGGGAGAAGAGCTATTCTTTACGTCCGGCACCACAGATACGCTATTATTATTCTAATAATTTTGCTATTGTTTGCTAGCTTAGCTTCCAATTATGTATATTTGTTTGAAATAGACAAGGTTATAAAAGGTCACTTTCTAACGCCTCGTTCTTTAGGAAAAAACCACAGAAAACGAATCCCTACAATTAATACTCAATACTGCTTTATACTATTTTTATTTTATGATAATTTTGTTTTTAAATTTTTAATTTCTGATCTTAATTTTGTTTTTAATTTTTAATTTTGGTCTTAATTTTGATTTTAATTATGATTTTATTTATTATTCTATAAGTTTGCGATTTTATTTTAAATTATGAGATGACAAATTTTACTATGGATATTTATCTGAAATAAATGATTTGATTTGAATACAATAATCTAAATTTAATATTATAAATGCGAAAGTGAGTTTGTTTGTTTGTTTATTACGGTTTCACGCTAAAACGGCTGAACGGATGTCGATGAAATTTAGCACAAAGCTAGACCATGACCTGGGTTAGGACATATGATACTTTTAGCCTAGTTGTAGGTACTTTATCGTGGGATAATTTCCAACCTTGGGCAAAGCTGCGAGCAGAAGCTAGTCCTACTTTAATCCTTCTGCTAAATCCATGTTTGTTCATACTTTATAAAAAACAAGGTCACCTAACTTTTCCAAAATTTATTTCCAGTACAAGACAAGACCACCTTTAAAGCATTCCGGATCTCCCTCAACGTGATGCTGTCCCAAGAGACCTGTGGTTACCTGGTGGTGCTCATGTATGCTGGCTCCATCTTTGAAAAGGCTTCGGAGTCCATCAGTCTGAAGTTGTCTCCGAACAAGCAGACGATCGTGGTGGGAGCTATCCAGCTGTTAGGCAGCATAGTGGCCAGTTGTATTGTGGAACAGACTGGCAGAAAGGTGAGATATTTTGACAAATGTACACAACCGTTCGATCTGCGTCCCGGAAGACGTAGCGTTGGAAGGCGTCCGAAATGTCTTATTTAAAAACAGATAACTGGAAATCTCTGTTCCTAGACCTTTGTATCTTGCTTATGCGTATGAAGTTTCATTAAAATCGGTTCAGTCATTTCGAAAAACAAGGGCTTTAAAGTTTGTATGAAATGCCGTAAGGTGTAAACGCCCTTAACTTATGGCAGCGCATAAAATACCAACAAACAGATATTGATTGTTATACAGGGTCAACTTAAGTTAGCTAGCAAAACTCCGCAGACGTGATGGTTATCGATATCTGAACACGACAAAATAAAAACAATAAGGATTAGAATTTTTTTTTTATGTCAATGACCGCTGGTAGTTTTGTTACTTGAAGCGTGAGTTGATAAAATATGTTTTATCGTGTTGAGATATAGATACCCATCATGACTATTGTGTGAAGTTTATAAAAAAAAAACAGATTTTTAAACTGATATTTTTAGTCAATACACTAACTATTAAACAAAAAACAACCTACCCATCACATACACCACGGCCGTCGTCGTACATGACGGCACGGTTGGCGCAGTGGTTAAGCGATTGACTGTTGCTCTGCGTGTCTTGGGTTCGATTCCCGCACGGAACAAATATTTGTGTGACCTACAAGTAGTTGTTCCGGGTCTAGCTGTCTGTGTATGTGAGTTTAAATGTTTGTAAACGCACCCACAATACAGGAGAAATTCCTAGTGTGGAGCAACGTTAAAAAAAAAAACTAAAACATAACAAAACATTGCGGAGTTTCGCTAGCTAATTTAATTTAACCTTGTCTACAACATGTCCCAGAATTAACGTACAACGTATTAAGGGGTCATTGTACTCATCATGATGAACAACTTTTACTATGGGACCAAACGTAAAATCGCGAAATAAAAATCAGCGGTTCCCTACATTTTTACTATATTCGAACAAAAATGTAGGAACAGTCCCATAGTAAAAGTTGTTCATAATGATGAGTTCAATGACCCCTTAAGACGCTGACAACAGGTAAACCGTTGTCACTGTCAGATTGCATACAAAAGAAAGTAAAGCGCGATGACACAACGCTTGTAATTTATTGCAAAATATGAAGCAATTATTTATTTACTCAAAAAGAGTTGAGTAATCAAAAATAAAAAACAACCAAGTTCTGCATACAAATAAGACGTTCTTGTTATTCATTCTCTAAATCTTGTTAATAATATTTAATACAGTTATTTTGGATTTAATCTCAAAGTAAAGGGTTAGTTTATTATACGAGTACCGTTAATTTGTATCGAGATTTTTTTTTTTCTAAACGTGTTTAACTAACAATACCAAGTTCTGAGACATACTTTTATCATTTGCCTCTTGTCAGCGCCTTAAGAGGTTGTGCGTAAATCTGGGACCTTTTGTATAAGATTATCATGTCAATTTAACCACTGCTAAATATGCTTATGCTTCCAAATGACGGCTATAATTACGACGCTTGGCAAACGGATACGAAACCGGAGTAGCCATTTTTTATGAGCATGTTGTGGCTTCGTGAGACACGGCAAATGATTCGAAGAATACACAAACTACTATAGTTGTTTATATGCATTTACGGACAAAGTCTAAGGCGCTATGTTTGCGCACTTATTGTGCTCCGCGCATTTCGTTTGTGTGTGCTTAAAAACGGCCGCTTCGACAGAGCAGATGCGTGAAGCATAGTTTGTGGGTGAAAAAAGTGGATGCCCAGCTTAACGTGGACAATGATATATGTGGGCGTCCAAGCAAAAATGGTCCAGTTCTCGGCATTTAGTTTCCGAGATATAACCAACCTACGCAGTTTTGAAAAGTTGGGTAAAAAAATTGCATTCGCGATTTCAATTGATTATTAATGAATGCTCAATTATCTACAAGTTCATTATAATAAATGACTGTATATGATGTTTCTAAGTAGCATAAATTTTAAGAGACAAGTTTAGCAAAAAGATAGCAGTTAGTGTCATGTCAAATTTGATAAAACTTTTTCTCAAATCAAGGTTTTTCAGAGTTTCAACTTCAAATTACTGATTAAAATACATGTGAATATTTTTTTTATCCTTATTATCAATTTAGTATTCTAGATACCGTGGTACCGTGTGGTGCCGGACCTAAAGAATAGCACCATCCTATTTATTCCCGTGGGTTAAAGGCGTAAAAGGCGACTAAGAGACGTACTAGAGAATGGGTAGCAGCGTTCTCTTACATTTTAACACCATACTGCGATCGCCAACACGCCTGCCAAGCATGGCGATTATGTCACTACTTTTGGTCCAGCAGTGGACGTCTTTCGGCTGAAATGATGATGATTCTAGATACCGAATCTAGTCTTAACTCAATACCCCACTACTAGACCCTTTCCACCTTATTACAAAACAAGGTTTATCTTCAGACCCAGGTTTAAAACATGGAGCCATTATTGAATTTAGAACTTTATTCCGACTATGGTAAAGTTCCTAAACACAAAACTGACAACTTAGTACTGAACTAAGTTTTCAGTTTTGTATAAGGAACGGTATTTCAATCACTGTTACGTTCTTATTACAAAAACTGGCTGCATGGTTTAAGCCATGTCAAAATATAAATCTTGTTTTGTAATAAGACGGTTTTTGTTTGGACGCCCACATTTATGTATAACTAGCTGACCCGTGCCCACTCCGTTGGGCGGTAAACATTTTTACTCTATGACACTCACAAACGACATGGTTGGCGCAGTTAGTTAAGCGATTGACTGCTGCGCTGCGTGTCGCGAGTTCGATTCCCGCACGGAAAAAATATTTGTATGACCTACAAGTAGTTGTTCCGGGTCTGGCTGTTTGTGTAAGTGAATTTAAATGTTTGTAAACGCACCCACAATACAGGAGAAATTCCTAGTATGGGGCAACGTTTTATTAAAAAAAAAAATATCCTGGCTTTCTATGGGTAAAATAATACCTACCCTACCTGCCAACCCTACCTACCTACCCTGCCTACCTACCCTACCTACCTGCCCTACCTACCTACCCTACCTACATACCCTACCTACCACCTACCTCCCTACCTTCCTGAAAAAAAAACTTCACATAAACCATCTAGTAAACTAAATAGTCCGAACAAAGCCTAAACCTTTTTTTTTGATAGGTGAGCCCGTTCTTGAGTTATAAAATTACAACGAAAAGTGGCATTGATTTTTATAGATTGACAAATAATATTGCCCCGTTTTCAAGAGCGCTGTTGGATTATCAACTTTCGGCGCTTAGCCAAGCGTACTATATCCAACACCGCACTTTTATTTAGGCATTCATTTAGGTATCGCCAAGTACAGCTATTATTAGTGGAAACGGGCATAAAAACTTTTTATTCTTTCCTTCCAGTGGCTGCTAGCCGGTACGTCCCTGGCGACCGGGTTATCAATGCTGGCATTAGGAGCCTGGTTCTACATCACCTCAATGAACATCTGGCTGCCCGGCTGGTTGCCGGTGCTCGCCATGTGTCTGTGCATCTTCGCAGATGCTGCAGGGTACCAGCCTGTGCCCTATGTTATTACTTCGGAACTGTTTTCATTTCAGGTAAAAATAAATACTTTTTAAACATAAAACATCACGCCATGTTTCCCCGAAGGGTTAGGCAGAGGTGTACGTATAGTACACTCACATTTCCCCATTTATGCTTAAGGTCTATGTAGGTAATAGGGGGCGAGCCTATTGCCAATTAGTCATCAACCAGAAATCAAATCCATTCCGGGCTGCTACTGAGAAATTCCAGATGAAAAACCCAATAACACTTTGCTCGACCCGCGAATCGATCCCAGGACCAGCAGTAGCGCTTGCGACCACTAGACCAATTTACTTTTTCTTCATTTTTAAACGTCTGCTACTGTTACTATGCTACAATATGCTTGTGATAACAGTGCTACTATATTCAGGACATTATTGTTTCTAACTGTACCGCCTGGCTTAAACTTCCCTGTTTAAGCCAGGTGTTACAGTTAGAAACAAAAATTGGAAATGCGTTTTTCAACTACAAATGTCTGATAAAAAAGTATCTCAGGTTTTTTTTTTTTAGTTTGACCGTTTTTTCGCTACTATTCAGGATATTATTGTACCCTATCTGTGTGTATGCTATCTGTACCCCCTAGCTTAAACCGGGAATTGAGTGGATATGAATATGTACAAGGTGTTATTTAAAACACTAACAACCTCTTAAGGGTTCATTGTACTCATCATTATAAACAACGTTTACTTTAAGACCAACCCTGAACTCGCGAAAAAAAAATCAGCTGTTCCCATTTGTGTTCGCATAACTCTTCAAAATGTAGGGAACAGCAAACTTTGTTTTCGCGATTTCCGGTTCGAAATTGATATAGTACTTACTAATTCCGTGAGTACACTAATTCCATGCTATTATAAAGTACTTACTAATTCCATGCAATTAAAACATACTTACTTATTCCGTGCTCAAGCTGTCACTTCCTGTTACACATTTCCGTCCCTTTTCAGGAAATCTTTCCCACAGAAAGTGAGAGGAAAGATGAAGACACACAACCAACACAACACAAACAATAACAACACAACACAACACTTCACACACAAACAACACAACACCAACACTTCAACACTTCCCCCCTTATTACAAAACAAGGTTTATCTTCAGACCCAGGTTTAAAACATGGAGCCATTATTGAATTTCGAACTTTTTTCCGTGTACACAGTAGTTCCTAAACACAAAACTGACAACTTAGTACCGAACTTAGTTTTCAGTTTTGTATAAAGAACGGTATTTCAATCACAGTTACGTTCTTATTACATAAACTGGCTCCATGGTTTAAGCCATGTCAAAATATGAATCTTGTTTTGTAATAAGGCGGTTCTTCTTTAAAATTGGCCCAAAAAGTATCAGTGTAGTTTATATCCAACCAACTAATAAATATTTAATTTTTCCAGCATCGTGGCATGGTGACCTCCTTCGTCAGCTCCGTAGACGCGCTCAGTGACTTCGTTCAAACGAAAGCCTACGACCCCCTCCTTAAACTCCTGGGAATCCACTGGGTCTTCATCATGTTCTCCATGGTCTGCTTCCTTGGTACCTTCTACACCGTCATGTGGGTCCCAGAGACGAAAGATAAGACCGTAGAAGAAATATATGCTCTTCTAGAAGATAGTAGGAAGAAGGAGAAGAGGAAAGGAGTAACGGAAGATTTGGAGATTGGGAAAGAGATGAGTAGATTATAAGTGATGATGTTAGAACTTGTCGGATTGAGGAGTTTTCAATGTGACTTTTGAAATAAATTGACTTTGATATTGTTTATGAACTATTGACAATTCCATTGGATGAAACTGGTACAGTCAGCAAAGCCAGTCTTTATTTTAAAACCTAACTGAGTACAATAGCTGTAGTAATACAGCCGCTGACACTTCCGTTTTTAAATAATTTAACTGAATTCGATAATTTAAAAAAATGGAACACTTAAAATTAAAAGAACAAAACTTCTACATGAAATCTCAACGCGGTGCGTCGAATAATGTTGTATCCATTCAGGTAAAAGTTTGAGTTTGAATTGACTTTGATATTGTGTATGAACTATTGACTATTAAAAATATTGGATGAAATTGGTACAATCCGCAATTATTTTAAAATGTAAAATAACAGAATCTCTATATGAAATCTCAAAGCAGTCCGTCGAATAATTTTGTATTCATTCAGGTAAAAAGATTCCGACGAAATAATATCTCCTCTGATTTTTGAAGTCGTTTTCAATGTAACTGTGAGTGTTAGCCAAATTTTATTGCAAACTGTACCAACGTGTTATTGTCCAAAGCAATAATTTGTTAAAAAAAAATGACACATTGTCTGTTGAATTTTTTGTTTAGCTACCAGGGTCAGGTTCATACCTGAGTCATAACAAAACAGATAAAAAAAATAGAAACAACATGTGCCATGTTTGTGCCAACTTGGAATGTTTTTTTTTTAATGATTATGAGTCAGACCACTTTTGACTAGCGAATGCAAGACCGGTTCTGTTTAAAAGAACCGGGAATTTTGGGACCTTCTGGTTAAAGAACCGGGATTCCCGGTACTTTCGATACTTCTGTTTAGTAGAGTTGAAAGTGTGAAACGGAGAAATTAAGAGAAGACGCAATGACAGGACAAAATTAAAACATTTAAATCTAATCCAATTAAACGTTTTATTAGTTGTTTTATAGACACTAAACCAGTCTTATTTAGTATAATTTTACCGGTAAATAAGCATATTCTACGGGACTACGGGACGTTAAAACCATAGATAGGTTTTTTATCTCCAGTAGATAGATAGGTTATTGGGTCGACCGTAAGTGTTTCTAAAAACTGTTATGGACCTTCAATAACAAAAAACGTTTAAATAACTAGACCTCTATCGGGATTTATTTTCTGTAACTTGCCTTCAAAGTAAAAACGAGTAACTTTTTAAGGAAAATAGAAAAAATATCGTATTCATTTACCTTTAAATTATAATTTATGAGCTTTAGATAATAAAACTAGAAATATTCTAAAAGCGAAATATATTTTCTCGAAAGTACCGAAAGAACCGGAATTTGGGTTTGAAAATCCCGGTTCCTAAAACGATACAAATTTCCGGGATTTCTCGGTACTTTCGGTTCCGGGAATTCCCGGAACTATTCACTACTTTTGACAGGATGCGCGAATTTATAATAAAGCTGCGCTCTCACGAACCAGTTTAAGTCGGTCTACTTGAATTTGTTTGGTAATTTAATGACAAACGTATTGTGAGCACATAGTTTCAAGAAAAGTTTGTTTTACAGGTTTTTTTTAGGCCGCGTACTAACCGAAAGCGATTTTCACGCATTCGCACGGCAGTTGGTTAGGAGACAGGGTCAGCCTTCAATGTTTAAATAGGGTAATTGACTGTTTTTTTTTTTAATTTAGATTTTTCGAAACCAACGAAAAATAGTTATGGTAAAAAAAATCGTTTCAATATCTCAAAAAATGCCGAAGTTTTAAAGTCTATTGTAGACAGAGACAGCACTGCTGCGATCTGACGTCACAACACAGGAACGCCATAATCGCGTAAATGGCGACTGCAATTGCACTATATGAGTACAATGATAATTTTGTGTGACAAGATAGTAGAATAATTTCAAAAGCGTGTAACTTCTCAATTTTTTCACTGATTTTCTTTATCTTTTTCACAAATCGTAATTTTTAGTAACACCTTTAAAAATAAGTATTCATTCATGTATATATTTGATAGCAGTCAAATACCCTATTCTTGTGTTCCATTTTGATAAACCAAAAGTTGACCGACCTATTCGCCTCGTGAGAACATTGCTTAAGGGATTGGAATTTTTATTCCTTCCGACATATCCTAATAATAAGATGACGTTTTGTTTTTTTTTATGAAATCATTCTGATAGATTATTTTGACTGTAATTTATGAACTTATGGGGGATGGGCTAAGGTAGCCCGCAAAATTAAAAGTTTTTTGAAATTTTTGGGGATAGGACTTTTGATTTCTTCCGACATAACCTATTATTATGATGACGTTTTGTTTTTTTTTTTTATGAAATCATTCAGACAGATTATTTTGATGGTAATTTATAAACATAAGGCGGATGCGCTAAGGTAGCCCGCTAAATTGAAATTTGCTGCTCAGAGTCAGGTTGTATGTTTTTTACGTTCGTGAATCATAAAAATATGATTCACGACCGATGTGGAACAAAATATCAACTTAAAAGTAACGTTTGGTTTTTTGATACTTGAGCTGTAAATTGCAAAAAAACTTATTTAATATTTTGTTTTTTTACTTATTTTTGCACGTTTGTATTTGTTTTGTAAAAGTCGACAATATTATGTCTCCAATCATCCAATGTAACTTCCATTTTATGACATTGTAAAATACTTGTACAATTAAATTAAATGGCTCGGAGTATGCCATCACCTCAATTCGACAAGTTTTTACAACCAAAATTAAATTTACAGGAAATTCATTAAAAGCTAAGTGACATGAGACAAAACAATGAATTTTCTGTACATCCTAATTCTGTAACAACCAATCTTTCTGCACACCGATTTTGTACCTTACATTCATAAAAATAACGTACATTATCGAATGCGCAGGAAGGTCGTGATATGTGCCTCCCGACTACTGATTGTGATATTATGACGAATTAATAATGTTTAGTATTTTGGTATTATTAGATTAAGATGTCTAAATGACGTTAAAAAAATAATTTATATCAAATGACACTTGTGTTTTATTTCTAACTTCTTCACCTATAAGGTAGGACATTCACGATTACCGTACAACCATTAGTAAGTCATTACAATGTTACTCTTATCCTCGGTACGGTAAGGTATAAATCGGAATGAGTGCCGAAAGTATTATCAAACTCACTCGTCATACAAACATCATGAATGCATTACTTAAGACGCAGATATATGCCAGTGACCTTGAGTAGTTAGCTTGCGTGTTCTGTACTGAGCTCACGCAACGCGTCGTACGTTCAGTTAGTAATAGGACTCGCCCATCAAAGAGCTCTGTCCCCAATTTGACGCATTATTAATTTATTATACACAAAACAAACGATATTTTAATAAAACGCGTATACTAAAAGATAAATTATTAAATTATCTTTAAATTGGTGAAAGTTTCAGAAAAGTACGCTTCGTAGATTTTGCGCCATTCTCAGTTTTTTATCCGCGTTAGACATAACTTTACCAATTAATTTCACTATGTAATATAAATATAATCTAAAATATTCACATATTAAGTTATTGAGAAAATGCTCTAATTCAACATTATATTTTTTTCAAATCATTAACACTATTCGTTTCGACGTGATCTTCAGTATAAAATTATTAAAAGTCGGTTATTGTCGCCCTAAGAGCGGCCAACCCGTCATTACTTTTCATACAAACGCTCGTACAGTCAGTGGCCAGCATTATCTGACCCTTCTTCCATTATTCTTCTTTGTAAGGTGGGTCTAAAAATGCTGGTCACCGACTGTACGTGATTATGGCGTCGTAACTCATCTTTCTTTGAAATTTTTGCACTAATAGTTATCTTGTGCACTTTATCTAGGTTTCTATAGCATAGTCAGCCTATAATGTTCCCACTGCTGGGACACAGGCCTCCTCTTTTTCGAGAGGGAGTGGGCAGTAATCCACCACGCGGGCCTAGGTTTCTATGCAAGCAAAAAATTATAAAATTTGGAGAAACGAATTCAGTATATGCCTGCAAACATCTGATTATTTGCACAAATTTTCCCCTGAACTTTGGCTGTTCATAATGTACTCATAAATTGTAAAAGTAAAGAAAACATCTCGATAGAAACCTCGCACATGTAATGGAGATTGTAAATGACAAATATTTATTTCAGAAACTTGTAAGGCTTACGCAGAAACACGTATTTCCTGGAACAAATTTAATGAAATTGCCGCACACTATTTTTTGTTCAATGTTATCGCGTTCAAATTCAAATCTTTATTGCATATCACATGTGTGTACAAGTTCTTAAAAATAGTTATAATGTTCACATGGTTCACTATAGGGCAAATGTTCACAAGGGCTCAACATTTTTTTACACAATAAGAAGAGTAGCATGCTTTAAAATCATTGTAAATATAAATAAATTTGTACGTACCTACGTCATAATAAAAAATATAGGTTATATTCGGTTATCATTAAATTTGACACTTAATCATAGTTCTCACTTACGCTAAACGAAACAACAAGCATTTCGACCATGCTCGTGTTGACGATAGACGGATCGGGAAGGGCCCTCTTAAGACCATATTAGTTGCTGACCACATCTCAGGTGGGAATGCAGCCTTCAGATCTACATAGGTACAACGAATGCCCTCCGGCAGACAAAACCTTTAATAGAATGCCAAAACCTAGGTGCTCCACAAGGGGCTATCAGCTAACTCAAGCAACCTTGGTGTGTCATTGCCATCAACCTTACCGAACTTGCGGTTAAGACGCAGATATATGCCAGTGACCTTGAGTCGAGTTTGCGTGTTCAGTCGAGCTTGCGTGTTCAGGGGGCCTAAAATGGACGCTTTAGCTGAATCATAATATGATCTGCGTACAATTGTCACATCCCGCAGTTCATCTGTTTGACAGCTGAAATTTTACATTAGACTTCATTAGAGCAATTCATAATTTGTAGACCATTTTACGAAACTCCATACAAACAGATGAATAGCGGGATATGAATTGGTCGCAATCATAATATGATTCTGCCAAAGCGTCCATTTTAGGCCCCCTGTACTGAGCTCACGCAACGCGTCGTACGCCAGCCAGTAATAGGACTCGCCCATCAAGGAGCGCTGTCCCCAATTTGACGCATTATTAATTTAGTACATACAAAACAAAAGGTATTTTATAAAACGCGTACACTAAAGACCAATAATTAAATTATCTTTAAATTGGTGAAGGTTTCAGAAAAATACGCTTGGTAGATTTTGCGCCATTCTCAGTTTTTTATCCGCGTTAGTCATAACTAACAAATTAATTTCACTGTGTAATATAAATATAATCTAAAATATCCACATAATTAGTTATTGAAAAAATGCTCTTATTTACCATATATTTTTTTCAAATCATTAGCACCACTCGTTTAGACGTGATCTTCAGTATAAAATCATTAAAAATCGGTTATCGTCCCCTTAATCTAACCGAGGCATAATTTTCCTCGTAGATTTAAAAATAAGCACAAGAAAGAGTGCTAAAAGCTTTGATGCACTGTAGTTACTTTTTTTGTAGGTCCTTCACACCGAATTTCGGCCATGGCGACCAATCTCAGCGGAGACCAGCCATCTTCGACGCGGGAGATATTATAGTGCACAAGTGTGTGCACAGACACAGATTAACTCTCTCTTCCCTCACTCTCATAGTCCGATGGGACGACAATACAACACGACCAGAGAGAAATCAGGCGCAGTTATGTAGTTAGATAGTGAAGAATTCAAAAAATCAAAATCAAAAATATTTTTATTTCACTTATGCCTCCATGGGCACTTATGAAACGTCAGAAGCTAGGTGCACGGTTCCAATTGGTCGTTTCCTATGGAGAAGAGCCGGCAAGAAACTCCACGGTCACTCTTTAAAAAAAATAAAATTGGCTTTTACAATGTTTTCAAATTACAGTGTTAATAGGTATGAGAGGACAGCGTAGGACCGTCAAAAGTACCAGCCTAAAATGGACGCTTTCGCAGAATCATATTATGATCTGCGTACAATTCATAACCCGCAATTCATCTGTTTGACAGTTGTGTATGGAGTTTCGTAAAATGGTCCACAAATTAAGAATTAATATAGTGAAGTCTAATGTTAAATAGCAGCTGTCAAACAGATGAATTGCGGGCTGTATGAATTGCACGCATGATTCTGCCAAAGCGTCCATTTTAGGCTCCCTGGTACTTAACAAAATAGAAAATGGTCTACAGATCTACAGTCTATTAAGCCTGTTATCACATTGACAAAAAAAAACAATATAAAAATTGATTAAGCTAACATAGGATGATTGTATGGATAGCTATCTCAATTTCAGCTTTTTGAGGCAATTACAAAAAAAAATAGTAGGAACCTACACGAGTAAGACTGCGTATACATCTTGGTACCTACTCAACAACAACTGGATATAATTCTATGTACTTATAACAAATAAAACAATGTACCTATAAGCATCCGGCACTCTACTCGAATATTTCGCAATTTCAAATAAACCATAAAAAGAGTAATCCAATAAAAATGGCTCCAAATAATAAAAATACATAATATATACCTCTAATGTACAGACACATTTACATATTCTTTTAGTTAAAAGATGTGGAATATTTTTTATTTTTTATTATTAACTGTAAGTTATGTTAGAAATTCTCGAGCTGCCAGTGATTTTTCAGTTGGTAAGTTTCATTACATCATGATTACTGACCGTACTGTACGGTCAAAGAAGTCAACATCATCAACATTTTTCTCTTACCCTCACCCAATTTATTTAGGGTCGACGCATTATGTCCCTTTCTTCCATAATTCTCTCATCATCATCATCATTTCAGCCGAAAGACGTCCACTGCTGGACATAGGCCTCTCCCTAAGGGGGGGTCGCTATAATCACCACGCTTAGCGGGCGGGTTGGCAATCGCATCATGGTGTTAAAATGCATAGAGAACGCGGCTGCCCATTCTCTATTAAGTCCCTTAGGCCCATCGCCCATTGGCGGCACGGCTGGCAAGGTATTTTTAGGCGATGAATAAAAATATAACTTAACGGTATGGAAATAAAGTTGAAATTTCAATGTTAACGGTCGTAAGTACAAAAACAATACCACGGTATGTTTAAGACCGTTAACATTGAAAATGACTACTTTATTTTCATACTGTTAAGTTATATTTTTATTCGTCGCCTAAAAATACCTTGCCATGCCGTGCCGCCAATGAGCGCCGGGCCTTAGTCGCCTTTTACGACACCCACGGGAAGAAATAGGATACTTACAAACACTGACATACCTCTCTATTAAAGTCCGGTCGCGAAGCAGAAAGAATTTCGTACAATGACCCCTCATTACTTATCTCTATCGTTCGCGCACAATTGTATTGCCGTCGCGCTCGCACATTTTAAGGTCCTTCTAATATTGTTTTTTTTGTTGATTGATATAAATATTGTACGAAATTCTTTGTGCTTCGCGACCGGACTTCAGTTGTCATCTCGGTAGTCACCCTCTTTCTAGTCATATCATCTTTCACACAGTCCATCAATCGTTTCTTAAGTCTTCCCCTACTCTTATAGACATCGATATTCATACTCAAAACTGTCTTCACAACATTTTCCTCATCCCTCCGCATCACATTAAAACCGATTCCCACACAAGTTTTCAGTCACCAGTGCCACTTTGGAACTAACACACAACAAAGAAAATCAACATCATCATACCACTTCAAACAAAGTCAACATCAGCAGCCGCAATACATTACGTCCACTGCTGGACATAGGCCTTCTACAAGCGGTGCCAGCAGAAGTGAGGAGGCAGTTGCTACCCCTACCCATCGTTTTGAACGTACCACGGAACTGTACCACGCCCTACCTATTATTTTCCGGGATCTTCTCATTAGCGTGTCGATGGCAACCTTAATTGTGTCACCCCAGGATTTCGGTATAAGTTTGGCACCATCAGTAGCGTCCAACAGTTCTTGTATCGTGCAGACAAGACATACTGGACACGATATTAAGTGTCCCATCGGTTGTGGAACAACACCACATTTCCACTTCAGGACGGAGTCATCTGTGAATCTCCACCAGAGCAGGTTTTCCTTGTTTCGGCCAACCTGGGACTGGAGTCTGTTTTTATTGACTTCCAGGTTAACCAAGGCAACTTATGTCCAGATGGGAAGACTTCAGCAGGTGGAACGAATGGGTTGGGTAGGGAAGCACTACCTCGTCACAGCTTTAGTGCTACCTAAGAATTGCTGGACACTGCTCAAATACTAGACCAGTATAATCTGTAATTTCATTATTTTTGTCCAAAGACCTGAACTTGAGAAATTTTAATGAAAATAAGCCTCGACTATTCGAGGATACACGTCGCCATGGACACCACCACAAAAAACCAGGTCTTCGGATCAGGAACGAGCACCAGGTCTTCATCACGGACAAGAAGACTAACTTGAGGATCCGAGGGGGTAACGCCACGGATACTAAGAACTTCCCTTATATGGCGGCCATCATTATAAATGGACGGCTGTGGTGTGCTGGCGCCATTGTCGATGTTAACTGGATAGTCACTGCGGCACATTGTTTGAATTAGTAAGTACATCTGCAAAGCTAGTCACAATCGTTCGATACGCTTCTGTGCCGAATTGAGCATCAATCAATGTTATCAAAGGAGTCCTATAAAGGCTGTTGACAAATCCAAAACACTTAAGTATTGTCAGTTTAAATCAAATAGATGACCGCCATTCTTCCGACAGCTATCTGCTGTCGGGGGCAAGGTAAATCAGTTATTGAAAATGTGTCATTCTCGATACGACAACTAGTCGAATCGCTATGCTGATGAGATTGTGAGCTTATAAAGGTTACCGTATCAGTGACCACTCTGAACAGAAGAACCTGCGCCAGGTCCGTCGTGATTTCGTCATTATACATACGGCGCCGTCCGTTTGCATACTGACGCCGTTATGTATAATGCCTAAGGCAAAATGCCCACCCAGCCTGGTCTGTGTCCCAGCACTGGGAACATTATAGGCTGATTATGTATTATACATAACAGCGTCAGTATGGAAACGGACGGCGCTGTATACGAACAATGACGAATTATAGAATCTGCCTTCGACACATATACATAATAACATTAAACAAAAGCTGGGGAGCCCGTGTCTACACCGTAAGACGCTGGTCGGGGGCAGGGCTGTTCTATACCGCCCCTACAATAATTCGTATTGAACATATTGTGTTGTAAAACTATAAGTATTAGAAGCAAGACAAAACGGGGGATTACTCGTGGTATCCAAATTATTATAATTGTATATTTGATAAGGTCGTGTTGACCATCATTGATATGTTTACCTTAACCTTCAAAATATCCAAATCCCAGCCGTTCGGGGCCCACAGGTCTGTAAGCCGTAACAGACACACGTGCGGATTTTGATGAAATCAGACGGATCTGAACTGACCATATACAGGCTTTACAATTAAGACGCAGATATATGCCAGTGACCTTGAGTGGTTAGCTTGCGTGTTCTGTACTGAGCTCACGCAACGCGTCGTACGTTCAGCCAGTAATAGAACTCACCCATCAAGGAGCGCTGTCCCCAATTTGACGCATTATTAATTTATTATACACAAAACAAAATATATTTTAATAAAACGCGTATATTTAAAGATCAATAATTAAATTATCTTTAAATTGGTGAAGGTTTCAGAAAAATACGCTTGGTAGATTTTGCGCCATTCACAGTTTTTTATCCGCGTTAGACATAACTTTACAAATTAATTTCACTTTGTAATATAAACATAATCTAAAATATTCACATATTACAATCATTATAGAAAAAATGCTCTGATTTAACATACATTTTTTTCAAATCATTAAAACTACTCGTTTAGACGTGATCTTCAGTATAAAATCATTAAAAGTCGGTTGTCGTCGCCTTAAGTTGCAAGTCATTTGCTATAGCCCGTGCCACCCACGAAGACGCGCCCTACTCTTTTTCCTAATCGCTTAGAAGTGTACATCCTTTCGCTAGTGTTGAAGTGCTGTCGATACGTGCGGATTGCGTTTAAGTGCGCACGCACACTACGATGACTACAATGACTAGACTAGTCACGAGAGAGTGTTACAGTCAACTAGGAAGATGCTCTACTTCAATATACACCAAAGTGCCGATGATGTGCCAAAATTTGGCTGGTAGGTTACGCTTTAGCTTTAAACAAAATGAACTTACTTTTAAGATTTGTCTCCCACAGCGTCCTCAGTGTCTCGCCTCTAAAAACTCTGGGACAATACGTGAAGGTTCGCGTGGGTAGTGCGCGGCCCCACGAAGGTGGAACTCTTGTCGACGTGGCGGGAGCTGTTCGACACCCCAAGTTTGAAGAGGAACCTGTACCACACGCTGATGTGGCGCTGCTGAAACTT
This sequence comes from Tiliacea aurago, assembly GCA_948098905.1. Taxonomy (NCBI): domain Eukaryota; kingdom Metazoa; phylum Arthropoda; class Insecta; order Lepidoptera; family Noctuidae; genus Tiliacea; species Tiliacea aurago. The sequence continues at coordinate 15,344,230 of OX402597.1, read as the reverse complement.
GCTAAGAATCTTGGTCAGTACTCTTTAGCATCTCATTAAAATTTTAAGCTGACTCATCAAAGCTTTTTTACAAAAAAAAAGCAACCGACTTCCACGTGATTATTTTGTACTTTTCACTTTTTTTTTATTGTGGTACCTACCGGTGGTTTATTGTGGTTTCGTATAAAAAAATAAATAAAATAAAATTTATTCAAGTATAAAGTAAAGTAAAATTATAATTTAGATTAATTACAACCAGGGAAAAATGTAATTCTAACTGTAATGTAGACCTGCCTGAACTAGGTTTATGAAAAACCTGTGTTTCAGGCCATCGATTTACATCAAACATTTAAAATGAAGACAACAATAGGTTTATTACTAAGTTAAATTAAAAAGGAGACATAATATTTTCAATGACTTAAAGAGTAACTCTTTGGGTATATTATTTTTAAAACTAGATTATGTAAGATAATATTATGTTTAAATAAATTAACAAATAATATTAAAGTAGATAAAGTAGACACTATTATTAATTAGCTAAAGGAATAGACTTATATTAGAGTAGGTCGAGAGAGCTATTATTTTAAAATTTCTAGTAGTTTTTCCGTGTCTCCGTAATTCAATTTTGACAAATATTCCTGTACTAGTAAGTTACACCTATTATAACTTAAACTATAAATCTTAAGCACTCTGTTAAACTTGTTATACAAGTAGGGCCCTAAAAATAAATAAAATCGATTAGTAAAAGCATGTTTAGTCTGAGAGTTAGCACATACCAAATCTTTTCTTCTCCTATCTGAAGGTACTGGGCTAAAGTAGAGTTCAGTGTGTTGGTATAAAACTACATTAAAAACAAATAATTGACGTACTGTTAGCACCTTACATGCCATATAAAGCTGGTCTGTAGGAAATCTAAATGGACGAAAAGTAGCAACCTTTAAAACTGCTCTTTGGGCGCGTTCTAGGTGCAGTAAAATTGATTTAGCGGCACCACCCCAGGACGTTATGCAGTAGGTGATAATAGATTGACATAACGCCAAATAAACCTGTCTAATTAATTTAAAGTCGGCAATGTTACGTAAATTTTTAAAAACGTATATTAGTTTACGCACTCTGGTGCATAACAAATCGATGTGTTTGCGGAAATTCAGGTTTGTGTCAATCGTGACGCCTAGATATTTGATATGATCGGTTTTAGCTAAAGCAAGTGCACAAGTGCATGCAATGTCAGCATAATGTAAATTACAATTGTTATGCGCTTGAATGTTTAGATTAGTAAGCGTTGGATAAGTGTTTCTCATTGCAAATATTAGGTAGTTGGTTTTATCTGTATTTAAAGTTAAGAGATTTTTATGAAGCTAACTAGACACAGTATTAAAACCATTCTGTGCTACCTCAAAGACCTCGGCCATTGATTTAGCTGTGAACAGTAGCGCAGTGTCATCCGCATATGACATAATTACACCCTTTTGGAGTGTCAAATTGCAAAGGTCATTTATATAGACTAAAAACAATGTAGGACCCAAAATACTGCCTTGTGGGATTCCATAACAGCTATTTTTAAGTTCAGAACTCATGTATTGACCTATTTTTACACACTGATGGCGGTCGGTGAGGTAATCACATAATAGTTGCAATTGTATTCCCCGTATTCCCAGCATTTCCAGCTTGTATAAGAGCAAATTACAAGAAATTGTGTCAAAAGCCTTGGCAAGGTCTAAAAATATCCCTATGGTATGCATGCCGTTATCCAAGTTTGTGCTTACAAAAATTTGTCAGATGGTGAACAGCTTGGCTTGTTGATCTTTTAGGCCTAAAACCAAATTGATGCTCAGAGAGTAATTTACTACTTTCAAGATAGTTTACTAATCTACTGTTTATAATTTTTTCCAAAATCTTTGAGAGACCTGTTAAAATTGAAATTGGCCTGTAGTTATTTAAACAACTTTTGTTTCCAGCTTTAAACACAGGGGTGACTACGGCTTTTTTAAGCAATTTAGGAAATATTCCTTTTGTTAAACATAACTGAAAAATGTGAGTCAAGGGAAGGGCAATGACGTATTTAAATCTTTTGAGTATGCTATTAGGTATGTCGTCACATGCTACGGCACACATTTCCTTTAATCCATCTATTATACTTACAACCTCATTAACATCAGTATCTAATAAGACAAAAGAGTTTCGAGCTGCATTTGTCATGGTATGGCTTTGAAAGGAAAAACATCTATTAGATAATAAGTTTTTTTCTGCTAAGTTTTTTCCTACGTTAATGAAGAAGTTGTTAGCTTTATTTGCTGCTTCGGTAGGGATTAACTCAGAAGCTAAAAGATCAAGCGGAGTTTCGGGATTTTTGGACCTAAAAGTGTTAGTTTTTATGAATTTCCATATAAGTTTACTGTTTTTACCTGCTTTCTGAAGTTGACTTTGATCATATTGGTTTTTCAGCTTTTTCAACAGATTATTACAAAAATTCCTATATCGTTTGTAAGTAATTGACAATAGTTCATTATCCGGAGCGTTTTTTGATTTTTTGTGAAGTTTGTCTCTATGTCTGATACAGCGAACAAGTCCTGGTGTAATCCATGGTTTAATATTACTATACTTTCTAGGAATTACTTTAGTAAATGTATTTTTCCTTAGCAGATTGTAACAAATCGACAAAATATTGTATAGAAATATTTGGATCATGAGTATTGTAAACGGGGTCAAAATTAATACCGCGTAAGTCAGTTTCGAGACTCATCATATTGAGTTTAGTATAGCTGCGCATGCAATTATTTCTAGGTGAGGATATTTGTAATGTTAGTAAAACAGCTTGATGATCGGTTAGTGATGAATTAGTAACCAATGTTTTGGATGGACATTTCGATTTTATAAGGATATGGTCTAGACAAGAGCCGCTCTGGTGGGTTGGGTGATAATGAGCTGGTAATAGTCCATGAAATGAGCAGATATTGAGGTAATTATGAGAATGAGTATCGATTTTTTCAGCAGCAATGTTTATGTTGATATCACCTATCACTATGTTTTTTTTAAACGAAGATAATGTTCCTAAGTTACTGTTAAGTGAATCCAAAAACCCATCAATACTTTGGGATGGAGGCCTATAAATAGCCATAATTACTGTATCAGGAATAATTTTAATTACTAAGCAGTTGCAGTCTTGAAAAAGGGGTTCGACTACTAATGTTCTTAAATTATTTTTAATATAAACCACTATGCCATCATTCTGGTTGAATGTTCTAAGGCTTTTGTGAAGATTATATCCATCGAGAGATGGTATAATGGCCGTTTGTTTGGATAACCAACATTCTGTTAGAACGATAATGTCGCAGCCTATATCAAAATTTTGTAACAAAACTTGGAAACCGTTGATATTGCGAGTTATACTGCGTATATTTTGTGTAAGTAGGGTCAATGTTTTATCTCCAGTAAAGACTATGTTTTTGCACTCCTCAACATTACAGATTTTAGCTTCAGACACGGAAAACCCATCCAGATCACAGATTAGCTGATTGGTCATTATAAAAAGTAAAAATATATGTAGAAGTTTACCTACTATCTATGTGCTTAGTTGAAAAGGTAGTCGGTGGCGCTCCTAGGCGCCTTCATAGTCAATGGAATTAATGTAATTGTCTTCTGCATCTTTACGTGCTGGGCAATTTACATCACCAGTAGGATGATCATCTTTCCTCTTAAAACGTTTACAGGTCGCACATTGAGGCAGAGAACCTTTATTATTGCAGTCCTTGAAAGAGTGTCCTGTTTCGCCACAGAGGTTGCAGGTAGGGTTCGTTTCTCTGCAAAATTTGGCTGCGTGTCCGAACTGCTGGCAGTTAAAACACCTGGTCACAATAGTGAAATCTCTCACTGGACATGATGTCCAATTAATAAAAATTCGGCCTTGGTCCATCATAATTTTCCTGATATTAGCAGGCACTTCCAATATTTAATTACAAGTCGGACGATCTTTCTTTCCTGACTTATGGCTCAATTTGATACTTTCTAAAAAGGACTCACGAGTAATGTTCGGCAATTTATCTGTCAAGTTTTGGACGTAAATGCAATCAAATACCTCTTTTTCAGTTAGGGCTTTTTTTTTTTTTTTTTGGGGTGGGAAATTATCAAATAACTTCTCCCGCTCTGGGCTGAGCGGGAGGGCGTGTCAGACTTTTACTGACTAAAACCCACCCGTGTTCCTTCCGTTGCCTGTGTGCCAGGGCCACGATATCCCTTTCGGACAAACTCGCAACCCTGGCAGGCATTGGCCCTAACGGACCCCGTCAGTTGGTGCTGACATCTCTTTGAGGCGCGCGTGAAACACAACGCGCCGTCGACCCGGGCCTGGTCCTTATCGGACGGCGAGCTACCCATCGCTCACCGTCCGCAGGCCCGCGCCTACGGTGGCCGGAAATCAGCTTGCGACTCCCGACGCCCGGGGCGTCTCCTGCGGCGGCTAAGAGCATGAGGGCGCGAACCCTGCCTCACCCTCACGCGTTCCGCCTCCTCCTTCGCGAGCATTACTGCTTCGCAGAAGGAGGTGACGGCCTCCCATGCACTCTCGCTCCGAACCATGGCCTGAACCAGGGCTGGACGCGAGAGATCGCCGCCGCCGATCGCCTCCGTGAGGACACGGCGGTGCTCCGCCCAAGCCGGGCAGACCTCCACCGTATGCTCCACCGTGTCCTCCGGGCGATCCACACAGTGGTGACACCCGGGCGTTTCCTCCCGCTTTATCCTGAACAGGAACCTCCCGAAACAACCGTGTCCGGTGAGGACCTGCGTCAGGCGGAAGGTGAGGACGCCGTGGCGCCTCTCCAGCCACTCCTCAAAGAGGGGACTTATCGCCACAATTGTGGCGTGCCCAGCGCTGGGTTGCGATAATCGCACTCTCCATGCCGCCATGAGATCCCGCCGGAGCTCCGTCCGCTGTGCCACGATTTCTCGCGGCAGCGGAGTTTCACCCCGGCGTTTCACCACTCCCAAATGTGCGCGAGGACTTTTGCCTCCAGATCCCACGGCGGCAGTCCGGCAAGGAGGCTCGCCGCCTCACGGGAGACCGTGCGGTAGCCCCGTACCAGCCTGATGGCCATGACCCTTTGGGACGCGTTCAACCGCTGGGCTGGTCGCAGCCTCAGAGAACGCGCCCACACCGGTGCCCCGTAAAGGGCCATGGACCGCACGATCCCTGCGTAGAGCCTCCGGCAGGAGGCGTTTGGACCCCCTAGATTGGGCAGAAGCCGCTTCAAAGCAGCCCCGGCCCTCTCCAGTCTGGGAGCCAAACGTCGGAAGTGCTCCACGAAGTTCCAGCGGCTGTCGAGGACGAGTCCCAAGTACTTCATCGTCGACTCGACACCGATGTGAACTCCTCCCGCCGTTATCTGGGAACCCGACAGTGGCGGGTTCCGAGGACCATAAAAACACATGGCCTCGGACTTGTGCAAGGCCACCTCGAGTCCCAATTGCCGGATCCTATCGACGATTGTCGCAACCCCACGTGCCGCCAGTTCGGCCGCCGCCTCATGCGACCTCCCCTGCGCCAGGACCAGCGTGTCGTCAGCGTAGCAGACTACGCTGACGCCGCTAGGGAGGTCGGCTCGCAGCACCCAGTCGTACCCGATGTCCCACAGATGCGGCCCCAGGACCGATCCCTGTGGGACACCGCACGACATCTCTCGCCGGTTCCACTCTCCTTGGTGACCGGGGTAGATGACGGCCCTGTCCGTCAAATAGGCCTCGACCACGCGACAGAGGTAGGTCGGCATCCGGTGATACCGAAGTGCCTCCCTAATGCAACTCCAGGGCAGGGTATTGAAGGCATTGGCGATGTCAAGAGACACCGCCAAGACGACCCCACCCCGGGCAACAGCATCCCCTGTCGTGAGGGCTCGAACGCGCATGATGGCATCCACCGTAGAGCGCCCCTTGCGGAAACCAAACTGGCTCTCCCCCAAATCCGGCCCCACCCGCACCAGCCGCCCGACAAGGCGGTCTGCAATTACTCTTTCAAAGAGCTTGCCCACCTCGTCGAGCAGCACGATGGGCCGGTAAGCGGACGGAGAGTCCGCTGGGCGCCCTGGCTTCTTAATGAGGACCAGTTTCCCCGTCTTCCAACAAAGTGGGAACTGGCCCCTCTCCAAGCATGCGCTTAGGAGCCCCCTTAGTCGAGGCCCGCTGGTTTCAGTTAGGGCTACGGGGACACCAACGACAGCAATCCTAGGACGGCGTTTGGATGGTTCTTCAACTTTAAGGCCTGAGGCAACCAGCTTTTGTGAGCTTTTTAATTTATTAATGTCGTCTTTGTTATCCGTCCGAATGATAACACCTCCATTTCTAATTTTCCTTAGACCACGAACATGGAGTTTTAATTCCTCAGGCGAAATAATTTTTTGTACCAATGATTTGGTGTCGTCACTGGTTTTGGTTTTATCGCTGGGGTATATAGCGACCGAACTGAGATTTGCTGGGCGAATAAATTTATCAGAGCCTGTCTTCACCATGTTAGCGTAGGAAGTACCTTCTGGTTCGGTTCGGCTCATCTTCGTTTCCACGACTTCTTTGAATTGGCAAAGGGATGCCGCAACATTCTGCTGCACTTGAAGGTGTTGGATGGTTGTGTGCGCCTGGATGGACTTCTGTTTCAGGGATTGGTACAGCACGGCCATCTGAGACGTCCCATGGTTGACTTTTCGACAGAGATTGGTGACACGGAGTTTTTGGTCGGAATTCATTTTTCCTTCCGCCACAATTGAGCAAATTTCGGTCAAAATTGTGTCGATGGACCCAAGCCATCTCTGAAGCTCCGTCGTAGAGACGACTTCAGCCGGTAATTCGTTCTCCGTGGCGGCTGGCGGCTCTGGTTCCCTTGTCTGGTTTTGATGGCCAGGCGATGGCGTCGGTGGGGGACTTCGTCGTACTATTTGACTGCGGCCGAAGGGGCTATCTCCTGGGTTAGACATACTAACACCGAAAACGTTGATTGTCTATAAACTATTTAGTTCATCTTTCACAACGAAAAAACTTGTTAGTCACTCTCGACACTTACACAATAAACTGACTCCGCAAATTATTGCAATAACATTATTCGTAATTACTTAAATCAATATCGTTATAATCAACACAAAAAACACGTCTGCTTAGTCTCGCAGTTAGCGAATCCCCAAGTATACCAGTGTATACCATATATCAGTGACAGGCTATCGCTGCCGGCTGTGTTTCGTTCTATGGCTGGCGGCGCAGCGTCGTGGGACGCCCGGTGCGCCTGCTGCGGGCCGGGAGAGCACTTGATATTTCTCTCTCCCTTTCCGATGCCTAATCCTTCTCGGGCCGGCTGGCACCAGTCGGGAGCTACGTTGAAGAGTGCTTCAGTGCCCCCGTAACTTCCCGTGCAAGAGAGCGAGGGAAAACGGGGTGAGTTTAGTCAGTAGAAGTCTGACAGACCCCTCCGTCCGCCCCAGGGTGGAGGACATCCACGAGGATTTCCACCCAGTTACCAAAATTAAGAAAATGGTATACCAGGCATTACAATACCAAATACCTTCTGCGCAGATACATTGCAAGCCATCATAATTATAGACGAAGCTAAAATGTATCATGTATCTGTAATTACACGTTCAGCATACCCTTCATCATACAGGAGTGGCGGTAGAAATTGGTTTGGTGGTATTATAGGTTAAAAAAGCAAAAGAAAAAGTATTTATTGGAACTCTCACAGGAAGATCACAAATTAAACTAAACTCACTCTTATAAATACAAAGAAAACAAACAAAAGTAAAATGAAAATAAAAACAAAGTCCTGTACACACGGCTACATATCATGCTATACATTTCCAGTATACGCTGACCTCCCATTATACGGAAATCCTACACAATGCGAAATCAGCTTATACATATAATTACATAATTAATGGACCTACCTAAGACGCGGTACTGCAGTATCGGTCACTATTCTAAAATTGTGTCGAAGTAAGATAATTTACAGGAACCGTTTGTTTCAGAATTCCACAGTCACGTGAATCTGATCAAGATCTACGAGGGTATCAAGGAGCCATTCGCGCAGAGCTTCATCGTGGTCACGGGGTGGGGGGCAACCAGGGTAATGATCGTGTTTAAGATCGTGTTCCTTATTCAACTTGAAAAACAGACATTGCAGCAACTCACAATTTAGATTTAACGACACGGTTGGCGCAGTGGTTAAGCGATTGACTGCTGCGCTGCGTGTCGCGGGTTCGATTCCCGCACGGAACAAATATTTGTACGACCTACAAGTAGTTGTTCCGGGTATGGTTGTTTGTGTATGTGAGTTTGAATGTTTGTAAATGCACCCACGATACAGGAGAAATTCCTAGTGTGTGGCAACGTTTTAGATTCCCGGTTGAACTACACCTTCGCCCGTTTTCAAAACTGCTAACAGACCTTGCTGTTATTATTTCAGTCACCCAATCAGTACTTAGTTTAATTTATATTAACATCAGCTTGACAGTTCGTTAGAATCACGGTGCACATCTATAGACGCTTCGCCGAGTGTCGGCCTTTGCGAAGCGGCATCGTCAACACTTTCCATGATTGTGTGTGGGGGGTGTGTGTGTATGTTTGTGTGTGTTTATGTGGGCGTCACCGTTGACTTGCATGGCGCACTACGACACAAATTAATTATAGAAACTGACGGTTTGAAATTTTGAGATTTTTTTTGCACGTACATCCGTCTCTAGGTGCTACCGGCGCAGCGCAGGCGCGGCTATTTTGTGCTCAGTGGTTAGCATAATGTCTTGATTTGTCTTTCAGAAACCGATTATTCATTGATTAGTCTACTTTAGAGATCAATCGGAAAGAAGATCCACGGTGACCAAAGATATTATAAGTAAAAAGAGGTAACATACGTTACCTATACACGCTCCGCAAAGGCACGTAAAAAAAATAAGGCTTACTAGCCACATTTTCTTGGTCTTGTCTCTTTTTCGCTCCCGATAATTACGACATGCCGTCTTACTTCCACGTGTCAACTAATAGTGTGACATTGTGCCGTTTTTGAAGATCGAATGTTGAGTAGATGACCTATCTACGTCTTTTTCTTATAATATCATTGACGGTGACTAGTATTTCTATATTATTATTTCTTTGCGTGGGAAATTATGAAATAACTTCGCCCGCCCTGGGCGGAGCACACTTTTACTGACTAAAACCCACCCGTGTTCCTTCCGTTGCCTGTGTGCCTTTCGGACAAACTCGCAACCCTGGCAGGCATTTACCCTAACGGACCCCGTCAATTGGTCCTGACATCACTTTGAGGCGCACGTGGAACACAACGCGCCGTCGACCCGGACCTGGTCCTTATCGGACAGCGAGCTACCCATCGCTCACCATCCGCAGGCCCGCGCCTACGGTGGCCGGAAATCAGCTTACGACTCCCGACGCCCGGGGCGTATTTCTCTCTGAGCGCATAATACTTGACTTTTCTTATATTTGTATAGGGCACAGACACGTCGTTCAGGGAGCACACTCCTGACCTGATGACTGCGCGGCTGAAGGTGCGCTCGAAGCACTACTGCATAGATGCCTACCAGCTCGTCAACGGCTTCCAGTTCACTCCTGACTTCTTCTGCGCCTCGCTGAGGAACGGCACCAGGGATGCCTGCTTGGTAAATGTCGTTGCTGATATTTTCAGACAAGGACTGAAACAAGAATAGGGAGAGGGTTCCGATGTCAAGCTCGGTGCACATTGCAGCCGCGGAGGGCCGCTGCGCGCCGCGTTGCAAAAATGCGCCAAAGCTGAGGAGCCGCGCACCACAACGCAGTAATAATTCCAGACAAATTCAAATATCGAATTTGAATTGGTTTCCACTCAGGAGTGGAAAACAATTATTTATTTTAATAATAGTAGGTATTGTTCCCGTTGGACAATTTCTGACCTCCACGCGGGAGAAGCCGCGGAAATAAGCTAATACCATAATAAATGAAAACACTGGCAATGCTAGTGCGTAAGAGTATTTTTGAACAATCATAATATTATAAATCCTAAAATCGAAATTGAAAACATGATTTTTTTCATACAAACTAAATTTATTAAAACAAAATCAAAAGTAATTTTCCAGGGTAGACGGCTTTTATGCCATCGTGCGCAAGTGGCTCGCGTCATTATTAAACAGAGTCCGGGGTAGCACTAACAGCATCCTACAGGTCATTGCAGCAAATATCCTGAAATCATTTATTTGTGTCCAAATTTTGTAACCCTTCTTGTTTTTGTTATGGACTTGGTCTGAAATAAAGGTTTTATTTATTAAAATAGACTGAGAATCAGCACTTTTCGAACGTCAAAAATTACAAAAGACAGTCCCCCAAAAACGCCCACCCTTCACCACTTCCAAGTGCTTTAGCTGGGAAGAAGAAGTGGCGCAACAAACTCCCCAGCAGCACAGCTGTCTGTTCAGTTAGAAAACTTGATTCTGTACAATAGACTGTAAAATAATTTGCCTTACGCAACACAAAACATTAAATTAAATTATTTACCATAATTATTATGTTAGCACACGCCACATTACCAAAAAAAATATCATCATTATCATTCATTTCAGCCGAAAGACGTCCACTGCTGGACATAAGCCTCTCCTAGGGGGGGTTTGCCATAATAGCCACGCTTGGCAGGCGGGTTGGCGATCGCAGTATGGTGTTAAAATGCATAGATAACGCTGCTGCTCATTCCCTAGTAAGTCCCTTAGTCGCCTGTTACGACACCCACGGGAAGAAATGGGATGGTGCTATTCATTACGTCCGGAACCAAACGGACATCCGGTGGCACCAAACGGACAGTCCGGCACCAAACGGACACTAATATTATAAAGGCGAAAGTTTGTGAGTGTGTGCGTGTTTGTTAATAATAATAATCGTTGAAAACTATACTCAAGCAAAGCAGTCATGTGCTGACTATGGGTTTTGCCAATCTTTGACTGGCTATACATGGCTAAACTGACGTGCCGACTACTACACAAATTCAACAATCAACAAAATTCAAATTTCAACTTTTAATAACTGTAACTTTGATGGTGTACTTAATAAAGAGTATTCTATTCTATTCTACACAGTACATCTCCTTCACTCAACACGTTGCTTCCAGTTTGACGCAGGCGCGCCGGCCGTGCAGCAGAACACACTCGTGGGCATCATGAGTTTCGGGCCTGAACGCTGTGGCCACGAGTACCAGCCCGCGGTCTTCGTCAAGGCTTTCTACTTCAGGTGAGCTACCGGTTCCATCAATATAATCATTATTATTAATTGATTCAGCCATTTGAGGTAGTATAGGCTCTTAAGGGGACGATAACCGACTTTTAATGATTTTATACTGAAGATCACGTCTAAACGAGTAGTGTTAATGATTTGAAAAAAAAAATTATCAATTAATGCATTTTCTCAATAACTTAATATGTGAATATTTTAGATTATGCTTATATTACATAGTGAAATTAATCTGTAAAGTTACTCGTATGTCTAACGCGGATAAAAAACTGAGAAAGGCGCAAAATCTACCACGCGTATTTTTCTGATCACCAATTTAAAGATAAGTTAATTATTGAGCTTTTAGTATACACGTTTTATTAAAATACCTTTTGTTTTGTATATAATAAATTAATAAAGCGTCAAATTGGGGACAGCGCTCCTTGATGGGCGAGTCCTATTACTAGCTGAACGTACGACGCGTTGCGTGAGCTCAGTGCAGAACACGCAAGCTAACCACTCAAGGTCACTGTAGACTGTAGATTTGTAGACCATTTTCTACTTTGATAAGTACCTAGCTAGTAGCAAAACTGGAAGGAGGACGCGTGGGCTCGCGAAAGATGGAAGGAGTGGAGGGAGGCCTTTGCCCAGCAGTGGGACAGCGTAGGCTAGAAAAAAAAAAACTTGAATTTCTTGCCGGCTCTTTTCTATAGAAAAGGACAAATTTTGTAGCCGCGCGTCTCGCTTCTAGGCTGTATTCTTCCCGTGCGAGTCCTACTAAATACTTTTTCTTTATTTCAGAGACTTCGTAAAATCAACGATTTCATCATACAAAACCACTGCCGAGTTGATCGAAGCGGTCCAGGAGATAGACCCCAGCGCAATCCCCAACCGAGAGCACATAGAGCGACTCCATCATGGCATCATTCCACCGATACCTGAGCAGCTGAGGACCGACCTGCAAGAAGTGTGGGACAACGTCGTGCCTGATAGGAAGCACGACTGATTACACAACTTTTTATTAATTGAATAAAGGATGTTCACGTAACCTTTTAACACGCCTTAATTCTCAAAACAAACGATAGGACTGTTGGCTGACCAACAGCCAAATGGCCATCTTAAAAAGGACCAGTGGGCATAGACATATGGGCAACAACCGGCCCGCGGGCCGAATCCGGCCCGCGAGACATTTTGAAAAAACCCAATTTAAAAATATTACATTAGGTACTTATACTCACGGGAGTGACAGTGAGGCGGCAAACATCAAATCCTTTGATGTTTGCCGCCTCACTCTTTGATAATCGCCGCCACTCGGCTTGCTCGATCAAATTCTTTGAGGTTTGCCGCCTCACGGGCGACACATCAAAAGATTTATTGCTTATCAATTATTCTAAACCAGTTTATTCCAGATTATTCCTTCATTTTGCCTATATAAGTGGCCTATTTGAGCTACCGAGGTGATAACTTGGACAAGCGATATCCTAGCGAACTGCTTGAGCCGTCAACATGCTTTGTGACTTTGTGTGCATCTTGAGTGGTTACTAACTATAGTTTGTTATTAAGTTTATTGAACGAAAAGTAAACAAAAATTATGTCTGGTGGAAAGAAACGAAAAGTAGATACAGAGGGTCACCAGTTTTAAGAAAAATGGACTGAAGAATTCTTTGTATCTTGCACAATGGTAAGCCTATTTGTTTGCTGTGTAATGAATCCATTTCAGTAATGAAACAATTCAATATAAAGAGGCATTACTCAACTAAGCATGCTACGCTCCACTCACTGACAGGACAATTAAGAACAGACAAAATCCAGAAGCTTACCGACAATTTGGAAAAACAGCAACAAATGTTTCATAAACAAAGAACACAACTTGATAATGTTGTGAAAGCTAGTTTTATAGTTAGCTCAAAATTGGCAAAGGCATTAAAACCATTTGCCGAAGGAGAATTTATCAAGGAGTGTATGTTAGAAGTTTGCAGTATTTTGTGTCCCGAAAAGAAAAATGAATTTGAAAAAATTCGTTTGTCAAGACGAACTGTTGTTCGACGTATAGAAATGATGGCTAATGATATAAAAACAACATTGACTGACCGTATGGGCTGGTTTTGAATCATTTTCCATAGCATTAGACGAGAGCACCGATTTGTCTGACACAGCTCAACTGGCTATATTTATTCGAGGTGTTGATAAGGAGTTCACTGTTACTGAGGAATTGCTTGTTTTACAGCCGCTTAAAGGAACCACTACAGGAGAGGATATTTTTATTGAAGTACAAAAGGTATTCACAAGTTTTGGGTTGCCATGGTCAAAATTAATTGGAGTATGCACTGATGGTGCACCTTCTATGGTCGGCTTACGTAAAGGTTTCATCGGAATCTTGAATGAAAAAGCAACAGAATTAAATGTGCAAAAAGATGATTTGATAGTCCTTCATTGCATTATCCACGAACAGAACTTGTCCATTCGACTCCAGCATGTTATGAATGTGGTAGTAAAAACCATCAACTTTATTTGATCCCAAGGGCTTAACCATCGTCAGTTCAAGGCGTTTTTGGATGAAATATCAGCTGAATTTATCGACGTAACATATTATTGTGAAGTCAAATGGCTGAGCAAAGGAAAAATGTTGAAACGGTTTTACGAGCTTAGAAATGAGATAGCAGACTTTATGAACATAAAAGATAAACCGCTATCTGAATTAAGTGTCCCAAAATGGATATGTGACTTAGGATTTCTGGTCGATCTTACATGCTATTTGAATGATTTAAATTTGAAACTTAAAAAACAAGGACAGTTAGTATATGATTTGTACAGCCATTTGAAAGCGTTTCAGATCAAACAACGATTGTGGGAGTCACAGATGCTGTCTGGTAATAGTTACCATTTCAACACGCTCTCTGCGTATAAAAATATTGCTTATGCTCAATATGCTGAAGAACTCAAGTTACTGTCGGAACAATTTTCGAACAGATTTAGCTACTTCAAAAACATGGAAGACTGTTTCAGTTTATTTGCTACTCCTACAAAATGTAATATACAAAATGCTCCAATTTACAAATGGAGTTGATCGAGATTCAAGAAAACTCACTCCTAAAATCCAAATTTGAAGACGTAGAGTTGTGCGATTTCTACAAAAAATACCTAGAAGAAGACAATTTTCCGCAGCTTAGAAAATTCGCAAGAAGATTGATTTGTGCGTTTGGCAGTACTTATAAATGCGAACAGTTCTTTTCATTGATGAAAGTTAATAAATCAACACATCGTACAAGACTGACTGACGATAATTTGGAAAATTCTTTACGTCTTTGTATCAGTGGAATTAATCCAAATATCGATGGATTAGTTTCCCAAATTCAAGCTCAAGTGTCTCATTGATTTCGGTGTATTTAACTTTCGTAGTTTGTAACAATTGTAAATTTAACGATTTAATTATAATGTACCATTTTTTTAAATTTCATTTTGTTATTTTAATAAATTGTACCATAATAACATTGTCGTATTATTTCATGTCTAATATCTATCGCAAAAAATATTATCACTACTTGAAAATGCACTAAGTACTTTTAAATGCGGCCCGCGAACGTATTTGCACGCTAAAGTTTGGCCCTCGACATGTCAAAGGTTGCCCATACCTGGCGTAGACAAATGACATTCGCTTCGGAGCGATTTCTACAATCGCTATCGTTATTTCACTTTTTGACAAGCATTAATCGTTATTTTTCGATTCGAACTCCTTCATATGAATCGAAAACTAGCGATAACGCTTGTCTAAAAGTGCCACTTGGCTACGCATCTCTACGGAACTTCTTGTTTGACGCTGTCAATACGGTTCATGGAATCGAATTTATCATTATAGTCTTGCTAATTTCTATTGGTTGACCTATACCTACCGATCACGTGACAATCCGATAGCTTATGTCAACCCCATACGTTTTGTGGCTTTTCTACTAGCGTTATCGCTAATCGAACTGTCACTTTATGATATTAAGTCGATAATCTGTACTGTGTAGTGTGTATTCCGTGTGGTGCCGGACGTAAAGAATAGCACCTCCCTATTTCTTCCCGTGGGTGTCGTAAAAGGTGACTAAGGAACTTACTAGAGAATGGGCAGCAGCGTTGTCTACGCATTTTAACACCATACTGCGATCGCCAAGCGTGGCGATTATGGCAAACCCCCCCTAAATTGCGCGAGGCCTATGTCCAGCAGTGGACGTCTTTCGGCTGAAAAGATGAAGAAGATGAAGAATCTATACCTATTCTTTATATTTATTCACATTCCTAACGAATCGCACAGAGTGGGATCGTATTTTTGGATCCAATCGGAATAAGCCGAACTTGCGTCTACCATTTGTAGGGGCTTTCTGAGGTCATTGCCGTGGCGACCGGAGGCACAGAGTCAGAGTAAAAGGACAGAGGGTAAGCTTCATACAACCGCGCTATGATAAATACACTACTACGAGCACGGCGCGTGTGTGCGGGAACTGGCAGCTTCGCCTGAGCGAGGCAACTGGCTGAGCCGATATGAACCGGTTTCTCTTCGTCGAGTACGCAACGAAGCCGCCAGTTGCCCGCACACACGCGCGCCTCATGCTTGTAGTAGTGTAAGTATCTATCATAGCGTGGTTGTAAGAAACTTACCCTCTGTCCGATTACTCTGTGCCGGAGGCGAGTATGAGTCGACGAAAGTCCTTCAAGGTTGTTGTGTCAACAACCACAAACGTTGCAATGGCCTCGCCATTGTAAGATTTTCACGAATTTTATGGTAGGTATCTGTATATCTTATATATAAAATTCTCGTGTCACAATGTTAGTCACCATATTCCTCCGAAACGGCTTGACCGATTTTTATGAAATTTTATATGTATATTCGGTAGGTCTGAGAATCGGCTACTATCTATTTTTAAGGGTGGCTTTCCCACGGGATCCAGACTTACGCGGGTAAAACTGCGGGGTGCAGCTAGTCATATATAAAATTCTCATGTCACAATGTTAGTTACCATACTCCTCCGAAACGGCTTGACCGATTCTTATGAAATTTTATATGCATATTCAGTAGGTCTGAGAATCGGCTACTATCTATTTTTTATACCCCCACTTACGCGGGTGAAACCGCGGGGCGCAGCTAGTACTTGTATATATATGTGTGGTAAATCTGCCAAAACCTCACAAATAAAAAGAGACCATTGCAACGTTTGTACAGAAGTAGACTTTGCCCAAGGATGAGACTGGCAAATACCAGGGAAACATGGCACAGAAGAGGGGCGGCCTATTAAACTCAGTAGTGGGTAGAACAAGTCTGCTAATGATAAATCCCAAACGGGTTTTTAAGGTTGAGTAGTCAACATTACCCTTATAGTTTCGCCATATCCGTCTGTCCCCAGCTTAGCTCTGAGGAGTCTCAGACCCTTACTGACTAAAAACCACCCCGGTGTTCCCTTCCCACACTTGCACCTTGGGGTTCTAGTGCCACTTCCGCGATCCCTGGCTACTGCCGGCCCGCCTCTGCTGGCTACCCAAGTATGGGGGGGTGAGGTGTTTGTCCCCCCCCCCCCCGCAACGTCTGAAAGGGGCGCGCGTGGAACACTACGCGCCGCCACCTCGGGTCCTTTATGATAGGGGGTGGCGGACGTAAATAGGTAGGTACACGCCCTAAGTTAACCTAAATATTATAGGTAGTCACATCAAAATATAAAACTTCAACACAAGCTGTCAACACTTACGGATGGGGTTACAAAAACATAGAAGTTAATAAATAAGAGTCAATAAAAACTGTTGCCTGTTTTAGGCTTTTTAAAATGGTGGAGACCACGTGTACATGTAAGGACACAAGTGATACAGAATCAAGTGAACGTGCGTCTTAGCCCGGAGCAGGATTTCGAAGGTCACAGAACACTATTACTCCTAGGTGAAGGTGACCGTGAGCGAAACGCACACGGCGGTGTCACGCATAGATTATTGGTCCTTATGTTGTCCTTAGGTTAAATGCTCAAAGATGTCAACCGCGCGCATCACTAGCACAGACAGCTAATTTATGTTATTTAGTAACCTAGGTCGTCCCTAATATTATTACGTCTGTGGATGGACTTGTCATTTTGTTGTTTGTTGTTTACAATACAAATACGTAAGTAACGATAACACGTTACATTTCAATATTTTACATGTAACTAATCTTACCAGAACCTACGTTGTAGAAACAGTGGTAAGTCAAGAAAATCTATTTATAATTTATTTGCATTTCTAATGCGCTCACCACAGCATCACTAGATATAACTCCTCTTGTCAATATTTAAACTAATTATCACAAAGAGATAGTCACGCTGGAGCCTCACCTAAGTATTAAAGTAAAAATAATATTTTGGATACATATCAACAATAGTTCTCGACTCTTTTAAAATATTTTAGGATTAAAACCAAGTCGTACCTTGGTTTTAATCCAAAAAAATATTTAAAAAAAATCGGTTTACCTATAATCCCACGATTTAAGAGGTGGGAGGGTAGGGGGAGGGGTTGTAGAACTTTCCCTGTGAAAGAAAAGTTTCGGAGCCCCCCTTTTTGAGATATGGTTTTTAAATATTCTAACCAAACTTTCGAATTTTCCAGTATTAATGTCGCAGCCATCTGGTTAAATGATCTGTCGTTATTGGTTACTGTTGTAACCTAACCTATCCCAAATGAAGCGCTCCTTCTTTTTTTGTTTACGGGGTGGACAATCCTCATGGATTTCCTCCGCCCTGGGGATGGCAGAGGGGTCTGTCAGACTCTTACTAACTAAAAACCACCCCAGTGTTCCCTCCCACACTTGCACTGAGGATCTTGGGATCTAGTGCGACTTCCGCGATCCCCGGCTAGTGCCGGCCCGCTTCCGCGGGCCACCTCAAGTCTGGGCACCCCCCCGGTGAGGTGCTTGACCCACACAGGTGTGAGGACACGACTGTTTCGCAGAAGGATACCAATACGTCCCGGGATTCCTCGCTGCCGACTATCGACTCGACCACTACCGGCAGCGACAGGTCATTGCCTACTCCAGAGATGAGGGCACGGCGTGGCTCCTCCCAAGCGGCACACTCTGGCAGCGTATGCTGCGCCGTGTCCTCCCGGCAGTAGACGCAGTGGTGACACCGGGCGTCCTGCTCCCTGTTTTTGCGACACAGGTACTCCCCGAAGCTACCAACGCCGTGTTCAACAACTTGGGCGCCAGCCGCCGGAAGTGCGGGCAAAATCCCACCGGCTGTCGAGCACCAATTCTAGGTACTCCATACTGGACTCGACAGCAATTTGAGCCCCGTCGATCACGATGTGTAATCCTGGCGGCGGCGCCCACCGCGGGCCATGCAAGATCATAGCCTCCGACTTGTTGAGGGCAACCTCTAAGCCTAGGTGCCGTATGCGTCTCACCATCTGTGAGACCGCAGCCGTCGCCAGCAACGCTGCCTCCCTGTAAGAGCTCCCCCGGGTGACCAGCGAGTCATCCGCATAATACATCAGGTCCACGCCCGGCTGGAGCCCGCCCTAAAGCACCCACTCGTACCCGATGTTCCACAGGAGCGGTGCCACGACCGAGCCCTGTGGAACACCGCACGACATGCGGCGCTGGTTTCCGCCATCACGTCCCGTGTAGGTGACACACCTCTCTGCTTTGGCACAGAGGTGCCCCCTGGTGGCTGTGTGACAGACGGACAAACAGACAGACACACGAGTGATCCTTGACGCTGATTGCACACCTCCGCCGCGAAACCATGGCAGCGAAACCGCAGTAGATCAATTGTACTGGTTCGCGTCATGTTCCGCTTCTCGCATCCGATTCGAGTTTCCGTTTTTTTCCTTTTGAGGTACGGAGCCCTAAAAACAACAAAAACATAGCAGTCTTGTCAGTTGTACGTAGCATGTAGTAATGCGCTCCCATTTAGCTCATTCAGTCCCAGTTACGTCATTACATCCGTAATTGGTCTAAACCGATGTTACCACTCGTCGCGCGACACGCGACGGGCCTTTGTGTCGCGTCGCGTGTCGCGCTGGTCTGTAGAAGCCGTTAAAGGTGCAACTTCCTTTTAGTTAAAAAAGCGTACATTTATAGCCATACTTCCTACTGCAGGGCAGCACGTGACTTTAATAATTAACTTTTATACGTAAAAGATACGATACCAATTATTAGTAAAATTATTTAGTCTTGCATTCAAGTTTGATGTCATATTTGCATACAAGTTGCTTGCATTGGAAACAAGTTTTCAAGTGTGCAAATTGCATGCAGGTTTTACTTGCATACAAGTGGAGATGTTCAACTATTGAGTAGGACACCATACAGCGAGAGATACCATGCGCGTACACGTCACTCGTTCGCAATTCGAAATGTGCAATTAACGTTTGCGCGTTCAATTTGCACAG
This sequence comes from Tiliacea aurago, assembly GCA_948098905.1. NCBI lineage: Eukaryota > Metazoa > Arthropoda > Insecta > Lepidoptera > Noctuidae > Tiliacea > Tiliacea aurago. The sequence goes on along the minus strand of OX402597.1, from coordinate 15,324,661 downwards.
CACTTGACTATAAAAATGTACCTATAAGTTTAAACTACCTACGTCATACAAGTTGTAGCTTGTATGCAGGGTTGTTCAAGTTGTATGCAATTTGCAACTTGCATACAAGTAACTTGCCTAATGGAATCGTGCCTTTAGATCTTAAAATCACAGTCAACACTACACTTCTTTAAAAAAAAATACAAAAAAAATCCTTTTGAACAAATGTCTTGATGATATACTTATGCCATTGAAGAATGGTGATCCCTATCTAAAATGAACATGGATAAGAAAAAGGTCATGCCAAATGCCCATGTAACACCCACTCTCATGAAGATCGCAGACGCTACACTCGAAGTTGTAGACGAGTTTACCTAGGACAAACTGTCCAGTGAGGTAGGTCCAACTTCGAGAAAGAGGTCTATCGTCGAATCCGACTCGGCTGGGCAGCATTCGGGAAGCTTCGTATCTCAATATCTTCTCGTCCCACATACCGCAGTGTCTCAAGACGAAAGTCTTTGACCAGTGCGTGTTGCTAGTTATGACCTATGGCACTGAAACGTGATCGCTCACAATGGGCCGTATTAGATGGCTAAAAGTCACTCAAAGGGCAATGGAGATGGCTATGCTTGGAATTTCCCTACGTGATTGAATCAGAAATTAAGAGATTCGCAGGAGAATCAAGGTAACCGACATACACCGAAGAATTACCAAACTTAATTGGCAATGGGCAGGGCACATTGCTCGCAGAACAGATGACCGAAGGGGCAGGTTCTGGAGTGACGACCATGTACCGGAAGACGTAGCGTCGGAAGGCCTCCCACAAGGTGGACCAACGACCCGACCTTGTGAAGGCCGCAGGAATCCGCTGGATGCGGGAAGCACAGAACCGGCTGAAGTGGCGGTGTTGGGGGAGGCCTTTGTCCAGCAGTGGACATCTTTCGGCTGAAATGATGATTCCTACCTAATTTAAATATTTGTATGTTTTGTGTAGGTACCTAATTGAAATAATTTTGTCAAATCAATGTTGTTTGTTTTTGTTTTGCAATTTTTTATTGATTTCGTGTAAATTCAGATACTAATGTCTACTCAGTCTGGATATAAACAATTCCACATGGATGCCCCTCTGCAATTCGTCATGGTACAACGGTTAGGTTACAGTAACTAAAAAGGAATAGGATTCGAATGCCATTATTTCTATTTTTGATGGTAATAGTTCTAACGTAAAAAAAAAACCGGCCTAGTGCGTGTAGGATTACGCGCAATAACGGGTTCCGTAGTTGGGGTGAATTTATCCCAAAAATAAACTTAACATCGTAGTTGAAAAACATGCTCTCCCATACATCGGTATACGTTACGGTCAATTCTCCAACTGCAAATTTAAGTTGGTCGAATATTACTCGTTAACATTAAAAGCCTACTTAGCTGTGATAGTTTTCCTTTTAATTTCGTGATATATAATACTGCCATGTTTTTTAGCTGGCAGGGGGGGGACACTTGACTCTAACAAAAAATAGCACTTTAAAGCTTAATATTACGCAAACGGATCCCTGAATTGAAAAATGAATTTCACAGACCCACAATATTTTAAACGGCCTATCCAACGATACCCCACACAATGGAAAGGACGAGAAAAAAAATATCATCCCCATTTTACGTGAATAGAAAAAAGTTTTTCATGGTTTTATTTTACGACTTTTTCGGCGTGATTAATATGTATACCCCTGCCAAATTACAGCTTTCTAGTACTAAGCGTCTCTGAGCTAAGCCCACAGACGCACGGACGGACAGACAGACAGACAGACAGATGGACATGGCGAAACTATAAGGGTTCTTCGTTGACTACGGAACCCTAAAAAGATGACATCACTGACCAATGACCATGTCACTGAAATCATGAAGATAAATTGTCAAAAATAATATTGTGTGCTTTTCCATACTTTCAGCACTTTTCAAGTAGGCAAAATCATAATATACATAATGCTAAATAAATAACCTTATGCAGTTATTAGTTACTCACTACAGTGATAAGCCATATTTTTGGACACCAACATTTTTGTTGAGAAATTAACATCGACTAGGGATACTGCGTATCTGCCTATTAGTTCTAGACGTCAAATAGCATGGCTATTAGTTTTTATTATAAACTCAGACATAAGTAGTATGTCGAAGTCTGCTGTAATTAGCACCAACAATTTATTAATGTAGCTATAGCTTTAGTAATTTAAACTTGTCAGTAATTTAAACTTGTCAGTAAGACAACAGAAGGTACCAGTAACAGTGTTGTTAATCTCACCATCAACAAGGTATCTTCTAGCACTCAATTAGTTAATTGTAAAAAAGGGGTACTTAAGCAGAATTCCTTGAAATTGTTTCAGCAAAATATTCAAGGTTTTTCTTCCAAACAATTAGAAATTGAATTGTTTTTAGAAAAAAGAATGTTTGATATTATTTGTATAACTGAACATTGGTTGAAAGATTTTATCAAATGCTAATTAATTATGAGAACTACAGTGTGGGTAGCTGTTTTAACCGAAAAACAATGCTGCGTTCACTAATCTTAATTAAAAATTGTATAAACTCGTAAAGACATAGTGGAACTATCGGTTGAACATAGCATTGAATTGTCCTGTGTTGAGCTAGATAAGCATTTTATAGTGTGCGCATACAGACCCCCAAATTATCAAAACTACTCTATAATTGAGTCAGTAATGGAAGATGTTCTAACAAAATTTGCAACTGGTAATAAATCAGTAATTAGTTGTGGTGACTTTAATATTAATATTTTGGAAAATAATTCAAAAAGCAGTAGATTATTAAGCCTCTTCAAATCGTTAAATCTGTCAAATGTGTTTTTGGGACCAACGCGAATAACTACGGCTACTGCAACATGTATTTATAATGTTTTTTGTGGCTGCGACTATTTAGATAAAGCCATTGTTAATTATCTCCCTTCTGATCATAGCGGTCCAATCGTTACTTTTGAGTCCAACACGCCATTACAAAAAGTGCAGATACAAACTAGGCCAATAACATTGGGTAATATAAATAAATTTAATAGCACTTTAATTAGCAAGTTAAGTGCTCAGGGCCTAAATATGAATAATGTCAATATTTTGTATGCAGAATTATTTTCATTAGTGCAAACCGAGTTCAATAATTATTTTAAGAAGAAAACTAAAACTATTTGCCCCAAGTTTTTATTCAGTGACTGGGCAACTAAAGGTATCAGGAAGAGTAGGGAAAGATTAATTGAACTGTATGGCCTTAAGCCATATATAAACACGGAAACTCTTAGTAAGAATGTTGCTACTTTTTCTAAAACTTTTAAAAATGTCTGCAAAGCGGCTAAAGCTTCATACATTAGCAATATGGTTAAATCAGCAGACAATAAAATAAAAACAGTTTGGAAAATAAATAACAATGAAACGAACAGGAACAAAAGAAATCAGCAGACAATAAAATAAAGACAGTTTGGAAAATAATTAACAATGAAACAAACAGGAATAAAAGACATAAGTCTGATTACACACTGGAAACTTCCCACGGTCTCGTAAGCGATACATTAATGTTGCTCAGGAAATTGCAACTTTCTTTACAAATATTCCAATTAAAACTACAGAAACTTTAAATTTCTCTCCCTCACATGCTATTGATCTAGTGGAATTTCAATTTAAACATATAAACCCTGTGGTCGTTGTAAAGACATTTAGGCAACTTAAGATTAAAATTACCGCATGTCTACTAAAGTTTGTCAATCCAATAATGAGACAATTGCACCATATCTATCTTTAATATTTAATTTGTGTGTAGATCAAGGGATATTCCCAGATTTAATTATGTAAAGTTATTCCACTTTTTAAATCCGGTGACAGCAAAGACACTATTAATTATAGGCCCGTATCGGTTTTCCCGGTTTTCAGCAAGGTGTTTGAAAAAGTAATGTTAAATCAAATGCTCAATCACTTCAATCGTAATGACATCTTACACGATCAACTGTATGGTTTCACCAAAGGACGTCAAACAACTTACGCCGGTGTCACAATATTGAAACACATTTTTAACGCACGGGAAAAGGCACAAGACGCAATAGGCATCTTTTGTGACCTATCCAAGGTATTTCACTGCGTGAATCACGGAACACTGCTCTTGAAACTTGAGTATTACGGACTGGGTAAACTTGCACTTAACTAAGTAAAATCATTTTTTTACCGCAGGGCTCAATATAGGGTCCGTTCCTCTTTTTAGTATATATCAATTATTTACCTCATTTACTGAAAAACCGACCACAAATGATGTTACTTGCTGATGCCACATCACTGATTTTTTAAGTAAGCAGACATGCACAGGAGCTTGATGACGTAAATAACGCTATGCTTATGGTCCATAATTGTTTTACTGTAAATAACTTGGAATTAAATGAGAAGAAAACTAAATGCATAAGGTTCGCGTTACTGAATGTCAGAAATAGTGAATGTCACGTTGTATTGAACAAAGAGAAAGTACTAGAATTCATCGAAAAAACTGTTTTCCTGCGAATCACGCTTGACTAGCGGAGTCATCACTTAACATCACTTGCAGGGTGGCTAAGTTCAGCCGCCTATAATGTTTGAAAAATCCGCCAGTTAACAGACTTGGATACAGCGAGACTGGTCTATTTTAATTATTTTCATAGCATCATGTCTTACGGTATTTTGCTGTGGGGACGGGCTGCAGATATTGTTTCTATCTTTATTTTCCAAAAGAGGGCTATCAGAGCCATCTACAACCTCCGAAGACGCGACTCTCTAAGGGAACTGTTTAAAAAAAATAAGACCATGACGGTACCTTGCCAATATATTTATAAAAATAGTATGTATAATATGTTAAAAAATACCTAATTTGTTTCAGTAAGATAAGTGACGGGCATAATTTTAACACTAGAAATAGGAACAAATTATATCAACCACGTTTCAGATTGTCAAAAGTACACACTTCATTTACGGGGTACTGTGTGAAATGTTATAATAAAATACCACTCTATATTCTTCAAATAAATGAGAAGAAATTTAAAACATGCATTAAACGCAGAAGGTTGGATGATTATATCGTAGATTAAAATGCTTGGCCTAATGCTGGTCCTGCTCCACAACCACTTGTTAAAATTATAATTAATATTTGGAAGAGATGCTTCCCCCCTTTTTAGGGTTCCGTACCCAAAGGGCAAAACGGGAACCCTATTACTAAGGCTCCGCCGTCTGTCTGTCTGTCTGTCTGTGCGTCTGTCACCAGTCTGTATCTCATGAACCGTGATAGTTAGACAGTTGAAATTTTTACAGATGATATATTTCTGTTGCCGCTATAACAACAAATACTAAAAAACAGGATAAAATAATTATTTAAGGGGGCTCCCATACAACAAACTTGTTTTTTTTTGCATTTTTATAGATAATGGTACGCTTCGTGCGCGAGTCCGACTCACACTTGGTCGGTTTTTTTTTAATGTTCTGACATTACAATCACATCTATATATTCAACAGGTAATAATGATTTTCCTTTTGCTAGTAAAATTTTATTATCCTTTGAAATACATTGCAAACTATAGTTTTGTATAATATATAAGCATTTTTTCAATTTTGTAAATGTGAGTATTATGATACGATGTATGTTGACTTAAAAAAGCGTGGCAGTTGAGAGTATGTCATGCTCCCTTAAATGTCTCGCTGATTGTGGCGCGTGTGTTGGATCATTCGATTCCCTACAAAATTATTGAGCTGGATGGTGCTGATCCACGCGTCATGTTCGTGAACGGGCGCCGTCAGTTGAGACTGGTCTTCTCTTAACTGCGGCTTATTCGTAATCTTTTAATCTTATATTTCGTATTGTTTTTAAATAAGTAATTTATTTTTTCACATTGTTCTCACGTATAGAAGCAAAAAAAATAATGTAGCCAGGATTTTGTAATATCTTGATTTAAAAGAGTGTCCTTGGAGTTTCTTGCCCGTTCCTCTCCATAGACATCTACGTTTTGGATTTGGCAAATAGCTTCAACTTTCTGACTAACTGACCGACTCTCTGATAATTCAAAAGTGCCTGTAATAGGTTTAAATGAAATAAATGTTTTGAGTTTGAGTTAGTTAGAGCAGCGCCTGAGCAAAAGCTAGCAGCATTGCGTACCACGTCGAGGGTTCTATTCCTGCACGGTACTAAAATAAACGTATTTTCTTTCTTTTTTCTTTCAATATAGTAGGTACCTATTAATGGGCTAAATACACCTAGTAGCCAGTACTCTGAATTTGAGCCCGGTTGATGGCAATAGGGCCAATAGGTTCATCCCTTATTAAATGGAACTGGTACTTAAAACAACAGGCGAAATGTGGGTGTACTATAGCTACATCTTTGCCGATCCCTTCGGGGAACGCAGGCGTGATATTATGTGTCTTTATTCCTAGTTGTTCTGGGACTGTTTGATACCCACATCAAATATCAAATGTATGTTTAAAAAATAAAATAATTTATTGGGACTCAACACAGGAGATCACAAATTGACAAAACAAACCCAAACGATTGCGATTGGCGATTTGATAGCCAAATCCCGATTTTGCTTAGTAAATGCACCCACGATACAGGAAATTCCTAGAGCCGCTTTTCTTCTTTTTTTCCGGTCCTGGTTAAATAATAAAATGTAGAAAATAGTCTTCCTTAATCAATCACATTTCAGACTTTCAGAGTCAGTGGCGACGTAAAGGGGGGGTGGTGGTCCGGGTGCCAGGCACCAAGGGGTGACAACATGGTGACAACTGACAAACGAGTGAGTTGTTACCATGTTGTCACCATTTAAAAACTAAAGATACGGTCGTCACTGTCTCGCCAGCATTTCTTTCCAAGAAGCGGTCCAATGTATACCTTGGAGCTTCGGAAATTCATTGTAAAATGGGACTGTTCAGAGTCTAGCGCTATCTAAGATTTTTTTAAACTATTTCCGTCTTATTACAAAACATGATTTATATTTTGACATGGCCATGACCATGGAGCCAGTTTTTGTAATAAGAATGTAACTGTGATTGAAATACCGTTCTTTATACAAAACTGAAAACTTAGTTCGGTACTAAGTTGTCATTTTTGTGTTTAGGAACTTTACCATAGTCGGAATAAAGTTCGAAATTCAATAATGGCTCCATGTTTTAAACCTGGGTCTGAAGATAAACCTTGTTTTGTAATAAGGCCGTTTGTGTTTCAGTAAGGTCTAGTGAAAGAAGTTCTCAAAATTAAATTTGATAAAATCTTACATATGATCTACAGCGAGCCAAACGCGACTTTTCCATAATATCCATTTAAAAGGACAGGAAAGTGAATTTTGATAATGTCATCGAATATTTTAGCAAAATAATGTCTTGTAAGCACGTTTAGTATTATTTTGGAGGTGTTCAGTGGAAAATTGCCCCGGATGGCCAACCCATGCTACGCCGGCATTGTTCAGAGTAATAGGTACTTAGGTTAGTTAACTCATTAAATTAGTATGTCTCTGATTTTATGAACAAGTGTCTAGAAGGCGCCCCTGTTCCTGGAACAGGCAAATTCATTCCAATAACAAGATCATTATTAACAGGAAAACTAACTGCCCATTGATTTCAATGAAGACATCACTATAAATGATCCCATACATGTAATAGTACGTATATCAGTAAGGAATCATTGATAGTTTCTTTGAATACGGAGGGAAACCCAATGACTGAATGTTAAGGCTAACCCCCAAGTTAATACATAATAGCATTTAATATTATGCTACCAAGGTCTTAATTCGCTTAACTCATTACTAAAGAACGGTCAACGAAATCGGTCAGCCGGTACGTCGCCAAACCCCACAGCACTTGATAAACTTAATTCCATTTAATTTTAAACTCTATCTCTGAATGGTAAAGATCATTTGAGGAAAACGGAAGAGTATGACATAACATTGTGTTTGCATAACTGTTAGCTAGTAGTAGTACACATGCTCAAATAATTATAGGTTATAAAGTAGTCGCTTGACAGACGTCAGTTGGAACACAAGCGCATAAAATAATCGCGAAAATTTGACATTTTAAATGAAAACGTAAACCGCGAATTACGAAAAGTGATAGGAGACTAGTGATTTCTGTCATGAATCTATTTATAGTGCCAGTGTCTTGTTAAAAAATAACCTACAACCGACTTTGTTATTTTTTCTTAATTTTCGATTCAGAGAACGGATTTATTCAGCCAGTATGGACCGGCGGAAAAACGAAAGTAGTTCTAAGAGGCAGATTTTGACCGCTCTAGCAGGTGAGTACTTTTCAAGGGTGTATTATTTTAATTGTTACGGATTTTGTTTGACGCATATCTTAACTTGTTGTTATGATTGTCACGTTCGACTGACGTACAGTCGCCAGCACATCAGGATATACCAACCTGTCAAATTTCTCCAAATGATTTTAAACCTTAACCAGTTGATTTTTAAGTTCAAAATCGAATGAGGACATTTTAAGTGCTGAAAACTTGAAACTTGATGTGCTGGGGACTGTACCTACCTTTGGATGCTAATACTTGTGTACATTTGCTTACAAAGTGAGAATTAAGGCGGTCAAGTGCAGTACGGAGAGTTTGTACAGTAGTCATGATATAAATGATTACTAGCGTAGTAGGTCAATTTTATGCAGCCGGACTACACTTTAAATGCAGTTAGATGCGCTATGAATAGAATTGCATAGTAACAGCTAAGTCACAGTACAATTTCATGAATTAAATCAAACTAGAGTTGAAATTAATATAAATTTATGTATGGGTGCCTTGCATCATCATCTGCCTAGCGCTATCCCAACTACAACATGTCCCAAAATTAACGCACAACCTCTTAAGGGGTCATTGTACTCATCATTATGAACAACTCTTACTATGGGACCAAACCTGAAATCGCGAAAATCTGCTGTCCATACCTACATTTAAGTTCTCATAACTCGTCAAAACTCGACTTGCGTAGGCCTGTCACATAGCCCACATGCAACGCGACTTAAGTAAATAAATGTTCAGAAGAATATTTATTTAATAATCTTTACGACAGATGAGGAGCAACATGCTTGCGATTTAAAAAACCGAGCAATCACAAAACAGGCGATCAAGAATGCCCTGCAAAGAAATTAGCTGAGACAAGATACATAAATTCTATAGATTATACTGAGGTCGCGTTATAGCGACAAAGTTACCTTTAAGTCTTTATTAATTAATGTATTTTGTATTTAATAACTAGTATTATTAACTAATATTGCCCTTTACACATAAAAATAGTTTTAGGTTTTACAATTCGTTCGCAAACATGCAATCTTTACTTTTTTTTGACATGGCAAAATTGTCTGTACTTATGTTTAAAGTAAATGCGACCTTGTTAAAAATGTTACATTGCAAAAATCATAATAGAACATGGTTGCAAAAATGTCTTACGATGATGCAAAAAAGCAGCATACTATTTTTCTAAATTTGAATAAAAACATAGTAGTTACATCAGTTACAATTTTTTGCAACACTTATGTAAGTATAAGCACTTGAGTGAGATACCTGAGATACAGGTTTATTCCTAGTTCAGGTAGAATCCAATTGTTATTCACCTTAACTTCTAGTCTTAAGGCCCTAGTTTTGTAAATATTTATGTAAATCAATTATTTCAATAAACAATTTAATTTTTTTTTTTTTCTCATTTAATTTCAATTATGATTAATTATGGAGAATCTGTGGTCGCCGAGAAGTAGTGGTGGCCCAATGGTAAAGGCCGCGGCTTACGAGTTGTACACACGGCTACACATCAAGCTATACGTTTCCAGTTTACGCTGACTTCTCATTGTAAGGAAATCCTATACAATGCGAGATCAGCTTATACTGGAAATCTATAGCTTGATCTGTAGCCGTGCGTACGTCGTAGGTTCGAATCCAGACAAGCGCTTTACTGTGTAAATTATTTCATCACCACTGCTCTCAAAACGGTGACGCAAAACTTCGTGAAGAAACTGGCATATCGCCACGCCCCGCGTGGTGGATTACGGCCCACACCCTCTCCCCGAGAGAAGGTCTGTGTCCCAGCAGTGGGAACATTATAGGCTGATTATACAACATTAGTTTTTGTTTATACTAAACCCGAAAACGGGTCATTGTACTCATCATTTTGAAAACATTTTTCTATGGGACCAACCTTAAAATCGTGAAAAAAAAATCAGCTGTTCCCTACAATCATTTGCGACTGCGTTGCTTCTGAGGAGAGTGAGGGGCAGTCAAAACAGCATCCTGAAAACTGTAGCCGAGAGCTTCGGCTCTCCGATTATACATCAGTTTGTGCGGAGGTTGATTGTTACTGACCAATGCCTGCCAGGGTTACGAGTCTGTCCGAAAGGGATATCGTGGCCCTGGCACACAGGCATTTGAAGGAACACGGTGGGTTTTAGTCAGTAAAAGTCTGACACTCCCTCCCGCTCCGCCCAGAGCGGGAGAAGTTATTTGATGATTTCCCACCCAAAAAAAAAAAAAGGTATATTACGGTCACTGCATGAGCGCAACATTCAACAGTTCTTCTCCAACTAAACAACTACAACAGTACTCGACTATTCCTGATCGATCTATTACACATACAATGTTGCAGTTGACACGTTGGTATCTATGTACGAAGGTTGACACATGATGCGTGTAGGCCTTCCATGGTTTCCCATCGTGATAAACAAATCGATGCACACACAACAATATCTAAGGTATCAGGCAGAATCTTAGGCTGGTAGCACACCTCCGCTGCGAAACCATAGCAGCGAAACCGCAGTAGTTCAATTGTACTGGTTCGCGTCATGTGCCGCTACTCGAATCGGATGCGAGTAGCGGCACATGACGCGAACCAGTACAATTGAACTACTGCGGTTTTGCTGCTATGGTTTCGCGGCGGAGGTATGCTATCAGCGTGAATCCAGCATCACAAAAAAATATCGTCGTAGGTAAGTAAGTATAGGCAAATAATCAGAATCCAGGCAAGCACTAGTCACACAGGAAACTGTAAATCTCAGTGCCCATCAACAGAAGCAGTCGCTATAGTAGAAAATCACGAAAAATCAATGCAAAATACAAAACAATGAATTATCAGTACTTGACACTTTGTCAGTAGGCCGGTTGACAAATGAAATGTCATGTTTTTTTTTGTTGGCGTTGTTGCCCTATACTCGAATTGTACTGCGATTTCATTTATGTATTAAAAATTATGACCGCTGTATTCTTAGCACAAACATTTATTTTTATTTTCTCATTTTTATTCTGATGCAAATATGTATTTCTTAAGTATATTAATGCAATACGTAAAGCAAAGCATTTCTATATCTTGATCTACCAAGATTTTTATTACATGGCAACAACAAGTCAAGAAGTCAAACCAGAAAAAGAAAACTACGCCATGATTATTTTTTATTTTTTTATCATCACTAAACTCACAGACTAAACTATTCAATTATGTTTTCAATTATGACGACTTTTTTCCCAGACTTCAATAGGCTATATAATACGGTTGATTTGATAAAACTTTGTAAAATATTTCGTCGGTATCTATCACGCGGTGACATAATTATGTAGACGATCAATAATTCCATCAACAATTTCCTCGCCCATGTTCTTTCAATAGTTCATACAAAATTTCCATAGAATAAGCCCGTTCCATATTTCCGAATTTTCCCGGCAACTTTTAAAAATTTTCTTTCCATATATCCGGAAAATTTTAAAATAAAAATTGATCAAATCAGTCCAGCCGTTCTGATGTGATGCGCACCAACGAACAGCATTTTTTTTATATACAACATTAGTTTTTGTTTATCCTAAACCTCTTAAGGGGTCATTGTACTCATCATTATGAACAACTTTTACTATGGGACCAAAGTTGAAATCGCGAAAAAAATATCAGCTGTTCCCTACATTTTGACGAGTTCAGCGAACTTAAATGTAGGGAACAGCTGATTTTTTTTTCGCGATTTCAAGGTTGGTAAGGTTAAGGTTTTAAAGATAATTTAATTATTGATCTTTTAGTATACGCGTTTTAATAAAATACCGTTTGTTTTGTGTATAATAAATTAATAATGCGTCAATTTGGGGACAGCGCTCCTTGATGGGCGAGTCCTATTACTGGCTGAACGTACGATGCGTTGCGTGAGCTCAGTACAGAACACGCAAGCTAACCACTCAAGGTCACTGTCATAAATCTGCGTCTTAACAATAGACGGGACATAGCGAACAAATTCGTAATCTGATACATTTGTCCTATTGGGCAAAATTCGCTCAGTCTAGCTAGTGTAGTACGTCTGCTTATCAAGTCGCAATTCGCATTCGTGGCCACAAAAAGAAAATTATTTTCGAAGTATAATTAGAATAGTTTCATCACCTTTGCGCTCTCAAAAATATAGCTTAAATATTAGCTTTTTTATTTCGCCTTTGATTTACTTAATGAAGATATTGTGTTGTTGGATATTGTTATTGTGTGTTGTTTTGTGTTGTTGTGTGTATATCTTATTGTGTAAAAGTGTAACGTACTCCAACTTTTACTTAATTTTGCTATATTTCGCTACATCTAGCGTAATATAGCAAAATTTAATAAAAGTTTGAGACATGGGTTCACAATTTTTCTATGACATTACTTCTGATGGCCGAGAGGCTCAGAGATTTAAGATAGATACTCTATAAGTCTATAGTATGTATCTTAAATCTACTATACCTCTATAGATACACTATGGACTAGACTATATCTCTATAGATATAGTATCTATAATTATCTTAAATCTCTTTGACTATAAGATACAGCAATTCAACACGTCAAGTGTGCGCGTTAATTTATAACGCGAAGGTATTATCGTGGACGTTCATAAAACGTATGGAAATACCTGCAGGTTACAACGTTCTTTTTTGATTTTACATACTTCCTTGACCATAATCTTTTCATTATTTATGGGTGCTATCACAAAAAAAAAGTTTTTCGTCAATTTCTTATCTAATTGTGAGAAAGCTTGAAATAATTGAAACATTAAGTCTGTGTAACTATGAAAGTACAGTTTTCGTGGTGATAAACCATTCGTGTCGGTCTCAGCACCTGTGAATAGTTTCATCACTTTTGCGCTCTCGAAAATATAGCTTATTTCGCCGTTGATTTACTTAATGAACATATTGTATATCATAAAATAAAATTTTGATTTTATCACCCGGATAGCTGAAGCCCAGTGTGTGATTTTTAAATTTCTTGATAAGGTTTGTTAAATAACAGTTTAAAGGCATGAGGAACAGGGTGTAAAGTTCACTCATCCTCCATAGAAAAGGGCGGATCCTCCGACCAGACGGGTGTTGCGTCTGGTGGGCCACTGCCCAACGATTGATGTCGGGATGTTGTATATATGTTAGTCGCGCGGTAAACTCTGCTTGCGCGATGCAAGATTTTGCGTGACGTCAGTGTGTCGCGTTGTTGATGCCGCTACATCACTCCCCTCCGGAGACCGGAGGTCGATAGTGGGCTGAGTCGTGTATCTTGCGATACTTGCCAGTGCCAGTAGAGGGTTCCAGTGAGTCGGAACTTGGTGCCGCATAGTTCTCGGTGAGTCGGAACTGTCTGCGGTGATTCCCCAGTGAGTCGGGGTGGCGCTGCGTTATGCTCCAGTGAGTCCGATGTGGTACAGCGCCGGGTTGAAGCTGACTGCTGGCGTTGACCACGAGAGGTATCATGTTCTCTGCTTGCGCGATGCAGGATTTTGCGTGACGTCAGTGTATCGCGTTGTTGATGCCGCTACAATAGGAAAAAAACATTACAGTGTTCTAAAAAAATATAGGTTTTCTCAACATTATTTTCTGAGACTATTTGTAACATTTTGATATTTCTTTTTGCTACCTTTTTAACGAGTTGAACATGTCTGCTTACATAAAATTCATATTTTAAAAAACTAAATTTATTTTATATATTGAAGAAAAATGTTCCTAAATTCCACACCATATCGTCAATTTTGTGTGAAGAGGCAACGGAAACTATTTTTTACAATATTATGAACCAACATTTTCGAATAAAAAATTGAAAGAATTATCACATTTCGAACAAAAAGTTTAAATTTTTGTCAGACTAAAAGTATAAATTTTTGTCAAGTTGCGCCATAAATAACTGAAATGTGCTTAAGTACTACACACACCTCTGTCAAACCATTTGGGGAAAACTGGCGTGATGTTTTGTAATAATAATAATATTTTATTACTTATGAGAGTGATTACAAATTCTGTGTGAAGTCACTGACACTTGCAATGCCAGTGCTATCGTGTATTACAAGAGCCAGTACCCTGTCCCGGGAGGAAATTCTATTAAATACTTATATGCAGTAAGATTAACAAAGGAGAAATAAAAAAAACGAGTGTACTTTAGACCACACTACTGAAGTAAAACTTACAAATAGTAATACTAATTATACTGACTTACTTACAACAATAGGCCTGCACTGTGTCTTAGTTATATGAAACGTAACTGGCTAAGAGAGAAAAGAAATGTGTGCTCGCACCTCTCTCATGCCACCACAGTAATATACGAAACGTATATTCTCTTTCTATCTTTCTCTCTCTCTTTCTATCTTCACTTCCTTATATCTCCCTCTCAACTTCCATTCGCTCGCTTCCGTAACGCTGTCATCACGCATTCACCAGCTTACTCCCCAAGTCAAGCGTGCGTTAAGAAGTAAAACAGAAATCACCGTTCGCTAGCAAAAGAAGTTTTACTTCGAAAAAGCTGCGGTCTTGTGAGTGTATAAACAGCCAGTGTGAATTTAAAAAAATACCTATTAATCGGGATGGCCCGCAGCGGTGACGCGGTGTGTTCCATGTTTAAAATTTAAACAACTTCCATTCGCCTCTTTCCGTAACGCTCACGTTACGCATTCACCAGCTTACTCCCCAAGTCACGCGTGTGTAAAGAAGTTTTACTTCAATAATGGTTAGAAAAGGCCTGTAATGGTGATTGTGTGTCGGTGGCAAAAAATTAAAATACAGATCCAACGACACCGACTTCCGAAATTAAAGTTATTTTTCACTTTGTAGTGTTTTTTTGTAAGTAAGTGATTTTTTTTTACAAAAAGTTTTTTATTTTTCACTTTTTAGTGGGTCTGTTTTTAATTTATCTAAGTTACAATAGCCTAAAGTCAACTGCTCATCACATTTTACAAAATATTGCTTTTCCTGATGCTGGGAGGTTAATTGTTGAGGAGTTTTCCTGGTAAGAACCAGGAGAACTGCCACTCACCATATGCATTGTGACGGGCAAAAATTGCTTAGCAACCATATTTAAGCACCTAATCAAATCGCAACCCATTAATTACTTATTATTATGGGTCTCCCTCATCAGTTCCACTTCACCAAATGGTGATTTTCGGGAGCAAATGCACGAGTTACTTTAAAAAATACCCAAATCGCTATAAGTTTGCCTATAAAATTCGAGGGTTTCCCTCGATTTTCATGAGATCCCCTCATCAGATTCTGATTTGGTGGCAATGGGGCCACCTCGGGAGCATACCCTTTCAAACAAAAAATAATTTTCATCGGTCCTTAATTGACGGAGATATCGGCCGAACATTATAACCTCCTCCTTTTTGGAAGTCTATTAAAAAACGAAAAAAATTCAGAAAAAATCATTTCAAATGTCAAATTATTCTCGGGGATTTAAAACGAATTATAGTTTGTAAATCAGCGTAATCCGTCTTTTAAGCGGGAAACCTCAAATGAGCGTGATTTATTAATAATACGGGTCTGAGTTATTTGCACGCAGATATGCCATTCGCTTGCATATCGTAATGTTTGGTTCATTAACTTTTTATCTACATATAACAACAAATAGGTAATAATAATGATTTGTAGTTTATTTACGACGATTACCAGCTAATTGCGTAAAACACAATCAATTACAATGTACCTACGAGTATATTGCTAATCCATTGCTTCATATGTTCTAAAAATTTGTCTGCTCGACAACGTAAATTATACCACAATGAAGGTTGTTAAACTGTCAAAATGAAACCCATAGCACTGATAGTGTGTTACACAATTACCCAGCAGGATAAGCTACGCTACCCACTGACCGTTTTCCGGATGGGGGATCATTCTCCACTCTCAACCGATCTGAGGGCCTATGACAAATGGCATTCGCTTCGGAGCGATATTATTTCTACAATCACTATCGTTATTTTACTTTTTGACAATCGTTACCACTAGTTTTCGATTCGAATTCCTTCATACGAATCGAAAACTAGCGATAACGTTTGTCAAAAAGTGCCACTTGGTTACGCATCTCTATGGAAGTTATCGTTCGACACTGGCGATTCGTTGCTTGGAATCGAATGATGATAACATTGTCTAGCTAATTTCTATTCGTTGACCTATGATCACGTGACATTTCGATAGATTATGTCAACCCCATACATTTTGTGGGTTTTGTACTAGCTTTATCGCTAAACGATTGTTACTTGGTCTAGGCCCTCTGTGCCTCTAACGCCAAGTTTCTGGACCGAAAATTATGGACGCGACAAAATTAAACCCAAGTGAAGCGATGCGATTCAATCAACTCAGCCTATAGCAGTCCACTGCTGGACATAGGCTTCTCCCAGGCTGTGCCACAATACCCTGTCTTCCGCCTTCCGCATCCAGTCTGTCCCAGCCACCTTTAAGGTCGTCGGTCCATCTAGCTGGGGGGCGTCCCACACTACGCTTGACGATACGCGGTCTCCAATCCAGGCGGCCTAAACCGAAGCGATAATCCGAAGTATCGGCCGAATGTTCGGCTGTTTTCTGACTTCCAAAGTTTCCTTATTTGTCTTTGAATCCTTACCCGAGTTCAGGTAACGTTTTTGACTTTGAAATATCTCTTTGACCGTCGTTTTTTTTTCTTTCGTCGTAGTCAGTCATAGTCAGCCATAGTCAAGGAACGGCCGAACATTCGGCCGATACTTCGGATTTATCTTCTGAGTAGACCCCTGGACTCGAGTGATGCGATTGGCTTTTGATAAATCATTCAGCCACTCACAGCAGTTTACGTGCGTACATTAATTTTGCGATAACTTTCGTTCTTGAAACTCGCTGTAAGTCTGACGGTCACACCTTGGTCATAGGTACCTATAACAATATCTAATCATCACAACATACAGTCCACAACCACAGTCCAGTCCTATTTCTTCCCGTGGGTGTCGTAAAAGGCGACTAAGGGACCTACTAGAGAATGGGCAGCAGCGTTCTCTATCCATTTTAACACCACACGGAAAAAAATTATACTTTCGCAGAAGAATATTCTTAAATATATTGTTTATTTATAAGTAAATATATTATCTTAATATTAGAATATATTATTGACTTGAGAAACACGTATTACTTAGACGAAGAAAATAATATTCTTGATTTATATTCTCAAACTACTAACAGTGTATTCCCGTTGCCCCCGTTTGCCATATCCCCATCACGGGGACAGCGGGACGTGATTAAATTTATTTCCCGTTGTCTCCCTAACGTACGAAGTAAACCTTTTTTAAATCGAAACAGCTAGGTTAGGTTAGAACTGTGACCACACGACACGACCAGAAACATATTTTTGAATGTAAAACCAAACCACGGGGACAACGGGAAGTATTTTTAACCGACTTCCAAAAAGGAGGAAGTTATATGTTTTTTTTTTTTTTTTCATGTTTGTTCAGCGTTACCTCCGTCAGTTACGGTCCGATTTTAAAAATTTAATTTTTTTTGAAAGGGTATGCTCCCGAAGTGGTCCCATTGCCACCAAATCAGAATCTGATGAAGGGATCTTATGGAAATCGAGGGGAACCCTCGAATTTTATAGGCAAACCTATAACGATTTGAGTATTTTTTATAGTAACTCGTGCATTTGCTCCCGAAAATCACCATTTGGTGAAGTGGAACTGATGATGGGGACCACAGATGGCCACCGGAACAACATAATAATAAGTATTTAACGGGTTGCGATTAGATTAGGTACTTTAATATGGTTGCTAAGCAATTTATGCTCGTCACATTGCATATGGTGAGTGGCAGTTCTCCTGGTTCTTACCAGGAGAACTCCTCAACAATTAACGTCCCAGCATCGGGAAAAGCAATTTTTTGTAAAAGGTGATGAGCAGTTGATTTTAGCCTATTGTAACTTAGATACTCGTACATTAAAAACTGACCCACTAAAAAGTGAAAAATAAAAACTTTTTGTAACAAAAATTGAACGGCTTCTAAAAAAACACTACAAAGTGAAAAATAACTTTAATTTCGGAAGTCGGTGGCAAAAAACTAAAATACAGATCCAAAGACACCGACTTCCGAAATTAAAGTAATTTTTCACTTTGTAGTGTTTTTTTGGAAGTCGGTTATTTTTTTTTTACAATAAGTTTTTTAATATTTAATTGAAGAACCGCTGTCCCCGTAGGACGGGGACACGGCGTACGGGGACAACGGGAATACACGCTACTAACATACTGCGATCGCCAACCCGGCACCCAAGCGCGGCGATTATGGCAAACCCTTTGGAGGCGGCCTATATCCAGCAGTGGACGTCTTTCGGCTGAAATGATGATGATATTGACAATAGACAGTCAAAACCTTTTAAAGGTATGAGGAACAGGGTGTAGTTCACTCATCCTCCATAGAAAAGGGAGAATCTTCCGACCAGACGGGTGAGTCTGGTGGGCAACTGCCCGACGGTGGATGTCGTATATATGCTAGTTGCGCGGTAAACTCTGCTTGCGCGATGCAGGATTTTGCGTGACTTCAGTGTCATGCGTAGTTCGCATGTGGCGATTTAGATGCCGTCACTTGCACAAGATGACTATCTTGTGTAAAATACTGAAATAGCCTGAAAAACATTAAAGACAATTAAGACCTCAACATGGGTCAATGCTAGAATAATAAAATGTTCAATGACGACCTGCCATTAACACTCGTAAACATTAACATCTAAACAGCGACCTCCAAATAGACATATAGACCCTGGAAAAATTATGTAACCTAAACGAACGTAATTCCCCGAAGGGTTATAGGCAGAGGTGTACCTTAGCATTATTGGATATCCTGCCAGGGTTACGAGTCTGTCCGAAAGGGATGTGTTTTTTTGGATGTCGGTTATTTTTTTTTTGTTAAAAGTTTTTTATTTTTCACTTTTTAGTTTTAATTTTTCTAAGTTACAATAGCCTAATGTTAACTGCTCATCACCTTTTACAAAATATTGCTTTTACCGATGCTGAGACGTTGATTGTTGAGGAGTTCTCCTGGTCAGAACCAGGAGAACTTCCACTCACTATAATATATGAATAGTGACGAGCATAAACTGCTTAGCAACCACATTAAAGTACCTAATCGAATCGCAACCCGTTAAATACTTATTATTATATTGTTCCGGTGGCCATCTGTGGTCTCCATCATAAGTTCCACTTCACCAAATGGTGCTATCCGAGTACAAATGCATGAGTTACTATAAAAAATACCCAAATCGCTATAGGTCTGCCTATAAAATTCGAGGGTTGCCCTCGATTTCTATGGGATCCTTTCATCAGATTCTAATTAGGTGGCAATGGGACCACCTCGGGAGCATACCCTTTCAAACAAAAAAAGAATTTTCAAAATCGTTCCACGATTGACGGAGTTATCGGTGAAAAACATAAAAAAAAAAAAAAAAAAACAAGCAAACATACAGGCGAACATATAACCTCCTTTTTGGAAGTCGGTTAAAAATGAATGTTCTTGAGTACTTTTGTCAAGTGAAAATTGCCTGTGAAATATATATTTGTTACGATCTATTTCTCCCTGTCGTTTCTTTTGTCCCTTTTATCTGACATTAAATTTACTTCATAACCACGTCATATACACAAAGTTTCTATATCCAATAAGCATGTACAGACGCCAGCACATCAAGCTACTACAATCTGTCAAATTTCTTTAATAGATTTTCAACTATATCCCTACAGTATAAGGTTCAAGGTTGATTGGGAAAATTTGACAGTTTCGGATAGCTTGACCTGCTGGCGTCTGTACACCAATATTTCGCCAATTATAGGGGACGAGTCTGTCGCCATCAACCGGGCACAAGACCTCCAGACTCCGGGCTGCCACTGACAAATTGCTGATAGAAAAACTCAATAACACTTTGCCCGACCTGGAAACTGAACCCAGGACCCCGCGCTCAGCCGTCGTGCCTTGTATAGTGGGTGGTACCTACCTATCCGGATGCATTAAAAGAGGAGTTAAACGTTTGTTTGCGAAATAATTATTTATAAATATTTATAAATTTAATATTAATAATCAAAATAATATTTTTAATTTATTATTTAAAAATAATTATTTCCAGAAACAAACCGAAGTCTTTAGCACATTTTTAACATCAACATTATCAGTCATCACTGTTGCATTATTACATTATCAGAATAAATAAACAATTTAGGTACGACTTATTTACATCAACGCTAAGTATACAGAAAATATTTAGGTATTTCATGAAACTCGAAATAGGTGCAAAGTTCATGTAATATTTTCAGTTATTACGTAGATTGTAATAGGTACAGTGGATTTCCTAGTAATTTATCTTGACTAAAATAATACTTGGACAGTTCTGCTGAAAACGGTTAACATTGTTAGGAATTTTGTTTATAACTACTGAAAATAACACTCTATTAAGTTATGTATACAAAATCACGGTAAATTGATGCAAGTAGATGCTAAATTTAGTGTCAATATTTAGTAAACATACAGTTAAACATGTCCCCAAACATTAAACAACATCAACGAACATCTTGTTGAATGTTTGGGGACATGTTTAACTATATTATTACTAAATATTGATAACAGATTTAGCATCTACCTACTTGCATCAATTTACCGAAATTTGGTACCTTTGAGTAAGATTTGGGACACCTGTAGCCTGTGCTTTGAATTACAGCATTGTAAGTAACTTTTTTTAATAGATGGGACTTAATCATGCCGATATGTGAGTGTTCACTTTACTAGTGGTGCATAATATTCCCAGTCCTTTGAATTACAGGAATAAGTAACTTTTTTTATTAGATGGGACTTATTCATGCCGATATGTGGGTGTTCACTGTACTATAAGTGCATTATGTTTCCAGTCCTTTGAATTACAGCAATACGTAACTTTTTTTATTAGATGGGACTTAATTTTGCCAATATGTGGGTGTTCACTGTACTATAGATGCATAATGTTCCCAGTCCTTTGAATTACAGCAATAAGTAACTTTTTTTATTATATGGGACCTAATCATGCCGATATGTGGGTGTTCAGTGTACTATAGGTGCATAATGTTCCCAGTCCTTTGATTTACAGCATTAAGTAACTTTTTTTATTAGATGGGACCTAATCATGCCGTTATGTTGCTTGCTTTCTCTCTCGCACTTGCAGTTACAACCCTACGAACGGTGGCCATTTTAAGTACTCGTTTTTTGTCGGTATAGCAAGTCCATAGGTTTATTGTCATAATACAGTGGTACGGAAGTCAATGTAAAATATATCAATATCATGTACAGTCTCTCGTGTCTCCATTCTGTCTTTATGCACTAATTCCTAAAGATAATTCCCTTTGCTCCCTTTCAGCAACCATCCCAACCTTCACATATGGCATCCAGATCGGCTGGCTGTCCCCCATGGGCCCACTCCTCAAGTCTGCTGCCACGCCTGCGCAGGAGCCACTCACAGACAACGACATCTCGTGGATGGCAGCGGCACTACCTCTGGCTGCTATATGTGGGATACCCTTCTTCAGTTACTCGTCAGATCGATTCGGCAGGAAGATCTGCGTGATTCTTGTGTCTTTGCTTTCATGTGTAAGTATTTTGAACAAATGTTTATAACTGTCCTTTTCGTCAATGTTACGTCATCCCTTTGGTACTAAGGAACAAAAAACCCGAGGATGCAAGGAAATAGGGAACGTGCGTATTTACGCGACCAGGTTTTTGTACCAGGTATTTACTTGCAAGTACGCCAACCCGTAATACTCGCAAGACTTCAAAGTATTTTACTAGTCACTCTCCGTTGACGGTCGACGCGATTCTGCCATTATTCATATTTAGTTACGGATCAATGTTCTATGCAAGTATTTTTACTTTTAAGGTTTGGAAGTATTTTTTTAGTACAAGCGATTGTGCTCTTTATTTATATAAACTTACGGATCAATGTTCTATACAAGTATTTTACTTCCAACAAGTCTTGGAAGTTGGCCGTATTCTTTTTAGCATACGCGATTGTGTACTCCTTATTTGTATGAAATTACGTATCAATTTTCCATGCTGAAAGAAAATACTCGGAAGTACTTCGAGCCCTGGTTTTGGCACTGGTGTCTAAAGGTGGACTCCCTGGAAGCCTGGTACTCGATTTTGCAATTACGACCCATGTCTACAAGGACATAAAGGAACTCTATCTCAGCAGCCTATGCTGCAACACTAAAAAAGCTGCAGCGCATGTGCAATACAACTCTGCCATATGTTGTTGTTACACACTCCGGCCGTCGAGAGAATGCATTCCTGACACTATTAGTTGGACAACTGCTAGTAACTATAAGGATCAAATTCGCAAAACACATATTCGTTAATATGAAACTGACAGATGGGGGAGGACTATATAGATTCCCACCATACCAATACAAATTGCTTATTTAAATTCCGCCAAGCAGCATCCACCCAACTGCTTTTCACCAACCCCTCTGCACAAGCTTGGTGATTATGGCACAGCATGGAATTAGTAAGTACTTTATAATAGCATACAATTAGTGTAGGTACTCATGGAATTAGTAAGTACTATATAGATTGTAAGTAAAGGGGGTGGAATTTCGACCATTATTCGAATTTAAAATATTTCAGTATTTAGCTTTTTTTAAATTTTGAGGTTATTTTCTGTCGGTGCTCAGTTGCTTACCAAGCTGAGATGTCAAATGTTACATATCATAAGCGACTACTGTAGGTAAGGCTCGCTATTTTAATTTTTTTTTCGTTGTTGGGATTTATTTGATAATTTTAAAATACTCCTATGCATTAATATTGCCAAAGTTTTGATTTATTGTCGCCTCCAAATTGTATGAAATGAAATGAAATGAAATCGTTTATTCTGTAAATAGGATATTAAAATCACTTTTACACGTCATATTATTATAAAAAATGAAAAAATATATTTGGCCACTTTAGCTACAAGGATGTTTTTATGCATATTCAAACTGTTTTTCCATAATATTCAACCAAAACAGCTAAAGCGCCCAATCTTTGCAGATATTGTGTCAAAGTAAATAAGTACTTATGCATACATATATCTTAAGACTTCTTACGTGCAAAGGAGTTAAAAGATAATATTTATTTTACATACTAATTAATATTGTGTGTATGTACTTACATTCAACAAACTTGATGATATGGATTAGGTTGCTTGGAAGGTCACATTCTTGGAGGCTAATGCATGTTTCTAGTAATTAACATAATTAAGGAATTAGTTAAATGGTACCTAGGTAGAGGTACCTCATGTATTAAGGTGACGATAACCGACTTTTAATGATTTTATACTGAAGATCACGTCTAAACGAGTAGTGTTAATGATTTGAAAAAAATATATGTTAAATTAGAGCATTTTTTCAATAACTTAATATGTGAATACTTTAGATTATTTTTATATTACATAGTGAAATTAATTTGTAAAGTTATGTCTGACCCGGTTAAAAAACGCAAAATCTACCAAGCGTATTTTTCTGAAACCTTCACCAATTTAAAGATAATTTATTTATTGATCTTTTAGTATACGCGTTTTATTAAAATATCTTTTGTTTTGTGTATAATAAATTAATAATGCGTCAAGTTGGGGACAGCGCTCCTTGATGAGCGAGTCCTATTACTGGCTGAACGTACGACGCGTTGCGTGAGCTCAGTACAGAACACGCAAGCTAACTACTCAAGGTCACTGGCATATATCTGAGTCTTAAATTAGGCTAAATTAGTCTGCTGTGCCCGTTAGCTGCAAACACCGTTAAAGTGAAATCAGAAAAGGTCAAGGTTGACTGGTAGAAAATGCCTATAGCATTAAGTCCGCCTCTGTACATTTGTGTGCTTAAAGTACTTATTAAATAAATAATAAACGGTCTAAAATTGTGATAGTGACCCGTTAGCCAGAAAGTCTTTAAAATCTTTGAAATATCGCCTACTAGAATGCTACTCAGCTACGCAGGAATCCGCTGGATGCGGCAAGCACAGAACCGGTCGAAGTGGCGGTGCTTGGGAGAGGCCTAGTCCAGCAGTGAACGTCTTTCGGTTGAAAAACTTTCAGATGATAATGTGAATGCTACTTTATACGGTCATGCTCCCATATGGACATCAAACCTTCACATCACGCGAGTTGATCAACTTAGGGCCGTATTTCATAGTGATGGATTAATTAGCATTCGCATTCATTGTTAGCGTGTGAATGATCATTTAGCATCTAGCAAATTAAATGTAGTCGCGAAATTCTGTGAAATGCGAAGCGATGTATTTTTCTAAATAGTCAGAGCGTCGCGCAATCGCGCATGCGCGTGCAGCGCGGTAGCGTGGTGCTATAAATATACGAGTATTTCATTATCTGCGAGTCGGCGAGTAAACTCAACGCGAACGTGATTTTTAATTCGTTTAATATAACAAAATTGACATACTTCATTATTATCAATTATCGTCATTAGCAAATAGCTTAGCAATAGCAATTAACACGCTAAGACTCAAGAGTTCACCCGCTAATGAAATTAATTCGAAATCGCATTAATTGCCATTACTAGTATTTCAGAACCTTACTCAAAAAAATAAAATAAATAAAAATGTTTATTTCAATTACAAAGGACATTTCTAAACATGTTATTGGAGATAACCTTTTAAGCAAGAAATTGCTTGTGTTAGGAGACTCCGCGCTTCCACTTATCATTATCTTATGCAATTGAAATGTAGACCATGTATGCAAAACTAAAAATAAAAGGCAAGACTCAAGAATTACTTAAAACTAGTTTCAGCCAATCAAATGGCTTTAAAGCATTTGAGTTATAGGTTCTTTAGTACGGGCCCTAGTCCAGAAATGCATAAGTTACATATACCACCACATTCCGAAGGATTTTGAGTGAAATTCCCAATCCATTGCTATATATGTTCGAAATATTCGTCTACTCGTCAACATAAAATAGCGCAATGAATGTTGTTGAATTGAATTGAAAATGAAAGCTATTGCCGTTCTAAGTGTGTGTAATTACCACGCAGTTTGCATGCATTTATTTATTTTAACTTTAATTAACACGGATAAACCAATGGGGCCGACAACTGTCAAAGTGGCGCTAGTAGCACAAAGACCAATAACAAAGCAGTTTTTGTAAGGAATTAGTAGTGAATTCATAATTAGAGACAATTATTGAGGAAACGCCTAGATGTTGTGTACCAAATTGTGAAGAAACTGGAAGCCACCAGTTTCCTCGAGATGAGAAACTTAAAAATTACTATTTTAAGTTTGACTAGGTCTTCAATAACTATTTCCTTTCATTTGTATGAAACCAAATACCTACATCGGCTGGATCACATAACTTATAATGTAAGAAATTTTATTGAACTTTTTTAATGCAATTTAAAACTATTCTAAATCGGAAAATTGTCAAGAAATCAACGCAAATAAGAAATCCTAAGCGTGTAAATGATTATCTCACTTAATGACAAGGGTTCGTACAGTAGTGACGCCATCTGAGATCAGCTTTCACTTGCCGGCCCCATTACGTTAATTAAAGGCACATACACATAGAAACGAAAATATAAAATTTTAAAATTCTGTTAAAAACATAAAAACAACATAACATAAAAAAAAAACAAAAAGTACTTAAAAAATAAATAAAAAAACTTTCATGAATCCCTCTCACAGTATCTCAGGCATGCCAATAAAATCTTCGTCCATTCATCCGCAAACAGATCGTTTGTTGGATTAGAATCCAAGAGATCATTAAGTGCGACCAGAGTGCGAGGTACTGGGGACTTAGCACGCGAAACGGTGCGACATGGAGGCACAGCAAACAGCCTGTGGTTTCTGTCGCGGCAGTAATTGTCTGGGAGAAAGAAACGAGCCAGCACAACATGCAGGTCAGGTGCGTCAATAGTGCCACGGAGCGTCTTGCAGGCTATCTTGAGCTTATCTCGTGCTCGCCTTACCTCTAATGAGTTATATCCCTATGCATAACAACGACTCACATTCTTACGCCATCCTTAATAAGTAAGACCTATTCTAATACCACTTGTACTTGAAGATTTACCTACCTATAAATCCTATAGCAATTCCTTAAATACCTTTTTCTCAAACATGCATGGAAATATTGTCATTATTTTCGAAAAAAGAACTCGCGAAGTATCGAATTTACGGTCAAAGAAAATCAAATCCATTGCAGGAGCGTTTTTTTAATTTGGAAAATTACAACGCTCCAGCAATGTTGTATGAAACGGCGTGCTGACTCTTTTCTCAAAATCCTTGGAAATTCGAGCATTATTTTGACAACCTTCTTCGAGATAAATCGAAATTGCTGTACTGGCCAAATATATGCGAGAAGCGGTTACCAAAAGTTGTATGAATATCCTTGTGACGTGGTTTAGGAGCCAAATAAATTACATAGTAAACTCTTAACTATCGTGTAATTTAAAAATGGAACGATCTTTTACTCCGAAACATGGCCACCAAGGTAACTTATCAAAGGTTTTATTTAAATTTCGAACTGGCTTGCAACTAGAAAGCTGTATATTGAAAACAAATGAACACATTGGCGCATGAAAAATTATCGTTGTTCGTCATTGAATCTGGAATTTATAAATAATTTACCTTCCCTGCATTCTTTAGAGAAAAGCACTATATATGCCTCGGCGGAAATGGGTGTGCGTTACGATTGCTCCGCCAAGTTACCCAAACAGAAAAAAACTTCGCCAAAAAAATTTTCGAAATTTGTCAAAATAGAAGGGAACAAACCAAAAATTTGTCAAAGTAAAAATAAAAAAGTTATAAGGGTTTTAAGTTGGCCGCGCGAACGTAAGGTGGAGGATTGCGCGGCCATGGAGATCTCAGCAACTACTTGGGTTAGAGATCTAATTCTTTTTGTCAATTGAAGACTGAATTTGTCAAAAATTGTCGAAAAAACAATTATAAGCTCTAGATCAATATTTTACGAAATATTCACCTTGGAAGTTATGGCCGCGCAATCGTGCACTTGTCATTTCTTTAATGTTGATTATTTCCTTAAAACTTAAGACTTATACAGTAAAACTGTTACAATAATAATGGTCTTAATTTGTCAAAACTAACGAAAACAAAAAATACTACAAAAGTGTAGTTCAACAGACGAAATCAGTACAAAACGAAAAGCACGTGGCCGCGCGGTCGAAACGTTACTTTGTACGCTGATATCTCGTTATCTATAATTGCTAGGATTTCGGTGTGAATATCCAATTTTTCGACATATTTCCCTCATTAGAATTACATATCGTTTTACCCTCAGAACAGTTTTCAACGCATGTAATCTCAAAAATGATGTTATCTCATACAATGTTCGAGCACGGTAACCATAATTTCGATTTGAGTCGGGAATAACTTGTAGTGACAGCTACTTACCACATACCACTGAACCTGTTACCTTATCAAGTTTTAACATTCCGTAAAGAAACATTGAAGCAATCGTCTTGAAAAAGACGGTTTGTAAGAAACAAGAAAGAAACACCGATGCGGCACGAGCATCGTCACAATGCCGCATAAACATGGTTCGCTTCGAAAGAAGCAGTTTTGTAAGCCCAAGCAGAAGCACCAGCACAGATCCTTTCTGCCGGGCGCCGTCGTCAAGTGAACATCGAAGAATCTGAAGACTGCCTGCTGATCCGCGGGACGTGTGTGTCGTCAGCGTCGTGTATCCTCGTGTCCATCTGTGTGGTTCCGGAGCGTGCAGTGAAGATACGGAGTGTGCTGGTGCTTCTGCTTACGCTTACAAAACCGCTTCTTTCAAAGCGAACCATGTGTGTGCGGCATTGTGATGATGCTCGTGCCGCATCGGTGTTTCTTTCTTGTTTCTTACAAACCATCAAAAAGTGGAAAACCGGCCGAATGATAGTGAATATTAGTTTTAAGTTTTAGTAAGCTATAGAATTTCAATTCACTAGCTATATATTTAATGAAAAGGGCAGTGGAGTAATATTTAAAAAAACGAAAAAATAATGATAAAATTACAGTTTAGTTGCGCGGGCGCTGGGTAAAATAGTCCGTCTGCACAATGAATGTGCACCTCTCCATATGTATCGCGCCGGAACGTCAACTTCAGAGCGTTCGTCGTGCGTGTTCCGAACTGTTATCTGCCCCTCGTCATGGAAGAAGACTTGGCCGCAGGACGTCCACAGGACAGCACAATCTAGTGCAAAGTGCAGTGCTACTAACATAGTCTTAAGCGTTTTTTATTAACACAAGTTTTTGTTTTTAATTGTATAAAAAAAAACTTGTGTTAATAAAAAACGCTCATAGAAAAATACCTTGACCTAAACATACATATTGATATGTATGTTTAGGTATTTTTCTATGGGCCTGTGTCGCCTGAAATAAATGGTATTATTATTATTTTATTGGTTCTTTATGTTTCTTCTCATTTAAGAGAGGGTAAGAAACCTTACACACGGGTTGGGACCAAGTATGTAAGGCAAACTTTAGATAGAGAAGGTGGATGACAGTGTTGAAGAAGTCAGGAACTTTCAGGTGATGCGACAAGTGTTAAGGATGGTGGCTTTTTGGAGCATGTAAAGTGTGTGAGTAGGCATCTGTAAGGTGTTAAGGCTGTGTGAGAGAGATTTTGGTATTACACCAGTAGATGAAAGAACAATAGGGACAATGTGCACGGTTTGTGCTTTTCATTGAGTTTTAATTTCTATGGCGAGAGTTGATACAGAGTTTTTCGGATATTGTGGTTTGAATATTGTGTGAGTCAGGTATTGCTATATCTATCAGATACAACTGTTTTATTGGTTTTGTCGTGAACGGTAATGTCAGGTCTATTGTAATGAATAGTTTTATCTGTTATTATTGTTCGATCCCAGTTAATTTTCTGGTCCTGACTTTCTAATACTACTTTCGGAGTCGGTCAGGGCAGCGTGCTTGGGCCAACCTTGTTCCTTATCTACATTAATAACCTATGCAACATGAAGATTGATGGCGGGCTCATATTTTCATACGCCGACGACACTGCCATTGTCTTTGCTGCCAAGACTTGGGTTAATGTTAAAAGGCTGGCTGAATGTGGCCTGGCGAAGATAGCAGCTTGGCTAAATCATAGTCTCCTCACACTAAATGCCTCCAAATCCAACTTTATCTGCTTTACAAAGTATAACAACTCGCAGCCATCACAAGAATTCCAAATAAAAATCCACAGCTGTCCCATCCCCCCAACTCCCGACTGCTCATGTGTGAAAATTGACAGGTTACAGCATACTAAATATTTAGGTGTTATGATTGACCAGCGCCTTTCCTGGCACATGCACACCGAACTTATAATGAAAAGAGTCAGGAAGATGATATGGACTTTTAAAACACTGCGACATGCGGCTTCAAAGCAACTTCTGAAGCAAGTATACGTATCACTGGCACAATCGATCCGCACGTACTGTTTGCCTTGCTGGGGAGGGACAACAAAAATATTTTTTTTGGAACTTGAGAGGGCGCAGAGAACTTTGCTTAAGGTCATGTTCTTTAAACCCTATAGATTCCCTACCCATAGCCTCTACCTATTATCTGATCTTCTGTCTGTAAGACAACTATATTTGCTTCAACTCATACTAAAAAAACACACATCCCTTCCGTATGATCCCTCTAAGCCTAGAAACAGAAGGAGCTACTTAGTCGCTCCAACTGTCAGGGTTAGATCTACTTTCGCTAAAAGACAGTACTCCAGGCAATCATCCTTTCTATACAATTTGCTGAATAAAGAACTTCGTATATTTTCCATGAAGCTCCGAGACTGTAAGAAAGTTGTAACTGATTGGCTTAAGACTAAAACTTACGACGATGTTGAGTCTATTGTATCTACGGTTCAATGACCAAAATAACCACATTCGGATTGTAGTGTGCGTGGTTAGTGGAAGAAGATTTATTTGGCTTCTTCCGATCCCAAGACATTGTCGTAGGGCTAACCTACAACTTACACTGGAACTTACACCTAAACTTATACTGGCTCCGCCTGCTGGTTTCGCCCGCATGGGTCTCGATCCCATGGAGGTCGTGGGTAATGTCGGGTCGGAGGTATCCTGACCCAAGAGAAGAACTGCCAGAGTGCCGGATCTCTTCCAGATTTGTTAAGATATTTTGACGTGAAAGCGTAACAATCAAACAAACAAACACACTTTCGTATTTTTAATATTAGGAGAGTTTTGTTAATATATAGACTAAAATAAGCTAATTATATCTCACACACTACACACCCTCACTCTTCACACTCTCACCCATACTCACACATATCACACGTATTCGCGCGTTTTGGCCCTGTTCTAGGCATATCAATCATTTATTTGCTCTGCTGTTTGTATAATTTTAAGTTACCTTTTATTTTTAATTTTGCATAGTACATTGTCTACATTTCAATTGCATAAAAGATAATGATAAGTGGAAGCGCGGAGTCTCCTAACACAAGCAATTCCTTGCTTAAAAGGTGATCTCCAACAACACATTCTATATGTCCTTTGTAATTGAATTAAACATTTTTATTTTTTATAATTATATTTCTGGTTTATATTTATATTATAATTTATTATGGTACAGCCTTTAGTGCAGCCTTATTGCATCAGAATTGTCAATAAGGATTACTTTCAAGTAAACAAAAAAAAAACATAAATCGAATTATTGTAATATACAAGTTTTTTATTTAATATTAATAATAAATTTTACAGATTGAGCTATTTGTTGTCAAATATAATTGTTAGTCTCCAGTTAGAGGTATTCCCGAATAAATCGAAATTATGGTTACCGTGCTCGAACATTGTATGAGATAACATCATTTTTGAGATTACACGCGTTGAAAACTGTTCTGAGGGTAAAACGATATGTAATTCTAATGAGGTAAATATGTCGAAACATTGGATATTCACACCGAAATCCTAGCAATTATAGATAACGAGATATCAGCGTACAAAGTAACGTTTCGACCGCGCGGCCACGTGCTTTTCGTTTTGTACTGATTTCGTCTGTTGAACTACACTTTTGTAGTAAAGTCCATTTCACGAAAGAAGTCCCGCAGACGAGGCGCGACGTGGCGCTGCAGGCATTGCTAACTTGTATAATAATAATTAGTTCCACTTAATTCCGCGGGACTTCTTTCGTGAAATGGACTTTATTTATTGCTTTCGTTAGTTTTGACAAATTAAGACCATTCTTCTTGTAACAGTTTTACTGTATAAGTCTTAAGTTTTAAGGAAATAATTAACATTAAAGAAATGACAAGTGCACGATTGCGCGGCCATAACTTCCAAGGTGAATATTTCGTAAAATATTGATCTAGAGCTTTTAATTGTTTTTTCGACAATTTTTGACAAATTCAGTCTTCAATTGACAAAAAGAATTAGATCTCTAACCCAAGTAGTTGCTGAGATCTCCATGGCCGCGCAATCCTCCACGTTACGTTCGCGCGGCCAACTTAAAACCGTTATAACTTTTTTATTTTTACTTTGACAAATTTTTGGTTTGTTCCCTTCGATTTTGACAAATTTCGACAATTTTTTTTGCGAAGTTTTTTTTTGTTTGGAGTACTTGGCGGAGCAATCGTAACGCACACGGAAATGGCAATTGCCTGTCTCGTATTAGTGAAGACCTCGCCTACGGCTCGGCCATCGAACTCATACTCGACCTGCAATTGCCTAATTCACGGCCTTTGCAATAATGTACTAATTTTGGACAGCCTGAACTTAATGCAAGCATGAATATAAACAAACTCTTTTCAAATTTCAGATATCCTGGACAATAAAGTTGACAGCGGTCATGCCGTCCGCTCTCATAGTAGCCAGGGTCATAGCAGGCCTAGCCGCGGGCGGCTGCTTTGTGGTAGTACCAGTCTACGTAAAGGAAATCTCCGAAGACACCCTCAGAGGAGCCCTGGGATCCCTCAACATGACTGTTTGTAAATTGGGTAAGGTGATTTTATTTACAAGTAGGTAGCTGCGTCCCGCGGTTTCACCCGCGTAAGTCTCGATCCCGTGGGAATATTGGAATAAAAAGTAGCCTATATGTTAATCTAGGGTGTCAGCTACCTCCATACAAAATTTTATCAAAATTGGTCGAGCCGTTTGAGCGTGAAGAAGTAACAAACACACACACACAAACTTTCGCCTTTATAATATTAGTGTGATGTTAGAGGTGTAATATGCCATAGGTGTATAGTGTAACCAGCGCTGGGGCTCTGTCTTGCATAGGGTCGCAGCGCAGTATAATGCTGAGCGATAGCCGTTTTGCGTGGATGTGACGCATGTTTCCCCCAACCTTTTCTTATTTTTGTGTTTATGTTCTTTGTTGCGTCATGTTTACCGCAAATAAACGTATTTTCTTTCTTTCTTTCTTCTTTATTATCGTCTTCCTGTCCCGATTTATTTGAGGCACTGTATGACTTATTCTTCTTCCATCCATCATCTCAATAATTGCCCCCTTTCGAGATCTTTTACACAATCTATCCAGCGTTAATATTTTGGTCTTTCTCTAGATTCTTAAAGCAATTTCTGGATTCAAAACAAGTCACTCAACATGTTGTGGGAGTTTCATGTATGAAATAAGAGAAAAAATATTAAGTACTAGCTGAGCCCCGCGGTTTCACCCGCGTAAGTCTCGATCCCGTAGGAATATAAGGATAAAAAGTGTCAGCTACCTCGATACAAAATTTTATCAAAATTGGTCCAGCCGTTTTTACGTGAAAGAGTAACAAACACCCATCCATCCATCCATACTTACAAATTTTTTTGCGGTTATAATATTAGTAGGATTAGCACCTAAAGCAGGATAATTACCATATTTTTAATTTGTTTCTGTTTTAATAGCGAGTTTCTACTACAAAATATTAATTTAATAACCATTTTTATTATTATTTTAGGCGTCATCTTCGTATACGCTGTCGGCATGGCGGGGTCGTATCGTGTGAACCAGGCGGTGTATCTGGCCGTTGCGTGTGCGCATGTGGTCGTGTTTTGTTTCATGCCAGAATCGCCCAACTATTTGTTAAAGATCGGACAGGAGAAGGTTGGTATGTTTGTGATTCCTGACAAGTGACCGTAGATACAGAGCAAATGTTAGAGTCAGCATCGGCAACTACTGTCCTGTCACAATTATTTTACCTCTGACAGCAACCCTATGACAATAGGAATAAAGATCACTGTCATGCAAAATTAGAGGTAACTTAAAATAACTAGAAATAGTATCTGTATAGTAATAGAGCAAACAAATTATAAAAACGGTTTTGTTTCTTGATGGAGTGAACAACAGACTATTAAAATGCCACATTATCCTTCCTGCACGATAATATGTATATAACTCAATGGCTACTAATGTTTAATACTTCCTCTAAAAAATCACCTTCGATACGGAATCCTCGTTCGTTATATACGTTACATACAGCAATTGTGTTCTCGACCACCAAATACAATTGTTTCGTGGTCTTGGTATTTTTTTTTTATATATTAGTTAGACATCAAAGCGGTAGTTCATAGCAAGACTCAGGATTGGCCAAAGGAATATTTAAGACGAAAATATATGCCAGTGACCTTGAGTAGTTAGCTTGCGTGTTCTGTACTGAGCTCACGCAACGCGTCGTACGTTCAACCAGTAATAGGACTCGCCCATCAAGGAGCGCAGTCCCCAATTTGACGCATTATTAATTTATTATACACAAAACAAAAGGTATTTTAATAAAAAGCGTATACTAGAAGATCAATAATTAAATTATCTTTAAAATGGTGAAGGTTTCAGAAAAATACGCTTGGTAGAATTTGCGCCATTCTCAGTTTTTTATCCGCTTTAGATATAACTTTACAAATTAATTTCAGTATGTAATATAAACATAATCTAAAATATTCACATATTAAATTATTTAAAAAATGCTCTAATTTAACAAATATTTTTTCGGTTTTTTCGTTTAGACGTAATCTTCAGTATAAAATCATTAAAAGTCAGTTAACGTCGCCTTAAGTACGGCAACTTGTGGAGGCTGTTTTAATGTACTCCAAAGAGCAAGAAAGAGCCCTAATAGAATAGACATTTCTTTTGCCTGAGCTAGGGAACTTGGAGAATCAGAGGCGTAGCGTGGACTAATATAGACGTGAGCGAAGTCACATCAGCGACTCGAAGCCCCTTTTCTTTCGTTCCCAAGATCTACCCAATAGATCTATCCTATCAAAAATGCTCTGACTCGACATACCTACTCATGATAGTGAAAAAATATAAATGCGAGGTGGCAGAATATTGAAAAGCATATAGATTTGAAAAAATATATATTTTGTAATTTGCGTGATTTAATTTTTTACAAAATTAATGTTCTTCGGCTTTTTGCTTTACTATAGCCCTCTAGTAAAGATTTGTAATTATTTTTTTGTGCAAAATCTGCTTCGATTGAAAGTGCAAGGTGGACTTACGTGGTCCGTTAGGGCCAATGCCTGCCAGGGTTGCGAGTTTGTCCGAAAGGGATATTGTGGCCTTGGCACACAGGCAAATGAAGGAATACGGGTGGGTTTTAGTCAGTAAAAGTCTGACACACCCTCCCGCTCCGCCCAGAGTGTGAGAAGTTATTTGATAAATTCCCACCCAAAAAAAAAAAAAAAAAAGGCGGACTTAATGACATTAGCTTATAGGCATACCTTTGAACTTTTCCTAACGTAAAACTTTTTATGGCCTAAGCGACAAACGCTTTCTCATAGCTATTAATTCCTGACAACTCTCATAATCCGTCAAACTAACGGTTGCGGTCTTTGAAGATAGTTCGATAGAAGAGGGCCTCGCACCCCTTCTTGTGACGCCCCAAACAAACACGCTTTTAAATTTGTGACTTTCTTTTTCGACCGTAAAAGTGATCAAATTAATTAGTCATCTGTGGTAAAGTCTGGGGGTATCGCACTTAAGGCGACGATAACCGACTTTTAATGATTTTATACTGAAGATCACGTCAAACGAATAGTGTTAATCATTTGAAAAAAATATTATGTTAAATTAGAGCATTTTCTCAATAATTGAATATGTGAATATTTTAGATTATGTTTATATTACACAGTAAAATTAATTTGTAAACTTATGTCTAACGCGGATTAAAAACTGAGAATGGCGCAAAATCTACCTAGCGTATTTTTTTGAAACCTTCAACAATTTAAAGATAATTTAATTATTGATCTTTTAGTATACGCGTTTTATTAAAATAACTTTTGTTTTGTGTGTAATAAATTAATAATGCGTCAAATTGGCGACAGCGCTCCTTGATAGGCGAGTCCTGTTACTGGCTGAACGTACGACGCGTTGCGTGAGCTCAGTACAGAACACGCAAGCTAACCACTCAAGGTCACTGGCATATATCTGCGACTTAAGAGGCCCCTTTGAGCGCGAGGCCGTGGGTGGGGGGCCACGCCTAGCTACGCAACTGTCGGAAATAAACCTACAAAGACCTAAATAGACCTTCGTCTTTGTTTCAGAAAGCTGCGAAAACAATATCCTGGTTGAGGAGCCTGAATCAGAATCACGAGGTGGTGGTTGAAGAGATGTTAAAGCTGAGGGAGGAACAGCGTCAGTTTGAGGAGACCACCCGGTTGTCACTGCTCAGTGTAGGTAAAGTACGAGCATTGACTGTTCATATTTGCACCGACCAATCGGAAATCAAGATACTATTTTGAATAAGCACCATGTTTAAGACTTAATAGCAACATTAGCAACGACATTGAGGAAGGCAGAGAAAACGCTGGAGCCACGAGATGGAAACCACGGGAGGAAAATTGATAAATGATAAATGATTTTTATTTCTGTAAGTAGGTTTGTACAAAAACGTTTACACGTCAATCATATTTTAAAAACTAAATGGGGTCGGCGTTTCCTATCTGACTACTCTGAGAAGAACGGCCGAAACAAACTCAGAGGTCACAGTCTCTTTTAAAGTCCAGACATAATCTTGGTCAGATCATGTAAAGGTCATGCAGATTGGTGTCTGAAATGGTCTTTTGAGGAAAGAACCACACTGATTGAGTGGACCTGACCTGTCAGTGCACGAACTTGTCAGTAATCGTGCAGCTCTACTCAGGACTTAAGGAGCTCAACGATGCGACGATCAATACCAAAGAAAGGACATGGGTAGGCCGCTTATATGACTCTATTTATATTGCTATATGGACTCAAATAGTAGTCGATAGAAAAAAATGGAAGGAAATGTAGGCGACCTTTGCCAAAGGGCACACAGACTAAAACAGCCAGTGTCGGTAATAAATATTTTATTATTTAATTTTGCAACTTTTTTTTAATAAAGGTACAAATTTCATTTTAATTTAGTAGCATAAGTTTCAAATGGTCTGATTAAATGGCTTTTTATATATTTATTTGTAGCCACATTAGTCGCTATTAAGTCGTAAATATGGCTGAAAATTCAATCAACTCAGCCTATCACAGTTTGCTGCTAGGTTAGGTCTTTCCGAAGTTGCACCTCAACACCAGCCGGTCTATTAAGTATCCGTAAAAACTTGTTGAAGTAACATTTTACCTGATGCTAGAGATTGCTACTATTGACAAGTCACTTTTAGCTCACTTCACATAGGTAACTTACCTATGTGAAGTGATCTAAAAGTGACTTGTTTCTGTGAAAACTTGTTGAAGTAAGCTAGCTAACATTTCACCTGATGCTAGAGATTGCTACTATTGACAAGTCACTTTTAGCTCACTTCACATAGGTAACTTACCTATGTGAAGTGATCTAAAAGTGACTTGTTTCTGTGAAAACTTGTTGAAGTAAGCTAACATTTCACCTGATGCTAGAGAATGCTACTATTGACAAGTCACTTTTAGATCACTTCACATAGGTAAGTTTCATGGTGAGAATTTTATGGAATAGTCCAGCTGTTTTTCAAATGTTCTAATGGTTAAATATCATCATCTGCCCAGCCTTTTCCCAACTATGGGTCGGCTGCCAGTCTAACCGGATCCAGCTGAATACCAGTATTTTAATTGGAGCGACTGCCTATCTGATTTCCATAACCCAGTAACTGGGTAATACGATACCCCTTGGTAAGACTGGTTGTCAGACTTTCGGGATTCTGATGACCCGTAACGACTGTTAAATATCCACGAATGACCGCCGAGACAAACGGCTTAACGTGCTTTCCAAAGCACGGAGGGGTCTTGGTATATACAGGGTTATTTTTAAAACGTCAATAACCTCTTAAGGGATCATTGTACTCATCATTATGAACAACTTTTACTATAGGACCAAAACTGAAATCGCGAAAAAAAAAACAGCTGTTCCCTACATTTATGTTCGAATAATTCGTTAAAATGTAGGGAACAGCTGATTTTTTTTTTCGTGATTTCAGGTTTGGTCCCATAGTAATATTACCCCTTAAGAGGTTATTGACGTTTTAAAAATAACCCTGTATATATAAAGTACTTATATAAAGATGGTCACCCATCCACGGACCAACCTTGGCAAGAGTAGCTTAACCTGATCGACCGACCCGTGCGACTGTTATTAATTAGCCACAAGCCCCTCATTGGTTAAACATACGTTATCTTACTGGATCATGCTCAGTACCTCAATGTCTAGATTTGAGTTTAGATTAGCATAAAATCTGTCAGGATTACGTATATCTAAACTTGAAATAGGGCATGAGGAGTTATAATAAAATAAATAAAATTTCTTTATTTCAAGTAGCAAGACTCATAAGTTTAAATAAAAAAAAATAGCTACATAAAAAGGATACAGACAGGATAACAAGCACAGACAAGATAACAAGCACAGACAAAATAACAAGCACAGACAAAAACGCTCACAAGGTAACAATATGTCTGCTACAGCATTGCCGGACATAAAAGGCAATCCGGTCTGTTGGCGATCATCACCAGGACGGTATTGGCGCTGCCCCGCACGTACGTACGTTATACTTTTACGTATAACTCCTGCACTTCTATCCCCACTTCTCCAAATTCGTAAACAAGGACAGAACATTCCTTCGTTGGTCTCTCCCTACTAAAATGTCAAATTGTCAAGGTGGGTTTAGACCAAACGTACAAATATCGGGAGTCCCAAACCTTACGCAAGATTATAATTAAATTGAAAACATTTTTTTTTTCTCATTTTTTTTTTATTGAGCGAGGCCATTTTCTATAAAAATGTGGCTGTTATTTTTGTATACCTATTGTGATCTTACAAATTCCACGCGAACGAGGTCGCGGGGAGAAGCTAGTACACCAATAAAATAAAATAAACGATGATCGTTAAGTCGTTGGCTATGAAGCACGGACTATCAAGGTAAATACTTTCGATCCCAATTCGTTAGCGTTGGGTTAGCCTACCCCTACACTATTGAACCCAGTTTAAGTAGGTTCAAGCATACGAGTATTTAGCTTATCTGCAGACTACTCCCCCTCCCTCTCTGTTTCTATTTCTACACTATTGTAGAATAGAAATCGCTTGTCTACCCTTCTTGGTAGAAAACGGTCAACTGTCTACACGGAAACGTCATTTTTGTCTACTCTTCCGGGGACAAAACGCTTCTCCACGGTTTTCGTGTTACGAGTTTACGATTGCTGGAAGGGTTAATACCCTTCTAACTGAACATAGGTAAAAACGAATAAGATAATGTAGGATAACATTATTATGCAATCCTACATTATCTTCTGTGTTTTTAGTTTTACTATACTTACTCCGCAATCAAAAGAAAGCCTATGATTAAGTTAATTATACCTACTAACAGTTTTTAACAAACTACGAGACCTGTTATCAAACTAAATGGCACATAATTAGTTCCATTTTAAGTAATGTTCAGTAATTAAGCCATTGTTTATTATAATACTAGCTTTTCCCCGCGGCTTTCCCAAAGCATAAAAAACGATATTACTTCCAAACTACCTAAGATATTTTCATGTTTTTTTTTTGTGAATAGGCTGTTTTATTATCTATAATTCTATCTGTGATTTTTTTCAAATTTTCATATTAATTCATCGTCCCTATGAACGTCTATGGTGGCCCGGCGTGAGCGCGACGCGCATTTGTATGGCCAAGGTCAATGGTGATTATCTGCCCCTTAAGAAAGAAGCAGTACCTTTGTAGAATACTTAAATTATAATGATGTCATATCGCTCTGTATTTTACTATGTGTACATAAATAATAAAATAAAGAAATAAATATAACTGAATATTCCACATTCCTTGCAAATGCAATATAACTAAGTAGACAGGTATTTAGTAAGCAAATAACCGTAAGTGCTTATGACAATTAACACCTACTCCGATTACTAGTACCTACCTACCACAAGCACTTTGTTAGCAGGATTTTGTTTGCATGTTCAGATAACAACGAAGAGTGTTTGCTAAGTTATATTCTACATCGCCACATGCGAACGACACAACACACTGACGTCACGCAAAATCCTGCATCACGCAAGCAAAGTTTGACGCGCGACTAGCCAACGTCCCGACATCAATCGTCATCGGGCAGTTGCCCACCAGACACAACACCCGTCTGGTCGGAGAGTCCTCCCTTTTCTATGGAGAATGAAGAACTTACCACCATTTTCCTCACACCTTTAAATTATTAATAACTGGTTTTAGGATTCTAAGAGTTAAATCTATGAAAGTAGCTTAGGTGTCTCATCGCCAGAAATCCTATCTAATCCCAACGAGCATATTAAGAGATTCCATAATTATCTAATCAAAGATCCGTTACGCAAAGATCGTCATCTGTTTATTGAGATAATCCTATGGTTGCCTTTTACGACATTAAAGAGAGCCCAATCTCTAGGACTTCTGACTATCCGGGAAGCATCTGGGCGGATTGACATCTGGAAAACATCATGTAACGATAAATAAAATTAAAAGTAGGTATCTCTCTAACTGTAACTGTGTGTCCGTAAAAATAAAATAAACTTTATTGTTCAAGAGAGCAGTACAAATTCAAAACAGCGCTAGCCTCCACACTAGGATTCCCTGTGTCGTGAAGAAAGAATAAAGAATAGCACCATCCCATTTCTTCCCATGGGTGTCGTAAAAGGCGACATACTGCGATCGCCAACCCGCCTGCCAAGCGTGGCGATTATGGCACCACCCTACCGACCCCCCCCACCCTTTTGGGGAGGCCTATGTCCAGCAGTGGACGTCTTTCGGCTGAAATGATGATGATGAACTGTGTGTAGTTTACAAATTCCATCTTTGAACAGGAGTCCTACCACCATCTCATAAAGCAGTATTATTTTAATCTTACTCCAGTTTGGAAAGAGATGGAGCTATTCAGGACGTATAGTTCCATCTCTTTCCCACACTATCAACATGACAAAAAAACGAATAAGTACATCTAAACAGCTAGGATATAGTATCAGCATCCCAATTGCGTAACACGTAATGTTTCACAGTCAGAAGGATTTTGAAAGAAATTCCTAATACACTGCTTCAGATCTTTGAAAAATTCGTCTGCTCCACAACGTAAAATGAATGAATGAATGAATGAATGTTGTCAAAATGTCAAAAAAATAATTCTTATTCAAATTCTTTATTACGAACTAAGGTCCGCCGGCCCATTGTTGGTGGCACGGCATGGCAAGGTATTTTGAGGCGAGGTATAAAAATATAACTTAATTTACGGAAATAAAGTTGGAATTTCAATGTTAACGGTCGTAAGTACAAAAACAATACCGCGGTATGCTAACATTCTATTAACATTGAAATTCCAACTTTATTTCCATACATTTAAGTTATATTTTTATTCATCGCCTATAAATACCTTGCTATGCCGTGCCGCCAATGGGCGCCGGGCCTTAGTGTACAGAATTTTGAAGATGTTAACAAAAGTTAGGTTCTAGAACTTAGTTACCTGTTAGCATTGCAATTTAAATGGTAAAAAAAAAATATACATAATCAACATGCAAAGGGCGTGTATAACGGAGTTACTCCACTGATTTTCCCGTAAACTTTTAATAACCAACTAATCAAAAAACAATCTCCACAGTTCGCGACCATACGACATTTGCGGCGCTTCGGATGACGTTGATCCTGATGGCGATGCAGACGCTGTCAGGGTGCTTCGCCCTCATGAACTACGCAGCTGACGTGTTCCACCGCGCAGGTACTGAGTGGAGCCCTAACACGCTCGCGCTTGTCATGGGGTCCTTGCAACTGGCTGGATCCTTCTTCACTACAGTTTCCATTGAGAAGTTTGGGCGGAAGGTGAGTTTTTTTTTATAAATCAGCTTATTATAAGTTATAAAATCAATCCTGACAGACAACGCACGGCCGGCGGGACAGCTGGGTCTGGAAGCATGAAAGTTTGCATAAGAGTACTTAAAAGGGCTTTTTGAAATTTCACCCCATTGAGCGTTAAATTGGGGATGAAATTTAGTATGGGCATCATTGCTGCCGATGGAAAAACCCATCGGGCACATGGTTTCTATGTACTTGTAGAAGTCGGCAGTCGCTGATGTTAAGAGCGAGAGGTTGTGTTCGTTCAACACCCGTCGCAGACAAAGAGTTATTAAAAATGTACTTATATAAAAAATAAAATATATATATTTAAAAAAATCTACATAATATAAATAATTTTACTTAGTTGGAAAGGT
Source organism: Tiliacea aurago (assembly GCA_948098905.1). Lineage (NCBI taxonomy): Eukaryota > Metazoa > Arthropoda > Insecta > Lepidoptera > Noctuidae > Tiliacea > Tiliacea aurago. Next base: position 15,282,882 of record OX402597.1, on the reverse strand, counting down.
TACCATAGGGGCGTGCAGGCTTTCATCGCCCCCTATCATATGGGTGTGAGGTGGTAGCGCGTAATGTTCCACGCGCGCCCCTCTTAGCCGTCGCAGGCATGGCCTCTGGTGCAAGAGGGATCACGGGGTAGTTTTAGTCAGTAGAAGTCTGACAGACCCCTCTGCCCACCAACGTTACCAAAAAAGGGAGGACATACAGGCTACATCCGTTGCCCCCCACACACAGCACCCGAGATAGCGGCGCGTAGTGTTCTTAGCGCGCCTCTCTAAGACTTAAAAGGGGGAGTTCAACAACTTTACTCCCCCTACGGTACGGGGCCCACAGCGCGCGCCGTCACCAGTCCGGGGCAGTGGAAGACACATCCTGCACCCGCAGCCCCCTGACGCAAGTTTGCGAAGGAACACCGGGCTGGTTTTAGTCAGTAAGAGTTTGACAGACCCCTCTGCCCACCCCAGGGCGGGGGATATCCATAAGGATTTCCACCCCGACAAAAAGAAAAAAGGAGTCATACCTGAGGAAAAAACCCTTATGAATTTTGTATTGAAGAATGGTCGTGCTCGTGAGCAAAATATATCAAAAATCTACTTTTGTACCTAATATTTTCAAGAAATAATTGCGAATTCAGCACGACACGTCAGTTCTTGCAGACCATTGTGTTTCAAATTGTAAAAAAAATCTTTATGCGTCCGACATAAAGTTTATTTTGCATTATCAAAAAGGAATGGTCTTGCAAGGAACAACACTGATAGTGTGTCCCTCTCGCACAATGTGGCAGTGCTCAATAAATCATACCTACAACCAAGTCAAAGTAAACATGAATTGATCATTTGTCTGGTTTGAATATTCAAAAACGTTGTTAATTAATACTAATCCGTATATTCCGACAAAAGTAATAAATAAAATTTTGTGTGAGAGTAACACAAAAAAAAACTCACCTATTTGGTGAATGCTGTCAACTTATTGAAGTCAGTCGAGCCACCACGACAGAACGCCCCATTTTGACATCAATATCTGTCTGATGATGTCAAAATGGGACAAAATGGCCTGTTTCGACAATCTAAATTAAATCCATACTAATATTATAAATTCGAAAGTAGGTACTCTGTCTGTTTGTCTGTCTATATGTTACCTTTTCACGCCTAAACCACGGAACGGATTTCTATATAAAGGCAAGGGATCCTGGGGAAGGATGTTTGTATGGGAAATCCAGCATTTCTTAGTAAAGTAAGTAAAGTAAAGTAAAATTTTAGTTGTTTAAACATGGTGTACATGATATATACATTGCATGCAAGATAATATGAAATACAGAAAGTTCTAACATGTTCAGCCGCATATCGTGGCGTACAAATTGGTAGGAAGAGATGGTAAAATTATAGAAATTATAAAATCATCATTATTAATTAAAGATTAAGTATCATTACAATTCAGCAAGCATATTTTTTTAGATAAAATTAAATGTCAAAGTAGTCATTAAATAAATTAGTCAATAAAAAAATATTAATTACTATCATACAAAATTACAAACTACAATTATTTCACAAAAATACAATAGATTACAATAACATGTCAATAAAATACAACATCGTCATCTCAAAATCGAAGAAAAATTGTCCTCTTTCATAAACTCTGCTATACTGTAATATGCTCTTTCAGTTAAATGCAAAATTATAAAGCATATATTTAAATATCTCCATGATTTAGGCAATTTATTAAAGATCGCCGGACCCATGCAAAAGATGCTCTTACGCATAAGAGCGGTTTTAGCGCCTTGACCACAAAGTTTGAAGTTATCACGTCTATTTCTAGGGACAGCATCAGACAAAAGCTGAAATAAATGACTAAATGACGATTAGGATATAAAAATGTTATGCTTTTGGTAAGAAATAAAGAATTAAGAGTTTCAGTGTTTTTGCAAAATCATCCTCCAAGGGGGTAAAATATTCCTTGTTTACCCCCTTGGAGGAAGATTTTATAATTCACAGGTCATATTGTTTTTGTATGTACTTCTCTTCAAGAGATTTAAGGGATTGGAAATATAGTCATACTCCGTATGTTGAGGTAACATTTAGTTTTAGTTAATAAATTAACAATTTATTATACCAGTCAACATTAAAATGAATTACTATTATTTTTAGATTAGACATTTAGAATCGTAAAAACGTGTTTAATTAAAAAAAAGAAGATTGTTTGCATATATTATTATCTGTAAGCCTGAATGTTACGCTTTCACGCGTTATCGGCTGAATTGTTTTAGATGATTGGTATATACGGATAGGCCATGATCTGGGTACGTAGGATACTTTCCCGGTAGCACGTTCCCGTGGGATAATTCCGACAACCACACTGGCGAAGCTGCGGGCAGAAGCTATTGTATTTTACATTAATTAGATAGAATATCACGTGGATAAGTTATCTTATGACCGAACCAGTAGAGCGAAGCTGCGCAAAACAAAAATGCGATGAATTTAACTATGAAAGGTCAATGTCGAGAAAAAAGTGTGAAAAAGTGAGAAAAAAGACTTACTTACGACTACATTAGCTTGTTTAAATTATTTTAATAACAAAATTAATTCATCACATCGACTTAAAGTTTATTGACAAACTCGTTCCACGGACAAAAGCCTTGTTCATCCGTACTGCACCAATTTAATCGCATCACAACTTTCTGCGGTAGATTATCCACAGAATACTTTGACCCATTTCTTAACTGTGACCAACTTGAGTACACATATTCTACTTTCAAATATTCACTTTTACTATCTGTCCACCTTTGAAACACAATCTTCCCGCCAATTGGGGATTTCTCATATTGATTTGGTAACTCGATCGATTCAAATCCCATAGAAGTCACAACAGAGTTCATGTTGTAATCATGTCCAACTATCATCATTAACTTGGGCATTTCGTCGTAATTCTTAAATGTTTTGGTTATATACTCCATTAAAGCTGCCCCGATGTCTTCAACTACTGTTGTATATCTTATGTAATGGTCTTGTCGCACTATTTCAGTCAATAGTTCCCATTGTTCCGGTGTCGTTATTTGTCCCCAAGCAATATCTTTTATTGGTCTGCCATCGTAGTAACTCATAGTAAATGAGTCCATAGACGAGATTCCGATGAACAACGGTCCTCTGACCCACACTTCTTCGCCGACATTATACGATATCGTGTTATAAGGTCCAGTCAAGTCACATATTCCATCCTGCTTGCAAATGTCTGATCCTTCAATTTCTAATATTTTATTCAATTCTGGAAAAGCGGCCATCAGTTTAGTATTATTTTGTAACTTTCTATTAATTTCTTCGAACACCATATCTTTATAAACTTCGGTGGTGTTATGTATGACAGGTTCAAACAGGGGATCCGGCCCTGTAATGTTTTTATGATGTACAATCACGTTGCAACTTTTGAACGCTGCGTCAATGAAAGCTCTCGCCGTCGCCTTAGTTCTGCTCACCGTGTTTGCGTACACATACACTGTATCTTCATCGGGACATCCTTCGGAAAGAAACTGTTCCTTTTTTAACCATTCTGAGAAATATTCACCCATGTATCCTTCTAGCTGCGCTCCTTTCGGAGTCAAGTGTCCCGGCGGACCCGGCCGTGAGGGCCAAGACTTCGATGAATATCTATGTAGTTGGTCTCCTAACGGATACCGTATGTTATGTCGACTGAGTATGAACACTTGTATCAGTTTCAGGTGGTTCGCGACAAAACCTTCACACAACACGTTAAATAATAGTAACACAGAAACTGATTTCGCCACCATTTTTTTAAATCACTTTTGTGCACTTAGTATTAACGAGTAACGCACGAATTAAAAGTTAATTTATGTTTTTAAATATTTTACGATCATTTGAATAGAGCTACTCATGTCTATTGGTAAAACAAGACTAATTTATTTTTTTATAAAATTCGCACGGTAAGGCCACTTTTTGTTTAAATAGCGTGACATTATTGACTGACCACATTTCAGTGCTGCTCTTCATTCTTCGTGTCGGTACGAGCTTTCTATACAGCGTGTTACGGAAAGGGTATAGCCATACAAACGGGGTGAAGAGTGCATCTGGTTCAGAAGCTCTGTACAAAATTTCAGCTCAAAAGTAATAAATTTGAAAATGCTTAATATTTTGTTTATTCCATAGATATTTTAAATTTAAATCATAACAAACGTGTCACCGCACTACGAGGGTCAATAGTACACACGTACACACACTTGCGCACAGCTCTGTAACACACACAGCTCTGTAACACACACAGCTCTGCGCCACACGCCACGCGGCGCGGGCGGCGGGATCAAACGAACTCAGTAGGTACCTATCTCTTCGGAAAGTCTGTGCGCCTGGTACACGCGTACCGCAGTTCTGACGGCTTTTTGTGTAGGTATGTAACATAAATTAAACTTTGTCGTGGTAGGTACAGTAACGTAGACGATTTTATTAAATTAAATTACACCTAAATCACCATCATGCAATCACTGAAGAAAATAATACGTTTTTCGTAAAAACGGCGGCTTTCCCTTGGTCTGCGAATCGTAAGAAGGTGACGCGCCCGCCGCTGCGCACCGCATGTGGCGCGGCCACCTACGATTTTAAGGAAAATGTAATAATTACGTAAAAATTAAGAAGAATAAGTTTGATAAACAAGGTTCACAGCGCCGAGCACTAATCTAGCTCGCCTTGTGCTAGTGCGTGGAGTACGTTCAAAATATTCTAGCACAGCGTTTTCAAATCCCTCCTGCTTGGCCGACCGCTGATTACGGAAAATTTTATCATCGACGAACGGACATCGGGACAACTGTAAACAAACTAAACAAAGTGACGTGTTTGGATTAATTTCTTTTTATGTTATTTTATTTACACCGCTAGTAAATTTTCATTGAATAAGTAGGTAATCAATGAACATTATTAAAACAAAATTAAATACTGAACCCTCTGGCATTATTTGTACCAGGACAAACATAAGTTACGTAAGAAAGTTTTCTAGGGTTCATTTTCAAATAAATGAAACCTTTTTATTTGTATTGAGTACTTTTGTAGTTTCCTATTATTGCAATTCGCAGTTTTGTCAGCCATTTAGTTACAGTGTCAAAAACACAAAAACTGAACTTGGATAACTGTTGAGTGTAGTCATTTAATTCATAGAAAATTTGGGCTATAGCGTTTTAGTAGTAGTGCCTATTATCTGATATTTAAAGTATGATTTGATGATACTCCTACTGTACTATTAGTTACATACTCGGCGGTACGTTTTTTTACTAAAAAACAAAAACAATTTCCTAAGTTACAATAAGGTTTTTGTAGTACTTAACCCATTTGTGTTCAAGTGTTTGATATTTTGTGGAATAAAACTAACATGCGAACCCATTTTGCAAATAGTACCAGGAAACACAAATCTTTTACAGACTTGTTTCTTTGTGTGTAGTTTATTGACACCGATCAGCTGTCTTGGTCTAGTGATGTGTAGAATTCAGTTGGAAACATTTGATTTAAATTAGTTAAACGTTTCTAACTTTATAATTATGTAGGTATAGGTATACAAAAAATGTTGCCATGTAGTTTGTTATCACCAAAAGAATCCGTGCCTTTGACATGTATATACCCTTTCCGTAACACGCTGTATGTACTTTAAAATTGTACGCAGTGGTTAATGGGGCTAGTCATTAATGAAGAATTTTAGATAGCCTATTCACTTATCTGCGAGTGGACCAGCGCGCCATGGTCCAGTGTATGCCTGCGCGAGAAAGGACTTCGCCAAGACCGTATCATTGGGCAGCCTCGCGCCCTCTCCAGATATGGAGAAGAACAGGTATTCACGGACTGGATTACAAACATGTTAAGCAAACGAGTGATTCGCCTTGAAGATGAGCAGCAGTTGGCCATGATAACCAGTGGCTGCCCCCAGGGAGGAATACTGCACCTGGCTATCCCCCCTTCTATAGAATCTGGTGATTAATGACCTCATCACTAAACTCAACGCCAACCACCAATAGACAAAAGGTTATGCAGATAGACCTCGCAATACTTGTTTCAGGGAAGGTGACGGGAACGATCTGTACTCAGTCAGCAATTGTAGAAGAATTTGAAGTATTAGTATTGGGGAACAGTACTCCTCGATACGGCTCGCATCGTGAGGAGGTTCCTATCTCTGGAGCCCTAACCACCGGTAGCTTGGACCCTGCTCCCGATACCGATTTAATGAAATACAATAAGGTAATACCACTGTTTAAATCCGGGGACAGTAAAGACACAAATAATTAAAGACCCGTATCCGTGTTGCCGGTTTTCAGCAAGGTGTTTGAAAAGGTAATGCTTAATAAATCAAATGCTCAATCATTTTAACACGAATAAAATCCTTCACGATCAACATTCAGGTTTCACCAAAGGACGTTGTACGACCGACGCCGGTGTAAACTTATTAAGACACATTTTTAACGCGTGGGAAGAGGCACAAGACGCCATAAGAATCTTTTGTGACCTTTCCAAGGTATTTGATTGCGTCGATCACCAAACCTTACTCTTGAAACTCGAGCATTACGGACTTGGAAAACTTGCGCTTAGTTTAGTAAAATCTTATTTAAACGATAGACAACAGCAAGTTCAAATAAATGGTATCAATTCACTCGGTTTAAAAGTAAAAATGGGTGTACCTCAAGGCCTGATATTGGGTCCTTTCCTCTTTTAATGATCTACTCCATTTAATAAAAAATCAACCACAAATGGTGTTATTTGCTGACGATACTTCCTTATTTTTAAGGTAGGTAGATAGACGTGCTATAAATTTTGACGACGTAAATAACGCCTACTGCAGGTCCAAAATTGGTTCACTGCCAATAATTTATACTCCATTTGAAATAAGATTAGACATTTAAATAAAATTGTTTACAGTCCGTTTAACCGATTTTGACTTCTATTCCGTAAGCATAAGCATGGCATTAAAAGCAAAAACGTGGTTACAATACCAACTGTTTATTACAGCTGTCATTGGTCATGCCACCAACGCAATAGAAGTCAAAATCGATTGAACGGACGGTAAAAAAGATTTATTTAAATGTCTAAACTTATTTCAAACGGAGTATAGTATTAAATGGAAAAAAAAACTAAGTGCATACGATTTTCTTTACCAAATGTAAAAAGTAGTGATTATGTATTACTATTGAATCAAGAAAAACTAGAATTCGTCGATAAAACTGTTTTCCTGGAGATCACGCTCGACTCTAGGCTACAATGGGGTCCTCATTTAACATGTCTTGCAGGACGGCTGAGTTCGGCAGCATATGCTGTCAGAAAAATCCGTCAATTTACTGATGTAGATACCACGAGGCTAGTCTATTTTAGTAACTTTCATAGTATCAGGTCTTACGGTATTTTACTTTGGGGAGAGGCTGCAGACCTCGAGTCTATTTTTATTCTGCAGAAAAGAGCCATCAGAGCCTTAAATAATCTCCGCAGGTGCGATTCTATAAGGGAACTGTTTAAGGATATTCACATCATGACGGTGCCTTGTCAATATATCTATGAAAACATAATGTACGAAAAAAAAAATTACATCTTTTTAGTAAAAGAGGCGAAAGACATAACATTATAGTACTAGAAGTAGGGATCTATTAGCTTAACCAGGTTTCAGACTGGCTTAAGTAGTCTCATCTTTCATGGGGTAGGTACTGTTTAAAATGTTATAATAAAATTCCTCCCCACATACTTCAACTGAATGAGACGAAATTCCAAATCTTGTATGAAACGCACACTATGCAAGCAGGCATATTATAACTTGGGGAATTACATCGCTAACAAAAATGCTTGGCTTAATGCTGATCCTGCTCCATAACCACAACTACTTGATTAACATTTGAAAATACAGTTGGAGCTGCTGAAGATTGTATGACTATCTTTTCATTGTATAAACTCAATCTCCTTTGTATTATATAATTGCATAGCACAGGTGTGAGTACTATGTACAATGGAGCTACCATTTACCCGGTAATATGTCTTCCATTGAATGTGTCCTAGTGGCTGAGAGTATGTCATGCTCACTCAGATGTCTCACTGATGGTGGCGCGTGTGTTGGATGTGTAGCTCCCTTCAAAATGGTTTAGCTGAATGGTGCTGATCCAGGCACCATTCAGCTCAACCATTTTGAAGGGAGCTACAGTTGGAGCTGCTGAAGATTGTATGACTATCTTTTCATTGTATAAACTCAATCTCCTTTGTATTATATAATTGCATAGCACAGGTGTGAGTACTATGTACAATGGAGCTACCATTTACCCGGTAATATGTCTTCCATTGACTTGAATATGTCCTAGTGGCTGAGAGTATGTCATGCTCACTCAGATGTCTCACTGATGGTGGCGCGTGTGTTGGATGTGTAGCTCCCTTCAAAATGGTTGAGTTAAATGGTGCTGATCCAGGCGTCATGTTCGTGAACAGGCGCTGTCAGTTGGGACTGGTCATCTCTTAGCTGCCACGGCTTATTTTACCCACATGCAGCTAAACAGTAGTTAGGTATATTGAGAGACTTAGGTGACTACTCATCCGCAAAATATTTCATCCGCGGATGAAACGTTACCCTTTTAAAATTGTAAGGCGACGAATCATCCGCAAGTTCGGATGAGTCGTCGCATAGTTAATATTGATGTGGTCATATCGGCCAAATAGACGAACAAACATATTTTGTGTATAGGAACATTGTCTGTTCTTTAGTTTCATCGGTTTCGCTAGCTGCTATGTGTAATAATATCGTGGTTAAATCGAACAAAAATACTTCTATGCATAAGAATCGTTTTTATTAAGAATATAATTTTTTATACTGGTAAATCAGAATAATAAGCAATTTCCCTAAACAAATGACAGGTAGTTACTGTTTTACTGCGAAAACTGAGTTAATGTTATAAAAATTAGTAAATCTAAATAGATTGTTATTAAGAATTATAAATTTTTACATATGTTAGAAAATATTAATTAATAACGAAAAATATGAATAATTTAAACCTTCTTAGTATTTAGGTGCAAAAAAAAATATTTATAATCAAAAAATCAACCACCACGAAATTTTGTAAACGATCTGTATCACTAATATGATAATTTCTCTATACAATGTCCGAGGCTAATTTCATTATCAATAAACTCTCGCAAACTGTTATTAATTTTTTTTTCCTTCACCATACTTTCTTCCGTTCTCTTTGAAATAAATCCTTGATTTTTCCACAGATTAGAATGATATTTGGCATCTTTTTTAAGAGTATTTAATAAAACGGCTATGTTAGGTTTGCTCTTTATTGTCCTATTCAGTCTCGAGTTCCACCATTCTATAGCGTTATTCGTTTTGTGCCGGATATTATAAAAACACCATTTATCAGACAAGATAGATTTCTTCTCTAGCCAGGTATTTTGAAAATAATGGTTAAATTGCGCTGTTTTATCATCCTTTTGTATACATTCACCCAATACATAAAGCCAACCATCTGAAACTTCAATATTTGGGAGATATGCCAACGCCATACAACGCCTCACGTGAGCCCTTGACATGTTTGATTTTTTTGTAATTCCAATCAGTTTAGCTTTTTTTTAGACAGCTTTTTTAAAATGAAATATACACCCTCGAGTAGTTACTTTATCAAATACAGCTTTAGCTGCTGTCATCGCACTGGTTTCAAAATCAGTAGTGATGGACTCAGGATCAAATTCGGGAATTTGGCCTTTTAAGAGATGGAAGAATATTTCATAACTTGATTGCTTTTTATTTGGCAATAAGGCATAAACTGCTGGTATAATATTCGTATGTGTATTAGTACTGCCCATGTCAACATGTAACGTATGCAACTGCTTTAAATGTTCCATCGCAAAAAAACATGTTTAGCTTTCTTGAGAATTTATTTGGATTCTTCAGTGGCAAACAGTAATATCCTATCACTTTTTTCGCTATAATCAGCAACTAAAAAGTCTTTGTGAACACCAGGAACTGTTACATCTTTAAATTTAAATAATCGCACCTTTTTAGTTTGCAGTTCTTTATTACGTAGTTTATACATTCTTTTCTTAAAATTGTTGTATTTTGGTAATTTTATGACTAAGTCTAATCCTGTAGACTCTAATTTTTCTACCGCCTCCTTATAAATTGTAGGCATAGGAGTACTTTCAGTTTTTGCTCTTTCTAAACATTCGTCAATTTTCTCCAATAATTGGTTATCTAAACTACTAGACTGACAACTATGAAGTTTTTCTTTCAGTATAAGGTTACAATCATAGTTAGTAACCAAATTAGATTTACAATTTTGTGAAGCACAGTGCCAAACTATATGTCCGTTTTTATTTTCACGTTTTTTATAATAAGATAGTTTCCTTCCATTAAAAGTTTTCCTCCTCGTTGCGATGAAATCATTTTAAATCGCGTATTTTCCTTGTCCATAACTGTGATTCTAAAATAGAAACTAAACAATGTTACAATGTTTTGAGTTTAATTTTTCTTGGATAAGTAATAATAAAATATCTGACCTCAAGGCAGCTCAATCACCCGCAATGGAATATGAAAACTCAGTTTATTCCCACGCACCGGAACATAAAAACTTTATGCAATTCTATTATTAATTAATTTACTATATGTGGTAATTAACTAGATGAACGTACACTCTGTCAACTTAACGTACACTGGCTAACAAAATATATTCATAACAAAACAACTTAGCTTGTCTCGATTATTTTCTAAATACCCTCAAACCTTTCGTTTTTTAAACCGCTGATACAAGTTGCACAAAACGTCGGTAGTCGTAAATATTTGGTTATTTAAGTATTATCAAACTATTGAAATGTAAATGTACTCATATTTATAACATTAACTCAGTTTTCGCAGTAAAACAGTAACTACCTGTCATTTGTTTAGGGAAATTGCTTATTATTCTGATTTACCAGTATAAAAAATTATATTCTTAATAAAAACGATTCTTATGCATAGAAGTATTTTTGTTCGATTTAACCACGATATTATTACACATAGCAGCTAGCGAAACCGATGAAACTAAAGAACAGACAATGTTCCTATACCTACACAAAATATGTTTGTTCGTCTATTTGGCCGATATGACCACATCAATATTAACTATGCGACGACTCATCCTAACTTGCGGATGATTCGTCGCCTTACAATTTTAAAAGGGTAACGTTTCATCCGCGGATGAAATATTTTGCGGATGAGTAGTCACCTAAGTCGTACGGATCCAGTTTCAAATGAGGAAAAAAAACATATGTTTTTATAATATGGGTATGAAATTAAAGGTCTGGCTACGCACATTCCAAAAGTATATAATTTATTGGCATACATTTTACATAGATAGGGTGTACATGCAAAACAAACATTTCATCTTTGACTCACCGTGAAAACGTCTAAGTGCCAATTTCACCAATCAAACTGAACGCGATCAGCACATCTAAACCGAGTTCAAGAGCTGTCAGTGTCAATATTACAAAGAAAATAATGACAGTGACAGCTCTTAAACGTAGTGTATGTGCTGATTGCGTTCAGTTTTCATTGGTGAAATTCACCCTAAGTGAAGTGAGCGTGGAGCGAACTGTCAGTGTCATCCCACCTGATGCTAGGGATGGACCAAGTATTACATTTACAAACATAATCGAGGTTTTATTAATATTTGTCATGCTAATTCTGTTGATCATTTTATATTATTTCAAAGCTAGTATTTAATTGTCTAAACATAGTAATGTTTAAGGACTAGTCTAGGAAAAAAATGGAAAAAAAACAAAATTGAGTTTCTGACTGGATTACTGTTTTGTAATTTAATTTAAAAACAGCCTAATTAGTAAGGTTTAGACACTTAAAATACTAGCTTTAAAATATTATAAAATGATCAACAGATTTAACATACAAATATATTAAAATCTCGACTATGATTGTAAATGTAATAGTTGGTCGATCCATAGCATCAGTGAGATGACACTGACAGTTCACTCCACGCAAGATTTCACGGTGAGATATTTGCTGAATAGGACTGATGTAAGGTGGTATTTGGACTTCTGTTTATAAGTAAAAGTTAGTTGTATCATCCTTTTTCAGGGTTCCGTACCTCAAAAGGAAAAACTGGACCCTTATGGACCACTAGTGTTTGTCTGTCCGTTTGTCACAGCCGATTTGCTCCGAATCTACTGTACCAATTAAGTTGAAACTTGGTATACATATGAATCTAAGTGACCCAAACACGGATCTGTAACGTAAATATGAATATTGAATATAGGGGTCACTTTTGGGGGGCAAATTGGAAAATTTAAAAAAAAGTTTTGCAAGCTGTGACATTTCAAATAAAAGGGCTTGTTATGAGATACTCAAATCTTTTTTTTATAATTTTAAAATAATTAGTTAAAGTTATTTAAGAAAAAACTTTTTTACAAAAAAAACAACCGACTTCAAAGGGAACAAGGCGTGATTATGTTATGTGCTTCCGAAATTAAAGTTATTTTGCACTTTTTAGTGTTTCTGTTTGAAGTCGGTTGTTTTTTTTGTAAAAAAGTTTTTTATTTTTAACTTTTTAGTGGTACCTACCCCACACCAATTCGTATACTACTTGCTATGAAAACAACAGTGACTGGAAGTTTTATAACATCATCAACATACACCGACAAATAAATACATATTATTGAAGAGTTAGCTGTAAATCTGTAAGTATATGAGACCGCGCAAGCTTCCTCTACCAAATAAAATAATTATTAAAATCTGTTCATAAACAAATAAGTTATGCCTGAACATATATAATACTAGCTTTTGCCTGCGGCTTGACCCGCGTAGATGTCAGAAAAAATCTCACGGGAATCGGGATTAAAAGTACCTGCCCTACATAAAAGGAACCCTAGTGCAAAATTTCACGTCGCTCCCAGCTCCAGTAGTTTGGGTTGTGCGTTGATACGTCAGTCAATCAGTCGGTCAGTTTCTCCATTTATATAGACAGATAGATTTGTTATTTAGACCAATACAAAATAATAATAAATTAGGACTTATTAGTTTTTTTTTGTTCTTCGAGTGTAATATTTCATAATTGTTGACCTTTACGAGAACAACGTCCTGACAAACCTTGAAAATGACACCATATTGATTTGCCTCTTTACACCCCCGAAGCGGCTGTTTTTTTTAAAACATGAAACACGTTTTATTTATTTGTTGACACGAGTAACCCTGCGAATTGTTGAATTGATACAATTCATATGATTTCTCCATACAAGTTGTGAAACCCCGTTACACCCCTTTAGGGGTTGAATTTTCAAAAATCTGTTTTTAGCGGTTACCTACGTCATAATAACTATCTGCTTGCCAAATTTTAGCCCAATCCATTCAATGATTTGAGTTTTGTGTTGATAGATCAGTCAGTAATTCAGTCACTGTTTTCTTTTGTATGTATTAAATCTATATTGTAATTCGACATGTTACGACGACCCCGAATAAATTGGGATTAGGGCAGGAGACTGATGATGAAGTATTCAGGCTAAATTTCAAGTTAATAGATCAACGAAAGAAGATTTTTTCATACAAACTGTATCCATCCCCCCTTTACACCCCCAAAGAGGTTAATTTTTAAAGTGATTTGCGACTTTTCCATTGTTTGACTTAAAGGTTATACCAATTTTCGAGTTGTCTCTCTTGTAAAATTCACTACCCCTTTTCACCCCGTTATGGGTAGATTTTCGAAAAACCCTGATACAAGTTATTCTTCATTTTTGGTTTTAGTTTCGAGTTGATCGGACCGCGCGTTAAAATTCTTATATACAAGCTTTGACATCCCATCCATTGAAGTTAAGATAACAAAAAAATACAAACTTTATATTTTACTTACGTAAGTATTTGTCCAAGTTTCAAGTTTATTAACTCTAGGAATAAGATTTCTCATGCAAACAAAACCCCCCGTTTTCCCCCCTTTAAAGGTCAAATTTCCAAATACCGAAAATAAATAATTCTTAGCGGATGCCCACGTGCCGAATTTCAGCCCAATCTGTTCAGTGGTTTAAGCTGTGTTGATAGACCAATCAGTCACGGTTTCCTTTTATATGTAGGTACCTACATATGGCTAGATATATATATATATATATTGAGAACCTCCTCCTTTTTTGAAGTCGGTTAAAAATTATTTATAGCCAGAATGCATCTCATGACAATTCCAATAAGACCAAACACGGGTGGGATAGATTGTTTTATTACCGAGTTCCAGTGCCTACCTTCCGGCTTCATCATCAGATCAGTTTCGATCATCAGATCAAATTTGCTTCGCTTAACTATCTTAATCCAGATATCTCATCGCCACCCGTGAAATACTTATCACTGAGAAGTTCCGGTGGCCATCTGTGGCCTTCTTCATCAGTTCCACTTCACCAAATTATACTTTCTGAATGCAAATGATTGACTTGTTGATGAAAATATAAAAATCGCTATATGTATGCCTATAATATTTGAGGAGTTCCCTCAATTACTCATGGATCCCAACATCAGAACTGGATTTTGATAAACATGGGACCAATCTGGAAGTATATCCTTTCAAATAAAAAAAGAATTTTCCAAATCGGTTCATAAACGATGGAGTTCTGAGGTAACAAACATTAAAAAAAAAAAAAAAACATACACACGACTTGAGAACCTCCTCCTTTTTGTAAAGTCGGTTAAAAATAGATGGAAATTGACCATCTCCCGCCCCCTTATCTCCAAAACTACTCAGCCGAAATTTTTGAAAACAATGCAGAAATTAGTTCTTTACATATTATTAGATATAAGTTACAGGAAAACCTGTAAGAAAACTATGGTATTAAACGAACATGGTAAATCTCGAAATATTGTGGGTACAAAGTTATATTTGCAGTTGGAATGTATGGGAGAACATGTTTTTCAACTACAATGTTAAGTTTGATAATGGGTTAAATTAATCCCAATTACGGAACCCTTCATTGTGCGTTTTTTGGATTCTCACCCACTAACGTACCTAAGAAGTTGTCGAAAGGATATCCCAGCGGGCCAATACGGTTTGTCTACTTAATAAAAATCTTAAATACCATCACTGAGAGGCAATGCACAGCCTGAACTGCTGGGTCCTTTTAAAACTAAGGCAGGATTTTGAAAATGAATCCCCAAAAGGGGTTGTTAAATGAGGATTCATATGGAAATTCGTCATTTTTGAAGTTAGATACGTGGATCGTGGTATTTAGACTTGTTTGTTTCCCATCGGGCATACGATTTGAGAAAATTTTGTTTGAAGTTTAGACAATGCTAGGCTCGTTATATCTTACAACAGTGTCATCACTCATCACGTACACATACATAAACTCACTCCTTTGTCCCATGGGAGTAGGCAGAAACAGAACCGAAACCACCTGCACAGAAACATCACCTGCTACGATCCTTTTTCTCGAACATTTTCCTTTTGCTACCTCACACCTACAGCACACCTACACATCCCACCACACAACTATACCTATAGTTTATTAACAAACTCGTTCCAGGGACAAAAGCCATACTCATCCGTGTCGCACCAGTTCAATCGCATCACAATTCTCTGCGGAGGATTTTCTAAGGAATATTTTGACCCATTTCTTAACTGTGACCAACTTGGATACACATATTCCACTTTCAAATAGTCACTTTTACTATCTGTCCACCTTTGAAACACAAACTTCCCGCCAATTGGGAATTTCTCATATTGATTTAGTAAGTCAATCGATTGAAAACCCAAAGAATTCGCAATAAAGTTCATATTAGTATCGTGGCCAACTAACAACATTAAATTTGGTTTTTCGTCATAGTTCTTAAATGTTTTAGTTATATACTCCAGTAATGGTGTCCTGGTTTCTTTAGCTACAGTTGTATATCTTATGTCTTGATTTAGTCGTCTCATCTCAGTTAATACATTCCATTTTTCCGGTGTTGTTATTTGTCCCCATGCAATGTCTTGTATCGGAACGCCATCGTAGTAACTCATTTCAAATGCGTCCACAACTAAGTGTGATATGGAAAACGGCCCATTGATCACCACATTTTTGCCAACCTTGTACAATATTGTGTCATTAGCTTCAGTCAAGTCACATACTCCATCCTGTTTGCAAATTTCAGATCCTTAAATTTCCAATATTTTATTCAATTCCGAATAAACTGCCTTCAGTTTAGAATTATTTTCTAATTTTCTGTTTATTTCTTTGAACACCATATCTTTAAATGCTTCAGTGGTGTTGCTTATGGCAACTTTAATAAAAAGGGGATCCGGCTGTGCAGTGTTTCTGTGATGTACAGTCACGTTGCAACTTTTAAACGCTGAGTCAATGAAAGCTCTCGCCGTCGCCTTGGTTCTGCTCACCTTGTTGGCGTATACATACACTGTATCGTCATCGGGACATCCTTCGGGAAGAAACTCATGCTTTTTGAACCATTCCGAGAAATATTCGCCCATATATCCTTCTAGCTGCGCTCCTCTTGGAGTCAAGAGTCCCGGCGGGCCAGACCGTGGGGGCCAGGGCTTCGATGAATATCTATGTAGTTGTTCTCCTAACGGATACCGTATGTTATGTCGACTGAGTATGAACACCTGTTTCTGTTTCAAGTTGTTCGAGAAAAAGCTTTTACACAACACTATCAATAATAGTAAAATACCAAATTTCAACACCATCTTTAAAAATTTTATCATTTGTTTTATGCGCGATTTTAAGGTCTGCAACTTTTGCTTTTGTGTATTTTACTAGTATTTGAATAGATCTACACATTTGCGTTGGTAAAGCGAGACTAATTTATTGTTGGCATTTGGCATTAGGAACGTAAGCATGGGTAGGTATGGTACGAAAACTCGTTGTTTAATTAGGTGATTTTATCAAAATACGGCAGTGCTTTTAGCACGTTTTTAGTATTACTTATTATATTTTTGTTACATCCATTTATTAACTCAAAACATAATGAAATAATGGTTATTTATTATTTTAGAACGACCTTTAGACAAAAAAACGCTTAGGCTGACTTTTGCCGATTTATTGCTTTTTTTTACAAGGCACGACAGGACTAATCTATATATAATATATTAGCCTATTTCATAAAGATTCTAACAACTTATCACTTAGCCAGATCCCTTAAGTATCTTTCGAGATATCGGCGATGATCTCAGACGCGGCAAAAACCACGGCGCTTAAAAACGGTTTATTCCAAAAATCCCCACCCACAAATCCCCACTGGTGGGGATTGTTACTTTTTTTTCCAAAAATCCCCACTGGTTAAATAAACTCAGCCTAGTGGGGATTTTTGGAAAAATAAGTAACTATCCCCACCAGGTGTTGTTGTTTCTAAATAATTAAAACAAAAAATGCGTTAATCAATACCTACGATAAGTAACTAATTATGTCAATATTATAATAACCAACTTCCATTATAAATTGTTTGCATTGAAACGAAACTCAATTGACTAGATTCAAACAAAATTATTTAAACATTATAGGATCACGTAAATCGTGGTTGAGAATTTATCTCATTCTTTCTAAAAAAAATGGCACTGTAATGCTGCCACGCATTAACTCTAGTTGAGCATCTAAGAGGAACTGGTCTTTTTCTTTGCTTCTTTGTGATCGCGGTTTCCGACGGTGACTTTCGTTAGCACTTCTTTCATAAAACAAAGCGTCTTCATGCAAAAAATGTAGGAGTTTCAGTAAACTTGGTCTTTTTTTCGATTTAGCTGCATTACGTTTATTATGCCACCCTTCCAAAATGTTTGTCGTTCTGTGCCTCTCTCCGTAAACACATAATACTTTTATGAAATCTTCTTTTATCCATTGGCTTAACATATACTGGCGAAAACTGTCACTGTTTTGATTGTCTGGGCTTTGGCTGGCAACATAGAACCAGCCTTCAATTCGACAGCATATTATAATTCGGCAGCAGCATCGTACAATGATTCAGGTTTTCAGTTGAGTGAGTCACAATTTCCTCTTTTTTTGTTTATCCACCGAAATAAAACGGCACCAGTTAAAAAAAATTTAAGTCAGGAACCTCGCAGAAGTTACAGTTCCTCTAAAATTTAAATCATTGCTCATAGCAGATTTTAATGATTATAAAACTCGCATATTATTATTAGCTACCAAAAACGCTCGTAGTCGCATGAAAACGATAAACGTTTTTTTTGGAAATAGGACATTCAAAAGGAATTGAATTAAAATCGACATTCAAATCCATTTTATCAACTTTATACAGTACATGGTAATCTCGGTAGCAGTTTACTGAAACTCCTACATTTTTTGCATGAAGACGCTTTGTTTTATGAAAGAAGTGCTAACGAAACTCACCGTCGGAACCCGCGATCACAAAGAAGCAAAGAAAAAGATCAGTTCATCTTAGATGCTCAACTAGAGTTAATGCGTGGCAGCATTACAGTGCCATTTTTTTTGGAAAGAATGAGATAAATTCTCAACCACGATTTACGTGATCCTATAATGTTTAAATATTTTTTGTTTGAATCTAGTCAATTGAGTTTCGTTTCAATGCAAACAATTTATAATGGAAGTTGGTTATTATAATATTGACATAATTAGTTACTTATCGTAGGTATTGATTAACGCATTTTTTGTTTTAATTATTTACAAACAACAACACCTGGTGGGGATAGTTACTCATTTTTCCAAAAATCCCCACTAGGCTGAGTTTATTTAACCAGTGGGGATTTTTGGAAAAAAAAGTAACAATCCCCACCAGTGGGGATTTGTAGGTGGGGATTTCTGGAATAAATCTTAAAAACGGGTTGGCGCACGTCGTATGAAGTTTTTTGAACCGTCGCGACGCACAATGGGATATTTATTATAAAAAAATACGTTATTTTTTCTCATTTGAAACTGGATCCGTACTGCCGCCAAATTGAATAAAAAAATATATACCTAATAGTCAGTGTCACTCGGGATGATGTAAGGATTCTAACGATGCCCCATACATCCAAACTGTGCATCCAAATATGTTCAGGAATTTACAAGTTATGGGTTTGAGTTTAAAAAATATTGAAAGTGCATAATCTGACTGCAACACAATGTTATAGTTTGAAGATACGAACTTCCTGACCGTCCTAAAGTTTTGTGCGTAAAAACTACTCAAATAGTGATAAACATTCAGTAAACCGTGAGTAACAATAACGCAATCACAAGTGCTACGAATCAAGTGCAACGAATCAAGTACAATAACTGCTTTCTGGAGATTCTTGTGTTAGTTTTTGTGGCCCCGTGCACAGTTTATAATATATATTAATGACATTTGTGTGATTTAACGTTTTTATTCAAATTCTGCTAATCATTCCAGCAACATTGTATTTGAGGATAGCGCCATCTATACTAACTTAGTGGTACTACATTGGAACACCATTTGGACAAACATCCTTGATCGTTTTTGCGATCGATCCCGCGTACCACGTATTCAATACAAACACCTAAAAACAGGTGGCGCCACTGGTACCTTAATAAATATTCTCTACATATTTTTTATTATTTTACCAAAAGTTGGAAAATAATATAGCAATATTTATAGAAAAAAAATATGTAAAAAATTTTAATTACGATGGAAAATAGGTATTACATATAGAAACAAACTATTCCTATCCTATTCCTTTTTATTTCCTAATCTATCCGTGACATCACAGCGGGCCCTATCAGAATACCAGCGCTGCGGCACTTATTTTTAAGTGCCGCAGCATCATGCTGAGATACGGGCCTTTTGGCCTCGTACAGGACTTTGTTTTTATTTTCTTTTTGTTTACTTTGTTTTATTTTTGGTTTTGTTCTTTTTTTTTGTTTCTATGATTGTGTTTTATTTAATTTGTGATCTGTGCGAGTCCCAATAAATGTTTTTTCTTTTTTTTTTCTCTATTCAGTTCACACTTGCAAACTAACTTATTGCAATCAAGTCAAGACAATATTATAATAATAACTCCACTAAGCCTAGATCCTACTATGATGAGCATACAGAGTGCTACACAAATTAGCAATCAATCATTTGTGGAGGATTTCAGGCAGGAAATGAAGGAAATTAAAGAAAAACTAAAAATTGCTGACAAAGAAAAATAATAATAATCTTAGTTATGAGAATAACAAGAGATTCAGGATCAGCAAAGACAAATAGAATTGCTGAAAGAAATTACCTACTCTAATCCACAACTCAAAAAAAGCAACTCGGCACCCATCTCAAGAGGAGTTTTGAATATGAGAGTTAACACTTCCCGCCATTCTCCTCTACTACGTCTAGCCAGAAGTTTTCTGCCAATGAGTACATCGGAGCAACCCAGCAAACACATATATTACAGCAGCATCAATCGGAGAGCGATGCTCAGATCCAAACGGACACCCCACGTCATTGCAGTGAAAAAGGAACTGGTAACGGGATTTAGCGCCGGTCGGTGAAGCGGTCGAGCATCGGAGCAGCTGCCACAGAGTGGTTATATTGAAGGACGTGGCTTGCACGACGTAGGTACTGTAGGGTTTCCTAGGGCCTGAGTATGCTGTAGTTTCCTATCTGAAACCAGGTGCGGCATTGAGTGAGGTTCTGCATTGCCCCAAGAACAAAATCAGCAACCTGACAAGAAACGACTACGTCATTGTATTATGCGGATGCAGCGATAATAATCCCTATGATATCGATATAGATCTACACCGTTGGCTAGCATTAACTGCAAATACAAATGTGATCATCTCGGAAGTGCTCAAAAACAGGTTTTAACAAGAATCGAAACTTAACTATTTATTTAGGTTTATTTATCTACTTATATAACAAATATTAAAATGTGCTGTACGTACATACATGGATATGAACTACACTAGACTAGTAAGCCTTGCAAGATCACTATTAAAAGAAATATTATGTTTAAATTATCATTTCCAACACTTTCAAAGTTTCAATACGAATAAATTATTCAAAATAAATGTAAAAAGTCCTTTGAAAACAAATATGTCCAGGTTAACTTAGATTCTGAGAAACATATACTAGTCAATAAATTAGATAATAAGACAGCTGTAATAATAAAAACGCCTGCGAATACTTTTTTTCGTGAATAAAAATGTATACATTAGGTATGCATCAAAATATTGCAGGACTCCTAGCAAAATCTGACATGCTCACATTATGTGAGTTGTTAGTAAAAGGTATGCAAGTGGACCTAATATGTATTACGGAGCATTTCATGATGGAGGGCTATGAAGTCCATCTCAATAGACTTAGGTGACTACTCATCCGCAAAATATTTCATCCGCGGATGAAACGTTACCCTTTTAAAATTGTAAGGCGACGAATCATCCGCAAGTTAGGATGAGTCGTCGCATAGTTAATATTGATGTGGTCATATCGGCCAAATAGACGAACAAACATATTTTGTGTAGGTATAGGAACATTGTCTGTTCTTTAGTTTCATCGGTTTCGCTAGCTGCTATGTGTAATAATATCGTGGTTAAATCGAACAAAAATACTTCTATGCATAAGAATCGTTTTTATTAAGAATATAATTTTTTATACTGGTAAATCAGAATAATAAGCAATTTCCCTAAACAAATGACAGGTAGTTACTGTTTTACTGCGAAAACTGAGTTAATGTTATAAATATGAGTACATTTACATTTCAATAGTTTGATAATACTTAAATAACCAAATATTTACGACTACCGACGTTTTGTGCAACTTGTATCAGCGGTTTAAAAAACGAAAGGTTTGAGGGTATTTAGAAAATAATCGAGACAAGCTAAGTTGTTTTGTTATGAATATATTTTGTTAGCCAGTGTACGTTAAGTTGACAGAGTGTACGTTCATCTAGTTAATTACCACATATAGTAAATTAATTAATAATAGAATTGCATAAAGTTTTTATGTTCCGGTGCGTGGGAATAAACTGAGTTTTCATATTCCATTGCGGGTGATTGAGCTGCCTTGAGGTCAGATATTTTATTATTACTTATCCAAGAAAAATTAAACTCAAAACATTGTAACATTGTTTAGTTTCTATTTTAGAATCACAGTTATGGACAAGGAAAATACGCGATTTAAAATGATTTCATCGCAACGAGGAGGAAAACTTTTAATGGAAGGAAACTATCTTATTATAAAAAACGTGAAAATAAAAACGGACATATAGTTTGGCACTGTGCTTCACAAAATTGTAAATCTAATTTGGTTACTAACTATGATTGTAACCTTATACTGAAAGAAAAACTTCATAGTTGTCAGTCTAGTAGTTTAGATAACCAATTATTGGAGAAAATTGACGAATGTTTAGAAAGAGCAAAAACTGAAAGTACTCCTATGCCTACAATTTATAAGGAGGCGGTAGAAAAATTAGAGTCTACAGGATTAGACTTAGTCATAAAATTACCAAAATACAACAATTTTAAGAAAAGAATGTATAAACTACGTAATAAAGAACTGCAAACTAAAAAGGTGCGATTATTTAAATTTAAAGATGTAACAGTTCCTGGTGTTCACAAAGACTTTTTAGTTGCTGATTATAGCGAAAAAAGTGATAGGATATTACTGTTTGCCACTGAAGAATCCAAATAAATTCTCAAGAAAGCTAAACATGTTTTTTTGCGATGGAACATTTAAAGCAGTTGCATACGTTACATGTTGACATGGGCAGTACTAATACACATACGAATATTATACCAGCAGTTTATGCCTTATTGCCAAATAAAAAGCAATCAAGTTATGAAATATTCTTCCATCTCTTAAAAGGCCAAATTCCCGAATTTGATCCTGAGTCCATCACTACTGATTTTGAAACCAGTGCGATGACAGCAGCTAAAGCTGTATTTGATAAAGTAACTACTCGAGGGTGTATATTTCATTTTAAAAAAGCTGTCTAAAAAAAAGCTAAACTGATTGGAATTACAAAAAAATCAAACATGTCAAGGGCTCACGTGAGGCGTTGTATGGCGTTGGCATATCTCCCAAATATTGAAGTTTCAGATGGTTGGCTTTATGTATTGGGTGAATGTATACAAAAGGATGATAAAACAGCGCAATTTAACCATTATTTTCAAAATACCTGGCTAGAGAAGAAATCTATCTTGTCTGATAAATGGTGTTTTTATAATATCCGGCACAAAACGAATAACGCTATAGAATGGTGGAACTCGAGACTGAATAGGACAATAAAGAGCAAACCTAACATAGCCGTTTTATTAAATACTCTTAAAAAAGATGCCAAATATCATTCTAATCTGTGGAAAAATCAAGGATTTATTTCAAAGAGAACGGAAGAAAGTATGGTGAAGGAAAAAAAAATTAATAACAGTTTGCGAGAGTTTATTGATAATGAAATTAGCCTCGGACATTGTATAGAGAAATTATCATATTAGTGATACAGATCGTTTACAAAATTTCGTGGTGGTTGATTTTTTGATTATAAATATTTTTTTTTGCACCTAAATACTAAGAAGGTTTAAATTATTCATATTTTTCGTTATTAATTAATATTTTCTAACATATGTAAAAATTTATAATTCTTAATAACAATCTATTTAGATTTACTAATTTTTATAACATTAACTCAGTTTTCGCAGTAAAACAGTAACTACCTGTCATTTGTTTAGGGAAATTGCTTATTATTCTGATTTACCAGTATAAAAAATTATATTCTTAATAAAAACGATTCTTATGCATAGAAGTATTTTTGTTCGATTTAACCACGATATTATTACACATAGCAGCTAGCGAAACCGATGAAACTAAAGAACAGACAATGTTCCTATACACAAAATATGTTTGTTCGTCTATTTGGCCGATATGACCACATCAATATTAACTATGCGACGACTCATCCGAACTTGCGGATGATTCGTCGCCTTACAATTTTAAAAGGGTAACGTTTCATCCGCGGATGAAATATTTTGCGGATGAGTAGTCACCTAAGTCATCCGTACTGCCGCCAAATTGAATTAAAAAAAAAATATACCTAATAGTCACTCGGGATGATATAAGGATTCTAACGATGTCCCAAACATCCAAATATGTTCAGAAATTTACAAGTTATGGATTTAAGTTTAAAAAATATTTAAAGTGCATAATCTGACTGCAACACAATGTTATAGTTTGAAGATACGAACTTCCTGACCATCCTAAAGTTTTGTGCGTAAAAACTACTCAAATTAGTAGTGATAAACATTCAGTAAACCGTGAGTAACAATAACGCAATCACAAGTGCTACGAATCAAGTGCAACGAATCAAGTGCAATAACTGCTTTCTGGAGATTCTTGTCTTACTTTTTGTGGCCCCGTGCACAGTTTATAATATAAATTAATGACATTTGTGTGATTTAACGTTTTTATTCAAATTCTGCTAATCATTCCAGCAACATTGTATTTGAGGATAGCGCCATCTATACTAACTTAGTGGTACTACATTGCAACACCATTTGGACAAACATCCATAATCGTTTTTGCGATTGATCCCGCGTACCACGTATTCAATACATACACCTAAAAACAGGTGGCGCCACTGGTACCTTAATAAACATTCTCTACATATTTTTTATTATTTTACCAAAATTTGGATAATAATATAGCAATATTTATAGAAAAAGATACGTAAAAAAATTAAAATACGATGGAAAATAGGTATTACATATAGAAACAAACTATTCAGGTCACAATCGCAAACTAACTTATTGCAATCAAGTCAAGACAATATTAAACTCCACTAAGCCTAGATTCTACTATGATGAGCATACAGAGTGCTACACAAATTAGCAATCAATCATTTGTGGAGGATTTCAGGCAGGAAATGAAGGAAGTTAAAGAAAAACTAAAAATTGCTGACAAGGAAAAATAATAATAATCTTAGTTATGAGAATAACAAGAGATTCAGGATCAGCAAAGACAAATAGAATTGCTGAAAGAAATTACCTACTCTAATCCACAACTCAAAAAAAGCAACTCGGCACCCATCTCAAGAGGAGTTTTGAATATGAGAGTTAACACTTCCCGCCATTCTCCTCTACTACGTCTAGCCAGAAGTTTTCTGCCAATGAGTACATCGGAGCAACCCAGCAAACACTGTAACAATAATATATATTACAGCAGCATCAATCGGAGAGCGATGCTCAGATCCAAACGGACACCCCACGTCATTGCAGTGAAAAAGGAACTGGTAACGGGATTTAGCGCCGGTCGGTGAAGCGGTCGAGCATCGGAGCAGCTGCCACAGAGTGGTTATATTGAAGGACGTGGCTTGCACGACGTAGGTACTGTAGGGTTTCCTAGGGCCTGAGTATGCTGTAGTTTCCTATCTGAAACCAGGTGCGGCATTGAGTGAGGTTCTGCATTGCCCCAAGAACAAAATCAGCAACCTGACAAGAAACGACTACGTCATTGTATTATGCGGATGCAGCGGTAATAATCCCTATGATATCGATATAGATCTACACCGTTGGCTAGCATTAACTGCAAATACAAATGTGATCATCTCGGAAGTGCTCAAAAACAGGTTTTAACAAGAATCGAAACTTAACTATTTATTTAGGTTTAATGTAACAAATATTAAAATGTGCTGTACATGGATATTTAAGAACTAAGTACACTAGATTATTAACAAGTGGACGAAATTATGTGGTAATAAGCCTTGCAAGATCACTATTAAAATAAATATTATGTTTAAATTATCATTACCAACACTTCCAAAGTTTCAATATGAACAAATTATTCAAAATAAATGTGAAAAGTCCTTGGAAAACAAATATGTCCAGGTTAACTTAGATAGTGGACCTAATATGTATTACGGAGCATTTCATGATGGAGGGCTATGAAGTCCATGTCAATATACCTAACTACTGTTTAGCTGCATGTGGTTAAAATAAGCCGTGACAGCTAAGAGATGACCAGTCCCAACTGATAGCGCCTGTTCACGAACATGACGCCTGGATCAGCACCATTTAACTCAACCATTTTGAAGGGAGCTACACATCCAACACACGCGCCACCATCAGTGAGACAGCTGCGTGAGCATGAGATACTCTCAGCCACTAGGACACATTCAAGTCAATGAAACACACATTACCGGGTAAATGGTAGCTCCACTGTACATAGTACTCACACCTGTGCTATGCAATTATATAATACAAAGGAGATTGAGTTTATACAATGAAAAGATAGTCATAGAATAGAATAGAATACTCTTTATTATGTACACCATAAAAATTACAGATATAAATGTTTAAATTTTACATCGGGTGACACAATGGGCGGTCTTATCGGTAAAAGCGATCTTTTACAGACAACCTTTGGATGGATTAAAGGGAGCAGGAGTGACAATACTGCAGGTAGTGGTGTACCATTAACATATACAATAAATACATACATACACAAAGCATATACTTATCTAATAAATATATACATATATACAATAATACACATGAAACAAGAGCAGGGAACTGTGTTATGTAATGATGATGTTTAAGGAGAGAGGAAGTGTTTTTTTACCTGAATCTTAAAAGTGGACAAAGATTGAGCACGCCTTACCGACACGGGTAAGGCATTCCATAACCACACTGCTTGAACTGTAAAAGACTTGTCATAAAAGCTAGTGGAAGGCATCGGCATCTCTAGTCTTAAGTTTTCCGATGATCTCAGATATCTATTATGTGTGTCATGAAGGAACTTGAAACGTTCTTTAAGATAAGAGGGGGTTGTAGGATTGAACAGAATACTGTAGAGCTGAAATAAGATATGAGAATTCCGGCGAAGACGTATGTAACACCCATTTTTACTTTTAAACCGAGTGAATTGATACCATTTATTTGAACTTGCTGTTGTCTATCGTTTAAATAAGATTTTACTAAACTAAGCGCAAGTTTTCCAAGTCCGTAATGCTCGAGTTTCAAGAGTAAGGTTTGGTGATCGACGCAATCAAATACCTTGGAAAGGTCACAAAAGATTCTTATGGCGTCTTGTGCCTCTTCCCACGCGTTAAAAATGTGTCTTAATAAGTTTACACCGGCGTCGGTCGTACAACGTCCTTTGGTGAAACCTGAATGTTGATCGTGAAGGATTTTATTCGTGTTAAAATGATTGAGCATTTGATTTATTAAGCATTACCTTTTCAAACACCTTGCTGAAAACCGGCAACACGGATACGGGTCTTTAATTATTTGTGTCTTTACTGTCCCCGGATTTAAACTGTGGTATTACCTTATTGTATTTCATTAAATCGGTATCGGGAGCACGGTCCAAGCTACCGGTGGTTAGGGCTCCAGAGACAGGAACCTCCTCACGATGCGAGCCGTATCGAGGAGTACTGCCTTCTGAATCAGGCCCTGGACCCAACCACCTAACGAGAACCTCGAGAGATACCGATCGAGGCTATCGGCCATCAGGTCATTGGCCGATACGACAATCAGCATAATGACAGCCGAGCTCACATTCCATATGTCAACAACCTCGTGTGCTAAGATTATTATTAGAAATATTACTAACCATTGTGGTGTTAATAACACAATGACTTCGACGTACCGCTTATGTAAGAGTTTATGTAGAAAGCTTGCCTTGCTATTAACCACCAGAAATATGGCCAGGGGTACGGTGGTTCTGCAGTGTCATTTTCCTGCACTGCCAGAAGGTAATGCAGGCCCTGTTTAACTTACTGTCTAGAATGACCCCGAGGTACTTGACTTCTTTGGTCAACTTCGTTTTGGTAGGCGGAAAGGGCCTAATGCTCGTATTTGGGTAAACATGACTAGTTCAGTTTTTGTGGGGTTCTTATCGAGGTCTGTCTGCATAACCTTTTATCTAATGGTGCTGGCGTTGAGTTTAGTGATGAGGTCATTAATCACCAGATTCTATAGAAGGGGGATAGCCAGGTGCTGTATTCCTCCCTGGGGGCAGCCTCTGGTTATCATGGCCAACTGCTGCTCATCATCAAGGCGAACCACTCGTTTGCTTAACATGTTTGTAATACAGTCCGTGAATACCTGTTCTTCTCCATATCTGGAGAGGGCGCCAGGCTGCCCAATGATACGGTCTTGGCGAAGCACAGAGATTTCTCGCGCAGGCATACACTGGACCATGGCGCGCTGGTCCACTCGCATATAAGTGAATAGGCTATCTAAAATTCTTCATTAATGACTAGCCCCATTAACCACTGCGTACAATTTTAAAGTACATATAGAAAGCTCGTACCGACACGAAGAATGAAGAGCAGCACTGAAATGTGGTCAGTCAATAATGTACGAACCCATTTATCACAGTTCTGTAATATTAATGACTCAACAACATTATAACATTCTTCAACATTATTCTAAAGATCCGGTCCGATAGGTCATTTGTCACCTTGATAATGTGTACCGTTTCAAATAAAATGTCACGCTATTTAAACAAAAAGTGGCCTTACCGTGTGAATTTTATAAAAAATAAATTAGTCTTGTTTTACCAATAGACATGAGTAGCTCTATTCAAATGATCGTAAAATATTTAAAAACATAAATTAACTTTTAATTCGTGCGTTACTCGTTAATACTAAGTGCACAAAGTGATTAAAAAAAATGGTGGCGAAATCAGTTTCTGTGTTACTATTATTTAACGTGTTGTGTGACGGTTTTGTCGCGAACAACCTGAAACTGAAACAAGTGTTCATACTCAGTCGACATAACATGCGGTATCCGTTAGGAGAACAACTACATAGATATTCATCGAAGTCTTGGCCCTCACGGCCGGGTCCGCCGGGACTCTTGACTCCGAAAGGAGCGCAGCTAGAAGGATACATGGGTGAATATTTCTCAGAATGGTTAAAAAAGGAACAGTTTCTTCCCGAAGGATGTCCCGATGAAGATACAGTGTATGTGTACGCAAACACGGTGAGCAGAACTAAGGCGACGGCGAGAGCTTTCATTGACGCAGCGTTCAAAAGTTGCAACATGATTGTACATCATAAAAACATTACAGAGCCGGATCCGCTGTTTGAACCTGTCATACATAACACTACCGAAGTTTATAAAGATATGGTGTTCGAAGAAATTAATAGAAAGTTACAAAATAATACTAAACTGATGGCCGCTTTTCAAGAATTGAATAAAATATTAGAAATTGAAGGATCAGACATTTGCAAGCAGGATGGAGTATGTGACTTGACTGGACCTTATAACACGATTTCGTATAATGTCGGCGAAGAAGTGTGGGTCAGAGGACCGTTGTTCATCGGAATCTCGTCTATGGACTCATTTACTATGAGTTACTACGATGGCAGACCGATAAAAGATATTGCTTGGGGACAAATAACGACACCGGAACAATGGGAACTATTGACTGAAATAGGGCGACAAGACCATTACATAAGATATACAACAGTAGCTGAAGACATCGGGGCACCTTTAATGGAGTATATAACCAAAACATTTAAGAATTACGACGAAATGCCCAAGTTAATGATGATAGTTGGACATGATTACAACATGAACTCTGTTGTGACTTCTATGGGATTTGATTCGATCGAGTTACCAAATCAATATGAGAAATTCCCAATTGGCGGGAAGATTGTGTTTCAAAGGTGGACAGATAGTAAAAGTGAATATTTGAAAGTAGAATATGTGTACTCAAGTTGGTCACAGTTAAGAAATGGGTCAAAGTATTCTGTGGATAATCTACCGCAGAAAGTTGTGATGCGATTAAATTGGTGCAGTACGGATGAACAAGGCTTTTGTCCGTGGAACGAGTTTGTCAATAAACTTTAGGTCGATGTGATGAATTAATTTTGTTATTAAAATAATTTAAACAAGCTAACGTAGTCGTAAGTAAGTCTTTTTTCTCACTTTTTTCTCGACATTGACCTTCCATAGTTAAATTCATCGCAAATTTTTTCGCGCAGCTTCGCTCTACCGGTTCGGTCATAAGATAACTTATCCACGTGATATTCTATCTAATTAATGTAAAATACAATAGCTTCTGCCCGCAGCTTCGCCAGTGTGGTTGTCGGAATTATCCCACGGGAACGTGCTACCGGGAAAGTATCCTACGTACCCAGATCATGGCCTATCCGTATACCTATCATCTAAAACAATTCAGCCGATAGAGCGTGAAAGCGTAACAGTCAGGCAGACAGATAATAAACGCAAAAATCTTCTTTTTTTTAATTAATCACGTATTATTTATGATTCTAAATGTCTAATATAAAAAAATAGTAATTCATTTTAACATTGTCTGGTATAATAAATTGTTAATTCAATTGCAAATTTAAGTTTGTTCTTCAATCTGGGATCGCAAATTCATAGGCTGTCTTGAAGTAACATTTAGTCTTACATAAAAATAATAAATATTAATTTTAATTTGTAATACCTACAGCCATTAACTACTTCATACATTTTAGAAAGGTTATTTTATGACTTTAAATTGTAATAACTTTGAAAGAAAGAAAGAAAAGAAAGAAAAATATTTTATTCGGGACACGCACAAGAAATACAAATATAGCATTAAAAACTAACTTACAATAAAAACAACCAAAACTTGTGCGATGCCAAAAAGGTCCCTATCTCAGCATAATACCGAGTGGCCCAATTTTAATTAAATAAAAACTAAATTATACCTCAATATACGGACTATGACTATATTTCCCATCCCTTAAATCTCTCGAAGAGAAGTACATAAAAAAAAAATATGACCTGTGAATTTTTAAATCATCCCCTATTTTACCCCCTTGGGGTTGATTTTGCAAAACATTGAAACTCGTAATTCTTTAGTTCTTACCAAAAGCATAAAGAATTTTATATCCTAAGTAATGCTGGATTTCGATACAAACTTTCATCCCCTATATCACCCCCTTTAGGATTATGTTAGACACAAAAAGTAGCTTAATATGTCTATCTCCAGGATGCCATCCATATAACTGCATCTGCATAGGTACGGACGCCTGCAATCATTACGTTCCCCCTTTTCTAAACTTTTTAAATACAGGTATCTGTATACTGAATAAAGTACCCGAACGTAAAAATTGCGCAGAGAGTTTAAGAAAAGGTTTGCTTTTAAGAAAAGGATCCGTATCAGGAAAACGTGATGGGTGTTGGATAAGTTTTTATAAGAAACTTAAAGTAGTAGCCACGAAAAAAAACGTCTGGCTCGTTCAAGAATTTCAGCAGTCAGTAAAAAAATCGGATTGAGGATAAATGGATGTAACAAAAATAAAATGACTAATACTAAAAACGTGCTAAAAGCACTGCCGTATTTACATTATGTATTTTTTTTTTTTTATAAACAACGAGTTTTCGTACCATACCTACCTATGCTTACGTTCCTAATGCCAAATGCCAACAATAAATTAGTCTCGCTTTACCAACGCAAATGTGTAGATCTATTCAAATACTAGTAAAATACACAAAAGCAAAAGTTGCAGACCTTAAAATCGCGCATAAAACAAATGATAAAATTTTTAAAGATGGTGTTGAAATTTGGTATTTTACTATTATTGATAGTGTTGTGTAAAAGCTTTTTCTCGAACAACTTGAAACTGAAACAGGTGTTCATACTCAGTCGACATAACATACGGTATCCGTTAGGAGAACAACTACATAGATATTCATCGAAGCCCTGGCCCCCACGGTCTGGCCCGCCGGGACTCTTGACTCCAAGAGGAGCGCAGCTAGAAGGATATATGGGCGAATATTTCTCGGAATGGTTCAAAAAGCATGAGTTTCTTCCCGAAGGATGTCCCGATGACGATACAGTGTATGTATACGCCAACAAGGTGAGCAGAACCAAGGCGACGGCGAGAGCTTTCATTGACTCAGCGTTTAAAAGTTGCAACGTGACTGTACATCAAAGAAACACTGCACAGCCGGATCCCCTTTTTAAAATTGACATAAGCAACACCACTGAAGCATTTAAATATATGGTGTTAAAAGAAATAAACAGAAAATTGGAAAATAATTCTAAACTGAAGGCAGTTTATTCGGAATTGAATAAAATATTAGAAATTGAAGGATCTGAAATTTGCAAGCAGGATGGAATATGTGACTTGACTGAAGCTAATGACACAATATTGTACAAGGTCGGCAAAAATGTGGTGATCAATGGTCCGTTTTCCATATCACACTTAGTTGTGGACGCATTTGAAATGAGTTACTACGACGGCGTTCCGATACAAGACATTGCATGGGGACAAATAACAACACCGGAAAAATGGAATGTATTAACTGAGATGGGACGACTAAATCAAGACATAAGATATACAACTGTAGCTAAAGAAACCAGGACACCATTACTGGAGTATATAACTAAAACATTTAAGAACTATGACGAAAAACCAAATTTAATGTTGTTAGTTGGCCACGATACTAATATGAACTTTATTGCGAATTCTTTGGGTTTTCAATCGATTGACTTACCAAATCAATATGAGAAATTCCCAATTGGCGGGAAGTTTGTGTTTCAAAGGTGGACAGATAGTAAAAGTGACTATTTGAAAGTGGAATATGTGTATCCAAGTTGGTCACAGTTAAGAAATGGGTCAAAATATTCCTTAGAAAATCCTCCGCAGAGAATTGTGATGCGATTGAACTGGTGCGATACGGATGAGTATGGCTTTTGTCCCTGGAACGAGTTTGTTAATAAACTATAGGTATAGTTGTGTGGTGGGGTGTGTAGGTGTGCTGTAGGTGTGTGGTAGCAAAAAGAAAATGTTCGAGAAAAAGGATCGTAGCAGGTGGTGTTTCTGTGCAGGTGGTTTCGGTTCTGTTTCTGCCTACCCCCATGGGACAAAGGAGTGAGTTTATGTATGTGTACGTGATGAGTGATGACACTGTTGTAAGATATAACGAGCCTAGCATTATCTAAACTTCAAACAAAATTTTCTCAAATCGTATGCCCGATGGGAAACAAACAAGTCTAAATACCACGATCCACGTATCTAACTTCAAAAATGACGAATATGAATCCTCATTTAACAACCCCTTTTGGGGATTCATTTTCAAAATCCTGCCTTAGTTTTAAAAGGACCCAGCAGTTTAGGCTGTGCATAGCCTCTCAGTGATTGTATTTAAGATTTTTATTAAGTAGACAAACCGTATTGGCCCGCTGGGATATCCTATCGACAACTTCTTAGGTACGTTAGTGGGTGAGATTCCAAAAAACCCGCCAAGTGCGTGGCGGACCACGCACAATGAAGGGTTCCGTAATTGGGATTAATTTAATCCATTATCAAACTTAACATTGTAGTTGAAAAACATGTTCTCCCATACATTCCAACCGCAAATGTAACTTTGTACCCACAATATTTCGAGATTTACCATGTTCGTTTAATACCGTAGTTTTTTTATAGGTTTTCCTGTAACTTATATCTAATAATATGTAAACAACTAATTTCTGCATTTTTTTCAAAAATTTCGGCTCAGTAGTTTCGGAGATAAGGGGGCGGGGGATGGTCTATTTCCAGCTATTTAGAACTAATTATTTTAAAATAATAAAAAAAAATATTTGAGTATCTCACAACACGCCCTTTTATTTGAAATGTAACAGCTTGCAAAACTTTTTTTTAAATTTTCCAATTTGCCCCCCATAAGTGACCCCCATATTCAATATTCATATTTACGTTACAGGTCCGTGTTTGGGTCACTTAGATTCATATGTATACCAAGTTTCAACTTAATTGGTACAGTAGATTCGGAGCAAATCGGCTGTGACAAACGGACAGACAAACACTAGTGGTCCATAAGGGTCCAGTTTTTCCTTTTGAGGTACGGAACCCTGAAAAAGCATGATACAACTAACTTTTACTTATAAACAGAAGTCCAAATACCACCTTACATCAGTCCTATTCAGCAAATATCTCACCGTGAAATCTTGCGTGGAGTGAACTGTCAGTGTCATCTCACTGATGCTATGGATTGACCAACGATTACATTTACAATCATAGTCGAGATTTTAAAATATTTGTATGTTAAATCTGTTGATCATTTTGTAATATTTTAAAGCTAGTATTTTAAGTGTCTAAACCTTAATAATTAGGCTGTTTTTAAATAAAAGTAAAACAGAAATCCAGTCAGAAACTCAATTTTGTTTTTTTTCCATTTTTTTCCTAGACTAGTCCTTAAACATTACTATGTTTAGACAATTAAATACTAGCTTTGAAATAATATAAAATGCTCAACAGAATTAGCATAAAAAATATTAATAAAACCTCGATTATGATTGTAAATGTAATACTTGGTCCATCCCTAGCATCACACTGAGGTGGGATGACACTGACAGTTCGCTCCACGCTCACTTCACTTAGGGTGAATTTCACCAATGAAAACTGAACGCAATCAGCACGTATACTACGTTTAAGAGCTGTCACTGTCATTATTTTCTTTGTAATATTGACACTGACAGCTCTTGAACTCGGTTTAGATGTGCTGATCGCGTTCAGTTTGATTGGTGAAATTGCCACTTAGACGTTTTCACGGTGAGATGGTTACAGAATCGACGTGCTGGTTTCTAACTTCAAAAATGTTATGAATTTCCATACAAACTTTCATCCCTTATTTAAATACTTTAGAGTGTAAAATTACAAAAAAACTTCCTTACTGCTCTCTTTTGCTATAAATTGTACTCTTGTGATGAATTTCATGCTTCTAAATCCAGTAGTTTAGGCCGTGCGTTCTCTGTCAATGAGCGAATTTAAGATTTTTATTTATTAGATACCTATATGAGCAAAATTAAAAGTGTTTGTGGGAAAGCCACTTAATTGCCAATAAATGGGTGTTTTACCCTATTAATAGTATATTCAAAGAGACGGGACTGTAAAACGTGATCTGCACAGCGGCATTTAAAAATAAAGCTTCTTTTTATAAAGTTTATTCAGACCGGTTATAGTGAATCCAATTTAGTGATTGCACAACTGGTGAGACTTGAATGTCAAGGCCCAGTTGAATTAAAACTACTTACTAAATTTTAGCGCTCTGACGGCCTGGTTAAGGTTGCGTGAATCCACTGATTCAGGACGCTCGCAACCGGTCTTTATGGTGATGTTTGTGTAAGGGAGGCTTATGTCCAGCCTTTCGACTGATGATGCTTTATACTATAACCACCTTGTCAGAAGCTGCTCAATAGGTAATAGGTATTACGGGCTGGTGTTCGCAACCATGTCATAGCGCGTATTTTGCGTACGGGTGGGAAAATCGGTTATTCGATCCACCCCAGCTCTTCAAGGAAGGCCATCAACGCGTTGGTGTTACTGAAAATCTCACGTTGGGTACCTGGGTTACCAAAGTACTTTGCCCTGTATGTGGCGATCATAGGGCAGTTTAGCAGTACATGAGCTGCTGTCTTGTCGTCCTCCATGTAGGCCCTGCACAGTGGAATTTCGTGTGACTCCTATGGCAAAGAAGTGTTCATAAAATGATCTATGGCATGATATTGCCATTGTTTCATCACTCGCAACGTTTGGAAGAAAGAGAAGTCTTGTGAATGTACGAAAACAAAATTGGACCATTCTGTGGAACACTTTTAAATCTAAGAGGTCCCCCGACTGCAATAACTGTTTTATTTATCTGTTTAGTCAGCGATTAAATGAGTGACCTTTCGTTTTGTATCCTACAGATTAACTAAGTGTCAATTTCACCAATGAAACTGAACGCGATCAGCACTTAAACCACGTTTAAGAGCTGTAAGTGTCATTATTTTCTTTGGAATATTGACACTGACAGCTCTTGAACTTGGCTTAGCTGTGCTGATCGGTTCAGTTTAATTGGTGAAATTCGCCCTAATACAACTTGTTTTTTTACTTCGTTTTTTGGTAGGGCAATCGTGATTTAATTATTTAGTTTTGTTTAATACATTTAAGTTTTTTAGTTTTATTTTTAATAGATGGTGAGAGTGCATATAACACTCTTCGTGTACAATATAATAACGCGTTTCGGGTCATGCTTAACCTGCTCTGGCGGTGTAGTGCGACTGAGATGTTTGCTGAGAACAGAGTAACCGACTTCTTGGAGCTCATGAGGAAGCTCAGGCATCGTTCTTTTCGCGTGTGGTGGCAAGTAAAAATAATATTGTCAAAGCGGTTTTTCATACTGTGCATTTATTGAGGGAGTCAAAATAAATGTACCTACTCATCAACGATATTTGTTATAGCTGCCTTGGTGTGATATGATGGGTTGTTTTATTGTTATTTTTCTTTACTGTTTATTTTTTATGTTTGTATGTTTAGTATAACTTTTTTGTTTTAGGATAAGTTTTCAATTTTCATTTTATTTATTTATTTATCACATCACAATCATGTTTCCTTTGCCATTACAGATAATATAATAATTATGGGTACTAATTCCTGAAATAAACTTTTAATAATAATAATCTACGAAACCATGCACACATTTAGACATTTCGCAGTCTTGCTGAAGTCTGATTAAATCGTTTGCAGCCAAAGATGAAATGTTTGTTTTGCATGTACACCCTATCTATGTAAAATGTATGCCAATAAATTATATACTTTTGGAATGTGCATAGAGACCTTTAATTTCATACCCATAGCCTCAATCCGATTTTTTTACTGACTGCTGAAATTCTTGAACGAGCCAGACGTTTTTTTTCGTGGCTACTACTTTAAGTTTCCTATAAAAACTTATCCAACACCCATCACGTTTTCCTGATACGGATCCTTTTCTTAAAAGCAAACCTTTTCTTAAACTCTCTGCGCAATTTTTACGTTCGGGTACTTTATTCAGTATACAGATACCTGTATTTAAAAAGTTTAGAAAAGGGGGAACGTAATGATTGCAGGCGTCCGTACCTAATATCTAAGCATAATTATGACGTATGAAATACGTGATATGCACTATCGAACGTGATGCAGTTATATGGATGGCATCCTGGAGATGGACATATTAAGCTACTTTTTGTCTCTAACATAATCCTAAAGGGGGTGATATAGGGGATGAAAGTTTGTATCGAAATCCAGCATTACTTAGGATATAAAATTCTTTATGCTTTTGGTAAGAACTAAAGAATTACGAGTTTCAATGTTTTGCAAAATCAACCCCAAGGGGGTAAAATAGGAGATGATTTAAAAATTCACAGGTCATATTGTTTTTTTATATACTTCTCTTCGATAGATTTAAGGCATTGGAAATATAGTCATAGTCCGTACATTGAGGTATAATTTAGTTTTTATTTAATTAAAATTGGGCCACTCGGTATTATGCTGAGATAGGGACCTTTTTGGCATCGCACAAGTTTTGGTTGTTTTTATTGTAAGTTAGTTTTAAATGCTATATTTGTATTTCTTGTGCGTGTCCCGAATAAAATATTAGAAATTGAAGGATCTGAAATTTGCAAGCAGGATGGAATATGTGACTTGACTGAAGCTAATGACACAATATTGTACAAGGTCGGCAAAAATGTGGTGATCAATGGTCTGTTTTCCATATCACACTTAGTTGTGGACGCATTTGAAATGAGTTACTACGACGGCGTTCCGATACAAGACATTGCATGGGGACAAATAACAACACCGGAAAAATGGAATGTATTAACTGAGATGGGACGACTAAATCAAGACATAAGATATACAACTGTAGCTAAAGAAACCAGGACACCATTACTGGAGTATATAACTAAAACATTTAAGAACTATGACGAAAAACCAAATTTAATGTTGTTAGTTGGCCACGATACTAATATGAACTTTATTGCGAATTCTTTGGGTTTTCAATCGATTGACTTACCAAATCAATATGAGAAATTCCCAATTGGCGGGAAGTTTGTGTTTCAAAGGTGGACAGATAGTAAAAGTGACTATTTGAAAGTGGAATATGTGTATCCAAGTTGGTCACAGTTAAGAAATGGGTCAAAATATTCCTTAGAAAATCCTCCGCAGAGAATTGTGATGCGATTGAACTGGTGCGATACGGATGAGTATGGCTTTTGTCCCTGGAACGAGTTTGTTAATAAACTATAGGTATAGTTGTGTGGTGGGGTGTGTAGGTGTGCTGTAGGTGTGTGGTAGCAAAAAGAAAATGTTCGAGAAAAAGGATCGTAGCAGGTGGTGTTTCTGTGCAGGTGGTTTCGGTTCTGTTTCTGCCTACCCCCATGGGACAAAGGAGTGAGTTTATGTATGTGTACGTGATGAGTGATGACACTGTTGTAAGATATAACGAGCCTAGCATT
This sequence comes from Tiliacea aurago, assembly GCA_948098905.1. NCBI lineage: Eukaryota > Metazoa > Arthropoda > Insecta > Lepidoptera > Noctuidae > Tiliacea > Tiliacea aurago. Next base: position 15,244,799 of record OX402597.1, on the reverse strand, counting down.
ATCTAAACTTCAAACAAAATTTTCTCAAATCGTATGCCCGATGGGAAACAAACAAGTCTAAATACCACGATCCACGTATCTAACTTCAAAAATGACGAATATGAATCCTCATTTAACAACCCCTTTTGGGGATTCATTTTCAAAATCCTGCCTTAGTTTTAAAAGGACCCAGCAGTTTAGGCTGTGCATAGCCTCTCAGTGATTGTATTTAAGATTTTTATTAAGTAGACAAACCGTATTGGCCCGCTGGGATATCCTATCGACAACTTCTTAGGTACGTTAGTGGGTGAGATTCCAAAAAACCCGCCAAGTGCGTGGCGGACCACGCACAATGAAGGGTTCCGTAATTGGGATTAATTTAACCCATTATCAAACTTAACATTGTAGTTGAAAAACATGTTCTCCCATACATTCCAACCGCAAATGTAACTTTGTACCCACAATATTTCGAGATTTACCATGTTCGTTTAATACCGTAGTTTTTTTATAGGTTTTCCTGTAACTTATATCTAATAATATGTAAACAACTAATTTCTGCATTTTTTTCAAAAATTTCGGCTCAGTAGTTTCGGAGATAAGCGGGCGGGGGATGGTCTATTTCCAGCTATTTAGAACTAATTATTTTAAAATAATAAAAAAAAATATTTGAGTATCTCACAACACGCCCTTTTATTTGAAATGTAACAGCTTGCAAAACTTTTTTTTAAATTTTCCAATTTGCCCCCCATAAGTGACCCCCATATTCAATATTCATATTTACGTTACAGGTCCGTGTTTGGGTCACTTAGATTCATATGTATACCAAGTTTCAACTTAATTGGTACAGTAGATTCGGAGCAAATCGGCTGTGACAAACGGACAGACAAACACTAGTGGTCCATAAGGGTCCAGTTTTTCCTTTTGAGGTACGGAACCCTGAAAAAGCATGATACAACTAACTTTTACTTATAAACAGAAGTCCAAATACCACCTTACATCAGTCCTATTCAGCAAATATCTCACCGTGAAATCTTGCGTGGAGTGAACTGTCAGTGTCATCTCACTGATGCTATGGATTGACCAACGATTACATTTACAATCATAGTCGAGATTTTAAAATATTTGTATGTTAAATCTGTTGATCATTTTGTAATATTTTAAAGCTAGTATTTTAAGTGTCTAAACCTTAATAATTAGGCTGTTTTTAAATAAAAGTAAAACAGAAATCCAGTCAGAAACTCAATTTTGTTTTTTTTCCATTTTTTTCCTAGACTAGTCCTTAAACATTACTATGTTTAGACAATTAAATACTAGCTTTGAAATAATATAAAATGCTCAACAGAATTAGCATAAAAAATATTAATAAAACCTCGATTATGATTGTAAATGTAATACTTGGTCCATCCCTAGCATCACACTGAGGTGGGATGACACTGACAGTTCGCTCCACGCTCACTTCACTTAGGGTGAATTTCACCAATGAAAACTGAACGCAATCAGCACGTATACTACGTTTAAGAGCTGTCACTGTCATTATTTTCTTTGTAATATTGACACTGACAGCTCTTGAACTCGGTTTAGATGTGCTGATCGCGTTCAGTTTGATTGGTGAAATTGCCACTTAGACGTTTTCACGGTGAGATGGTTACAGAATCGACGTGCTGGTTTCTAACTTCAAAAATGTTATGAATTTCCATACAAACTTTCATCCCTTATTTAAATACTTTAGAGTGTAAAATTACAAAAAAACTTCCTTACTGCTCTCTTTTGCTATAAATTGTACTCTTGTGATGAATTTCATGCTTCTAAATCCAGTAGTTTAGGCCGTGCGTTCTCTGTCAATGAGCGAATTTAAGATTTTTATTTATTAGATACCTATATGAGCAAAATTAAAAGTGTTTGTGGGAAAGCCACTTAATTGCCAATAAATGGGTGTTTTACCCTATTAATAGTATATTCAAAGAGACGGGACTGTAAAACGTGATCTGCACAGCGGCATTTAAAAATAAAGCTTCTTTTTATAAAGTTTATTCAGACCGGTTATAGTGAATCCAATTTAGTGATTGCACAACTGGTGAGACTTGAATGTCAAGGCCCAGTTGAATTAAAACTACTTACTAAATTTTAGCGCTCTGACGGCCTGGTTAAGGTTGCGTGAATCCACTGATTCAGGACGCTCGCAACCGGTCTTTATGGTGATGTTTGTGTAAGGGAGGCTTATGTCCAGCCTTTCGACTGATGATGCTTTATACTATAACCACCTTGTCAGAAGCTGCTCAATAGGTAATAGGTATTACGGGCTGGTGTTCGCAACCATGTCATAGCGCGTATTTTGCGTACGGGTGGGAAAATCGGTTATTCGATCCACCCCAGCTCTTCAAGGAAGGCCATCAACGCGTTGGTGTTACTGAAAATCTCACGTTGGGTACCTGGGTTACCAAAGTACTTTGCCCTGTATGTGGCGATCATAGGGCAGTTTAGCAGTACATGAGCTGCTGTCTTGTCGTCCTCCATGTAGGCCCTGCACAGTGGAATTTCGTGTGACTGCTATGGCAAAGAAGTGTTCATAAAATGATCTATGGCATGATATTGCCATTGTTTCATCACTCGCAACGTTTGGAAGAAAGAGAAGTCTTGTGAATGTACGAAAACAAAATTGGACCATTCTGTGGAACACTTTTAAATCTAAGAGGTCCCCCGACTGCAATAACTGTTTTATTTATCTGTTTAGTCAGCGATTAAATGAGTGACCTTTCGTTTTGTATCCTACAGATTAACTAAGTGTCAATTTCACCAATGAAACTGAACGCGATCAGCACTTAAACCACGTTTAAGAGCTGTAAGTGTCATTATTTTCTTTGGAATATTGACACTGACAGCTCTTGAACTTGGCTTAGCTGTGCTGATCGGTTCAGTTTAATTGGTGAAATTCGCCCTAATACAACTTGTTTTTTTACTTCGTTTTTTGGTAGGGCAATCGTGATTTAATTATTTAGTTTTGTTTAATACATTTAAGTTTTTTAGTTTTATTTTTAATAGATGGTGAGAGTGCATATAACACTCTTCGTGTACAATATAATAACGCGTTTCGGGTCATGCTTAACCTGCTCTGGCGGTGTAGTGCGACTGAGATGTTTGCTGAGAACAGAGTAACCGACTTCTTGGAGCTCATGAGGAAGCTCAGGCATCGTTCTTTTCGCGTGTGGTGGCAAGTAAAAATAATATTGTCAAAGCGGTTTTTCATACTGTGCATTTATTGAGGGAGTCAAAATAAATGTACCTACTCATCAACGATATTTGTTATAGCTGCCTTGGTGTGATATGATGGGTTGTTTTATTGTTATTTTTCTTTACTGTTTATTTTTTATGTTTGTATGTTTAGTATAACTTTTTTGTTTTAGGATAAGTTTTCAATTTTCATTTTATTTATTTATTTATCACATCACAATCATGTTTCCTTTGCCATTACAGATAATATAATAATTATGGGTACTAATTCCTGAAATAAACTTTTAATAATAATAATCTACGAAACCATGCACACATTTAGACATTTCGCAGTCTTGCTGAAGTCTGATTAAATCGTTTGCAGCCAAAGATGAAATGTTTGTTTTGCATGTACACCCTATCTATGTAAAATGTATGCCAATAAATTATATACTTTTGGAATGTGCATAGAGACCTTTAATTTCATACCCATAGCCTCAATCCGATTTTTTTACTGACTGCTGAAATTCTTGAACGAGCCAGACGTTTTTTTTCGTGGCTACTACTTTAAGTTTCCTATAAAAACTTATCCAACACCCATCACGTTTTCCTGATACGGATCCTTTTCTTAAAAGCAAACCTTTTCTTAAACTCTCTGCGCAATTTTTACGTTCGGGTACTTTATTCAGTATACAGATACCTGTATTTAAAAAGTTTAGAAAAGGGGGAACGTAATGATTGCAGGCGTCCGTACCTAATATCTAAGCATAATTATGACGTATGAAATACGTGATATGCACTATCGAACGTGATGCAGTTATATGGATGGCATCCTGGAGATGGACATATTAAGCTACTTTTTGTCTCTAACATAATCCTAAAGGGGGTGATATAGGGGATGAAAGTTTGTATCGAAATCCAGCATTACTTAGGATATAAAATTCTTTATGCTTTTGGTAAGAACTAAAGAATTACGAGTTTCAATGTTTTGCAAAATCAACCCCAAGGGGGTAAAATAGGAGATGATTTAAAAATTCACAGGTCATATTGTTTTTTTATATACTTCTCTTCGATAGATTTAAGGCATTGGAAATATAGTCATAGTCCGTACATTGAGGTATAATTTAGTTTTTATTTAATTAAAATTGGGCCACTCGGTATTATGCTGAGATAGGGACCTTTTTGGCATCGCACAAGTTTTGGTTGTTTTTATTGTAAGTTAGTTTTAAATGCTATATTTGTATTTCTTGTGCGTGTCCCGAATAAAATATTAGAAATTGAAGGATCTGAAATTTGCAAGCAGGATGGAATATGTGACTTGACTGAAGCTAATGACACAATATTGTACAAGGTCGGCAAAAATGTGGTGATCAATGGTCCGTTTTCCATATCACACTTAGTTGTGGACGCATTTGAAATGAGTTACTACGACGGCGTTCCGATACAAGACATTGCATGGGGACAAATAACAACACCGGAAAAATGGAATGTATTAACTGAGATGGGACGACTAAATCAAGACATAAGATATACAACTGTAGCTAAAGAAACCAGGACACCATTACTGGAGTATATAACTAAAACATTTAAGAACTATGACGAAAAACCAAATTTAATGTTGTTAGTTGGCCACGATACTAATATGAACTTTATTGCGAATTCTTTGGGTTTTCAATCGATTGACTTACCAAATCAATATGAGAAATTCCCAATTGGCGGGAAGTTTGTGTTTCAAAGGTGGACAGATAGTAAAAGTGACTATTTGAAAGTGGAATATGTGTATCCAAGTTGGTCACAGTTAAGAAATGGGTCAAAATATTCCTTAGAAAATCCTCCGCAGAGAATTGTGATGCGATTGAACTGGTGCGATACGGATGAGTATGGCTTTTGTCCCTGGAACGAGTTTGTTAATAAACTATAGGTATAGTTGTGTGGTGGGGTGTGTAGGTGTGCTGTAGGTGTGTGGTAGCAAAAAGAAAATGTTCGAGAAAAAGGATCGTAGCAGGTGGTGTTTCTGTGCAGGTGGTTTCGGTTCTGTTTCTGCCTACCCCCATGGGACAAAGGAGTGAGTTTATGTATGTGTACGTGATGAGTGATGACACTGTTGTAAGATATAACGAGCCTAGCATTATCTAAACTTCAAACAAAATTTTCTCAAATCGTATGCCCGATGGGAAACAAACAAGTCTAAATACCACGATCCACGTATCTAACTTCAAAAATGACGAATATGAATCCTCATTTAACAACCCCTTTTGGGGATTCATTTTCAAAATCCTGCCTTAGTTTTAAAAGGACCCAGCAGTTTAGGCTGTGCATAGCCTCTCAGTGATTGTATTTAAGATTTTTATTAAGTAGACAAACCGTATTGGCCCGCTGGGATATCCTATCGACAACTTCTTAGGTACGTTAGTGGGTGAGATTCCAAAAAACCCGCCAAGTGCGTGGCGGACCACGCACAATGAAGGGTTCCGTAATTGGGATTAATTTAACCCATTATCAAACTTAACATTGTAGTTGAAAAACATGTTCTCCCATACATTCCAACCGCAAATGTAACTTTGTACCCACAATATTTCGAGATTTACCATGTTCGTTTAATACCGTAGTTTTTTTATAGGTTTTCCTGTAACTTATATCTAATAATATGTAAACAACTAATTTCTGCATTTTTTTCAAAAATTTCGGCTCAGTAGTTTCGGAGATAAGCGGGCGGGGGATGGTCTATTTCCAGCTATTTAGAACTAATTATTTTAAAATAATAAAAAAAAATATTTGAGTATCTCACAACACGCCCTTTTATTTGAAATGTAACAGCTTGCAAAACTTTTTTTTAAATTTTCCAATTTGCCCCCCATAAGTGACCCCCATATTCAATATTCATATTTACGTTACAGGTCCGTGTTTGGGTCACTTAGATTCATATGTATACCAAGTTTCAACTTAATTGGTACAGTAGATTCGGAGCAAATCGGCTGTGACAAACGGACAGACAAACACTAGTGGTCCATAAGGGTCCAGTTTTTCCTTTTGAGGTACGGAACCCTGAAAAAGCATGATACAACTAACTTTTACTTATAAACAGAAGTCCAAATACCACCTTACATCAGTCCTATTCAGCAAATATCTCACCGTGAAATCTTGCGTGGAGTGAACTGTCAGTGTCATCTCACTGATGCTATGGATTGACCAACGATTACATTTACAATCATAGTCGAGATTTTAAAATATTTGTATGTTAAATCTGTTGATCATTTTGTAATATTTTAAAGCTAGTATTTTAAGTGTCTAAACCTTAATAATTAGGCTGTTTTTAAATAAAAGTAAAACAGAAATCCAGTCAGAAACTCAATTTTGTTTTTTTTCCATTTTTTTCCTAGACTAGTCCTTAAACATTACTATGTTTAGACAATTAAATACTAGCTTTGAAATAATATAAAATGCTCAACAGAATTAGCATAAAAAATATTAATAAAACCTCGATTATGATTGTAAATGTAATACTTGGTCCATCCCTAGCATCACACTGAGGTGGGATGACACTGACAGTTCGCTCCACGCTCACTTCACTTAGGGTGAATTTCACCAATGAAAACTGAACGCAATCAGCACGTATACTACGTTTAAGAGCTGTCACTGTCATTATTTTCTTTGTAATATTGACACTGACAGCTCTTGAACTCGGTTTAGATGTGCTGATCGCGTTCAGTTTGATTGGTGAAATTGCCACTTAGACGTTTTCACGGTGAGATGGTTACAGAATCGACGTGCTGGTTTCTAACTTCAAAAATGTTATGAATTTCCATACAAACTTTCATCCCTTATTTAAATACTTTAGAGTGTAAAATTACAAAAAAACTTCCTTACTGCTCTCTTTTGCTATAAATTGTACTCTTGTGATGAATTTCATGCTTCTAAATCCAGTAGTTTAGGCCGTGCGTTCTCTGTCAATGAGCGAATTTAAGATTTTTATTTATTAGATACCTATATGAGCAAAATTAAAAGTGTTTGTGGGAAAGCCACTTAATTGCCAATAAATGGGTGTTTTACCCTATTAATAGTATATTCAAAGAGACGGGACTGTAAAACGTGATCTGCACAGCGGCATTTAAAAATAAAGCTTCTTTTTATAAAGTTTATTCAGACCGGTTATAGTGAATCCAATTTAGTGATTGCACAACTGGTGAGACTTGAATGTCAAGGCCCAGTTGAATTAAAACTACTTACTAAATTTTAGCGCTCTGACGGCCTGGTTAAGGTTGCGTGAATCCACTGATTCAGGACGCTCGCAACCGGTCTTTATGGTGATGTTTGTGTAAGGGAGGCTTATGTCCAGCCTTTCGACTGATGATGCTTTATACTATAACCACCTTGTCAGAAGCTGCTCAATAGGTAATAGGTATTACGGGCTGGTGTTCGCAACCATGTCATAGCGCGTATTTTGCGTACGGGTGGGAAAATCGGTTATTCGATCCACCCCAGCTCTTCAAGGAAGGCCATCAACGCGTTGGTGTTACTGAAAATCTCACGTTGGGTACCTGGGTTACCAAAGTACTTTGCCCTGTATGTGGCGATCATAGGGCAGTTTAGCAGTACATGAGCTGCTGTCTTGTCGTCCTCCATGTAGGCCCTGCACAGTGGAATTTCGTGTGACTCCTATGGCAAAGAAGTGTTCATAAAATGATCTATGGCATGATATTGCCATTGTTTCATCACTCGCAACGTTTGGAAGAAAGAGAAGTCTTGTGAATGTACGAAAACAAAATTGGACCATTCTGTGGAACACTTTTAAATCTAAGAGGTCCCCCGACTGCAATAACTGTTTTATTTATCTGTTTAGTCAGCGATTAAATGAGTGACCTTTCGTTTTGTATCCTACAGATTAACTAAGTGTCAATTTCACCAATGAAACTGAACGCGATCAGCACTTAAACCACGTTTAAGAGCTGTAAGTGTCATTATTTTCTTTGGAATATTGACACTGACAGCTCTTGAACTTGGCTTAGCTGTGCTGATCGGTTCAGTTTAATTGGTGAAATTCGCCCTAATACAACTTGTTTTTTTACTTCGTTTTTTGGTAGGGCAATCGTGATTTAATTATTTAGTTTTGTTTAATACATTTAAGTTTTTTAGTTTTATTTTTAATAGATGGTGAGAGTGCATATAACACTCTTCGTGTACAATATAATAACGCGTTTCGGGTCATGCTTAACCTGCTCTGGCGGTGTAGTGCGACTGAGATGTTTGCTGAGAACAGAGTAACCGACTTCTTGGAGCTCATGAGGAAGCTCAGGCATCGTTCTTTTCGCGTGTGGTGGCAAGTAAAAATAATATTGTCAAAGCGGTTTTTCATACTGTGCATTTATTGAGGGAGTCAAAATAAATGTACCTACTCATCAACGATATTTGTTATAGCTGCCTTGGTGTGATATGATGGGTTGTTTTATTGTTATTTTTCTTTACTGTTTATTTTTTATGTTTGTATGTTTAGTATAACTTTTTTGTTTTAGGATAAGTTTTCAATTTTCATTTTATTTATTTATTTATCACATCACAATCATGTTTCCTTTGCCATTACAGATAATATAATAATTATGGGTACTAATTCCTGAAATAAACTTTTAATAATAATAATCTACGAAACCATGCACACATTTAGACATTTCGCAGTCTTGCTGAAGTCTGATTAAATCGTTTGCAGCCAAAGATGAAATGTTTGTTTTGCATGTACACCCTATCTATGTAAAATGTATGCCAATAAATTATATACTTTTGGAATGTGCATAGAGACCTTTAATTTCATACCCATAGCCTCAATCCGATTTTTTTACTGACTGCTGAAATTCTTGAACGAGCCAGACGTTTTTTTTCGTGGCTACTACTTTAAGTTTCCTATAAAAACTTATCCAACACCCATCACGTTTTCCTGATACGGATCCTTTTCTTAAAAGCAAACCTTTTCTTAAACTCTCTGCGCAATTTTTACGTTCGGGTACTTTATTCAGTATACAGATACCTGTATTTAAAAAGTTTAGAAAAGGGGGAACGTAATGATTGCAGGCGTCCGTACCTAATATCTAAGCATAATTATGACGTATGAAATACGTGATATGCACTATCGAACGTGATGCAGTTATATGGATGGCATCCTGGAGATGGACATATTAAGCTACTTTTTGTCTCTAACATAATCCTAAAGGGGGTGATATAGGGGATGAAAGTTTGTATCGAAATCCAGCATTACTTAGGATATAAAATTCTTTATGCTTTTGGTAAGAACTAAAGAATTACGAGTTTCAATGTTTTGCAAAATCAACCCCAAGGGGGTAAAATAGGAGATGATTTAAAAATTCACAGGTCATATTGTTTTTTTATATACTTCTCTTCGATAGATTTAAGGCATTGGAAATATAGTCATAGTCCGTACATTGAGGTATAATTTAGTTTTTATTTAATTAAAATTGGGCCACTCGGTATTATGCTGAGATAGGGACCTTTTTGGCATCGCACAAGTTTTGGTTGTTTTTATTGTAAGTTAGTTTTAAATGCTATATTTGTATTTCTTGTGCGTGTCCCGAATAAAATGTTTTTCTTTCTTTTCTTTCTTTCTTTCAAAGTTATTACAATTTAAAGTCATAAAATAACCTTTCTAAAATGTATGAAGTAGTTAATGGCTGTAGGTATTACAAATTAAAATGAATATTTATTATTTTTATGTAAGACTAAATGTTACTTCAAGACAGCCTATGAATTTGCGATCCCAGATTGAAGAACAAACTTAAATTTGCAATTGAATTAACAATTATAATTATACCAGACAATATTAAAATGAATTACTATTATTTTTATATTAGACATTTAGAATCATAAATAATACGTGATTAATTAAAAAAAAAGAAGATTTTTGCATTTATAATCTGTCTGCTTGTCTGTTACCCTTTCACGCTTTAACGGCTGAATTGATTTGGATGATAGATATACGGATAGGCCATGATCTGGGTACATAGGATACTTTTTATCCCGGTAGCACGTTCCCGTGGAATAATTCCAATTTCCAACATCCACGCGGGCGAAGCCGCGGGCAGAAGCTAGTGTATTTTACATAAATTATATAGAATATCACGCGAATAAGTTATCTTATGATCAGTTAAGCGAAGCTGTGCAAAAAAAAATAGCGATGACCTGATGAAAGATCAATGTCGTTTAAGGAAAAAGACTTCGACTAGGTAAGCTTGTTTTTATTTAATCACAAAATGTATTCATCAAATCGACCTAAAGTTTATTGACAAACTCGTTCCACGGACAAAAGCCTTGTTCATCCGTACTGTACCAATTTAATCGTATCACAACACTGCGGTAAATTATCCACAGAATACTTTGACCCATTTTAGATAGCCACTTCACTAATCTGTGAGTGGACTAGCGCGCCATCGCCCTGTGTATGCCTGCGCGAGAAATCTCTGCGCTACGTCAAGTCTGTGTCCTTGGGCAGCTTCTCGCCCTCTCCAGATCTGTAGAAGAACAGGTACCTACTAACGGACTGGATTACAAACATGTTAAGCAAACGAGTGGTTCACCTTAAAGATGAGCAGCAGTTGGACATGATAGTCAGAGGCTGCTCCAGGCCCTCCCTGGAGCAGCCTCTGACTATCTACAGCATCCGGCTATCCCCACTTCTAAAGAACTACTATACAGCATCCGGCTATCCCCACTTCTAAAGAATCTGGTGATTAATGACCTCATTACCAATCTCAACGCTAACCACCATTACACAATAGGTTATAATAACCGCAGATGACTATGCTATGATGTGATGGTTATGCAGACGACTTCGGAATCTTTGTTTCAGGGAAGGTGACGGAATCGATCTGTAACCTCACTCAGCCAGAACTACGTAGGTATCGTAGAGGAATTTTAAGTATTAGTGTGCGGGACTATATAGTGAACAGTGATAGTGCATAAAACAGTACATAAGTGATTACAAGAAACTTTCAGTGAATAGTTTTAAGTAAATAGTGCCATATAATATTGTATAGATAATAGACGTCTTAGTGTTAGGTTTAGGCAGTAGTAAGTGTTCATGTTATTTTTTCACGTTCAAGTTTTACGTTATGTTTTATTGATTTTATAATTTTCTTAGATAGTCCTTGATACATAGATACTAAATATATATAGTTTTGCATATGTAAAAGTGGTCAAAGTTAGTGAAAAACGTAAATATTGTCACGCGGCTCTCATTACGGTAAAGTTTCGCTGTACTAAACCAAATGTACAAATATTCTGCCTCGCTCTGATTGGCTAATGATTTTAATGTACCTTTTTTTGATTGGTCGACTAGTTCTGAACCTCGAGCCCAAAATTGTATAAAAATAGGAACATTTTATCCGTTCGACACCAGTCGGCGGCGAGCTATCTTGAAGAACACTACAAATAAAGAAGAAAGAATCCTCCAGTGGTTTTTATTCCCACCAACCCAGCAGCAAATGAGGCTGTACGCCACATTAAATGGTCCTTCGAGAGCCGGATATTGTGGGAAATAATTACCTGAAGACTTCGAAAAATAGTACTACAGCGACTTAGGGAAGATTTCTCCGAAAAATAGAAGAGTGTTTTCAAGATTCAAGATAATTGAAGAAAATCAGCTGACAGCATGCCCGTCACACGCTCCGTGGGTAAGGGCCGCAAACCGTCGGGGGAACAGAAGCCATCGTCGACCGAGACCACTACCTCAGCGACCGGTACCAGTGCGGAAACCAGCACGAAGTCAACAGCTACAGGGACGACCGCCACGGAGACTTCGGAACAAACAGACAACTCCGCGGCAACCGAGCCATCCACAGCGACTTCTGCGACCGCCGCAGCCACCCCGACTACCGCCGCCTCCACGTCAGCCGCAACCAACCCCCCTGTCTCGCACCCCGTCAGCGCCGACGCCGTCCCCTCCGTAACTCCTTCCACTGCAACGACGCTATTAGCGGGTACGAATGCCAAACAGCTGATGAAGCCACCCGCTACTGACGTCACCAGTGAAGTTCGTCAAGAAACAGAAACCTCTACAGTGAAGAGAGTTAAAATAAACACCGCCGGTCCATCAGACCCGATCGGACTACAGGACCTCCGCCCCCCTAGCAAAAAGGGGGCAAAGGGGGGATCTACTCACAGCAGAACGAGACAACTCAAGCTTGCAAAAGCAAAAGAAGACTTACTACGCCTTCAAGTGGAATTAGCCGCAGCACGCCTAGCTACATTGCAGACAGAAGACTCAGAAGAGGAAGAAGATGACGCCTCTCTCTACTCGAAGTCAGAAGTTAATGCAAGAGTGGACAACTGGTTGAAGAATCAAGTGAATCGTCCGTTGTTAACGATCATCAACGAACCTCACCACCCCCCAGAAGAACCGATGGTCGACCTCACAGAAAAACCAATGCCAGAGAAGCATGAAGAAATACGTCAGCCATCGGCGGGAGGTCAAACCGACTTAGCCCTCCTAGCTGAAGCCATCACCCGGGCCGTCAGCGCCGCTCATCGACCCAAGTTCGTTGACTTACCGATCTTCAGTGGGGCTCATCACGAGTGGCTACCCTTCCGCGCCGCCTACTACGAAACAGAAACGATGTTCAGCACGGTTGAAAATACGAACCGACTTAGAAGAAACCTGAAAGGGAAGGCCAAAGAAGCAGTTGAAGGTCTACTTATAACCAACGCGCACCCAGCTGAAGTAATGAAGACTTTGGAGTCCTGATTCGGAAGACCAGAGTCAATAGCCATGCTGGAGATGGAGACGCTTCGAGGTCTGCCGCGCCTTACTGAATCACCAAGGGATATCTGCGTATTTGCCACTAAGGTCTCCAACGTAGTGGCAACATTGAAGACTTTGGATTGTTTCAACTACATGTACAACCCTGAACTCGTGAAGACAATAGTGGACAAGCTGACGCCAACTCTACGATATAGATACTACGACTTCTCAGCCACGCAGCCTCGTGAAGATCCTTGCCTCATCAAGATAGAAAAGTTCTTCAAAAGGGAAGCAGAGTTATGCGGACCATACGCGCTGCCTGAACAGATGGCAGCACCTACTACAGCCGCACCTCAGAAGAAGATGCAAAGGGTCAACAACGTGACTGAGAAGACACAATCACCGAAGTGCTTCATATGTGAAGAAACGGGGCACACCAACGCAACAGAATGCGAACAGTTCAAGAAGTTGGATGCAAATTCAAGATGGGACATGGCTAAGTCCAAACGTCTCTGCTTCAGGTGTCTTCGCTACAGAAACAAGACACACAACTGCCGACCCAAGTCATGCGGTGTCAATGGTTGCAAGTATTCTCATAACAAAATGTTGCACTATGAAAAGAAGACAGAGAAAGCAGAAGCAAAAGAAGAAGCAACAGAAGTCATCAACTCAACTTGGACAGTCAAGAAGCAATCATACCTGAAGATCATCCCGATCCAGGTGAAGGGACCGAAAGGAGCTGTCGACACCTTCGCACTGATGGATGACGGGTCAACAGTCACGCTTGTCGACGACAGCATAGCAACAAGCATCGGAGCAACAGGACCCATAGATCCACTGAAGATAGAAACCATCAATGACCTGAAGGCATCCGAGTCAGCATCCAGAAGAGTCACCATCAAGCTGAAGGGGCTCAACGATCACGAAGAGCGAATACAAGCACGCACAGTGAAGAACCTGCGAGTCTCATCTCAACGGGTTCCACAAGAACTATTGGAAGGGTGTCAACACTTATCTGACATCCAAGGACATCTCACATATGTCAATGCGGAGCCACGAGTACTGATCGGTCAAGACAACTGGCATCTTTTGCTGACCACAGAAGTAAGAAGAGGTGACAATAACCACCCAGTGGCATCTCTCACGCCACCGGGGTGGGTACTACATGGTAGCCAGACGCGAACCTTCGGTCGAAAGGTCGACTTTGTGTCACACATCACAGACGATCCAGAAGAAAACTTAGAAGACCTCGTGAAGCAATACTTCGAGATGGACGCGCTCTGCATCAACCCCAAGAGACCAAAGACAGATCCAGAAGAACGAGCACTTCGTATCTTGGAGAAGACAACAACAAAGATAGAAGAAGCCAGATTCCAGACCGGTCTTCTCTGGCGCAAAGAAGATGTCAAGTTTCCAGACAACTACGAAAACTCACTGAAAAGGCTCTTCAACATAGAAAAGAAACTCGATCGTGAACCCACATTGAAGAAGAAGTACGTCGAACAGATGGACGCCCTTATCACAAAGGGGTACGCTGAACCTGCCCCAAAACAGAAGACAGCTGACAAGACATGGTACCTACCTCACTTCGCAGTAGTGAACCCGATGAAACCAGAGAAACTTCGGGTAGTACACGACGCCGCGGCCAAGACCAAAGGGGTGGCACTTAATGACATGCTACTCAAAGGTCCTGATCTACTACAATCACTACCAGGCGTCGTCATGCGGTTCCGACAACACATGGTCGCAGTCACAGCAGACATCAAGGAGATGTTCATGCAAGTCAAGCTACGAACAGAAGACAGAGATGCACTGCGGTACCTTTGGCGCGGGGATCGACGAGATGACCAACCTCCAGAAGAATACAGAATGAAGTCGTTAATCTTCGGAGCATCGAGTTCGCCTTCGACAGCAATCTACGTCAAGAACCTGAATGCCAAACAGCACGAGGAAAATCACCCAGACGCCGCAGCTGCCATCATACAGAAGCATTACGTCGACGACTACTTAGACAGCTTCAGAAGCCTTGAAGACGCCAAACGCATTACGAAGAGTGTACGAGAAGTACACATGAAGGCCAGTTTTGAGTTGAAACAGTGGAAATCGAACTCAGCGTCGCTCCTAGCATCACTTGGAGAAGATAACCAGACAGAAGACAGGGAACTCTACAGAACAGAAGAAAAGACCGAACGAGTCTTAGGAGTCATTTGGAAGATCGACTCAGACGAGCTCACCTTCAATCTCAACTTAACCAGAATACCTTCTACACTCATAGCAGGTAAACAGCCAACAAAGAGGGAAGCACTAAGAATAGTGATGACACTCTTCGACCCGCTCGGATTCGCTTCACCTGTCACAATCAGAGCGAAGCAACTACTCCAGGAAGTCTGGCGCAGAGGAACAGCATGGGACGACGAGATCGACGAAGACCTGGCAGAGCAATGGGAAACATGGATGGGGCATCTGAAGAGCCTCCACAAAGCAACGATCCCGCGGCAATATCTCTACTACAGTGACGCCACCTCCCTAGAACTCCACGTCTTCAGCGATGCCAGCGAGTCAGCCTACTCTGCGATCCTCTTCTGGAGAGCAGTAACAGCGGACGGCGAAGTCGGCCTATCACTCATCATGGCCAAAGCAAAGGTGGCGCCATTGAAGTTGACGTCGATCCCGAGGTTGGAGCTACAGGCAGCAGTCATGGGCACCAGACTCGCAGAGATGGTGGTCGAAGAACACGAGAGGAAACCTGACCGCAAAGTATTCTGGACAGACAGCAAAACAGTACTAACCTGGATAAGAACGGGGTCACGTTCATACAAACCATACGTGGCTCATCGTCTAGCAGCAATAGAAGAGAGTTCCAAAGTCAACGACTGGCGCTGGGTTCCAACGAAGCTGAATGTGGCAGACGACGCCACACGAGACGTACCAACCACATTTAACAGAGATCATCGATGGTTCAAAGGGCCAGACTTCTTATACCAAACAGAAGACTCCTGGCCGACCGAAGCTACAAGGACCGCAGAGGAAGAACCTTCCGTTGAAGAGAAGATGCATCACGTGAGCGACAAAAACAGACTGAAGCTTGCAGAGGGTCTGCCTGATCCAATGAAGTTCTCCAACTGGGACCGACTCCGATACTCAACAGCACGCGTTCTGCTATTCATTCAACTCTGCAGAGCGACTAAACAGAGAGTCAATTACAGAAGAACAAAGAAGAATAAAGAAGCTGACCCGGCTTGGAAGAAGAACAAAACTACAGTGAAGAAACAGACGCCCACGACGACAAAGAAGTCACCACAAGAAGGAAGAAGACTGCTACCAGTAACAGCTGAGCTGCTCAAGATAGCTGAAAAACTACTGATGCGGTCTTCTCAAGAAGAGTCATTCGCGGAAGAAATAGACAGTCTGAACAACGGGAGACCGATCAACAAAGAAAGCCGCCTCCACCAGCTAAGCGTCGAGTCCATAAACGGCACACTTAGACTTAGAAGCCGTATTCGAGCGGTCCAGGGCATGAAAGAAGAATTCAAAAACCCGCTGGTTATCGACGGTGATCATCCCACGGTCAAACTCTGGGTACTATACATCGGCAACATCATCATGCCGGTGTAGAAGCCACAGTCAACGAGTGCAGACAACAGTATTGGGTACTAAAACTACGCCCTACCACACGCACAATACTGCGAAGATGCCTTTTCTGCAGAATGAAGACTCAAGTACCGCCACATCCGAGAACCGGGGACCTGCCGGCGTGTCGCTTAGCTCACCATAAGCGACCCTTTACCTTCACCGGGGTCGACTACTTCGGACCTCTTTCGGTGACCGTCGGACGAACTCGACAGAAGAGATATGTGGCCATCTTCACATGTCTCACGACGCGAGCCATACATCTAGAAGTCGCCGGCTCCCTTAGTGCCGACTCCGCAGTGATGGCAGTAAGAAGAATGATTGCTCGACGAGGCTGCCCGACTGAAATATGGTCGGATAACGGTACCAACTTGAAGGGTGCCGACAAGGAACTACGACAGGCAATCGACGCAGCGACTACAGAGGAAGCAGCAAAAAGGACCATCTCCTGGCGTTACATACCACCTGGGGCTCCATTTATGGGAGGAGCTTGGGAGCGAATGGTTCGCTCCGTCAAAACGGCCCTCACCGCGACGTTACATGAACGTCATCCGACGGAGGAGGTCCTCACGACTCTGCTTGCAGAAGTAGAGTATACCGTCAACAGTCGCCCGCTGACCCACGTCTCCGTCAGCCCAGAAGATCCAGAGGCCCTCACTCCCAACCACTTCCTGTTGGGAGGACCAGGGCGCGTGCCACAGCCAGGCACCTTCACCGAACAGGACACCATCTCACGACCTAACTGGCGAGCCGCGCAGAGGCTGGCAGACGTCTTCTGGCTACGCTGGGTGAAGGAGTACCTTCCTGAGCTCCAACACCGGCGGGAGCCTCATGGTCGAGGCCAAGCAACGCATATCAACGACCTCGTGCAGATCGTCGACCCGAACCTGCCCCGCAACGTGTGGATCCGAGGAAGAGTCGTCGCTACGTATCCAGGTCCCGACAACATCGTGCGAACAGTGGACGTGCTGACCAAGGGAGGCATCCTGCGTCGGCCAGTGAGGAAGTTGGTAATCCTGCCCCTGCCTACGAACGTCGAGCCCGCACCGGGAGCTGATGCGACGCGGTCGCACGGCGGGAGTGATGTGCGGGACTATATAGTGAACAGTGATAGTGCATAAAACAGTACATAAGTGATTACAAGAAACTTTCAGTGAATAGTTTTAAGTAAATAGTGCCATATAATATTGTATAGATAATAGACGTCTTAGTGTTAGGTTTAGGCAGTAGTAAGTGTTCATGTTATTTTTTCACGTTCAAGTTTTACGTTATGTTTTATTGATTTTATAATTTTCTTAGATAGTCCTTGATACATAGATACTAAATATATATAGTTTTGCATATGTAAAAGTGGTCAAAGTTAGTGAAAAACGTAAATATTGTCACGCGGCTCTCATTACGGTAAAGTTTCGCTGTACTAAACCAAATGTACAAATATTCTGCCTCGCTCTGATTGGCTAATGATTTTAATGTACCTTTTTTTGATTGGTCGACTAGTACTGAACCTCGAGCCCAAAATTGTATAAAAATAGGAACATTTTATCCGTTCGACACCAGTCGGCGGCGAGCTATCTTGAAGAACACTACAAATAAAGAAGAAAGAATCCTCCAGTGGTTTTTATTCCCACCAACCCAGCAGCAAATGAGGCTGTACGCCACAATTAGTGAACCCCACAAAAACTGAACTAGTCATGTTTACCCAAAGACGAGCATTAGCCCTTTCCGCCTATACCAAAACTGTTCAACACAGAACTTCTGTTGGCCAACGAAGTCAAGTACCTCGGGGTCATTCTAGACAGTAAGTTAAACTGGAGGACTAATTTAGACATCAAGCTAAACAGGGCCGCTCCGTTACCGTGCAGCTCAACTCAGAACTTGAGGAGCTCAACGATTCAACGAACAATACCAAAGAAAGGGCATTTGGGTAGGCCGCATAAATTACTCAAACTCCCAGATCATCATTAAAACAGAGAGAAAAAAATCAAAACAATGACCCACATAGTCCTCACATTCATAATCATTAAAATAATATAATACTTTACGAAGCATTAGCCCTTTCCGCCTACCGAACCGCCTACAGAACATCTGTTGGGCAACGAAGTCAAGTACCTCGGGGTAATTCTAGACAGTAAGTTAAACTGGAGGATTAATTTAGACATCAAGATAAACAGGGCCTGCATTACTTTCTGGCAGTTAAAACGATACCACCAGGTAATACTGGTGTATCACCACTGCAGACCCACCGTACCCCTGGCCGAACCTCTGGTGGTACGGTGGGTATATTAAAGTTAGACGATACCACTCTATGACTATGAAGTGACCGAAGTTTAAGACAAGTATTACGTGTCTTAAACTTTTTATATAAACTCAAGGCAAGCTTTTTATATAAACTCAGACATAAGCAGTATGTCGAAGTCTTGTGTTATTAACACCACAATGGTTAGTAATAATACTAATAATAAACTTAACACACGAGGTTGTTGACATGTGGAATGTGAGCTCGGCTGTGATTGTGCCGATTGTCGTATCGGCCAATGGCCTGATGGCCGAAAGCCTCGATCAGCATCTCTCGAGGCTCTCGTTGGTCAAGGGCCTGATTCAGAAGATTCCTCGATAAGGCACGCATCGTGAGGAGGTTCCTATCTCTAGAACCCTATACCGGTAGCTTGGACCCTGCTCCCGATACCGGCGAACCACAATTTTTGTATTTTTAAATATTTTTTTGTAAAAATATTTATAAATTAAATGTATTTAATAGGGTATGAAAATAAATAAACGAAACTAATAATAAGGTGGTGAGCCTGAATAAATGTAGCTCAAATTCTATAAATATTTATACAAATTGTACGAAGGAGGTTCCACGTCCCTCACTCACTATGAGCTCACGGTCTGGTGATGACGTTAAAGTCTTGGGGTTAACTCCGGATAGTCATTTAAACTAGTTCGTAAGACAAGAAGCCAAGAAGGAAAAATATTTGACCCAATTTCATATTCACCTCAAATAAATTTTTTGAAGTACCTATTATAAAACTAAATATTCAATTGAATTGAATTTTTGTTGAAAATAGTACTTATAATGGACGATACTGAAATAGATTTCATTCAAATAAATGGTCTAAACGCCTTTCTTTGTGGCAAATACCGTTATCATCGCCACAAAATTTTACAAACTGCTCCATGTTATGGCGGTTTCCATCAGATTTAGATTTCACATACTCAAAGTCATGTTGAATCTCACAGTCACGAAGAAGTGGCAAGGCATTTGCCAGGGCAACTATTCTTCATCCTAATTTATGTTTAGACGACAGCCCAAAAAGTACTGTAATGTTTTCAGGGTTTACATATTATGTGAGTTTCTAGTTTCTTTAATCCACCATAACTTTTAAACGCCTGAACCATCGAGATATAAGTACTTTAGTACTTATATCTCGATGGCCTGAACAGATTTGGATGTATGGGGTCGGCACTGGTTATATATATATTTTTTTTAATACAATACGGCGGCAGTACCTACGGATACAGTTTCAAATGAGAAAAAAAAACATCAGTTATTACAATATGGGTATGAAATTAAAGGCCTTGATGAGCACATTCCAAAACTATATAATTTATTGGCATACATTTTATATAGGTAGGGTGCACATGCAAAACAAACATTTCATCTTGGGCTGCAAACGATTTAATCAAACTTCAATAGGACTGTGAAATGTATTTTTTTTAGGTGGGAAATTATCAAATAATTTCTCCCGCTCTGGGCTGAGCTAGGGCGTGTCAGACTTTTACTGACTAAAACCCACCTGTGTTCCTTCCGTTGCCTGTGTGCCAGGGCCACGATATCCCTTTCGGAAATGAATGAATGGTTTCGTAGATTAGTTATAGTTATCATTAGAATTATTTCATCGTCACACGAGCAACAAAGGATAGTAAAATAAAATTTTGGTTAAGTAAGATTAACACATTTGATTCATAAAATACAAAAAAAAAAACAAAAATATACAAAAAAACAAAACCAAATAATTAAAAACACGACAGCCAAAAAATGCACTAAAAAAAGTAAAAAACAAGTTGTATTAGTTAATCTGTTTACAGGTTTTCGTCGCTGACTAAACACATAAATAAAATTGTCATTGCAGTCCCCCGACCTCTTAGATTAAAAAGTGTTACACAGAATGGTCCAATTTTTTTTCGTACGTTTTTAAAGACTTCCCTTTCTTCCAAATGTTGCGAGTGATGATCCAATGGTATAGCACACCATAGCTCATTTAAATAAACACCTGTTTGCCATAAGAGTCACAGACGGCCCACTGTGCAGGGCCTGCATGGAGGACGACAAGACGGCAGCTCATGTACTGCTAAACTGCCCGGTGATCGCCACATACAGGGCACAGTACCCAGGTACCCAACGTGAGATTTTTCCAGTAACACCAAGGCGTTGATGTCCTTACTTGGGGAGTTGGGATGGATCGAATAACCGATTTTCCCACCCGTACGCAAAATACGCGCTATGACGTGGATGCGAACACCAGCCCGTATTACCTATTGAGCAGCTTCTGCCAAGGTGGTATAGTATCCAGCATCATCAGTCGAAAGGCTGGACATAAGCCTCCCTTTCACAAACATCACTATAACGACCGGTCGCGAGCGTCCTGAATCAGTAGATTCACGCAACCTTCACCAGGCCGTCAGAGCGCTAAGATAGTAGCTTAAATTCAACTGGGCCTTGACATTCAAGACTCACCAGTTGTATAATCACTAAAATTGATTCTAATAAAACTAGTCTGAATAAACTTTTTAAAAAGAAGCTTTATTTTTAAAAGCCGCTGTGCAGTGTAATGATCACGTTTTACTGTCCCGTCTTTTTGAATATACTATTAAGACTGAGATATATTCCAGTGACCTTGAGTGGTTAGCTTGCGTGTTCTGTACTGAGCTCACGCAACGCGTCGTACGTTCAGCCAGTAATAGGACTCGCCCATCAAGGAGCGCTGTCCCCAATTTGACGCATTATTAATTTATTATACAAAAAACAAAGCTTATACTAAAAGATCAATAATTAAATTATCTTTAAACTGGGGAAGGTTTCAGAAAAATACGCTTGGTAGATTTTGCGCCATTCTCAGTTTTTTGTCCGCGTTAGACATAACTTTACTAATTAATTTCATTATGTAATATAAACATAATTTAAAATATTCACATAATATGTTTTTTTTCAAATCTTTAACACTACTCGTTAAGACGTGATCTTCAGTATAAAATCATTATTTTCATGAAATCATCATTATTCGTGGTATTTAGACTTTTTTTAATGTAGTTGTACCATCATTTTGAAGCTCCTGAATAGTGGCCGATGATAAATCCCATCGAGCATAGGATTTGTTAAAAATTAAAAAGTTCTTTGAATTTTAGAGAACGCTAAAGGCTCGTTATATCTTACAGCAGTGACATCACGTAAACATAGATAAACTCACTACTTTTCCCATGGGGGTAGGCAGAAACTACAAAACACCACCTGCTACGATCCTTAAATTTTCCTTTTGGTAACACACCTACAGCACACCTACACATATACCTATAGTTTATTAACAAACTCGTTCCAGGGACAAAAGCCATACTCATCCGTGTCGCACCAGTTCAATCGCATCACAATTCTCTGCGGAGGATTTTCTAAGGAATATTTTGACCCATTTCTTAACTGTGACCAACTTGGATACACATATTCCACTTTCAAATAGTCACTTTTACTATCTGTCCACCTTTGAAACACAAACTTCCCGCCAATTGGGAATTTTTCATATTGATTTGGTAAGTCAATCGATTGAAAACCCAAAGCATTCGCAATAGAGTTCATATTAGTATCGTGGCCAACTACCAACATTAACTTTGGTTTTTCGTCATAGTTCTTAAATGTTTTAGTTATATACTCCAGTAATGGTGTCCCGATTTCTTTAGCTACAGTTGTATATTTTATGTCTTGATTTAGTTGTCCCATCTCAGTCAATACTTTCCATTTTTCCGGTGTTGTTATTTGTCCCCATGCAATGATGCATCGGAACGCCGTCGTAGTAACTCATTTTAAATGCGTCCACAACTAAGTGTGATATGGAAAACGGCCCATTGATCACCACATTTTTGCCAACCTTGTACAATATTGTGTCATTAGCTTCAGTCAAGTCACATACTCCATCCTGTTTGCAAATTTCAGATCCTTCAATTTCCAATATTTTATTCAATTCCGAATAAACTGCCTTCAGTTTAGAATTATTTTCTAATTTTCTGTTTATTTCTTTGAACACCATATCTTTAAATGCTTCAGTGGTGTTGCTTATGGCAACTTTAATAAAAAGGGGATCCGGCTGTGCAGTGTTTCTGTGATGTACAGTCACGTTGCAACTTTTAAACGCTGAGTCAATGAAAGCTCTCGCCGTCGCCTTGGTTCTGCTCACCTTGTTGGCGTATACATACACTGTATCGTCATCGGGACATCCTTCGGGAAGAAACTCATGCTTTTTGAACCATTCCGAGAAATATTCACCCATATATCCTTCTAGCTGCGCTCCTCTTGGAGTCAAGAGTCCCGGCGGGCCAGACCGTGGGGGCCAGGGCTTCGGTGAATATCTATGTAGTTGTTCTCCTAACGGATACCGTATGTTATGTCGACTGAGTATGAACACCTGTTTCAGTTTCAGGTTGTTCGAGAAAAAGCTTTTACACAACACTATCAATAATAGTAAAAAACCTAATTTCAACACCATTTTTTAAATTTTTATCATTTGTTTTATGCACGATTTTAAGGCAACTTTTTTTTTAATGTATTTTACCAATATTTGAATAGATCTACACATTTGTGTTGGTAAAGCGAAACTAGTTTATTATTGGCATTACAAACGTAAGCATAGGTTATGGTACGAAAACTCGTTGTTTAAATAGCTAGACGTT
Organism: Tiliacea aurago; assembly: GCA_948098905.1. Classification (NCBI taxonomy): domain Eukaryota; kingdom Metazoa; phylum Arthropoda; class Insecta; order Lepidoptera; family Noctuidae; genus Tiliacea; species Tiliacea aurago. Next base: position 15,221,308 of record OX402597.1, on the reverse strand, counting down.
GTATTGGATTATAACGCAGTACCGGCTTTAGCACTACTGTGCCCTGGCGAGATTTCTGAGGCGCCTCTATACTCTGGAGAGTATGGAGCGAAAATTTTTGCACTTCGCCTCGGAAAAGTTAGATTTTCATTTGTCCCGTGTGCATTGATACAGTTTAGTATGAGATACTTCGTCGACTTATCGCACCTCCGCTCAAATAGAGTCACAACTCAAAACAAAAAAAAACTCTTATAATGTACCATTCGTTTCAGAAAACTTCAAAATCTTATCGCAAATAGTGTCATACTTATGACAGATTTTTTCGACTTACGACACTATTTGAGCGAAGGTGCGTTATGTAAAAAGGTAGAATGGAGGATACAAGACCGAGCGAAACGAACTCGGACATTTTTGGATCCCTCTTCGGTTGTGTCCAATTTTCTTTTGAAGTTTCATACAGAAATAGGAGGTACTTTGTCGACTCATCGTTACTTGTTAAAAAAAGACTTGTAAAGATGATCTAGTCTGTAAACTGCAGGCGACAAAAATGAATGCATATCACACTAATATTATACAGACGAAAGTTTTTGAGTGTGTGTGTGTGTGTGTGTGTGTATGTTTGTTACTTCTTCACGCCCAAACGGCTGGACCAATTTTGATAAAATTTTGCATGTAGGTAGCTGACACCCTGGATTAAGACAGGCTATTTATTCCCACGGGATCGAGACTTACGCGGGTGAAAAGAATCTTTCTTTTCAGTTTACAATATTTTACATTTATTTACAACTTGGTATATCATGATAAATTTTGTCACATAAGTTGAAGGTTAATACAGAGTTATAAACCTCTGACACCCAAGCTAAAATTAAACTTGTGTTATAGGTGTCAGGTAAACACCAAGTAGACAAGTAAAAGTTCGAAATTTCAGTGTAGGTACACACGGCTACACATCAAGCTATACATTTCCAGTATACGCTGACCTCTCATTGTACGGAAAGCCGACACAATTTTTTTTTTGTTTAACGTTGCCCCACACTAGGAATTTCTCCTGTATTGTGGGTGCGTTTACAAACATTTAAATTCACATACACAAACAGCCAGACCTGGAACAACTACTTGTAGGTCATACAAATATTTGTTCCGTGCGGGAATCGAACCCGCGACACGCAGCGCAGCAGTCAATCGCTTAACTAACTGTGCCAACCGTGTCGTCAACAATGCAAGATCAGCATAAACTCGAAATGTATAGCTTGATGTGTAGCCGTGTGTACAATAGACAGAAAATAAAGACTTTATACAGAAAAAAAATTGTATAGTGTGTGTTGTGTGTATGTTTGTTCCTGTGTGTTTTTATGTTGTGTTGTGTTGTGTTGTGTAGTGTTATGTAGTGTTGTGTTGTGTTGGAACGAGGGTGTATTTCAGGATGTGTCAGACAGGGCACTGTTTGGGTGAAACGGGGTGTGGGTTACAACTATAGAACTAAAAAGTTTTGAGTATGAATGTGGATGGTAAAACGAATAAAGAGGAAGAAGGTCCAAAAAAAATAAGAAAAAAAGAAGGATTGTCTGAAATATAAAATAGGTAGGAAGGGTATAACTACTGACATGGTAGCTAAAGTTATTGATAAATAGGAAAGTAGGAAGAAGTAGGTTCAAATAAAATGGTAAATGGGTAGGGATCTGAAGGCCAATTCTCTTAATTTAAAACGTTCAAAATCTAGTCGCAATCTCATCTTGGCGACAAACAAACGTCAAAAAATTGTCAAAATGTAGGGAAATAAGAGGTATTTTTGACAGATTGAGACTGAGATCAGACTGTGAACATTCTTAAAATTAGTAGAATTGCCCCTCAGATGATGATGATGAGTAAATACCTACTCTTTTTTTTCTGTTTCGTGTCGCAGTGCTTCCTACAAAAATTAAATCTAAAATTTAAAAAGCCCCCAACGCAAAAAAGGAAAGCGAATATCTAAAAAGTAAAAAATAATAACTATCCTTGAGCCATTAAATTTGATTGAGTAATACCTATATATATGTATATACTAGCTGACCCGTGCCCACTTCGTTGGGCGGTAAACATTTTACCGTCTTTTCATTTTTCGGATTAAATTATGGCCATATGTTAGGACACTCACAAAATAATAACGTGGCTTTCAATGAAAAAAGACCCTACAACCTCACAAACTATAAAATATTAATATAAGTAGATGAAGCAACGGTTTAGCAATATCCTTAAAAAAAAATGACTCGCATTCCGTTTGCTCACTATAGGCAACGACTTCTCGACAAAATCAATAGCAGTGAATTGGGACTGGGATTGTGAATTCAACTGCACATTTACCGCTGAGTCGGTGACGGTCGGTGATTCTTCAATTTTGCCGGCGTGAGGGGTCAAAAGATATTTTTGGAGTTCCGTACCCAAAGCGTAAAACGGGAACCCTATTACTAAGGCTCCGCCGTTTGTCCGTCTGTCACCGGGCTGTATCTCATGAACCGTGATAGTTAGACAGTTGAAATTTTCACAGATGATGTATTTCTGTTGCCGGTATAACAACTAATACTAAAAAACAGAATAAAGTAAATATTTAAGGGGGCTCCCATACAACAAACGTGATTTTTTTGCTCGTTTTTGCTAGATATTGGTAACGGCAACAGGTAGACGCTTGAAATATTCACAGAATATTAAGTTATATGTATATTCACTTTAAAAATAAATAAATAAATTAAAATAAACCAAATATTTAAGGGGGGCTCCCATACAACAAACGTGATTTTTTTGCTCGTTTTTGCCTAGATATTGGTAATGGCAACAGGTAGACGCTTGAAATATTCACAGAATATTAAGTTATATGTATATTCACTTTAAAAATAAATAAATTAATTAAAATAAACCAAATATTTAAGGGGGGCTCCCATACAACATACGTGATTTTTTTGCCATTTTTATAGATAATGGTACGGAACCCTTCGTGGGCGAGTCAGACTCGCACTTGGCCGGTATTTTTATTATTTAAATTAGCCAACGGAATTAAAACATCAAAATGACCTTCATTAAAGTTTCCTGAGAATCGGATTATTTTGACTCCCTGCCGTGCTTCCCCAAAACCAGCAATAAAAATACCATTCTGAAACACCTGGAACTCAAATGAGAATAGTTCTGCCGCTGCCATTTTTTTTTTTTTTGTGTGGCAAATTATCAAATAACTTCTCCCGCTCTGGCCGGAGCGGGGAGGGCGTGTCATACTGTTACTGACTAAAACCCACCCGTGTTCCTTCAAATGCCTGTGTGCCCGGGCCACGATATCCCTTTCGGACAGGCTCGTAACCCTGGCAGACATTAGCCCTTTCGGACCCCGTCAATTGGTGCTGACATCTCTTTGAGGCGCGCGTGGAACACAACGCGCCGTCGACCCGGGCCTGGTCCTTATCGGACGGCGAGCTACCCATCGCTCACCGTCCGCAAGCCCGCGCCCACGGTGGCCGGGAATCGGCTTGCGATTCCCGACGCCCGGGGCGTCTCCTGCGGTGACTAAGGGCGTGAGGGCGCGAACCCTGCCTCACCCTCACGCGTTCCGCCTTCTCCTTCGCGTGCATTACTGCTTTGCAGAAGGAGGTGACGGCCTCCCGTGCACTCTCGCTCCGAACCATGGCCTGAACCAGGGCCAGATGCGAGAGATCGCCGCCACCGATCGCTTCCGTGAGGACATGGCGGTGCTCCGCCCAAGCAGGGCAGACCTCAATCGTATGCTCCACCGTGTCCTCCGGGCGATCCACACAGTGGTGACACCCGGGAGTTTCCTCCCGCTTTATTCTGAATAGGAACCTCCCGAAACAACCGTGTCCGGTGAGGACGTGCGTCAGGCGGAAGGTGAGGAAGCCGTGGCGCCTCTCTAGCCACTCCTCATAGAGGGGACTTATCGCCACAATTGTGGCATGCAAATTCTTTGCCAAATAGTAAATATCCCTGGCGATGGCGCATGCTTATTTTCATCTCTCTCCTATTTGGTGAACAGTAACGTGGCCATGTCATTGTCTTCTCAAATTCGACAGCATTGTGCGTGCTGGGTGAAAGGTTGGAAATATTCCAACCTTTCACCCAGGATCGGTCAGGAGGAGCTGTTTATGGTTCAAAGCGTGAATACGTCGCTGAAATGTCTTGTAATGGCACCTACGGAACCACCTGTGAACTCATGGCAGCGGGAGAACTATTCCCATTTGAGTTCCAGGTGTTTCAAGATGGTATTTTTATTGCTGGTTTTGGGGACGCACAACAGGGAGTAAAAATAAACTGATTCTCAGGAAATTTCAATGAAGGTCATTTTGATGCGTGTCAGACTTTTACTGACTAAAACCCACCTGTGTTCCTTGAAATGCCTGTGTGTGCCAGGGCCACGATATCCCTTTCGGACAGGCTCATAACCCTGGCAGGCATTGGCCCTTTCGGACCCCGTCAGTTGGTGGTCATCCATTTAAAATGGGAATAGTCCTCCCGCCTTTTTCCAACCCTTACAACATCAGCCTAAACCAAAGATACTAAGCAATAAAATTAAAATACGAACGTAGGTAATCAAGGACACTTTGTCTAGTAAGAACGACTAATACTAAAAACTATTATAGTAATACCACAGTGTGAAATACCTACACAATAAGTAATTCGCAAAGAAATAGAAATAACAAAATTCCAACCCGGCAATAGGTAAAAACACATTTATTATCCTCCAATTTAAAATTAGGAAGCGAAACAAACCAAAACGAAAACCAAACAACGACGATGAAAATTATTTCAAAGCAAATTAGTAGTAAGTAATAACAAAATATCGCAGAACAGAAATTTCGGTAACTATAGCTTGAACGTGTATCGCTTAGGTTTGTATTCTGTGATTGATACATGACTTCGTTTTTTGATACGATCGGCTTGCAAGCCGCGTTTAAGGTTAAACATTGTGAAGTTTTCCCCTTGGCATTCTCGACTTTAATGCTATAAATGCAACGTTCAAATTACCTGAATACTTACCAATTAGAACCTCATTTCATTATCTTTTAGCAGATGCCTGCATACTGAAAAATACTGGCCACCTAGAACTGGCATAAAAACTTTAGAACGTTATCACGCCTGCACTGAAACATACTGACCACCTAGAAAAAAAACTAAATATAAACCTCAATAAACTTCCAAAAATTCTTATTTCAATGTAAAATATGCATTAACGCGTTGTCGTAAAATTCAATTTAGATCTTTATCGGCCTCCGAATTCTAATTTCAATGTAAAGTATGCAATAACTCGTTGCCGTAAGATTCAATTTGGATCTTAACTGCATTTGGTACATTTTTCATACAAACATTAAAAACCCTTATTTTCACCCTTAAGCGCCGAATTTCGTAAAATCCTTTCTTAGTGAGCACCTAAAGTCGAAAGGAACAATCAGGCCAACATTCATGTCTCTAACTTTAAAAACATAGGAGTTTCATACAAACTTTGACACCCCTTTTCAACCGCTTAAGGTGCGAATTTATAAAAATCCTTTCTTAGTGCGCGCCTGCACCCCATAGAGAGTGCTTGTGCCAAATTTTAGACCTCAAGGCCCAGTAGTTTCCGAGATTTCGTGATGAGTGGTCAGTGAGTGGACTTCTCTTTTATATAATATATAGATAGATTTGAATTATAGAAATTGATAGATGGCACGATACGGTTTGCTCATTGAAATTGCGCTATAATGTCGCGGCGGGGTACCTTTAGGTCACACATATGTTTGAAAGTAAAGTAAATACCCATTGTGCGTCTAAGATGTAGAGATCTTTAGCATCTAACAAATCGCAGTTAACAAAAGAGTGGATAACCTTGAGACGGCTGAACAGATTTTGATAAAACATGTCTAAGAACCACCGCTAGAAAACCTGCTTTCAAATAAAAAAAACACATCCAAATCGGTTCATCCGTTCAAGAGCTACGGTGCCACAGACAGACACACAAATCTAAGTGATATCTTTTCACTTATCTAGGGTAACTTTCCCCTACAATAAATTAAGGCAAGTCAAACACTTTCATCCAAGACCATGGAAACATACAAAAAACTATTTTTTTCTTTCCAGATACCTCTAGCCTGCAGTTCCCTGGTCGTATCAATATGTATGACGACCTTAGCAACATGCTTCCTCCTTGGTACTGGCGTGGCAAGCTGGCTCCCAGTAGTGGCCGTATGTGTGTGCATACTGGCTTATGGCGCTGGCCTGGCCCCTGTACCAATGGTCATCATGGCTGAGGTGTTCACATTTCAGGTGAGATTTGAACTAACCTCTGGTATATTTTATTTTATATGCGCTTTGCCTTTGTTTCGCGAAGTTTGTGCACGGCACAAATTTCGGGCATTATTGCGACTTCCTATTCCATGTCAAATGAAAAAATGTCAACGCACGTCCACTCCTGACGAAGTCTATTGGCTCAGATGCGTTTAGCGATTGAATTATTAAAACGATTCTGTTTAAGTTGGGCACATCAGTAAATGGCTGGGGTGACGTTATCGTAGGTATAAAAAAGATGACACGCTCCTTACACGCTCGGTTTCATGTATACAATCTAATGAACATGCGGTATCTAGCCTACTCTAAGGCCCGTATTTATAGAACGTTAATCAGTACTCAAGTATTACTTAAGACTAAATTCAACCAATCCAATGGCTTGAATCTAGTCTTAAGTAATGCTTGAGTACTGAGTAACGTTCTACAAATACGGGCTTAAATCCTTGATAAAACATAATTATGGGTGAACTTATACAATGCACAATGTTCGACACCAGTCATCTATAGAATATGCAGTCGGAAATCTTTGCTCATGTGATTCAGTAATATGCGGTGTCAGTGATACAGTGGTGCCATTTTTGGGCCAACAATGGCGCCAATGTACCACTGTTCTTAGAGTTTTCGACTCACAGACTGCGTTATGCGTAGTACTTAAGTAGCTGCATATGTACCTACGTATGTGCTGCTTAAGGAGTAAAACATTGTTAGTACTTAGTAGAGTAGATTCAGCTACAGTATTAATTAAACACACAAGTACACAAGAACAAGTTATCATTATTTTTCATTTTTTTATTTCTTAATTTTTTCCGCCATTTTACAAAACAAGGTTTATCTTCAGACCCAGGTTTAAACCATGGAGCCATTATTGAATTTCAAACTGTAATCCGTCTATGGTAAAGTTCTTAGTACAAAACTAAGTTAATATAAAACACAGTTACGTTCTTATTACAAAAACTAGCTCCATGGTTTAGGCCATGACAAAATATAAATCTTGTTTTGTAATAAGCCGGCTAGTGTTCAGCTACAGACTTAATTCAAAATTGTTAAATCACTCTTTTTTTATATTATGTACCTCCACCCTCTAGCAGTTAGAACATTTTCTAACTGCTAGAGGGTGGAGGCGGCCTAAAATGGACGCTTTGGCAGAATCATATGATCTGCGAACAATATATACATCCCGCAATTCATCTGTTTGACAGCTGTTATTTGACATTAGACTTCACTATAGCAATTCATAATTTGTGGACCATTTTACGAAACTCCATACAAAACTGGCAAACAGATGAATTGCGGGATATGAATTGTACGCAGATCATATTATGATTCTGTCAAAGCGTCCATTTTAGGACCCCTGGTGACCTGACAGGCCCTTAAGAGGGAACAGGGCGAGCGATTTTCCATACAAATGTATTCCCATTTTTTCTTCCTGAATGCGTCTAGAGCAATATTTTTTTATCATAAAATCAAGGTCTGGTAAGCACGTCCCTGTTATTTTCTTTTTTTCAGCAACTAATTAGCCTAGCTTAGGCACCAGTCTCCCACAGTAAACTTCAACCATTTCATTGTTATTACGAACTATCTGAACAGAGTGTTGTTTAGACAGCGAAGCTATTATAAAGGCGTAGTCGTCCGAGTTACTACTGGCACGTGGACAGGTGGCATGCAGTGAGATTAAAACACGATATCTTCAAGTAACTAGGTATTCGCGTATTCCTTGATCATCAAGTTGTCATGAATAGCAAATTATACCTAGAGTATACTAATTCATGGTATCAAAAATAAAAGAAGATTTCCCACACACGGCTTATTCACATTAAGGCTTCTACATACCGGGGCGACTTGTCGCGCGACGCGACGCGACACAAAGGCACCGCTCGTCCCGCGACACGCGGGGCCTATGTGCCGTGTCGCGTCGCGCGACAAGTCGCGCTGGTATGTAGAAGCCTTAAATAGGAAAGAAAAGGTGTTCAGTGTGTTCACCCCATGATGACGTTTTGACAAGAGGAAGTAATTATTACTTTTGATAATCAACTTTTGTTTAAAGTGAGAACCATCCTCTATAATCATTATACATATATATTATATACTAATAATTAAAGCGGATCATGCTTATTTCATCATTCATGTACCTTTAAGTGTAATATTGTATGTAATATTTATTGTGGTGACAAAAAAATTAAAATACTTATACTTACCTAATAAAACAATCACCCGCAATTCTCAGGTCCGGGCGCGAATGGCGGGAGCTTCAATGGCATTCTCATTCTTCTGCAGTTCAATGACCGTACTCTTCTACACGCCCATAGCCAACCAGTTCGGTGCGTTCGTCGTGTTCTATAGCTTCGCAGCGGTCACGTTCTTCGGAGTAGTCTACACCGTTCTTTGGGTACCAGAGACTAAAGGCAAAAGTTTGGAAGAGATCCAGAAATATTGGAAGAAGACTGAACCTGTGTTTGTGTAATTAAGGCCTTATTTGACTGTGTACTGTATGGGAGACTGTAATAAAAAGGTGTATGGTCCACACATTCCTTTAAAAAAAGTTATGCTACGTCCTTGATTGTCGTTCGGGCTACAGGTTACCTCCAGTAAAGTTTTTTCCTAAACAAAAAATACTTTAGAAATTATGTACTTACTACTTACTTACTTATTAAGATTTTTTTTCTGTAAACTAGCTTCCCAGGAAAATAACTATTTTTTTTTTTTTATTATGTTTAGTTTGGGTGAGGTTTTATATTCCGTAATTTAGAGACCAAAAATACTTACATCAAAATGTTAATGTATTATATATAATTATAATCATCATCATCTGCCAAGCCAAGTGATTATGGTCTTAATTCGGAATGCAGCCGAAGTATCTGAGGATGTTAAGGCTCGTAATGTATCTTAATCTGCCCGCCTTTTCCTAACTACGCTGAAGTCGGCTTCCAGTCTAACCGGACGCAGCTGAATACCAGTATTTTACATGGAGCGGCTGCCTATCTGACCTCCACAACCCAGTTACTGGGTAACACGATACCCCCTTGGTAAGACTGGTTGTCGGACTTTCGGGCTTCTGACGACCCGTAACAACTGTCAAAGATCTACAAATAACAGCCACCAACGGCTTAACGTGCTTTCCGGGGCACGGAGGGGTCTTGGTATGTAAAGATGGTCACCCATCCACGGACCAACCGCGGCAAGCGTAGCTTAACATAATCGATCGACCTGTGCAGCTGTTATTACCTAGCTACAAGCCCTAAGCATTATACAACATTCGTTTTTGTTTATACTAAACCCGAAAAGAGGTCATTGTACTCATCATTTTGAAAAAAAAATCTACGGGACCAACCTTGAAATCGCGAAATAAAAATCAGCTGTTCCATACATTTTGTCGATTTAAATGAACACAAATGTAGGGAACAGCTGATTTTTTTTTCGCGATTTCCCGGTTGGTCCCATAGAAAAAATTGTTCAAAATGATGAGTACAATCACGTTTAGTTTAAACAAAAACTAATGTTGTCTATTTAGGATGTTAAAATATTTATTTTCGTAACTAAATTAACGATTTTTATCAGTATTTTTGAAGTACAGACGCCTGCACATCAAGCTACTACAATCTGTCAAATTTCTTTAAAAGATTTTCAACTTAATCGTTAAAGCTTACGGTTCAAGGTTGATTGTGAAAATTTTACAGTTTCGGGTAGCTTGACCTGCTGGCGTCTGTACATAAGATATTGATTAATACTATGAATATAAAATTGGTACCTGTTACTTTTTTAATTAAGCAAATGAAGTTTGAAATCTCATTATCATTATCTTTTTTATTAATTATTTATGCTTTATTTATTGAGAATACATAATGAGGTTTACTTTATTAAAAATAATATACATGATTGGCAGAAAAATGCAATAGGCTAGTTGATTGTTTTTCAGAAACCAATTAATAATGCTTCCTAAGACGCTGACAACGACTAAACCGCGGTCACTGGCAGACTGTACAAAAGAAAGAGAAGCGCGATGACACACGCTTGTAATTTATTGCAAAATATGAAGCAATTATTATTATTAATTATTTATTTACTCAAAAATTAGTTAAGTAATCGAAAATAAAATACAACCAAGTTCTGCATACAAATAAGATTTTCTTGTTATTAATTAAATACAAAAACGTACGTTGATATTTAAAACAACCGTACAACCGTACCGGACTGTACAACCCCGGTTAAGGGTTAAGCCTTTCGAAGGGGTAACCCATTCAATGGGTTACCTTTCTTATGATGTAACCCATTGAAATGGTTTTATGCTAGAAACCCATTGAAAGGGTTACATGATAACCCTTTGAAAGGGTTTTATACTTGAAACCCAGTGAAAGGGTTACATGATAACCCATTTCAATGGGTTCTATACCTACTTGAAACCCAGTAACATAAAAAAATCATAATATTATGTTATTAACAAGTTAAAATACAACCAAGTTCTGCATACAAATAAGACGTTCTTGTTATTAATTAAATACAAAAACGTACGTTGATATTTAAAACATACCGTACAACCCCGGTTAAGGGTAAAGCCTTTCGAAGGGGTAACCCATTCAATGGGTTACCTTTATCATGATGTAACCCATTAAAATGGTTTTATGCTAGAAACCCATTGAAAGGGTTACATGATAACCCTTTGAAAGGGTTTTATACTTGAAACCCAGTGAAAGGGTTACATGATAACCCATTTCAATGGGTTCTATACCTACTTGAAACCCAGTAACATGAAAAAATCATAATATTATGTTATTTCGATATCCGCCCAGCACGCGTAGCAGGACCAATTATATCTCTATTCTACCCAGGGACCATTATGGTTACCATTTTAGAAAAACCCTATCGAAAAACCCTTTCAATGGAAAGGGTTTACGATAGAAACCCATACGATAAGGGTAACCCATAAGAACGGCTTAATTTAATATTTTGAATGGCTTAAATTAAGCCGTCCAAAAGGGTTACCCACACCGTATGGGTTTTTATCGAAAACCCTTTCAATGGGTTTTTGTTTAATAGAATAGAATACTCTTTATTTCTCTTTGTTTAACCGCTTAGAAAAACCCTATCGAAAACCCTTTCAATGGGTAGTCAAAGTGGTCCGTGATTTAAAACAGATACTTATTTTGGATTGAAACTCGAAGGGTTAGTGGTAGGTACCGTTAATTTGTATCGAGTTTTTTTTTTAAACGTGTTTTGGTAACAACCTAGTTCTGAGAAATATGTTCCAGAATAACATATATTTTTTCCCCTACCACAAACTATAAAGATCTGGCAATTTTTTTGTTTAAGACAAGTCTAATTTTATCATTTGCCTCTTGTCAGCGCCTTAAGCTTTATTTTCTTCAAAATATGAATATGGCAGCGAAATACATAACAGACGTATTTTTCATACAAAAAACGTAATTTAATTTTGATTTTCAAAACCGGGCATTCTGTCATGGCGGCTCGAGTGACGTCAGTACTTTAATTCTGTCAAATCTGCGAGTCTTTTTAACAGTGTTGCCACAAACAAAATTTTTTACTTCTGTCGGAATATATTTATAATATTCAGAATTATTAATTAACAAGGTTTTTAAATATTTAAAAATATACTTTGACAGTCGTAGATACACGTTTACCATTTCCTAATTTTTAATGTGCCTACACAACTTATGGACTAAATACTACTAATTTAATAAAATAATAATGAACACTGTCACTTGGAACTGTCGTCTAGAACTTGTGACATGTCGCGCTCAATGTCACGTGACCAATGGCTTTACGGAATTATTTTTCAAAAATATATTTAAAATCATTTACAAAATTAAGTTGTTTTTTGATATGTTTAGCTCACAATCACAACCAATCTACAAAATTCATAATTATTATGGTATTTTCTTACTGGCAGCTAGACTATTGACTAGCTACGTACTTCTAAACATAATTACGAATTTATATTTATTTATGGAATTTTCTTTTGTAATACAATTGAATGTTTTTAATTTAACGCAATGTTAAAATTATCATATTTTAATTCGTTGATTCGCTGTTGAACCGATCAATTAATTTAAATAATGTATAAATTGAATGAAGGCTATCTGGTTATGAGAGCTTTGTATAAATATGCAAGTTATAGTGGGTTTACTATTACTAATAAATGAAAAACGAAAATATGACAAATGTATGACTATTTATTGTTATCAGTGAATGAACAAAACCTCTTAGAAACCTTTAAGCATAAAGGTAGTGATAAGGTATTTAACCAAATGGAATAAAATGGAAAACTACCAAGAAATGTGTTTATTATTTATTTTTAATACATAACTACAGAGAATCACTGCAACAGTGGAGCGAGCGCTGTGTCGCTAATATTTCCTTTTTTTTGGTACACCTTAAATCAAATGGTTATCAATAAAAAAGTTATTACTTAATGGTCTTGTACGAATGTTCAGGACATCGAAGCGGTACAGGGGAACCCTATAGTAGACTAATGAAACAAATGTTAGCGATGTCTTTACTTATAATAAATAATCTATATAACCTTACAATGTAATTACCGTCAGATCATACAGTGAATGTATTTAGAAATCTGTGACCTTGTTGATCTCTTAACGAATCAACTTAGTGCTTGTGAAACTACAGGGTTCAATCCCCGATAAAAACCTACATTGATATTTAGAATAATATCACGAGAAATTAAATTATTTTAGTTGAAGAGTACCTAAATGTAGAGGCCAGTATCTGAGATACGTCACACGATCATTAATAATTAGAAATAGGCATAAAGTTGTCCAAAACATTTGATTAAGTTTTGTGTCCACAAGAAACAAGATTTTGAATATAAATTCGCTTAAGATTACATAATTGTAGTATTAGTTTGATTTACAAAACGTGTTTTCCTTTCGTATCTCAGAAACAGGTCAAAATATCGACAACACACATAATAATAATAACCTTACAAATAGCCGCTACGATGACCACAGACTAACCAAATATGTCCATCCAAGATTATAAAAGAACTGCAGTCAACATTCGTGGTGTCCTCAATGGAGGTCCAACCTATACAATAATAAAAAAAAAAATAAGGAGATGCTCATCGACCAACCGAAATGAAATTATAACTAAAACAACGATAAAACAAACATTAAGGTAGGTAAACTTATCGATTAAACTCTATAATACAGACTCATTATCTCTATTCTTAGATCGTTTTTTTTTTCAATCCTGGAGATGTCCGATCTATGTTTTTATTCAAGACCTTTTTTTTTCATAACACATGGCCTGTGTGTAGTGTTGGGTAATTCAGCACATGTGCTAGCACAGTTGTAGCTACTCACTTGGATAAAAAGAGTCACTCACTCTTTTTATTTTGATGTGCTAGCACAGATTAGATAAACAGAACATTTTTGTAACCATTCTCATTTCTCTTTCCCTCATCATCACTCGTGCGAGCTGTGTGACGCCTTAACCGACTAGTCACCTTGTGTGCCTACTCGACTGAGTATGTGTGCCGTGTCGCGTTGTCGTCACTACACATGTTCGTGAACGGGCGCCGTCAGTTGAGACTGGTCTTCTCTTAACTGCCAGGGCTTATTTGTAATCTTATATTTTTTATTGTTTTTTAATTAAGCAATTTAATTTTTTACATTATTCTCACATATAGAAGCAACAAGAATAATATACCCAGGCTTTTGTAATATCTTGATTTAAAAGAGTCTACGTTTTGCAATGGGCAAATAGCTTCAACTTTCTGACTAACTGACCGACTCTTTGACAATTCAAAAGTGCCTGTAATAGGTTTAATTGAAATAAATGTTTTGAGTTTGAGTTTGACACACCACAGTCGCGACTCGTGAGTGTGGTGTGTAGTGACCACAACGCGACACAACACAACTTGCGATTCGCACGCGCACGGTGAGTCACGCGACTCACTAACAGACTCTCGCACTCCCAGCATGACCTACGCCAAAAGTCCCGGTCAACCAGTTTTCAACCTTATTACTATGGGCATAAGGGCGAAAAGTGGTCGACCGGGAACGTTCGCGGTGGTACGTGCTCACAGGCAACGGCAGCCTCGCCTCATTCGTGGTAGCACAGTGTGCTAGCACATTTTGTAAAAAGAGTGCCTCGCACGATCCTCATTTTAAAAGAATGTGCTACCCAACTACCAGCGGGGCGAGTACGGCCTACTGTGACATGACTTGAGTCACACATTTTATCACAGTTTGAGCGATTAAACTGTTTTGTCATAAAATGGTAGTACAAATTGACATGACATAATTTATCATGTCTTGTCACAAACGTCTTGACACGCCCGTGCTCGGCCCGCTAGGTGTGTTTGTGACGGAAGATTGGTTTGGCCAGTTATATCTTACGGCTTATTTCCACTCACTAGTGACAACTAGGTTTTATTTATAATGTAGTGAACATTTAAGTGTATGTTTTTAAGCACATCTTAAACATTTGATTTACAATTTACTTTGATAATGCAGTGGAAATAGGCCTTATAAAGCGATATTTGAACAGTCACGTTTTAGAGTTTATCGCCAACTTTGGAGGCCGTCTTTTTGAACCCAAGTATCTATGTATATACCATTAAGCACGAAGAGAGAAACGCGAAAATGCTAATAAATGTGTAAAATAATGTAAATAATGATGATTATTGAAGATTTAAGAAATAAATTAACACAAAATAATTTATGATAAACTAAATTATTAGTTACTTATGCATGAAGTAGTAAATATTATGCGAAGGCCGTAAGAAATGAATTTTGAGCAATTTATTATGAAAACTAGCAATTAATAAAGATAATATACATAAACACTTAGGTAGGTATATTGCTAATAACCTCTCATTTTCGAATATCATATTTAGGTATGTATGTACCTTTATTTGTCATTATTTGTAAATTATAATTCGATTGTATTCATTGCATGATTTATGGTATACCAATGCGTTTTTGGAACAAGGTTCCATAGAACAAGTTATGACTTGGCGAATGAGACCTAAACCAAAAAAAGTGTAACATACTGACCGTCACGACACTTTTGTTAACAAAAGTGTAATTTCATTTCGATATCTCATTCACAAAGTTTGCAAAAGCGAAAGGAACTTTATTCCAACCGGGTGTCCCACGACACCTCTCGTTTTTTTAAGTAAGTCATTATGCTAAGCCCGATTTACATTTAGCCCTTTTTATAGTTTGATAGAAGACCATAATATTGTCACTTTTTAATCTGCCCTAATGATTCCCGACAAATTAAGGGGGTAGCAAGCGTAGTTCATACAAACGTAATACCAAAATAATTTGTAAATCAAACATATTCTTAAGGTAGTGTGTATTTATTTCGATTGGATTATAGAATATCTATGTTCCCAATTAAATATTTTGAAAGGACAATGATATCAAGATGAGATATGAGGAATTTAAAATTTCTATAGAAAACTTATTTTTCTCATAACTCTTGTTTAAATCAGTGTCCATTCAAAATGTACATTTGGGAACCTAGATATTCTGTATTCCAATTAGAATAAAGAACACTACCTTAAGAATATGTTTGATTTACAAATTATTTTGGTATTACGTCCGTATGAACTACGCATCCAGCCTCTTAAGTCATTTGTGGAAACATGACTTATCTTAGAAAGGTTTACTGGCTACTAGAACTAATACAGTCTAGCGCTAGTGTCGACTGTTTTGATAGAACTTCAGGTGTTCAGTATTACGAGCCTATACTACCTCAAATGGCTTAGCATGATCCTCCGTTATGTCGAAAATACTGCAAAATTAATTTTATAATAAATACAGGCTGACTTTAAAAACATGCGTATAAAGGTACATAACCGAATGGACTGGATTGGTCGATTTTTTTTTTGCGAGTTTTAAAGTGGTCCGTTAGTAAAACTTTTTCATACTAATGGGTAGAACACCCCCTTAAATTTTGTCGCATGTTTTCACAGTCAGCCTGTATATGGTAAAGTTGAGGATTGATGTTGGATTGTTGTTGTTGTTTGTTATGTTTGACGAAAACACGATTCCATAAAATTTCCATGACAGAAAAAAAATCCAAAGTTACCTCCAAAGCGAACAATAAACCGCTGGTATTCAAAAAATACAACTAACTTTGCATATTAACTGAACTAACTATAAACCAGGCCTCATGTTTTTTTTTTATTACCATTATTTTTACCGTAAAAAGAAATAAACTAAAATATCACTACCTTGGAGTCTTCTCCCTGCCACCGTGTCTCGCTTGCTCGCTAGACCGCTAGTTACTTGTGCGATCGAGATAAAGAGTGAGGTGGCGCTGAAGTAGTATAGACCCATAATTATTTTGTTTGTAATAAATGATGATACTCTGCTTTCGGGCTAAGTATGTATGTAAATCGAACCTAACTCACGAAGCTTGTTGATCAAATAATATATTAGTAACATAGTCGCCTCGAGAATAGATTTATAATCAATTTGTTATTCGCGTGACAATTATTTATTAATGATTTTCGACCAATAAAGACTATAATCGAACATAATTCATTTCAATCTGATTATTTACATTTCCATTTTTTTTTTTCAATTTATCTTCCAAATGGTCGTGGCATGAGATATTAAAGAAGAGAAGTGAGAAAGAAAATAGGATGTTTGAGCACTAACTTAATATTACACTGGCTGATAGATAAACCAACATTTGATATCAGGTGCGCCAATGTTGGTAGACTGTGGCAAATATGTTGGTCAAAAATTCGCTATTGAATTGGACGACAATTTAGGACCTAAATAATCGACTAATTCAATCGTTAATTCTCAAATTCTAGGTGATAAAGCTTAATATACTAACAGTGGAACTGGCAATTATAATAATAATTATGATGGCGTTATAAAAAAGCCAGTTTTACTAGAGGAACAGACATAGTTAATTGAAAACTTAAAATAATTAATCTCCTTATTTTTCCGATTATTTTTTACCATTTATCTCACGCCAAGACCAACATGAAAGTTTAGACAAAGTACAAATTACCGAAGTAACATATACATTCAGTGAAGAATGAATGAAATGCTTCCATTCACTCGTTCGTTCAATAATTAGGAGTACAAACTAGTAGCCAGTCTTCATAGGGTTAAGCTTATAAATACATGACTGAGTTTTGTCCTAGTTTTTAGTCTGGACACACAGATATTTTTGGTTCTGATTATTGATAGCATTCTTGATATTTTGTAAATCTAAAAAATGGATTTACCACAAACGAAAAATTACATTTCGAATTGTAAAAATATCTATGTGCTAAGGCTTTAAAAGATAGCAGTTGACTGACCAGAAAACAGAAATAAAGAGCTGCAAGATTTTCACTCTTGAGTTGCAATGTAAAATCTAAACAAATATTTAAATATTCACTGGAGCCATAGACAAAGGATTTGTTTTTTTTTTCTATGTTGACTATGGCAACGAGGTTATAACATATTGAACCTGCTTGGATAAGAGGTATTGTCAATGCAACTGCTACCTGTTTTCAATATTCTCGATATAATAAAACATCCCATCAACTGCTTTTATGACATTTGTATATTTTATGAGTTGTGTACAATATTAAAGTGCCAACATTGACGATAGATAACCGTGACGAAGTGTTCAAATATTGTAATAATTATTATTATTGAAACTTTATACAAAATGTAATTTATTAATAGTTATAATTACTGTGGGGTGCTAAAGGATTTATTTTAAATACACGTTTTTAGTTCGGCTTATAGACCTCATAGTTCTATATACCGATAAAGTACATTGACGTCAATATCATATACATTTTGTTGGAGATATTGTATGACACGTACTTAATTTAATACAGTTTTCGTAATATCAAACTAACCTAACATCTTCTGTCATACAAACATCAAAATGAAAACAAAACATTTTTGAAGAAATCCCAAAATTCAAGACATCATTCCAACAAAAGAGCAATTGACAGCATGTTTACAATAGTCATACAAACCCGACAGCTTATTTATAAAAGCTATACAAATGTTACTGGCAGTTTATTATCCAAAATTAATTCAAATCAACAGAAAATTTTTCAACAGACATTCTCATTCAAATGTCAAAATCATCTGTCATACAAATCTGACAGCTGTCATCACCTGTCATACGAGTACATTGTCGTTACCATGGCGTCATAAACACAGTGGTCACGTTATCTATCGCTATGCTAGAACTTACTCGCTGGGGTCGTGCGACGGTCCAGCGGAGGGTAGTTCTCAGTCACTGACCGCGCGCTTCGCTTGAGGCTCTTCTAGTTCCGTTTCCGGGGGATTGTCTATGCCGGGTAGCTGTATCTGTGTATCTGATGCTTCTGAAGGCTGCAGAAAAATGAGAGGCATGGTTTAGTGGTGATGTTTAGAGTTTTGATAGTAAAATGAATGGTGAAACTGATTGGATATGATTAGGGGATCTAACAATAATAAAATAAATAACGATTTTTATACTATAAGCGGAATGATAGATAGGACACTTCTTGTTTTATAGAAAATGCAAGACCCCTCATTGATTACTTATTCATAAAAGGGGTACATCGCGCTAGCATTCATTCAATGCAGACGTTTACCTAACGCCTACCCAAAGTACTTAAAATGAACGCTCTGTCTACGCGAAGTTTAAGTCGCGTCCACGCTCTGTTCACGCAAGAACTACGCTCTACATAGACTATTTCAATGTTGCCAGTAGGATTGTAGGATTGACATACAAAATAAGGCATCATGCAAACAGAAGGCCAATCCCCGTAATTGACACAGAACTGAATGCAAATTTTTCTTAAAAATACGAAAATTATCCCTCTGGCTTTGAAAATAATTTTATCATCGGACTGATTGTGAATGTGCATGAATGAATAATTTCAGGTAAAAATACTTACATCAGTTATCATTAATGAGATATTTAAAATACTATGTTCTAATGGGTTTACCTTGACGTCAATACTTCCGCGTCCCAGAGTATGCTTGGAAAACATCGTTCAAGTAAATACATTTACTATTTCAAGCTTTTTGTTTGACAGGTGATAAAGGATAGCGAGATACATAAATAGTGGAGTTAGTAATATTATATAAACATAATATTAAATTGGGTTATTGAAATATTTATTTAGCTTTAACAAGACGTGGTGTATATTTGGACCCAAATGCCCTATTTTAGACGATCAGTGTCTCATAGTGCAACATGGGGCAAAAATAAATACAGAAATCAAACGACCGTGCGCTCTTTTGTACTGAAACTTTAAAGCTTTATTTTGTATTCTATTTTATTATGAAATTCACAGGGAACAGATAACATAGGATATACAACAGAGGAGGCCTGTCTCCCAGCAGTAGGAACATATAGGCTGATTATGTAGATAACATTACAGGAGGACATATGCTCGAGCAGAAGTGAAAAACAAAACTCTCAGACATCTATTGGGTTACTGACCCAAGATATCACCCCTCGCAGTATATCGAACTATTTAATGGACACCCTGTATATTGCTTGACCCATTCCTCTGAACAGATTCAAAGTAAGTAATTTCAATATAATATATGTCTGTACATAAATGGTTAAATAAATAAATAATAAATAAATAAAGTTGGGTACAAATACACACCACGAGCCACAGAAGTTAGTACCACACAAAGAAAGTTGTTTAACAACACAAAACCAAGCATATGCCATTATAACCCATATGAACAAGAAAGCCGTGCTTACCTCAACATCGTTAGCGTTCTCTCTCTCGGGCAGCGCGCGCGCTCGCTTCTTGCTGCGCGGGTTGTTGCCCTCTGACGGCGCCTGCCTCTTAGGTTGGAACTGTTCGGGGAATAACATTTGTTTATTTTATTTTTTATTTTATTTATTATGGAGTATTTAATACATAAGAGCCTAAATTATATAACAATAATATATATAGGCTCTTATGTATTAGCAATATTGCAGTCCACTACATTATCCGCATGTTAACAAAATTAAGATTAGGCAAAAAGTGCCACTAGAGTAGCATTACTCAGATAAATGATTATATAAAAAATAATGTAAAAAGAAATAGATTATTAAAATACAATACAATTAATTAATTAACTATTTTAAAATAAAAAAAATATATATTTATTAATTTTTGGATAAAACAAAAAATATTGGGATTGGTCCATATTATCACAAAAATATAAGATTATACAGTTTAGTAAGACATTTTAAATATTCCTGTTTCTAGTGTGAGAGATAATGTTAGGATTGGAAGAAAATGAAGTGTCGCTGATACTCAAGTTATCCTTTTACGCTAAACGCTAATGACGCTTAATTTTAATGTATATAAAGTCTATGTCCAGCACGTGTCGCTGTGTATGTCATCTAGCGCGGGGCGAGCACGGCCTACTGTGACATGACTTGAGTCACACATTTTATCACAGTTCGAGCGATAAAACTGTTTGTCATAAAATGCTAGTACAAATTGACATGACATAATTTATCATGCTTGTCACAAACGTCTTGACACGCCCGTGCTTGGCCCGCAGAGATAACTATTGCAGCCAGAAGCTTAAGGTGCCTTTGCTACTGAAATTGTACCAACGTAGGCGTACGTCCAATGTAGACGCTGCGCATACTCAACCCTAACTTGACGTCACTGTGACGTCATTTCGATACAAATCTAGCACAGTTATTTTACCTCTGATAACAGCAACCGTATTGTAACGACAATAAAGATCAGTCAAACTCAAAGAATTTATTTCAAATAAACCAATTGCAGGCACTTTTGAATTGTCAAGGCGTCGGTCAGTCATAAAGATGCCCATTCCAAAGCTTAGTGGACCTATGGAGAAGAACGGGCAAGAAACTCCACGGACACTCTTTTAAATTAACAAATGGTTACAAAATATTGGTACCATAATTAGTGTTGAAATTGTACACGTGAGAACGATGCAAAACGTCAAAAGCGTCCGTAACAAATTTATAAAAAAAACAATAAAAAAACCAGCCAAGTGCGAGTGGGGCTCGCGCACGAAGGGTTCCGTACCATTATCTATAAAAACGGCAAAAAAAATCACGTTTGTTGTAGGTATGGGAGCCCCCCCTTAAATATTTGTTTTATTTTAATTTAATTTAATATTTTTTAAGTTAATTAACTAAATATTCTGTGAATATTTCAAGCGTCTACCTGTTGCCGTTATCAATATCAAGCAAAAACGAGCAAAAAAAAATCACGTTTGTTTTATGGAAGCCCCCTTAAATATTTATTTTATTCTGTTTTTTAGTATTTGTTGTTATAGCGGCAACTGAAATACATAATCTGTAAAAATTTCAGCTGTCTAACTATCACGGTTCATGAGATACAGCCTGGTGACAGACGGACAGACAGACGAACGGCGGAGCCTTAGTAATAGGGTTCCCGTTTTAACCTTTGGGTACGGAACCCTAAAAATTAATTTAAATTAAAATAAGCCATAGCGCGTTTACGACTTACGGCATTTCATACAAACTTTCAAGCCCTTGTTTTTTGAAATGACTGAACCGATTTGAATGAAACTTCATACGCATATAAGCAGGATACAAAGGTCTAAAAAGTTAGTTAAGAACATTTTCGAAAAATAGTATTACAGCCAAATTAGACCGATTTTAAATTTTCCATAGAAACAGAGATTTCCAGTTATCTGTTTTTAAATAAGACATTTCGAAAATGTTCTTTACTAACTTTTAAGACCTTTGTATCTTACTTATGCGTATAGTTTAATTAAAATTGGTTCAGTCATTTCGAAAAACAAGGGCTTGAAAGTTTGTATGAAATGCCGTACGTCGTAAACGCTCTTAAGAGATGACCAGTCCCTACTGATGGCACCCGTTCACGAGCATGACTACACGAACATAACATAATACTATGGTTTTGACAGTGGTACAAAATCAGAAGTAAAATAACTGTGAAAGAATTGTACAAATTATTTTTACACTTCTCTTGAATGTGATTACATTCAAGTGAAGTGTAAAAATAATTTGTGAAATTTATTATCGATTATCTAATTAAAAAATCACTGACACACACCACGTCCACACATTGCCTCAGACCGACCTGTAACTCGGGCGGCAGGAACACACGAGTGTTGGCGAAGTAGTCCGGTTGCGGCGCGAAGTACATGCGCGGTATACGAGCGTCGGATGGGAAGTCGCGCAGCTCGAAGCTCTGTGACCGCGACCAGATCACTGACATGGCTAGGTCGCAGACGGCCCATAATTTCTGTAAAGATAAATGGACGATTAATTGGTAATAATACAAAGATAAATGGACGATAAATTGGTAATAATATAAAGATAAATGGACCACACATTGGTAATAATATAAAGATAAATAGACGATAAATTGGTAATAATATACGGATAAATGGACGATAAATTGGTAATAATATAAAGATAAATGGACGATAAATTGGTAATAATATATGGCGGTCTCTGGTCTTACTAGTCACTATATCTTGTTAGAAATGTGCTTATTGGAATTTAAGACCAGGCAGTCTAAATCAAAATTCCACGCAAGCTCCGCCCCATGATCTCCGCCACTCCGTTATGTGCTAAACGCTAACACATCAGTAATAAAGTTGAATATCGCGTGCGCTCTTTGGTCGTGTTCGAGTACGAAACTAAATAGCGTAAGTCTCCATTCTTAATACGTTTATAACTAAAGTAATAATTGATCTCGAGGAAAAATATCTGGTGGCTGGATAATAAACTATATTTTCTTGCTGTGAATATTTATTTTAGACATAAAAGCCGAACAATCTTGTTTGTTTTTATAATTATCTTTAAAAAAGACATGATTTTCGAATGAAAAATGTATCGAGCGAAAATATTACAATTACTTAACTGTCTTCAACATGGAAAGAAAAAGATGCAATAAATCATTTATTAAAGTTTCATTTTCATTGTATGTGTGACTATTTCAGAATATTCATGCAAATTAACATAAATATAGGGAGCCACCTCTTAACATGTAAGTCAAATGTAAGTTTCGGGACTGAACAATAGTTCTGTCCGAGAACTAATAAGTATGAAACTCAGATGGAGTTCCTTTTTACGAACAAGCGCATCTTGAATATATTGCGAACAGTTTGGCATATGAGTACAACCATTAACAAGGATTAAATATTGTCAATTTTTCTGTAACTTTATGTTATTTTTAGCCGCCGCGGCTACAATATTGAGTTTCTTTCGTCCCAAGCTTAAAACCATCCAATTTATTATTGGTTCAGTACTTACATTAAAAAAAAAACTGTATCTATGTACAGACGCCAGCACATGAAGCTACTACAATCTGTCAAATTTCTTTAAAATATTTTCAACTTTATCGTTAAAACATAAGGTTCAAGGTTGATTGGGAAAATTTTACAGTTTCGGGTAGCTTGACCTGCTGGCGTCTGTACCAAATTCATTTGAATGCTCTCATTTGTGACACATAAACTTTTTACTTTTTTTTTATAAGATCTGCGGGTTATTTATTTATTTAATACTTTAAGCACACAAATGTACAGAGGCGGACTTAATGCCATAGGCATTTCTACCATTCAACCTTTGGGCGATGCAGAGACAAACAGTGGTAGGTGCAATAGTAAGAATGGGAGGGGATGTGGGGTTAATTGCATAACACACATAAATTGTAAGGACCGACCGAAGTTTCGGTTTCGGCTAGTTTCGGCCACAGTTTCGGTTTCGGCCAATTATAGGCCGAACCTTCGGCCCGCCGAAACTAGGTGTTCGTCAATTGTCGCGCATCATTCGGCTAACTTCGAGTGAACGTGATTGCCAGTTGAGTTCGCTAGCCGGCGCAGTCGTGATGATTTGAGGTTATGTGGTTTTTCTCGCGCAAACATTATTAGGTAAGTATTCGTTTTTACTTATGATTAATGATGATGTATTTTTATGGCATTCATTAGAGTCTTGTCCTACAGTGGAAAATAAATAGGTTGAAAGTTGTAATAGAATAGAATTCATTAGATATGTTACTTGGTTCTGTTGAGTTATTCCCTAGAACCTATACAATATGAATTTATGTAGAAATTAATGTAACACTTAAAAGATGTGTGAAAATACCTGTGATGTTTGATTCAAACATTACTATATTTGTTTGTAATCGTTGTTGGATTAAATTGTGTACCCGTATTCGAACCGCCCCATAAAGCCGATACACAACCACCTCCGGAGATTTAACTATTACCGTGAATGACCTTCAGTACTATTAGTCATGTCTCATTTTTTTCCCTTTGGTACGCGAGGTACTTAGTCAATTCGGATGCGTAGTACAGTAGTACGTGAAAGTTTTCTAGTTAAACTTCATTAATTACACAACAACACAAGTTATCTAATTATTAAGACATAAGTAATTAATCTTGATTTTTGAAAAAGTTTGACAAATATGCTGATTGTTTTTTTTATTTAAATTGTTAAGTTTACAAATAAAGAACAATTTTGGTTACATACTTTAATTGCTGCATTTTATTTTTTTACACGTGTTATCTGTCTTTATATTATTATGCGTAAAAATACAATAAATTTAACATGCTATAAAAATTCAAATAAGTTTCGGTTTCGGTTTCGGCCGAAACAGCAAGACCGAACGTTCGGTTACGGTTTCGGTTTCGGCTGAAAATCCTGTTTTGGTCGGACACTAATAAATTGACAATATTGATCGCAATGGGTTTCATTTTGACAATTCACCCACGTTCATTGCGTTATTTACGTTGTTGAGAAGACGAATTTTTCAAACCTATGAAGCAATGGATTATCCATATTCTTCAAAACTCTCTGATTGTGATTAAAACTTGTGTTACGCAATTATTATGCTGCTCAAAATCGAGAACCAAAAATCACTCCACCACGTCTTATCCTCGCTCAATGTAATTATTCAATATGTTCCTCATAAACCAATATAATTCAATGATCAGTAAGAGCCATATCTGACCGGGACGCCATGGCGACGTCGCCAGGTCACGCTGCCAACTAAATGTATATAGAGATATAGTGGGTGACTCACCTGGCCTCCGCTTGGTTCCGCAGCCAACCAAACATTTAGGCCCGGCGCCCATTTGCAGCACGTGATCGTTCGGCATGCCTAAGCATACCGCGGTATTGTTTGTGTACTTACCACCGTCAACATTGAAATTTCAACTTTATTTCCATATTATTAAGTTTTTATTCGTCGCCTAAAAATAGCTTGCCATACCGTGCCGCCAATGGGCGCGCCGGGCCTTAGTTGACGACGCGACAAAGAGAATCATGGTTAAGTAGCACCAGCCGCACGGATAGATACATCAGGTTAAGCTACGCTTGCCGGGGTTGGCCCGTGGATGGGAGACCATCTTTACATACTGAGAATCCTCCGTGCCCGTGTTGAGCTGCACGATTACTGACAAATGCCTGCACTGATTGGACAGGTCCACTAAAATTTGTGTGGTTCTTTCCTCAAAAGACCATTTCAGACACGGATCTACATGGTCCTCACTTGATCTGACCAAGATTATGTCTGGACTTTAAAAGAGACTTTGACCCCTGAGTTTGTTTCGCCATTTCTTCTCAGGGGTAGTCAGATAGGAAATGTCGGCTCCATATAGTTTTTTTTTTTTTTATATGATGTGTAAAAGTGATTCTAATATCCTATTAACAGAATAAACTCAACTCAAAACATTTATTTCAATTAAACCTATTACGGCCACTTTTGAATTGTCAAAGAGTCGGCCAGTTAGTCAGAAAGATGAAGCTATTTGCCCATTCCATAACGTAGACCTCTATGGAGAAGAATAGGCAAGAAACTCCAAGGACACTCTTTTAATGCAAGATATTACAAAATCCTGGATACATTATTCTTGTTGCTTCTATATGTAAGAACAATGTAAAAAAAATTTAATTGTTTATTTAAAAAACAATTCAAAATATAAGATTAAAAGATTACAAATAAGCCCTGGCAGTTAAGAGAAGACCAGTCTCAACTGACGGCGCCCGTTCACGAACATGACATAAACGATTTCATTTCATTTCATTTCCTCGGAAAGCACGTTAAGCCATTGGTCCCGGTTGTCATTCGTGGAGCTTTGACAGTCGTTAAAGGTCGTCAGAAGTCCGAAAGTATGACAACCAGTCTTACCAAGGGGTATTACAGTAGTACCCAATTGATATGGTTTACCGATGTACCTGCGCAGAAGGTGAATTTTAAAAGTGCGGGAAATGCTATTGACCAATCGGCACGCTCCACGCACCGCGGTTCTTTTTCCTGTACCACTATTGGTCGGCAGCTGCCGCCATGTTTGCGCGCACCGCGTGGCATGTTTGTCAGCCGCCATACTTCTGATCGAGTGCACGCTAGCAGCTCCAGTGTATTATGAACCTTATAATAGTGAACTAAGGTTGATTGTAAGTTTTAAGCATTCTTTCGTTAATCTTCGGGGCCATACTTTCTTTTCTGTGCGAACGAAGATTCACGACGCGCCTTATCAATTGGGTACCACTGTACCCAGTTACTGGGTTGGGGAGGTCAGATAGGCAGTCGCTCCATGTAAAATACGAATCCGGTTGGACTGGAAGCTGACCCCAACAAAGTCGGGAAAAGGCTAGGCAGATTGTCTTACATAGTTGACAGCGTCGTCAGTTTCGTTAAGCGCATCCTTGTGCATCTTCATGCGCTCCACGAGACTTTTGTAGAAGCCGTAGCAGTAGAAGTCGTTGCGAGTGATCAGCGGCTCCAGGATGAACCAGAGACAGTTCTTGACGACCTGCGAATAAAATAGTAGATTATTTACTAAGGGGATAAAGATGTTTCAAACTCAAACCATTTATTTCAAATAAACCAATTACAGGCACTTTTGAACTGTCAAGGGGTCGGTCAGTCAGGGAGATGAAGCTAGTTGCCCATTCCAAAGCGTAGTAGGTTCCTATGGAGAAGAACGGTCAAGAAACTCCATGGACACTCTTTTCTTTAGTTTATATGTAACAGTTGAGCTCCTTAAGTTCTGAGTTGAGCTGCACGACTACTGATAAATGCGTGCACTGACTGGACAGGTCCCCTCAATCTGTGTGGTTTCTTTCATCAAAAGATCATTTCAGGCACCAATCTACATGGTCTTCACATCTGACCAAGATTATGTCTGGACTTTAAACGAGACTGTGACCTTTGAGTTTGTTTCGGCATTTCTTCTCAGAGTAGTCAGATACGAAACGCCGAGCTCATCTAGTTTTTAAAATATGATTGACGTGTAAAAGTGTTTGTACAAACCTACTTACAGAAATAAATCATTTATTATTTAAACAAGTTTTCTCTTACAAACCGTTATTACATAGTAAAAAGCCGACATACCTTGAGTTGCACGACGTTATCGTAGGCGGTGAAGGCAGGATCATGCGTGAGTATGGGCACCGCGAACACCAGCATGTAGTCAGGCAAGATGTGCGGCAGCTGCGACACCGCGCGCTCCACTGTGCATACAAAAACATACGTTAGTACACTGTAGTTACAGGACATTATCGTTTGACGTCTATTACAATAGCCGTCGGTGGCGTTACAAATGTTCGCTTTGATGCCTAGAATAGACGTTCAATGAAACGCCAACAATGTCAATAGCTGACAAAGATATGGTTTAAACAACAAACTGTTGACTTGCACATAAAAGTCACATTTTTTTTTGAGAATAATGTCTTTGAAATACAAACTTATTTTTACCATCGATAACATCAATGTTGTGTTCAGGGTTCCGTCTTTCACTCTAGATCTAGATTATTTTTTTTATATGACGTGTAAAAGTGATTTTAATATCCTATTTACAGAATAAACGATTTCATTTCATTTCATTTCACTGTGCGTGGTCTGACACGCACTTGGCCGGTTTTTAGGGTTCCGTACCTCGAACGAAAAAAACCGATCCCTTTTAGGATCACTTCGTTGGCTGTCCGTCCGTCCGTCTGTCTGTCTATCAAGACCCTATTTCTCAGGAATGCGGAGAGGTATCAAGTTGAAATTAATATCAAAAATGTATGTCTCTACGGTCCCTTACAGCTCAAAAAAAAATGCGCCTTTAAGTCAGCGCAATAAAATACGGCCATTTATGCGACATATTTTGATGGGATAAATAAATTCATCCCAACTACGGAACCCTTAATTGTGCGTGGTCCGACAGGCACTTGGCCGGTTGTTCAAACTTATCAGGCTTGCATATAGAGTACAAGTGGTGACGTCACTCACATAGGTTACCTATAGTGCCGACGCGGATGTTGCACACGTACTCGCGACGCCGCATCACGTCGGCCAGCACGTACAGTCATGACCATAAATATATTACTATTTGCAGCTCGGCAATAATATCTGACTTCATGATCTCCGTCGTCAAGATGACGGCAATTATATGGTGATCATTTATAAAAGGCATATACAAGTGGCAGCACAAATATGTGACATCGAAGGAACACCAAAACTGTATGACGAGACAAGCGACGCTAAAATAGAAAATGCTGCATTGGCTTCAAAAATGTGTGTCACAAGAATGCTTAAAACTGAGCCGATGTCGACTATTCTTCCAGTATCAACTACCCATCTTAAAGTAGGTAAGTATCAATTTCATGCTTGATACTGGCAGACTAGCCGACATAGGCTCAGTTACCAAAAAGAATAAAATCTTATTATTGACATTTCTACCGTCAAACATTACCGTCAGATATTTACGCTGCCAGTGGGATGTCACATTTTTTTGCAATATGGAACAAGCGGCACTCATTGCAATAAATAACAAACTTGAAACATTATACTGTAGATATTTTTGATCACTATGAGATATCATATTCATCTGAATTTAACTGAGTAGGCAAGTAAGTGACACATATTTTTGAATCCGATGCACCACCCTATATTATAGCATCGCTTGTCGCGTCCGATAGTGTTGGTGTTCCGATGTCACATATTTGTGCCTTCCACAAATTATCACATACAATTGCAGTAATCTTGATATTAATAGATGAATCATGAAATCAGATATTATTGCCGTGCTGTTCAGAATAATATATTTATGGTCGTGACTGTACTGACGCACGAGGCTGTACCCGTATCATATATCATATAGTATATGTATCTAACTACATAATAGAGTAAAAGTAGTGACGTCACTCACATAAGTTACCTTTAGTGCCGACGGTGATGTTCCGCACGTACTCGCGGCGCCGCACCACGTCGGCCAGCATGTACTGGCGCACGAGGCTGCGTATCCGACGCTCGGGCTCGCGCCCTGCGAGTGCGTACATGCCCATGAAGTCGAGGGGCAGGCATTTGTTGGGGATGCCCTGTGGAGAAAAACAGTTTTTAATAATAATAATACCATTTATTTCACCAAATTGGTGATGTTCTTCAGAAAGGTCAGGTGCGTAGTACTCGCAACCGGCGTGCGTGTATGACTAGATGTATGAACGTAGGCGAAGCAAAAGGAGTATGTAAGGAGCGTAGCAGGTGGCGTTCTATAGTTTCTGCCTACCCCCATGGGAAGAAGACGTGAGTTTATGTATGTATGTATTTCGGGCGACACAGGCCCATAGAAAAATACCTTAACCTAAACATACATATTGTATAAACAAAAACTTGTGTTAATAAAAAGGCTTAAGACTATGTTAGTAGCACTTCACTATGCACTAGATTGTGCTGTCCTGTGGAACTTGTCCGCGGAAGCGACGGAACACCACGTCCTGCGGCCAAAAGTCTTCTTCCACGACGAGGGGCAGATAACAGTTCGGAACACGCACGACGAACGGTTTGAAGTTGACGTTCCGGCGCGACTCTAGTAACTGCACCCTCGGCGTGTACCTCGTCTTTTGGCGCACGTACGCCACGATGTCCTCCGCCGTAGTGGTGTAGTGCAGGCGGGAGATGTACACCGGTGTGTTTGGCTTTGCGGCACGCAGGCTCACTTCGGGCTTCGTAGGAGCTTTGCCGCAGTGGTTCTGGTTAGTTCGCGATCGGCGCTTTCTTCTTTGCACCGTCACGAAACCGTCATCATTATCAGCCCTATTCGGCGCCTTTTCTGGCATGGGCTTGATACTAGGAGCGCCAGGGGCACTCGCGGCGACGCTAGCGAAATCCCTTTGTAGGGGTTTTTGAAGTAAACCTTACTTCTAACAGAACAAGGCGTAAGACTTTATTCAAGAATATTTTGTCTGCGCAAAACCTCGTCAGTATCCGCTCTCCCGGTTGTGGCATCTCATGATAACGTGGCCGAACAACCGCAGTAGAAACCGATCGATCTCTGGGTAAAGCATTGCACATGCATCCTGCAGTGGATGTTGAACACGCAAGGATACGCAAGGAGTCCAGCTCGAACCATCAGGAATAAGGAGACTCAATATTTTAGGGTTCCGTATTTCAAAAGGAAAAAATGGAACCCTTATAAGATCACACGTGTCTGTCTGTCACAGCTAATTTGCACCGAATCTACCAGACCGATTAGGTTGAAATTTGGTACACATCAATTTCTGTGAGGCAAACACGGACGTGTAACGTAAATAAATGAATTTTGAATATGGGGGTCACTTTTAGGGCAAATGAGTCTAAAATTTTGAAAAAAACACAGAAAATAGTTATTTACTTATAGATTACAGGAAAACCTATAAGAAGTCTATGGTCTTAAAATAATATGGTAAATCTCTTAATATTGTGCGTACAAACTTACATTTACAGGAATGTATGAGGGAACATTTTTTCAAGTAACTTAAACATGTTCCATAAAACATTCTAAGAACTACGGAACCCTTCGTTGTGCGTGGTCCGACACTCACTTGGCCGGTTTTTTGCAATAACATTTTGGTTTAGGAACACCAATTAATATTCACTAGTTTTTTTTATTTTTTATTAAGTAGATAAAAACATAAATTACCTTTGACAATCCCTTGTGTAGTTTTGTGGCAAAAGCTTCTCTGACTTGAGGTACGTCGTCCTGAAATTACAAAACATTATGAAGTTTTAGAAAAATATTCGTTAGTAAAAAGCCGCATTAGATCGATCGAACCCTTTTCGTCTTATTACATAACAAGATTTCTATTTTGACATGGCTTAAACCATGGAGCTAGTTTTTGTAATGAGAACGTTACTCTGATTGAAATACCGTTCTTTAAACAAAACTGAATACTTAGTTCGGTACTAAGTTGTCAGATTTTTATTAGGAACTTTACCGTAGACGGAATAAAGTTCGAAATTCAATAATGGCTCCATGGTTTTAACTTGGGTGTGAAGATGAACCTTGTTTTATAATAAGGCCCATTGAGTCTTGAGGACACACTTGCTTATTTTAACGAAGTATCGCGGGACAATTTTAAGTCTCTTGGCGCATAACCGACGGCAATTTTAACTTTTACACAAACACCTATTCTACAACAGCGGGCCGAGCACGGGCGTGCCAAGACATAATAAATTATGACTTTTGATTATGATTTTTTTTTATTATTATATTATTCTTTCTTTCTTTCTTTTCTTTATGTCATGTTAATTTGTAGTAGCATTTTATGACAAAACAGTTTTATCGCTCAAACTGTGAGAAAATGTGTGACTATGTCGTGCTCGCCCCGCAGAATGACGATTAAATACAAATATCTTTCTATCAAGAGGTTGAAATCCACACAATACTGACAATCATGAGATGCGACAGGTTGTAGAACTGCTCGCCGGTGAACTGGTCGCCGACGCCCTTCTGTTCGCAGATCTTCAGCATGGCCGCGCCCGCCGCCAGCCGCAGGTGAGCCATCTCTGCTTTTGATAGACGGTTTTGCTGTAATAGAGGAACTTACTGTTAGAAGATTTAAGGCAACGAAATAATTAATGACATAAGTCGGGACTCAGAACTGGTCGGTTGAGAACTGCCATGAATTACTTTTTTTGGCATAGTATACTAACAAAATACTGGTTAGGTTAGACCATTTGAGGTGGCCCGCAGAGGCGGGCCAGGCGGACCAGCCGGGGATCACGGAAGTCGCACGAGAGCCCATGATCCCCGGTGTGGGAAGGGAACACTGGGGTGGTTTTTAGTCAGTAAGAGTCTGACAGACCCCTCCGCCCGACCCTCGGACATCCATGAGGATTTTCCACCACGGAAACAAAAAAAAAGTTTAGGTTAGACCCTCCTCCTCCCAGAGTAGTCAGAATTTATCCAACATTATTTCATGTGTATATAGAGTATATTACATGTGTATATACAACATATACATCGATCAGTCTCTCATAAAATGAACTATAATACGAGTAGTCTCCGTATTTTCTAAGTAAAGACAAAATACCTGTAACAAATCTCCCTTGTGCACAATAAACGCGTTTAGCATCCTGAAAGTCTTCTGCGCAGACAACTCATCCTTCTTGAGACCTAGAAGCCAGCGCGCCATGCATTTGAGTCCCTCTAGCTTGCAGCGCGTTTCTTCGGGCAGCTGGTCTTCAGGGCACCACGGTTCGTCGGGTACAGAAGAGCTGGCTCCTCCCTCGCGGACTAGGAGCTCTTTTACGATCTGTGGAGGATTAACGGTAATGGAATTAAGTTTTTGGTGAAATTGTAGACGGTACTTTAACGTCGCGGGAGGAGAATCAGATTTTTTACTTGTAAAAATTTTCCTGTGTGTGATTTCGTGAAAAGGGACGAAAGAGTGTAACAGGAAGTGACAGCTTGAGCATGGAATAAGTAAGTACTTTTTAATAGCATGGAACTATAATAATAAATAAAATAATAAAAAGTTTTATTGATTCATAAACAAGTAACTAGTAGGTAGGTACTTTATAATAGCATGGAATTAGTGTACTCATGTAATTAGTAAGTACTATATAGATTGTACGTAGAGGGGTTTGAATTACGACCACTAGTACCGTTAGGGTTGCCACAATCGCCGCGCTTGGCAGGCGGGTTGGCGATCGCAGTATGATGTTAAAATGCACAGAGAACGCCCATTCTCTAGGAAGTCTCTTAGTCGCCTTTTACGACACGCACGGGAAGATATAGGGGAATGCTATTCTTTACGTCCGACACCACACAGACAACCACGACCAGAATGAATAATTATTCAAATAAATATTTCAGTAAGTATTTAGCTTTTTAAATTTTGAGTTTAATTTCTGTTGCTGCTGAGTTGCTTATTACCAAGGTAAGATGTCAGATGTTACACATCATACGCGACTACTGTAAGGCTGGCTCGTTTTTTTATTTTATTTTGGGGGTCAAAATAAGGATCCCTAATAAAAGGGGTGTGCTGTGCTTATCCCACTTTTAACGCCAAGCACTCAGCAGAAGGGCCGAAAAATAATCCGTTCGTGTGTCCATAACCCGGATTCGAGTCGTCGCTATACGAAGCTATAGATGACTTCCGGTTGTACTGACGGGTTGTTATAGATTTACATAACATATTATAAGGCATGCTAATTTGTATGAATTCTATGTAGGTACTTAGCAGTAAAAGTGTTAAAACTTTATAGTGTTTGTGGCTAGTGATGAGCAAGGCCAAGATAACAACTACGTATCGCAATACTGCTAGCTGCATGAAAAATAAACAGTATTATTTCAACAATAAGTAACAAGACCCAAAGCGGCCCATTCCCTATTCTGCAGTCCACTGAAATGTGTTAACTTTTTCCTTGCTGGAAGGCATTTTGAATGGCGAATGGACCACTAACTTTGCGACGAATAGCTACTTATGTCTTGTAGTAATAGCGCTAATGTTGGAAGGGGTATCTTACCTTCCTAGAGACAATATTCTTGATGTGCACGGGGAAGTTGTCGGGCAGGTTGTGTGCTATGTGTCCGAGCGTCACGATGGCCGTGCGGTAGTGTTCGGAGTGCGGCGAGAGAGTCGCCTTTAGTGTCTCCAGGATCTCTGTGAAGATCTGCGTCCTTTGTTCTGGTACATTCATGAATAGGCATCTGGGGAACAATTCATATGAAATGAAGTAGTGTTACTGTCTAGTTTTGACAGCAGACCAGCCCTATCGATACAACAACTACAGACTATGTGACAACAAAGCAGTTGGCTGTACTCAGACAGAAGATATTTGCTTAAAAAACGGTGTCGGAAAATATCTTGAGAAAACTGGCATGCCTGAGAGATATTTCTCAACAGCATGTGAAACCAAGTCAGAGGCCCATGGGCGGCATAAAAACTCTGACACAAGTTTAGTCACTGATAACACGAAAAAGGAAGAAGTCAGAAGATGGACTAAAGTAATAAACAGGTTATTTACTGGGTTAGAGGAAAAAATCTGATAAGAGGGGTTCATTTGTCATTTGTGGGCGTCCAAGCAAAAAGGGTCCAGTTCTCGGCATTGCATTTCGCGATTTTAATTGATTATTAATTAATGCTCAATTATCTACAAGTTCATATAGTAATAAATAATAATAAAATGTTTATTTCATTAACTTAAATTAGTTACATATTTCCTTTTAGGAATGTCCTTTTAAGCAAAATAGATGTTTGTGTTAGGATATTCCGCCCTTCCAATGGTTACAGTTTCAATTGTACGTATTTAGGTTATTGAATTATAGAACTATATATAATATAGTAAATGACTTTACATGATGTTGCTAAGTACCAGAAATGTTAAGAGAAGTTCAGTAAAAAGGTAACAGTGGTCAAATTTGAAAATTATTTTTCTCTAATCAAGCTTTTACTTCAACTTCAAATGTCTGTTAAAAAATAAATGTGACAGTTTTTGAATATTTGTTTAATCCTTAAAGTTATTATCAACTGACTATTCTAGATACCGAATCTAGTCTTAATACTGGACCCTTTCCCCCTTATTACAAAACAAGGTTTATCTTCACACCCAGGTTTAAAACATGGAGCCATTATTAAATTTCGAACTTTATTCCGACTATGGTAAAGTTCCTAAACACAAAACTGACAACTTAGTACCGAACTAAGTTTTCAGTTTTGTATAAAGAACGGTCTTTCAATCACTGTTACGTTCTTATTACAAAAACTGGCTCCGTGGTTTAAGCCATGTCAAAATATAAATCTTAATTTAGCAGCCTTCTAGTTCAATTTATACCTAAGCTCCCAGTTTTTGTTACAACATGGTTAATTTCACAAAGGTTAAGCTGCTAGAGGAAGAGAAGACTGTCAAACAATAAGTTATAGTTATCTTACCTGACAGCATTCTTGGCTTGTTTCGGTGTGCCGACCTCGGCGTACGCTTTACATAGCGTAATCAGTCGCGGGAATAGAGCCGGGCAGGCGTCACCTGTAAACAAAGCAATTTTATTTTTACGTTTACAAAAAAAATATGTTTTATTTCACATAAACCTACATGGGCACTTAAGAAACGTCAGAAGCTAGGTGCACGGTTCCAATTGGTCGTTTCCTACGGAGAAGAGCCGGCAAGAAACTCCACAGTTACTCTTTTAAAAATAATTAGCTTTTACAATGTTTTCAAATAGCAGTGTTAATAGGTGCTTATGGGAGGATGGTGTAGGCTTGTCAACAAGTACCAGGTACTTAACAAAATAGAAAATGGTCTACAAATCTACAGTCCATGGCTGTTCAGACTAGAATCCTTTGTTATGCTCGGGATCCAAGCTCGCCCATGACGAAGATGATCAGTTATTCAATAATAGAAATGACATGTGTAACTCACAATTATTATTTATCTAGAACTTTCATTTATTTCACAATGACATTTATTTAATTATTGACTACTAGATACTTCTTGACCTTGAAGGATAAAATGTTTTTCCAATTTAATAATTTTGTATTTTGATAGTAGATTGTAATTTATGTGTAAATTTTGCATGCCCAAGTGACGCCAGAGCATGGAGAACATCTGTACCCCTACCCATGTTGGCATAAAATAAATTATTTGATTTGAATTATACTTATATATCCGAGAAGAATACTCTGCTTTTCACACCTTCTGCAAGGTTTTAAGTTAGTTGAAGTTCCAAATTCAAGCATTCGAGTATTGGGCAGCGGGTCTATGTCTATGTTAGCGGGTTTGGTTTCCGCACTTAGTCCTTCATGTGAACTTTTGTGCATTGGCCATGGCAGCCATCGTTGGTTATTCCAACCAGCCCACCTCCCTCCAGAAGCTGATTAGGTCTCCTGGTCTGTTTAGTATATCTGTGAAGGATCTGGGTGACCCGAGGGTTTTATGTAGATTTGTGTGACGTCTGTGCATTCTAACAGCACATGCGCAACGGTTTCTTCAGCCTCCATGCATGCCCTGCACAGAGGACTGTCCGTTATGCCTATTGTGTGGAAGTGTTTGTTTAGTGAGCAGTGTCCCGTGATGGTCCCCGTCACCAGGCGCAGGCCGTTCCTGTCCAGGCGTAGTAGACGCCTGGTTAGCCTGCCATCTAGGTTATTGGTCAGCAGGTTATATTGAAATTCAGTACAATATTATTACCCGGCTAGACCCCAGGGGCTATTATGACTTACTTTAGATTAGGTTTGCATGACATATAGTTTGAAATAATCGAGCAGGTGCTCTGAAAATAGTAGATTGTGTCATAAGGGACCGAAATAATGTATTGAGGGCGAGAGCGATTGTTTGAATCCAGAGCGAAGCGAAGGATTCTAGAGTAGAATCCTAAGCGTAGCGAGGGATTCAAAGTACGTCGCTCGAGGTTCAATACATTATTTTGGTACCGTGTGGCCCACTCTGCTTTTCATCCCCCTCTATGAGAAAAATAAATAAGAGATGTTTTTAGTAGTGACGGATATTTACATAATCAAATTACAAATTTATATTAATATTCGATACGTTTTCGAAATTTTTGAAGTTTATTGTAACTGTTTTGTTGGGAACAGAAAATGTCGTTGATTTATTTATCACTTAGGTATTCGTAATAACTTCAGACTATAGAAGAAGTTCCCGCGTATTTTCTTTTTATTTGTATAACCAATTCCGCGTCGGCAGGCGCGTTTTTTTTTATTACCAGCCAGGACTTTATCGAAATTAATTGCGTTCAAACTTTTTAATTAAATAGAGTTCCAAAATCAAAATAATATCGTCACTGTTTTTAAGTGCGCCGGAAGAATCCATTTCGCTTGCACTTATCGAGGAACCCTTCGGCTCTTTTCGAATAGATGGGATGAAAAAAATATTATATTACACTCACTGAGCGGCTTGTATTTGCCTAGGAAGGTGAGCGCGGCGAGTATGTGCGGCGCGACGGACTCGTCGTCCAGCTCTAGCAGTGACGTCAACCGGTTCAAGATGTCTTCGTGTAGGAAATGGGAGGGAAACACGAAGGAGAGCATCACGAGGAGCTTGAGACCGCGTTCGGCTGCTTTCTTCTCGTCGATTCCTGT
This sequence comes from Tiliacea aurago, assembly GCA_948098905.1. Taxonomy (NCBI): domain Eukaryota; kingdom Metazoa; phylum Arthropoda; class Insecta; order Lepidoptera; family Noctuidae; genus Tiliacea; species Tiliacea aurago. The sequence continues at coordinate 15,183,751 of OX402597.1, read as the reverse complement.
GGAGAATAGAAGAATTTAGTAAGGGTTTACAAATTATGTTTTTTTAATCATATCACACGATTATTACGGGGCCTACACTCTCTCTAGAGTATAGGCCCCGTTCCCTGATCGGCGGCGGCGATCTCTCGCGTCCGGGCGTGTTTCAGGCCATGGTTCGGAGCGAGAGTGCATGGGAGGCCGTCACTTCCTTCTGCGAAGCAGTAATGCTTGCGAAGGAGGAGGCGGAACGCGTGAGGGAGAGGCAAGGTTCGCGCCCTCGCGCCCCTAGTCGCCGCAGGAGACGCCCCGGGCATCGGAAGTCGCAAGCCGATTTCCGGCCACCGTAGGCGCGGGCCTGCGGACGGTGAGCGATGGGTAGCTCACCGTCCGATAAGGACCAGGCCAGGGTCGACGGCGCGTTGTATTCCACGCGCGCCTCAAAGAGTTGTCAGCACCAACTGACGGGGTCCGCTAGGGCCAATGCCTGCCAGGGTTGTGAGTTTGTCCGAAAGGGATATCGTGGCCCTGGCACACAGGCAAATGAAGGAATACGGGTGGGTTTTAGTCAGTAAAAGTCTGACACGCCCTCCCGCTCCGCCCAGAGCGGGAGAAGTTATTTGATAATTTCCCACCCAAAAAAAAAGGCCCCGTTCCCTCTCACGACGACCAAAACGAAACGATAATTTGCTAGAAGAAGAGTCTAGCAAATAATCGTTTCATTTGATTAAAAAAACATAATTTGTAAACCCTTCCCTCTCCCTGTGTTCCCTCTCACAGAGATGAGGCCTGTGTTCACAGTGGGAACGTTAGGCTGATTATATTATGCTATGTATACAGTATAAAATTATTAGCTCGAAAATATTGCACATTATATGTTTTGGAACAACAACCTCAATATTCTTAATTCCATCGCAACCAAAATGACATTTAACTTGAACCGATTTATCGTGAGTATCGAGTACCGAGTACTGTGATTACTTCACTAGTTACGTCGCGATTGACTGGCGCGATTGATTGATTGGTAACTAGTGAAGTAACCATACGACTCGGTACTCGATACTCATGATAAATCGATTCAAGTTAGATGTCAAAACGAGCCTATTATTTTTTGACAACTCTAATTAAATTAACTGGCATTTTTGTTATCATTTATTCTGATATTGATACTTGACTCTTTTGTTGTTAGTGCTAACTTCTTCACTGTATTGTAGTTTATTCTCACACAGAGATTTAGAGTAGGCTAGATACCGCAAGCCATCCGACCAAGCGTGCCCCGAAGTTTGTGCAGAGCTCAAACTTCGGGCATTATTGCATTGCCTGTCAAATGAAAAAATGTCAACGCACGTCCATTCCTGACGAAGTCTATTAGATCAAAAACGCGCTTAGCGATTGAAATGATTCTGTTTACGTTGAGCACATCACTAAATGGTTGCGGTGTCGTCATCGTAGGTATAAAAAGATGACACGCTCGGTTTTCATACTATCTAATGAACATGCGGTATCTATACTCCATTTCAAATAAGATTAGACATTTAAATAAACTTGTTTACAGTCCGTTCAACCGATTTTGACTTCTATTCCGTAGGCATAAGGATGGCATTAAAAGCAAAAACGTGGTTACAATACCAACTGTTTATTACAGCTGTCATTGGTCATGCCACCAACGCAATAGAAGTCAATATCGATTGAACGAACTGTATAAAAGGTTTATTTAAATGTCTAATCTTATTTCAAATGGAGTATAGCCTATTCTAAATCTGTGCTCTCACATTACTATACAAGTACATACCGCACTCCTCCGCCATGGAGCCGTCCGTTCCCTTCACGGTGCCCTCCACGTAGCCCACGAGTATAAGCAGCGAGTCGTGGTCGATCATCACTGAGCTCACTCGTTCTAGCAACATCTTCACTGTGTTGTAATATAGATTCGTCATTACAGGCTGGCCTAGCTTCTTTAGGACGCTTGACTGGAAGAGAAAAAAGGAAATTAGTATTATTTTAAAGTTACCTTACATTATTGTAATTTTCTGGCGAATAGCCAGAAAATTACTCTGCATAGAAATTTTCCTAACTATCTTGGGGTCGGCTTCCAGACTAACCGGATACAACTGGATACCAGTATTTTAGATGGAGCGACTGCCTATCTCACGTCCACAAACCAGTTACTGGGTAATACGATAACCCCTTAGTAAGCTATGACGTATTATAAATAGACGCGTCATACACGAACATTAGTGCACTCAAAAACAGCGTAAGCCATGATTGTAGCTACATACTTGCATACAGTCATACAGTTTCCTGTTCTTAAAAAGAGATGAACATACATCATTAGTTACGTCACTAGCTGCTGCATGTTCATTGGCGCGTACGTAATAATAATAATTATTATTATTGTAAATGTCAGGCAATTGCCTGGCCTAGCCCCTGGAACCTCATGTTTCATGGGACTATAGAGACCATTAGAGCCAGAGGCTATTTTAATTGTATAATTTATTATTTTTATGACATTTGTTTTAAATTCTGTGATTACCTTAACTCACACTGATATTGTTATTTTTTTGGAAATTGTATATTTTTTGTTTTTTTTTTACAATTTTTGTAAATATGTGAGCAGCATGTATCTATCACATAATTAATTTATCTGTCATTGCTTCATTCTTAACTCTTTTTATTACCTATTGTGGTATAGTAATTTTATTGTAGGTGCATCGTCTTCACATATAATTAATGTACCTATAAAAAATATTGTACAAGATTCTAAAAGAGTAACGGTGGAGTTTCTTGCCCATTCTTCTCCATACGAAACTACCTTTTGGAAGGGGCGACTAGAATCAATTCTATTTTTTTGTAAATATTGACGTTCAAAAGTGCCTTATGAAATAAACAATTGGGCCTATTTGAAATAAACAATTTGACTTTGACTTTGAAATATTGATTGTGAATCGCACTCGCAGCTATACTAACGAGGCCAGAATTGGCGGAAATTCTGGATAAAATTATTTATTTAAATCACAATATAACACCTGTACACGTGGTACAGGTGTTATATTGTGGAAATAAACAATTTGACTTTGCCTTTGACATTGAACATCAGACTAGACCGGGGGGCGCGATAATGGTAGGGAAGACGTGCCCATGGGATATGGAAGGATTATTAGAGCCTGCCGGATATAAATCCTTGAGCAAGCATTGGAATAGTGGAGAGATGGGTTTTATTTATATTTGGGTGGGCATCTTTTAATGACGTCGCCACCAGATTGCGTCCAGGTCCAGTTTCGCCGAATCTTGAATGGTGTATCTTTTATTATTATTTAATTTATTATAAATTACAAGTTACAACACTGAAACAAAGCACACAATTAGACCTCTGAGGTCTGTCGTAGCATGCCATGACCTGAGATTTGATCAACGCGCTATTAACTATTAAGTTATAATCGAGTTGATGTAATGTTCTTTCAGCTTATGCTTTATGTTTTTACTATTCATTGAGTCTCTGATGTCTACAGGTATTTGGTTTAGTAAATTGGGGATTGTGAAAGAAGCGGTACGCCTGCCATAAAAGTTATTTTTGCGTGGCACTTGTAATGATTTTGATTTGGCTTGTCGTGTATTCACGTCATATTTTACTGGAATTTGAATATCACTGCTATCGAAACGCTCTATGAGGAACATATACTCAGCGCGCGCTAGAACAGGCAATACTTTGCAATGTTTGAATAACCCTGTGTAATTGTCTTGGTATTTATATTTTACATAGTTTGGTACAACAAGTTTTAACAAGCGTGTTTAACAACTGCTTTCTCGACTCGACAAACTCAAACCGCCTTATTACAAAACAAGATTTATATTTTGACATGGCTTAAACCACGGAGCCAGTTTTTGTAATAAGAATGTGTAACAGTGATTGAAATACTGTTCTTTATACAAAACTGAAAACTTAGTTCGGTACTAAGTTGTCAGTTTTGTGTTTAGGAACTTTATCATAGTCGGAATAAAGTTCGAAATTAAATAATGGCTCCATGTTTTAAACCTGGGTCTGAAGATAAACCTTGTTTTGGGAAAGCATTTATTTCAAATAAACCAATTACAGGCACTTTTGAACTGTCAAGGGGTTGGTAAGTCAGAGAGATGAAGCTAGTTGCCCATTCCAAAGCATAGTAGGTACTAGCACTACGATCAGAACCCATCTGTAGCTTTACAGGTTAATGGGTCACAGCTCATACTAGGTCACCCGTCAGCTTAGTGCTACCTAATTACATTACATAACGCTTCACTCCGGCCGTCGAGAGAATGCGTTTCTGACACCTGTCAGTTGGACAATTTCTAGTAACTTTATGGATCAAATTCGTAAAACACATATTCGTTAGTATGAAACTCCATTAATCACGTGATTTTTTTTAGCAACTTTTTAACTTCCCCCTGGTGATACGTGGTGAGGTTTTAGACTACCCAAAATCACGTGTATTTTTTGGTACAAAGTATGTTAAAAAAAATCTGAATATTTTATCTTTAAATATAGGTATAATGTAATTTATACTTGTATCTAAAGTCGGCGAGGCAAGGTCACGCGCCGCTTTTCGATTTAGAAATCGCGCGTTCAACGAAAAAATAAATACAGATGATATCTCAGTACACCCCCGTCCCCCTTGTGATATTTCGTGATTTTTTTACGAACCCCTTCCCCCTTCGGGCATCACGTGATTAATGGACGACTCCTAAGGTACATCGTCTTCATATAATTATAACTAATGTTGAAAAACATTTTAAAAGAGTAACTATGGAGTTTTTTGACAATTCTTCTCTACGCGAAACTAGTTTTTGGCAGGGGCAACTAGAATCAATTCAAATTGAACATTTCTTGTAAATTTTGACGTTCAAAAGGGCGTTTCAAAGGCCTGCTTTAAATGATTTGACTTTGACTTTTATACCCATAAATATCTGCGTAAGTTACCCAAATTAATTAAAACGGCCCGGTATAATAATAAATTAATACTCACAGTAGTACGAACGCAGACCTCGCAGCTGACATTCGGATTCAATATCGTCTCCATTCCTTGCAACAACTCAGGGGCCTGTTTCATATGATGAGAGAATTTATTCAAGAACTCCTGAGACTTAACCGACTCAGGCAAGAACTTCGAACTTATGTGTAGCACTTTAGCTATCATTTCTTTCTGAACGGCCGGCGTCGGAGGTTTTCGGTGGAGCTCGATCCATTCGCCGACAGTACGACGTACGACTAATTGATGCTTCTGTAGCTCTATGAACGCTTTCGTCGCGTTATCGTCAACGTTTGACATTAGATAAAAAAGTTTCTTCATACGAATCGGAGCTGGCAATGTGTATGGAACGAGGGATGTGTTTAAGAGACGTTCGACCAATAAACGGTCTTCTAAAGCTGTCATGTAATAACCATGAAGGATTTTATCTTTGATCCATTGGACTGCTTTCTCTGTGGCGGGAGGTACGCTCTCTTCTGTTAGAAACTTTTTGTAGATCAGTGCTAAACCGGACATAGCTTCTTTTCGAATTTTGAATTTCTTGTCGAGCGTTCTTTCACGGACGAAGTGTAGGAGATCTTCTGATTCGGCGACGGCTTGGAAGTCTCTTTGAGCTGTTGCTATGATAGCCATTACTACTTCGTAGCGTACTTGTTCATGGGCATCATGTTGCCTCAATTTTAATGTTTCTGTTATGTCTTTTCTCAAGTCTGGGTGGTGTACTAAGAAATGCATGCAATATTGCACGCATTTGATTCTGATTGGTACTGATATATCGTTGAATCTGCCGAGGAAGGCTCGCCATAGTGCTGGGTACTGCTTCGCAAGTTCTGATCCCGGTTCAGAGAACATTCTCGCTAGTAATGCGACGCCACTGAGCCGCTCTGGGAACTGTGCTGACTTGAGCTTGCATTCTAACTGCGGTAGCACGGACAGAAGGATGGTAGGGCAGCACTGATATAACTCGTAGATAAGCTCGTACACTTTTGAGTATATGAGAAGATTCTTCTCTTCTTTGCCGAGAATTAGCACGTGGTTGAAGAACTGTGGAAGATACAGGGAGTTTAATATCATAGGTTTAAAAAATTATGAAGAATAATGGAGTAATAATTTTAGACTAAGATTTTAAAATTGCCTCATCGTCAGGATTAAGGAAAATGTCTGAAGTATATGTACAAAATTCGAGTAAATTGAGTCAATAGTATTACAAATAAGCTATGATTTCATATCATTACACGTCATAACTTAATCATCCCAATACCTAATATTAGCTTGTATACTTAATCTATTCTCATAAGAGTGTACTCACGGCTACAAATCAAGCTATACATTTCCAGTATAAGCTAGCCTCTCACTGTACGAAAATCTTATACAATGCGAGATCAGCCTAAACTGGATTTGTATATCAGTGTGTTTACTACACGAGTTTCATATTAGAAAACGTCATATTACGCCCACCAACTTGTATTTACGTGGGTGGTCGTCGTAAGGGATTCTATGTAAGTATTTAATTAAGTGGGCTGTTACACCCACATGAAGTAAACAACATTATATTTACAGTACCCAGCACACCAATTACGAAAGAAATTCCTAACCCATGGCTTCTTATGTTTGAAAAAATCGTTAGCTCGATAATGCAATGAATGTTGTCACATTGTCACAATGAAAGGCTTTGCAATTGTTAGTGTGTTAGGCAATTACCCCGCTGGAGTAAATAAGACACATGTAGCTTTAGAAAAAAACTGCCAAACTAGGTTAAACTTACCAAGCTCTAAGTTAAAAATGCACTCAACAAATACACTAGTCATGTCAATTAAAATATATAACAAATTAACAGAAATAATGAAAGAAGAACATTATTATAACAACTAAGTAGTAAAAAAAAAAAACCTCTTCCTCTCTCCTACTTTTGCTGTGCCCGACAGGGTCCACATTGATCATATTTCTGTAAAATCTACCACCTAAGTTCACAGGTGGAAGCAATAAATATATTGACTATTGAGTATTGCCACACCTAAACTACATTTGAAATAAGATTACAAATTGAAATAAACCTTTTTTTTACAGTTACTTCAACCGATTTTGACTTCTATTGCGTTGGTGGACAACAAATGGCAATACCAACTTAATTCGGAAGCGTTATTAGAAAATAATCTGCGGGTTCACTGTTCTTTGAAGTCTTTATTTTTAAGTATAATATTAATTTGGTGACTTCTTATTTACGTCAGTTATCAAAATACGGCAGTGCTTTTTGCACGTTTTTAGTAATACTTATTCATTTTTTTTTAACAATCGTATTTAAAGTTTATCCTCAATCCGATTTTTTCACTGACTGGTGAAACTCTTGAGCTAGCCCGACGTTTTTTTGTGGCTACTACTTTAAGTTTCCTATAAAAACTTATCCAATTCACAATTTCCTTTATCCTATCGGGCTTAGGACAAACTAGTTTAGCCTAGGCTATACTAGTTAATCCTATCGCGTATAGGAAGAACTAGTTTAGCCTAGGCTAAACTAGTTTGTCCTGAAATCGGGTTTGGCCGGTAACACATATAATGTATAATACACGTGATATGCAGTATCAAACGTGATGCAGTTTTATGGAGAAATAATCGCGCTTCTATTTTCAATTGTTATACGTTTAAATTAGGTGGTCTACGTTTGGAATTCGGATGACCAAAATGTAATGCGCAATTTAGAAGTTACTATACTCCATTTGAAATAAGATCAGAAATTTAAATAAACTTTTTACAGTCCGTTCAACGAATTTTGACTTCTATTCCGTACGCATAAGGCACGCATTAAAAGCAAAAACATGGTTACAATTCCAACTATATAATACCATTTGTCATGCCACCAACGCAATAGAAGTCAAAATCGGTTGAAAGGATTGAAAAAAGGTTTATTTAAATGTCTTCTCTTAATTCAAATGGAGTAAGTAAGACAATCCTGTGCAGGATTGTCTCGGATTGATCAGTGTTAGGTGGATCCGCAGTGGTAACCCGCGAAATTCGTTATTATTAGTTAGATTTGTTGCATATGAACTCTTTCTTATAAGATTTGTTTTTATGGAACAAATCTAACTAAGAGAGATGTTTCATGATTCTAATTATTATAATTCTGTAAACACATATTTGTTATGGTCGCAAATCATATTTTGATCAAGATACATCCTAACACAGACCTGCAAATTGAAAAAACCTGAGAAAAAGTTTAATATCGCGGGCTACCACTGCGGGCCCACCCACTTTGATTGCGCTTTGCATCTGAATATAGCCTTAGGATCTATGCCTTCCGGAGGACACGGTGGAGCATACGGTGGAGGTCTGCCCAGCTTGGGCGGAGCACCGCCGTGTCCTCACGGAAGCGATCGGCGGCAGCGATCTCTCGCGTCCGGCCCTGGTCCGGGCCATGGTTCGGAGCGAGAGTGCATGGGAGGCCGTTACCTCCTTCTGCGAATTAGTAATGCTTTCGAAGGAGGAGGTGGAACGCGTGAGGGAGAGACAAGCGCCCTCGCGCCCCTAGTCGCCGCAGGGGACGCCCCGGGTGTCGGGAGTCGCAAGCCGACTTCCGGCCACCGTTGGCGCGGGCCTGCGGACGATGAGCGATGGGTAGCTCACCATCCGATAACGACCAGGCACGGGTCGACGGCGCGTCGTATTCCACGCGCGCCTCAAAGAGTTGTCAGCACCAACTGACGGGGTCCGCTAGGGCCAAGGCCTACCAGGGTTGCGAGTTTGTCCGAAAGGGATATCGTGGCCCTGGCACACAGGCAAATGAAGGAATACGGGTGGGTTTTAGTCAGTAAAAGTCTGACACGCCCTCCCGCTCCCAGAGCGGGAGAAGTTATTTGGGGAAAAAAAAAAAAAAGAAAAAAGGATGCTACGGATAGTCCTATTAGAATCCGAAAATTTAGTATCGCGTACGGTGGCCATTTCGTAGCTATTGCGGTTACAAAACGTTTCCAAGATAATCTATTTCTCCAAAGTACTATAGAGACTATAGTATATCAATGTGTTCGATACTAAAGTTAATATACCTACTGTTGTAAACTTTATGGGACCGCAGATTTAATTTTTTCGCGATTTTGAGGTTGATTCCACAATAAAAGTTATTTAGTTGCTGGTCTAAAGCACCTCTTAGTGTTTTGAGTTAATTTTGAAACACCTTACAATAATGTATGCAACATGTCCCGGAATAAACGCCTCATAAGACGCAGATATATGCCAGTGACCTTGAGCAACGCGTCGTACGTTCAGCCAGTAATAGGACTCGACCATCAAGGAGCGCTGTCCCAAATTTGACGCATTACTAATTTATTATAAACAAAACAAAAGGTATTTTAATAAAACGCGTATACTAGAAGATCAATAATTAAATTATCCTTAAATTGGTGAAGGTTTCAGAAAAATACGCTTGGTAGATTTTGCGCCATTCTCAGTTTTTTATCCGCTTTAGATATAACTTTACAAATTAATTTCACTATGTAATATAAACATAATCTAAAATATTCACATATTAAGTTATTGATAAAATTGCTCTAATTTATCATATATTTTTTTTAAATCATTAACATTACTCGTTTAGACGTGATTTTCAGTATAAAATCATTAAAAGTCGGTTATCGTCCCCTTAAGGGGTAATTCTACTCATCATAGTCATCATTGTGAACAACTTTCACTATGAGACCAAACCTGAAATCGCGAAAAAAAAATTTGCTGTTCCCTACATTTTGACGAGTTATTCGAACATAAATGTAGGGAACAGTAGATTTTTTTTTTTCATAATGATGAGTACAATGACCGCTTCGGAGGTTGTGCGTTAATTCTGGGACATATTGTATAGTCTACAATTTTATTTATTTTAGACTTTTATTTTGATCACCACGCATGCTCAAGGCTCTTGAGCATGCGTGGTGATCAATGCTCGTGCTTTCTCAGTGTAAGAAGTCGCCTTTGCCCTGCAGGGCAATAAAGCCGCGGTTCCATTAGGCAAGTCATGCATGCAAGTATAACGTCACATTTGCGTATAAGTTGCTTGCATTGGAAACAAGTTTTCGAGAGTGTGCAAATTGCATGCAGGTTTTACTTGCACACGAGTGGAGATGTTCAACAATTGAGTAGGACACCATACAGCGAGAGATACCATGCGCGTACACGTCACTCGTTCGCAATTCATAATGTGCAACTAACGTTTGCGCGTTCAATTTGCACGTCATTTGACTATAAAAATGTACAAGTTCTCTACCTCATACAAGTTGTAGCTTGTATGCAGGTTTGTTCAAGTTGTATGCAACTTGTAACTTGCATACAAGTAACTTGCCTAATGGAATAGCGCCTTAAGGCGACGATAACCAACTTTTAATGATTTTATACTGAAGATCACATCTAAACGAGTGGTGCTAATGATTTGAAAAAAAAAAAAAATGTTAAAATAGAGCATTTTCTCAATAACTTAATATGTGAATATTTTAGATTATGTTTATATTACATAGTGAAATTAATTTGTAAAGTTATGTCTAACGCGGATAAAAAACTGAGAATGGCGCAAAATCTACTAAGCGTATTTTCTGAAACCTGCACCAATTTAAAGATAATTTAATTATTGATCTTTTAGTATACGCGTTTTATTAAAATACCTTTTGTTTTGTGTATAATAAATTAATAATGCGTCAAATTGGGGACAGCGCTCCTTGAAGGGCGAGTCCTATTACTGGCTGAACGTACGACGCGTTGCGTGAGCTCAGTACAGAACACGCCAGCTAACCACTCAAGGTCACTGGCATATATCTGCGTCTTAATAGGCTGGTATTATAGGATAACTACTTACCGCCTGTATACAAGGTTCGAGTGTCTCACTAGTCTTGATAATCAGCTCCTTGGCGAGCGCGTACGCGTACTTATGGTCGCGTTTGTTGGGCTCCACTAGATTCATCAGGATCACGTTCAGAAGCTCGTTGGAGACCACGTCCGACTCCGTGATCAGCGGGCACAGGACATCCAGCATGAAGGATTTGACCTTTGTTGAGTGTTCCGTGCTAGGGAGAGAATCGAAGGTTAGAAAGTTGAACTAATAAATGGAACTTGAATGATGTAACCAATATTTTATAACAATATAGTTAATTTAAAGAGTGCCTATGGAGTTTCTTGCCCGTTTTTGTCCATTGGAACCTACTATTTGAAATGGGCAACTAGCTTAGCTTAATCTTTCTGACTGACGATTCTTTGACAATTCAAAAGTGGAATTCAATTGGAATAAATCGTCGCTGTCCGTCAAAAACCGCTCAGCATAATGCTGCGACCCTATTCGAGACACAGCCCCAGCGCTGGTTTTCAGCGATAGCGTGATGACGTCGACCGGTGCAGCATACAGTGAGATTATAAATAAGAAACAAAATAAATACAACCTACTTAGATAAAGTTTATAATATATATTATTTACAATGGCAACACTTCGTTTCGTCAGTAACGACGCACGCGCCACCGGCGTATATTCTGTGCGTGCAGCTGTCAGAAAACTATTTGTTTGACGTTTAGTTGCTTTTGGTTAAATTACGTAATCATATATAACAATGGGTTACCTTTATCATGATGTAACCCATTGAAAGGGTTTTATACTAGAAACCCATTGAAAGGGTTACATGATAACCCATTGAATGGGTTTTATACTTGAAACCCAGTGAAAGGGTTACATGATAACCCATTCAATGGGTTCTATACCTACTTGAAACCCAGTAACATGAAAAAATCATAATATTATGTTAATTCGATATCCGCCCAGCACGCGTAGCATGACCAATTCTATCTCTTTTCTACCCAGGGACCATTTTAGTTACCATTTTAGAAAACCCCTATCTAAAACCCTTTCAATGGAAAGGATTTCGATAGGGTTAATCAAAAACCCATACGGTGTGGGTAATTTTAAATGGCTTAAATTAAGCCGTTCAAAAAGGTTACCCACATCGTATGGGTTTTTATCGAAAACCCTTTCAATGGGTTACCAAAATTTAATCTAAGCCGTTCATAAAGGTAGGGTTACCCATATCGTATGGGTTTTTGTTTAACCGCTTAGAAAAACCCTATCGAAAACCCTTTCAATGGGTAACCAAAATGGTCCCTGGTTTTTACATACGACTTTTTGGAATGACAGCGACGAAATGCTTTGAATTTTGAATATTCGTGGTCAACTCTTTATAATTTTAGCTCTAAATGCCTTATTCAGGATCATCATGTTCAGCTTATAATGTTCCCACTGCTGGGACACAGGCCTCCTCTCTTGGAGAGGGAGTGGGGTGTGATCCACCACGCGGGCCCTATGCTGGTTGGTAGATGTCGCATGTCTTAGAATGTTTGGTGCTAGGACATGTCGGCTTCCTCACGATGTTTTCCTTCACCGTTTTGTATGTATATCATTGCTTTCGCAGTTTAAAGCATTAAAGAATTCTCGGAATTACGTCCTGATAATACTCGTATATTAGCAAGACTTAGTTCCGAGAATTCACCTCATTCACATTAGAACATCCTTTCGAATAAAACTAGGTAGCCTCGGATGTAATCGAGTTCACATTACATTGGTCCTTGGAATCGCGTTGAACGTGTCGCATTTTCACTGGGACCAAAGAGATTTAAGATAGATACTAAAGAAAGGCTATTAGAAGTAATGTCATAGAAAAATTGTGATCCATGTCTCAGCGAAAATAAACTGTGGTTTTAGTCGTCTAGTCGTTTTATCACTACGAGATTTGCAATAACATATTGCACAATTAGGTAAGCAATATACTTCGAAAATAATTTTCTTTTGGTGGACATGACTGCGAATTGCGACTTGACATGAAGGCGTAGTACCACACTAGACTGAGCGACTTTTGCCCACTAGGACAAATGTATCGGATAACGATTTTGTTCGCTATGTACCGTCTATAGTTAAGTAAAAAATTTAATATCTTTGACTGGGACCAGTTTTCATTCCTACCAATGGCACCTGCATCTCAAAAGGAACATCGCAAATACGCATTTTACTGGAATACCAATATGAACAAGACCACAAAGTCCTTTAAATTAATATACAGTAAGCTCACGTTCGCACGGACGTAAAATAAAGTATAAGTATATTGTATTTATTTAATATAAATATTATTGTAATATATTGTAAAAATTCAATCTATTAGTATTGTATAATTGCATAGCACATGTGTGAGTACCTACCATTTTCTGAGTACGTCTTGTATTGACTTGAATGTGCCCTGGCGGCTGAGAGTGTCATGCTCACTCAAATGTCTAGCTGATGGTGGCGTGTGTTGGATCATTAAGTTCCCTTCAAAATGGTTGAGCTAAATGGTGCTGATCCATGCGTCATGTTCGTGAACAGGCGCCGTCAGTAGGGACTGGTCGTTTCTTAGCTGCCACGGCTTATTTTAACTTAGTATTTTAGTTGTTTATTATATTTTAACTACGGACGCTTTTAACGTGCACGTCTTTCTACATGTATAATTTCAACATAAATTATGTAACCAATACTATGTAACAATATTTTGATTTAAAAGAGTGTCCGTGGAGTTTCTTGCCCTTTCTTCTCCATAGGAACCTACTACGCTTTGGAATGGGCAACTAGCTTCATCTCTCTGACTGACCGACCCCTTGACAATTCAAAAGTGCCTGTAATAGGTTTATTTGAAATAAATGCTTTGAGTTTGAAAGCGGCGGGATTTTATCGCGCACTCGATTTTCAACTCTCGGTGTTGAGCCGAGCGTTGACAATCCAAAAGATTGCACCCCAGCGCGTCGAAAAGACACACAGTTGCATTTTCAACTCTCCGCGCTAAGGAAAGCGTTGTGTGCGTGACCAGTGTGCGAAAAAAATCGCCCGTGCCTCCTGGGCTTTTGCTGTTTTTACTAGGCGACACCTAAACGAATGCCTAAATAAAAGCTGGCTGGATTTTCAACTTTCGTTGCTAAACTAAGCGTAGAAACTCCAACAGCGGGCTATACATACAGGTATTAATTTAGGTGTCATTTAGTATTAGTGAAAACGGGCATAACATTACTTGCTTTTTTAAGAATGTTCTAAAAAATCAAATCAAATTATTGATTTGTTTATACAGGTGCAATCATAAACAGATGTTACAAATAAATATAAAGTACACTGTATCATTACCTAATACGGTGCAGAACAAAATAAAACATAGTACTCACTTGACAATCTTAAACATAAGCGAGAAGAGTGCGCAAAAAATCTCCTGGCAGTCTTCCAACTCAAAGCACATGTTGAAGGACTTAACATAGGCCAGGTTCTCTAGCAGATAGAAGTAGCGCTTGAACGCCGGGTCCTTTGGATCGCGGAGACCTTGCAGCTGGTTGATCAGGAACAGGAATATTGTCTTAACCTGTTGAAGAGGAAGAAGGATAGTTATTATTCATGGCCAAATTACTGTCACTCACGTACATGCTCCGTCATTATCATCTTAGCCAAAAGATGACCACAATCGAGTGCTAGAGGCCTCTTAAGGGGACGGCAAGTGCTGATGACCTTGTGCGACTGGGCGGTGCGTTTCCCTAACCCCGCGCGGCCACTTCCCACCAACCAATATTAATTTTTCGTAACAAAAATATGAATAATTAAAATTATAGATAATATTATAATAGTCATATTGGGTAACAGTGATATTGGTTTTTCTATCTGGAATTTCTCAGTGGCAGCCCGTAGTCTGAATTTGTGCCCAGTTGATGGCAATAGGCTCGCCCCCTATTACATGGGACTTAAACATAACTGGCGAAATGTGGGTGTACTACAAATACAACCCTGCCCAACCCTAAGTACGTAGTTTGAAAGTAATATCGTTTTTATGCTTTGGGTTCCTGAATTTATTTCATAAAGTGTTTTACTACAATGGTTAAATATTCACTTATACAATATGTAACAAAAACCCTGTTGTTCCTTTTAGGGACGTATACATTCCTACAAGCACAACATTGGTGGAATTATAATTTAAAAAAAATTAAGCATTGGCTAGTCAAGAAGTCAAAATCAAAGAATTAAAGAGGTTAGAAATCAGTTAAACATTACAAATATTAATAATTAAATATTTATTTTTATTATTTTTGTTAAACAGTTTTTATAAATGACTTGCTTTATTACGTATGTATACCGATTCTTAAAACGTAGGTAGAAGGAACAACAGGGTTTTTGTTACATATTGTAGAATTGATGTACGCGTTCTAGTTCAACATACATTCTTTGCTTAACTTACTCTTGTATTTGAAGGCGTAATAACATGGATTCAAAAGTCACTAAAATCCTTCCTGACTCAACTATGTGCATGTACTAATCAAATAGTGTCTGTAATACTTCGCTGTGTGTACATGCTAGGACGCTGATATATTTTTTATTTAATTTAATATAATTAATTTAATTGTTTTAATTCCTATTGTAGGTCATTTAATTTAATTTTGATGCATGTAATTTAATTTAAATTTATAATGGATTGTATTTATTTTTGTAATTTTACTATGTATGGGTTTAATACCTGAATTAAACGATTCTTTTTTATTTTTTTTATTTACATAATATCTGCATCTCGAGTATCGCATTCAGCAGATTCCCACGAACATCACTTAGAATTTAGATCGTAGGTCTACCTTAATTGTGGAGCGTCAGCAGATTCCCACGAACACCACTTAGGTCGTAGGTCTTGTGGAGCGTCTATCTCATTACAAACATTCACCGTCTTCATACACCGTTTTTAGCCAATTAATTAACTAAAGTTTCCACAAAAAAGTATTAAATTTACTGAAATTGAATATTTTGGCGTACTTGCTTGTAAATAACAAATGAATAAAGATTACATTACATACTATTTATGACAAAATGACTAATACAGGAAAAAGTATGTGATCTCTTTTGACGTACTTAATATGCAGTTATTATGGATTTGTATTTTTCATCAATATATTCAGAAGTCCAGGAAACAATCCCTACTGCCATGGAACCACGGGTAATTAAAATTACCCATGGACCCGGTAATGGGTCGACCCACCGGGACCACGGGTAACGAGTGTTTTTACACACGTTTTTCCTGCCCTGTATTTATTCCTTTTGGGGGATTACAAAGAAATGTTTACGACTCGGCGAGGCCTATGTCCAGCAATAGATTGCTGGATGAATATGACATGGAAAACGTTAGTATCAACTTATATAACGACGGGCGGATTAATCCGATTGTGAGTTGATAACATTAACAACATCCTGCGAACAGCAATCCATGCATCCGCGTTGCAAACCAAGTAGTAGCGGCTTATGGAGGGAACCAACCAAACATAGCGATGCATTTCAGATGACACCCACATTTAGCCTGTTATGTTTTAAGTGTCATAAACTGCCATGCTATAGGGACGACAACTTAGCTCATTCCTGGCTGCTAAAGAGAAACTTATACCGCTTTGTTACAAAACAAGATTTATATTTTAACATGGCTTAAACCATGGAGCTAGTTTTTGTAATAGGAACGTAACAGTGATTGAAATACCGTTTATTATACAAAACTGAAAACTTAGTTCGGTACTAAGTTGTCAGTTTTGGGTTTAGGAACTTTACCATAGTCGGAATAAAATTTGAAATTCAATAATGGCTCCATGTTTTAAACCTGGGTCTGAAGATAAACCTTGTTTTGTAATAAGACGGTTTATGTCCAATAAGACTATGCTCAGCAATCTAATTGTTGTAATTTGAAAACATTGTAAAAGCCAATTATTTTTAAAAGAGTAACCGTGGAGTTTCTTGCCGGCTCTTCTCCATAGGAAGCCACTAATTGGAACCGTGCACCTAGCTTCTGACGTTTCAGAAGTGCCCAAGTAGGTGTATGTGAAATCAAATATGGTAATCTTTTATGGGGTACTGTGTTAAATGTTACAATAAAATAAATGAAAGAAGATTCAAAACTCATATTAAAAGAACTCTTTGTAAACAAGCATATTATTACAAATTAGAGGATTTATATCCAAGATAGAAGAATGCTTGGAAACATGCTGGTCCAGCTACATAGTACAATCTAGAGTCTAGACAAAATCAAACTGGTTGCTATTTTAATTGTATAATTTATTATTTTTTATGACATTTATTTCAAATTCTATGATTACCTTAACTCACACTGATATTAATATTTTTTAGGAAAACGTATTTTTTTTACAGTTTTTTGTAAATATGTGAGCACCCATCTATCACATAATTAATTTATCTGTAATTGCTTCATTCTTAACTCTTTTTATTACTTATTGTGGTATAGTAATTTTATTCTAGATGCATCGTCTTCACATATAATTATATAATTAATGTACCTATAAAAAATATTGTACAAGATTTTAAAAGAGTAACTGTGGAGTTTCTTGCCCATTCTTCTCCATACGAAACTACCTTTTGGAAGGGGCGACTAGAATCAACTCCATTTTTTTGTAAATATTGACGTTCAAAAGTGCCTTATATTTGCCTATTTGAAATAAACAATTTGACTTTGACTTTGAAATATTGATTGTGAATCGCACTCGCAGCTAGACCAACGAGGCCAGAATTGGCGAAAATTCTGGATAAAATTATTTATTTAAATTACAATATAACACCTGTACACGTAGTACAGACCAGGGTTATTGCGAACATCAGCATCAGTATCCGCGGAGCTTCAGCATCAATTTCAACATCAGCATCAGCATCCGCATTGATCGATAGTGATTATTAATGCTGAAGTTCAAGTCGTGACATGGCCGCAAAGGGGGCGGGGCTTATAGCACGTGCATAACCTGCTATTTATTAGTCTACGTACTTAATTAATAATCTAGTACTAATTATGGCTCCTACAAACTGCTGCGATATCGCGGTCGCGACAGGCAGTGCGACCTTTGTCGCGCCCGCGATAAATCGCACCAGTCTGTAGAAGCCTTTATTACTACACTAGGTACTTACTTAGTTTGATTCTATTTTCTATTAAAATTCACAAAGTTATTGAAACAATATTTTTTTTCAATACCAAGGAAAACTGTGCTTAGTTTAGGTATAAATTCATAATGGTCGCTACTTTTTCCCTGCTTTTTTAAGAAAATAATTAAAATCAGTATCAGCATCCGCTGCTCTGAATATATGCATCAGCAGCAACCCTGGTACACACTCGTCCGAGGCGATGTTATAAGTCACATATCTACAAAAATGTGGGTGTACTACGCAATACACCTCTGCCTTCCCCTTTGGGGAATAGAGGCATGATAAAATAAATAAATAAATAAGAATAATTTATTTGTGAAACATAGGTAATTACTAATTACATACAAAGATCTTAAAAAAATTGGTAATGCGCTATGTTTTGCCAATATTGATGATATTCATACAAATAATCAATATTATTAAAAACAATCAAATGAGTACTATTAAATTACAATGATACATTTATTATAATAAAATTATATAAGTATTTCAGTACCTAATTGTATTAACAAATTGTATTACAATTTATTCAGAGTCAATTTAATTTCATGTCAAAATGTTAAGACAATTTAATTCAAAAGATAAAGTGGTAATGTAAAGTACCTATTAAAATTTATGTCAGTAATAAATGAGTATAGAGATTTGTCATTAAGAAACTCGTGATGATAAGTTTATCATCCAACTACGAAAAGCAGCAGGATTACTGCAATATAGCGCGACAGTGAATCCAGCACATATTCTATCCATATCATCTTCCAACTGACATGATTCGTATTGACAAATTAGACACTTGAGTGGTTGCACAAAATCGATTTAATCATAACTGCGCGCACAAAGGCAGCGCTCATGCTGTCATGCATTCCGCGAATGCTTTCAATGTTTTGAATCACCCGCTTCAATAGCTAGATCTAAATATAACGTTTTGGACACAGCCTTATTTAATTAAAAATAACATAACAACCAGAGTTTAGGTCCAGCGAGATAATTACGTAAAACAAAAATAACTTTCAAAATTGGTCCACAATTTTGACGGAGAAATCGGTGAACAATAAAGAAAACAGACGAACATAATTATAACCTCCTCCTTTTTGGCCTGGTTAATAAAATCACAATTGATGGCAATGTGTTTCATTTTGACAGTTCACCGACGTCCATTGCGTCATTTACGTTGTAGAGCAGACGAATTTTTCAAACCTATGAAGCAATGGATTAGCTATCTATATATAATAGAAGTCAAAATCGGTTAAACGGACTGTAAACAAGTTTATTTAAATTTCTAATCTTATTGCAAATGGAGTATAGACTCTAGCTAGACCGATTAAGTTGTAATTTGGTACACCCGAACACGAATGTGTTACGTAAATAAATACATTTTGAATATGGAGGTCATTTTTGGGGGCAAATAAGAAAATTTAAAAAAGAAGTTTGTCTGACTGTACCGTGTGACATATCAAATGAAAGGGCTTGATTTATGGATTTCATATATATATATTTCTTTATAATTTTAAACCAAATACTTTTGAAATAATTTAAGAAAATAAATTAAAAATGACCATTCCCCCCCTTATCTCCAAAACTACTGAGCTTAAAATTTTGAACAAAATACAGAAAATAGTTCTTTACTTATAGATTACAGGAAAACCTTTATGAAGTCTGTGTTCATAAAATAACATGGTAAATCACTCATTATTGTGAGTACAAACTTACATATTTTGCAGTTGGGATGTATGGGGCATCATGTTTTTCAACTACAATTTCAAGTTTGTCCTTGGGATAAATTCATCCCATCTACGGAACCCTTCATTGTGCGTGCTCCGACACGCACTTGGCCGGTTTTTTTTTCTCGTTTTTTTTTAGTGTTTATTAGTGAAAATTTGGCCTTCAATTTCATATTCTATAAGAACACTATAGCGGGCCGAGCACGGGCGTTTGTGACAAGACATGATAAATTATGTCATGTCAATTTATACTAGCATTTTATGACAAAACAGTTTTATCGCTCAAACTGTGATAAAATGTGTGACTCAAGTCATGTCACAGTAGGCCGTGCTCGCCCGGTAGGTTAGCTGTAAGTTTCCCGAATAGAATAAAATACTGATCGGGTTTTTCCAGTAGCACTTAATGGCAATACGCTTGCCCCCTATTACGTGATTTACATGGGAAGTAACAACTGGCCTTAAAGGGTAGATACTAACCTCAGCGCCACCTCACTCTTTATCTCGCTGGCACAAGTAACTGGCGGTCACGCGAGCAAGCGAGACAGGGTGGCAGGGAGAAGATTCCAAGGCACATATATTTTAGTTTATTTCTTTTTACGGTGAAAATAATGGTTACTAAAAAAAAATAATAACATAAGACCTGCTTTATAGTTAGTTCAGTTAATATGCAAAGTTTCATTATCTAATTTGAAGTATTTTTTGAATACCAGCGGTTTATTGTTTGGTTTGGAGGTAACTTTGGATTTTTTTTCTATGAAGAAAATTTTATGGAATCGTGTTTTCGTCTAACATAGTACTTAACATTAATCCTCAACTTTACCATATACGTATTTCAAAATTAATGCTGCCGTAACTTCGACATAACGAAAGATCATGCTAAGCCATTTTTGAGGTAATATAGGCTCTTAATTAATTCCATAAAGAACTTAAGGCCGTCGAGCCTCGGAAAGCACGTTTCGCGGGATGCGCTAACGTATCCCGCGAAAAAAAAAGATCTTAAGTTTTTTTGTAATTTGCAGGTCTGTGTCAAGTTGTATGTTGATTAAAATATGATTCGCAGCCGTAACTAATATGGCTTTACAGAATTATAATCATTAGAATCAGCAATACCACTCTACGTTCATTGAATCCTGATTCTTATTTTAATCAACATACAACCTATTACTGACTTGCAAATTGCAAAAAACGTAAGATTGTTTTTATTTAGCGGCCCTGACCCTTTTGCCGGCCGGCGGCGATGGATGCGTAGTTCATACAAACGTGATACCAAAATAATTTGTAAATCAAACATATTCTTAAGGTAGTGAGTCTCTATTCCGATTGGAATTCAGAATATCTAGGTTCCCAAATATATATTTTGAATAGACACTGATTAAGCCGTTGGTCCCGGCTGTTATTTGTAGATCTTTGACAGTTGTTACGGGTCGTCAGAAGCCAGAAGGTCAGACAACCAAGTCTTACCAAGGAGTATCGTGTTACCCAATAACTGGGTTGTGGAGGTCAGATAGGCAGTCGCTCCATGTAAAATACTGGTATTCAGCTGCATCCGGTTAGACTGGATGCCGACCCAAATATAGTTGGGAAAAGGCGGGCAGATGATGAGAACTTAAGACTCCAATGCCCTTAGAAACTCATAGTAAAAACATGCCAAGTAAACATAAGTTTAAGCACTAATTTGCGATATCCAATTAAACTTGGCAAGTTTTTCCTTTAGTCGTGTTAAGACGCAGATACATGCCAGTGACCTTGAGTAGTTAGCTTGGGTGTTCTGTACTGAGCTCACGCAACGCGTCGTTGTTCAGCCAGTATTAAGACTTGCGCATCAAGGAGCGATGTTCCCAATTTGAGGCATTATTAATTTATTATACACAGAACAAAAGGTATTTTAATAAAACGTGTATACTAAAAGATTAATAATTAAATTATCTTTAAGTTGGTGAAGGTTTCAGAAAAATACGCTTGGTAGCGCTTTGCGCCATTCTCAGTTGTTTTATCCGCTTCTAATTTCACTATGTAATATAAACATAATCTGAAATATTCACATATTAAATTATTGAGAAAATGCTCTAATTTAACATATATTTTTTTCAAATCATTGACACTACTCGTTTAGACGTGATCTTCAGTATAAAATCATTAAAAGTCGGTTATCGTCGCCTTAAAAGGTTTCCCGAGTTAACCTCCATCTCAGATTATAGAAAAGAAGCAGATAGACCGCGCGGAACACCGAGAGTGCGGCCAACAAAGCAAATACAAATTCAAAAGCGAATACACTCTCGATTCAGTACAGCACGAAGCGTCGCATCGTTAGTACGTCACGGGCTCTAACAGATAATTTCAGAATAATGCCGTCTTGTATTCTTAAACATTGTAAAAACTGTTCCCAAAAACAAAATAAATAAGTTGGAGTATCTTTCATAAGTAAAATATTGATTATTTGTCTATTTGGATTTATTTTACGTGTTTATTGTTAGTGACATCTTGAAACACAAAACCTTAACAAAAATCATTCGGTGTTGCTAGTTTATATTGAAACATTTACCCCTAAGTTAGGAAATAAGTATAGGATACAGGAGTATCGATTTACAAAAATATTTATGTCGATAATAGTGTTTTATTTATCGCCTTTCCTGGTTGGTATATTTATAAATAAATAAGTATGTATGTGTCTTCGTAAGTGTAACTAGTTAATGGATTTTATAATACTTATTACATCAGTCGATTTGCTATAACGTCACCATAAAGTAAATATAGCTACCAAAAACAATAAAATGTTGGTGTCTCAAAATAAAAATATATCGCAAATGTATCGTTTATATGGGTATTGTTAATTTGACGTACTTGTACTGTTATACTGTTAATAAAATCAACTGATTTAAGAAAAAAAAAATCTTTTTTTTTCATGTAATGAAATATTATGGCTAATTTTTTCATTCTCCTGGCAACCCGTACACACACATACAGGCACCTGTTCTTATAGTGCTGTCACGTGGCTCTAACGCACACATGTCTACAAACGGGCCTCACTTTGTTGTTCCGCGCGGTCTATCTGCTTCTTTCTATAATCTGAGACCTCCATGTTCATGAACATGAATAAAATTTCAAGGAATTCTAAACAGACGACATGTCTTGTGTTCTTTTTTTTTTTGCGATGAAAAAGTATGTTAGTACATACTTCCATTAAGGAATAATTAATAGCTTTTAAGTACTACCTTTTGTTGCGGCCTTATGTTCATTTACAATGTATTGATTTTAGCTCCGATGGCATTAATATTGCCGTAATTGATAGCTGTTATCGGAGCGCTCAATTAAAAAAGGCCAAGTGCGTGTTGGACCACACAGTGAAGAAAAAAGAAAAAATGAAAAATGCGAGAAAAAAAAAGGAGAAATGAAAGAAGAATGAAGAATGTGAAATGCGTTTCAATGAAGGTATCCATAGTTTGGATGAATTTATCCCAAGAACAAACTTAACATTGTAGTTTAAAAACATGTTCTCCATTACATTCCAACTGCAAATGTAAGTGGGTCGACTATTACTCGTTAACTTGTAAAGCCTACTTAGCTGTGATAGTTTTCCTTTTAACTTCGTTATAAGTATACTATACTACTGCCATGTGTTTTTTCACATATCCATAAATAACCATTTAGCTGTGAAAATCGTGGCCCTGGCACACAGGCAACTGAAGGGACACGAGTGAGTTTTAGTCAGTAAAAGTCTGACACGCCCTCCCGCTCCCAGAGCTCCCAGAGCGGGAGAAGGTATTTGATAATTTTCAACCCAAAAAAACAAAAAAAAGGGGGGCGATACTTTACTCATATGAATGAATGAAATGCACCGACCCCAGCATGGTTAAACCAGACTCGATCACTCGAATGAACCCAAAGATTGGCACTAGCCCCTGGAGCCTCATGTTTCATGGGACCACAGAGACCATTGCATATCAAAGAGTAGACCGGGGGGCGCGATAATGGTAGGGAGACGTGCCCTTGGAATATGAAGGGATTATTAGAGCCATACCGGATATGCATCCTAGAGTAAGCATTGGAATAGTGGAGAGACGGGTTATATTTATCTAGGGAGGCATCTTTTAATAGCAACCTGCAATATTTTTTAAGTGCAAGGGAGATAAGTACCACAGCGAAAGTTCCCGGTCGACCACTTTTCAACCTTATGACTATGGGCATAAGGGCGAAAAGTAGTCGACCGGGAACGTTCGCGGTGGTACCTACACTACAAAAATATTTAGTTCCAGATTTTATTTTACCACTTTATCGGCGTGATCAATATGTATACCCATGCCTAATTACAGATTTATAGCACAAACTGTCTCTGAGCTAAGCCGCGGACAGACAGACGGACATGGCGAAACTATGAGGGTTTTTTGTTGACTATGGTACCCTAAAAAGTAAAGCTTGTTATTAAAATCGCTTTTAGGCATTGTGATAAAAGACGAGGATAGCATAATCAGCCTATAATGTTCCCACTTCTGGAACACAGGCCTTCTCTCTTTGAGAGGGACTGGGCTGTAATCCACCACGCGGGCCCAGTGCGGGTTGGTGGATGTCACATGTCTTCGAATTGTTGGTTCTAGGACATGCTGGTTTCCTCACGATGTTTTCCTTCACCGTTTTGAGAGCAGTGGTGATGAAATTATTTACACAAAGTAAAGCGCCTGTCTGGGTTCGAACCCACGACCTATGACTCGTAAGTCGGGCCGTTACCACTGGGCCACCACTGCTCCAAAGACGAGGATATTATACAATAATTTGTGCAAAAGCTTTTAAAATAATACAATGGACACTACTAAAGTTAACTTATAATAACTTAAGTTACGTAAAAAGCTGAAGTTTCTCGTTTGTACTTTCATAAACAACCGTAAAAAACAGTCTTCTATACAAAGTTGAATAATAGTCCATCCAGAGGTCGTCGGTAAAAGATCGATCAACTTTTGATAAAAAATTAAGGATTAAAATGGTTTCATCTCAACTATTTGGAAGTGATTTAGTGTTTTTTTTTTTTTGTTATTATGTGATACCGATGGAAAAATTATGGCTAAACCAAATTATGTATCATATCATGTAGATTACTTATTATTTTTTTCAGATGCAATTTCTCCGTTAATGTCGACGAAAAATTGCTTCATCTGTATGCTTTTTTCAAGCTTTTTTTCGAGAGAGCAGCCTTAAGTCCCATGTAATAGGGTCGAGCCTATTGCCATCACCGGGCACAAATCCAGATTCCGGGCTGCTACTGAGAAATTCCAGATGGAAAACCCAATCACACACTTTACCCGAACCGGGAATCGGAAACCAGGACGTCATCTTGCGACCATTAGACCAACGAGGCATTGGGGTATTTATATTTAAGCCTCATAACAAAACCTCTCTTGTCCATCCTCCAACACTAACCTGTTCCTGATCTTTATAAGGCGCTTCCGGGGCATAAACCCGGAGCACATCAGCGATGCAGCACGCGATGAGCAGCTGCACATCTCTGGAGGGGTGTGTGAGGAAGAACTCATCGGCCAGGTGTATCGCCAGCGGTATGTACTGCTGGTACATGCCCTCATCTTGACCGAGACCTTGTAATGTGTGCGCTAGGACCTGCGGAAGAAAAATGAAGATAAGAATAACGTTGTGATAAGATCGGTCAAATTTATCTGCGGGGCAATTGCGTAACATAAAATGACAATTGATCGCAATAAAAAAAAATACGAGTGTGCTTTAGAAACACACGAC
This sequence comes from Tiliacea aurago, assembly GCA_948098905.1. Classification (NCBI taxonomy): domain Eukaryota; kingdom Metazoa; phylum Arthropoda; class Insecta; order Lepidoptera; family Noctuidae; genus Tiliacea; species Tiliacea aurago. The sequence goes on along the minus strand of OX402597.1, from coordinate 15,158,354 downwards.
TGAAGTAAAACTAAATTAGGGACTGCCAAAGCGTTACAGTTTTTAAAAGAAGAGTCATAGAATCTAACTATCTTTCCACTTCGTCATAGTGCAAAAAAAAAACAGCTGTTCCCTACATGTGTGTTCACTTAAATCGACGAAATGTATGGAACAGCTGATTTTAATTTCGCGATTTCAAGGTTGGTCCCATAGAAAAAAATTTTCAAAATGATGAGTACAATGACCCCTTTTCGGGTTTAGTATATAAACAAAAACTAATGTTGTATATGTGTGTACATAAACTGTTAAATAAATAAATAAAACTTACAAATAGTAATACTAATTATACTTCCGTAACGGTCTCATCACTTCCGAAACGCTCTCGTCACTTCCGTAACGAGAACGAAAGAAGAAGTTTTACTAGTAAAACTATTTTAGGCACGCTTGACTTGGGGAGTAACTGGTGAATGCATGAGGGACCAATGACCTTGTGAAGGCCGCAGGTATCCGCTGGATGCGGGAAGTACAGAACCGGTCGAAGTGGCGGTGTGATGATGATGATGAAGTTTAATTTTGACGGTTTTTTCCATTAAGTTTCCTACTAGTGTCGCGTCGCGCCCGCGATATCGCGCCAGTCTACACGAGCCTTAGAGAAAAAGGGCTTTCAAAAATTCTAGTATTCGTTAATTAAGGCTACCACAGACAGGCGCGACGCGACACATAGTAGCACAATTCGACGGCACGGTTGGCGCAGTGGTTAAGCGATTGACTGCTGCGCTGCGTGTCGCGGGTTCGATTCCCGCACGGAACAAATATTTGTATGACCTACAAGTAGTTGTTCCGGGTCTGGCTGTTTGTGTATGTGAGTTTAAATGTTTGTAACATTACATTTGGTTTAGTTTAATTTTCCCGCAAAATGTACCGAAAAACTGCTAATTTTTGTCAAATTTTGTGAATGCGTCCATATCTGAAACATTTATATCTGTAATTTTTACGGTGCACATAGTAAAGTCTATTCTATTCTAAGCATAGGTAGCTTTCGTCGTATTTCCATAGATTTTGTCAAGATTCACAAGTCGGCAAGTCACTGGCCCTTAGCAAAATATAGCTTATTTCGCCGTTGATTTACATAATGAAGATATCGTATAATCATAAAATAAAAAAATTATTTTATCACATGGATAACTGAAGCCCAGTGTATGATTATTAAATTTCTTGATATGGTTTGTTAAATGATAGGAAAAAAAAACATTACCGAGTGTTTTTATTTAAATATAGGTTCTTTCAACATTATTTTCTGAGACTATTTGTAACATTTTGATAGTTCTTTTTCGCTACCTTTTTGAGTTGAACATGTCTGCTTACATAAAATATTAAAAAAAAACTAAATTTATGTTATAATATTGAAGAAAAATGTTCCTAAATTCAACACGATATCGTCAATTTTGTGTGAAGAGGCAACGGAAATATATTATTTACAATATTAAGAACCAACATTTTCGAATAAAAAATTGCTACTATTTGAGATGAAGGAGTAGTCTATCTATGACAATTATTAGTTACATTTGGTTTAGTTTAATTTTGCCGCAAAATGTACCGAAAAACTGCTAATTTTTGTCAAATTTTGTGAATGCGTCCATAACTGAAACATCTAACTTGGTTGCATTAACGTGTTCCTTTACAAAAATGGCTTCAAATCCATACAAAAATACTGCACATAACCAGAACGAATCCCAAACATAATTAATGGCCTGATGACCTGAATAAAGTCTAGTATTCACCTTGATTGAGATAGGCTTAACTCCATTTACTGCAGTTCTGTCCCATCACGTCGACCCAATCTAGGCCAGGTGCCATGTAGACAATAGAACAATTTGTTCGGAGATTACATCTAGATTCCAGTCAACTCTACTGTGACCTAACAACAATGTCTGAATGTGGGATGCGTCATAGAAAAAAAAAAAATGTTATACTGTGTGAAACCAACTAGAACTGTACGAAAGATATTGCTTTCCAACACAACACAGATGGGCAGAAACTATACTCCATTTAAAATAAGATTAGAAATTTAAATAAACCTTTTTTACAGTCCGTTCAACCGATTTTAACTTATATTGCGTCGGTGGAATGACAAATGGCAGCTGTAATAAACAGTTGGTATTGTACCCCCCCTTTGGGGGAGAGGCCTATGTCCAGCAGTGGACGTCTTTCGGCTGAAATGATGATGATGTTTATAACCACGTTTTTGGTTTTAATGCCATCCATATGCCTACGGAATAGAAGTCAAAATCGGTGGAACGGAATGTAGAAAAGTTTATTTAAATTTCTAACCTTATTTCAAATGGGTTGTCAAAGCCAGTCTAACTATAACCGACGTTTCGATAACAGCTGAAAATACGCCGCAAATAAATATGTGAACTAAGATGGAAAGCTCGTAGTTTTTCCCGTCTCTTTATTTATTTATTTATTTTTAACTTTAATAAACACGGTTAAACCAATTACATTAATTAAAGGCAGGGACACATACACATAGAAAATATAAAATTTAAAAATTCTGGTACAAACAATACTTTTATGAATCCCTCTCACAGTATTTCAGGCATGCCAATAAAATCTTCGTCCATTCATCCGCAAACAGATCGTTTGTTGGATTAGAATACAAGAGATCATTAAGTGCGACCAGAGTGCGAGGTACTGGGGACTTAGCACGCGAAACGGTGCGACATGGAGGCACAGAAAACAACCTGTGGTTTCTGTCGCGGCAGTAATTGTCTGGGACAAAGAAACGAGCCAGCACAGCATGCAGGTCAGGTGCGTCAATAGTGCCACGGAGCGTCTTGCAGGCTATCGTGAGCTGATCTCGTGCTCGCCTTACCTCTAATGAGTTATATCCCAGGCATCCCAATAGAAATTTAGTCAGATAGAGGTAAGGGTAATAACCGTGCTTACGCTTATATAAAAACCTAAGAAACGCTTTTTGTACCTTTTCCAATAAAAGCGCGTAGGTACTTTCGTGTGGATGCCACCACGCAGGAGCTGGATTCCAATTTACTACGTACAAGTGCATTAAAAATGTTTATTTATGGCATGTGTGGTGCGAAAATCGCGGCAATTACGTAAGACAAAGCCCAACCTTTGGTAGGATTCTTTAGCTACCGTAGCAATATGGTCGTGGAAGGTGAGCTTTCGGTCGAATGTGACTCCCAGATCTTTCATAGCCGTTGTTTTCATAATGACATTGTTATTTAAATTATACTTATTCAGAATTAACTCTTTATGCTGCTGTAAGTAAAAGACGGCCAGATTCATCCATCAGCGCCAATCTAATTAACCAAGCAATCGATTGCTTATCTTAGCCTAGTGCTGGACAAAGTTCTGTCTGTCATAATAGAGGTATTCCAGTCAGTACGCTGAGTGGATTTGTGACCGCAAAGTCAGCTCGCTCGCACCACCGGCGTTGTCATTATCCGCGCCCTGTGTCGGCTATATTGGGGTCAGCTCCCAGACTAACTAGTAGCGGTTTAATGGAACTGGTGTGTACCGTAAATAATTACTTTTTATGTTGTTTTTCTAGCCACTTCATATTTGACACAGATTCATGTAGTCTTGAATATTCTTGATAACACGGGTCTCAGTTTTGGTGTGTTAATAGTCACCAAGTTCTGGACTAAGTTCAGTAAGAGTAACATAACCGTATGGTGCTTGTACACGATGCGTGTAAAGGCGTGTACGCACTAACGAACAAAGCATGGTGAACACGAGCATTGAACACTTTGTTCGCATGTGCGTACATCAAGCAAAATGTTCGTCAAAAATGTTCGTGGCGAATTGGCGATCACTACGAATAGCATAACATTTTCGGCTACGTCACTGTCGACCACTTCCAACTTACGTCGAATCAATGGCTACGAAAAGAGCGCGGGGCGGTTGAGCGCGAACACAAGTCGAACTGTGTTCGTATTCGCTTTGCTAATTTACATCCACACGTACGAACCAAATATTCCATGTTCGATGTTCGTGTTCACCATGTTTTGTTCGTTCGTGCATACACGCCTTAACATACGCAACCTCAGGCACCTGCGTACGGTACCCGATCGTTAATAAGGCCCTTTTGAGTTTCAGAAAAGGTTCCACTGCGTAGAGCGTCACAAATGTCACGCACCTGCAACAGTGTCACTTAAGCCTATGGATACTGTTGAAAAGAAGCACGGGTCCAGTGACATCGCATCTTTAATTCCGTTGGCGCTCCCCCGGATCCTACACATCAGAGATGCTGCTTTTGTACGCATTATGGCATAAAAATCGTCAACCCTTGCGCCAGCAAACATGCCTTAAGCGTTGCAGAAGCGTGGAAGCCCCACCAGAATTCTAAAGGCGTTGTTATATTGTACGCGAAGAGCGTTGTAGGCACGCTGCGTGTAGCTGGTCCATAGAGCGCTGGTGTAAAAGCTTTGGCAGTAGGTCCTGAAAAGTGTCACTTTTACGTCTACTGTACACCTTGCAAATCTATGCACCAACATATTATCATCATTAAGGGTCTCAGTCACTATGTGTCTTAGGTACTTAAACTGAGAGACACGTTCTAGAGGTACTCCGTTCAAATAGACTGGGGGTACATGCTCCGGTGACTTATTCTTACCTCTAATAACCATAAACTCAACTCTCTTTATGCTCAAGTCACTTGCACCGTGTACAAACGCCTTTACGGATCGATCGACCCACACGCACGGTATAGCCACGGGCCCTCTCATTACCTACGATATGATATCAAAAAACGGTATTTGATCGATTGATTAAAATTGCAAGTTACACAAACCGCTCTCCCAAACACACTCATAAATGCACACAGTGTATCGACGTGTCTTTATAAATAAAACATTGATACCACTTCACAAACAATTACGAATATTTTGTATCTATCTCGAATTCTCGACGGAACTAATTTATCTGGCGCTATATTTAGATGGCACCTAAAATTACATGCAACATATCACACATCATATATTTAGTGGCAATTTATTACTGCTATTAGCAGGAAATCCTCGAAATTATTCCGAGTAATATCATATGACACATAGGCTTACGACGAACCAGTGTATCCCCAAAGATGCTTGTTATCGTATCTTATCATACTACACGGAGCATCCATAGCTTGACGATGACGTCATTAATTCTTGATAGAAGAGGCGAGCCTATTGCCCCAAGGCACGACAAGGGGCACAAAGGATAGCCTTGGATTTAGCTCAACTTAAAGCCGATGGATACGCGGAGCTGCAAAACTGAACATGCAAAACTGCGCCAGTTTGACTGACCGGACACGTGCACATACATGAAACGGTGTGTGGCCATAGAGTAAACGGTGGGAAACGTTGATTTGACAGCTAGGATTTGATTGAGGCCTTAACCACACACGATAAGAATTTGGACCTGGTGACCCGGTAACTTTGTTTTTTTTTTTCTCAAAAACCTACATCAGGCACCAGTCTCTTACAATGGTGGAATGTAAAATAAGTATATGCCAAAAAATATAAAACAATATTAATTTCTAAGGCAACCAATTGTGAAGAGAGAATAATTGAGATTTTATTGATTAATATTTATTTATTGGTAACACTGTTACTTTCCGGGAAGCAGATACCATAGCTAAACAATCTCCTTGAACCATATAATTATGTGGTTGATATGACGTCATATGAAGAGTTAAGAGATGTAGCAAAACTGAATGTAAAACTGATGATGAATGCACCTCAGCAATATCAGCTGTACAAATCAAGATAATGAGCAAACCAATGAAGCGAAGTTGCGTAAATTAATAAGTGAAACTGGTTACAATAGTCCTCGTATACGAAAGGCTAACATAACAACCTATCACAATTGATTCACAAATTATGATTGATACCTTTAATTCAAGGTGAATAGGAAACTCATTTTCATACTTTAGCACTTCCACTTTTCGTTCATAATCTTACGGACCCTATGTAATTAATTACTTTAAGAACACGCCAGTTGTAAAACTAGCAATTTATTGTAAATCATAGATTTATGAATAAGGCAAGGTCAAGATAAACATGGGAGATAAAATTCAATTAAGGCGACGATAACCGACTTTTAATGATTTTATACTGAAGATCACGTCTAAACGAGTAGTGTTTAATGATTTGAAAAAAATATATGTTAAGTTAGAGCATTTTCTCAATAACTTAATATGTGAATATTTTCGATTATGTTAATATTACATAGTGAAATTAATTTGTAAAGTTATGTCTAACGCGGATAAAAAACTGAGAATGGCGCAAAATCTACCAAAGCGTATTTTTCTGAAACCTTCACCAATTTAAAGATAATTTAATTATTGATCTTTTAGTATACTTATGCGTTTTATTAAAATACCTTTTGTTTTGTGTTGCGTGAGCTCAGTACAGAGCACGCAAGCTAACTACTCAAAGTCACTGGCATATATCTCCGTCTTAACAGAAGTTTTAATTTATTACTGTAACTTGGTTCCAATATAACGCTAAGGCCTGGTAAAATGGCAGCTATGCCAACAGCTGAGTTTTTCGGAGAATTCTGAAAAGCCGGAATTTGTTGCTGCATTTGTGAGGTTCAGTAGCCCAAGTGTAAGTTTGCAAGTGAGTAAACGTAACTAGCGCGTTTGCGTTAAGATTTTTATTCGCAGTCTTATACTCTTAGCATTATGATATATCGGTAATATTTTAACGCAAACGAAATAGTTATCGTTTACTCTCTTGCAAACTTACACATGGGGTACTGAAAACACCAGTAATTTGGTGTTGTTTCTTTTATATGTACCAGCATAGTCATTTCTTTCTAAAAGCGAGGATCATGTCAGTAGATAATCATTTATTATGAAGAGGGGTTAAGAAGACGGCATATCGTCCAGTAGACATGATGATTTTAAGGCTTGAAATCTGACATAAGCTGGAATGAATCCTAAAATGTGATACTTTACAGTTTATACCTACCAACATTCCTTTTATATCATAACGAGGCATTTCTAAATCCCAGCGGGATGATAAAAACCCGGGACAGATGGCATGAGTTATAACGAAGTCCCGGGGCGTCGTAATCGATAAAAACTACGTAATAACGCAATCAAACCACACCACCGTACAACCCCGGTTAAGAGTTAAGGTTACCTTTATCATGATGTAACTCCTTGAATGGGTTCTACGCTCTGAAACCCCTTAAAAGGGTTATCCCTTCAATATGAATAACCCATTGAATGTTCTTTACTTGAAACCCATTGAAAAGGTTACATGATAACCCATTACATGGGTCCTATACCTACTTGAAACCCAGTGACATGAGAAAATTATAATATTATGTCATTTCGATATCCGCCAGAAAAGCTAAAATGAACTCTATATTACATGCAATAAGGGTTACACACACCGTATGGGTTTCTATCGAAAACCCTTTCAACAGGTAACCAAAATTTGAATGGCTTATAATTTAACGGCCGAACCGAATAACCTATATATCACCAGTTTCGGCCTACTGGAGATATAAAAATATATCTATCGATTGTTTTAACGTCCCAATAATCTTTTAATCTACCGGCCCACGCTCTCTACTGATGGGAGGGTGTATCGCCTACCAGTGGCGAAGGGTGATTTTATGAGAAAGGTAAGCTGGAGCAAAAAAATCCTTTTTATACAAAATAAACTCGTCATGACGTTTTTTTTATTTAAAGTAATAAAAAAAAATGAAATATCTCGAAAACGGCGCGTCCTAGGCAAAAAATAACAGAAATTTAACCCCCCCCCTTACTAAAACCCCCGTGCAAGCACAATTCCAACATGAATTTAAGTTTAAAAAAAAAACAACATTAATGCGCTAAGATAGCCCGCGAAATTCAAATTATTATTACGTTTTTTGCAATTTGCAGGTCAGTAACAGGTTGTATTTTGATTCGCGGCCATAACAAATATGGCTCTACAGAATTATATCTTAATCCAGTAACTTATTTAGAAGTAAGAAACAAAGAAGTTTTAATATAACCCTAATTACACATGTTGTTTTTAAAGTGATGTTGGTTGTAATGGAACGCACGGGAGGGCGAAGTAGAGAAACCTACTTATTGTTTTCGTTAGATAGATAGCATTTATCAATGATTGTGAGACGCCATCCGAGGATAGATATAATTATACTGTCTATCATCAATAGCGATCTGTCTTTAACTGAAAATAAGTTATTGGGTTCGGCCGTAAGCCGTTCAAAAGGGTTACCCACATCGTATGGGTTTTTGATTAACTGCTTAGAAAAACTCTATCGAAAACTCTTTCAATGGGTAACCAAAATGGTCCCTGAATCAAACAGCGGCAAGCAAAATCCTAGAGCTTTCAAACCGTCACCAGTTAGCTTGACGCTCTGGGCCTGCATACATATGCCATATATAGCGATAGCTTTAAGACCGAACTCTGTCGCAAAGTCCTAGTAGAGTCCCAAGACGGTTAAAAATGCTTGACAAGATTGATTTTTTCGTGCTTATCAAGCAATTTTGACCGTCTAGAGATCCCATTAGGACTTTGCGATCGAATTCGGCCGTAAAGCGGTCGCTATCTATGTCGAGACTGCAGGGCCTGCAGTGCTACCCAGCGGGCCGAGCACGGGCGTGCCAAGACGTTTGTGACAAGACCAGATAAATTATGTCATGTCAATTTGTACTAGCATTTTATGACAAAACAGTTTTATCGCTCAAACTGTGATACAATGTGTGACTCAAGTCATGTCACAGTAGGCCGTGCTCGTCCCGCTGTAACCATCTCACCGTGATAAGTTAGGTTAAGTGAGCTGTCAATGGTGTCAATCCCTAGCATCACGAAGAATGACAACTCATTTCACTTCAAGCTCACTGCACCAAGTTTTCACGATGAGATTCTTACAGAATAGACCGGCTGATGATCAAATGTTTATTTCTCTAGAAGTCGAATGAAAAAAAGAAAATTTTACAAAACGGATGTGAGAGAGGATATTGCTATTAGTACTGCACACGTTTCGTCGCAGTATGTTGTTATTTGCACACTGAGTCACTGAATGCTCCCAGCCTTTCTCGAGTCTCAGATATTAAAACTTGTAAGCAATTTATAGTTCTTTCTGTAGCGGTATTTTGGACCGTAATAAAATTTGTGATAAACTTTAACACAACTGACGAAATGTGGGTGTACTATACAATATGTAATATGTTGGAGTGTAATGCAATCATTTGGGCACCACATGAAACTAAATACAGTCTCATGTTGGAACGCATACAAAATAAATTCATTAGGTATCTGTATAAGAGACTTTATGGAGTATATCCTTATTATCCATTGATGTACCCAACCTTGTTTGTTCTAGGCATGGTTGGGTACAACAAGTTAGAATTAAGAAGGGATATGACTCTCGCCATTTATATTTTTAAATTACTCAATGGTAAAACCAAAAATCAGGGGTATTAAAGGAGGTAAATCTGTGCGTGCCCGACAACTACGTGTTGAGGCGGAGACGGCCGCAGCTGCTGGCGGTGCCGCGCGGCAGGACTAACTTGCTTCTAAAAGCGCCAGTTACTCGCGCCTTACGGACACTTAATGAAGTCGCCGAAAGGATTGACATTTTTTCATGTTCACTGAATGAATTCGCAAGAATAACTGCATACCATTTATGTTATAATTTATAAAATAAGTATACGTATAATTAAGTACCAAACCTATCGCTTTGGGATATCCTGTTAAGATAGACGTGTTGTGAAATAAATAAATAAAAATAAATAAATAAATGTAACAAAAACCCTGTTGTTCCTTCTACCTACGTTTTTAGAATCGGTATACATACGAACTAAACTAATAAAGCAAGTCATTTATAAAAACTGTTCAACAAGGATAATTAAAATAAATATTTAATTATTAATATTTATAATGTTTAACTGATTTCTAACCTCTTTCATTCTTTTATTTTGACTTCTCGTCTAGCCAATACTTACTTTTTTTAAATTATAATTCCACCAATCAATGTTGTGCTTGTAGGTTAACGCATACCACAGATCGATCTGTGTATACGTCCCTAAAAGGAACAACAGGGTTTTTGTTACATACTGTGTAAGGTGTATCTATGCATACACGAAATCTCTTAAGGGGTCATTGTACTCATCAAAATGAACAACTTTTACTATGGGACCAAAGTATGGTCTATGTCTATGTGGTCTAGGTCTAATGGTATGGGAGATATGCGAACATAAATGTAGGGAACAGCAGATTTTTTTTCGTGTATGAATACAGGCGTGATGTTATGATGTCATGTAAAATGACATTTGTTTTAAACAAAGACATTACATAACAACGGTAGCTGAACACTTGCTTTCATAGTCGTAAAATGGGTAAACAATAATGCAACAGAATTATAAATTTCAGAAGGACCAGACCGAACAACGCGTGTTTTTGATAAACAGACAGATCTCGGACAGGTGTCGAAGACAGCACTCGCTGCAATTTGGAGCGCGAACATCAAGTTAATAGGACAGTGACGTTATTGCCATGATTTATTTGAAAAAAATAAAATGTATGGTTGTTGTGTGTGTGCCAGGAGGCAACACAGTGTCGGATGGCCGAATGTCATGATTTTAAAATATTAATTAGATTCTGTAGTGGATTTTAAATACTAAATATTTAATGTGTGAAAGTATGTGATTTGCCTCAAATGATTTTTGTATCAGTGTAGTCATGCAGTTGAACGGCCGAACCCAATAACCTATATATCACCAGTTTCGACCTACTGGAGATATAAAAATATATCTATCGATAGTTTTAACGTCCCAATAATCTAGGAATCATACCGGCCCACACTATCTACTGATGGGAGGGGGTATCGCCTACAACAGATATCTCTTTGTATGAAAATACCAAAGTATGCGTCCCAATATACGATTTGTTTGATAGGACAGTACTACAGATACCAGATTTGGCTATTCCTCGAATTGCAGGGATAAACGTAAAGTAGCCAAGCTAAAATGAACTCTTTAGTACTTGCAATAATGATCATAGATGTTTTTTTTTATTTAAAGTAAAAAAAAAAATTAAATTCAACTATCTCGAAAACGGTGCGCCCTAGGCAAAAAATAACAGATATTTAACCTCCCCCTTACTGACACCCCTCGTGCAAGCACCATTCCAACATTAATTTAAGTTTAAAAAAAAATATAACATTAATTAGGTAGCCCGCGAAATTCAAATTTTATTACGTTTTTTGCAATTTGCAGGTCAGTAACAGGTTGTATTTTGATTCGCGGCCATAGCAAATATGGCTCTACAGAATTATATCTTAATCCAGTAACTTATTTTAGAAGTAAGAAACTAAAGAAGTTTTAATATAACCCTAATTACACATGTTGTTTTTTAAACTGATGTTGGTTGTAATGGAACGCACGGGAGGGCGAAGTAGAGAAACCTACTTATTTTTTTCGTTAGACAGATAGCCTTTATCAATGATTGTGAGACGCCATCCGAGCATAGATATAATTATACTGTCTATCATCAATAGCGATCTGTCTCTGAAAATAAGTTATTGGGTTCGGCCGTAAAAGTATCTCAATTGACAGTTATTTTAAAAAGTACAGGTTTTATTTTTAACGGAACAGAATGGAAACATGACGTTTGGAGTGTCGCCTAGTTGCTAAGTTAATTCATCCAGCCTCGGAACCTAAAGGTTGTTTTCAAGATGTCTAAAGCCTATACTTATTATTATATTGAGTACCTAATTAAATAGTTCGTTAAATATTGCTGTGTACCAAGTTTGTATGTGTTCAAGAGGTTAAATACAGAAATTTTCGTAATGAAAAGGTGTTTCATTACATTTTCATGTGCAATTTTTGAGGGTTTCTGAAACTAAACAAGTATATTGATGGCAAGGCCGTAGCCAGGAATTCACTTGGGTTAGGGTTGCCAATTTTTTTTAGAAGAAATATGCTTGAACCCCCCGTTCCCTCGGGAATGGCTAGCGATAGTAGCGATAAATACGTTATTTAACGTTCTTAGCACCTTTTGTCTCACCGTAGCCTTGACCACTACCGTAGCCAAGGGTACGGCGGGCGCCGCGCCGGGCACTAGGCCGTTTTTAGGGGCCGTACCCAAAGGGTAAAACGGGAACCCTATTACTAAGGCTCCGCCGTCCATTTATCTGTCTGTCCGTCTGTCAGCAGGCTGTATCTCATGAACCGTGATAGTTAGACAGTTGAAATTTTTAACAGATGATGTATTTCTGTTGCCACTATAACAACAAATACAAAAAAAAAATATTGAGGGGCTTCCATACAACAAACGTGATTTTTTAGCTCGTTTTTGCTCGATATTGATAACGGCAACAGGCAGACGCTTGAAATATTCACAGAATCTTTAGTTATACAAATATTCACTTTAAAAATAATTAATTAAATTATAATAAAACAAATACTTAAGGGTTCCATACAACGTGATTTGTTTTCCGTTTTTATAGATAATGGTACGGATCCCTTCGTGCGCGAGTCCGACTCGCACTTGGTCGGTTTTTTCTTGGTGTTGTCATTTTGGCAGGGGGCATTATCACCACGCTTGGCGGGTTGGCGATCTCAGAATGGTGTTAAAATGCATAGAGAACGAAGTTGCCCATTCTCTAGTAAGTTCCTTAGTCACCTTTTACAACACCCACACGAAGAAATTAGGGTAGTGGTTTTCTTTACATCTGGCATCACACGGTACTATAACATTACGTAGATCCATTTTGATTTGGATCCATGCTAGAAAGGCAGTTTGTTATTGATCTTCTGTACTCGCCTATTCTGTGGTCATGTCGTATGTGGAAATCGCAACACTTGTTGTATAAACTGTTCGCATTGATTACAAGTTGGGACTATTAATAGTAGTACACAATATGCAAGTAGATACGTATGACATGTTAGTTAACCGTACATTTGTGTTTTCACTTTTATAACATTGTAAGTGCCAATTTCACCAATGAAACTGAACGCGATCAGTACTTAAACCACGTTTAAGAGCTGTCAGTGTCATTATTTTCTTTGAAATTCGCCCTAAGTCGTATACAGCGTGCCGCTACAGTGATTTCATTTGACACAGTGGTAGGGCTAGTGGTCAGTAATCATATTTTTTTTAAATATATTTTATGTATTTTTTTGTTTTTATATATTATATTAAGATAAATCAATATAAATTGTAAAATTAAAAAAAACAAACTAAACTCGTACGTTAAGTAAGTACGTATACAGTTCTATGTATAAGGATTGATTAGACATAACATCACGCCTGTAATCCTCGAAGGGTTAAGCAGAGGTGTATCCTAATGTTCTCCAAATTTTCGAAAGTGATGTTTAGTACCATGTAATACCGCGAGCCTTATGCCTAGGATAGATTTGAGCGTTTTATTTACAGGTTCACAAGCCTTATAGTATTTTATCTCACAAAGCGACGCGTGCTTTAGCCACAGTATAAATATGGACAGTATGGAAACTAGGCCTAACTGTTGAAATAATTACCTACGTTCCATTGGAGCGCTAGGCGCGGCGACCACACCTCTCGACACGGCAAGCGCGACTGACAGCACCGCGACAACCGCTTTGGGGTCTCGTCAAGTCAATCGCGAAAAAAAGTCAGCTGTTCCGTACATTTATGTTCTCATAACTCGTCAAAATGTAGGGCACAGCAGATTTTTTTTTCGCGATTTCAGTTATGGTCCCATAGTAAAAGTTGTTCATAATGATGAGTACAATGAGCCCTTAAGAGGTTGTGCGTTAATACTGGGACATGTTGTATAAGTATCACTACATAGTATAAAACAAAGTCGCTTCCCGCTTCCTGTCTGTCCCTATGTATGCTTAGATCTTTAAAACTGCGCAACGGATTTTGATGCGGTTTTTTTTTAATACATAGAGTGATTCAAGAGGAAAGGTTTAATGTTTAGAAAAAGCCACGCGGGCGAAGCCGCAGGCAGCAGCTAGTACATTTATAAAACCAAGTCACTTTTCGTGTTTGTCTGTGTGACCGCTCAGTTCTTCTAAACTGCACAACGGATTTTGTAGCGGTTTTCACCATCATTTAGTCAGTCAAATTATTTATTTCAAATAGGCACATAAAAGGCACTTGAACATCAAAATTAACAAAAAAACCAAAAAATCTACTCGCCCCTAGAGATTTTTTTATTTATTTGTTGTTGTAGCGGCCATAGTAGAACACACTCTAAAGATTTCTCAAGTATTTACCTATTACGGTTCAAAAGACATAGCCCTGTGACAGACGGACGGACAGCGGAGCCTTAGAAATGGAGGCACCCTTTGGGTACGGAACCCTAAAAGCAGGTAACCTGAGGGCCTAGACAAATGGCATTCGCTTCGGAGTGATTCTATTTCTACAATCGCGATCGTTATTTCACTTTTTGACAAGCAGTATCGCTAGTTTTCGATTCGAATTATTTCATACGAATCTAAAACTAGCGATCCTCTTGTCAAAAAGTGCCTCTTGGCTACGCAGCTCTATGGAAGTTATCGTTCGACGCTGTCGATTCGTTTCATGGAGTCGAATGATGATAACATTGTCTAGCTAGTTAGTTTCTATTCGTTGACCTATTTGTTGATCACGTGACATTTCGAATTATTTTTAATTTATATCAACCCCATACATTTTGTGGCTTTTCTACTAGCGTCATCGCGAATCGAATGTTACTTTGTCTAGGCCCTCAGTTCTAACTAAGCTCAGCTAGTCAGTATAATGCTAGAGGGCTCCGCCCTCCTATTTACAGCCACTCTCTATGACCTTTCGCAAGAAATTGCTTTTAGTTTTATTGTTTCTCTTCTCTCTAGAAGAAATTAAAATGACGACGAAATGGAAATGTAAAACAACTTACTAGATTTTATTGTTCTAAGGCATTTAGAGATTCGTGTTTACAGAACTGTAGCAAAAATATGCACGTTTTTCAGCGAGTTTTAGGAAATTTACATAATTGGTAGCGGTGTTTTATAAGACAATGGCGAGCAAGTGGTTATTGTTTTCAAATTACATAATTATCATTCATTATTTCAGTCGAAAGACGTCCACTGCTGGACATAGCCCTTCCACAAAAGGGGGGGTTTGCCATAATGGCTATGCTTAGCAGGCGGGTTGGCGATTACAGTACATATGGTCTTAAGGCTTCGACATACCGGGGCGACTTGTCGCGCTGGTATGTAGAAGCCTTTAAAATGCATAGAAAACGCTGCTGCCCATTCTCTAGTAAGTCCCTTAGTCGCCTTTTACGACACCCACGGGAAGAAAATAGGATGGTGCTATTCTTTACGTCCGGCACCACACGGACAAAATAAATCAAATCAAATTATATACCTGGACGCAAATATTTAAGTAGTCCACTACAGTATTTTTATAAATCACGAAGCGACTCGCGCTTTATTCGTGGTTAACAAGAGTACAAACACGCTGTGAATGTGTGTGTGTGTGTGTGTGTAAGCGCAGCTCGCGCAGGAGCTCTCTCGGTACCGGCCAAGACAATGGTGAAGTCGAAAGTGTGTGTGTGTTAGACATGGGTATCTCGCTCACTCACCCGCTCCCTAAATAGCTCACTAGCTCAGTTAGCTTACTCAGAATTTGACAATGACTATTGAGAGAGCCGACCCGTTTCTTCCGCCGTGTGCGTGAGTCATCGTATAGAAGAGCTAGTGAGTAACAAAGAGTTCCAAACTTCCAAAGAGCTGTTGACTACTGAGCGGGCCGAGCAGTCTCCTTCAATGCGCGTGCGGCTTGAGTCGAATGAGCTAATAGTCGGCGTCTGAGTCACTGATCTATAGAAGAGCTAGTGAGCTAGCATAGTGATTAGCTCTTTAGAGTGAAAGAGCTAATCGCTCTTTTTCTTTTCAGTGAACTATTTCGCCCATGTCTAGTGTGTGTGTGTTAGTGCTGACAAAAATACTTCAAATTAGATCCTGAAACTTTGCATAATAACTGTCTAAACATAAAGCAGATAAGTACTTACTATGTTTTATAAAGGCTTCTACATACCGGGGCGACTTGTCGCGCGACGCGACGCGACATAAAGGCACCGCTCGTCCCACGACTCGCGGGGCCTTTGTGCCGTGTCGCGTCGCGCGACAAGTCGCGCCGGTATGTAGAAGCCTTTACCATTATTTTCACCGTAAAAATAAATTAAGTACCTAAACTATCGGCGCCTTGCAGCCTTCTCCCAGCCACCCTGTCTCGCTTGCTCGCGGTGTGCGAGCGAGATAAACGATTGAGGTGGCGCTGAGGTATTATGGACTCTTTAAGGCGACGATAACTGACTTTTAATGATTTTATACTGAAAACGAACTGAAACGAACTGAACTGAACTGAAACGAGTAGTGTTAACAGGGGCGAGCCGCCCATAAAGGCAATTAGGCCTAGCCTACCCTAGCCTTAGCAGCCAAAATGCATTTATTTAACTTTGTTATCAAATAATACAAAATATATAAAAAAAAGTTAAAACTCCTGTTAGAACACTTATAGCAACTTCTCGCGCCCGTGTTTAATATTACGCGCGTAAGTCAGTACGTAGTAGAGGTATAGGCTCCAAGACGAATTGACTTTTTCATTGATAAATTTAAGCACACTGATGCATATTTTGTGTGTATGAATGGCACACATTTCTAGATTAGGGGCGTAACTCCTTTGAGTGGAGCTGGGCTGTGATTGGCTCATGGCTGCTACACAGGTGCGGTGTGTTCCGACGTAACTAAATGCTGTCCACTCGTATCGATAGATGTTATCGATGATGTGATTTAAAAATATGAAATAGGTTTTTCAGGTTTGCGAACCTCTCGATCGATGTGTCTTGATTAGTGAAACCCCCAAAATGTGTTATTTTTCTCTATCTCGCTTCCTTCACAAGATATAGCGGTTTTTGTGTTTTTTTTGAGGAATCTTGGTACAAATTTTTTATTTTGAAATTGAAACATCGTTTTATCGATAACATTGTTTTATTGATACGACAAGACGGCATGTATAAATGTCAAAGCAACTGTCAACTGTCACCTGTAAACGGGGTTGACGTTAAGGGTGAGCACTCTACAGACTACCGGTTTAACAGGCAAGTCCCTGAGAGGTTAAAACCGACCGCTGTTAGCGATTATGTTCTAATTCGGAATGCAGCCTGGATGACGACCGGCCAAATTTTGTTGCCCGCTTTTGTAAAGCAACTTAATATGAACATGTCGCTATTTTATCTGGTAGTATTATTCCATCGATATTTTCGAAATAATATTTTTCTAAAATACGCCATTTGGTTTCATCGTGATAAGCAATTTATAACGCGTTCTTACTTCCTAATTGTTTTTAACCTATTAAGTTATATATAATTTGTTTTGAAACAGAAAAGTACCGTAAATGTTACTTACTTGTGAATTGTTTCTTGGTGATTATCACTTAAAAATGGTATTCAGTTGTGAAGTGTGCGCTGAAAATGTGTGTTTGATAGAAGTTAAATGCAATAAGTTTTCTCAATTATCGTATAATGATAAGATTCAAGTTGTGTCTAAAGGTAGGTGTGTAAGGTGTGTACCCGAATTACGAGAATTAATAAAAAAATAAAAAATCGTGAGTTGAACCTTGAATAATGTGGTGAGTTCTTGTATTTATAACTTTTACAGGCTTATTATAAATAAATAAATGTGACTACTTTGAGGGTCATCATAATTATGTAGAGCGACGTTGCGTTTTTTTTTTCTTCGCTGTCAGTATTTTGTGGCCTACCCTCCGTGGAGTACCACTGCACGCCACTGAGTGTTGAAATGATGAATGATTTGAAAATAAAATATGATAAATTAGAGCATTTATTCAATAATTGAATGTGATTTTTTTAAATTGTTTATATTACATAGTGAAATTAATTTGTAAAGTTATGTCTAACGCAGATAAAAAACTGAGAATGGCGCAAATTTACCAAGCGTATTTTTCTGAAACCTTTACCAATTTAAAGATAATTTAATTATTGATCTTTTAGTATACGCGTTTTATTAAAATACCTTTTGGTTTGTGTATAATAAATTAATAATGCGTCAAATTGGGGACAGCGCTCCTTGATGGGCGAGTCCTATTACTGGCTGAACGTACGACGCATTGCGTGAGCTCAGTACAGAACACGCAAGCTAACCACTCTGCGTCTTAACAGTAAAAGTGTTACCTACAGCTATTTTACACAATAAATATGTCAGAGAAATGGAGCAGTAATTTTTACTACAATGCCTAACGAGATCCTCCACACGTTCTTGAGTTTCTTAGAAAACACGCGCCCTTCATTTTCTCCTGGCACAAGGCTGTTGCCACACACAATACACTAAGTTACAACAAGCCGTTACATAGCGTACTGGTACGTCACGATCGAACGACCAATCATAGCGACGCCATAGGTCTTATTAAGTTGCGGTAGTCTGCGGTACTACACTTGGGGACAATTCCCGTAATTTTAAAAACCGGCCATGTGCGTGTCGGACTTCGCACGTTTAGGGTTCCGTACCAAATGTAGAATATAAGCCGTCTGAATGGCAGAATTGGTCATTTAAGCAGTAGGTGATTGACCTTAGTAACACTTTTTGTGAAGCTCCAAATCAGTATTTGTTAGTAAAATATACGTAATAATTAACATTATCACCAAACAAGTCAATGGGAAGTAAAAAACTCTTCGGAACAAAATTTTGAAAAAAAAAAAGCTGACTTTGGTGGCTTCTGAGCTTCTCATTCCTTTGTTTTCCAATATGTTTTAAATAAAAAAATACAGTATTCATTTACTCAACGAGCTCTAAACAACGTCCCCACTCAATGGGGTAAGTCATTTTTTCTTCTTCATCAAAAATATGTTTTGCCATTTGTATGACATTGGGTCAACAAGATGCTTAGACTGTGAAAATTTTAAGACTGTAGCTCCCACTGTTTGGCTGTAAAACCTGTATGACAGACGATGCACGGACAAGTGAGTGACAGCAATCGGTCTCCATTTGGACCCTCCGGGTACGGAACCCTAAATACGGACGCATTCTAGTCTCAGTTTGAATCTGCCAAAAACACCTCTAATTTCCCTACATTTTTGACGAGTTTTTGACAGATTGTCGCCGAGACAGATTTAAAATCCGAGAATTGGCCTTCTGAAGGCTTCTACATACCGGGGCGACTTGTCGCGCGACGCGACGCGACACAAAGGCACCGCTCGTACCGCGGCACGCGGGGCCTTTGTGCCGTGTCGCGTCGCGCGAGCCTTTATACTACGATTCATTTAATGTTGTTCCAGCGAGGTAATTGCGTAACACACTATCAGTAGATTCAGTAGCAATGGGTTTCATTTTGACAGTTCAACAATATTTATTGCGTTATTTACGATGTTGAGCAGATAAATTTTTCGAACATATATTGTTGCGGCATCAACATCACCACATGCGAATTACGCGTCTCACTGACGTCACGCAAAATCCTGCATCGCGCAAGCAGAGTTTACCGCGCGACTGGCATATAGGTACATAATATACATCCCGACATCAACCGTCGTCGGGCAGTTGCCCACCAGACGCAACACCCGTCTGGTCGGAGGATCTTCCCTTTTCTATGGAAGATGAGGAAACTTTACACCCTGTTCCTCATACGTCTATAATATGAAGCAATGGTTTAGCAATATACTTCAAAATCATTCAGATTGTGATTGATAATGTGTTACGGCAAATAAATATTATTAGCCGTAACACACATTATTTCATTAATTTCATTTACGAAATTCGAGTGCAGAAATATGTATTGTACTCACTAAAATCATGCTTAAACTAAAATCTGTAAATTTTGTTTTTCCGCCAAAAATTTATCGGATTACCATCGCGAAAATTATCTTCTAATAAACAATATTTAGAGCGATACGGTTATTAATAGACAAGCCACCGAAGCGGCATGACACAATAAAAAAAAAATAGGTCACAGTACTTTAATAATATGTATTGAGCATGTCCATGTTATACCAGATTATTTCAACACTGTTTAAAAATAAACCGTGTTTATTTTGGCACTTTACTGTGTTACTAAAATTACATTTCAGTTGTCGTTTACGCTATTTCAGTGCGTTTTGCGAAGTGATTGAAGTCATATTAGTGTGAAGTGCTCTCTGTGATCTTTCACTACATTTATCACTCGCTAGTCGCTTGTCACAACCCTACATTTTATTGGCGTTTGTGAAAGAAATGTGAATTTCATTTCTACTTTAGTATAGGATATATTAGTTTCTGAACAACTTTTGACGTGTAGAGCTTGGAGTATTGCATTGAACGTGAAAATGTATACATTAATGTTTACTTGTAAAGTTTTAATAATTATAATAACTGTGACATTTTAATTTGTAATTTTATTTATTCTAAACAATTTTTATAATTTTTGCGTGCCTGTTTCCAGGCAGAATGTACATGGCTCACTCCTTTCTACTCCACCTGTATTTAAATGTAGTAACCTACATTCTTTGGAAATAAATGATTGATTGATTGATATTATACATAATATATTATATTATAGTCTTAGGTACATTACCAATTTACGCGAGGTGAAATGCGGAGGACTTTTTCGACGCCATATTTAAGTTTGTTAATAGTTTTAGTTAAGTTAGGATTTATAATTTTGTTATTTTTATAAATTAATTAAGAATAAGTTGTTATTTATGTACATATTATTTAAATTCTAAATAAACGTCAACATTGAGTTTATTATACTTATATTATATGAATTATTGTAAATGTGCAGACTATGTGAGCCATCGTTTTTTTTTCTGTGTTAGTTTTAATCATAGTCTGGCAGTTTGAGTAATTTATGCGGCCTACCCAAATGTCCATTCTTTGGTATTGTTCGTCGCATCGTTGAGCTCCTTAACTTCTGAGTTGAGCTGCACGATTACTGACTGGACAGGTCCACTCACTCTATGTGGTTCATTCCTCAAAAGACCATTTCAGACACTAATCTACATGGCCTTCACATTATCTGACCAAGATTATGTCTGGACTTCTGTGACATCTGAGTTTGTTTCGGCCTTTCTTCTCAGAGTAGTCAGATAGGAAACGGCACCTCATCTAGTTTAAAATATGATTGACGTGTAAAAGTGTTTGTACACACAGCTACACATCAAGCTATACATTTCCAGTATAACTGATCTCGCATTTTATAGGACTTCCGTTCAGTGCGAGATCAGCGTAAACTGGAAATGTATAGCTAAACCTACTTACAGAAATAAAAATCATTTATTATGAGGATTGTTTGTAGTGGGAAATAAAGTAAGTGCCAATTCCACCAATGAAACTGAACGCAATCAACAAATCTAAACTGCGTTCAAGAGCTGTCATTGTCAATATTCCATAACAAACTCCCTAAGTAGTTGCATAATTTTGTAACTTTAGGTAAGTCCCGAGATACCCAGGATGTACCACCGCCTGTCGACCACTTTTTTCCTTATACCCATAGTAATAAGGTTGAAAAGTGGTCGACCGGGAACTTTCGCGGTGGTACATCCACCCTATGGCGCAGGATCCAGTCTCTTTGGACAGGTATTATTACAGAAATTATACCCACATTTAAACACAAACAATCATGTGGAAAAATAAAATAATTATTATTTCCTTTATTTCATTATTAAACAAAACATATATTTTTTTAATATTGTTATAATAAAAAAACATTTAAAAATAGTAGCCCGCCGGTATCGAGAACAGGGTCTAAGGTACCTAACGTTGGTCAGGGCCCCTGTGAGAGGAACCTCCTTAATATTATTAAGTACATTTAGTTTCCCGTCTCAGCGTATTCCTATTATGCCACCTGGCACCTGGATGAGCATGAGCACTAAGCCATAAGTGCAGTAAGTAAGTTAACGGAGTGTTACTTACTAGTCACTATAAACATGTTCTCTATACGTTAAGCCATAACCATTTATTTCACTATAATATAATTATAATATGTTATATAACATATTATAATTATCCAAAAATGTTATATAACATATTGTATCCAAAAATTAAATCAGTGAAATAAATGTTAACGAAAAAGCCCCCAATTTATTTTGGTATCGATTGAAGGAAAACGCAATTGGTTTAAATTTCCTCGATAGAATTTAATTCCGAAAAGACCTCTGCATTTATCTGGGGGCACGGTAATGCCCCCGCCAAGACGAGCCAAGCGAAGCGCAAGGGCACTTCCTACAAATTCTACATATCAGTAAAAATGTATGACTTGGCTGTTTCGTTACTTACTTCAGAAACTAAATATTCGCATCACCTCCACGACGGTAGCGAAACGGCGAAGCCATACATTTTTACTGATATGTAGAATTTGTGAAGTTAGGGTCGGTAGAGTTAGGCCGTGTAGATTCAGAAGCTTGGCTCTACATGAGATCTGATATCTTTTTCACAGGGCAAACCTTATGTGGTCGTCTTGGCAACATTTTACATGAAATGTTTTTGGTGGTTTTTTTTTTCTGTAATTCTAATAATTTAATTGCAAAATTGCATTCAAATTGTGCGCATTAGCTAATTGAGACTTGCTGAAAATATTTTTGATATTATTGATTGAATTGAATTTATTTTTAAACAATTTTTATTTTGTTTGGCACTCTTACATTGTGTTATTTTGGTTCCAGCGCATTTTTGCGCGCTCTTTTTTCGGATGTGGAAGTAATTAACTCTTGTCACTTTCTTATGGCCGCCCAGTTCACTATCACCTTAATTCACGTTGTAGTTTTTTTTTTTTTAAACCAGTGTTTTTTTTTTTGTATTAATATTCACTTTTTAGTTGTGTTCCCTACCCTCCACAAATTCGAAGACCTACTACTACCTGCTATGTAAACAACAGTGACAGGAAGTTATTATAACTTCATCCACATTCCACATAGACTAAGTGCCAATTTCACCAATGAAACTGAACGCGATCAGCACATTAATCACGTTTAAGAGCTGTCAGTGTCATTATTTTCTTTGGAATATTGACACTGACAGCTCTTGAACTCGGTTTAGATGTGCTGATCGCGTTCAGTTTCATTGGTGAAATTGGCCCTTAGTGGGAAAAATACGTATTATTGAAGCTAAAGCTCAAGTGGCTTCCCGTACGTCTTCGCCAAAATTCTCATATCTTATTTCAGCTCTACAGTAATGTAAAATTTCAATACTTATATCTTTAATTTTGATGGTGTACATAATAAAGAGTATTCTAATAGTCCTAATAAGTATAAGTATATTTATTTTCTCTTCACAAATGTATAGTTAGTAATAATAACATTTAAGACCAATTAAACGCACAGATCCAATGTGATGGCGATAAAACATTAAAGGTGACAACTCGGTAGTCCGCCGTCTGCTAACATTTGAAAGGAACCCGTTTCAGAGAGGGACTCACACCTTGCGGGATGAGCAGATGTTTGGTTTTTATTCAGATCCACGGGGTGAGACTTTTAATACGATCTGTCTACACTCTGCAAGTATGTATTTAATAACTAAATGTATTAACCATTGCTTGCTAAACACGTTATTCTGCAAGTAGTCTAACTTGACAGTCAATAAAAAAAGAGTTCTTCATTGGACGTCAGCCTGTCAAGCTAGACAATCGCTTCTCCAGAATTTTTTAAGAGGGATCCGTAACGGGAACGCTTAGAGGATCACTCGTGTGTCTGTCTGTGACACCCGATTTGCTCCGTATCTACTGGACCGATTACGTGGAAATTTAGTACACATATTCATTTCTGTAACGTAAATAAATGAATTTTTAATATGATGGTCACTTTCAGGGGGCAAATTAGAAAATAAAAAAATAACGTTTTGCAAACCGTTCCGTGTGACATATCAAGGTTGGGCTTGTTGTGAGGGACTCCATTTTTTTTTTAAATCTTTTTATAATGAATAGTTTTAAAGTTATTCAAGAAATTAGATGAAAATTGACCACCCCTTACCTCCGAAACTACGGACCCAAAACTTTTGTAAAAATATTAAAATACAGAAATAGTTATATGTATGTATAGTATATTACAGGAAAATCTATAAGAAGTCATGATGTTAGTTAAAATAAATTAGTAAATCTCTTAAATCTCTCAATATTGTGCGTCGAAACTTACATTTAATTTTAGATTGTATGGGGGAACATGCTTTCAACTACAATGTTAAGTTTGGTCTTGGGGTAAATTAATCCCAACTACAGAACCCTTCATTGTGCGTGGTCCGACACGCACTTGGCCGGTTTTTTACACTAACTTCTGCAAAACTTGAACTGTTCTGAAAATACATATCTGATAAAGTCGTTGATCATATTTTGATCACGATACAACCTGACACAGACCTGAAAATCGCAAAAAACGTAAGAACATTTGAATGTCGCGACCTTAAGTATGTCATGTCATACCATCGTTAAAACATAAAGCGATCAGATAGACGATATCAATAACTCGATTTAATTAGTTCTAATCTTCTGTCCAGCGCACGACTGCACGAGACACCAAGTACTGAAATTCCATTATTCTACTGAGCTTCTATACTCCATTGGTTTAGGTAGTTAAACAAAGGTAAACAAATCGTAAAAAGGGTTTTTATAGATGACACTTTCTTGTTTAAAAACACGGTAACTTCTATCCAAATTAAATGGATTTTTTATTTTTACGATAGTTTCCTCTTTTATTAATGTAAGTATGTTAAACTAAATCTTTTATTCTTTAACTACTCTTCGTTGATGTAACTGCTTGAGCACCATTTTTTTATTTATTCATAATAATAAGTACTTACTCTAATATTTTGTAATCTGTATTGTAAAGAGCCCAAAAATACCGGTTCTTAAAATGTCGACGAATGATAACGTTGCTAAATTGAAGAGCATAACTGTGAAGTACCGTCATGACAACTGAAGTGACAGGTATTACGTTTAGTCGGTTACTTCACAGCTGTCTCGTCACGTGTTTTTTTTGTTTACCTTTATTTAAATACCTAAACCAACGGAATATACTATAATCCCACTGTTGACAGTTGACACAATCAAATGAAACCTTTGCAGGACGTGCTAAAGAGAATATATTAAAGTCCATCAAACAGTTAATATTCTTCAATGTATTTTAACATTTATGCGAGGAAAACATTAATAAGAAAAGTACATTTTATCAAATAAAGATGTTCAGTGTAATTTACGTTCCCGTTTTCCAAGAATCGAGGCAGCTTGAAAGCCTTTGAACGGAGGAATACTCGTCCTCGCGTGATTCCAAGAATCGGGATCAATATTGCACTGGATGTACCGGTAATTAAACTGTAAGTAGTAACCTAATCAACAAATATCAGCTTTCAACGTAAAATCAATAAGCTTCGGAGTACAGTAGTTAACTACTCCTGTACTCCGAAGCCCTCGTCCTCACGTGATTCCAAGAATCGGGATCAATATTGCACTGGGTGTACAAATACAATACAAATATCTATTGAAACAACAGCCAGAAAGCCTTTGAACGGAGGAATACTCGTCCTCACGTGATTCCAAGAATCGGGATCAATATTGCACTGGATGTACCAGTAAATAAACTGTATGTAGTAATCTAATCAACAAATATCAGCTTTTAACGTAAAATCAATAAGCTTCGGAGTACAGTAGATAACTACTCCTAGGCTCCTGTACTCCGAAGCCTATTGATACCTGTAAGTAGGTCAATATGACGCTACAGTGCTCTTGACTACTATATACTATACTACTTACTATAATATATATACAGGGTTAAATTAAATTAGCTAGCGAAACTCCGCAGACGTGTTGGGATAAAACGAAAAAAAAACCGTATTTTTTTTGGGGTCAACGACTAGTTACTTACTTGAAATATGAGTTTCAAAATCATTTTTTTTTTCTGTGTAAACTTCACAGATGTGATGGGTATCGATAACTAAACACGATAAAACAAAAACTTAACTACTTCAAGTAATTTCACTGCCAGTGGTCATTGACACCAGAAAAAACATCAAATCTTTATTTTTTTCGTGTTATCGTATTTAGATATCGATACCCAACACCTCTACTGAGTTTCGCTAGCTAATTAAATTTGACCCTGTATAAAGAAGAAAGCCTTTGAAGTATCTGAGGATTTTAAGGCTCGTAATGTATCTTAATCTGCCCGCCTTTTCCTAACTACGCTGAAGTCGGCTTCCAGTCTAACCGGACGCAGCTGAATACCAGTATTTCACATGGAGCGACAGCCTATCTGACCTCCAGTGGCGAAGGGTGATTTTATGAGAAAGGTAAGCTGGAGCAAAAAAATATACTGTCTATACAAAATAAACTCCTCATGACGTCGAAGAAATTGAACTTACGGCAAGCCGGACACGCGTACGAGTTATTTTAGAGCAAAATGTTTTGTTGTTGGGATATAAAGACAAAAAATTTAATGTATTCGTTTTGTAATATTTTTATTTTACGGTGCCTATAGTGTGATGATATTATTTGGCATTATTAAATCATCAAAATTTCGACTATGCCATTTTTCAATGACGATAGAGTGGTTGTGTTCCGAATTTCCGAATGGAAGCCGGTAGGAATCGTGTTATACGGTGCTTTCGCCCCTGCTGACCTCCACAACCGAGTAACTGGGTAATACGATACCCCTTGGTAAGACTGGTTGTCAAGCTTTCGAGCTTCTGACGACCCGTATGACTGTCAAAGATTCACGAATGACAGCCGCAGCCGGGACCAACGGCTTCAAGTGCTTTCCGAGGCACGGAGAAGTCTCGGTATCTAAATATGGTCACCCAACCCCAGCAAGCGTAGCTTAACTTGATGGATCGTCCCGTTTGGCTGTTATTACTTAGCCACGCGGTCCTCAAAGCTTGTAATGTATATGAGACTTAGTGCCAATTTCACCAATCAAACTAAACGCGGACATCAGCACATCTAAACCGAGTTCAAGAGCTGTCAGTATCAATATTACAAAGAAAATAATGACACTGACATCTCTTAAATGTAGTTTATGTGCTGATCGCGTTCAGTTTTCATTGGTGATACTCGCCCTTAATTAAATAAGTAAGCTAAGTTCAGAACACAAAGAGGCTAATCAGACGTGTCAATTCACTTCGATTCACCTTTTCTCCGCCAACCTACGCAGTTTGATGCTAAAGTCCGGTCGCGAAGCAGAAAGAATTTCGTACATTGACCCCTCATTACTTATCTCTTTCGCTCGCGCACAATTGTATTGCCGTCGCGCTCGCGCATTTTAAGGTCCTTCTAATGTGCGAGTGCGACGGCAATACAATTGTGCGCGAGCGATAGAGATAAGTAATGATGGGATCATTGTACAAAACTCTGCCTGCTTCGCGACCGCACTTTACCATATGTGACTAGTCCCTAAGCCAGAAAGCGGACGCCGACAGGATGTTGTGAAAGTAGATATAGAAGTCGACAAACTAACTGTCGAGGATGCACAAATTTGAACAAAAGCAAAAAGACTCTCTTCGTTCCAATTATTCCAGCGCGACGAAGTTACCAGCGTTAGCGTGCTAAACGCAAACAAATTATATACAAATGTTCACGTTTTTAAACGACAAACAACAACAAACGGTGAATACTTCAAGAGGTTTTCGAATGTCGCCGAGCCCCGAGTAGGTAAGTACGTACAAACATGGTCCCATAGGGTGTTTAGCTAAATACAGAAAGGACCAAAAATGGACCAAACACCAGCATTAATTCGGGAAAAAAGGTTAAGATAAAAAATCGGCTAAGTGCGAGTCGGACTGGCACACGGAAGGGTTCTGTACCACCGTACAATATTTAGCAAAAAAACGCCGAAATAAACACGGTTCTTATATGGTCCCCCTTTAATTTTTAACTTTATTTTGTGAAAATTTCAACTGTCTGCCTATTACTGTTCATGAGATACAGCCGCTGACAGACAGACGGATAGACAGCGGAGGCTTGGTAATAGGGTTCCGTTTGGCAGCCTTCTGGTACGGAACCCTAAAAAGCATACATCTTTGCATAAACAAACAGAGTTACGATTAGCCCCAAGACACACATGTGGCAACAACGTTTAGTACCTTTATTGTATATCTGCACTACCGTTGCAAACTTCATGTCATAAAAAGAAGATCCACATATAAATATATAAATACAACATAAACAACACCCGATTCCAACCAATTTCGGACACACGGTCACACGTTTCTGTCCAAAATCTTAGCTAGAAGTATTAGAGGCGCAAAGTTAGAGAAAGATACTCCTGTATAACAATATGGAGCATACTTTTCTATACATAACCTTAGCTTGGAAGTCTTACGTAAGACTTAGGAAGCTCAAAGTTTGGAAGTATCTTCATAAACTTGGTACGGTAGTTGGCAACCCGACCGTTTCAAAGTCATGTATTGATGTGATTATTATCTTACGAAACCTAAACAATGATCTGTTAAAATGACTGACTTGTGACTGACTTAGGTCATCAAAGTGTAAACAAGAAGGTTCATTTAAACGAGAGGAGTTTGTATTGCGTTTAGAATCTTCCTAGCTTCCTGGTCCGTAGCAAAGAGAATAAAACATTTCATGGTGAAATAAATTCTGGATAACAAATCTTCTGCTTCACTATAGCGATTGGAAGAGCTTACAAACGATTTATGAAGCAACGTGCGCTCGGAGGACGTGCGACGGGTGACGGGTGGTATGGCGCAATTCTGAATAGGGGTGAGGCGTATTTATCGTAATAGATATAAATAACAGATATTTAAAAATAACAAATGACAAATATTGTTCCCACCAATATAAATTATCTGTTACCAAACCTATAGCGATTAGGGTATTTTTTATAGTAACTCAAAACTCAACTCACATTTTATAGTATCTACATACTACAGACACTACATCATACATCATATACTTACACTTTGCATTCATTAAATATTATGTATTATACTCTTCTATTGGTTTTGCAATATTATTTTGCGAATCGTTCTAAAAACGATTAGTTTTCTTTAATTTTCATATTTTTCAATGTTATGACACTTACGTCAGGCTGTCAAGCTGTCATTACTTTTTCTTTTAATTTTCTCTCATAGTTTTCTTACTGGCTTAGTCCATGTAGGTTACTTTTGATTTATATAATTTAAATTCTTTTTTTCAATATGTTTAGCTCAAATATTGTATTTTATAGATAATTATAATTGTTTACTGTATAATATTTGTATCCTAGCTTACATTTATAATAATAATTGAAACGCTCTCATAATTGATAAAGAGGTTTTTGGTACGAATATGTCTGGCCTTTTCGAACACTGAATTTGAAATTAAATTCTGTAAAGAACAGAAAAAACAGATGATGTGGAAAAATCAACCGAGACTCGAATATAAAAGGGATTTCTGACACATTCCCGGGGGTAGATCTGATCTGGTAGTGCTCAAGGAATCATCTCTACAAAAGTCTTGCAACATACTCAGTCTTCTTGGAACTACATACTTGCCAAGAGGACCATCCACTACTGCAGAGACCTGGACTGGACTGGCAGTATCACTGCCAACTACCTCCAACCAAAAACCTCTTTATGAATTATGAGAGCGTTTCAATTATTATTATAAATGTAAGCTAGGATACAAATATTATACAGTAAACAATTATAATTATCTATAAAATACAATATTTGAGCTTAACATATTGAAAAAAAGAATTTAAATTATATAAATCAAAAGTATCCTACATGGACTAAGCCAGTAAGAAAACTATGAGAGAAAATTAAAAGAAAAAGTAATGACAGCTTGACAGCCTGACGTAAGTGTCATAACATTGAAAAATATGAAAATTAAAGAAAACTAATCGTTTTTAGAACGAATCGCAAAATAATATTGCAAAACCAATAGAAGAGTATAATACATAATATTTAATGAATGCAAAGTGTAAGTATATGATGTATGATGTAGTGTCTGTAGTATGTAGATACTATAATTTTCTCTCGTAAAGCACCATTTGGTGAAATTAAACTGATGATGGAGACCACAGATGGCCACCGGAACAATATATTAATGATAAGTATTTAACGGGTTGCGATTCTATTAGGTACTTTAATGTGGTTGCTAAGCAATTTATGCTCGTCAATATGCATACGGTGAGTGGTAGTTCTCCTGGTTCTTACCAAGAGAACTCCTCAACAATCAACATCCCAGCATCGGAAAAAGCAATATTTTGTAAAAATGATGAGCAGTTAACATTAGGCTATTGTTAACTTAGATAAATTAAAAACTGACCCACTAAAAAGTGAAAAATAAAAAAAAAAAATTACAAAAAAAAAATAACCGACTTCCAAAAATAACACTACAAAGTGAAAAATTACTTTAATTTCGGAAGTCGGTGGCAAACAACTAAAATACAGATTCAAAGACACCGAATTCCGAAATATAAGTTATTTTTCACTTTGTAGTGCTATTTTTGGAAGTCTGTTATTTTTTTTGCTTTTCCCGATGCAGGGGCGTTAATTATTGAGGAGTTCTCCTGGTAAGAACAAGGAGAACTAGGACTGATAGTGACTTCACCATAGGCACTGTGATGAGCATAAATTGCATAGCAACCCAGTGTCTAATCGAACCGCAACCGTGAAATACTTATTATCAAGTAGTTCCGGTGGCCATCTGTGGTCTTCAACATCAGTTCCACTTCACAAAATGGTGCTTTACGAGTGCAATTGCATGAGTTATTATAAAAAATACCAAAACGCTATAGGTATGCCTATAAAATTTTAAGATTTCCTTCGATTTCCATGCGATTCTGACTTGGTGACAATGGAAATACCTCGGGAACATACCCCTCAAAATCGGTCCACAGTTGACGGAGAAATCGGTGAACATAAGTAGATAAAAAACATACAAACGAACATAATAATTATAACCTCCTTTTAATAAAACTATGGAACGAACTAATAGAGAAACATTATCGATTTCTTACATCGAGTGCCGTCGCGTCGTTGCGTTGCGGTTGCGACGTTCGTGTATGTATAAATTGCGATGCGATACTGCGTAGTTGCATCACTGGACACCTGTTCATCGCATCCAACAGCAAATTACTCAAGCCATCCGATATCAGTCACACTGAGCTTATTATGACAGCGTAAACATTCAGATGTTGTGACAGTGAGCTTTCGCCATCATTACTTAGTATAAAAGTGATGTGAAGCTTCGTATGCTAAGCACGTTTTTTGACGTTCAAAAGTGCCTTTTTAGGGTTCCGTACCCAAAGGGTAAAACGGGAACTCTATTACTAAAGCTCCGCCGTCTGTCTGTCTATCTGTCCGTCTGTCACCAGGCTGTATCTCATGAACCGTGATAGCTAGACAGTTGAAATTTTCACAGATGATGTATTTCTGTTGCCGCTATAACAACAAATACTAAAAAACAGAATAAAATAAATATTTAAGGGGGCTCCCATACAACAAACGTGTTTTTTTTTTTTCGCGTTTTTGCTCTATATTGATAATGGCAACAGGTAGACGCTTGAAATATTCACAGAATATTTAGTTATTTATTCAGTTTAAAAATAAATAATTAAAATAAAACAAATATTTAAGGGGGGCTCCCATACAACAAACGTGATTTATTTGCCATTTTTATAGATAATGGTACGGAACCCTTCGTGCGCGAGTCCGACTCGCAATTGGCCGGTTTTTTAAGTGTCTATTTGAAATAAATAATTTGACTTTGACGTTTCTAACTGTAGCTTATTTGTTTTTATTGCTATTCTAGAAACTTACAGCTAACTTATACAGTGTTATATACGATATGAAATTGAAAGCAATTTATAATTTTCCACTGTTATACACTAAAAATAAAAACGAAAAAAAGGGTCGGTACAAAATACCTATAACATAAATAAGGAAATAAATAGTACACGATCGACTAATTAAAACTAAACACAAAAAACACGACTGCAAAAATACACGTTTTTCTCTCTGCAGTTTAAATGTATTTTTGCAGTCGGTTTTTTTGTTTGTATTAAATAATTTGCTTTATTTCAAGCTTTTAAGTTTTATTAATATTTATTATTTGGAATTGACTCATTACTAGCTTTTATTTGATAACAATATTGTTGTATTTTTTTTATTACAGGAAAGTCTATTAAACTCATACAAGATGTGTATGGTCTTTAAATAACATGGTAAACCACTCAAGATTGTGCCACAGATCATGTAACTTTATTGTGCGTAAACAAACTTACATTTGCTGTTGGAATGAGAGGGAACACGTCTTTCAACTACAATGTTGTTTGTTCTTGGGATAAATTCATCCCAACTACGGAACCCTTCATTGTGCGTGGTCCGACACGCACTTGGCCGGTTTTTTATCTACGGAAAAAATAAACAGGGAAGGCTGTTTTAGTCAAGGGATTGGCCTATAAATATGGGCTACTTTAGCGAGTAGCCCATATTTATAGGCCATGTTTATCTGGGCCCTAGGAGTCTACTCCGAACATAAATCCGAAGTATCGGCCGAATGTTCAGCCGTTGCTTGACTATGGCTAACTATGGCTGACTACGGCGAAAGAAAAAAAAACGTCAGGCAAAGAGATATAAGGCAAAGCCAAAAATGTGACTTTAAGTCGGGTAAGGATTCAAAGTCAAAAAAGGAAACTATGGAAGTTATAAAACGGTCGAACTTCGGATTAACACTTCGGAGTAAGATCCCCATGACTAGTCTGCTCCACCGGTCATCGGACCATAGACCAGATGTATGAACGTAAACGAAGCAAAAGGAGTATGTAAGGATCGCAGCAGGTGGCGTTCGGTAGTATCTGCCTACCCCCATGGGAAGAAAGCGTGAGTTTATGCACCTATGAAACTAGGATATTTATTTTTCAGATATAAGTTATCTGACTATTGAATAATCACAATCAATTCCAATAAGTAGGTAAGTATAGTAAAATGATTTATTTTACTTATATACACGATGAAAATACGTATTACATATTAATTATAGCTAAAGCCCTAATAACTCTATTGTCCTCATTCTGCCTGAAAAGGCAATGACTGATAAGATTTATCATGCGAATGTCAAGTGTTATGTATGACAGCGTTTTAGTTTTGTTTGGGAATTATATCATGCGCTTAGGTGCACTGGCACATACCCCAAGAGCTTCATCAGTCACATGCTAAAGAACAAAAGGAACAAGATTTCTATACTATTGTTATAAGTAATAGGAAAAGTTTCTTATACATATACCCACCTGAAGACAGCGGAGTCTCTGTCGGCTCGAGAAACTCGATTCCAAATAAAATAAATAAAATTAAAATACGTTAATATTTTTTTTTTATGTTCTAGCAATTTCCCCCCTCCAGATTTGTATAGTCGTCTCCTTAAATTTAAGATCCCTCTTTAGATTAATTTCCCCTCCCTTTTAACATATGCCTGGAGATGCAGGCATATCGTGCATTTGGAATAAAATGGTTCCTCTAACAATTTGAGCATAATTTACATAATAATTATGTAAAAAGGTTATATTTACTCAAAAATGTATTTATTTCAAACACCCAGTGCCATCTATTGCATATTTTTTTTTAACTAGCCTACAGTATAGGTTCCAAGTGAAACCCATTTACAAGTTTTTTGCGGTTATTTCGAAATGTATGTTGGTGCAATGCAACCTTTTTATTCCAAAAGCACGATAAAATCATAATTTTCAAGCAGATCTCTCCAGATCTGCTTGAAAATTATGATTTGTTTTCTCAAATATTCTGTTTGCAGTGTGGATGTGGTTTATGTATAATTAATTTTCTAAAAATTATAATATTTACGTAATTTTATCTTTTTGTTTGTTACATAATTTCAGCTGAAAGACGTCCATTGTTGGATATGTGCCTCCCCCAAAAGTATAGTCAGTATAGTCTTAAAATGCATAGAGAACTTGCTGCCCATTCTCTATTAAGTCCCTTAGTCGTCTTTTACGACACCCACGGGAAGAAATGGGATGGTGCTATTCTTTACGTCCGGCACCACACGGAACAGTGTTTGTTACAGTCCAGTACTATCCCCACAAGATCTACATTAAGTTCAACTGTATCAAAGATTTTCATCATTATGTTTATTTATTTTTACAAGGCACACTTGCTTTTCCAATTCAATAAAGACATTGGCAGAATAAATCGACACCACAAGCACTAAAAAATCACAATCTTGTCAAGCAATTTTGTCCGTATAAAGAACCCATTAGGACTTTGCGACCGATTTCGGTGGTAAAGCGATCGCTATCTATGTCGAGAGTGCAGGCCCTGGGAACTTTTACGAAAGTATTCTCCCTTTACTAAGCTACTAAGGAGAATAATAATAATAATATGCGAAACATACCTTAAGTCTCCTCACAAGCTCATCTGGACCGAGGTCATCGGTAATTGGACGGCAGCCTTGCGGGTACACTATTTCCGCCATGCTGCCAATCTGGAAAATAAGAAAAAAAAATATGTAAGTTTAGCTGAATCGTAAGAGAAACTGGGGGTCTATTCCGAGGCGTTAATTCGAAGTATATGCCGAATGTTCGGCAGTTTTATAACTTCCATTTTGACTTTGAATCCTTATCCGACTTAAAGTCACTTTTTGATTTTGGCTTATCTCTTTTACTGTCGTTTTTTTTTTTTTCGCTGTATTTAGCCGTAGTCAAGCAACGGCCGAACAATCGGCCGATACTTCAGATTTATGTTCGGAGTAGACTCCCTGGATCTGCCGAATCCTACTGACTTTTTGACAGTTACAAAGTTACTTAATATGGCCGAATTAAAGTAAATACGAGAAGAAAACTATTCAAACTTATCACTATCAGCATCTTAGAATTTTTAAAAAAAATGGAATAGATGCTCAAAATCTCAGATTATAGAAAGAAGCAGATAGACCGCGCGGAACAATAAAGTGTGGCCCGTTTGTAGACATGTGTGCGTTACAGCCACGTGACAGCACTATAAGAACAGGTGCCTCTATGTGTGTGTACGGTTGCCAGGATCATGAAAAAATTAGCCATAATATATCATTAAATGAAAGAAAAGTTTTTTTTTTTCTTAAATCAGTTGTATTTACTAACAGTATACGTCAAATTAACAATACCCATAAAAACGAAACATTTGCGATATATTTTTATTTTGAGACACCAACATTTTATTGTTTTTGGTAACTATATTTACTTTATGGTGACGTCATATAACCCATGATATAGCAAATCGACTGTTGTAATAAGTATTATAAAATCCATTAACTAGTTACACTTACGAAGACACATACCTACTTATTTATTTATAAACATACCAACCAGAAAAGGCGATAAATAAAACACTATTATCAAAATAAATATTTTTGTAAATCGATACTCCTGTATCCTATACTTATTTCCTAACTTAGGGGTAAATGATTCAATATAAACTAGCAACACCGAATGATTTTTGTTAAGGTTTTGTGTTTCAAGATGTCACTAACAATAAACACGTAAAATAAATCCAAATAGACAAATAATCAATATTATACCTATGAAAGATACTCCATCTTATTTCTTTTGTTTTTGGGAACAGTTTTTACAATGTTTAAAAATACAAGACGGCATTATTCTGAAATTATCTGTTAGAGCCCGTGACGTACTAACGATGCGACGCTTCGTGCTGAACTGAATCGAGATTGTATTCGCTTTTGAATTTGTATTTGCTTTGTTGGCCGCACTCTCGGTGTTCCGCGCGGTCTATCTGCTTCTTTCTATAATCTGAGCTCAAAATATTTATTTATTAATCTAAGTAAGTCTTATCAAGGAGATGGCAAATTAACAAGTTTTTGACTCCAAAAAAAGACCAGAATAAAAAATGATGGTTGTCTCACAACACAATACCTCTGTAACATACAACTATCTGTAAATGCCATAGAAATGCAATGTTCTCTTTAAAAGTATATGGTACAGCACAAATGCCATAACAATGTAGCACATAAAGTCTTTCCTTGCCTCGATGGTCTAGTGGTCACAAACGCAACTACTGAGCATGAGGTCCTGGGTTCGATTCCCAGGTCAGGTTCGATCAGGAAATTTTCAGTAGTAGCCCGGAGTCTGGACTTATGCCCAGTTGATGGCAATAGCAATGGCTTAGCACCCATTACATGGGTCTTGAAAATAAATGGCGAAATGTGGGTGTACTAATGTAAGTACACCTCTGCCTAACCGTTTGGGGAAAACAGGCG
Organism: Tiliacea aurago; assembly: GCA_948098905.1. Classification (NCBI taxonomy): domain Eukaryota; kingdom Metazoa; phylum Arthropoda; class Insecta; order Lepidoptera; family Noctuidae; genus Tiliacea; species Tiliacea aurago. The sequence continues at coordinate 15,122,208 of OX402597.1, read as the reverse complement.
TGATGCTACGGTTTGATGTCTTTGGTCAATGCGTGTAATGAGGGCAAACATCATACCTTTGTATTATTGGGGGACCCATACCTTTTAAGTATGCACAACTTAACACATCCATACATTATGTCATTTGAATGTGTGGTGTTCAAATGACATAATGTATGGCCTAGCCTAGTCTGGGGCCAGAATATTTAGGTTTGCAATAAAAGGGGCGAATACTGATACAAGGCTGAAAGAGATGTATCATAATCAGCCTATAATGTTCCCACTGCTGGGACACAGGCATCCTCTCTTAATAGTAAATTCCTAAGTTTTATACATATTACTATATGAAACTTTGTGATGAAACCTGGTGAGGACTGATTGGAGGACTGCTGGAAAGACATGGACTAGACAGGCAAGGACAGGAACAGGGTCCAATCAGGGGTGCAGTGAATGTACAAGTATCACCCCGGCCCCCGACTCGAGGTACTAGAAGGAACAGTGGGGTTTTAGTCGGTAGGAGCCCAGCATAACCCTCCGTTTTGAAGACGGTGGGTATCCATAAGGATTTCCCCAGAAAAAAAAAGGCAAAGGACAGGGAGAATTGGAAGGGGTTGAAGGAGGCTTTAGCCAAAAGGCACACACACACAAAAAACATTTTTGTTATCAGTTCTAGAGTCTCCACTCTAGAACTGATATTAAAAATGTTTTTGTGCTACAGCTATCACTCTGAAATAAGGCTATAAATTAATTAATTTTAAACTTTATTAAGCAAGTTGGATAGGTCAAAATATACTTCCCATATTTCAATAACCCAATGTGTGGTCTGTTGGACATACAAAATATTGTCTATGGAATACTTTGCCTCATTCAAATATAAGTAACAAATAGTATTAAAAATAGAGGTAATTCAGTACTATTTAGTTCAAGCATGCAGTTGGAAGTAATATTTAACTTGTATTTTACTAGTTACTGTATAATTTTTTTTTTTTAAAGTTGTTAATACTGTCCCTATTTATGGCTAAAATATATATTTGTATGTGCGGGTTGGACATGGACATTAGAGTTGGTTTAACAAGTCTCCAAAATTAGGTAGAACCATAAATATTTTGAATGAAGCATTAAAGCAAATTCCTTGTTCTGAATTGACAGCAGTTTCTGTTATTGCACAGCATATGATTACATCTGTATTCAGATTAGGGTTACACAGGGGTTTTAGCATGGGTACTGCTTGTGATTTCCAACTGCTGGGACACAAGCCTCCTCTATTTGGAAGAAAATGGGCTGTAATCCACCATGCAGACCCAAAAGAGGTTGGTGGATGCAGGTTCTATAGTTTCTGCCTACCCCTATGGGAAAATGGCGTGAGTTTATTCATTTGAATTTATTTTTCTATGTATAAGAAGGAGTAGGTAAACAACTTGGATAACTTATTATTTTTCACCTACATAGCTATCACATGTTTTGTTTGCACCCATTTTTTTTTGTCAGGCATGTTGCAGTTCAACAGAGGGCTTAGTGTGAGTTTCATTTTACCATCTCGATCAAACGCATCGACCGCGTTTGGCGCTCCGATTGGAAGCCGGCCGGCCTTCACCGGTGAAGGGCCAATCGGAACGTCGAACGCGCTCGATGCTTTTGATCGAGATGGTAAAATGAAACTCGCACTAGGCCCTCAGGATACAAATCCTGCCCCAAGCTAATACTGAATCATGGTCCTGTAGATCAAACCCTTATTTTAGTTCCATGCAATGATGCCCATGCCCAAAGCTATGCCTTTAACATTGTGCTGCGTAAACAATTAAGATGATTGCTTCCCGGTGATACAAAATGTAGCACAAAATTGGAACAGAAACAACAGTACCAGTTAGGGCCCCTTTATCAAAACGAACACATTCAACAACATGTTAAAAGCAAAGTTGTACTCTAAAATTAGGTCAAGCTATTGAAACAGGGATAATGCTAACCAGATACTCAGAATTACAGAGGAAGTATGTAAAAACAAATAGAAAGTGGGGGTGATTGCAGCCCTATAAGAATGTGGTACACTTATATCAAAAAGTTGGTAATGTTTTAGTCAGAAAATGATGTTCCAGTGATGTTTACCTAGAAAGCTGCATAGCGTGACATATTGATTAGAGCTAGAAGTTGGTCATGACCAAAATGTGCATCCACTACCATTATTAGCTGTATACAAACAGCCATTATCAAACACTCAATGTCCACATTGTAGTATCTGTTCTTGACCTAACATGATTCTGGTGGGTTATCACGCAAATCTTTATTGATTGTGAGCGATCGAGAAAAATAAAGGACATCGTCCTCAAAACAACACCAATAGGATGTTTAGAAACTTATAAAATTACGTGTCGATCAAATTAAGTCATAACTTTTAGTTTTCTCATAGAAATATCATCGCGAACGTGATATTTACCCTACCCTGTTGCTGTGCTCGTGGTTTATACAACAATCAAATTATGCTAGATTATGGCAGACCCAGTTTTTACGACCAAGCAAACAACACAAACCTAAGAGGTTAATCCACTTTATCTGCACCAAATTATACCAAAATATATTGAATTTGCATCGTGATTACACATAAACAGGCAACTAAAAACTATAATGGCTAGAATACGTACAAGAATTCATAGACGTGGGCCTGCGTTCACGTCCCGATGTTTACAAAATCCACCACAATATAACAACTCAAATAAACTGTTCACTGTTATAGCATTATAGTTTCATGAAAACGTCACTGGAAAACAAATCATAGGGGTTGAAAAACGTCCTATTGATCTAAATACATAGAAAATTCGTGCTAATAATTTTTTTATCAATCTATGTGGACGCCAAACTGCGGGAAAAACTACAGCGAAGTTGGCATCGTATCGCTCGCAATTCAAGGCCATCTAGAATCTATGATATTGGGAAGGAAGTTGTCTATGCACTCTGCGCTTTTTTCGTTTGTGGAAATTGTCTATGGTGAAACAGTATAATGTTCGAAGGTTCGGTCCAGCTACATACAAGTACATTGGGGTGCAAAACTGGTTTTCACACAAGTACATTGGGGTGCAAAAATTCTGAATTTTTGACAACAATACCCTGTGTGTGTGTTTTATTTTTATTTGTGATCTGTGCGGGTCCCAATAAATGCTTTTTCTTTCTTTCTTTCTTAAAACAACCAAATAAAACAAACCATCAATTATTAGTGATTTATTTATGTGTGATTCACATCACCAAAGTCAAATTTGATTATCAGCTTCGTTTCTGTAAATCCCAAAGATATTCTTGAACAAGTTCCATTGGGTCTTCTTGGCTTTTTAGGGTTCCGTAGTCAACAAGGAACCCATATAGTTTCGCCATGTTCGTCTGTCTGTCTGTTTGTCTACCTGTCCGTCTTTCCGTCTGTCTGTCCCCGGTTTAGCTCGGAGCCTCTGTACTACAAAGCTGTAATTTGGCATGGGTATACATCATCGAGATATAAGTACTAACGTACTAGAGAAGACACCGTAAATTCCTACTTTGTCTCGTTCAACTGCGGCGATCGCGCCGCACCTCACTCAGTCGCTCTCTAGCTCTTTCGCGCCTAGTACTTCCGACAATAATAAATTATATAGAATAAATACACTTCCGCAGCAAATCCAGCGCTGTGGTAAATTAGTTACGGTTTAGACGAATTGTTATTATTTTAGCGCTGCGCGAACTAAAGATTCAAATTACGAAGAATAGGACAATTCAGTTATTTGACGTAGCTTCTCTAGTATGTACGTTAGTACTTATATCTAGATGGTATACATATTAATGACGCCGCAATAGTGGTATTTTTTTTTTAGGTTACCTTACCAACTCCCTTACACGTAAAGTAGAGCAGATATTTTAAGGGAGAACATGTTTTTCAACGACAGTGTTAAGTTTGTTTTTGTGATAAATTCATCTTAAAACTACGGAATCTAGAGTATATATGTTCTGTGACAGAATCCTTCAATGTGCGTGGTCCGACCGACAGGCACTTGGTTTTTAGCACATGTCAGGAAAATAAAAAAGAATCAGCATAAATATTTTAAAATTTTATTTTTAAATCGTTTATCATACTGTACCCAAAATATTTCGGATGACTTATTTAAACCGATGATGAATCATACAAGAATTATTATTTAGAAGCGCTGTTACAAAATAGACCTTTCACATTACAAAAGGTGATTAATTTAATGCAGCAGTCAGTTTGTCATGTTGGCAGTTATCTTAAATATATGAGAATTCTAATTGATACACACACATTGCAACAGATGGCAATGACAATATTTTTCAGAACCTTCAGAATGGTAACGTGACACCACCGACGGCTGCCACAAGCTCTCTACATTAGTTAGGTACTAAATAAAAAAATAAATGTAGACCTACAGAATTAAATAAAGTGTGATCTGTCATAAATGTAAGATGCTAGATTATTTATATCCTCAAGCATATATGTTTAATATTGTTTATAGTTTTTTTTTATGCTTACCTAATATCAGGAATGAGATCTATTCGCATATAGTTACATATTTTATTCTATTGATTACTTACATTTGATGATATTTAATAACAATAGCCATCACAAAATGATTAATTAACTACTAATTAATTATAAACCCTAATTTATCCTGAAAGCAAAGCTAGATGTGAAAACGTACATATTAATTAAAAGTATAAAAATATGTCTAAATTTTTCATTTAGACCAAAAATTTCCCAGCATGCTTCCAAATAATTAGAGAAGTTTCACTTCATTTAAACAATATAATGATTTATTTAAGTGTCTAAGCCTTTAACTCCCAACAATATTCTTAATCTAATTCAAGTTTTCTGAAGGACCCTGCCGTTGAATGTATATCTTGAGTTAAATCGTTCTTCTCTAATGCATGCAAGTCCACCGACATTCCATCTAACGACAGCAAGTCATCTCTCTGCTTCAAGAGGTTGCGTTTCAGTTCTTCAATCATGTCTCTGAGAGGAACAGTTCCTCCGTATTCTTTCGGCAAAATTGCTGGGTCAACGTGTTTCATCAAATCATCGCTTGTTCGGTGGAACTGTGAAAGGAGAAAAATAAAATTAGAAAACATGGAAAGTCAGAAACTTATCACCAGAGGTTAGTCCTCCTCTGCATTACACATAAGATAATATGAAAATCAATTCTGATTCTGTAGAAAAACTTGTTGGTTCGAGAAAATACGAAATAAAATTGTTGTCGCTATCATAACTACAAAATTTAAAAATAATTCAAATAATTTAAATAAAAAAAAAACACAAAAAGTAGGTTTATCACAGTCAGCTTAAAACATTTGCATAGCATTATAATTTTAGTATGTTGAGAATAAAATAAAGAAACATTATTTTAACAATAATTTATCATATGAAACAAATATTTTTCGAGCATTAATATTTTTGTATGATACTCGTTTTGTTGTAGAAAGTAGTAGAAAGTAGTACCTACTTTCTACAGTAGGTACTTATTCAAAAATATGCCGAGACAATAAATGGTGAAAATTCGGAATAGCGGAAAGTTGTATTATTGTTTTTTAGTAGTACGATTATTCGGCTTTATAAATGGCATCCGATTAAAAGGATTCCCAAAGTTAACACTTTTCCCAGTAGTACAATCAGGGAGAAAAGTTAGTAATTTTATAGAGGTACCATAGTCTATGGTACCTGTAAAATGTAGCTTGCCACACGCTTGCTACCTATAGGTAATCTGTGATGAAACGTTGCAAACTTTACATACCTACCTATTTAAAAAGTAGTACCTAAGTAGTTCATTGCGACGCAATCATTATTGTTCCAATGAGATTTTGCTTTCTTACTCGGGGAAGTAGATTTTAATAAAAAAATAGTGTCGAAATTACCATCACACGATCCTTCAGTTTATCGCTGAGCAAAGATACAGCGAACTCGAAGAACTTAATTCCGTAGTGTGGAATGTTCACGAAGTGAGTGTGCTTGTGTCTCATTGGGGTAGAGTTCTGGAAAAAAAATCATTATCTTAAGATTTTTTGTTGAGATATTTGAATTTCGCGGGCTACCTTAGCGCATTAGAATAAACTAAGGTACATATGGCGGCTCGGAACATGAGGCGAGTCACTGCGCAGTAACAAATTCACGTGTCAGCGGGGGTGAGGGGCGTGGGACTGCCCAGCGAGTAGCGTCTGTTTTTAATATTTCTATGCATATATAATACACTATAATGTAGGAAGTTTCTATGCGTAGCGCACTTCAAAGCCGCCATCAAGTTTGAATCGAGGTGTGTCTGCGGTATAATCTTGAAGTGACGCTGATGGGTCCATCGTGGGACATAATATCTAATTAAAGACTAGGGACCGAATTACTACAGATATTATCATATCATCCGAAATTCTTCATCAAATCACTCGCTGATATCATGCCCGGAATCTGTGATTTTTCGGACCGGCACAACATTTTGTTAAAGAACTTTGTGCCGTTCCTGCTTCCCGAAATGAATACTACCGTAATACTAATAACCGACTACTTTCTTTTCCAAGCTTTTAAGAATTTGTTTAATTTTATGTATTTACTATAGGTATTCAAGCTGCATGACTGCCCTTGGATGCCTATGGATGCTTATCCGGTACGGCTATAATAAATCCTTCCATATCCCAAGGGCAGGTCTGCCCTACCATTATCCACCCCCGGTCTACTCTTTGATATGCAATGGTCTCTGTAGTCCCATGAAACATGAGGCTCCAGGGGCTAGTGTGAATTTTTGGGTTCATTCGAGTAATCGAGTCTAGTGTCAGAGCATTTCATTAATTCATTCATCATTAATTCGTTCAATCATTCATTAGTAAGTAGGTATTCAAGCTTTCTTTTTTACATGCACGTGTTTCTGTGACAAAATAAAATACTTATATATTTTTTTTCTTCTTACCTGTATACAATTAAGCATAAGCCTGACATCAGTGAGTGACCACAGGCTGACGTGTGGCATCTGCATGCCAGCCTCGTCGTTCACGTGGGTGTACCCCAGCAGCTGTGACCTTGGCTCGTCGAGCAGTAGTTCCACGATCATGGAGTGGACGCGGGCCATCACGCAGTTGTCGAATTGGTGGGGGTCAAAGCGACCTGGTGGGGGGAAAAGACTTTAGAGCTTGGCAAGTTGATATATACAATATTTCCGTGAAGGAGGATTCATATGACCGAGACTCTGATCCAAGTCTCCAAAAGTTTTGGTTGAGTGTCTTCTGCAATGTGGAAGGTTTCTTTTTTGTTTTTTGACCTACCTATAACTAGCATAGCTTCGAAAGGAAACGTTTCTAAAACTATGTGTTTACCGACCAAAGAAAGGCTTGACCTTTCTAAGTCCGCGGTACGCTGGAGTTACCTACTTTTGGCATCAGCTGCTTTTGTTTCGCGTCTAAAGCTCAATAAGAATGTCAACCGGCAAAGCCCCGGTGTAAAGGTTGACTTTAATTAAGAATTCATTGGGAGAACTTCAAATAGAGACGTTACCTACATGCAGATGAGTCAGTAGTTAAGTAAGTACCAACGTTTGTAACTATGAACTCAGCAATGCGCAAATAACATACCGCAGAACACCATCCGACTTCTAGGAAATCGTGTAACGCATACAAATAATTACCTACATAGGGGAAACAAAAATGATTACTTAGACCACAGCTACACAAGTTACAATAAAGCAATTTCAACCGCTTCTCCACCACTTACCCATACAAGACAGCACAACTCGCCTTCCCTCGGCATCCCTCTTGGGTAAGGGTACCAGGTACCCTGCATCAATGACTGCAGCGATCTTAGGATCCAAGGGGTCTAGCTTCTGGAACCATTGTGGGTACATCTCCCGTATGGTGAGGTACCGCTCCAGCATGGAACAGGCTTGCGGGATTGAGTACTTCTTCGTCCGGAGAAAGCGCAAGAGGAAGGGCGCATCTGTAAAGATAATGTTGGTTATTGTCTGACTAACATGAATACTGATTGTGGCAAAAAACCTTAATTTAACAATCTGGTTGCGGTTGGTAAGCATGCTATCATAAAGGGCTAAGACTTTGGTGGAGACTCCAGATCGTATGAAAAACACGCAAACGAGCTTACTAGACTCATTCTTGTGTTTATTGATGGTCCTGAAAAAAATTGCTGGCTTTAGCCTATTTTCCTATTTGGGTGCGTAATTTCTGAATAGTTATTCATGATAATAGATCCAAGGCATGTCTTCCGAAATTGGGACATCTGGCACAATCGCCCTACGTCCTAGAACATGATGGTTACTAGATAATCATTGTGCATTCGAGAGCTGCACTCAAAGGCTTCACCTTGAAGTAACGGATACAATATTGACATAGGTACCGTACCACGTGATCTGAATCACAAGTGGATTTACACTCATCTGGTCTAAGGACCAATTAAAGTTTATTGTTTTCGGTGAAATTGGGTTCAAGAACCTTACGATTCAAACGAAACATAATCGAGATTTTGAAGATGCTATAAATATTAAAAAGCGAGAATAATTTAGGATTACAGTCTGCATTCCTACTAAGTAGTCCACTTTGTGCGCATGTAGTCAGTGAACTTATTATTTTGGATTATGTTGTTACACTGTCGATGAACAGAAAAGTTTGTGCAATCAATGGCACATGGTGCAACCTTACTTTACTACGCCACCTCCACCATAAATCCGTGCAATTTTATTTTTGTGCGCAATTTCGTTTTATTTTACAACGGGTAAATTGGTATTGTTTGTGCCAAAATACCAATTATACCCAAGGGAGACCTTTTAACAAGAGTTCGTTTAGAACAGGGAATTATTTCTTACCAGTTCTACATTTCTTGATTGCAGGGTGTTTCTCAATAAAATGTCTCATTTGTGCCAGCGCCTGTTCTCTTAACGCTGGTTCTTCTCTCAGCTCTGTTCTGGCCTTTTCCCTGAGTTCTGGAGGCAGTTCTCCAGACTCCCGCTCCTTAGCTTCAAGGATGTACATTCGGTCATCATCGGTCAACCTCGGCGGTTCGATAATGTCATGCTTCGGTTCGTGCTCCCTTCGGCAATCTTCGGGCTGCAGCACTGATGTCGCCATGTTGGTTTATCTGGATCAAAAGAAGAATAAAATAAATTAGGAGACAGCTTACTAGAGAATAGCAGCGTTCTCTATGCATTTTAACACCATACTGCGATCGCCAACCCGCCTGCCAAGCGTAGCGATTATGGCAACGGGGGGGGGGGTTGCAATAATCGCTACGCTTGGCAGGCCCCTTTTGAGGGAGGCCTATGTCCAGCAGTGGACGTCTTTCGGCTGAAATGATGATGATGAGGAGACAGCTGGATCCGGGTGGAAGAACAAATAAGACACATGACGGTGGCTTAATTTAATATCCGTATTTACCCAAATTTAGAATCAAACAAATCAACGGATAGTTTAGTATAATATCCAATAATTAGGTGCAAAGTAAATATCGTACGACCTTCGAAGTTTCTCAGTGTGCTGTGATGTATGTAGAGTTGTATACACGCAAATGTAAAGATTTGTTTAAATACTTCTAAAAGTAGGTTGTAGTATTTTAACTCTATTAGATTGTAGATATCATTTACATGTCATAATTTAATGCCAGCTCCTGATTTTAATTACTCCACAACTACTCGTAGAATTAAGCTAACTGCATTTACAAATTCTTCAACCAATTTTAACCGCTGCAGGTCATGTAACGTGTTATATGGGAGCTCCAGAAGGGAATTCGGGACTAACCCATGACAATATTAAACGTTGTTTTCAATTCATATTTTGTGGCAGCTATTTTAAGGTCCTAGAGCCTGGCAAATAGTGGATTCACGAATACTCTCTTTTGCATCCAAGAACCTCGCATGTCGAATATTCCTACGTAGTTGTTTAAAGGGTCAATTTAAATTAGCTTTAAAACTCCACAGGCGTGATCGGTATCGATATCTAAACACTATAAAACAAAAAAACTGTTGTGTCTCAATTCATTCTTAAATTTTTCTTCAATTCATTTTTCGATTTTTTTTCATGTTTGGATATCGATTCGATACCCATCACATCTGTGGAGTTTTACTAGTTAATTTAATTTGACGCTGTATAAACTGACACTAAAAATCAAAGCAAGCAAGAAGCGATTCAGTGTTGTCTTTATTACAATGAAGACAAGACACAGCTCCAGACACGTGACAGGTGCGGGAAAACGGAGTTCAATAAAAATAACACGTATCAGCTTCATCAGACTTGATATTTCCTTCCTTTCGTCGGAAGTGGACGTCTTATATTGCAGACTACCTAGTCTGTGCACGCGATTGTAGATATCACGCATTCATATGTATATTTTTTGTGTTTATACAGCATGTATCAGAAATGTGTCATATTGGGTGTCACCAAAGAGAATATATAGTCATTGGGTGTCACAGACCATCAAACATGAGCAAATTTCTCCATGGGAACATCATCGTAATCGCGAAAAATAATCAACAGATTTCTATTATGGACCGATTTTGGATTTTATATTTTTGTTTGAAAGGGTATACTCCCGAGGTGGTCCCATTGCCACCAAATCAGAATCTGATGAGGGGATCTCATGGAAATCGAGGGCAACCCTCAAATTTTATAGGCAAACGTATAACGATTTGGGTATTTTTTATAGTAACTCGTGCATTTGCTCTCGGAAAGCACCATTTGGTGAAGTGGAACTGATGATGGAGACCACAGATGGCCACCGGAACAATATAATAATAAGTATTTAACGGGTTGCGATTCGATTAGGTACTTTAATGTGGTTGCTAAGCAATGTATGCTCGTCACTATGCATATGGTGAGTGGCAGTTCTCCTGGTTCTTACCAGGAGAACTCCTCAACAATCAACGTCCCAGCATCAGGAAAAGCAATATTTTGTAAAAGGGATGAGCAGTTAACATTATGATATTGTAACTTAGATAAATTAAAAACTGAACCACTAAAAAAAGAAAAAAAAACTTAACCGACTTAACCGAAAACTAAAATACAGATCCAAAGACACCGACTCCCGAAATTAAAGTTATTTTGCACTTTGTAGTGTTATTTTTGGAAGTCGGTTATTTTTTTTATAATTGTTGTATCATTGCCGCGATATCTAAAACTTTGTTAAATTGGATTCAATGTGTTATTAACTTATTAACGTTGATGCAGTGCGTGCAACGTGCATAATTATTTTGTAAGTGATTGTCAATAATGTACTATTGGTTGGTCAAGGCTTTGCGCAGGCTGTACACTGGACGCAATCTAACAACAAATACCTAGAATTCGAAAAAAGTAAATGAATTTAAATCTTAGGGGACACAGATTGCCATCCCATTGCATGTTCATAAGTTCATTAAAACCTATCGGAGGACAAATTTTTCTAACAAAAAATTTGGTCCTTCGAGCCGGATCATATTAGGCAAATTAGCCATTGATTTACTCGTATCTTCAAACTTTTATTTACCTCAATCAATATTCAAAATTAATAATTGCTGTGGTCGAGTGAAAACGTTAAGATAAAAAAAATGTTTGCTTTCAAAGTAAAAAAATACTTTAACACGCGACCAACGAAAACTAGTCACGCCGACTCACGCCATAGTCAAACACTGACTTACGAAACTGGCTTTTATTTACATTACATAACTACATAACTACAATTATTGTGGTGCACTTGACTTAGTTACAAATAAGTTTTTATTAGATGTTCTACAAGCCTAGTTTAACTGAGTAAGCTAAGGTATAGAATAGTTACAAGTTGAAGAGCGTACGTGAGTAGCTTTCATAATGCAAATGATGCATGGTCCTTGTAAAGAGGACTACACACAGCACAATCTTGAAGTTGTGATAAGGAGTTTCCACTGAACGTAGAGCTAATGCCAAAGAAAGCAGTGATTAATAATATCTTGACGCGTAGAAGTCGTGTCAAAGTTAAAAAAAATAACTTGATTACTCAAAAATTATGTAAGTAAGTAGTCCTTTTATAAAAGTGAAAGTAAAACTTATTTCGCAGTCGTTTATTGGCAAATTACTCATACACAGCACAGGCGAGTCATATTTGGCCGAGCTTTAATGTGTCCTGTCTCTCGAGCTCAACCAGATAGCGATCTTACAAAGCTTTCATAATTATTTTCAGGTATCAAAGTACAAAAGAAAAAGAGTGTCCTTTGAGGTCCTTTAAAATAAAATTGTCATGGCGAAAACTTTATACAAACTTACCTACTTGCATAAGCTTAGATGGTTTGGTCATGTTGAGAAAATGAGTGAAAAACGACTAACGAAAGTTATTTACAAAGCAGATGTGACTGAAAACGCCGAGGGGTCACCCTAGAAGGACATAAGTGACCTTATTCGTGATGTTCTTCAGTACCCCGAGTGTAAGTTTGCAAATGAGTAAACGTAACTAGCGCGTTTGCGTTAAGATTTTTATTATCATTGTGATCAATCGGTAAAATTTTAACACAAACGAAATAGTTACGTTTACTCTCTTACAAACTTACACTTCGGGTACAGCCGGGTACAGAAAGGTAAGGTGCGTACTCGTAGTACTCGCAACCGATGTGCGTGTATGACCAGTAAGCGAAGCAAAAGGAGTATGTAAGGATCGTAGCAGGTGTCGTTCTTTAGTTTCTGCCTGCCATAGGAAGGTATCTATGCAGACCATTTCCTTTTTTTATATTTATTAAAGTTGCTAATTACAAGCCCCCACAGATAAAAACAAAATTAGTACTCCCTCATAGTCTAAATCCCGTATTACAGAACCTCACTCAACACCAAAGCACTACCTAAAACTAGTCTAAACCAATCAAATGGCTTGAATCTAGCCATTTGATTCTCTCTGCAATACGCGCCCAAGTTACAAAATACATGTTTTGCCTCGATTAATATGAAGGGCTCCTAAGCCATTAACAACATTTTATTTTCAGCTCATAAATACCAAGTATGGTTTACAATGTGAAGACAAATAAAGTAATAATACGTCATTGAAGACAACTTAAATTTATGATTAAGTACAGACGCCAGCAGGTCAAGCTACCCGAAACTGTAAAATTTTCCCAATCAACCTTGAACCTTATGCTTTAACAATAAAGTTGTAAATATTTTACAGAAATTTGGCGGATTGTAGTAGCTTGATGTGCTGGCGTCTGTACCTCGCAAACGTGATATTTTTAAATACAATAAGGGGAACGCATTATCGAACCTAAAGGACCAATAAATTAATTAATCAATCATCTTTGTAAATGTCACATATTTCACCAGCGGCAATAAAATGAAGTAATCCTGGACCATGCATTATTTGCTACAATATTATATTTTTAACGCTTAAACCGGCACTTTATCCTCTAATGCCTGTTATGGCTGACGCCAAATTCTTTAACATAAAAAAATAGCTAAGTATTCTAATTTTAAATTTTCTATTCCGTTCGCGGTCGTCGTCATCACTGACCTTCAAACTGGTTTGCTAAAACTTAACTTTCACTTGCTACTTTCCCCTTTAGGTAGTCTATTACAACGTCGTGATTTGATTAGTGTAAATATCATAAAATGAGAACGCATTTATGTAAGTACATATTTTGCATCTGTCAAAACTTGGCTGTGCCTGGCTGATTGATAGGTATACATACACTTTTATTTTTTTCGCAATTTATTTTGTCAGTGAATGTACGTATTTAGTTTATGGTCTATGATGACCCCACCCGATTAACATAGTTAAAAAAATAGAATAGAAATAGAGAAACAACAGTTAAAATAAAAAAAATACGAATGCATTTTTAATTTATTTATTAAGTTGAAGCACTTCTAATTAAGCTAGACCAAATAATTTTAAATTAAGTCGCCAATCGATGCATCCTTTGGTCGGCGCCCTAATAAAATAATAGTTTCACATTAGTTAAGTAAGTTATTTGCAACTTTGCATCATACATGTTAAGGACGATGGACCAAAATCGATAACAGACCACCTAGGTACTTACCATTGCCTCTACTCTTGGCTAGTCGACCCCGGCTTACATTCGGAACATCCATCGTTCCGTTAGTAAGTATGTACAATAGTTAAACTCAGCAATAGACTATAAAAGGGTGGATGGACCAAGCGCACCAGCTGCTTATTGCTTCATGTTGCTTTTAGCGATGAGGCATCAGTATTGTTGCAATACACTGATTTCACAAGACTCTAACCAACTTAAAGATAGCCATTTAGAACTTGCAACATCCAAAAAGCAAACGAACGTGTTCTTTATTCTCGCGAAAGTTCACATCATTGGGTATTTTTTTTTTTTGCAATTGTAACATTATGATCTGTCCAATTTCAAATATCAGTTGGGTGAAAGACCCAATTGTCGTCCTTTAAGTTAGAGTACATTTCCATGTCTTTATCGAGATACAAAGCCCTGTTTGATATACTAGTGACTGTTGTATCGTTATTATCAATAAACCCATTTGGAGTCGACAAACGTATCGCGTACCTACTTACTCATGTCTAACGACATTGTTTTAAATTTCTCAAGCTACTTTAGACCGCAAACTGATTTCTTTAAGGTTTATTTTGCACTGTTTTCATTTTATAGATGGCCCGAAGTAGACTTTTATAAGACATGGCAATGTACTTAGCCGTGATCACAGGATAAGAGCTTCCTGCCGTTTGTTCTTAGCCTATTGTATTTTATTTTATATCTAAAATGTAAATTTTATATTAAAAAAAAACAGTGTTTGTACCTACTTTACCTAACTCCTGTTGTAATGTGAACCGTTTCAGTCTATTTTTATCCCTTTTTATGCTTTTATACTGTCATTTTAGTCATATTTTGCTTGTCACTACCAATATTTTTGGTATTGTTTAGTTTATAGTATTGGTTTACCTAACATCGTCTAAAACAGTAACATATTGGGTTTCAAGCCCCTACTTATCGTAATGACAGGTTGCTTAACATTATAAGTGCACTACAATGATTTGATGGGACGCAACAGATATCATGCCGATACAACCAAAGATTTGATTTTCCATTGTTTACAGAAACTGTCCATACAATTTCAGATGCCTAATGAAATCATTAATTACTGCTTACTAAATTACTTTTTTTTAAATTAGAATACTTTAATTATTATTATGATTCATAAATCTATACTAAAATACTAATATTATTACAGAAAGTACGGGTTCAATTAAAAAAATATTTTTGTGTTGGATAGTCTATTTATTGAGGAAGGCTATATTGCTATATTATAACATCACGCTACGACCAAGAGGAGCGGAGCATCAATGAAAAATGTTGCAAAAACGGGAAATAGATCCTTTTGAGAGCTTCCACTGCGTACGCTGCGTAAACGATTAAAGTTAAGCAATTTAAGCAAATCATGTATGACGGAATTGTTCCCCTTTAAAAGTAAAAAAAAAAGTCCGCGACAGCATACGTCTATCTTTTAAGGTTGACTCACTATAACCTTTTTATGGTAATCAAATTTGTTCTAAAATAATGCATTCTTTGCGAAGGTGTTTTTATAAACATGATACTAAATAAATACTAAGTATATTAAAAATGATATTAAAAAACCTTATCCAAATAAATACGTTATTCATCACAAGTATTTAATTATGAACAAAATTGCCCTTGACATCATAATTATGATTTCAATGAATATCTTCGAATACATATATCATATTTTTAAAATAATCACACTATAATATTATAAAGACGAAAGTTTGTTAGTGTGCGCTCAAACGGCTGGCCCAATTTTGATAACATTTTGTAAGAAGGTAGCTGACACCCTGGATTGACATAAAGGCTACTCTTTATCCCGATATTCCCACGAGATCGAGACTTACGCGGGTGAAACCGCGGGGCACAGCTAGTTCATAATAAAAGCGAAGGCATTGTACTGAGATTAAATCACATAATTATCACGAAATGAATAGTAGATTTACAATACTATTCAAATATGGGTAGACAACTTAAGTCCTAAATCTAAAGTGCGTAAAGCTGATCTCGTTAGCGCCTTCAGCAAAGATATTAAATAATAAGTAAACTCCAAACCGCATTCTTTTTGCTAATTAAACATCCATTAGAAATTTAAAATAGTTGAATGATTATTATTTTTACTAGTTCCTTAATTGACGTGATTATTCATTACTTATACACGATAATTGTTCGCATGCTCTTTAAACGTGTTTGGGTCAACGCAACATGAATTAATTATTAATTTATTATCTAAGTTCTTGTTACTGGAGATCACGCAATGAATTTTACGTACCTACTAAGTACTTAATAACCTATTAAAATTATATGTTAATTCGTTTTCCTTAAAATAATAGAGAAAAAGTAAGCAATTATTTTTGTTCTACGGCAACTTATTTTAGAAGGTCTCTATTTAATTTTGTGAAACTTACGCTATCCTAGAGCAAAACGCATAACTCGAAGTCGCAACAATAGTTTTGTAGTAGTGACGGTAAAACTACAAGAGCGCAGTTACTGACTGGTTGCTAACCTATCGTCTGCAGGCATTTCTATTAACTATTTAAAACTGCACACATTTTCAAAATAATAATAATAATTTGATGTTTTAGTACTTTACCGAACAAAGGAAAGTAGGTATAAGTTTTTCTCGCACAAATTCGCACTAAAGATTTATTTCTTCTTATTTTAATTATGCCGTTCTCAATCAAGATTAATTGCTATTAAAATAAATTAATTAGTGTTGAATTCAAAAGTCAAAACCGTAAAAAAATATAAATGCAGCGAAAACAACGGTTACTAAACTACGAATAGGTAAACGCACCAATTACCGTTCATCCGATCACATTTTCAATAATTCAAGGGTGAACACCACTGTTGTCGGCACGTCACACGATAAACGTAGGCCAAGTCGTACTGGCTGTGCTCGGTCGATGCACCCGGTCCTCACCGTTAGCTCCCGAAATATTGCGACATACGGCAAGCCCTCCGTGATTCACGGAATAAAGTACCTTTATTATGGTGTTTTTATATGTAGGGTATTGCCCTGAACCTATGGTAAACATGGCGAGCAAGAATTGTAGTTAAATTGCAAACAACCACCTGCCTGAGGTCAGGCTTCTCCTGTTATGCTTAATTGGAGTTTATTTTGTTTTGATGATTGCATATGTTTGTTCGTGTTTTTTGACAAAACTGTAGCAGCACACGAACCGTTGGTGACTTAATTTAAACTTGTCCTCAAAAGTCAATCATAATTTTACCTATTACTCAACTACTTTTATGTTCCGCCGCAAAGCCTCAACCTTTTAAAGAACTTCTTGACTCAATAAACAATAGAAATTGAAAATCATAAACTTAGGCCCGTATTACAGAACATCACTCAATACTCAAGCATTACTTAAATCTAGATTCAAGCGATTTAATTTGTTGAAACTAGTCTAGTAATGCTTGAGTATTCAATGATGTTCTGTAATACGGGACGTAGAGTTACGTGCAGCACCTCAATAAAATTAACTTCATCACATCCCCTATAGTGAGCCATGAGTCCATGACACTTGAATTGCAATAAAAATACATCGTCCTATCCTCACAAATTAAATTACAGGCTTATTATATCTGTTCTTACTAATAGATGAAATCTCTTTCAAAATTACATAAAACTCTGAGTAGATATTGAGTGCAGTGCTATAAATTGTCTAACACAAGAAGAACCAAAGCGACGATTTATTGAGTAAATTGTTTGAATAAAATGTTCATATTCCCGACAAGCACTGAAGAGCTTCCAAGCTACTAGAAAATCTTATAACAATAACCCATTTACCTCAATCGACAACCGTATACTCATAACTTCCGCAACAACTTTTTATTATTAATCTAGCGTAAATGCAATAAACGCAGTCATAATTCACGCACTCATACATTATTTTTTATTAAAAAAATAATGCATAGAAGAATATTAAAGTTGGTGTTTAAGTTTTTAGCAATATTGCATAATGTGTGTTCGTAACAACATTATGTAAACATATACTTGTCGGTGTTTCTGTAATGTAGAGTATGGTTTTTGTAATATTCACCCACTGTGTAATGTGTCAGCGAAGACACATCACCGTCATTATTTAGAATCGTACGCTAACCAGCAGCTTTAAAATTCCCACGCATCGAATTACTTTATTTTTACAATCGACTTTATTCTGTAGAGAAATTGTAGCTGTTCCTACTAGATAGGTGTTGAAGATATCGCGTCCTTTTGTTGAATTACAGAAATAATGCTAAAATTATAATAATTCATGTCTGTTCATCAGCATACTGTTTACTTCTCGATATTACCATGGAAAAACGGAACCATGTTGAGAAAAAGAAACAAATAAAGAGCTTATATAACTTATTTGTTTTTATCTGCATTTTCATCTCCGCACCGTCATAGATATGAAAATGAACGAGTCATGAATACGTAAACAGCCAAGTGTTATTGGGAAATCAGGTATCTGAAGACTGGGACACATGAATGACTTGGGCACAATGTAAAATTCAAAAGAAATTAAATACAGCTGCAAAAAAAAATCGTTATTGTTGAATACAGATAATTGGGTCTTTCACCCTCATATTTATAAAATATGCAATTTCATTTGAATGTCATCTACGTATACATAAAATAAAATAACTAAGTATAGAGTAAAATTATAGTTTTTAGATTTTTTTTTCGTATATCTGTTAGTCTGGAATCTGGATGTATTTTCCGGATCGGTGCTTTTGCACACCAACGAATTTGGATGAACCCGACATTAACTTAGGTTAATTACCCACAATTTGAAAAAATTGCAATTTTTCTTAATTTTAACAAAATATATAAATAAATAGGAATTAAAGTAAGAAGCCAGTCTGGAATACTAGATTTGGTAAATATGAATTGGATATTTTTTTTATAAATAGTTAAAAATTTACCTACTTGATCCCTAGACACTTGAGAATTTGATGTGTGTTTATACGTGGTTTATACCGTAGGTTTTTTTCGTTTGTCTGTCTGCTTGTTTGTTCCAGCTGATCTCCTAAACGGCATTTTGACGGGACTTTCACTGACAGATAGCTGATGTTATAAGGAGTAACTTGAGGTTTATTTTAGCAAATGCCACGCTGGTGAAGCCGCGAGTAGCATCTAGTTTATTCTAAAAGTGCATTGATGTATTTTAGAGGAAGATAGGCCACTCTCTAACATCACGTAAATATTAAATGGACCCGATGTCGTGCGTCATGTACTCAACAACCGAAATAGAGAGACATATTACGCGGGCTATAGCGGGAACGAGATAGCAATAATTGTCACTGTTACGTACCCATAACAACTCGGAAGCAAACTACGATTCGGGTATTCCCCGCAAACTGAGAGAGTAATGTAGGTCGATTGTGTTCTTTCCCCTAATTTATGCGGTCCAGGTCACTCCAGATCTAGGAGCGCGTACCATATCTTCGTATTTAATACATCGATGTAAAAGTGAGTATATTTTATGACAATAGGTACTAGACTACAAGTAATTATTGTATTATAAAGCGTTAGCAGTTTAGGTTGGTTTTCGGTTTTGAGGGCACTTCGATTTACTCAAAGGTAAACAATTAATCATAACAGCAGTTGTTATGATTAATTGTTTACCTTTGAGTAATTGACGTCACTTGTATCGCGAAAATTCCACGTAGGTACCTACTTCCTTACAAATAAGGAAGCTTACGAACTTTTAAGGAACACTCGCTAATCATCGGCCACCAAATAAAATTAAAGTACCAATTGTTCTAGAATAAAACACTGCAGATTTGTTGACTCATACGATTTAATATGGAAACATGTCGGCTTCACAACGACAGTGGTTATTTAAGGCAGTTTCCTCGTCGTTAACAACGTGGAAAAAGCTCGTTACAAAACCTTTTTGTGAAAAAAGTAACCTATGTTTGGAAAGTGGAGCTTGCGGTCGATGCACTTGGCCGGGTCCCGTTAGTGCCGAATCGCGACGTCCCGTGGGACATTATACCTGTTTTGGGTCTCTTTAAGCATTATCACCCGTATGGAGACCCCCAGTAAGGCACATGGAGAAACTGCCTGCTACCGTTAAGGAAGCTTTTTGTGACAAGATCACAAGACATACTTTTGTTTCACTAAATAACTTTTTTAACCGACTTCCAAAAAGGAGGAGGTTATAAATTATGTTCGTCTGTATGGTTCTATTTTGTGTTTTTGTTTTTTTATGTATATTAACCGACATCACCTTCGTTGTTCCCTGCATCGGGAAAAGCAATATTTTGTAAAAGGTAATGAACAGTTGACATTAGGTTATTGTAACTTAATTAAATTACAAACTGACCATTGATGTATTAAATACGAAGAAATGGTACGCGCTCCTAGACCTGGACCGCATAAATTAGGGGAAAGGACACAATCGATCTACATTACTCCCGGTTTGCGGGTAATACCCGAATCGTAGTTTGTTTGCGAGTTGTTATGGGTACGTAACAGTGACAATTATTTCGATCTCGTTCCCGCTAATAGCCCGCGTAATATGTCTATCAGTTTCGGTTGTCGAGCACATGACGCACGACATCGGGTCCATTTAATATTTACGTGATGTTAAGAGTTGCCTATCTTCATATTTAATACATAAATGAAACTGACCCACTAAAAAGTGAAAAATAAAAAATTAAGTATATGGTTCGTTTCAGACGGATGAAAGCCCGAACGACGTTCGTTCCATCTTGTTCACGTAAATAATGATCAAATCATTTCTTTTTTAAATAACAGTCGAGACAACGAGATCTTCATGAACAGTGGTGTTATCAACAATACACTATCATAAGTTTTCTATCACCAACAAAAAAGTATTCAGAATCGTACACTTGGAACGCTCACCAACTATTAAATAGATCTAACATTTTTTAGCTACGTGATCCACATATTAACCGTAGCAAGCGTAGTCACAGCTACTAATCCATTTATTTACATGTCCGCCCTTTTGTCATGCCTTGCTAAACACATTATCCGCCTTGTAGGGAGCCAATTATATAAAACAATGTGTAGTTAACAGCAATTGTCAGGAAAACTCGTAAATAATATGATTTGTTTCAAGTAACTTCTGTTACCTATTTGGTGATGATGAGGGGGCCTAAAATGGACGATTTGGCAGAATCATAATATGATCTGCGTCCAATTCATACATCCCGCAATTCATCTGTTTGACAGCTGCTATTTGACATTAGACTTCATACGAGCAATTCATAATTTGTGTACCATTTTACGAAACTCCATACAAAACTGTCAAACAGATGAATTGCAGGATATGAATTTATTGTACGCAGATCATATTATGATTCTGCCAAAGCGTCCATTTTAGGCCCCCTGTGCTTGACATTCACTATTGACTTTGAAATGGTAGCATATGTGTCGGTGGAGCATACGGTGGAGGTCTGCCCGGCTTGGGTGGAGTACCGCCGTGTCCTCACGGAGGCGATCGGCGGCGGCGATCTCTCGCGTCCGGCCCTGGTTCGGGCCATGGTTCGCAGAGAGAGAACAAAAAAAAGGCCCCCTGTGCTTAACTATTGACTTTGAAATGGTAGCATATGTAACGAGATGATTGTAAGGGATATCGTGGCCCTGGCACACAGGCAACTGAAGGAACACGGGAATGTCGCACCCAAAAAAAAAAAAAGGGAGTGACATAGAGCATTGATGGTTTTTTATGTTGAATTCTATCTCACTGTTCTGTGATTAAAGTATGAATATTACTGATGATGTAGAATTCCTGAGTGTAATTCCGGGTTCATGTCATGACAGATATTGGAACTCTGCCCGACAAAATGACGATAAACTTGTTATCGAGGTACTATTATCAAGATACAGGGCCGACCTGTTTTAAAATAGTTAGTCAATAGTATGCACCGTGTTATTGACTTATTGACCTTATTGTGAACACCTATTTAGACTGCGCACTTTTTTTGCTACATGCCTCAAGCTCAACGGCACAACACAATGGACTCAAACTCATTTCTCCATTTAGAGCTCTATTTATTGAGCGTTGAAAAAAACAAAAACTACAATATTCTGTACAGAATAATGTAACACAAAAATCACTCAACGTTATTTGTCAATTCTGCCGAAAAAAAATGGACGAAGTGATTATTATGAGCATCATTTTTGGCACTTCAGCCGCAAATCGTTTGAAAGACATCACGAATCGTGTTTTGCAACAATCAATAAATACTCCGAGATTCGTCTCAAGCAACATCTTAAACAAGCACGCAGTGAAAGTCTTGGCCAGTAGAGCAGAATGGGGACAAGTGACACAGCCATTTTATAACTGAGCTACTGCACATGTATGCGCATGGAGGACGCATGGTGGAGCTTGTATCCGCCAGTATGTTGCACCGAAAAAAAAAACAACGTTTGATATAGTTCCGTATCAAGTAGGTATACCGCACTATTATTAAACAATAATTTTAAGCGACATTGTATTGGTAACTGAGTGTGAGAAACTTTGTTCTACTTCGTTGATTTAAATACAAAAAAATAGAATAGAATTTTGATAAGTAGTTGTTTTTTTATACTTTCTAAAAATAACTCGTGAAATATTTTAAGCTTTTCAGTATTTTTCATAAGCAGTTCAAGGTTTAATTATTTTACACTGAATTTATACAATTCTGTAAAGATTTTTTCTTTAAATATTCTTAAATATTTTTTTATTGGATTGAATTGTGAATCGAAATATGCTAAATTGGTTAAATGTTGTAAAGTGTGCTCACATAATTTTCATAGTTTTTTTTTTCATCAAAGATCGACGAACAATAAATTACGGCCAGAATAATTTATTAGGTATATGAAAATGCAATATACCTAATCCTTTAACACCTTTTCTAAAACACATTATTATCTCTATATCGAGCCCCGGGAGGTTGTTTAGTTCTTGAATTTATCTGCACCGCCTCTTCTTTGTCAGTAATTTACGCCAAGTAGGTATCTAACATCAGCGCGTCTACAAAGTTGTCTAGACACTAACACGTTGGGTTAAAGCAATAAATTGCAACACCTTGGTTCACACGGTAAATACTTTCGCCTATAAAGTACCTTTCATTGACGACATTAGAATGATTTGGGAAATAAATAAATTCAGCTGTTAAAACTTTATCTATTCTGACACAATTTTATCAGCAGCTCATCAGGATCACTGCCATGTGACTCATCATCATCTCTGTCAGCTTATCCAAAGTGTTTATAGAGTTAAGCTCCCGCAGATATGCGATGCGACAGCGCGACGCGACTTTAGTAGAACAGCACCTTAATTGAGTAACACAGTTTGAATCGGAATTATTTTGAAGTATATTGCTAATCCATTGCTTCTTATGTTAGAAAAAATTGTCTCCTCAACAACGTAAATAACGCAATGAATGTTGTTGAACTGTCAAATTGAAACCGATTCCTACTGATAGTGTGTTACGCAATTAGCCCTCAATTTCTATTAATATCCGTAGAAATGTGCCAAGGTTACCTATAGTTACTAATATGAACCATTAGGTACCTACGTTATAGGTACCTACTTATGAATTATTTAATCAAAAGATCACTAAAAAGAAGGGAATATTCTGATGATTCTTTACGAAGATACGAACGAATGGTATCGCACAGTGTCGATGCAGAAAAAAAACTACGCCGTGCTAAAGAAGATTTCTGCATAATATCACGACATTTTGCAGAAAACTTCTTGGTAAGGGAAAAACTTATGGGTTTGCGTCACCGACATGCTAACCGCGACATACTAATGGGACGTGTTGGACCAGACCATATACAGTAGTCTATGGCCAGACTAGCGCAGGCGACGCGCACGCGGCTAACTTGTATAAGTATCTACGCATAATATTATGTTATTCCAAAGTTTTTGGGGAGTAAGCTGGTGAATGCATGAAGAGAGCGTTACGGAAGTGACGAGAGCGTTACGGAAGTATAATTAGTACTTATTCATATTTGTACGTTTTACTTCAGTCGTGTGGTCTAAACGCACACTCGTTTTTTTTATGTTTGTTGTGTTCACCGATTTCTCCGTCAATTATGGACCGGTTTTGAAAATTCTTTTTTTGTTTGAAACAATATGCTCCCGAGGTGGTCCCATTGCCACCAAATCAGAATCTGATGAGGGAATCCCATGGAAAGCTATAGTGATTTTGGTATTTTTTATAGTAACTCGTGCATTTGCTCTCGGTTATCACCATTTGGTGAAGTGGAACTGATGATGGAGACCACGGATGGCCACCGGAACAACTTATTAATAAGTATTTAACGGGTTGCGATTCGATTAGGTACTTTAATATGGTTGCTAAGCAATTTGTGCTCGTCACAATGCATATGATGAGTGGCAGTTCTCCTGGTTCTTACCAGGAGAACTCCTCAACAAGTAACGTCCCAGCATCGGGAAAAGCAATATTTTGTAAAAGGTGATGAGCAGTTGAGTTGAGTTGTTGTTACTTGATAAATTAAAAACTGAGTGAAACTGACCCACCAAAAAGTGAAGAATAAAAACTTTATAAAAAAAAATAACCGACTTCCAAAATTAAAGTTATTTTTCACTTTGTAGTGTTTATTTGGAAGTCGGTTATTTTTTTTAATAAAAAGTTTTTAAGTTTCACTTCTGTCGGCAGTCTCCATGAGCGTTTTTTTTTTTTTAATGTGATACCATCTTGAACTCTGTACTTATACATTAACTATAACTATTTACTAACCCATATTAATTTATTAACTACTTATTACTCAATTTGCAATTTTTTCTGCAATTTGTTATTATGTCACATAATGTAATAGGAGGTACTAGAACCTAACAGGTACCTAGTAAGTGAACACCAAATGTTTTGCGAAACACCCTTACCGAGTAACTGCAGTTACGTAAATATTCGCCGACTAACCGACTTAGGTCGATTTTATCGTTTTTCCCGACAACTACAGTGCTAATGGTAGACTTTCTACGCCTTTTTTGTCATAATACTTTTTGCTGACATTATGAACATTACTTTATTGTTTTTAGAAAAAAGACAAAAAAATCTGATGTATTTTGAAATGGTGATGTAGGTAATATTATAATTAATTAAATTGTCGCGACAGTCTTTTGTGCAAGCTTCCTAGTTGTGAATATTGCAATATCTACCTATTATTCCAACACTTTCATTTTGGATAATAGATTAAACAAAGGGTCGGAATTTAATAAACACAATAAAAAAAATATTTATTATTCAAACGGACAGTCACTATGAACTTTACCCTATTATTTTTGACACATTCTTAATGTTACCAGTTACAAAAAGTAATAAACAATGGTTTGGAAGATAATCAACGTAAAACATTATAGCCCCAATTATTACAAAGACACGGTCAAAAATATGATAATCTTTCACGTAAAGAAAAAATTGCAAATTACCAAATTCAAACTAAGACTCAGAACACGTCATGTTCTCTTAAAGTCCATTTCACGAAAGAAGTCCCGCGGAAATAAGTGGAACTAATTATTATTATACGCTAAGTTAGCAACATTCCTAAAATAACCCATGCCTGCAGCGCCACGTCTGCGGGACTTCTTTCGTGAAATGGACTTTACGTCATATTTTCACAATCATTCATTATAGATATTGAACCTTTTTTACGTCATATTTTCACAATCATTCATTATAGATATTGAACCTTTTTTACGTCATATTTTCACAATCATTCAAGATATTAACCTTTTTAATCACAAAAGAACAAAGCATTACGAGTTGTCGGGCCAGTTGCCTCATGTTTACTTTTAAATATTTCTTGGTATTTTTATTGATATGTAAAATGAAGGCCATATAATTTATTGATAGGTAAGTAGGAGTAAAACCTGACTCTTCTAACATTCTTAGCAGAGGGGTAAATGTAATTGCGTAACACACTATCTGTAGCAATGAGTTTCATTTTGACAGTTCCCCAACATTCATTGCGTTATATAAGTTGTGGAGCAGATACATTATTCGAACATATTATGAATCAATGGATTAGCAATATACTTCAAAATAATTTAGATAGTGTGTTAAAGATACAGACGGTATTGTACCGGCTAAACTTGAAGAAAAACAATGATAACGTAGATGCTAAAAACCATCTAAAAACTAAAAAGGGCAGTTATTTACAACTATACTCCATTTGAAATAAGATTAGAAATATATCTATAAATTATATATACATAAATAAATCTTTTTTACAGTCCGTTCAATCGATTTTGACTTCTATTACGTTGGTGGTTGGTGGCATGACAAATGGCAGCCGTAATAAACAATTGGTATTGTAACCACGTTTTTGCTTTTAATGCCATCCATGCCTACGGAAGAAGTCAGTTTATAGAAGCCAAAATCGGTTGAACAGAGTTTCAAAAAGTTTATTTAAATTTCTAATCTTATTTCAAATGGAGTATACCCGCGGTTTCACCCGCATAAATCTCGATCCCGTGGGAACATCGGGATAAAAGGTCATGGTCTATCCATGTGCCAGATAACATTCAAATCCGTTTAGCCGTTTAAACAGAAAAGCGTAACAAACAACATACAAGCAATCTCACTTTGGGTTTGATAATATTAGTTAGTTACTTACGAGTATTTCATAGGGGGCTTTGGCTATTTTTAACCGTAAATTTTTCGTGGCTTCCATGCCATAAAGCAACTGACCTTTATGAAATCCAAAACATTGTTCAAAGGGCTTGAAGTGGAGCCGGCTTCTAGAAAACGCTCGTCTACTATGACTTCACTCAGAATCTTTTGACACGTTTGTTCTCAAGCACCAAGTAACAATAGCCGGATATATTTAGCAAACACAGACATACCTATTATTATAAACCCTAGAACAGAACAAATAAGTTGTCCTTCACATGTCGCTGGTCAATTATATCTTGACTGCACATGGCGGCGCCACTTGCAAAGGAAAATTTCAAAAATCTGTCAAATCCAGTACGTTTTCGGTTTATTTGGCACCGCGTGACAAGATTTTTTGGTCATGGTATAACACATTGTTGACACATACCATCAACACCATTACGCTAATATCATTGGGTAAGAGCAGGTTTCCATCGGGAACCTTGGAGTTCACCGTTTTGGCGCATGAGCGTAAAATTGAGCAATATTTAATGACAAATTACACACCGTTTGCAAGTTTTAATTTAGTTTTAATTGTATATTAAATTCATTTCGATTAGTTGATATTGTTTTGTGCAATCTCGTTCAGTGATTAAAGTTTTGATTTCGACTGAGTAAGTACGTGGTATTGCGTGTGGTGCCGGACGTAAAGAATAGCACCATCCCTTTTCTTTCCGTGGGTGTCGTAAAAGGCGATTAAGGGACTTACTAGAGAATGGGCAGCAGCGTTCTCTAATTCTCTATGCTTTTTAACACCATCCTGCGATCGCCAACCCGCCTGCCAAGCGTGGCGATTATGGCAACCCCCTTTTTTTTTGAGGGAGGCCTATGTCCAGCAGTGGCCGTCTTTCGGCTGAAATTAATGAATGAAGTACGTGATTGTAATTTTGGTCTGACTTGCCAAACATGCATAATCAACCTATGGTGTTCCCACTGCTGGAACACAGGCCTCCTCTCAGTGAGAGGGTAATCCACCACGCGGGCCCAGTGCGGGTTGGTAGATGTCACAATATGTCTTCGAAGTTTTTGGTTCTCGAACATGCCGCCGGTTTCCTCACGATGTTTTCGTTCACCGTTTTGAGAACAGTGGTGATGAAATAATTTAACACAAAGTGAAGCTCCTGTCAGGGTTCGAACTTATGTCCTACAACTCGTAAGTCACGGTCGTTACCACTGGGCCACTACTGCTCACATGCCAAACATTGAGCACAAAAGTAAGACAAAAACAAAAGCTCTAAAAATTCTACTCTGGTTTTTAAACAACATTCACTTTGATGTTTATAACTAACATAACTATTTCATCTAAAAATGTAAACAGTTATGATTTCTGATATAAAACAGATTACCTACTTTGTAGGTTTATCCAAGTCATCACTCACGAAGTTCAAAAGATGTTGTAGGCATTATATTATGGTTCGTTTCAGTGTAATCTAGTGATGGATCAGGGGGCCTAAAATGGACGCTTTGGCAGAATCATATTATGATCTGCGTACAGTTCATAAACTTCATACATCCCACAATTCATAGAAAAGACGTAAGACAAGGTCGCGTCGCAGAAGTATGTGCCTGTGACCGCGTCTCGTCCGCGCCCTGTCTTTTCTGTTTATTTTGTGTCGCGACGCTTCTATACATTTTGTATGAAAATCTATTGAAGGGGCGCGCCGCCGCCACCGCGCCGCGCCGCGTCTCCGACGCGTCCTCGTCTTAAGTCTTTTCTGTTTGTCCCGCCCCTTAGGTCCCCTGGGGCCTTACTCTTCAAACAAATTTTAATTCTAATCTAAAGCCAATACGATTCCAATCTTAATTTTGAGGTAAGGTTCTATCAATTGATGCAGGTTAAAGGCGTCATCTCGTGCCAAAAATGAACGAGCGTTTGTTCCTAGACTTCGGTTTCTTCGCGATTATTCCAAGGATCAATTGCCGCAGGATTACGGAGATAGTTAGCTTCATTGGTCATAATCTAAACAAGACTGCTATAGCGCTACAGTCTGTTTTCTATAAAAAAAAAACCGGTCGAGAGCGAGTCGGATTCGCGCACCGAGGGTTCCGTACGTATATTATGATGTTGATGATTTCTGAAAAACTGTGCTATTTCGAGACCTCGTTTTATTTTTCCTGTAAATAATCTTTACATAAACTTCTATCTGATAGAATAATTTCAGATTTTTATCTATGCAAATTGCGGAGATAAGGGTAAGGGTATATTTTTTACATTTTTCTTCAAATGTCGGAAACTACGCCGCCTAAAAAAAATGTTTGAGAATGTGCAAACAGCGCCGTACTCCACATGCCCTAGTAAAATCCCCACTTCAAATTTTTAAGTAGTTCTTGAGATATCCAGGTGTGACAGACAGACAGAGAGACTTGGTCTCACCATAAGGGTTCCTTTTTACCATTTTGGTACGGAACCCTAAAAACGAACCTATTTTTAGTTGTGGCATTCACAAACATTACTAAATACAATAAAAATGATATAAAAGTAGCTCCCACGAACGAAAGTAACCTAGTGAAAGAGGTTTCACTTTCAAGCCTCAAGTTTTAACAATAAGATGAATCTGGACCTAGTTTACAAGAATCAGAGCACCAGTTTTTTTTCTTAACTTTTTTAAGACATGCTTGGTGCACACAGGCGGAATTTGCTGATGGAATACGGATTTGGACTTTTTATGGCGTTGCACTTTTCAATTAGTGTTCTTTTTTTTAAATTAAGTAGTGCGTGGATCTTCTTTCTTTTATAAATGGCGTGGATATTTAGTTCACCGTGCTGGCTGTTGGCGCGAATGATGCGTTAGTAAAATAAAACGTTAGATCTTTATGGATTACTTTATGACACATTTTCATAAAAACGGACGAATAAATCATAGCATAGGCACGAACGAAACAGTGAAGTGAAGGACTTTTTACCAAAAAGGTTAAAACAGAATACCATCGAGCAGGAAGTTAACTTAAAAAGTTAAAAACTTTGCCTGAACTTTCCTATAAGGGTCAGTACCGGTCTACTTTTGGAACGTATTTCGTAGGTACCTCAAGTAGTAAACCTTGATCGCTCACTCACTACCTACATCAAGTTTACTTTTCACATTACTTTTATTTCGAACTTCGAAGGTCTGCGCGCGCAATCAGTTGCGAGTCTGCGACATGATGAAATCTCATTAAAATGTACAATACATGTAATAATGTCCCCATTAGCCTTTGGAACACTTGTAGAACATTTTGATGAAGGACATCTACCTTTAATACCTACATAAAAGCTATGTGCTCAAAGCCAGGTCAAGTTTTACTGACACATGAATCGTTAGGAGTGAGTTAGGACCATATTGGGTCATGCATGGTCTAGCTAGTGAATGTTTTGGACTAATATTTTATAAATGACACAATTATGTTAGAAGATGAGTTTGTAATTAAAGTTTAGGCTAAGTGTGGGTTCAAAGCAAATAGCGATTTTATTTCGTACGTTGATCGAAGGTTCCCGATTTTGGTATAAAGAGAGTCCGTATCAAACACTTGTTGTGTCCTAACGGACGTTGAACCTAATATTTAAGGTAGGTACCAAGCTGAGTTTTCAGCAATTACCCTATGTGGCAGCAATGGCACCATCGAGAATACTTTTTAGGGTTCTACTGGACCGATTAAGTTGAAATTTGGAATTTACATATTTATGAACTTCTGTGACCCAAACACAGACGTGTTTCGTAAATAAATTAATTTTGAATATGGAGGTCAGTTTTGAGGGGCAAATTTAAAAAAAAGTTTTACTGACTGTACCGTGTGACATATCATATCAAATACATACTTTTGAAAGAAAATAGTTTTTTTAAGAAAATAGATGAAAATGACCCCCCCCCCCCCCATCTACGAAACTAGTGAGCACAAAATTTTGATAAAAATACAGAAAATAGTTCTTTACTTATAGATTACAGGAAAACCTTTATGAAGTCTGTGATAAATCACTCAATATTGTGCGTACAAACTTACATTTTCAGTTGGAATGTATGGAGGATCATGTTTTTCAACTACAATGTTAAGTTTGTTCTTGGGGTAAATTCATCCCAACTACGGGATATACCCTGCATTGTGCGTGGTCCGACACGCACTTGGCCGGTTCTTTATTAAGTAAGTATTTTTTTTTTTAAGTAATTCTATTTTAACCTATTTTTTATTAAGTATTTAAATTGTAGATTTATAAAATAAAGGTTTGTCTAAAAACGTGAAAAGTAACAAAAAAAAATACGTACCTGACTGAAATACGAAGAGGAAAGGAAATTCCAAAAGAAAACAAGAGCCCAAGCGTCGAATATTCCACTAAGGATTTTTCACTAATAATAAATCAATATGATTTAATTATTTCACTGAAGATAACACTAAAGTTAAGAAAACAAAAAAATATATAATTCAAAATTTAAAAATCGTGCGATGGCCGTACCCACCGCACCGAGTGTCGCTTCAACACTGAGATAGGTACAACAATGTACGCGATGTTTACTGTGCGAACCAGGCGATCTAGTCGAAATAAACGCAAACGCTGCCTATAAAAAACCTAGTAAAAAATTACAGCTCTTTCATACATAAAAAGCATTTTAGGAACCATGGACTGGGATGAGTGTCCCATTTTAAAATGATGGCGTGATTTCTCTGATTGGTCGAGCGTCGCGACCGGTTCTCATCGATTGGTCATCTCGTCGCGGCGGTTTCCCTAACTTTCTTTGACCCCGATTTAATAGTGTTGGTACATTTTTTCGTGATTGCATTTTGATAGAATTTTATTGCAATAATTCAATCGTTAGTGTTCCGATTGCTGAGTACGTCGCAATAAAAGGTGGTTTGGATATTCAATTTTTTTTATTTATTTCCTTTTTTACTCCTTATTGCTCAGTGGTGGAAAGTCTGACTTTTATAAAGTGGGTTCAATTAAAAAGATAGAGCAACAGGCAAGTTTTGTTTGACCTACTTAATTAGGACCATCTTTAGAAATACCAATGGCCTTTTCATTCCAAAAAAGTAAATTTATATGTATGACCTATGAAGGTGCCTAGGTACTATCTTACATAATTTTCAGCAAAGTTCTGGAACCTGCACCTGTATGTATATTTATCACAGTTTTTAAATAATCTTCTTGAAGGCCAGTATGATTGCGACAGCACCAGTAAAGGCCATCCAGTAGCAGCAGAACTGTTAATTTAATAGTCGATATTTATAAGCTGATGACTGGCAAAATCTATAAAAAATATAATATTTTTCATAATTATTACTACTTACCTATTTTTATTTTTCATATTTTTGACTTTTTATTGAACGCAAAACTCATGGGGGATATTTTTTTATTCCCTTGAATTTTTTTTATTTTTAATTGACTTGAAAAAAAATGAGGAGGTTCTCAATTCGTCGGAACCTTAGTTTTTTATGTAAGTATGTTCCCCGATTACTCGAAGACGGCTGGTCCGATTTGGAAAATTATTTTTGTCATTTATTATTTGTTGTTATAACGACAATAGAAATACACAATCTGTGAAAATTTTAACTATCTACCAATTACGGTTCCTGAGATACAGCCCGTTGACAGACAGACAGACGGACAGCGGAGGCTTAGTAACAGGGTTCCGTTTGGCACCCTTCGGGTACGGAACCCTAAAAAGTATATGTCTCGATTACCCAGTACAGACACGTCAGGCGAATAACTATGAGGAGAGCCGACCCCAAATGAAATGGGATGATAGGTAAGCCTAGGCAGACAGTCCTAAACAGAGTCAAAGAGAGTTTTGGTCTATACTCTTGCTTGCGTCGGAAATACCGTGTATAGAACGTTGTGTTCGGTCACCAACGGGCAACGGGCAATGTTCATAGATCTTGCCGAAGGCATAAAGTGGACCAGTATTTTTGTTTGTGTTATCATTACTTACCTAGGACTGGTGAGATGTACGACATAGTGTTGGTGAGGAGGGCTCCTCACCAACACTATGTCGTACATCATGAGGCAGTCCTGCCTGTAGCCTACGGGCATTACCTTCAGTAAGCCTATATAAATAACTGTATGTGTTGGCTATAGATAAATCTTCTACTTATACTAATTAACTTTCTTAGTTACCAGCTGATTCATTACATAATATTAATCAAACTTCAATAGTCAAGTACAGTCTTGGTATTCTCGGCTACTAGGCTAGCCCTTTAATTTGCTTAACCGTATAAACACATAGCCATTTGAATTCACTTGCCTATTGGCTATTACGTATTACGAAGACTTACCAACGTTTCGTAAGACAGGTGTATGGGTCAAGTGAGTCTCCATAGGCGTAGGCAGGAAGACACATACTTACTACATTAATCATCAACCTTTGAAAGGGTCAGTTGAAGAGAATTTTCTACTCAACATTTGTAGAATTAAGCACAGTGGCGTAGAGGGACGTATATGGAGTCATATGATCAAAATTTGTTTGGGGTGCTTAATTACCCGACTGGAACGAAGCTCTAAAGGAGGGCTTTGTTTTTTTTTACATTATAAATTCCTGCAATTGTGACCTTACTAAGTCCCTCGTCGCGCTCGTGCTGCCTGTCGCGCCCGCGATATCGCACCAGTTTGTAAAAGCCTATATAGAACGTCACTCAATACTCAATCTAGTTGCAACCAATCAAATGGCTTGAATCTAGTTTTAAGGCGACGATTTTTAATGATTTTATACTGAAGATCACGTCTAAACGAATAGTGTTAATGATTTGAAAAAAATATATGATAAATTAGAGCATTTTCTCAATAACTTATTATGTGAATATTTTAAATTATGTTTATATTACATAGTGAAATTAATTTATAAAGTTATGTCTAACGCGGATAAAAAACTGAGAATGGCGCAAAATCTATCAAGCGTATTTTTCTGAAACCTTCACCAAATTAAAGAAATTTAATTATTGAGCTTTTAGTATACGCGTTTTATTAAAATACCTTTTGGTTTGTGTATAATAAATTAATAATGCGTCAAATTTGGGACAGCGCTCCTTGATGGGCGAGTCTTACTGGCTGAACGTATGAGGTCACTGGCATTATCTCCGTATGTAATGCTTGAGTATTGATGACGTTCTGTAATACGGGCCTAAGAGAACGCAAGAGCGAGAGCAGCGAGCTAGAAAATGTATGAATCCTGCTGGAGTCGAATAGCGAGCTCGATTATTTTGGACTGGGATAGGTAAAGTCTTCATCGTGATTAAACTAAGAGAATGCAAGAGCTTGAAAATTGTCCCGCGTATCTTGAAACCTTTGTAAGCCGCATAATTTTTATAATCAAAGCGTAAGCGTAAAGGTAAGGTAAGGTACAGACTGGCGCGATATCGCACCAGTCTGTATGAGCCTTAAGACGATAGTTGGCTACGTGCATGGGATGTGTAACTATTGTATGACGTCAATTTTATGTATGTGAAAAGTCGATAACAATATACTTAGACGAGTGATGTTGCAACCGCAAACTTAAACTACGCAAAACCTTCAGCATAAAATCGTATGCAATTTTCAAGTGACAGATTATTCAGCGGATGCGTTTTAGCAGAATAGCAGATAGTTGTTGCATGTGATGAGGCGTGCATGAGGCCTTGTAACAGATGTGAACACTGTGAAATTGTGCTTTGTATAAATCTGACGTCCACATCGTCCACGCCTCAAGGTTCTTCACTCTTGTTCTACGGAATATAGGTTATAATAAAATTGCGATCAGAGTCCTTTTTTAAGGTAGGTAAGGTTGTTCTTGGATTACTAAAAGGACTAAGGATTTCTTTTTTTTCTTTGAAAAAGGATGTTTGTAGGCATACCATACACAAAATAGCATAATGTTGTAGTTTCCTTGGTCTACCATAAACTAGAGCTTGGTTGAATAGTATCCTTTTAGTTTGTGGATTTCTGACATTGACAATTCACAGCTGTCATTAAATCAAAACAACCACCGAAAATGGCGAACGTTCCGTTTATTGCGGTTAAATCACACACTCAAAAGGTTTGCTCCCTTTACAAAAGAGCTCTACGCAATTTGGAGGCGTACTACGATAGACGGTAATGACAACTATATACTTCTATCAGTAATTTCCCTTTCTATGCTTTTGTTTTCCCCATTACGTAATTCTTACAAACATAACCACAATTTATCCCTTTTTTTCAGATACCTTTTCATTTTTAAATCTTTTCCTTGAGAAAATCCTACACCAGAAGTATTTTTCTAGTGTCCATACATAAAAGGTTATTCAATTATTATTTTAAAAGAACTTTAAAACCATTGCAATCTGAAATTGCAATTGGAATTATATTGGTTTGTTAGTGAGTTTGATTAGCTCAATAAAATTATATTTAGATAATAATAGTGAGTTCTATTTAGAAAGTACTAATTAAGTAGAAGAAAGTGTATAGTAGAGAAATCAAATTAGAATTTGTTTACTTTTCATGTATTTGAGTTAGTAGTGAGGATTTATTTATCCAATCTTCTACTGTCATCCTTCAATTTTAATTTCCTCTGATCCCATTTTCCATTCCTTGATTAGAGAAACAAAAAGGGTCTACACTTTTTTCCAGTTATGTAGGTATCTGATTTGTTTATCAATGATAACAGATTCTGAGACTAGAAATTAAAATAAGTAATTATATTAAGACATCCATATCAGGCCTGCCACCATTAAATATCAAGTTGGTAAATACATAAACAGCCTATAATGTTCCCACTGCTGAGACACAGGCCTGCTCTTTCTGGAAGAAGGAGTGGGCCGTAATCCACCACCCGGTCCCAGTGCGGGTTGGTGGATGTCACATGTCTTTGGATTTAATGAATGAATGAATTAATGCTTTTGAATGTAGTTGGTAAATATAAAGAAGAAAATCTGATTCAGAATGTGGTACTTTTAAACATGGCACTAAGTGTGGAAGTTCCTCACTGTACCCCCATTGTTAACTTAAATTCTACCTCTTAGCTGTGAGTGGAGCACTATATAATTATCTATATAGAGAATGTTTTTTTTTCAAATTTATAATAAAAGTATGTCAAATACATGGATGCAAAATGATGGAATTGAATATGAGTTTCATAGTGAAAGTTGTTTCTTATGGCAAGTAGAATCACCTGCTTGACGGATGCAGGTCCACCCTGTATAAACTGCCACAAATAAAATTAACTATTCTCTATATTGCAGCAATGTATACCGGTATCAGGCTGTACTTCTCCGGGAGAGGTTCAACAAGAATGCCAAGGAGACAGACATGATTAAAGCTGTAGAGCTGCTGAAGGAAGGAGAGCAAGAATTGTTCTCAGTTCAGCATCCTCTTCCAAGAGTTTGTAAGTTTGAAGTTTTATTTATAGTATGCATCATACTTAATGGCGGCTCTAAATTGTGCTTACTTTGCAGTACTTCTCACCCCCACTGACACATCATGGATTTGTTACTGTAAAACACTGTGCACACTATGGGTGCATTCCGAATTAAGACCATAATCGCTGTAATCCATTTTAGCGCGCTAAACGGTAATAGGGAACGCGTTAAAGCGCGCTAAAATCGATTACAGGGATTATGGTCTTAATTCGGAATGCAGTCTATGTCTACTTAAGAGAATGAAGTATGACTCTTCTCAAAAGAAAAATGATTAAAAACCATAAAGATAATTATGTGCAAAGCTAGTGTAAACATAACAAGTGTGATGGTAAAAAACCGGCCAAGTGCGTGTCGGACCTCGCACATAGGGTGCCATACCAAATGTGGAATATAAGCCGTCCAAATGGCAGAACTATTCATAAGCTGTAGGTGAGTGACCTGTCCGGTAGCTAGAGTTGCCAGGTCGCCAAACCTAATAGCCGGACATACCAGCCAGTTTGGCCGGACATTTGGGTAAAAAGGCCGGACACCGTACATTATTGAGAATTTCTGCCGTCATAAGGAAAAAGGGCACAACTAACATATTTTCCGAAATTGAGTTATATACATATCCGGAATCAGAAAAAAAAGGCCCATCTGCCAATATTTTTTGTACAATTTTAGGAACAAGATAAACAAAAATACCGTAAGCCTAAAAGGCACAACTGAGTCACTTTTTAATTTTTTGTACGTAAATAGAGCACATCTGACTAATAGTACGTCAAAAAGGTCACATATGCATAGATGTGACTTTTATTGTATCACGATAAATATAATTTATTTACTTGAAAAGGCATAATTGACCTGCGTTAAATATTAAAGGCATAACTACCAGAGATGTGCCCTTTGATTTAAAGTTTACCAAATAGACCTTGACATTTAATTTAAAAGAAATTTCACAACTAGCAGTTATGCCTTTACTACCAAAAATCTTTGACTAGAGGTGAAGTGAGGTGGTCGAGGTACGAAGCGAATCCCGCCAGTTGTGCCTGACGTGTCTCGATGAGTCCACGCTTGCCTGTGCTGCGCTGGTAAGGTTAAGTTTTTGTTACATTTGCATGCTTTTATTATATAACACTTCTTTTGTGACACATTAGTATGATGTATTAGTATTTATTGGCGAAATTAAGATTAAATTCGATTTAGTTTAAAAAATATGATGACATTTTTTGTAGGAACTGTATCGTAAATAATTAAAACAATACTACAAAATAAACTTAATTCTTTTTTCAGCAATATACAATCACGAAGTGCAAGATTAGTTAGTGCTGCTTTACGCAACGATAATTATTGTGTAGGCAAATGGTCTCCAGCGCCGTCAACAAGTGGCGTTCAACACTCGGTGCAATCATCAAGCTCGGAGCATGTTAGCAATCTGTGTTAGATACAGGGTCCGATTTTGATTCTGATGACTCAGTATTGGATAAAAATTACGAATTACCAAAAATACGGGAAAAAAGCAGCGATAATAGTGATGGTTCTGACTCAGAAGACTTTATATACCATGTTCGCAGCCAGTTTCAGGAAAAACAATTTTAAAATCACCGGAAGAATCCGATAAAGAAACAAACCATGTTCAAGAAGAAGAAGTTATAAGTGGAAGTTCTAGTTATATGTGCCTTGATGATTGTGATACCTTTATTGTAAGGTTTTTTTTTTTAACTTTTGAAATAGTTTTTGTTTAGGTATATAAATGTTTATAAAAGTGCCATAATTAACAAACATTAATATAAAACTTCTAGAAGCTGATTAAATATCTTTACTGTGATTTTTATTTAAAAAAAAACAAATAAGTTCCTTGATGACTGATAATTACAGTTACTTAATTAATGTTAATTTGTTAAGTTACAGATAATAAATGTATTTTTTTAAAGTTTTGAGACGTTAATTTTTGTTACCTTTTAAAATAAAAGTTTTATAGATATTCCCTAATTGTTTTTTTTACCTGTTTCTTTTTTGTATAATTATTCAAAAGATAAGGCACATTTTAGTAAATATGCCTTTTCATTGTATTATTTCACAAAATGTCAGAATGAAAAGTCACAATTGGTTAGTTATGCCCTCTATTCGTAATAATAATATTTTTACTTAATTTTTTATGCTACGTTGAAAGAGAAAATGTTGATTATTTAATAAATGCCAATAAAATAAAATCTTATATTTCAATAATCGTATAGGAATCGTGAAAATGAATTTATTATTATTAATCTATTTTCTAAAAATAATTTATAGTCGATATTTTTCGCCAAAAACCAATAAAAATTTTAAACTCGATTTTCTCCATATTTATAAAATGTTAGATGTGCCTTTTTTCATTATGACGGCAGATTTTGTGTCTAGGTCGACAAAAAACTATGTAAAATCACGCTTTTTTGAATGATTACCTATAAATCAGCATATAAATCTTGTTAAATTCTAATGAAATATAAATATCGAATGCCAAATCAGTCTAAGTACTTTAATATAATCAGTCAAATAAAGTCATCAGTCAAATTTAAATGCTAGATAAACATTTATCAACATTTTTAAATTCTTCTTAAATTCTAATGAAAGGCAATTGCACAAATAAGTCTTATTTACCTGCTTCTACTTCCCTAAGTAAAACAAAATAAAAAAACAATCTAAACCTAACCTAATCTAAGGGGGGCGGGGCGGGCCTGCGGACTGCGGGAGCGACCGACAGTCGACTCGAAATGTAAAAAGCCTAACAAAAGCCGAACAAGCCGGACATCATCACCAAATTTCAAGTTCATAGGTCAATGGGAAGTTGTAAAATTATTCGGAACCACATTTTGTAAAAAAAGCTGAGTTTGGTGGCTTCTCATTCCTTTGTCTCCCAATATTTTTTAAAACAAAAAATACAGTAAGTATTTATCTACTTAACGAGCTCTAAACAACGATACCCCACTCGATGGGGTAGGTCAACTTGTTTTTTTCGCGCCCCCTCTTTATCTGTATGGGTATTTTAAATATGTTTAAGGGGGGCCCCCTTAAAAACATTTAAAATATTTTTTGACAATTTGTATGACGACGTCAACAAGATGCTGTGAAAATTTAAAGATGTAGCTCCAAACGTTTGGCTGTAAAACCTGTGTGACAGCCGACTGACGGACACGTCAGTGATAGCAATAGGGCTCCGGTTGGACCCTTCGGGTACGGAACCCTAAAAAGAGCCCTGTTGTATGGTGCCTTTGGCTGTGATGGGGTTAGCAGGGTAATTGCGTAACACAGTATCAGTAGCAATGGGTTTCATTTTGACAGTTCACTAACATTCATTGTGTTATAAAAGTCGTTGAATAGACAATTTTTTCGAACTTATGAAGCAATGGATTAGCAATACAACTTCAAAATCATTCAGATTGTGATTGATAATGTGTTACGCCATTAGGGTGCAGGATAAAGGTGAGGTATTGTAAGAGATCTGGATCTTGGAATGGTTCTGATCCAATAATAAAAAAAAAACTTAATCTCGGAACTTAAATTCGGAAGTCGGTGACAAAAAACTAAAATACACATCCAAAAACACCAACTTCCGAAATTAAAGTTATTATTCACTTTTTAGTGTTTTTTTTTAAGTCAGTTGTATTTTTTTTTAACTATTTGTCAGGTAACATATAGCGCGGCTTATTTGAGGAATAAATAAAGGGCTTTGACAGGTTATGTATAGCAAATATGTCAAACTGGCTTAGATAATAGGACCTTTGAATAGAAGTCTTAAGCATTTAGGTACTAACAATTATGGATGTCTTTTATGCTCTGAAATAAACTGACTATATATATTATGTTTAGGTCTAGATACAGCATCGCGCTGCTAAAGAACTAAAACAAACAGACCATCTTTGATACTTTGGTGTGCGTGACAGCTACTTAAACTCGCCGTTGACGCGCGTTTTAGGAACGTGCATCGACGGCGCGCTTTTATCCTACAGAAGGTCTACAGGCTGCGTCTGAATCGCGTCCGTATCGCTACAAACGCGCGTCGACGGCGCGTTTAAAAAACGTGGTGTGCGCAGGCTCTTAAACTCGCTACACGTCATTGTGTTATTCTAGTGTGCGTGCATTTTGCGGCCAACAGTTGGACGCGATTTTTTTCGCTCACAGTTTTGACTACCTATCTATCTAGATATTATATCTTGATAATTTTCTATAATCTTCAGACAAAAGTTGCCAGACGATTGAAAAATCGGCCCCTAAATGACATGATGTAATTAATATTCGGAATGAAAGGGTTGTTTCTGACCACATTGCTCAGCCGATATAAAAAAAAGATACTGTACTTATATGAAAATTAGGTAGGTAGGTTTGTATAATCAAAATGTATCAAAATCTTTTGCATTAAAATATAAATTATATTTATTATATTTTATTAATATAAATAAATAATAATTTTTATTAATATTTTTTATTTTTATATTTTACTTTATTTAATTTTTATTTATATTTTTATTTATATTTTTCAAAAATCTTTGAAAATAAATTATATATAATTTATTTTCCAAGATTTTTCATTCAGTCTGCTCATTATATGTATTTGCGTAGAATAATGCTATAAATAAATAAATGCAATTTGTATTACAATTAAAAATGACTTGCAGTGCGTAGTTGACTGCAGGCATAATTGCAGCACTTATTTATTTTTATTGGTATAGTGGCGTGTGCTAGTTATCTTATGGCAAATAATTTAATTTAATGTTTTGTGTTGCATAGTGCAAATTACCTATTTTACATAATTATAGAATCAAGTTTTCTAACTGAACAGACAGCTTTGCTGCTGGAGAGTTTGTTGCGCCACTTCTTCCCATCTAAAGCACTAGGAAGTGGTGAAAGGTGGGCTTTTTAGGGGACTGTCATATGTAATGTTTTGACGTTCGATAAGTTCTGATTCTCAGCCTAGTTTGAATAAATGACTTGATTTGATTTGATTAATACTTAGACACCATAATATGGTTCTTTACTTAGAATAATAACTAAAGTTATAATTTATAATATTCTTCTGTACAGCCAGCATTATTTTGAATGAATTATTTAACAAATAGTCTGTAGTTTGATCAGTTCAAATAAAATTGTAAATGTGATATTTTTTGTAAGTGATCAAAAATGCCCTTAACACGACCAATTTTGAACGTAGGTAACATTATATTGTTCGCCCGTAGGTACCCCAAATAAAGGTACATAACCATTTCTTTTTTCGGTTATTTTCATGTCTTAAAATCTTCAGGGGCATCAAGAAACA
This sequence comes from Tiliacea aurago, assembly GCA_948098905.1. Lineage (NCBI taxonomy): Eukaryota > Metazoa > Arthropoda > Insecta > Lepidoptera > Noctuidae > Tiliacea > Tiliacea aurago. The sequence goes on along the minus strand of OX402597.1, from coordinate 15,081,024 downwards.
TACTTAGGTCTTTTGTATGTAGGTACCTAGTAGCGCGAAGTTTTAGGGATGCACTCCAACGCATTGCAAAATCCTTCATCACTCTCTTGCGTTGCGGCTGTAACGTGAGCTTGGCATAATAATCCTAACATCTTCAATCTTCTCTCCCCAGTCGCAACAAGCTTGGGTGGTGTGGCCCACGAGCGTGTAGTAACTCCTCCCGACTGGGTCATAGACTACTGGCACCCTCTCGAAAAAGCCCACTACCCGGAGTACTTCAAGCGTCGTGAACAACGCAAGAAGGAATTCATTGCCATGTGGGAGAAGGAATATGGCCCCGCCGACAAACAGGAAGAGAAGCATTAAAGTGATATTGTATAGTTGTGTATTATAGTGAATTGCGTTTATTTAGTTTGGTGTTTTATTTTTTATTTAACGCCTCTTTTACACTTTTATATTGCCTCCTATATTTTCATGAAAGGGTGGCCGCATCCCTAACGCGATAAACGGGTTAGCGGCAACCTTGGCAACCAACATCGAAATGAACAAACGCACTGTGTGTTAGCGGCACTGTTTAAGGCTTCTACATACCGGGGCGACTTGTCGCGCGACGCGACGCGACACAAAGGCACCGCTCGTCCCGCGACACGCGGGGCCTTTGTGCCGTGTCGCGTCGCGCGACAAGTCGCGCTGGTATGTAGAAGCCTTTATGGGTGAATTGTCTATAGCAGTGCATATCTATGTGGATTAGGGAGGACAGAAAGTTGACATTCATCTACAGGAGGATGCTACTGCCTTTTCTATTGTTGTATTTCAGATAGGGGCAGGGTTGCCCCTTTTCTCTGCGTCGCACACAAGGCCGGTTTTACGATTTACGGTGCCAAAAATAAAATGTTGTGATGTCTAGAAACTTAACGAAACTACTTTGTTTAGCTTCTTCAATAAACGAACAATAGGATCATAAATGTAACACAAAAGCCTACGTGAGCGCGCTTTGTGGCCCTATTTTTGCACGGCGAACGTGAGTCAGTTCGGCCGAAAGTTTGACGGAGTAAACACGTTTGTTTTGTGCCGCAGTGTTTAAAAATTGTCAGTTTTTAACAAGGAAATTGAAGCGTCAGGTGTGTACTCTAATTACTATTGCTTAATTGTCGTTTTTTTTCATAAATCGAGCAGTAATTTAACTTTACGTGGAAGACTAATTTTACACAGAAATCTTTAAGATTTACTTGAGTTTATAGACATTTAAAAAATGTTCCACATAGTTCCATTATATTTTATAATTCCTTAGAAACTAGGACTCGTGAGGATTCAAAACAAGCAAAGAACTCGTCCCCATATCGCTCCCTTTGATAAATAGAGCCCTTTATTTCCAGGTAGTCGCGTTGATCCCGTTTCACAGCAGAGGAAGTTGTGTAGAAATGAACTGTTTTTATTGTTAAGAGATGAACGTTTTTTTAGTTTTTCGTCATCCAAGTGTAATGAACGATTATTACAATACATAATGAACCAGTTAAGCATAGTGGACCCGTCTGAGACTTTAATAAAACAGTTAAAAGATGTCATTAAAGTGTTTGTGGCAAAGCTTTTAGCTAAATGGCGTGAGTGTAAATATATGTTCGACCGTTTTAAAGTTAAGCATGCCAATTGGCTCAGTGAAGAATGTAAGCTCCCGGAGACACAATCAACAACAACTTACTTCTTCGGAGAGAAAGCGAGGTAGGCCAAAAAAGTTGTTTGAAGCCAGCTCTGAACGCAGTAGAAAGAGAAAACTTAAGTCTCTTATCTCGCGTTTTACTCCTGAAAAGCTTTGTTTAGCGACTAAAACGAGTCTGGTGTGGTGGAAAAATGGAACAGGTCCACTCATCATCGTGTTCTGTAAATATTATGCAGTATAGTGCTGAAGAAGCTTTAGGTCTCATAGTGGACCTTAATTTAACCAAAAACGAATACGGTACGATGCGTCTAGGTGCAAAGAAAAGAGGTGCTGATTTGTATCCCTCTTACCATGTGGTGGCAGATGCAAAACTGAAGTGTTATCCGCTTAATTTAAGAGTTACTGAGGGTGTATTCCCGTTCGTCCCACTGACTTCGTCCCCGTAGTGGGACGATCGGGAATTTACAAAAATAATATTAAATTTGTTCCCGATCGTCCCATTCATGATTTTAGGGGGACGAACGGGAATAATTTATTAATTATCTTTTAGGCCCACAGGTCCCACCAATTAATTTCAGACTGGTTGTTTTCATGGTAAAAAAAACAAATTTTAAAATAAAAATCAGTCATTTATTAAGAAAAAAAGCTTACGCCGTTTCGGCAATACATGCTGTCGCAGTGGCTTCGACCAAATTTCGTAAAAGTGTGATGCAGTTTTGGTAAACGACACCGTACCAATTACTTTGCCGAAGGGTGGCATTTTAAATTAAATAGTGCTATAGGCAAAAAAAAAACAAATATTTTAAAATTGCTTTCGGTGTTACATCAAGACTCCAACTTATACAGCGTGAAAATAAAACAAAGTCCAAAACGGCGTAAGCTACATTCAATGTTGACAGACCAATATGTTATGAATTGCCAAATGCAACTTCTAAATTCAGAAATAACCATAGGACATTTTCTAGAAAAACTTACGTGAATATTAATCATAAGCAAAGTGCTCGATGGTTGTACCTACGTTGATTTAATCTTGGTGTGCAATAATTATTATCGCCTTATTTTTTATTTTATGGTCTCAACTACTTTCTTAAATCCATGTAATTTTTTTATTATTGTTACTCTTTATGATGTTTTATATTCTTCTTGATTTTGTGATATTTTGGGTATTTTTATTATGATTTTGTTATAGTTTATTGTTTATTGACGCTATTTATGTGTAAAATTAACGAGTTCACTGTCCTGCTCACTTATATAATGTTTAACGCAAAAATGTGCCACTGTATACCTACATAAGCAAACTGTGTGACTTTGTAATAATTAGGACGTTTTCTTTTTTCAAAAAGAAGCTGATTTATTAAGAAGCTGACTGTTTTTTTAATCATATTTTTTAGTTTTATGGAGAATTTTATTTTGTTTTAATGTTTCAGTGTATGTGTATTTTGATACCTAGGTACGTAAAGTTGATTCTGTGATATTAACTGTGATTTTTATTCCTTAATAAATGACTGATTTTTATTTTAAAATTTGTTTTTTTTTACCATGAAAACAACCAGTCTGAAATTAATTGGTGGGACCAAGAGGCCTAAAAGATAATTAATAAATTATTCCCGTTCGTCCCCCTAAAATCATGAATGGGACGATCGGGAACAAATTTAATATTATTTTTGTAAATTCCCGATCGTCCCACTACGGGGACGAAGTCAGTGGGACGAACGGGAATACACCTTACTGAGAATGAAGCTGTGGTGCCGTTCCAAGATCTTTTAGACCACACCATACGGAGACTAGCACACGTACAGTCAGAAGTAATTTTATCCAACATTGACGACAATAACGACACAGGAAGTCTATTATAAGTGGGGCCTAGATGGTAGTGGAGGTCACAGTGTATACAAGCAAAACTTTTCGAATGATTCAATTTACGCTGATTCTAACATAATATTATATACAATTGTGCCCCTGGAATTATCGGAAATGAAAGATAGGAAGAAAATAATTTATTGGAAAAATCAGACTCCATCTTCTACCAGACACTGTCGTCCAATTTTATTTACTTAAATTAAAGAAAGAAAAAAACCAAAACACTAAAGATGCGTACCCCGAGATTGAGCAGCAAATAAGGCAGTTGCAGCTCACAGACACTAGGAGACAGAACGATATATTTTAAACGGGTCCATATTGGCTCACCTAAAGTCCTTTACCCGAAATTGTCTTTCCTAATGATTTGTAATCCGAATGATCAGTCTTCCTAAAATTTTTCACCCTAAAGTTTTCATTCATACTATTTGTAGTGCTACTCTGTGCTACCGGCGATGTTCATAACACTCATGTTTCCGAAAATTGTAATTAATAATATCATTAATTTAAATATATTTAAACTCCTACTGTTTTTTATCATAACGCTTTTATACCTAAAACTATAACTAAACCTGAGATAATTATGTCTAAAAAACCAACTGTTTAGAATGATTAAAGGTCGTTTCACTGATTTTTGTCTTAAATTAATGAAATTCAGGTCAGGCACTATGAAAAAAATACTTAAAAAAATATCGCGACCAATTTCGAGGTAGCGCTCGCCGGCCGCTGCCGCGGCACCGCTCGCTGCGCTCGGTCGGCTCGCGCGTAGTTGGTCACAGTTCTAACCTAACCTATGAATATCTTTGCAGGTACACACCGCTATAGGAAAACAAATAAAAGTATAATAGATGTTTATTGCTTGACTGACATTATGAAGTTGAATGCTTCGGAATTATGAACATTAGAGACAGAGTAGTTAGGAATTGTGATTGTTAGGATAAAAAATGTTAGGAAGAACATTTTCGGATTTCCAATTATCGGAGTTGAAAATTTAGGTGAACTTTGGCGCACCCATTTTAAACATATCCCTATTTGCACAATGCTGGATGGTAAAACAGTGAATGTTTTAACAGAAACCAAAAGTACACAAGCCTGTAACGTCTGTAAAGCGACACCCACTCATATGAACGACTTAGATAATGTAAAAAAGACAGTATGTAACGAAGACACATACAAATTTGGTATTTCTATTCTACATGCTCATCTCCGATGCTATGAATATTTATTGCATATTTCTTATAAATTGGAGTTGCAGCAATGGCAAGCTAGAGGTAAAGAAGCACAGGAAAAAGTGAAAGAGCGAAAAAATAAAATATGCAAAGATTTTTACAAAGAAATGGTACTTGTTGTTGACCAACCAGAACAAGAAGGGGGCAACAGTAACGATGGCAATACAGCAAGAATTTTTTTTAAAAACCCTGTTATGGTTTCTCAAATCACAGGTGTGTCCAAAGAACTTATTGAAAGATTTGCAAATATTTTGAGTGTCATTTCCTGCGGACATTACATAGACGAAGAGAAATTTAGGACTTATTGCATCGGCACAGCTGAAATGGCGATCAATTTATATAAATGGTACAAAATGAGTGCAAGTGTACATAAACTTTTAATTCACGGTGCTGACATCATTAAATCTCTGGCTTTGCCCGTAGGTCAAATATCAGAAGATGTTATAGAAGCAAGTCACAAAAAATTGCGACAGTATCACTCTAGGAAAACGTCCAGAATAAATACAAATATGGATATTCTTCACTGGATGCCTGTATCATCGGATCCTGTCGTAACTAGTTTCAGGGAAAACCCCAAGAACCGAGGAGAGATATACAATGATGTTGTTGTAGGGATGTTACGGATGCCTACATATCTTTGTAGCGAAGAGGATGAAAACAAAGATAATGAAGATTCCGATAATTATGTGGATGACGATGAGCAGTAGGTAGCATAGAACCTAAGTTAAGGACCTTTTTACTTTACTTTAAATAAAGCATTATTTTCTTTGTGTTTTTTTTTTTTGTTTATAGTACCATCCCAAAATTTTATTTCTACCTTGTAACACTTATAATACATAATAACCATGTCAAAAAGTAAATAAAAACCTAAACTTTATTTTTGTCATCGTAAATTGTAAAACCGGCCCTGTGTACGTCGCAAAATGCGGTGCCTAGGTTCTCGATTCTGTCTCATCCCTATGACAAGATGAAGAAAAAACATCACCAACTCAACTAAATTCAGCACCCTAATGGCGTAACACACGCAGCATCAATGACAATCTGAATTATTTTGAAGTTTAATGCTAATCCATTGTTTGATATATTCAAAAAATGTATCTGCACAAACGTGTATTCCCGCTCGTCCCCCCGACTTCGTCCACCTAAGGGGACGAACAGGAATTCGTAATTTTTTTTCCCCCTCATTTTGTTGGTGGGGACGAACGGGAATCATATATTATTATTTTTTAGTCCCATTGGTCCCCCTAAATAATTTTTGTCTTTATGACAACGCGACTATGACCGTCCAAACTCAGGATCGGCGAACTGAGCATATCCCCCTGCGTCGAGGGGTGAGACAACGGGACGTAATTTCCTCGAAATTGGTCTCTAACGCATTGGAGGATGTTAAACTGGGAAGGACGGGGCATCAACATCAACGGCGAGTACATCTCACACTTGAGATTTGCAGATGACATCGTCATAATGGCTGAATCGCTGCATGACTTGCAGCAGATGCTGGCCTAGCTATGCTCGGTACGCATTGGTCTCCGGATGAACTTGGACAAAACCAAGGTTATGTTCAACGAACACGTCACTCCGGGACCGATTGCTGTTAATGGAGGTGCTCTCGAGGTTGTTCGAAAATAAGTTTACCTCGGGCAAACTTTGCAATTTTGTAAAACAAGATTTATATTTTGACATGGCTTAAACCAATGTGGGTTTAAGCCATGTCAAAATATAAATCTTGTTTTGTAATAAGACGGTTTGAGTTTTTAATAGGGAAATCTTCAAATGAAAATTTAACACCGTGACTACCGCCACCCCACAAATGGTATGGTATATCTCGTAAACTACTGGAGTAGTCATTTTAAATTTTGGGTACCTATTAGGGCATGTAATATCGGAAGGTTTTCAATTCAGATACTGATTTCCGATATAAGATCTCAATATCGGAATTCCGATATTAATATCGGAATTTCGTTATTTCTTTAGAAATTGCACTTTTTATTTATAAATTGCACAGATTCGGTATGAGATTGGATTGAGTGTAATAAAAAGCATTTTTAAATCGTATTCTTTAATTTGGTTCAGACATTTGTTTTGTTTTTAAGTATGCCCACTGTATTTATTAAATCACATATTTCTCTTAATTTTCCCATACTTATTACTAATTAAACTACCTGACTTAGATTCAACAATACTTCTTATAATTTAAAAAGTGCAAGCAAAACCAACAATTAGGAACAACATTTATGGGATGAAAATGATCTCTTAAGTACATTTGATGAGCGTTTGTTGAGAAATTCTGAGTAGTATGTGTCTTTCTTTTTTGAGTAATCCCTGCAAAGAAAATAATTGTTTTTTGTAATGTAAATATGTAAATTGTACGTAAACTTTGACTAGTTTGATAGATTTGATAGGTTGGGTATTTTGATAGATACCCAACCTATAACAGGTTTCAATATTAAATATTACAAGCTGTACGTAGGTTTTATGAATCTTTCTCTACATAACTTAATCTTAGTTTTCTGCTTTATTTTATACATTATTAACTTCTGTTTACGATTTTATTTCGCGAAATGAAAATGGAGAAACCATCTTTTTACGATCTAATACAAACTAGCATCTTAAAAGCCTACGAACGAATGAATAATTTTCAGCGTTTTTTGTTTTATTTTGAGGTAGCTTAATTTTAAAATCATTTAAATACAGATATTATAGTTTATACTGAATTGGAAAACAACAATTAGATAATAGTTCGTACTTACATATTTTAAAGCGACGTTGCATTTAGCCACATAAAACACAAACACGTCTTAACTTACACAGTTCATGAGCGCAAGTCAGCGCAACTGATTGACAGGATATTTTGTTCGTTTGTGCGAATAAGTAAGAAGTACCGCGCAGGTAAAGAGAGAGCGAGACAGATAACACTATTATTCACTATTGTTCTTGTATCGCATGCTTAGCGAGCTCTGACAACAGGAATACAGTAGCGCACTGTCGCGCTTGGCGCTACACAAGGATCTAAAATATAGGTTTAGTTTAAACCTCAAAATATAAAAAAAAAAATCCGATTCCGATATTGGATCACTCAGTATCGGAATAGTAATATCGGAACTTGCGTTCCGAGATTACGATATTCCGAGATTCATGCCCTAGTACCTATCAATTTTATCTCGCAGAGCACTTCTATGTAGGTTTGAGGAAAGCGACTAGCTCCTGAAACTTGGAATCAACACTCAAAGTCATGGTCCTGCTGAACGAGCGCGCGAAAGTTATCATCGTTGATTTCTCGGTAAATACAAATGTTTCAGTTCTGTTTTCGTTACGAAATGAATCACATTTAAGCGCACTAATTATTTGTATACTTAGAATAGCCGTAGCATGCCTCCCTTTTTCAGCGCTCATGGTGGCCTGCTGAAGGAAGCGTGACTACCGCCGGACCACCTTCAAAGTCGATTATCTCGAAAACCACTAAGGCACCAATTCTGTTGTTCGAGCATTCATTAGCACCAATTGAGCACTAATTATTTGCCAAATATGGAAGCGATTGGCGTTGTGGTCGCCGGCGGTAGTCACGGACATATTAATATTTCATGCACAATATTATTTAGGGAGGACGAATGGCACTAATCTAAGAAAATATTCCCATTCGTCCCCTAAAATCCAGAGGGTGACGATCGGGAACAAATTTAATATTATTTTTGTAAATTCCCGTTCGCCCCCCTAGGTGGACGAAGTCAGGGGGACGAACGGGAATACACGTGCACAACAACGTAAATAACGCAATGCATGTTGCTGAACTGTCAAAATGAAACCCATTGTTACTGCATGTGTTACAGTCCGCGAGGCCTAAGCTGAGCTTTGCATTTTTGTGAGTGCATATAAATAGAGCAGGTGTGACGTCGGCCTAGAGCGCGACGTGACGCGTCCTTTGTTTGGTATAAACCGTTTTTTTTTATCTTTTTATGCTCTACTTTTGGTAATCACCCACACAAATGCAAAGCTTAGCTTAGGCCTCGCTGGGCACGCCACAATTGTGGCGATAAGTGCCCTTGCCCTTGTGCCCTCTTTGAAGAGTGGCTACAGAGGCGCCACGGCGTCCTCACCTTCCGCATGACGCAGGTCCTCACCGGACACGGTTGTTTCGGAAGGTTCCTGTTCAGGAGAAAGCGGGAGGAAACGCCCGGATGTCACCACTGTGTGGATCGCCTGGAGGACACTGTGGAGGTCTGCCCGGTTTGGGCGGAGCACCGCCGTGTCCTCACGGAGGCGATTTGTGTTTATATTATTAATGTCTTTTGGAAATTATATTTTTATTTTATGACTACTCGCGTACGGCCCTGGTTCAGGCCGCCATGGTTCGGAGCGAGAGTGCATGGGAGGCCGTCACCTCCTTCTGCGAAGCAGTAATGCTCGCGAAGGAGGAGGCGGAACGCGTGAGGGAGGGGCAAGGTTCGCGCTCGCGCACCCCTAGTCGCCGCAGGAGACGCCCCGGGCGTCGCAGGCCGATTTCCGGCCACCGTAGGCGCGGGCTTGCGGACGGTGAGCGATGGGTAGCTCGCCGTCCGATAGGGACGACGGGTCGACGGCGCGTTGTGTTCCACGCGCGCCTCAAAGAGATGTCAGCACGAATTGACGGGGTCCGTAAAGGCCAATGCCTGCCAGGGTTGCGAGTTTGTCCGAAAGGGATGTCGTGGCCCTGGCACACAGGCAAATGAAGGAACACGGGTGGGTTTTAGTCAATAAAAGTCTGACACGCCCTCCCGGGCGGAGCGAAGTTATTTGATAATTTCCCACCCCAAAAAAAAAGCTTAGGCCTCGCGGACTGTACACAATTACCCCTCTGGAACGTCGTATGCTGGAATAGTGTGATAAATAAAACTACACCATTTTCAACCGCACGTTTTATTGTTAAAACAATTTTGTTACAGAAATATAATCTAGTTTAATAATAAGTCTCTTGATATCTTCGTCAACATAACAAAAACCAGATCCCTACTTATTTATTATTTATGTAAGTAAATAAATAAATATACTATAGTAATTATTGCGTTTATAAACTCTGATAAGCGCTATGATTATACTGGAAGCCAACCCCAAAAACATAGAAAAAGGAATACTTTGTAAAGATGCGAAACGGCGTATTGTACGCTCTGAAGATGTATGCGGAATTTTTAACTCTTTCGCAACGTTTAATAAAGAAAAGAAAGAAAGAAAATACGTTTATTTGCGGTAAACATGACGCAAAGAAAGAACATAGATACAAAAAGAACAAGTAGGGGGAAAATATGCGTCACATCCACGCAAAACGGCCACCGCTCAGCATAATGCTGCGACCTTATTCGAGACAGAGCCCCAGGCCCCAGCGCTGCTTTTCAGCGATAGCCGGCTTTGACGTGATGACGTCGACCGGTGCAGCATACAGTGAGATTACAAGAAGAAGAGACGAGAGAAGATACAAGTTCAATTACTCAATATTCTACGAGTTAAAAATCAGACTTGTTCCAAAATCATTCGCCCCGAAACTGAAAATAATAACACCTTTTTGATCTTGAACGTGTTCGAATCAGTAGTCTGGTTACGAAGCATCATTCCTTTTTCTATATTCTAATATAGTTGAAAGAAAGTGTTCCTACTTAGGTGAGTAAACAGAACAGCAGTGAAGTTGAGAACTGCATCAAAATGCTGTATTAAAGAAACAGACGTAAATAGCCGTTGCGACACCATAGGCCCGGTTTCTAGAACGAAAATGAACACAAATATTACCTAACGAATTGTCCGCGCGTAATCTGCTGTCATTGGTTGGCTGAATCATCAACAGCCAATCGAATGACTTTGACGCGACGATAATATACATTCCAGGAACCGGGCGATAACGGTAATATGGTGGCTCACCACTGAGGGCCGAAGAGACACAATGGTCTGCTGGCCCATTTTGAAACTAAGGCCTACTGCACAAGACTAGGATCTTTTTCCCTTTGAGGCCTTCGCAATTTACGTCCGTTTTTAAATTATCAATAAAGTTATGGTCTTATATTTACCATTTATAAAATAAATGCAAGGCTCTAGTGGAGTTAACTAATGTATAGAGAAAAATTAAAACTAAGTAAATTAAATCTATCTAACAGTTCAAAATGGGAAACAGGACTTAAATACCTAGCGAAATGTAACATCTTTTAAACAAATTCCATAGACAATACAGATAGTTATTTTTATTTCACAAATGCTTGTTTCTTAGTTCCGGGATTCGCGCATAAATACATTCTTATTTTTAGGCTCGCTTCCCATTTTCAACCGATTCGTTGATCAAAAATTATAATAATATTAAGTGGTAGGTAATGCACTGGTTTGGTGTAAGTACCTAATAATGTTACTTCATTGAAAAATTATTATTATTATTATTATTTATCAACATTCCAGTAAAATATAGGTAGACTGTTCACGACACTATTTTAGAGGTAATTTTTGTATACTAAATTGTAAAATGTTTTAATTTACATTGTGCACCATATTGTAATTATTGATAGCTTGAGATTGATAGGTACTATGTAATCTGACAATGCAAGCCGATACTATTATTAAATCTTACTTATTGTAAGTTTTCTGGTCAAACAATATGCTAGCCACATAATCCCCACAATGCTGAACATAGGAATGTAGGTATTTCTCAAAGGCTTCTAGTTCTAAAAGGAGGTCAGAGTTAACCTACAGGTCATGTTTTGGCGCGTGGCCAAAATCAATATTAACGCCGCCATCTTGTTTTTTTCAACACATTGCACTATGGTTACAGTGCTTTTAATTATAACTTGACGCGTGACGCGATTGGTAGCACTGAATTTTGCAGTCATGTGATTAGTAGTTCTGTTCGTCACTCGCCATTTTGAACTATATTAGTACTAAGACTGCAAAATTCAGTGCTACCAATCGCGTCACGCGTCAAGATAAAAATTAACGCGCTACACAAACAGCGACCTCCTATCAACGCCATTTGAGCGCCAAAAGATCTTTGTAGCCTATATTATCTTTAGGTTAAAAGACGTAGGTTACCTACTCAACATTCGATCTTCAAAAACGCCACAATGTCACACTATTAAATGACACATGGAAATAGGACCGGCATGTCGTAATTATCGGGGGTAAAGAGGCAAGACGAAGAAAATGTGGCTAATTAGTCAAATTTTAACTGTTTGTAGCAGTTTTAAGTCGCAAGGAGGTTCACGACCTCTTTCGTGGGGAATCTTCATGGATGCCCCTCGTCTGGGTAGATGGTAGACCGATCAGTTAGGTTGGACTCCTAACGAGAACTCGTACCATTTTAACAAAGGTATATTATTTTATTTATCACGCAACAATTGTATTACCTTGTTCAAGTTTAAATAAAAGTCACATGTGTTGTAAAAACTTATGTAAATATAGCGTTCAGCGTGACTTTATTTTGACCTATTACAATAATTCGTCGTTGCTAAAAATAGTTAAATCCATTCCACAGACATGCTATAGGCATAAATAAAATAAACCTGTACCCCAAGTTTGCAAGAGAGTAAACGTAACTATTTCGTTTGCGTTAAAATTTGACCGATAGATCATAATGCAAAGAGTATAAGAGTGAGAATAAAAATCTTAACGCAAACGCGCTAGTTACGTTTACTCACTTGCAAACTTACACTTGGGGTACTGTTCATATGTCAAAGTTGGGTTCTTGTTCATCCATTGACCAATAAAAGAGTCTGTACGGTAGTTAATTACATACAATTTACTGATTTGGTAGTAATTTTGGTGTTGCCATGTGTTAATTCCAGTTCGTTGATAAACAGGCCAAAGCCAACCTGGGTGATAGAGGAATGTATGTAACATACAAACCATCTAAGATTTTCCCAACCATAGACACGTTGGTCAACTCACAGTAAAGTAAAGCCTTAAAGGACATTTCACACGTACCTATCCCTGGTAACCAAAATATCCAAGACTAAAAACAGCAAGATTAAAAGTTGTTATATTTCGATGACAATAATTGAAAAGATTATAGGTACTTGAATACTTTGGTCTTGTTGAGAGGATGAATGAAAGGAGACTAACAAAAGGTATTTATTTACAAGGCAGACGTGAATGTTAACGCCGGGAGGGTACGCCCTAGGACTAGGAGGACATTATAGTGACGTATTTGGTGATGTTCTTCAGAAAGTTCAGGTGTGTAGTACTCGCAACCGGCGTGCGTGTATGATCAGATGTATTAACGAAAACGAAGCAAATTAAAGGAGTATGTAAAGAGCGTCGCAGGTGGCGTTCTATAGTTTCTGCCTACCCCCATAGGAAGAATGCGTGAGATTATGTATGTGTATATTTGGATGCACTTTTTTATTGGCCAATGAACTAGTAGGAGCGTTTAACATGAGTCTTTTATTTTAATTTCCATTCAAACGCAATTCATTGAGCGCAGATCCTATTCAACCAGTATTATAGAATTCCACAATGATATTAATTTAGATAGGTTTCATACTCAACATTCGATCTTCAAAAACGGCACACTATTAGATGATACGTGGAAGTAGGACGGCATATCGTAATTATCGGGAGCAAAAAAGAGACCAGACGAAGAAAATGTCGCTAATTAGCCACTACTTGCGGAGCGTGTATAACCTATCTACCTCTTTTTACTTATAATATCATTGGAATTCTACTATAAATTTTATACAAAATGCCAACACAAAAGAAAACCAATGTTTTCCCATCAGAAAAAAAACCTTCAATACAAATAACTTTATAGTAAACATTCTTTCGCATCACTAATTTTCAAGTTGTGATCAGAGGTGTACTTAAAAAAAATCATTTCAAACTTGAACAACACTACAAAAAGCATAAACAAAAAAAAAAGCAAAAACTGTATACACAATTACACATTACCTACAAAACGGTCAGTAGTAACACCACAATCACATCTTCAAAACCGGGACACCGTGTGTACATACAGCGCTACGAGGTTATTTTGGCGCGTGGCGAAAATCGGAACTAACGTTGCCATTTAGTTTTGTAAATACAACTTTTGTGTCATCATTTCACAAATTTTACTTACAATGCCTCTGTCAATGGTATTCAGGCGTCAAAATATCTTTGTAGCACTCTATATCTAACATCAAAGTCTCTCACTAATGAGGTTGTTTGGATCAGTTGCCTCCGAGAGCTTGTCCGCGGCCCCATTGGTGTCCTCCGAACACAGTCCCGGCGGGCCTCGTGGGCACCCTCTCTTGGGGCGCAGTGCCGAAGCCTCCGACGTATCTCGTATCGGGGAATATCTGTTTTCTGGAGACAGAAGATTGATTTGCATAGTGAGGTTAACAGAATGGGGCGATGTTGAATTGAAATGTCTCAGCATAGCTATTCACAAGCGTTCGATACGCTTCCGTACCGAATCGAGCATAAACCAATGTTATCAAAGGAGTCCTCTAAAGGCTGTTCACAAATCCAAAACACTTAAGTTTTGTCAGTTTAAATCAAATAGACGACCGCCATTCTTCCGACAGCTATTTGCTGTCAGGGGCAAGGTAAATCAGTTATTGAAATTGTGTCATTTTCGATACGAAAACTTGCCAAATGGTTGTGAATTGCTATGCTGCTTATCTTACTATAGGTACGGCGCTTAAACCACTACACGATTAAATTCATTACCTAAAACAGATATAATTGAGAATCTGACTCGATGATATTCTGATCAGAATAAACTGACGCAGGTTTGTCCATTCAGTTTTGTCTCTCTATACAGGGTTAAATTAAATTAACTGGCAACACTTCACAGATAGAATAAAAAAAAAACCAGTACTTATTCCTGTTCTCATAAATATAAAGAATCACAGCAGCTGATTACGGGTTCAAGGTCTACTGGTAGTCTAGTAACTTGAAATGATGAGTGTAAAAATCATAACCCAACCATCAGCATTGTCAGCTTATTTGATTGACCCTGTTAAGACATATTTTTATCTAATACTTACATGAAATTAGGCGGCGTGAGTAGGGCAGGGCCGCCGAATTCTTGAGGGTATTTGAACAGCAGGAAGAACGCCAGGTGACCGATGAGGATGCCAATCAGCTCCATCACACCTCTGCAATAAAGGTCAATTTAACATTTTAATATACTTATAGGCTACGTTTACTGCGGTCGGTTCGTGGATGGGTGACTTCCCGTTAAATATAGAGAACACTGCGTGACCGATGAGGATGCCAATCAGCTATGTGCGTGTGGATTGAGAGATGTTTTCGAAAAACTCTTCCAATCCCAACCAAGTTATAAGAGGATTTAAGAAATAATTGTGAAAACTTCATCGTAAGGTATAAAATTTGTGAAACCTAATAATATTCTTCAGTTGTCCAGATTTAGAGATCCAGTTAACGAGTTCTAACTTTCTTTGTTTAGGTTTCACAAATTTTATACCTTACCATGAAGTTTTCACAATTATTTCCTAAATCCTCTTCATCCACACGCACATCAATCAGCTCCGTCACACCTCTGCAATAAAGGTCAATTCACCATTTTTATATACTTATAGGCTAGGTTTACCGAGGTCGGTTCGTGGATGGGTGACTTCCCGTTAAATATAGAGGACCCTGCGTGCCTCGGAAAGCATGTTAAGCCGTTGGTCCTGGCTGTCATTCGTGGATCTTTGACAGTCGTAACGGGTAGTCAGAAGCCCAAGGCTGACAACCAGTCTTACCAAGGGGTATCGTATTACCCAGTAACTGGGTTGTGGAGGTCTGAATAGGCAGTCGCTCCATGTAAAATAATATGGGTATTCAGTTTGGCAGATTGAGGCTTTGGTGATGGATAAGGTTGTGATGTAAGAAGTACTTATTTCTCCAGAGTGGTGGGATAAATCAGAAATTAATTTGCGATCTAATGGCGGACCATGAAGGTGTTAACCAAACATTGCAATCAATAAAACTTTTGAGTGAATTAATTGCAAACTATTTTATGTGAATTGTGCGTGTATTCCCGTGGTCCCCGTACGCCGTGTCCCCGTCCTACGAGGACAGCGGTACTTCAATTAAATATTTAAAAATAATTCCCGTAGTCCCCGTGGTTTGGTTTTGCATTCAAAAATATGTTTGTGGCACTCGCCGGCCGCTGCCGCGGCACCATTTTTTTTCCATTGAACAAAAAGTCTGGTCACTCTAGTAGCACTATTGCAGGCACTCATGCAACTCCTTCGTGCGACTCAATGTTTCAAGAGTTTGTGTGTCATACAAGTTCACGACACATGTCACAAATATTACGACACATTTCACAAGTATGACGACATGTCACAAGTATTACGACACATGCCACAAGTTCACACAACATTAAAAAGCCGTATTCATTGCAAACAACATTGAGAGACACTTGTGCATCATTGTTTCCCGCAACATTTGATATCATGAATACGACTAACTGGACTGGTCCACTCAAATCTGTATGGTTATTTCTTCAAAAAACCATCTCAGATTCAATCAACTCAGCCTATCGCAGTCCACTGCTGGACATAGGCCTCTCCCAGGCTGCGCCAAAACACCCTGTCCTCCGCCTTCCGCATCCAGTCTGACCCAGCCATCTTCTTAAGGTCGTCGGTCCATCTAGCTGGGGGGCGTCCCACACTACGCTTGCCGATACGCGGTCTCCACTCCAGGACTCGTCTGCTCCATCGGCCATCGGTCCTACGACAAACATGGCCAGCCCACTGCCACTTCAGTTTGCTTACTCTGCAAGCTATGTCGGTAACTCCAGTTCTTTTCCGATCTCAGATTCTCAGACACTAATCTGCATGGTCCTAATATGGATTGGCCAAGATTATGTCTGGACTTTAAGAGACAGTGACCTTTGAGTTTGTTTCGGCCTTTTTTCTCAGAGAAGTCGGATAGGAAACACCGACTTTATCTAGTTTTAAACATAATTACATTACACAACTAAGTACATTTCTTTTTCATTTCTCCTTTCGCAGCTCTGCTGGAAGAAATTTCTTAAGAAATAAGCAGTAGTACCTTTGTACTCAAAATTATAATTCTGTCGTAACTCTATGCATTTTACTGTGTACAATAATAAAAAAAAAAATTGACATGTGTGTCGTTTTTCTAATCAAAATACAGTAATAAATGTCATTTATTATTTACGGAACATGAACACGTTCAGCACGTTGCTAGCAAAACTGCAAAATTCGGTGTTGCCAGTAACTTTTCCCACAACATAAAACACGTTGCGCAACTTTTTTACCAAATCAACAAGCGGCTTAATTCCGTGTAGTGTTAGCTCGTGATAGGGTTATTGTATCTCAATGGATTGTATAAGAGTCTCGTTGGTCTAGTGGTCGTAAGCACTACTGCTGAGCATGATAAGCTCCTGGTTCCATTCCGGGGCCTTCCATTCCCGACCGGCCGACTGTGTTTTCTGTTCGGATTTCTCAGTAGCAGACCAGGGTATGAATTTGTGCCCGTTAATGGCTCGCCCCCCTATTCTTTAACATAACTGGCGAAATGTGGCTGTACTTTATACAATATGTAACAAGAACCCTGTTGTTCCTTTTAGGGCCGTATACATTAACCTACAAGCACAACATTGGTGGAATTATAATTTAAAAAAATAAGCATTGGCTTGTCGAGAAGTCAAAATCAAGGAATTAAAGAGGTTAGAAATCAAAACATTACAAATATTAACAATTAAATATTTATTTTAATTATTTTTGTTGAACAGTTTTTATAAATGGCTTTATTACGTATGTATACCGATTCTTAAAATGTAGGTAGAAGGAACAACAGGGTTTTTGTTACATATTGTATAGGTACTACATCTCTGCCTAACCCTTCGGGGAACACAGGCGTGATGTGTTATGTTATGAGTGTCAGCTGTTTTTCGACACAATCACCCACGACAATATGTGCGATAACCTTATTAAAATTCGGGAACAAAAGCGTAATTTAAAACAATTGAAGTTAACCTCGTCCTACTGATCGATGCGATACCGTGAGCAAGCGTTCATTTCACATTCCCGGTTTTTCTTTTAAATAAATTGAAAGAACGAAAACCCCGAATTATCTTATTTAGGTCACTGACACGCAGCAAAATCACGGATAATATAATTTTATGTACAGTCGCGGGATGATGCGGTTAGCCACCTTTAGGTAACTTTAATTGGCATTTTGCATGAGATGATAGGTACTTGTTATTTTGCCAACTAGATACTGCATTTTCCTGAAATATGAGTCCAATTAGACAAAGTCTCATTACAATATTTGTTGGTTTTTGTTAAAGGAATATGATAGCATTTTTTTTAAATATTGATTTTGGTTTCACAAGCTGCCTACGTCAAACCTCTTCTATGGGGACGATTCACTGTGCGTCGGTGGCAATGGAACAACGACCAATACATACTGCCCTTATTTATTGACAATGCCTTACTGAGCCGTCCCGCCTGTGCGGGACGCCCAGGCATCCGCCTGGGCGGTGCCCAGAAGGCCAATTGCCGTATTAAAAAAACGTTCAAATTGTAGTCGCAATTTCATGCGACAATTAATGTAAAAAACTTGTAAAAATGTGGGAAAAATAGAGGTTTTTTGACATGAGCCTGGGATTGCATTCCATAGTTATTATGTACACACGGCTACACATCAAGCTGTAAATTTCCAGTATACGCTGACCTCTCATTGTACGGAAATCCTATACAATTCGAGATCAGCATATACTTGAAATGTAGCCGTGTGTACAACTTATTTTCAACACAACTTTTTTTATAGTAGCTTTTAGAACTAAGCCTAGAAGGAGTAAAACCCTCCACAGCGAAGGTTTCTTTAATAAAGTTAAAAATAACTCACCCTCCGCTAATAACGAGGTTGAAAGCGAGCAGTACCCACGGCAGGTACATCGCCTTGAATCTTGTGCCGAACCAAAACGATACGATGACGTCTTTGTTGAGCTGACACCACACGTACAGCACTGAGAGGACCATTGGGTCCATGAGGATCTGGAGGAGGCAAGAGAGAAAATAAGTACTTAATAATCTTTTCTAGTAATCTTACATCACACAGCCCAATGATATTATAAGTAAAAAGATAGGTTATACGCGCAGCCTGCTCTGCAGTGGCAAGTTAAAACTTGGCTAGTTAGCAAACTTGAACTCAGTGGCGCGCCGCGCAGCGACATTATGCTTGTCCCTTTTTCGCTCTCGATAATAAGACATGCCGTCCTATTTCCACGTTTCATCTAACATAGTGTTACCTACATTACAATATTTTTTTCAGTTTTCGTTTTTATTGGACCGTGTCATTACTAAGTCATATATTACGTGTTTTCGGATTTATAGAAAAACCGAAAAAAAAGGACATCGATGTCTTATTTATAAAGTTGGCGTTTTAGTTTTTATTTTTCTTCTTTATATCATTGACTCAGCCTATTGCTAAGAACTGTTGCAAGTAAATATTGATGTAAGTTACACATCTTTCAGGGTAAACCCTGAAAGATGTGTAACTTACATCAATCACAAGGGATGGCCTCGAAGGG
Organism: Tiliacea aurago; assembly: GCA_948098905.1. NCBI lineage: Eukaryota > Metazoa > Arthropoda > Insecta > Lepidoptera > Noctuidae > Tiliacea > Tiliacea aurago. Next base: position 15,061,802 of record OX402597.1, on the reverse strand, counting down.
GTGTAGTAAATAAAACGCGCCTAAGCGATATTTTCATGAGATTGGACAGAGGGGTTCATAAGTCTGCAAATACCTTTCCCTTGGCAATTTAAACAAAGGCATGCACCTACATTACTGGATCTTGACTAATGTCTGATAGTAAAGTAAAATTCAGGGAAAATGATATTGACATTGTATGTAAATCTGCTTATAAATTGCTTTCCCTGACTGTACATGGTGCTGTAAAGCAAATGCACAGTCAATAAGTAGTTTACTGTCAACAGTTTGTATGTACGTGGACGGGAATCCAATGAGAAACGACATAGAGAAACAAAAGGGTCCGAATGAGAGACTATGTGTGGAAAAGGTTTTCCGCACATAGTCTTTCAATCAGACCGTTTTGCATGGTTTGAACAGTTTTCTTGTGCGGATTTTTTAGTTCTTTATCCTTTAGATAAAATAAATTTAAACGGATTGGATTTATTTTAACTTATTACTTCTATTTAGGTTCGACATGGCGAGGAAAGGAGCTCCTGGAAGGACTTCGGGGTGCCTTCGTCCAGGAGTGGGACAGTATAGTATATATATATATATATATATTTTGTCATTGAGCTCCTTAAGTCTTGAGTTGGGCTGCACGATTACTGACAAATGCTTACACCGATTGGACAGGTCCACTCAAATTTGTGTGGTTCTTTTCTCAAAAGACCATTTGAGACACGGATCTACATGGTCCTCATATGATCTGACCATGATTATGTCTGGACTTTAAAAGAGACTGAACCCTGAGTTTGTTTTGCCATTTCTTTTCAGGGGTAGTCAGATAGGAAATGTCGGCTAGATATATTTTTTTTTATTTTTATAAGACGTGTAAATGTGATTCTAATATCCTATTTACAGAATAAGCGATTGCATTTCATTTTAGGCTTATCAAATAAATAAAAAACTTCTATAATACTCACGGGCAAGCTAACAAGCAGTCCAATAATCACACAGCATGCCCAGTTGAACAACAGCATATAGAAGTAGTCCGCAGGCTTGCCGGCGAACATACCCGTCTCAAGTCTTTGCGAGTAGTTGTACAGGAAGTAACAGTTGATGAGGAAGTGGAACCCTGTACTCGGACTTATTGGGTAGAAGAATAACGCTGTCAGCGGTCGCCATATCTGTGAAATGAGCGGAAAACTATTAGTGTGAAATAAGGGTTATTGTGTTTTGTTTATTTAAACAAAACACAACAACAACAACAACAACAAACAACAACAACAACAACATTTTAACATTGTGTTTTTTTGTTTTGTAACTTTAAAAAAGGGAGAATACGCATTCAGGTTTTTTTTTTATTTGGTGTATCCATACAATATAACACCGCATCTAGGAGTTTGTAATTTTAATTTTATTAGTTCTAATGCCTGAAATTTGTTAAGACTATTATTAAAATTGTCTTTGATATATATTTTGGGACGGTCCTTTGGCAGGTGTACGAAGGGCCAAAGCCAACTCGCATCTAAGCTGATTTTAAATGAAATGATGCCAGTGCAACCAAGGACATCCCCCGGTTGGTGCAGGACTATTGTATAATTTGCCTTCCTTGACTTTTGCTGTACTGTAAATAAGTATGCCAGTCACATAGAGCACAGGAAAGTAAAATAAATATGTATTAGCATATTTTAATAAAAAAGGAAATCCTGGTTGGCTTACTGACTTGCTATTATTTTAATTTGAATGATGTGTTCTATTACATTTTTATACGCCTTTAACCAGAGGACTGTTAAATTCTTTTTACACTATGTAGATGGGATGCAGTCTTGCTTCAAAACAGTGTTATCAGACCATTTAAAAACAAATGAAGCATTATTTCTTTAATAGTCTCTCACATTTTATGAGGCTTTGATACCATTCAGTGGCATTCAGCACACATGCAGCATCATGTTTGCCACTGTGGGGTGTGATAGGCATGTTTGCCACTGTGGAATGTGATATGCATGTTATTGTCATAACACAGCACTTACTGAAGTTCTTGGTTAAGCTAGCTACTTAGACTACTAGCTAGCTACTAGCCTACAGCACCTAGTTTTTTGTGCTTATTCTACACAAATAAATAAAATTGTTTGTGTTTGTAATGGCAAAATAACAGTTTAAACTGTATAATATGCATATGAAAGTACATACTTATAACCAAATAACTATTTTTAAATTTTTGGTATCTGTCTGTCTGTTCTGACTTATCTCCGCAAATAACACAAGTTACAATGAGTAACTTAAGACTACTTTTATTTAAGAAAAAGCCACGCGGGTGGAGCCGCAGGCAGCAGCTAGTTTATTAATAAACTGGTAAGGTCTAAGAACACACTCAAATGAATCTATGATAAATTTTTTGGAACTTTTGTACATGATTAGGGCAAAGGATTTATTTTTAGAGAAGACCCTAAGACGACCTACTGACCAAGAGCATGTTTAATTTAGTACAAAACGGTATACTTATTAAGCAGTATTTAGTAGGCCTACTTTAATCATGTTTTCGTAGCAGTTGGCAATTTTAGTTTTGTTTAATGACATTTTCTTATATAAGGTGTTAACTTTTGATGGGTTTAGGTAGTGAAAACAACGTAGATAAGCACATAGAATTTTTAATTTTGGTTTTTCTTGACACTATAGAAAATAACAGATAATGACACACATCATGTTCCTAACAAACATATTCAAAACATCCGTCATCTCCCATACCAGCCAGTCTGAGTAACGCTTGCAAACCTCTTCTTAACACTCCTCCTCAAGCGTTTCCCTCTGACTCACTCTTGCATACCCATCTCCTTACGACAAAACTCATGCTTACTCTTAGGCACAGGTTTTGTCATAATGTCAGCGACCATCACATTTGTTGCGAGATATTTCAATTTAATAATCTCCTTCTCTAAGGCCTCTCTAACAAAATGATATCGTAAATCGATATGCTTAGTCTGCTGATGGTGCACTGGGTTTTGTGCTATGGCCATTGCTGACTGACTATCCGTGTATACTGTGATAGCCTTTTCTTGGGTGTCCACCAGTTCCCCCAAGAACCTTCTCAAAAATATGGCATCTTTAGCAGCTTCCGATAAGCTGACATATTCAGCCTCAGCTGTTGATATGGCTATGCTTCTCTGCTTAGCACTCTGCCATGACACTGCTCCTCTTGCCAATGTGAAAACATTTCCGGAATAAGACTTTCTATCTATTATATTCCCTCCATGATCAGCATCAGAGAAACCTTGAATCTCTGTACTACAGGCATCATTTGAGTACACGAGTCCCATGTTCTTAGTACCTTTAAGGTACCTTAGAATCCTCTTGGCAGCACTCCAATGGATCTCTTCATAGCAGTTACAGAACTGACTCATAATATTCACAGCATGAGCTATGTCTGGTCGCGTACACACAGCTAAATACATCAGTGATCCTATCAACTCTCTGTAAGGTATTTTGTCACTCGGTATGTGTGAGCCCTCTGGCTTCTTGAAATGTTGACCAGGTACTGCAGGTGTGGCAACTGTCTTGCAGTCTTCCATGCCAAATCTGCGTAGAAGCTTCTCTATATACTCTTCTTGGTCAATCTTTATGTGGCCATTCTCTTGCTTTAGCCGCATCCCTAAAAATAATTCAGCTTTTCCTAAATCTTTCATCTCGAATTTGGACATAAGCTCTTTCTTGACCTTATGCATTTCTCTTGCATTGTTATAAAAGATTAGGATATCATCAACATAAACTGCAAGTATTGTCATATCATTCTCGATTCGCCTGGTGTAGACACATGGTTCATTCTTGCAACGGTGGAAATTCAGACTCTCTAGCTCTGAATGAAGTTTAGAATTCCATGAACGTGGCGCCTGTTTCAGTCCATAAAGAGATCTCTTCAATAAGCATACATGATCTTCCTTGCCTTTCTCTTCAAAATATGGTGGTTGTCGCATGTAAACCTCTTCATTTAAGTTCCCATTTAGAAACGCTGTCTTCACGTCCATGTGATTTATATGCAGATTCATCTGCGCTGCTAGTGCTATTAACAGCCTCAAAGAGCTATGACGCACAACCGGGGAAAACGTCTCATCGTAATCAATACCTTTTCTCTGTCTGAAGCCTCTTGCAACCAAACGAGCTTTATACCGAGTCTTATTTCCCGCCTCCTTTTTGATTCGGAACAACCATTTCGAATCAATAATGTTGCTCGCTTGGTTTGGCTCTACCAACACCCAGGTTTGATTTTTCTTTAATGCATCCAGCTCCTCCTGAATAGCAAGTTTCCACAGTTTTGCATCTTTTCTCGTCAGTGCCTCTTTAACTGTTAGTGGATCTCTTTCTTCCACTATCGCTTCATAGGTGATATGATCCTTAAACTCCACAGGCTTTCTGTTCCTGAGTGGGTATCTTCTCTCTTCTACTACAGGTATTATTTCAACAGGTTGCTCTTCCTCCGGCCTCTCTTCAAATGATGTCCACTGTTCATCTTCCTCTTCCATAAATTCAGCGTCTCTAACATCATCTGTGTAATCTCTATCACGTTGAAGGTCGGTCTCTTCTTGATGAACGACTTTTCTCTCTTCATCATTCTCTAGATTGTTTGTTGCAGTATTTCTTTTCTCTTCAGTCTTAATCAAATTATGGTTCATCTGGTTTTCGAAAAATGCCACATCTCTCGCTCTATGAAGCTCTCCGTTCATAGGGTTGACTAATCTGTAACCTTTCGATTCTTCACAGTATCCTACAAATACTAGCTCTTTACTCCTTGCATCCCATTTGGTTCTCTTTTCATCTGGGATATGCATAAAGGCTCTGCAACCAAACACACGAAGATTAGACAAATCTATTTTATGGTCACTCCAAACCTCCTCGGGTGTCTTGTTCTTCACTGCGATGGTGGGACTCCTGTTTTTCAAATACACCGCTGTATTTACAGCTTCAGCCCAGAATCGAACGGGAAGACCTGCTTCTTGAAGCATTGTTCGTGCTTTTTCCCCTATGGTACGATTGGCTCTCTCCGCTACACCATTTTGTTGAGGTGTGTAAGCAATCGTAAGCTGGTGCTTAACACCGTGTTCTCTCAAGAACTCATCAAACCTTTTATTACAATATTCGCGCCCATTGTCGGTTCTTAGAACCTTCAGCTTCTTACCTGTTTGTGTCTCAGCAAAACTCTTGAACTCCTTCATCTTCTCAAAGGCTTCACTCTTTTGCTTTATAAAGAATACGAAAGTTTTACGCGAAAAGTCATCGATAAAAGTAATATAATATCTAAAACCTCCAAAAGAATTCTCACTCATTGGTCCACTAATATCCGAATGTACCAATTCTAATAAACTTTTGGCTCGCGTCGCTTTATTCCTCTCAAACGGTTGCCGCGTTTGTTTTCCCATTAGACAAGCTACACAGTCTAATTTATCGTTATGTTCAAACTTTACCCCAGTTGCCATTTTATCTCTCAATAGTGTCAAATTCCGTATACCCAAGTGTGCCATTCTCTTATGCCATAGCTCCATTGATGCTGTAGTCGCTATTGCACAGACCTGCTGAGAAGGAGATTTAATTTTATACACACCCTTATCAAGCAAACCTGTCACACATGGTTGTCCTCTCGACGTATACTCACACTCATTGAATATCTCACAACCTCTGTTGGTAAAAACAATAACATTACCTTTTTTAACAATACTACTAACACTCAGTAGGTTCGATGTCAGTTCTGGTACGTACAACACATTCTCAATGTTCAGATGCTCATCTGTTACATTACCATATCCCTTTCCATACATCTTACCTCCATTTGCACAAAACACTTCAACCTCACGACTTGCCGCCGCAAATTTACTCATCCAGTCTTTTCTGCTACTCATATGCATCGACGCTCCTGAATCAATAACCCATGCATCATCTGCTTGCTTCTCTTGACTTCTCGTATCAAGCGCTATCTGCGTCGCTGTTGCTGTCTCCGTCGCCGTCTCAGTCGGTGTTGCAGTTACCATATTAACCGCCTTCGCCTTCCGCTTCGGATTATCCGGACAGTCAAGAGCTTTATGCGATCCATCGCAAATGAAACATCTTATTTTCTTTTCTTTGTCTTTATTCCTCTGAACAAACTTTATCTGATTCTGATTCTTCATCTTAGCTGTAAGTGCAGCACTCGTCGAATTACTGGAACTTGCGCAAGATGTGCCTTGGTCCAATTGCAACAGTTTCGTTTTAACATAGTCTGTTGTCAGCTCAACATTAGTGTTCTCCAACGCTAATCTCATCGGATTATACTCCTCCGGTAGTCCTTGCAACATCAGCGCCGCTAACAGCTCATCGTCAACTTCTTTTCCGATATCCCTCAGCTGCTGTGCTACTGACATTAGCGCAGTCACATAGTCTCTCATAGATGTGAACTGCTCAAGTTTTAGGCTTACTAGCTTTGATAAAAGTCTGCATCGGTTATTTAGACCTTTATCCTCAAAAGCTGACCTTAAAGACTCCCACGCCTCCTTTGCCGTTTTCGCATGTCTCACGTGAATCAGGCAATGCGGTTGTATCAACATACATATCCTGGCTCTCGCTTTTTGGTCTCTCTTTAAGCCAAATACATCTGTACTCTCTGGTGTCTCCTGAGTATATTCCCACAGATCATCATGGATTAAATACAACTCTACCATAAACTTCCATGTACTATAATTCGAGTTTCCATCAAGTTTCTCTATTGACATTAAACTCATACCTGTATCTCGTACCGGCTGCGATCTCTCTAGTCCGCCGCCCATAGTCGTGTTTACAACATCTTTCGTTTCCATATTACCTACTCTCTACTACGTGTCTGGGCCCATAACCTGATGGGTTTAGGTAGTGAAAACAACGTAGATAAGCACATAGAATTTTTAATTTTGGTTTTTCTTGACACTATAGAAAATAACAGATAATGACACACATCATGTTCCTAACAAACATATTCAAAACATCCGTCATCTCCCATACCAGCCAGTCTGAGTAACGCTTGCAAACCTCTTCTTAACAACTTTGGGATAATCTAGTAATTTTGTAGGGACAGCTATAAAATAATATTGTTATACTTAAATACAATATTAATCAATATTTCTTACCTGGAACTTATTAACTATGTGGTAAAAGTCGAGCACTAAGTAGGAATAGTTTAACAGTCCGAACCGGCCCAATATACTAAACACCATCGTCAGAGTCAGCCAATACCGGGTGAAAAACGGTACACTATTGTACCATTCCCTAAATTCGGACATTTTTAGTTTTTTTGGCTCTTTTCTAGAATGTAAACACAAACAACAGGGTCACAAGGAAAACAGGTTACAAGGAGTTTGCACAATACTTAGGCCACAACACACAGCGATCGTTTGACCATAAAATAGATACTAATGATGAAATTTATAACATAAATTGTAAGTACACGTGTACTATGAGAATTTGTCTAGAAAATTCAACCAACAAGAAGATGATTTTGTTGTTTTTGACAGTTTATTTTTAGTGTTGCCATTCTTGCCAACTTACTTTAGCGTTGTTTTGAATTTTTCAAGCAAATGGGGCCGACAACTGTCAAAGTGGCGCTAGTAGCACAAAGACCAATAACAAAGCAGTTTTTGTAAGGACCTAGTAGTGAATTCATAATTAGAGACTTTTATTTAGGAAATGCCTAGATGTTGTGTACCAAATAATGAAGAAACTGGAAGCCACCAGTTTCCTCGAGATGAGAAACTTAAAAATAATTATTTTAAGTTTGACTAGGTCTTCAAAACTATTTCCTCTCATTTGTATGTAACCTATATTACCTGCATCGGCTGGATCACATAACTTAAAATGTAAGAAATTTTATTGAACTTTTTTAATGCAATTTAAAACTATTCTAAATCGAAAAATTGTCAAGAAATCAACGCAAATCAGAAATCCGAAGCGTGTAAATGTTTATCTCACTGAGTGACAAGGGTTCGTACAGTAGTGGCGCCATCTGAGATCAGCTTTCACTTGCCGGCACCATTGTAGAGTATTTTCATAAATTAAATATTTTGTATTAGTAATTCATAATACTTTAATCATTATTTTAGCCTGTAATGTCCCACGTGCTAAAGAGTAAAGGCCTCCCTTTCTCCTTTCCACTCCTCTCTGCTTTGAGTATTTATACTCAGGAGATGCCAAAAAGCGAATCACCGAACAACTTTTTCTGCCACTTTCTGCGGAGGGCGAGAAAAACACTTACAGCACACACTACGAAAATTTGACAATTGCACACTGATACATGCTTCCAATTGCTATAAACGCACACGAAAAAATTATAACCACACATTTACAAAAACGCACACATAGATTGACTTTGTGTGTATTTATGCAATTGTCCTATGACAACAAACACAAAGGTGCTAGTGATGTGATACAAACATTACAATGAGCGGTATTTCATTGAACAAAATTTTAATTCGTTTTACGATACAATCCGCAAACCAGCTAACTCCATATGAGCAAATTTAGTGTCAGCAGACACTTAAAACTTTATAATATTTTGTTTAGACTACTTATGAAAAAATTTAAAATACCGTTAGTGGATAATAATATCTGCTGATAAAATGTTAAACAAAAAAAAGTCGGTATCGTTTATTTTCTTGTGCACTTGCCTAATTTCTCCTTGCTAAATTACGAAACAAAACAAAAATGATGTGTTTGCTATCTTATTTATGAAACGATGCGAGGTATTTCTGCATTGCCATAATCTATAGTTCATAGTCTTATGTCTGAATGATGACGACTAGAGGAAATCACTGTTTTTTTTAATGTACCAGTTTATTTTATACATGTCGAACACATTTCTGCGGATCTACTTTTTTGGTTAACACTAGATTCATAAAGATACTTGGTAGATACACTATTCATAAACATTCGCCTCTCAGACGTATACATTTTTCTCGAGGATTTTAGTTTTATAAAAAACAATAAAATACATTGAACTTTTAAAAGTTGTTTATTTATTAATAATTACTTAAATGAAATAGAAATGAGAAAAATAGTTATTCAGAGCAATCAACACATAGTATTCCTCGGTGATCCATACAAATGATTTGTTTTCACTGGGTACAACAGAACATTATTATTCGAAGTTTTTTTTAAATTGCAGAAACCACATTTTTTTTTTCTGTAACCCACTGGGTTGTGATTGAGCATTGGACGAAGTATCACCAAGTACTTCAACAATTTTCCTATTTAAGCATCGCTTCATAGTTCATCAGACAGTTTTGCCGATACTTCTTTTATATACGATCTTCGTGCTCGTGACATGGGTTTCTTGTTGCTATTAATTCGTGTCAGGATTTTACAGACCATATCATTAGTAATAAATAGAGAGAAACAATCAATTGGTTCTGTGATATTCTTTGTGGTGCTCGTTAATCCTTGGCATCCCTTATCACGATATCCGTAGTTTCGGCCGAAGTTTTGGGCGTTTCCTACTTCGTATCACTTACGGATGTAAGATTAGTTCAGGCCTCGAATTAATTAAACATGAATGACAACATGATTTGATCAATCAACTCAGCCTTTCCACTGCTGGACATAGGCCTCTCCCAGGCTGCGCCTCAACACCCTGTTCTCCGACTTCCGCATCCAGTCTGTCCCATCCCAGCCACCTTTTTAAGGTCGTCGGTCCATCTAGCTGGGGGGCGTCCCACACTACGCTTGCCGATACGCGGTCTCCACTCCAGGACTTGTCTGCTCCACCGGCCATTGGTCCTTCGACAAACATGGCCAGCCCACTGCCATTTCAGCTTGCTTACTCTGCAGGCTATGTCAGTCACTCCGGTTCTCTTCCGGATAACTTCATTTCTGATCTTATCCTTCAGAGAAACTCCGAGCATAGCCCGCTCCATAGCACGCTGAGTGACTTTGAATTTATGGACCAGCCCGACTGTCAGTGTCCACGTTTCGGCACTGAATGTCATAATGGGCAGGACGCACTGGTTGAAGACCTTAGTCTTCAAACACTGCGGGTTTGGGCGACGAGATTGAGATTTGATAGTATTCCCTAATCCCAATGTGTATTTACCCATTAGAAAAATTGAATTCGTCACTAATTGTTTTAACGGATCAACTACTTTCGGACGGATCCGTAACTTCGTTGACGGACATAGGGAGTAGATCCCTTGAACGATGTGCACTACGTTTCTCTCCTGTGCCTGCGTTCTTGCAGACTCAACCGCTCATTGCGTTATTTACAATGTTGAGCAGACCAATTTTTCGAACATATGAAGCAATGGCTTAGCAATATCCTTCAAAATCATTTAGATTGTGATTATTGTGTGTTACGAAATTAGGGTGCTGACTATTCCAGATACATACACAAAAAAATTATAGTTACTGAACAAACTGACTGAAAAAATCATTTGTTTTATCAATCTTTCAATCACGTTGTCCCAGCACTGCAAATCCTTACCCTGTACTGCGTTTGTGCTACCAACGTACCACTGTATTTTTCTATCGTAAATATCCTAATGATTATTTCGAAATTGCGCTTAAAAATAAAACCATGTTGATGTATAATAATTATATACCCACATGTGGTAGGAAACACTATGGTTTCGTAAATTAGAAGTGGCAGATCGCTTTTTGCAACAGAAAATTGCACTATTTACCATTTTTCGGGAGGACTTACTTGCGACACAATACGATTCACAATGTCGGTATACAATACAATGTACTCTGTGATACTGATGTCGGCTGTCAGCGAATGAATTAGTTTTATAAAACGTGCATGGTCGTATGGCCAATTGACTTTGGCAGAGGGGAACGCTCAGCAATGGTGTCTCCAGAGTTAAGTACTCAAAGCCTCTCTGTCTTGAGCTAGTGTGGACCAATGTGGGACGGCGTGGGAGCATGGGACTAACTGTCTCATAGTCATGTCTTTATGCGTCAACCTCGTCTCATTTTCTGGCTATTCTATTTTATTTTATTGTTTCCGAACGAATGGAAAAGTAAATCTAGTAAACAGCTCGCTTCCACACGCCTTCAGAGATGAATGGAGCTTGCTGATTGGCTGGTAGACTCTCAATTCATGGCCAGACTAAGCTCCATTGGCTCCATGGACCTAGTATTGTATTACCTGAACGAAGCCCTTGGTTTGATTTGACTTGACAGATAGATACTGACAGTGCCATTGACATTAGTTTTCGTATCTCAATATGGACAGTGCTGACACCTGACATGACAGTGACACTGACATTTCATGATATAACCTAAAACACCTGCCTGAAAATCATTCTTTGTTTTGATTTGAATTTTTGAAAAAATGAGAGTTATTCTGAATAGATTAATTACTGCTACTAATTTACCTATAAGACGGTATGCAGTCCGATTCAGTTCCAGTGATAATAAACCCGCTGAAAAAGAAAAGAAAGAACAACAAAAAGAACCGGAGAAAATAGAAGTAATAAAAAAAAGTAAGGTTTGCTTTTGCTATATTATCAAAAGACATTTTATGAAATATGTATTATTAATTTCATAATTAATTTTATGTAAGTACAAATAATATGTACACTTTACAAATACTTCTGCATCTGAACACAATGCCTATGTTATTTATGTTCCCACTGTGCTACAAAAACAACTTATTATGTAAACTAACTCTATTTTAAAAAACAATGTTTATGCGAAAACTGTATACACTTTGTAATACAATTAAAAAAAGTACCTACCCACTTATAGTAAATAAAATTAAAAATTACTTTCAGATATTGTGATTGAAAAATTTGGATCGGTAATGACACTGAACATAGACCGCCAAGCAACACGTAACAGCCTAGATATTCCCACTCTTAGAGAAATGGCTGCAGCCATTGAGGCATTTGATAATGATAAAGAAGCCAAAGTCCTGGTATTCAACGGAGAAGGTGGATCATTCTGTTCAGGGTTTAACATGTATGATATAGGCAAGGAAGGATACCAAAACCTGAAGGATGCTGCGGTAAGAAAAAACTTAATTTGTAAACATTCTTTTACTGTATCTTTATCTATAAAAATCAATGCCACTTTTCGTTGTAATTTTATAACTCAAGAGCGGGCTCACCTATAAAAAAAAAAGGTTTAGGCTTTGTTCGGACTATTTAGAAGATGATTTATGTGAAGTTTTTTTTTTTTTGGTAAGTAGGTAGGTAGGTAGGTAGGGTAGGTAGGTAGGTAGGTAGTAGGATAGGTAGGTAGGTAGGGTAGGTAGGTAGGGTAGGTAGGTACCGTAGGTAGGTAGTGTAGGTAGGGTAGGTAGGTATGGTAGGTAGGTAGGGTAGGTAGGTAGGGTAGGCAGGTAGGGTATGTATTCTTTTACCCATAGAAAGCCACGTTATTTGTGTAAAAATGTTTACCGCCCAACGGAGTGGGGTCAGCTAGTAAATGTATATTTTGTACAAGACGCTTAATAATAATACGCCTTCATTCAGTCATGGTTACTATTTTGTAACCATTTTTAAGTCCCCATTTAATTACGAACAATTTATAATCTACCTAGCGAGATTATAAAGTATTAAATTTTTTTGAACTGCAACAAACCATTTACAATTGCATTATTTTTCGATAGTTTATAATCTATCCATCTATCTATTCATAGCAAACCGACAAATTGTGAACTTGTATCAAACTCGCATGCATCAAACACACCCTTTGCTAATACTAAATACCCAAGTATTGGTAACTGCGACAAGCTTTGAAGAAGCGCTCGTCGGCCGATGCCGCCACACTGCTTGCTTCGCTGACTCGGCGCGCGCACTATTGGCCACAGTTCTGACCTTACCTAACCCATTTAGTTGGGGTGCCCTGGCTCACATATTGTAAAACATTTTAAGAGAGTAATGGTGGAAATTCTTGCCCATTTTTCTCCATACGAAACAACTTTATGGAAGGGGCAACTAGAATCAATTTTTTTTTTTTGTAATTTTTGATATTCAAAAGTGCCTTTTATGTGCATAATATATAAATAATTTGACTCTGACTGTATTTACTGTGAACAATCGACTACCGCCAAGACCTACCAATTAGGGACTGGTCACAATTTACAGGTGATAAAATCAGCAGACTGGCAGACTATGAACCCTATTGATAGGTGCAGGTTCACAATTTGACATTGATTGATATAATAAATATTGATAGAATAAAAACTACCGAAAATTATTTTAACATAACATTTTCGGTAGTTTATAATCTATTTTAACAGTTAAATGGTAACAGTTCAAAAATGTCTACTGGTAATAATAAAGATGAATGTTAGTATAAATTACCTTTATACTAACATTGCTGACAATCTTACCGTAACCTATCACCTACCTCTACATCTACCTACTTTTTAGGGTTCCGTACCCAAAGGGTAAAACGGGAACCCTATTACTAAGGCTCCGCCGCGCTGTCTGTCTGTCCGTCTGTCACCAGGCTGTATCTCATGAACCGTGATAGTTAGACAGTAAATTGAAATTTTCACAGATGATGTATTTCTGTTGCCGCTATAACAACAAATACTAAAAAACAGAATTAAATAAATATTTAAGGGGCTCCCATACAACAAATGTGATTTTTTGCTGGTTTTTGCTCTATATTGATAACGGCAACAGGTAGATCCTTGAAATATTCACAGAATATTTAGTTATATATTCACTTTAAAAATAAATAGTTAAATTAAAATAAAACAAATATTTAAGGGGGGCTCCCATACAACAAACGTGATTCGTTGCCGTTTTTATAGATAATGGCACGGAACTCTTCGTGCGCGAGTCCGACTCGCACTTCGCCAGTTTTTAAATTTTCACTATCACCATTCCACTTGTTTGTTTTCATTTAGTCTCTAGTTTAGTTAGTTAATTTTTTTTTTTTTACTTAACTACCTTGTCTGTTTGCCTGTCCTTGGCAACGGGCTCCTCCCACTGCCTGCATAGATTTCTGTTACCAGCTGTTTTTGTCCATGTGCCATCCGCTATAGCTCTAATTTAATCTACCCATCTTCGCAAACATCTACCTCGTTTCCTTTTCACATACCCTGTATACCAGTGCATTCATGTTTTGCTCCATTTTTTTTCCCCTTTTTTTTTTTTATTTTTTTTTTTTGGTGGGAAATCATCAAATAACTTCTCCCGCTCTGGGCGGAGCGAGAGGGAGTGTCAGACTTTTACTGACTAAAACCCACCGTGTTCCTTCAGATGCCTGTGTGTGCCAGAGCCACGATATCCCTTTCGGACAGGCTCGTAACCCTGGCAGGATTTTTTTTCCCCTGAATGTATGCCCGGCCCATTTCCATTAGGTAAGCTTATTTATAGTGACTGATGTGTTTTGTTTTTGTACTTATAGCTCTTTATTCTTCGATCAATAATAGTACTGTATTGTTGTTATTCTTATGGCTCATTTTCATTGGTTGATAGGGCTCATTTACGGGATGCGGGAGATTTCTGTTATGCATGCCATAGGGCCCATATTCGGGAAACCGTTTTCATTACTTGATAGGAAACGATTGCGGTAGGTATAAGGAGAACCTGCTCGTTGGGCATTTACTTTCAAGAATAGAATAGACTACTCTCTCAAGGCTCATTTGCATTGGTCGCTACGCCCGCTAGGGGGATTGCCCGCAGACGGTGTACCTACCGACCGCGTTATCGACTTAGATCTTTCATTAGTCATTCCCTGCCTGCGGGGAGTCCCGATATACAGCATTATATTGACCGAGCTAATGACTAAAGCCAATGAGCTATTATTCTATCAGAGTTCCCCATAATATATGTTTCTCATCTCACCATACCGTTCTGGCATGTTTCAATTGTTTTGTTATGGTCTTTAGTTATGGACCAAGTTCGGCAATCATATCTAAGGACTGGTAAGATACGGGTGTAGCATAGTTTTCGTTTGATTCGGCCATTATTTATCTTTCAATTACCTATTTCTTTTAGGTTCCAGATTTTTTTCATGAGGTTCCTATGTGTCTTTCAGTTTCTTTCATTGTTAGATCTTGTATTGATATTATTTGGTCCAGGTATACTTATTCGTCAATAAGTATACCTTCTCAATCGTCTTGTCCTCGATGCAGATAGCCTAGGCTCGTTTGATCTAGTTGATTTGAATTTGATTCATAGGTAATCAATCCAACTTTTCAAGTCTCATTATAACTACAGTTCATTTAGCATTTTCTCGAGACCATCACCATCCTTTGTTGGAGAAAAGATTACTAAGTCGTCTGCGAATATCAAATGAGTTAGGTTTTCCTCATTTATATTTAGACCACATCAGTCTCCGCTGTGAATATTTACGGTGACAAAGGATCGCCCTGGCGGACACATCTTTCTATTGCACGCCTTTCAACGCTTAAGCGCAGCCTTGTCAAAAATTTCTAACATAAAACCGTTTCTTTATTCTCAATTATACATGGAATTCATATTAGCAGGGACGTTTTAAAAACTAGAGACTTGACACTTACTTAAAAGATTAAAATTATAATAAAATAAAAAATACGTGTAGTGCTATCCGTCGGGAATTGTGTCTGTTTGTCGTCAGGATTCACGTCGTCACTCAATGGATTAATCTAAATCTTCATATGTTTATTTAGTATATATTTTTAATTTCAATAATAATTTTAATATTGCATGATAAATTGGTAAGTTCATTAATTATTTTGACATTATTTATTCTGACATTACTTTTAATTTGAATCTGTGACATTATTTACTACTATTTATTAATTTGAATTTATATTATTGCACAGAGTATTACTATTCTTTCGAATTTATGACATTATATAACCGATTAATTGGATTTTATGAAATTGTCTAACTATAATTTTTAATTTTGCATGCCTGAATTGGTAAATGCAGTGGACTGCGCATTCACTTAACTCCTGGAAATGCATATATGTACTGTGTTTTGCAATAAATATTTGAATTTGAATTCTTCTCTATGTTTTCTTTCACCCTTGAGATGAGCCCTATCCCTATTGATATTCGTCCCTATCCCTATTGATATTCGTTATCAAACTTATAACCGTTCAAAAGATATTAACAAAAATTGATGAATTTTCTTGGATTTTTCTCCTTAAACATTATCGTAAATAAGTTTCTCTGAGGCGTGCACTTTTGGCTTCGGCTTCGGCATTGACCAAACTTTAATTCTTTCTCCTTGTTCCACGAATTTTATGTTTGCTTCAATAAACATGTAGATATTCTTCAAAAATCGAATGTACTGGCTTCTGATCCTTACTACCTATGAAATGTGTTACGGATGGCTTGAACCGATGCCCGGGAGTGGTAGATTATAATATTCCACAGAAGAACCACATAAAGTATGATCCGAGCACTGAGCGGTAAATTGTTATGAACATCGATGTCCGGATTTTCATTTGTTACAATAAAACTGTTTAATGTGTGTTTTATCACTTTCCGCACAGGATTGAATACAAGAACTTTTAAATTATTTGCCATGACTAATATTGTAGCTGTGTTAACACAACAGTGATCCGCGTCAAACTGAGGGACAAATGTACATTCTCTCATACATTCTCTGTGCTGAGAAAATAAATGTATTAATTGATAGAGCTTAACGTTCATTATCATTTGCGTAATTGCGTCGCCATGGCCGAAAAGTGTATTTCCTGTTGTTATCATTTGTTTTATCAGCTGCTGTGGCCAGTCTGATGCATTTTGACAACGACTTAATTTAGTGTGCTTATCAAAATAAGGTTGATAACAATGTTGGTACTTCCATCCAACATGTTTTTTTGTAAATGATTCGAGATAAAAGCTTTTGTTTATTCTGCCATCCTAACTAAAACAACCGTAACTAGGATTTATATTTTTATACGTAAGTATGTTCAACGATTTTTCCGTCAATTGTGAACCGATTTTGAAAATACTTCTCTTCTTAATTTTTGTTTAGGTATACTAAACCCGAAAAGGGGTCATTGTATTCAACATTTTGATTTTTTTTTCTATGGGACCAACCTGGAAATCGCGAAAAAAAATCAGATGTTCCCTACATTTGTCACTTAAATCGACAAAATGTATGGAACTGCTGATTTTACTTCTGATCTGCAGGAGCCTTTACCATGTAAATAGAGAGGAAAATATTAAAGTGGATAGAATATACATATAAATACTGACATATTTATTCAATAACTCAGTAATAAAATATTTACATCATATAAAAACTAACCGACTTAAAATAATAATATATAAGATATACGCTAACAGACTTAACATAATAGTATAAGTACACGTATAAAAAAAAAAGGTGGGGGACAGAATCATAGGGCATCAAAAAATTCGTCCGCATCGCTGTCAACGGGAAAGGTGCCCAGAAGGCTGGCAGCATTGCCACGAAAAAAATATATAAATACTTATATATATATATATATTTTTAATAAAACGTTGCCCCACACTAGGAATTTCTCCTGTATCGTGGGTGCGTTTACAAACATTTAAACTCACATACACAAACAGCCTAAAATAGCCGCAAATATATAAATTGTTGTTTGATACTAATTTAATATAGCAATACCAATAATACATTTTCCAAACCAAACAGAAGATATGAGTTCGAAATTACCTACTTGGCAAGAATAATAATTCATATAGAGCTCACGCTTGCTGTGCCCATTAAAAATCAGCTCGCAAACAAGTGAGCATAGCACGCACCTAGTGTGATGTCACACTTCTATACATCATTAAGAACACGACTAAAATCTTGCTTCGTGTATCCTATTGGTCAAAACTCATACTTAGAGGTGAGCATGCGGAAGCTTCGCCGATAGTACATCTATGGAGAGTGCCACTGGAGTGTTTAAAGTTGTCAAAAAATAATAGGCCCGTATTATATATATAGTGGTGCACAGAATACACCTTTCCAAATTTCATCGATATAGTGCATTGGCACTATAACGATGAAATTTGGAAAGGTGTATTGGTTGGTTGGTTTGGTGAGGGTTTTGGTGGTTTGGTTGGTTGGTGGTGTGTGTGTGAGAGACTATTGAGTCTCTCAGTAAAAGCTTTCCGTTTTTGCCATTTGGCTACGGAACCCTAAAAACTACTTATGAACTCAAAATACTTACAAATAAACATTATATTTCACAGATGCGTCTCGAACGTCGTCCTCTATGCGACAAGATCACGATAGCCGCGGTGTCAGGGTATGCAGTGGCGGAAGGTTTCGAGCTCGCCCTATCTTGTGATCTGCGGGTTATTGAGGATACGGCTGTTCTGGGCTGTCTCGGGAGGAGATTCGGTATGTGATCATTAGTCTTGCTTTATTATCGGTAATGTCGGTCGGACGGATCAAACCTTTTGTTGGACCAAAAAACGAGGGAGCGTTACTCTAGTTGCAAATGATGTGTAACATCTGACATTGGTAATAAGCAACTGAGTAGCGACAGCGACATTAACCTCAAAATTTATAAAATGTATATATATATACATAATATATATAATACTTACTGAAATATTTATTCGAATAGTTAAACTCAACATTTAATTCAATCAAACCTATTACAGGCGCTTTTGAATTGTCAAAGAGTCGGTCAGTTAGTCAGAAAGTCGAAGCTATTTGCCCATTCCAAAATGTAGATCTCTATGGAGAAGAACAGGCAAGAAAGTCCAAGGACACTCTTTTAAATCAAGATATTACAAAATCCTGGGTACATTAGTCGCTTCTATATGTGAGAACAATGTAAAAAATTAAATAACTTATTTAAAAAACAATACAAAATATAAGATTAAAAGATTACAAATTAGCCCTGGCAGATATGAGAAGACCAGTCTCAATTGACGGCGCCCGTTCACGAACATGACGCGTGGATCAGCACCATCCAACTCAACCATTTTGTAGGGAACCGAATGATCCAACACACGCGCCACCATCAGCGAGACATTTAAGTGAGCATGACATACTCTCAACTGCCACGCTTTTTTAAGTCAACATACATCTTATCATAATAAACGGCTCCATGGTACTTCTCACATTTACAAAATTGTAAAATCGTTATTCATTACTAGTGGTCGCCCACTGGTCGAAATTAGACTACTTACAATCTACCTACTTACAATCTCTCTGTCTTGCAATCTTAGTACTTATTAATTCCATGAGTACACTAATTCCATGCTATTATAAAGTACTTACTCATTCCATACTGTTAAAAAGTACTTACTTATTCCATGCTCAAGCTGTCATTTCCTGTTACACACTTCCGTCCCTTCTCACGAAATCACTCCCGGAATAATTCCGGGATTTAAGGTCATTATAATTATATCCACTCGTATATTACTTCATTCCTCGAAGTTTAGGTAAATAAGGTCTACCTATTCCGATCTCTGGATGTTACACATCAAAAACAGGTTTACAATAATTATGTTAGTATTCGAAGCTACATTAGTTTAAATACTACGAGTACTAGCTTTTCCCGGCCCGGCTACGCACGGGTAGCGCTAAGTATCTACCCTACCTACCTAACTTACCTACCTACCTACCTAAAAAAAAAAAAACTTCACATAAACCATCTACTAAATAGTCCGAACAAAGCCTAAACATTTGGTTTGGATAGGTGAGCCCGTTCTTGAGTTATAAAATTACAACGAAAAGTGGCATTGATTTTTATAGATATAGATAATGCAGCCATTAGCGCCCATAAATCAACGTCGCTTTAAGTGAGTTGTCGAATTATCTTGGTATTCGATTTCATATCAGCGGTATACTCTGAAGCGATAATCCGAAGTATCAGTCGAATGTTCGGCCGTTTCTTGACTTCCAAAGTTTTCTTTTTTGACTTTGGAGTCCTTACCCGACTTTAAGTCTCATATTTGACTTTGACTTATCTCTTTGACTGTCGTTTTGTTTCGCCTTAGTTAGCCGAAATCAGGAAACGGCCGAATATTCAGGCGATACTTCGGATTTATATTCGGAATAGACGCAATACTGGGGAGTATTGCGATTTGCGCAACACTAGACGCAAAATGTTCACTGTTCCGTGTGGTGGCGGAAGTAAAGAATGGCATCACCCTATTTTTTCCCGTGGGTGTCGTAAAAGGCGACTAAGAGACTTACTAGAGAATGGGCAGCAGCATTCTCTATGCATTTTAACACCATGCCTGCCAAGCGTGGCGATTATGGCACCCTCCCCCCCTTTAGACGAGGCCTATGTCCAGCAGTGGACGTCTTTCGGCTGAAATGATGATTATGATGAGACGCTAAATAAGCAAATCGAGTTGAACGTACGGTGGTGTCGAGCCGCAATTGGCCCGTCATTCATTAGGTTATCTACAAACGTAATTATTTCGTCGAACTTCCTTGATCGAAGTGCTCACTCCACACGACCCCGTCAGGAATAATATTTTATTTAATTAAGTAATAATATAAATTGCAGGAGTCCCACAATCTATCTTCGGCGCTCGCAAGCTGACGTCACTGATTGGTTTGTCTCCTGCGTTGGACCTGCTGATCACCGGCCGGCTGATCACGGGAGTGGATGCCAATCGATGGGGACTGGCTTGTAAACTTACTTCTACGGGCACTGGTAAGGAATTACTTTAAGACGGAGATATATGCCAGTGACCTTGAGTGGTTAGCTTGCGTGTTCTGTACTGAGCTCACGCAACGCGTCGTACGTTCAGCCAGTAATAGGACTCGCCCATCAAGGAGCGCTGTTGCCAATTTGACGCATTATTAATTTATTATACACAAAACAAAAGGTATTTAATAAAACGCGTATATTAAAAGATCAATAATTAAATTATCTTTAAATTGGCGAAGGTTTCAGAAAAATACGCTTGTTAGATTTTGCGCCATTCTCAGTTTTTTATCCGCGTTAGACATAACATTACAAATTAATTTCACTATGTAATATAAACATAATCTAAAATATTCACATATTAAATTATAGAAAAAATGCTCTAATTTAACATATATTTTTTTCAAATTGTTAACACTACTCGTTTAGACGTGATCTTCAGTATAAAATCATTAAAAATCGGTTATCGTCGCCTTAAGGGAAACATATAAATATGTCTAGATAGACATCGTCGAAACAAATTGCACGCACACTACAATAACACAATGACAGCACAATGTCGTGGCGCGAGTGTGAGACGTAGCTGTCACGCACACCAGCCTATCAAAGTTGGTATGTTTGTTTAGTTCTATTGCAGCACGACACTTTATCTAGACATATAAATAATCAAAATCTTTTTGTGGTATGTGCTAAGATTAACAATAAGGAACAGTTATTGAATCACATTGAACACAATGTTGTGACGCGAGTGTAAGACGTAGCTGTCACGTACACCAGCCTATCAAAGTTGGTATGTTTGTTTTGGTTCTTTTGCAGCACGACACTCTATCTAGACATATAAATAATCAAAGATTTAAGGGTCTTGTTTGCCTTTCTTTTTGTGGTATGTGCTAAGATTAACAATAATGAACAGTTATTGAATCACATTGAACACAATGTTGTGCCGCGAGGTAAGACGTAGCTGTCACGCACACCAGCCTATCAAAGTTGTCCTGTTTGTTTTAGTTCTTTTGTAGTGCAACACTCTATCTAGACATATAAATAATCAAAGATTTAAGGGTCTTGTTTGCCTTTCTTTTTGTGGTATGTGCTAAGATTAACAATAAGGAACAGTTATTGAATCACATTGAACACAATGTTGTGACGCGAGTGTAAGACGTAGCTGTCACGCACACCAACCTATCAAAGTTGGCCTGTTTGTTTTAGTTCTTTTGCAGCGAGACACTATCTAGACATATAAATAATCAAAGGTTTAAGGGTCTTGTTTGCCTTTCTTTTTGTGGTCTGTGCTAAGATTAACTAAATGGAACAGTTATTGAATCACATTGAACACAATGACAGCACAATGATGTGGCGCGAGTGTAAGACGTATAACTGTCACGCACACCAGCCTATCAAAGTTGGCCCGTTTGTTTTAGTTCTTTTGTAGTGCGACACTCTATCTAGACTGAAACATAATCAAAGGTTTAAGGTT
This sequence comes from Tiliacea aurago, assembly GCA_948098905.1. Taxonomy (NCBI): domain Eukaryota; kingdom Metazoa; phylum Arthropoda; class Insecta; order Lepidoptera; family Noctuidae; genus Tiliacea; species Tiliacea aurago. The sequence goes on along the minus strand of OX402597.1, from coordinate 15,039,831 downwards.
CTTTTTTGCCATTATTTTTGTGGTCTGTGCAATTAACAAAATATAATAGTTATTGAACCACTTGAGTGTAGGTCTGTCTGTCATTGTTCTCTAAAACAATCCTATGTATTTTTTTCGAGAATAAGCTGCAATTATTACCGTTTTATTTTTCTTCTGTGGCTTGTTGGATGGTGTTGCCACACCGTAGTAGTTTTCTTGCCAGACCATACTAAACACAAACATGCTTAAATTTTTTTTCGATCAGACTAAGGGCGCTAATCTGGCTAGGTGCAGCGGAGTGTAGTTGTCACTGCCAAACAAACATCAACATTGCATGCCTGAAAATAAAGTTGAGAATAAATAACCTGAGACGCGCACCTTTTTCCGCTTAGATACGCTGTCGAGCTAATGAAAGTTGATTTATTCTCAACTTTATTTAAAGTGCTGTAAGGTGGATATTTGTTTGGCAGTGACAGTCTACTTTGGGGCTCACTGGCAAATAATACTTTATAACCTAGCTGTAGGTAATATTTTAACCTACAGAAGCTACTAATGTTTTCTCAAACCGTGTTACTGTTATACCTGTATATTAAACGGTTTTCTATGTCTATTTTAGCTCTAGGCGAATCAATAAAGCTAGCCAAATCGTTGGCGAAGTTCCCTGAAAACGCCATGATAATGGACAAGATGGCCGCCATCAACTCACAGCTGAATCCCAACAGTGAGGACAGCATGAGAGACGAGGCTATCATGTCCAGTCTCCTCGGAAACGCCATTGAAGATATGAAGGAAGGCGTGAAGAAGTTTCAAGCAGGTGCGTGAGATATTCATTCTCATTTGTCGGATTAAAGTTGAAAATGACCAGACCATAGCAAAGATAGATCATTTAAAAAAGGCTAGATTTTTGTTAGCATTTAATTTTGACAAATTATTAGAAAAAATATACCATATTCATACGTTTTCATTGAATATGTATTTAATTTTTGTATGAAACAAAATATTTTGTTTTGCGATATTTTAGTTTTAGAATTGTGCCCAAGTTGATTATATTCATGAGTTTACATTCATCGCCTGATAGATAGCCAAAATGAATCCAAGCCCTGGAAAGTGGCTTTTCCGGAGATTGCGCAGTGCACTTTAAACCTTATGTCAATGACATAAGTCACATGATTGCTCGTGATTTGCAACGACTGTAAGTGCCTCTTTTAACATAGTGACTTTATGTAATATTTATATATATTTTATCCAGGTATAGGCAAACACGGCAAATTCTACAAACTCACAGAAGTACCGCTTAAAGATTGGGAGTTAGAAGAAACGGTAGATGAAGTCACCATCAAAATAAAAGAGGAAGTGAAAAAAGAGACCTAGTGTTAGATGTGAGAGAGAAAAAAAACTTGTAAGGGCCGACGCAGACCTGACAAAACAAATATCAATCTTGCGCTGGTTAAAATAAAGTTTTAAATACACAAACTTCCATCAGTCCGAGAGAGCAACAACGCAGACAGTAATTATACTAATTACGTAATTATTTTCAACTTTATGGAAAGAGACGCTTTGTTAATATGTATTTACTCACAGATAAGCCAAAATAGTGTTAAGTGTAGCAATTTCATTGCTAATTAATTTTAAGTTTTCGTCTGTTAATTTTATTTGCCTCAAATCAAATCAAAATCAAAAATATTTTTATTTCACATAAGCCTACATGGGCAATTATGAAACGTCAAAAACTAGGTGCACGGTTCCAATTGGTCGTTTCCTATGGAGAAGAGCCGGCAAGAAACTCCACGGTAACTCTTTAAAAAAAAAAAAATGGCTTTTACAATATTTTCAAAGTATGAGAGGTCAAAAGTACCAGGTACTTAAAATGGTCTACAGATCTACAGTATATTAAGCCTACAACGTCCTCACATTAACAAAAAAAATATATAAAATATGATTAAAATAATAAAAGTTGTCAAGGAAGTATGTAAAAAATAAATAACATAAACATCGCAACTTGGGAGCAGTTAATGTGAGCAGTAAAGGTACCAGGGAAGCCACATGTGCAGAAGGAATTAATGCCAAACTTCCTTGTCTTCAACGTAGTCTTTAATCTTATAATATGCTTTTTTGATAAGGACACGTTTGATGTGGGTTTTGAATTTTCCATCGCTAAGTTCTGTAACAGAATTTGGCAACTTGTTATAAAAGTGGATACTGTTAATAAGAAATGACTTGCTTGTTTTAGTTAATCTAAATTTGGGTATCACAATTTCATGTTTACTACGTGTATAATACGTATTTATATTATGGAAATCGCTTCTTATTTTAGAAAGGCCTAAGCTTTTGCGAACATATAAAATACTTTCTAAGATATAAAGAGAAGGCAGAGTTAGTACATCAATTTCTTTGATTCTAAGGGACTCATGAGGACCCATTCTATAGACCGCGCGGATTACCATTTTTTTGTAAAACGGAAATTGAATCCACGTCGGCTGCCGATCTCCACAGCAAAACGCCATAAGACATAATACTGTGGAAATAAGCAAAGTATACTAACCTAGCTGTGGCTATATCTGTCAACTGCCTTATTTTTCTTACTGCATAAGCAGCTGAACTTAATCTACCTGAAAGAGCTCTAATGTGGGCACCCTATTGCAATTTGGAATCTAGAGTAATTCCTACAAATACAGTTTCCGTAATAGCATCTAGTTTCTTGCCATCAAGTTTTAAATTTAGACTCACTTGGGGTACATTTGGTAATGAGAACTTAAGACATTTTGTTTTGTTCGCATTAAGTAAAAGATTATTAGCTGCGAACCATTTCGAAAGAACAGCTAGACTATCGTTGACGTGTAAGACATCCGAATCTTTTCTATCTATTTAAAAAATAAGAGAAGTATCATCAGCGAATAGAATTATATCCGATAAGTTAGCCATCATGTAAGGAAGATCATTTATATAAACTAGAAATAGGAAAGGGCCAAGAATTGAACCTTGAGGCACGCCCATCTTTACTAGAGATCCCGAGGACGTCACCCCGTTAACGTTTACTTTTTGCTGCTTGTTTGATAGATAGCAAAGAACAAGATCAGCAGCTAGTTCACCAACTCCGTAGTGGTGTAATTTACAGATCAGTGTATTGTGGTCAACACAGTCAAACGCTTTTGAGAGGTCACAGAAAATGCCAATGGCATCCTGGGATTTCTCCCAGGATTCCAAAATGTGACTGATGAGTTTCACTCCTGCGTCAGTCGTCGACCTACCTTTCGTGAAACCAAACTGGCGACTATGTAAAATCCCATTTGAATTAAAATATGACAACATGTGGCCTAAGGAGCCATATACAACTTGTTCCGGAATTAACGCACAACCTCTTAACGGGTTATTGTACTCATCATTGTGATGTACTCGTCAAAATGTAGGGAACAGCTAACTTTTGATGTGAAACATCTATAGCCGCATGTAAAACCGATTGCTGGCGTGCCGACGCATGGCGCGTGGCGACGCGTCGCTACTATACGCTAGTCTATATGTAGTAGTGTGTAAATAATTTCGATGTTTCACATCTGCCAGGCATCCCGTGATAGCTCAATTTTTTTTATCTATGGGTCATGGGACATGTATATCTTAAGTTCTCACTAGTTTGGTTACTCTACGGTTCACAGCAGTGAGGAATAATACCCCACTGTACAGTATCACCTAGTACGGGGGGTATTGTGACTTTTACTGGCGGCCTTATATATTGTAATGTCAACAGCCTTAGGTAATAAATTGTGCACAAATAAATAAATTAAATGAAATGAAATTTGGCAGGGAAAATCGCGCAGGATTGCACTTCGCCAGTTCTGCGTCGGTCCTAAGACTTGTGTGTTATGTTGTTCCGTGTGTAAGGCATTTAAGTTTTAAAATAAGTATTAAACTAGTCATTTTCGAAGCTCTGTTTTTTTGTTGAAGCAGTCGAAATAAATATAGGGTTGTGCTAACATTTGTTTTTCTTTTTTTTTACTGAAGAAAAAAAGAGGAGGTTCTTAATTCGACACAGATTTTTTTTAATGTCTATTTTTGCTCCGCGCTTTCTGTGGAAGTGATATCGTGAAAAGGGACGGAAGTGTGTAACAGGAACTGAAAGCTTGAGCATGGAATTAGTAAGTACTTTATTATAGCATGGAATTAGTAAGTACTATATATGTAGATTGTAAGAAGAGGTGGTCATTTCTGTCACTACTCAGTTGCTTATTATCAAGGTAAGATGTTACACATCGTAAGCGACTACTGTAAGGCTCGCTTTTTTAATGTATGGCCTTGCATTACTTTTTTATAGAGTAGTCCAGTTATTGAATAAAGTATACCTCGAAGTTGGGCCGATTGAAAATTGATCGATTCTGTTAAAACTTAGCACACATAATAATGTAGTTCAAAATTTCCAATGTACTACGTAGTACATACTAATTCCATGTTCTGATGTCACTACAACATAATAGAGACCAGCGGGGTAATTTCTTAGAGCATTTACCTATGGAGATGCAAAGCAGTGAAACATGAGGAAACACCAAACAACTTATTCTGCCACTTTCTGCGGGAGGCGAGGAAAACACATACAGCACACTACGAAAATTTTACAATTGCACACAGATACTATGCTTCCTATTGCTATAAACGCACACGAAAAAATAATAACCACACAATTACAAAAACACACACAGATTAACTTTGAGCGTATTTATGCAATTGTCCTATGACAAGAGGCCACTACGAGGGGGACTATGAGGAGAGTGAGAATGAGTGGTATTTCATTCTTAATGCATGAATGATTGAACAAAATGTTCATTAGAGAAAAAAAATCTTTCTCTTAGCATACGGATAAGAATAATTTCGGTACAATTCTTTAGTGTATAATAATAATAAATTTATTTTATATAAGCCTTAAGGAGAGAAAAAGGGTTAACAATGTATTACATTAATATTATGTAACTTAGATCCTTATAGTAATTAAACTATGTACACACGGCTACACATCAAGCTATACATTTCCAGTATAAGCTGATCTCGCATTGTATAGGAGTGGTCAGCATTTACTGAAAATGTATAGCTTGATGCGTAGCCGTGTGTACATGCTCGATTTTGTGAAACTCCTGACACCTAAACTAGGACGTATCCTGTATCTCAGGTGTCAGAATGTGTATAATAGAGCACTGAAGAATTGTGCCGAAATTCGGTTGCGCGGTTAGGGAGTATACTTTGTACTTGACATTGCAGAATATTATATACAATACTAGCTTTTTCCGGCCGGGCTACGCACGGGTAGCGCTAAGTATCTACCCTACCAACCTAAAAAAAAAACTTCACATACATCATCTACTAAATAGTCCGAACAAAGCCTAAACCTTTTTTTTTTTGATAGGAGCCCGTTCTTGAGTTAAAATTACAACGAAAACTGGCATTGATTTTTATAGATATAGATTACATGAATGTTTACTTTGAAAAGTATTATATTTACTGCTTTAATTTATTGTGAATGTGAGCACTATGTGGGTAATTTTTTTTTTCTTTAAATATTTTCCTTTTTTTTTCTCAGTTAGTTTTAACCACCATTAATGGTGGTTTGGCATTTTGAGCGCTTTAAGCGGCCTACCCAAATGTTATTTCTTTGGTATTGTTCGTCGAGTCGTTGAGCTCCTAAGTCTTGAGTTGAGCTGCATGATTACTGACAAATGCTTCCACTGATTGGACAGGTCCACTCAAATTTGTGTGGTTCTTGCCTCAAAAGAAGATCTTTATGAAATGTCGGGTACATCTAGATTATTTTTTAAATTTTTATATGACGTGTAAAAGTGATTCTAATAACCTATTTACAGAATAAACGATTTCACTTAATTTCACTCCCCAGCCGCGCCACCAAAACTTCATAATATTTAATTATTTCTCAGATCTTAATTGTGTCAGGTATGAAAAAAAAAACAATCGCATACAAATAGCAAAACTTTATATTACATTAAAACGAAGCGTCAGTATTGCCCTTCTCAGCGGCATACTTGTAATGCAGGTCGGAACAGTCTTCGTTGGAGATGTTGACCCAGCCCGTCTCGCTGATGTGGTACACGCGCACGATACCGCCCGAGTACGCGTCGCGGTGGGTCGCGTGGTAGATGGCGCGGCGGCCGAGTTCTGGAAATATTCAGAGAATATAGTAAGTAAGAAAGAAATGTCAATTGTGGATTTTTGACAGTCGTTACGGGCCGTTAGAAGTCCGAAAGTTTGACAACCAGTCTTACCAAGGGGTATCGTATTGAAATTGTTGTATATTTATCAAAAAAAAAATACATACATATAGTTACAGAAACAATCAGTGGGTAGAAAGTTATACATATAATTATGAACAGATTTTACAACACCTAGTTTATTTTTCAAAATACAGGTTATAACCTAGTTTGAGAGGCCTGCCTCTCAAACTAGGTTATAACCTGTATTTTGAGAAACAGTGTATGGCCACTAAATTCTTATACACTATAACTGTTACAACAATTACTAACGAACGGTGTCGTTCTACCGCTGCAGTAATTTATGTGATTGTATGTATATGTGTGTGAGGATGTGTGTGCATGTAGTGAAAGGTAAGTATTGTGTGGGAGTGTGTGTATGTGTGATAAGCAGTGATCGGACTAGGTAGATTGATTTTTGGTACTTGTATCATAAATGCACACAGAAAGAATAACATGGATAAGCCATTTTTCCGGAAAGTAATTCCGGTATTTCCGGATTTAATTAAATATTGTTAATGTTGGTAGTGATATTATTACTACTCAATTCAAAATTTAAAGGAAGGTATCAAAACTAAATTAATTCATTATTTATCTGTTGAATAATAAAAACAATCGAATTCCGATCGAAGCTTTAATATTTATTTTTTATTTTTAGCCTTTTATGGCTAGAACTTTTTATAAATTGTTGCTGATAACCGGTTATTGTACCACCCATGATTCTTTGTTCTGCTTGGTCGTTGGGTTTTGTCAAATCGTGACTATGCCGTTAAAAAAATTATGAACAATATAATATTGCTCATTTTATTACAATTCCTACCTTTTTTTTTTTGAGGATGGCAAATCATCAAATGACTCCTTCCACTCTGGCAGAATACAATTCCTACATAAGTTCCGGTTTTTTTTTAATAATCCACCAATTCCGGAGGAATGTCCATATTATTATATACGTTTCAGATCAATGGCCCCAGTTCAATCTACCTACTCCGATCACTGGTGATAAGGTATGGTGGAAGGAGGGTGCGTGCCCCATGTTATATTGTGTGTATGTTAAAGAGATCAGCATGCGTTTACCCAGTAACTGGGTTGTGGAGGTCAGATAGGCAGACGCTCCATGTAAAATACTGGTATTCAGCTGAATCTGGTTAGTTTGGAAGCCGACCCCAACATAGTTGGGAAAAATCTAGGCAGATAAGATGATATTAAGTAAGAATGAAATGAATGAATAAAAGAATGAAATGAATAAAAAAAAAAAAAAAACGAATTAATGAATTAATGAAATGCACCAACCCCAGCGTGGTTTGACCAGACTCGATTGCTCGAATGAACCCAAAGATTCACACTAGCCCCTGGAGCCTGATGTTTCATGGGACCACAGAGATCATTGCATATCGAAGAATAGACCAGGGGGCGCGATAATGGTAGGGAAGAGGTGCCCTTGGGATAGGAGGGATTATTAGAGCCTACCGACTGTGCAGGCTTGAGCAAGCATTGGAATAGGGTAGAGACGGGTGATATTTATCTATGGGAGGGGCATTTTTTAATTGAAAATACATTTATTTAGAAGTCTGTGCTAAATAAATGTATTATAAAAAAAAAGGCACACAATATAATATACAGCAGATAAAAAGAAAAATCTAATAAAACGTGTAAAGTGTGTTATGAGAAATTAGCAGGAAAGTGTGCCTCACGGCTTCACCAATCATGCCCAGTTCAGCAAAAATGCCAGACAACTAGTGCCTGACGCTAGTTTTCAACTGGACCTCGTAGTAGGGATGTATGTAAATCAAAACAAATGAAATTCAAAGGTAATGACGAAAATATAAGGTCGATAATCACAATAAGAGCGTGAAATTTTTAGATGAGAAATTTGGTGGCAAGAAAATCTTGAATAAATAATAATTTTTATTCCCTCTTGAATAGGGTATCCTAATACTAACTTAATATTATAAAAGCGAAAGTGAGTTTGTTGCGCTTTCACGCTAAAACGGCTGAACGGATTTGGATGAAATTTGGTACATGAAAGAAAAGAAAAACTGGCCAAGTGCATGTCGGACCACGCACAATGAAGGGTTCCGTAGTTGGGATGAATTTATCCCAAAAACAAACTTAACATTGTAGTTGAAAAACATGCTCTCCCATACATCGATATACGTTACGGTCAATTCTCCAACTGCAAATTTAAGTTGGTCGACTATTACTCGTTAACTTGTGAAGCCTACTTAGCTGTGATAGTTTTCCTTTTAATTTCGTTATATATACTATTGCCATGAATTTTTTCACATATCCAAAACCAACCATTTAGCTGGCAGGGGGGGGGACACTTGACTCTAACAAAAACTAGCACTTTAAAGCTTAATATTACGCAAACGGATCCCTAAATTGAAAAATGGTTTTGCCAAACCCACAATATTTTTGAACGGCCTATCCAACGATATCCCACACCATGGAATAGACGAGAAAAAAAATATCATCCCCATTTCACGTGTAAGGGAGGTACCCTAAAAAAAATGTTTTTCATAATTTTATTTTACCATTTTTTTGGCATGATTAATATGTATACCCATGCCAAATTACAGCTTTCTAGGACTAAGCGTCTCTGAGCTAAGCTGGCGACAGACGGACGGACGGACAGACAAACACACAGACAGACAGACGGACATGGCGAAACTATAAGGGTTCCTTGTTTACTACGGAACCCTAAAAAAGCATTTATAGGGACTCGCACAGATCACAAATTAAAATAAAACACTCATAGAAACATAAAGAACAAAACTAAAAATAAAACAAAGTAAAAAAGAAAATAAAAACAAAGTCCTGTACGAGGCCAAAAGGCACCATCTCAGCAAGATACTGCGGCACTCAAAAAGAAAGTGTCGCAGCGCTGGGGGCCTAAAATGGACGGTTTGGCAGAATCATAATTTATGATCTGCGTACAATTCATACATCCCGCAATTCATCTGTTTGAAAGCTGCTATTTGACATTAGACTTCATAATTTGTGGACCATTTTACGAAACTCCATACAAAACTGTCAAACAGATGAATGGCGGGATATGAATTGTACGCAGATCATATTATGATTCTGCCAAAGCTTCCATTTTAGGGCCCTTGGTATTCTGAAAGGGCCCGCTGTGATATCACGGATAGATACAGAAAAAAAAAAAAAAAAAATGGTGAATGAAAGCACACTAATATTATACTGTGTGTATGTATACGTGTGTGTTTGTTACTTCTTCACGCTCAAACGTTTATAAGTACCAATTTTAATAAAATATTGTATGGAGGTAGCTGACACCCTGGATTAACATATGCTACATTTTATCCCGAATCGAGACTTACGCGGGTGAAACCGCGGGACGCTGCTAGTAACATAATAAAAATAAGATGAGTAATTATTTAATAAAAAATAAAAATGTGGTGTTGGCATCGCTGTGTGGTGTGGCATGGGTAGATCATGGTCTACCCATGTGCCAAATTACATCCAAATCCGTTCAGCATGAAAACTAACTTATGCCACTTTTTCCATCCTGGATTGCAGACAAAGTCACTGGCAACAGCTATATAATCATCATCACCATTTCAGCCGAAAGACGTCCACTGCTGGACATAGGCCTCCCCCAAAGGGGGGGTTCGCCACGCTTAATAGCCACGCTTAGCAGGCGGGTTGGCGATCGCAGTATGGTGTTAAAATGCAATGCATAGAGAACGCTGTTGCCCATTCTCTAGTAAGTCCCTTAGTCGCCTTTTACGACGCCCACGCGAAGAAATAGGGCGGTGCTATTCTTTACGCCCGGCACCACACGGAACGAAGCTATATTATAATAAAAACATAACCGGATAAATGGCCCGATTTTGACGACAACATCATAACATCACGTGTAATCCCCGAAGGGTTGGGTAGACGTGTACCAATAGTACACCCACATTTCGACAGTTATGTTTAAGTCCCATGTAATAGGGGGCGAGCCTATTGCCATCAACCGGGCACAAATCCAGACTCCAGGCTGCTACTGAGAAATTCCTAATGGACAATTCCAATAACACTTTGCCCGACCTGGGAATCGAACCCAGGACCTCATGCTCAACAGTCGCGCTTGCGATCACTAGACCAACGAGGCAGTCGTTGACGATAGTCAGTGATTATCGGTATCTCAAGCAGGGACCATTTTGGTTACCCATTAAAAGGGTTTTTGTTAGGGTTTTTCTAGCGGTTAAACAAAAACCCATACGATATGGGTAACCCTTATGAATGGCTTAAATTAAATTTTGGTAACCCATTGAAAGGGTTTTCGATAAAAACCCATACGGTGTGGGAAAACCTTTTGAACGGCTTAATTTACGCCATTCAAAATTACCCACACCGTATGGGTTTTTGATTAACTGCTATAAAAAGCCTATCGAAAACCCTTTTCATTGAAAGAGTTTTCGATAGGGTTTTTCTAAAATGGTAACCAAAATGGTCCCTGCGTAGAATAGAGATAGAATTGGTCATGCTACGCGTGCTGGGCGGATATCGAAATAACATAATATTATGATTTTTTCCTGTTACTGGGTTTCAAGTAGGTATAGAACCCATTGATTGGGTTATCAAGTAACCCTTTCAAAGGGTTTCAAGTATAAAAACTCATTCAATGGGTTATCATGTAACCCTATCAATGGGTTTCTAGTGTAAAAAACCCTTTCAATCGGTTACATCATGATAAAGGTAACCAATGGGTTACCTTAATTGTAATGGAATGGGTTACCCCTTCGAAAGGCTTAACTCTTAACCGGGGTTGTATGATCCCTGATCTCAAGTTACAAGCCCTCTTAAATTCATTCTTTTCGGAAATTTCAGTTATATGGATGTTACCTAGATACCCTTGTGGACGGCGTCACACAAATCAGAACAGAAACCCTCGGGCCACCCAGATACTTAACAGACCAGGAGACCTAATCAGCTTCTGGAGGCAGGTCGGCTGGTTGGAATAACCAACGACGGCCGTCATGGCCCACGCACAATGGTCCACATGAAAGACTAAGTCCGGAAACCAAACCTGCTAACATAGAACATAGATACCTTGTGCATCCTTATCAGACAGGTCCCAGCTGTAGCCGGTATCGAGTACACCAAACGCGTACACGGAGCCCGAGCCCACGGAGAACACCTTTCCGGGCGTTCGCGTGCCTTCCGAGTCCACGTAGTACAGTTGAGCTCCCTGAAAGAATAGCGAATTAGTATTTGTGGTGTGACACTAAGAATTTATGAAAGGTGGTTGATCAAGCAGTAGTATCTTTCTCACAGATCTTGCAGGAGTGTCTACTACTAAACTAATAAAATATAAACTATATAAATTAAAATATAAACAACAATATAAAATAAAATATAAACAACAATATAAAACTATATACGTATAAATAAATGAAAATCATTGTTTGTTTGTTTTTCCTCTATGGGTTCAAACGGTTTGGGCCGATTCTGATGAAACTTTGGTGAGTTTTTCTGCATTCGCCCGCGAAGAAGATGAAGAAGAAGGGGTAGGGTAGGGATAGCGCGCCACGCGAACGAAGTTGCGCCGGGCAGCTATTGTAATATAAAAACGACAAACTGCTATAGACATAATCTATATAACATTATAAAGAGGTAAAATTTGTTTGTCAGTTTGTTTATAGGAGGTAGTAATTGGAACTACTGATCATATTTAAAAATATATTTTACTGATAGAAAGCTACTCTACTGCCGAGTGCTCTAAGATATGTTTTCTGTTAAAACACACGGATGAAGTCGCTGGCAGAAGCTACTATAATATAATAACGGCCGAACCCAATAACCTATATATCACCAGTTTCGGCCTACTGGAGATATAAAAATATATCTATCGATGGTTTTAACGTCCCAATAATCTAGGAATCATACCGGCCCACGCTATCTACTGATCGAGAGTCAGAGTCGTCTGAGGAGGGTGTATCGCCTACAACAGATATCTCTTTGTATGAAAATGGCAAAGTATGCGTCCCAATATACGATTTGTTTGACAGGACAGTACTACAGATGGCAGATTTGGCTATTCCCCGAATTGCAGGGATAAACGTAAAGTAGCCAAGCTAAAAGTGTGCGTCTAGTGGCAGCTAAGTTTGTAGCGGCGGAGCGAGTTTTTATAGTTTTTTCCATTTACATGCCTACGGACTCAGTGGACAATCTTATTGAGTTTACGGAATGTTTAAGCGAAGTAAGTGCAATTATTGAGAACGAGAACGTTGAAAGTGTGTTTGTGTTGGGGGATTTTAATTCACACCCAGGTGAGCGTTTTGGTATTGAGTTACTTATTTTCTGTAATGAGCAAAAATGGTTATGTGCAGATATAGAGAGTCTCGGACTGAATTCTAATACATAAACATACATTAGTGATGCTCATGATAATTGTCGTAGGTGGCTTGACCACTGTGTGGTCACTCAGACCGCTCGGCAAACTATTGTTGACGTTAAAATTGTGTGTGATGTTTTCTGGTCAGACCACTTACCGTTAGAGCTGACATGCAACTTGAAAGTATTGCAGCCAAAACGTGTTAGCAGTAATATCTTATGTAACAAGGTTAAGTGGGGGATTAGAGAACTTAGTCAGATAAACAGGTACCAAGAATTGTGTCATAATAGAATGAGAGAGGTTGACTTTCCTATTGTTTTTCATGAATGCTGTGATAATATGTGCCATAACCTGGAGCATAGACCACATATAGATAGCTTGTACAACACTGATAGTAACATTTTGAGTGAGTCAGCAGCGACGACTTGTGAGTGTCGGACTGAAGGTAAGCGGAGTTATGTCACGGGTTGGAACAAGCATGTGAAAGAAGCTCATGCGGAGGCGCGACTCAGGTTTGAGGTTTGGATGCAATATGGTAAACCTGGTGCGGGGCCCATTTGCAATCAAATGCGTGACTCTCGAAAGTTTTTAAGGCGAAACTAAAGTGGTGTCAAAACAACCAGCAGCAAATCAAAATGGACATTATTGCTTCTCACCACTCGGCAAGGAACTTTGGAAGCTTTTGGAGAGAAACGAAAAGGTTAAATCCTGAGTCGAGTCTCCCCTCGAGTGTTGATGGTAAAAGTGAGTCTGTCGATATTGCTAACTTATTTCGACAGCGTTTCAAAATTGAACCACCTCTAGGTCCAGCAGACCAAACATCGTATGTAAGCTGTAGTGACCTAAGGGTACGTTTCACTGCCCGTGACGTGTCTTCCGTTATCAAAAACATGTCCAGGGGAAAGTCGCCGGGTCACGACAGCTTGAGTATTGAGCAATTGAGCATTTGCAGAACGCAGGTGTTCATCTCCCAAGGATTCTTGCCTTACTGTTCAACCTGTGTGTCAGTCATTCTTATCTGCCTGCTGATCTGGTGAAAACAGTTGTGGTGCCCGTTCCTAAGAATAAGACAGGTGATATGTCGGATATAAACAACTACAGACCTATTTCCTTAGCAACAGTTACAGCTAAAATTTTGGATAGTTTACTTGACAGTTATCTAGGTAAACAACCAAATATTAATGACAGACAGTTTGGCTTTAGGCATGGGTTATCAACCGAGACTGCGATTATGACTCTTAAGAGCACAGTGCAATATTACACTGGGAGGAGGACACCTGTGTATGCATGCTTCCTAGATCTATCCAGGGCTTTTGACCTTGTATCATATGATATCCTATGGAAAAAATTGTTGAATGAAGCTAACCTGCCGCCGGAAATCATTAATATGTTTAAGTTCTGGTACGGTAACCAATATAACACCGTGAGGTGGGCAGGCGCATACTCAGATATGTACAGGTTAGAGTGCGGGGTGAGGCAAGGGGGTCTGACCTCGCCCAAGTTATTTAATATTTACGTGAATAAGCTGATCGAGGAACTCAGCGGCTCGGGGACCGGATGCTCGATAGATGGTGTGTCTTTTAACAACATCAGTTATGCTGACGATATGGTGCTGCTGAGTCCGTCGATCAGTGCCCTCAGAAAGCTATTGAGTATATGTAAGTGCTATGCTGAAGCCCATGGACTAACGTATAATGCCACGAAAAGCGAGCTGTTAGTTTTTATGGCACAAAACAAGACCTATGATATAGTTCCACCAGTCTCGCTATGTGGTGCAACTCTAAACAGAGTAAAGCAGTTTAAGTAGCTTGGTCACTGGGTTACGGAGGACGGCACGGATAACTGTGATATGGAGAGAGCGCAGGGCATTGGCCGTACGCTGCAACATGCTGGCCCGCAGATTTGCAAAGTGTGACAATAGTGTCAAGATAACACTGTTTCGGGAGGCTTTTTATTCCTGCAGTCTGTGGACCAGATACACGCAGAGAGCATTTAATGCCCTGCGTGTGCAATACAAATACAACAATGCTTTTAGGATACTGTTGTCGCTGCCGCGTTTCTGTAGCGCGTCAGGGATGTTCGCAGCAGCGCGTACAGATGATTTCTTTGCAATCATGCGTAAAAGATCCGCGTCACTGCTGCGTCGAATGCGAGACAGCGACAACAGTCTCCTGAGCATTGTTGTCACCTGAACTAAAGATAAATAAATAAATAAAATGAACTCTTTAGTACTTGCAATAATGATCATAGATGTTTTTTTTATTTAAAATAATAAAAAAAAATTAAATTCAAATATCTCAAAAACGGTGCGCCCTAGGCAAAAAATTACAGATATTTAACCCTTACTAACACCCCCCGTGCAAGCACCATTCCAACATGAATTTAAGTAAAAAAAAAAAAAATTACATTAATGCGCTAAGCGCACGCGAAATTCAAATTTTATTACGTTTTTTGCAATTTGCAGGTCAGTAACATATTTTGATTCGCGGCCATAACAAATATGGCTCTACAGAATTATATCTTAATACAGTAACTTATTTAGAAGCAAGAAACAAAGAAGTTTTAATATAACCCTAATTACACATGTTGTTTTTTAAAGTGATGTTGGTTGTAATGGAACGCACGGGAGGGCGAAGTAGAGAAACCTACTTATTGTTTTCGTTAGATAGATAGCCTTTATCAATGATTGTGAGACGCCATCCGAGCATAGATATAATTATACTGTCTGTCATCAATAGCGATCTCTCTATAACTGAAAATAAGTTATTGGGTTCGGCCGTAAAACAACAAACTGCTGTCAATATTAAAACAGCAGTAAAGGGCGAAACATGTCAAACTATGTTAGCCTGACTTTATGTTAATCATTACCTAGACTAGACCTGTTGTAAGCAAGCTAAATCTGTTACAGACCTGACCTGACAAAAAAAATTGACATGTTGATATTACAGGGTTATTGGTAAAACACTAACCTCTTAAGGGGTCATTGTACTCCTCATTATGAACAACTTTAACATAAATAAACTGCCATTTTTTGCCAGTAAAACCACTGCACTTTGCCAGTTCATGACTAGGCCTTAAAAAGGTTAGGTTTTTAAAGAAGTCTATTTAAGATCTTTTACTATTAAACTCACCCTCTTATCAACACCAGCCAACATCATTCCCATGCTAAGCCCCATGCCCTTGTAGTTGTACACCATGTTAGCCATCAGCTTGCTGGCAGCAGCCACTGAGATACGTTCCCTGTTGCGCAGCTCGTACAGGCGGCATTGCTTAGCTAGCACGCGATCCCAGTAGACACAGTCTGCGGCACCTCCGGCTAGTGTGCCTGGGGAATTATGAAAAGGATGAGAAGATTGTGAAGTGAACTATTATAATGCTGGAGAAAGATGGTAATGACTCTGTCGTACTTTGGACAGCACGTTTAGACGTTGGCCCACCTGTCATTCGTGGATCTTTGACAGTTGTTACGAGTCGTCAGAAGCCCGAAAGTCTGACAACTAGGTTGACCAAGGGGTATTGCATTAATCTCAGGAATAGGCAGTGACCTATCGCTGCCGGCCATGGTTGAGTCGATGGTCGGCAGTGAGGAGTCCTGGGACGCGGTGGTGTCCTTCTGCGAAACAATCGTGTCGCAGACGAGGCTGCGGAAAGGGAGCGGGAGACCTCGTCCGCTCACCCGGCCCGCAGCAGGCGCACTGGGCGTCGGCAGAGGGCTGACAACGCCTTCTTCCGGCCCCCCTAAATGGGTCCACGGGACGGCGGACTTGGGGACGTCCGCCGCCCCCTATCACACTGGACCCGAGGTGGCAGCGAGGTGGCGAGGTGGTAGTCTTTCAGACGTCGCGGGGGGGGGTGTAAAAAAAAATAAGGGGTATTTTATTATCCAGTTACTGGGTTGTGGAGGTCTGATAGGTAGTCGCTCCATGTAAAATACTGGTATTTAGCTGCATCTGGTTAGACTGGAAGCCGACCAAAAGGGCTAAGCTGATGTTTTTATAAATTTTCTGAAGAAAAGTCAATCAAAATATTGTTTTAAGTATGCTACTTATTATCATTAGATAAAGTTAAGAATAGATAAATAAGTTTTAAAGCTTCCTCTCTCCTACTATTTTGGTGTGCCCAACAGGGTCCATAATGATTTCATTAAATTTTAATTTACCACTTTAGTATACATTGCGGAATGCAATCAAAGATTGTGTATGTAGTACTACATCAATGATAGTCCAATTTAACAAATTCTCAGTGCATATATGACTATCATTGCTCTCACTTACACACATGAAATCTGATGTTTAAACAACAGATTTCATAATTATGTGAACACAACTTCAAATTTTGCAAGTAGGCGGTTCTTAGACAACATTATGTTACCTTTCTTTGCATAAACAAGCAAAGCTATTGTTGACCCATTTCATGTATTTAGGGGGTTAAAACTTTCATCGTTTTGTGTTAAACTGCAGAGATTTGAATAAGAAACTGGTTGGACTTACCAAGTAAGTAATCATTGATTTCTACAATCTTCTTCATGGACTGAGATCCAATGAACTGGCCACCAGTGGCTCGGGAGTCCACGGCCAGGAGCACTCCACCCTGTGACATTGAAGATAATAAGTTAGAACTGTTTGTTTTAGATCTGGTTAAGAAATTAAATGACTTATAAATCATGACTAGCCAGTCTAATAGTTAAAAAGTAAAGACAATGATTATAGTCTATAGCGTTCAATTAAGGCATTTTAATAAGTCTGCATATGAGAAAAAAATACTGTCATAGAATGAGGTAATGCTACAAAATTGTTACACTGTTACTGAATCTACGATGGTGAATAGTTGTTACATTGAGTGCTTAATTAAAAGAAAGCTGACTATGCATAGTATCCACTTATTACACTAGTCATTGTTAGAAAAACTATTACAGGGATGTCATTAGACAGCTATAATTTCTACAGACAGAAACAATGACTTGGTGTTCTGAGGCAGCAATAAATTGAGGAGAGATTTGTAGTAACTGTTTAGTTTATTAATCAAAATACGTAGCAAGATCTTACCTGGTAACGGAACCCAAGAGTGGTAGTACCATGGTCGAACTGGATTTTGATCGCTTTACCAGTCTCATCCTGCTGGTTGAACTGCGCGAGAGTTTCTATAGGCTGTAAAGACAATAATGACACAGTTATTCACAAGTTTTAAGGTGATTATTAAAGTATTTAAGTTACTATAACCTTTACTTACATTAGCAAAAGGCGGTGTTGCGAGTTGAGTACTGTGTAAAAAGTTTTCACTGTAACCGACAATGTCATTTGGAAACGAAGCAAGCGCGTCAACGGGTTTCAGGTTAATCTTCTCGTTTAAATTACAATAATCGAGTAACGCCATTTTTGTTTTGTGATTTTCAAATAAACTTTTCTGTGTTGAATGAATGACAAGCGATTTCTTCAAAAACGCCGATTTGTCAAGTTTGACATTTGCGTTGCGTTGTTGCAAGAAGCGAAATTCAACCACAATTCAACTTACTAGAGTTACTAGTTATTAGATTATTTTTGCCTTCACAGTTGTTTTAAGCATGCAGAACAACAATTACAAATATTATTCTAAAACAGTGTTTTGGATCTAAAATTACATTGCATGTCTGCTAATTATATTTTTGATTATCTATGATAGTAAGATGGTACAATCAAAATGTATAAAACAGCGCCACCTAGTATACAGATGATAATACCATAAACTATGAAAATGTAGTTGATGCCACTCATCACGAGGTGTCGTAACTAACATCAAAAATTAACACAAACACTGCCATCTATTATGGAATAGCCAAACTTTAAATATTAATTAAAAACAAGAATCAGATCCAGTGAAACTTTATGAACATTAAGTTAACAAGGTTGACCCAATAGATAAACAACTTACTATCAATTTCGTTTAATCCGATAGCCACGTTTGGTCGTTAGGTCGTCGATCAATAAAAAAAACACTCAAGAAACAGAAATTAGGAATTGTATCTATCGCATATTTCGTTAATGAATAGTTCGGCCGCCAAAAATTATCAGTTGTAAATAAATTCAAAGAATCGTTCAGTCGAAACATTATAAAATTCACCGAATATGAACTGTGCCTAATAAATAGCGGGGAAGTTAGCAAACCTATCATTACGCTATGAGTCAGGGTCTCGATACGATCTGCTTGTCGATATTATTCGAAACTCTTCAGTTTAAAGTCTGTCATTATATCTAAGATATAGATAGCGTTTGTATAATTTATATAATAGTCATTATTTGTTAGTCATTTTGGAAAGCTCGCTATCAAGATGTTATTGTTACGTCTCGTCGCGCGTCGGTGTGCGATATGTGCATCGATCGGAGTCTTCTGATCGTTTTTTTCTTATTTACAGCAGGCAGTTATGAACAGCTGTTTGTTTGTAAGCTAACAGTAATACCTATACTCCATTTGAAATAAGATTAGACATTTAAATAAATTGGTTTACAGCCCGTTCAACCGATTTTGACTTCTATTTTGTAGGCATAAGGATGGCATTAAAAGCAAAAACGTGGTTACAATACCAACTGTTTATTACAGCTTGCATTTGTCATGCCAGCAACGCAATAGAAGTTTAAATCAGTTGAACGGACTGTAAAAAAGGTTTATTTAAAATTTTAAATGTCTAATCTTATTTCAAATGGAGTGTAGTATACCTACCCGTTTTCCGTACCCGTAAATGAATGCCTAAATAAAAGCGCGCTGTTAGATTCTCAGCGCCTAAAGTTGAAAATCCGCAGTTGAAACAGCGCCTTTTTATTTTTCGCTTTTATTTAGGTGTCGCCTAGTGTTAGTTAAAACGGGCATAAAAGTCGCTCAGCTCCTTTCATATTTCAGTTACAAGTTGTCTTTCCATTGCACTGAACATCTAACGTACTACCTACAATTCTTGCGTAAATTGACCTTTTATTTCTTCGTGTCCAATAGTTTTTACAAATATTCATCTCTAATTCACACTTTCGACTTCACCCACTTTTCGTAGAGCTCATACGCCATGCCGCCATACGTAGGTATATCAAGATAAAATGAAACAATAAATATAAAAAAAAAATTACTTGTATTTGAAAACCAACGAGTAGTTAAACTATTAAATCTTGCTAAAATATACAACTGATTTTATTTTCACAGTTTATAATTCTGTATTCCGCGAGGGCTCCCGGCATCCCATGCGACTTGAGTGAACCCTCCAGGAGGGCTCCCACCACCGAACGTGGAGAAAGTCCAGCAGCAGACTGCTGCAGGCTGATGTGTATAAAGTCTATTCAACTCAGTTTATTCAACTAATATAATTATCTACCACTGTCCTTAACCGTGTCTATTTATTTAGGTATTATTTATTACTTTGGATAAATAATCGTTTGACCCGGCTCTACTTTAGAATCTATTCAAATCCTTGCTTCTAATTGATGATGCTTTAAATTATTTATGCCTTAATACTTATTGAAAAAAAAAACATAAAATTTGTTGAATTTGCAGCGCAAACGTAATTTTATTTCAAACACATTTGTTTACATTGTTGTAAACCACATTGAGAATGCAGAATAGTGCTTTTGCTACGGGATCAACTTTTTCGCTGTATGGAGTTAATTGTGTTAATTGAATTCTGCGAATAACAATTACCTACTGCTAGTTTCTCTGAAATTGATAATTTCAGCCTACAAACGTTTATTTCTGAAAATCCAATGATCACCATGTTAAAGAGTCGTGACTATGGCATATAATTTAAAGTTTAAACATTTCAAGGTTTTAACCTTTCCTTCATCCTACGTTTTTTAAAAGGGCGGTAACAGCTAAAGAAATCATATCTTACAAACATACATTTATCTTAAATCCTAACGAAAATTATGAGTTTCTCAAAACTGTGGCGCCATCACCCACATCAAAGATTTTCGTCAAATAATTTCAGAAATCGTGGAGTGTATCGCGGGAGAGTCACGACTGACAGGCAGAGACGAGAGACGCACCTAGCACACAAATGATAGCCCGAAACTCGTAAGAGCTGGTTCACATTAGGTCGGACCGGCAGTTTTATCGGACCGACAAACGTGTCGGATGCATATTGGCATAATGTATTTCAAATAGCGCCGTTCACATTAGGGCGACCCGATAAAACTAACGGAGACGACACATTTACCGGACGTTCAGCCACGATTTCTGTCGGATCGGACATAATATTAAGGTACTGCGGGGCGAGCACGGCTTACTGTGACATGACTTGAGTCACACATTTTATCACAGTGTGAGTGATAAAACTGTTTTGTCATAAAATGATAGTAAAAATTGTCAAGACATAATTTATCATGTCTTGTCACAAACGTCTTGGCACGCCCGTGCTCGGCCCGGTGGCAAATAAAGCGCCGCCGCCGGCGTCGTTCATATTTGTCGGCGTAGTACCCCCTCTCACCCGCACGTTCCCCGCTCTCGGCACTCGCGCGAGTAGTTTCGTCGTCGGCGTGGCAGGGAAGTTGCTTCTATTTGAAAGTTAAGAAAGAAAGAAAGAAAAATATTTAGATACCACATTACAATCAAAACGTCGTCGTCGCCCATCGTATACAAAAGCCAACTCACAACTGCTTTGTGACGACCTGGGCAGTGGTAAAACGACGGACGATGGTGGTGTTCACATTAGGTCGGATCGGCAGCTTTAGTGTGCTGTGTGAACAGCAACACCCGACAGTCGGTCAACGGTAAAACTGTCATTCCGACCTAATGTGAACCAGCTCTTATTGCGAGTTTGAGGGGCTGACTGTCACACCGTTGTGTAACGAGTGATGATCGTGGGACGTCTATAGGTTCGAATTGTACTTAACACGTTCCGGGACACTTGACTATTTGCAAATGTCATGATAAGATACTTCAAAATCCCAAACATTTTATCATACCGTCGCACGGAACATACACGCACGGTGCACGGTAGTACGGCTGCGTACTACCGTGCACCGTGCGTGTATGTTCCGTGCTGTGTTATTGTCATCCTAGTTTGTAACAGACTGTACCTCTTTTTATGAAATAAATTACTATTACCTTATTAGGTACATATATTTTTAATTTTCACACCGCGCGCCGTGACACTAAATATCAACATCATTGTACTTGTATGGCTCAGACTACGCCTGTCGGTGGTGTGAATGTGTTGTTTTGGTGCATGAGCACTGCGTATGTGTGTTGAAAAATGACACGAAAGTTTGCCGCGACACCTACGAAGTACGAACGAATGAAGACGCATGATGTGACACTAGATCATGTGCTTCCTAGGAATGTTATGGGCACACAACGGCTATCGACGGTTTGCCAAATTACATTAAATAAAGTTCACCGCCCGTAGCCGTACTGTCACGTAACGATATACCTACCGAGATAACGTCGAGAGGCGGTCTAACCCGGAAAGTGTTAATAACCTACTGTGTTTCTTTTTTCTTCATTCACTGTTGAAGTTTGACCGTCATTCCCGTATTTGTTTTATTTATTTTTTATCAACTACTGGGAGTCTCTTGGCCTTTATCTCACCTCATCGATAAGTGATGATAAGGCCGAAGGTGGAAGCGAGCTTCACCCGGAATCCTCAACCACACAGGAATTGGCTATATTACCTCTAACTGCCGAAACACAACAAATGCTGTTAATATAGTTGTTATGGCGACAGACTTAGATAAAATGGTGGCAGCTGGCCAGGCAGACTTAGAACAACCTGTACCACCAACCTAACCGAACAGAAATTTTAATTTCAATTTTATTTGAATCGAACCCGGGACCTCTGGGTCTGAGACAGGTGGTCTTACCACTAGACCACAGAGGCGGTTAACTGTATTATATTTTTCAGTAGTTTAGGATCGGAGATCGTACCTACAAAGTTTCTTGAAGTGAAATCTTCTTTAGGCGCGTTGAGCACTTTTTGGGTGAACAAAAATCATGGAACTCGCGTCGGCATCGGCACCGAACGCTTTCCATGAGATATCTTGTATACTGTTTTCACTACTATCGGCAGTTCCCAAAGACTGCCCCGCATGTATTTTTTTATGCCACGTTCTTCCAGATCACTACAGACTGCTTCGGTTAAAAGTGGATAGATAAATATATCTAGGTACTTATTTAAAAACTCTGGAATGGTCCAAACAGATTTGCCATACACAATCTGTCAATAATATCCAATGGCAATTTTTCTTTATTAAACATTATCAATGGCAACATTAAATTTGTAAATTAATAGACTTGGCCCCCAGTAATCAAAATCAATCATTATCGGCAAAAGAAATCCTTTTTCGACATTGTGGTCGGATATTGTTTAGCCTAAAACACATCCACACATTGAGAACAGCCGCAGTGACGAAACTCCAACATTTGTATCCCTTTTAACCATCCACAGCAAAGCACGTTACAAGTCGGTGTAACAGGCATCCTATTTTAGGACTGATTAACGCATTCCCTTGGTGCAAGGTTGCAATTCGTCAGGTCTCGTGTGCCTAAAGCCAGGGTGTGCGGGGTGAGGGGGGTAGTTTGTTTCCCATAGGAAACTGGTGCGACTCGGACACTTGTCACGCGACACGCTACGGTTTTCGGTAGTCCACTGTGGTGGCCATGGTCGGTATTGGACGTGGATTGATTGAAACTTTTTGAAGTAAAACTTTTTTAGGCACGCTTGACTTGGGGAGTAAGCTGGTGAATGCATGACGAGAGCGTTACGGAAGTGAGCCAGCGGAAGTTGAGAGGGAGATATAAGTTAGTGAAGATGGAAAGAGAGAGAGTTACGTTTCGTAACGCTCCGTATATTACTGTAGGGGCACGAGAGAGAGGTGCAAGCACACATTTTCTTTCTCTCTTTCTCTGATAGCCAGTTGCGTTTCGTATATCTAAGACACAGTGCAGGGGGCCTAAAATGGACGCTTTGGCAGAATCATAATATGATCTGCGTACAATTCATATCCCGCAATTCATCTGTTTGACAGTTGTATACGGAGTTTCGTAAAATGGTCCACAAATTAAGAATTGCTATAGTGAAGTCTAATGTCAAATAGCAGCTGTTAAACAGACGAATTGCGGGCTAAATGAATTGCACGCATGATTCTGCCAAAGCGTCTACATTAGGCCCCCAGGCCCATTGTTGTAAGTAAGTATAATAAATTAGTATTACTATCGGTCAGTTTTACTTCAGTCGTGTGATCTAAAGCACACTGGTTTTTTTTTGGTTGTGAACTTGTTACTGAATAAAACTAGGCTGGATTAAATGAGTAGATTTGAAATTTAAACATCTGTTTTTTCTGGAAAATAGAATGTTGCGATAAATTGTAAATTTTTCATTTCTTTTTTTCATAAGCTTATTGTTGGTGTTTTTTGTCAGATTACATTATTATCAATCTGTTGAAAAACTTTTGGTTAATTTCTTAATAACTTTAATTTCGTGGTTCGTAGGTGTAGAATGTTCTTCTTTTCAGTGCTACGCGTAGTAGGGGTACATACTGTACATAGCACTGTACAGCGAAATTTCTGAATTAAGAAAAAAAATTAAGTCCCCAAAAAAAATTAATCCCAATGAATCAGCATTACCATTCAACGTGGCAATACTGCTAGCCTTTTGGGTACTTTTCCCATTGACAGCGATGCGAACGAATTTTTTGATGACCAATGAGCTCGTCTCCCTTTTATTAACCGACTTCCAAAAAGGAGATGGTTCTCAATTCGGCGGTATGTTTTTTTTTTTTGTATGTTTGTTACGCGATTACTCCGTCAATTATGGACCGATTTTAATAATTATTTTTTTGTTTGAAAGTGTATACTCCCGAGGTGGTCCCATTCCCACCAAATCAGAATCTGATGAGCGGATCCCATGGAAATCGAGGGAAACCCTCAAATTTTATAGGCAAACCTATAGCGATTTGTGTATTTTTTATAGTAACTCGTGCATTTGATATCGGTAAGCACCATTTGGTGAAGTGAAACTGATGATGGAGACCACAGATGGCCACCGGAACAATATAATAATGAGTACCTATTTAACGGGTTGCGATTAAGCAATTTAGGCTCGTCACTCGTCACTATAAAAACAACCAACGTCCCAGCATCGGGAAAAGCAATATTTTGTTAAAAGCTGATGAGCAGTTAACATTAGGCTATTGTAACTTAGATAAATTCAAAACTAAAAAGTGAAAAATAAAAAATATTCATACAAAAAAATAATAACCGACTACCAAAAATAACTCTACAAAGTGAAAAAAAACTTTAATTTCGGAAGTCGGTGGCAAAAAACTCGAATACAGATCCAAAGACACGGACTTCCGAAATTAAAGTTATTTTTCACTTTGTAGGGTTATTTTTGGTAGTCCGTTTTTTTTTAAATTATATATATATTTTATTATATTGTTGTTCATACTATAGATATTTTAGTGTTAGCCTGTACTGAGTAAATAAAGAAGACACAGAAAAAAAATCTTAAAGATACAATTTTTCAGGAATCCCAAAACTCATGGTGTCCCTAATAATAGTGTTAGTGGGTCCACCCCGGGGCTGGTGGTAATGCCACGAATTTGATCGGCATCTTAATGACATCAGCATCGGTAACTTGACAATAAGATTGTAGCAGCCGACATGGAATGGTACCGTTTTCATTGGAATGCTAATACGAGTATCATAGGGATTGGCAGGAGATCTAGAGTGATAAAACAAAAGAACAAAAAAGTTGAAAAAGGATTCTAAAAAATAGACTGGCCTAAGATAATTATATTATCTCATAGATGACGTTCTGTTTGTCATTTGCCGGACATTTATCACAACGCGCAACGTTACTAGGATTATTCAAGAATATATTTTTAACCCGTTAGCAAGCTACGTGTGTCTGACGCTAGTTTAGGTCCTTTTCGTCCCGTAGAGTAGGAGAGTCGACTCCCCAAATAAAGAGGCTTAGGCAGAGAGTAAGAGAGTTCCGTTTTCACTAACGCTATGCGACACCTATATGTCGAGCCTGAAAAGGAAGAACATCGTAAGCGACATAAATTAAAATTTACAGGAGAGGTTTTTTATTGATTACTTTATTGATTTTATTTAATTATTTATTGAAAAAGTGAAATACCTACATTATGTCGCTTACGATGTTCTTCCTTATCAGGCTGGAATTTGAACCCCGACTATAATATCGAGCCTGATAGGGAAGAACATCGTAGGCGACATAAATTAAAATGTACAGGAGAGGTATTTTATTGATTATTTTATTTTATTATTTAAAAAAAAAATTGCTTACATTATGTTGCTTACGATGTTCTTCCATATCAGGGTAGATATGTATATGATAATAATTATTATAAATGCGAAATTGAATTAAAACGGGAGCTAAAACGGCTGAATGGATTTGAATGAATTTTGGCGCATTGGTAGACCATGATCCAAGTTAGGACATAATAATACTTTTTATCCCGGTAGGTAGTACGTTCTTGCGGGATAATATCCGACCTCCGCGCGGGCGAAGCCGCGGGCAAAAGCTAGTGCCTAATAAAGTATCGGTGTCGCGTAGTGTTAGTGAAAACGAGCTTAATTAAGAGCACTTAATTTAAGATCCAGATATATGCCAGTGACCTTGAGTGGTTAGCTTGCGTGTTCTGTACTGAGCTCACGCAACGCGTCGTACGTTAAGCCAGTAATAGGACTCGCCCATCAAGGAGCTCTGTCCCCAATTTGACGCATTATTAATTTAATATACACAAAAAAGAGGTATTTAAAAAAAACGACGTGACGATGACAATAACAATGTCAGTCAACAGGACGGCTCGGGTCAGACGGCTTGACATTTACAGATTTGACCTTTTTTCGATACGTTTTGTTATTGCATTGTCATGATAACCTCTCTTTCGCCGAGCGGCCTTAATAAGGCCGATGAGGCCGATTTCAATTATGCGGGATTCGCCAATCGGTCTGATTCAGTCCGACTGATTCAGTTCGTTCGTGGCGCACACCCATTTTCGCGCCAAATAGGCTGGTTCAGAAGAGGTTACCCTCTCATCTGTCAATTGACCTACATTAGGCCGATGTCAATTATGCCGGATTCGCCATCCGATCTGGTTCAGACCGACTGATTCAGTTTGTATAGTGGCAAATCCCCATTTCGAGCCAAAAAGCCGACACGAGAGGGGATAATCAATGTTTTTTGTATTTCATGGTGCTGCAGCTAAAATTATAAGAAAATCTCAAAGTATTAAATAGAAACTGAAACTTTAGCCACATTTAAAATAACTATATTGCTTAAAAATGAATAAACAATGTGCGTTTTGTTTGTACTAAAACTTTTTTCACTTTTTTACAAAAACGGGCTCCCGAAAAACCTTAATTAACTATAATCGAGTAGCATAATAAATAAGCTTTCTAATAAGGTACATCACATTAGAGTTTAAACATCTTCGGAATATTATACCAAATTTTGACCTCTCCTTCCGAGTCCTCATTTCCGCCGCTGAGAAGATTCCGACTATCGACTAAATGACATGTAATAAGCTAGCAGATCGGTTTATGGTAGGCAGAGGTCGAAGGCCTGAGTGTTCTGCTTACTCTAAAACAGTGGCAATCAGATGTTTAGTGTATGCTGTATTCTACGAGATTTGATTGCAGTATTACTATTGCGAGCGTGCAGTGGCGGCCGATAGAAATAACGTGTTTGAGATATTGTAGAATTTTGCTTATTTCGTAAATTGGTGCTGAAATGTTCTCGATGAAGGACACAATGACAGATGGTCACAATATTCGAATATGTCCCGGATGATCACAATATCCGGATATATCCCGGATGAACACAATATGTGGATATTATGTACTGGATGATCA
Source organism: Tiliacea aurago (assembly GCA_948098905.1). NCBI lineage: Eukaryota > Metazoa > Arthropoda > Insecta > Lepidoptera > Noctuidae > Tiliacea > Tiliacea aurago. Next base: position 15,012,432 of record OX402597.1, on the reverse strand, counting down.
CAATATCCGTATAGGTACGTCCCGGATGATCACAATATCCGGATATGTCCCGGATGATCACAATATCCGGATATGTCCCGGTTTACTTATCAGCGGCGTAATTGCGTAAGACACAGTTCCAATGGGTTTCATTTTGACAGTTATCAAGCATTCATTGAGTCATTAACGTTGTTGAGCAGACAAATTTTTCGAACATTATGAAGCAATGGATTACCAATATCCCTCAAAATCATAGAGATTTTTATTGATAGTGTGTTTGTGTGTGTGCTGGTTGATAATGTAATGCAAGGAACTGACTTTGCGTTACATTATCCGGTGACTATAAAATAAATGGTCATAGGCTCAGCCACTTTTCATTACAAACTTAAAAAAAGATAATAAAATTATTATTAATCATCATTATAATCATTTCAGCCGATAGATGTCCACTGCTGGACATAGGCCTCCCCCAAAGAGGAGGGGGGAGGGGGGGGTGGCCATAATCGCCACGCTTGGTAGGCGGGTTGGCGATCGTAGTATGGTGTTAAAAATCCATAGCAAACGCTGCTGCCCATTCTCTAGTAAGTCCCTTAGGTCGGCTCTTATGAAACGTCAGAAGCTAGGTGCACGGTTCCAATTGGTCGTTTCCTATGGAGAAGAGCCGGCAAGAAACTCCACAGGTGTACTCGTGGGTATTGATAATTTAATTAGGTAGCGATTTTAAGCAGTCGAGACATGCTACGTAGTGAGCTGAGGGGTAAGTGCGTAATGCGTAACACACATTAGCTAATGGGTTCAATTTTGAGAGTACACACACGTTCATTGCTTCATTTAATTACGTTGTTGAGGTGAAAATAGTTTCGAACTATGAAGCAGTGGATTAGCAGTATCCTTCAAAATCATTCAAATTGTGATTCAGATAGAGAGTTACATACAACAGAGAGTGTCATAGTTGTCAAAAAATTACTGAGTAGTATGGTTACTTCACTAGTTACGTCGCGATTGACCATCGCGAAACTAGTGAAGTAACCATACGATTTGGTACTCGATACTCACGATAAATCGATTCAAGTTAGATGTCAAAACGGGCCTATTATTTTTTGACAACTTTACGTGTTACAATAATAAAAGTCACGATGTCTTTTACCAAGCGAGGGTAATAAAACACTTGAGAGCTCGCTTGAAGAAGATGGTCATCGCCAGTGTACCCGTAACCTACCTAACTTTCTTAGCAATTTTATCCTGTCCCGCATTTCAATTTCGTCATTTGTCGAACTGTGCGAACTTTTCTGCCCCTATGCGCAGGCGCACATTAGGCGTCATATAACGCGGCCCGCGCTGTGTGTTTTGTACCTCGTTAGCTCCCGATCACCTTTTAGTGCCCTTAAGACTTAATACTTCGCTAGAATCACTTAATTTTTTTAATTACTTATGCGGATTTCTGTTTGTTAATGTTAGGGATTTTTTTTATAGGACTTGTGTGTTCGGATTTGAACAATCTAACATTTTGAAAATAAACTTGGGGTCTACTCCGAAGCGGTGATCCGAAGTATCACTTCCAAAGTTTCCTTTTTTGACTTTGATTCCTTACCCGACTTCAAGTCACATTTTTGACTTTATACAATGTGGAGACAATAATACGACAATAAATGAAAACACTCGCAATACTAATGCTTATGAGTATTTTGGTACGTGATTTTTTCAATTAAAAAAGTGATTTTTTTAAACAAACTAAATAGCAGTGGCGTGCCGACTATGGGTTTTGCCAATCTTTGACTAGCAGCAACTAAACTATTGGATGTATTTGATTGAACTTTCGTGTGCAGACTGCGAACGTCATTAGTTATACGCAGTTGAACTTATTGTCATATTGTCGTCTCCACGTTGTATATATATTCTTTATTTCGGACTACACATACAAGTACACACAATCCATATAGTATTAGTAACAACGACTTACAAACTATGTTAGTAAATTACAAAAAAAAAAACGAGAGCAACTAATAACTACGTGCCCACGCGTTGGCACGTGCCTCCGTACCCAGTGCCTTACGAAGGGACTGTCCACTTTGTCTATTAATGCTTTTGGGATGCCGTTGGAGTTTCCACGCAACCTACCCATTATTGACGCTGTTCTTTTTCTTATAATGGCATGAAAATCGTCAACACGGAGTTAGCCGTAGTCCAGAAATGGCCGAACATTCGGCCGATACTTCGGATTTATGTTCGGAGTATTTGTATTTTTTTTTTCCCAGTTAAAGAACTTATCTGGAGCAGGTGAAACAGGCCAAAAGTCGTAAAGTAGCATTACAAAATCCAGTCAAATATATTTATAGAACTTAGAAGTATTGCACAATATTCCCACATATAACATTAGCTGCCTCGTTGGTCTAGTGGTCGCAAGCGCTACTGACCACGAGGCCCGGAGTTCAAATCCCAGGTCGGGCAAAGTGTTATTGGGTTTTTCCACCAGGAATTTCTCAGTAGCAGCCCGGAGTATGGATTTGTGCTCGGTTGATGGCAATAGGCTCGCCCCTATTACATGGGACTTAAACATAACTGGCGAAATGTGGGTGTACTAGGTATACCTCTGCCTAACCCTTCGGAGATTACAGCCGTGAACTCAAACTCAAACTCAAAGCATTTATTTCAATTAAACCATTGACAGGCACTTTTGAATTGTCAAGAAGTCGGTCAGTTACAAATATGAAGCTAGTTGCCCATTCCAAATAGTAGGTTCCTATGGAGAAGAACGGGCAAGAAACTCCACGGACACAGTATCAATATTTTAATTTAAAAGATTAAATTAAAATATTGATACAAAATATTGGTTACATCATTCATATTGAAGTTAGACATGTGAGAACGATGCAATACGTCAAAAGCGTCCGTGATAAAAAGATAACAATTCAAAACTAAAATAATTAAAAATAAGCCGTGGCAGCTAAGAGATGACCAGTCCCAACTGACAGCGCCCGTTCACGAACATGACGCATGGATCAGCACCATTCAGTTCAACCATTTTGAAGGGAGCTAAATGATCCAACACACACGCCACCATCAGCGAGACATCTGAGTGAGCATGACATACTCTCAGCCGCCAGGGCACATTTAAGTCAATGAAAGACATAATTACCCGGTAAATGGTAGCTCTATTGTACATAGTACCTACTCAGTGTGATGTTATGTATTATAATAACCAGGGTTGTTGCTAATGTATATTTTTTTCACATCAGCCGATGCTGATGCTAATTTTTTATCATTGACATCAGCGGATGCTGATGCTGATTTTTAGGGTTCCGTACCTCAAAAGGACAAAAGGAACCTATATAGGATCACTCGTGTGTCTGTCTGTCTGTCTGTCACAGCTGGTTTGCTACGAATCTACTGGACCGATAAAGTTGAAATTTGGTACATATATGAACTCCTGTGACCCAAACAAGGAAGTGTTACGTAAATAAATTAATGTTGAATACGGAGGTCACTTTTGGGGGGTAAATTAGAAAATTAAAAAAAAAAGTTTTGCTGACTGTACCGTGTGACATATCAAATGAAAGGGCTTGTTTTAAGAATTTTATATATTTTATACATTTGTAGCTGGAATGTATGGGGATCATGTTCTCCAACTACAATGTTAAGTTTGTTCTTGGGATGAATTCATCCCAATTATTACCAACTACGGAAACCTTCATTGTGCGTGGTCTGACACGCACTTTTCCGATTTTTTATCATTGACATCAGCACATGCTGATGCTGAAATGAAATGATTTTATTTCTGTAAGTAGGTTTGTACAAACACTTTTACACGTCAATCATATTTTAAACACTAGATGAGGTCGGCGTTTCCTATCTGACTACTCTGAGAAGAAAGGCCGAAACAAACTTCAGGTCACAGTCTCTTTTAAAATCCAGACATAATCTTGGTCAGATCATGTGAAGACCATGTAGATTGGTGTCTGAAATGGTTTTTTGAGGAAAGAACCACACAGATTGAGTGGAACTATCCACTCAATCAATGTACCTACGCATTTGTCAGTAATCGTGCAGCTTAACTCTCAACGATTCGACGAACAATACCAAAGAAAGGACATTTGGGTAGGCCACATAAATCTGATGCTGATTTTAATTATTTTTTTAATAAAGCCGGGGGAAAGTAGTGCCCATAAACCTAAAAGTTGCACCATTTTGAAAGTATTGAAATAAAATATTATATCAATAATTTTGTGACTTATTAGAAAATAGAATCATATTAAGTACCTCGTTTAGTAATAATTAGTACTAGATTAAGTAACCAGCATTGATTAATGCGGATGCTGGTGCTGATGTTGAAAATGATGCTGAAGTTCCGCGGATGCTGATGTTCGCAATAACTCTGGTTATAACTTGGCAATAGGGCTGGAATACATAAGAAAACTTGGGGGAGGCCTATCTATGTCCAGCAGTTGACTTGACGTCTTTCGGCTGAAATGATGATGATGATGAAACAAGAAAGAAAGAAAAGTCTGGTGACAGAAAAATACCTTATGTTTATGCATTCAGGGCCTCAAGTCTGCTATTACAATAGTGTCAGAATGGTCGATCATTGATTTCATCATTGTTGATTTTGACAAGTTTGGTAATCTACTATTATAATGGCGTCATTATGACTTTCCAATGGTCGGCCACTGACACTACATTGAAAGAAATTGCATATAGTGGTAATCTCGTACATAAATAAATAAATAAATAATAACAAATAAATGACGTTTCAACTAATGGGTTTTATAATAATGGCAATACGACAATGCCATTATAAGTAACACAATTCTATTACGAGAACATTGACCGACCAATGATCGACCATTATGAATTTAGCAGATTACGAACTTTTAGCAAAATGACAATGGGATCGTGTTGGAATGACTGAATTTATAAAAATAGCAGACTTGGGGCCCTGTATCGATGTCCTCTGATCAAAATATCGGCCATTATTTTAATGTGAAGTACTCAAAGTACATAATAACGTATGTATAGCAACTTTATTACTATAAAGATACGCCTACGTAATGTACTCTCATTACATTTTTCCTCCACCGAATGAGTTATCGGGCAAAGGTAGTAATTACAGACAGCCCTTATAATGTATGCACATACGTATGTCGTTATAGAACTTAGATAAATCTCCGTTGATCTACCATCTTGCACCGAAAAGGTCGTCATTATATGAAATTCGAACATTGAAAGAGTTCAGCGATTTAGTTTTAGAGGTAGAGAGAGTGAGAAGGAAGATAATGATGTTACCCAATGTGAAATACGGTGTAATGTTGCACGCTCCTTATTAATATTCGAAAATAAAGAATGTTGCCATTTGCCCTCCGGGATGGGGAGTATATTTTTATACTAGTGCTGACTATTGTGGAGTATCGATATTATTTTGTCAAAGTGATTATTATGAGACAAGAATGAGAATCAGTATGCTGGTCCTACCGTCCTACCTTTGTGTAGGGGGGTAGTTTCAGGCCGTAAAATATTTGAAGATTTAAATTAGTGATTTGGTGCTTACCTATATGTTAGTCAGTTCAAGAAGTTTGGGGCTGTTTTCATTGTTGAGTTTATTTGTGATGTGATTTTTTGTGTTGTTGACACTCCTTTTCTCCTCCTGAGTCATGCAGCGTCAGTAAGTGCCATGGTAAGTGCAACTTAGGTAAGAATCGTATTCTCTCTCTGCTTCGCTGTCATTTACGTATGTGGTGAGTTGTAAATATGTCTTAATATGTTTTTTGGTGTTGGTTTTGATCTTAGCAAAAGTTTAAATACTTTGTACATTGTTTTAGCTTTTTATTTATTGCTGAAATAAATTGTGTAGGTACTACTGTAATATATTATCCGAAATAGCCACATTTACCGCCCCACAATAAGGAAAACATTAAATTCATCGGTATCAGAGATTATAGAAAATCGACAATAAATCGTTGTCACAACACTAGCGGGAGCAGGCTCGATGGTGAACGATAGTAGTGGTCGAGCCCCGGGCTGCGTGCGCGCCACCCTTTCATTTTCTAATTATATAACTGGCAACACCGGCCCGTGCGCGACCGGCCATCGTAACTTCTTCAGTTTTGAATTTAGAATTATTATTGCGCATTATGCTCTCGCCCGCCGCGATGGACAGACGTGCGTGTCTTTAAGTCGTTATTGTTATTTGTGAGATATGTCCCATAATTTTATGCTCGCGTTTTATGTATACCTATGATTGGGGTTATAGCATAAGTACCATGATTAGGTTAATATTCCAGTTAAGTTTTATATCACATAGCTTGCTAATGATAAAGGATACACGTGAGGTGTATTAGATGTAATTTGCATGCGAGTCATCCCGAGGTTCACTAGCAATATCTACTTTGTTTAATGTAGGTAATGATATGATATGCAAGAAATATAAGCAGATGGACATTAGCTTGGAATCCAAGCCTTGGATATTAAATTGGTGTCTGAATTCAAATAGTAATAATGGTCATTGCACTTAAAACTCGTTTAGAAATCTATTAAGTATATTTATTTTGTATTTGGAACTAAATATAATCAACTCTCGATGGTGCTTAAATTAGTCAATAATTATTATAATAAATCACTTCTGGAAATACATTTTTCTTTTTTGTTGATGGCAAGGAATTGAATAAAAGCTAATTAAAACAGAAATAAAAAGAACATGATTTAGTCATTCCTAATCAACTGGAAACATTGAAAAGGACAATTAACAACCCCTTAAGTTGTGCAAGGAAACTTAGGGTCTGCCATGTTCTTATGTTTTCATTTGACAATTTATTGTGTTTAATTTTGTAACCTCAATTTTCGTCGATGATTTTTAATTACCATTTAATGACATAACATCATGGCTGTAACCCCCTAAGGGCTAGGCAGAGGTGTACCTATGTGTGTGTTTACACCTAACCTATGTGTACCTACCTAATAATGTTATTTAAATAATAATTTTTGGAAAAAGTGGTGAGACATAAAGTTCCAAATAAGCTACCCTAAGTTACCTTCTAAATATAGAGGAATGTGTTCCTACAAGGACTTTTAATTAGCTGCAGTAAAATTACACTTCTTACTGTCATTTCGTCAATAACTTAGACCATTTTTTTTACGAAATGACGGTAAGCAGCGTCATTGTCTAATTAAATTACGTCAGCGTCTAATTAAAACTCCAATTATTTTTCCGTAAATGAGTGCGCAAGAATTTAACCCGAACAAGGTTACACTTTCATCAGATTCTAACTTTTAGAACAGACTCTATCTATATATTTATATTGTCTGATTAAATGATACCTAACATAGCAAAGTCAAGTTTAGTACTAGCTAGCAAGGATCACAGATTGACGGATGCACATTATAATCCTCTCGTATCGTGTAATAGCATCCATGATATTCAAATGTATGCCCGGCGGCGCGGCGCTCGGGTGCGGCGTCAAGTGCGCGCGCATTTGACACTGACAGTTCAGACAACATGGCGGATTGGCGGGAAAATGGTTTAAAACTGTTTTTCCTTTTGCGAGGTGAGGAAATGAGCTAGTAGTTTTTTTTTTTTTTTTTTTTTTTTCCTTCTGGCTTCGCACGGTTTGTGCATTTAGCCAATGTCAAGTTAGTTCTTGTATAATATTGATGAAATGCATGATGATGATATCCCCACCTACTCCCCTTGAGTTTCAGTAAAGATGTGGCACTTTACTGAGTCCTCACGCAGACTTCTTGAGAGAACTTGAAGCGAAGTTGCACTGTTTTGTTTCATTTGCCTACACTAATGCACGTTCACAAACACTTAATGGTTAATAATCCACCATTATTACACATTAATATTCGGCTAAACACTAATTTTGGAAAATTAAACAAACTGCTGAACATGACGCTTCACTTTCCCGCCAAGAAGTCCCGAGCTAGTAGTTGTTTAAATTCAATCAAATGAGACTTCTATTCTAAGAAGGCATACCTATAGGGTCTTATTTTCCTTGCAGTGGGACAGTTTTTTAAATAGTGTGAACGTCGCGAGAATAATGTGACAGACTGGCGGAATTTAATAGAAAATATTTATATGGAAATCAGGGACCGTACAACCTCGGTTAAGAGTTAAGCCTTTCGAAGGGGTAACCTATTCAATGGGTTACCTTTATCATGGTGTAACCCATTGAAAGGGTTTTATACTAGCAGCCCATTGAAAGGGTTAAGTACATGATAACCCATTGAATGGGTTTTATACTTGAAACCCGGTGAAAGGGTTACATGATAACCCATTCAATGGGTTCTATACCTACTTGAAACCCAGTAACATGAAAAAATCATAATATTATGTTATTTCGATATCCACCCAGCACGCGTAGCATGACCAATTCTTATAGATTTACAATATATATTCTACCCAGGGACCATTTTGGTTAGCATTTTAGAAAAACCCTATAGAAAGCCCTTTCAATGGAAAGGGTTTTCGATAGGGTTTTTCTAAGCAGTTAATCAATCACCCATACGGTGTGGGTAATTTTGAATGGCTTAAATTAAGCCGTACAAAAGGTTTCCCCTCACCGTATATGGGTTTTTATCGAAAACCCTTTCAATGGGTTACCAAAATTTAATTTAAGCCGTTCATAAGGGTTACCCATATCGGGTTTTGTTTAACCGCTTAGAAAAACCCCTACCGAAAACCCTTTCAATGGGTAACCAAAATGGTCCCTGATGTAAATACATCAAAATCATTGGGAAGCAAGTTTAATAATATCTAATATAATTAACACCCACAGCTTAGATCATTGATAGACACACAGAGTAAACTTAGGATAAATCTACTTAATAAGCAGTTTCTCTAACAGAGCGCGCATAGACGCGTAGATATTACCATAATTAAATGATTTGACATTTAGATCTCTCTATAAAACTGACTTGTAACAGTTAGGTGCTCATTAGTAGGTACAGTCGACTACAAAGAGATGTACGGGCTAATGTTACAAATACATGTACCCATTGAAAGAAGTGTAGGTACATACTTCGTTACAAGTAATTATACACATAATATTAATAATTTTATGTGTTCACTCAATGTGCCAAATTTATGTATACAGCAAGAAGGACACTGTAATGTGTACGCTCCGAAACAAATTATGGTATTCACTTTCGTTACAATAATAATATGTATACAAGCTGACATTCTAATATAAAATTTCAGAAATTTATGAATTTTAGAAATTCTTTCAGAACCAATGGAAACTCTTTGGAGGCTATAGTAGGTATTAGCTAATTTGTGTTCTATGATGACTATTGATGACACATAAAATGTGAAAATATTAATACTGTGTAATATAAAATAGTTCCTCTTATCCATCATATGTACGAGAATAGATAACATTTATTAATTATTTACGATACCAAAATGTATCGTACTGATGAGCACACCAAACACCGCATTGTCTCATTACGGGAAAGCGGCGTTTCAGTTTTATATTTTTGCTAAAATTAGAAGTAGGTCTACTATTGTTATAATTAAAAGAATATTATAAATAAGTTATGTTATTAATAGCAAGATGACAATAAAATTTAAGTTGAATTATACGAGTTTTATGATTCGATAGTTTTTTTTACGAGTAGGTTGTAAAAGAATGGAAATATTTGGCGAAAATAATTTGTAGTCAATTTCGATAAACAAATGACAAGTCAATAACGTCATGCATGCACGAATTGAAGGCGAAAACAAGTATTTCCGTACTATTCTAAAATTTGAAAATCGAATATCAGACCTGTATACATAGCATTATAACCAAAGACGAAATACGTTAATTCGTTTCAGAGCGTACACATTACAGTGTCCTTCTTGCTGTATACATAAATTTGGCACATTTAATTGAAACATAAATCTTTCATAGATCATGTCTACAAGTATTTGTAACAACAATGACAACATCATCAAAGGATATACATATATTTTTGTAACTTTTAACTTTTAAATCCATTTGATTTCTTTATTACACACAGCATACAAATACGTATTTGGTATTTGTATTTCAATTACTTCCTTAAAATGTAATTTGTAATTCGTATTTCAAATACCTGACGACGAAGTATTTTGTAATTAGTATTTCAAAATACATTTTAACATTAAAATACATTTTCATCAGGACCTGTAGAATTATTGTTTTCTTTAGCAGGTTTTATTCACTCTCCAACAAGAGGCTGTTTGTCTGACAGTACATTTAAAAATCTAGTGTTCATGAAAGGTAACTCTGGTTTTACTGATTAATTAATCTTGTTTTCCTCTGCTTTTCAGCACATGCTGGTCTAGATTACTTATTTTGTCATAATGTAATTTGTATTTGGTATTTCAATTAAAAATAGAAAAAATACTGTATTTTGTATTTTATATTTCAAATACCTTGCTTAAAGATATTTTTTTTATTTTGTATTTGAATTACTTGCGATACTGTATTTTGTAATTTGTATTTCAATTAAAGCAAAGCATGTATTTTGCCCAGCCCTGCATATTATTAGGAACAATTCGACATTGGCAGCGTAGGGCCTAAATGTCGTAGAGGGTGATTTACGCAGTGCAAGTGTAACGACATAACTGAGGTGCGGGGCGACTGACATACATACGTCATATCATTTTATTTTATTATATTCGGGAAACTTACAGCTAATTTAAACAGTGTTCTTAAACAATACCCTGTCGTACCCTTTTGCTGTGCCCTACAGGGTCCATAATGATCTGAATTTTATAGTTACCACCTAAGTACACATTATAGTAAAGCAATAAAGATATTGAGTATTGAGTATTAATATGAAATTGAAAGCCATTTACAAATTTCCACTGATAAATACATAAATTAGTAGGTAAGTACTTAAATAAATACCTAGTACACGATTAGTTAATACAAACTAAAAAAATAGATCTTGTGGTGTGTGTGCCTACGAGCGGCTTTAACAAAATCAATGACAAAAATATGTATAGGTAACTAACGGAAATGAGTATAGGCAACGTGTAATTAAATTTAATTAAATAAAATTTAATACTTACCTCAACTTATTAAGTAGGTAGGCACAATCATATTTGGCAAGACATACCTATTATTTACTTTCAAAATACTTGACCTTTTCCGACGAAAACTCAATCTATAGAGTGATTAATCGCTTAGAACAACTGTAATTAAACATTTAACTAAACCATTATGGATTACATTCTATCACACACAAGATGGCGCCTGGAGCAGTTCACTAAATGGCGGTATAAAATCGGTCAAAAGCCCCAATCATGGTCGTAACACGATAACGAGTTTATCTAAATGTATTATTTGTAATTACTCTCATTATTTTGAACAATTAATTGGTGTAGTTAGCAGATTTTATGAAGCTTCACTTTCATTTTAATTTCTTAATTCATCAGCTGTCATTTGTCTTGACAAGATTGGATGTAGCTTCAGGGAAGGCCACATTTTAGAGTAATGTCATACTTAGATTTGTTTTATTCAATGGTCAGTTTGAATTATGTATAGGATTTAAGGTCCATAAACTGACAGATTTTATTTCCTGTAATAACAACGGCTTCCATAATATCCTGTTAGCGTTTTCAATTGCCTTCTACGTAAATCCGGATTTCCCATTTGACTGATTCTGTTGGTCTTAAAACTGACAAAATCAGGAACGTCTTCTTCAGGAAAATTCTAAGGCGGTAACAATCTCAATGTTAGCAGCACGCAGCTGTTACTTGTGATTAGTTTAGCAAATAGAAGAACTCCTTTTTCTTAGCAGGGACCAATGGCTCACTGACGAACACGACTTCCAATGAACCCAGAGCCCTGGCATAGAACTACAACCAGTCCATCAAAAACAGAACTGCCTAATTTGACAGGAAAAAGCGCGCGAAACCAGTCACAGATAATATCTGGCACAAGAGATCTCTATCTAGTCTGTGGGCGTCACGTGACCGCCGGCGGGTGGCCACGTGACCATGTTTACACAGTAATGCGCCCTTTATTAACCCGCACTTGAGGGTACTTCATCAAGATACGAGTAGGGTGGTAAGCTAATAAGTACTAACCCTAATAAGGTCGGTTGTATATTAAATTTTGACAGTATGGGGGAGGATCGGTGAAGTTAGGTATTGGGCTGATATCGTTAGCAGTCCCGAACCACGTCTACTGTAACACTCCTTTCTCTTTCCGACTGGCAACTTTTTCCAGGAAATTCGTCGTTATGGCCTTTGTGATTTTGGTCTTTATGGTGGCCTTTGGTATTCTCTGGGTCTAAACTCTGTTTTTTTTTAATTTGCTTGATCAAAATGACAGCTGCGTTCGACCTTTTTTAAAAACAACACGATCAATAATTAATATTACAGAAACAACACGACAACAGTGAAGAACCTCCTGCAGATAAAGATTCAGTGGTCCTTGGTGAGTCACTCGGTAACTACATTATTTACTAGGTTATTTTTACGTGGACACCAAATGTTGTTTTAATCTAGAAAATTTAAAATCAGAATAGAGTAAATTAGATTATTCTCCTATATTATGACGGTGAGGCGTCACTGCCATCATAGACAAGACGTATAAATATATAAAAATGAAGCGCTGGATAGAACTTGTAGTCGAATGGCAAGCCCCCGGAGAACCTGATGATCCTTCGCATCTGACACCAGCCGGTTAGGATCAAGTCGTAGAATAAAATTTTTGAATCGGGGAGAATTTTAGAAGGTTTAAAGTGTGTGTGTAGTGGAGAGCAGTGATGGCCTAGTGGTATCGGCTGCGACTTACGAATTGTAGGTTGTAGGTTCGAACCCAGGCAGGCGCTTTACGTTGTGTAAATAATTTCATCACCAATGCTCTCAAAACGGTGAAAGAAAACATCGTGAAGAAACCGGCACGTCCTAGAACTAATAATTCGAAGACATGTGACATCTACCAACCCGCACTGGGCCCGCGTGGTGGATTACGGCCCACTCCCTCTCACAGAGAGGAAACCTGTGTTCCAGCAGTGGGAACATTATAGGCTGATTATGTAAAGTGTACCTACTGGCTTTTAATCAATCTCATTGTACTTTAGTTTTTTTTAATTAATAATTTGTCGCATGTGAATCCTTCAATTCCCAATTCCACACAAAATTCAGTGCACAGTTAATATTCTTGAACAACAAATACAGATATTCATATAGAAGAGTGTTGTGCTCGTAATCCTATACGTCAACAGCTCTCCATATTGAGTGACGCTTGACATTCGGACGCTCAGACGGATTAGTGGAGTGAAGGCGCGGTGGATGCGGCAGTTTATTTAGGCACAGTTTGGCCGTATAAGTAATAAGAAAAAACAGAATTTATGTAGTTATGGAACGTTGATGAATGCATGAATGTGTGAAAGAGCTGAATGCTAAGGTGTAAGTGAGTCAGATGATGTATGACGATGTATGTTCAAAGACGTATGCTTGGGATGACGTGGAACATATTTTAAAAAGTAGAAGGACAGTTGCTTTTAGAATGACGGAGAAAAGATGAAAAGAGGATTTTTTTACTTAAATTTTTTAACATACTGGACAATTTCCTTGAATTTTTCATAGAAATTGTTCTACCGGTGTCGCGTCGCGCGAAAAGTCGCGCCAGTATGTAGAAGCCTTAAGACGTATTTTTATATTATCTGCTACTAAAGTTCGTGATTATGTCCATTACTTTTCCTCTGATCTCAGCCCCTATTCCAGCATTTATGTTGGGGATTAAAAATTAGACGGTGCCGAAGTTTGTTTTAAAATTTTGAGTTGGTTTCTATTCTAGTCACTTCTTCATAAATTATAGAAAAATACGGTATCTAGTGCTTTCAAAAAGCTGCCATAGGTAGACAAGGATTACCTACGTATCTAATTTCTTATGTTGATAAGGCATAGCATGGGCCGATGAAGTCAATTTAAGAAATTGTTATTTAAAACATAATGTTGACTGCATCTTCTTTGTATTCAGTAAGCTTACCTTATACGCTTCTTAAGGGGACGATAACCGACTTTTAATGATTTTATACTGAAGATCACGTCTAAACGAGTAGTGTTAATGATTTGTAAAAAATATATGATAAATTAGAGCACTTTTTCAATAACTTAATATGTGAATATTTTAGATTATGTTTATATTACATAGTGAAATTAATTTGTAAAGTTATGTCTAACGCGGATAAAAAACTGAGAATGGCGCAAAATCTACCAAGCGTATTTTTCTGAAACCTTCACCAATTTAAAGATAATTTAATTATTGATATTTTAGTATACGCGTTTTATTAAAATACCTTTTGTTTTGTGAAATTGGGGACAGCGCTCCTTGATGGGCGAGTCTTATTACTTGCTGAACGTACGACGCGTTGCGTGAGCTCAGTACAGAACACGCAAGCTAACCATTCAAGGTCACTGGCATATATCTGCGTCTTAATATGGGTGCATATTGCAGAAACCAATACTCTCTTCTCTTCTTTAATTGGTCCCTTATTACTGAGGATCGTGGTCACTGGACTTTAACCGGATAATATGCCTCCATCGACTCCGGTCCAAAGTTGTCGTCACCATCTGCTGAAATTTGCTTGAGGACGTAGCTTCTTTTACTTGGTCGGACCATCGTCTTGGCGACCAGCCCCGTGCTCTCTTTTCATCGGTATTGCCAACAATGACCAGCTTTTCAAGGCTGCTATCTCCCCTTCCCATTATGTGGCCGAAATAGATCAAAATACTCTATAGGCACACTGTAGACCTGGGGGTCTACTCTGAAGCGTTAATCCGAAGTATCGGCCGAATGTTCGGCCGTTTTATAACTTCCATAGTTTTCTTTTTTGACTTTGAATCCTTACCCGACTTAGTCACATTTTTGACTTTGGTTTTTCGCCGTAGTGCTGACTACGGTTGGTTTTTCGCCGTAGTCAGCCATAGTTAGCCGTAGTCAAGCAACGGCCGAACATTCGGCCGATACATCCGATTTATGTTCGGAGTAGACCCCCTGGTCTTGATGTCGAATTGGGAAAGGACAGACACATTTGTGCGTTTGGCTGTCCATGGTATTCAGAGCATCCGCCGACCGAAACCAATACTAACCGTATAGTAATGGTGTGATACCGGGTACTTTAAAGTCACTCAAGCAATCCAGCATCCAATCAACACCTTTAAAGCATTTTTATTGTTGAGGAACCGTTCGTGTGATCATCATGAGAGTCACATACGCACACCACATCCAACTCTTCCTACATCGCTGCTGCCCAAAAATGAACAACACTGCTCACAAAACCCTTGTTGATTTTTGTTCTCAGTGAGGGCGATCAGGCGATCGCGTATTCTGTTCGCTTCCCAAGACTGTGGCCTCTCAGGGGACTGCGGGACAAATTCTGCTGATATAAGCCTGTTAGCACCCTACGTGGGCTAAAGTGTATGCAGTTATTGTGGACGAGAATAGGTGATTATTTTTGGTGTGGGAGTAATTTTGTTCTTCTGTGCGTTTGACGTGTGTCGCTGGTAAGTAAACATAAAATCAAAATGGTAAAATTATGAGTGATGCGTATCGAAAACTGCGGGCCGAGCACGGGCGTGCTTAGACGTTTGTGACAAGACAAGACATGATAAATTATGTCATGTCAATTTGTACTAGCATTTTATGACGAAACAGTTTTATCGCTCATACTGTGATAAAATGTGATGACTCAAGCCATGTCACAGTAGGCCGTGCTCGCCCTGCTGGTATATAATTATCCTGTGGGTCTAGCACGAACCTGAGGAGTGTGTAAATTAGAACGATTATAAAGTAGAAAATACTCCTTTTGCGCACAATATTTACTTAGTTGTAGTATTATTAGTGTAGTACTTATTACTTAGTCATAATTTCAGCCGAAAGACATCCACTGCTGGACATAGGCCTCCTCTAAAGGGGGGGTTTGCCATGCCCCGCTTGGCATGCGCGTTGGCGATCGCAGTATGGTGTTAAAATGCATAGAGACCGCTGCTGCCCATTCTCTGATAAGTCCCTTAGTCGCCTTATACGACACCCACGGGAAGAAATGGTATACTTATTGTATACTTCATAATATTTATTTAGTTGAGGTCCGGGGTTCGATTCCTAGGTCGGGCAAAGTGTTATTTGGTTTTTCTATCAGGAATTTCTCAGTAGCAGCCCGGAGTCTGGATTCGTGCCCGGTTGATGGCAATAGGCTCGCCCCTATTACATGGGACTTAAACATAACTGGCGAAACGTGGGTGATAGGTGCTATAGGTACACTTCTGCCTAACTCTTCGGGGATTACAGGCGTGATGTTATGTGTGTTATGTGTGTATTTATTTAGTGTAGACTTTATTCATATAGTACGCGTCAAACCTAATGGCGAAGTGCGCTAGTCACTGCGCAGTACCGCACCCCTCACCCCGCTGACACATGAATTACGTTACCGTGCAGCGACTCGCCTCATGTTCCGAACCGCCATAAAGTTTGAATCGGGCTGTATTCTATGGGTGATCCTAATTATACTTATCTACTTGTCGCAAAAATTTAAACCGAAATGCTATAATTATGATAGTTGGTATATACCACTAGGTACTTGTTTAGACGTGATCTTTAGTATAAAATCATTAAAAGTCGGTTATCGTCGCCTTAAGCAGACAAAACTCTACGTTGGTAATAAAGGGCCGTAAGTATTCTAGAACCATGCTCATGTGAGAAAAACCGGCCAAGTGCGAGTCAGACTCGCGCACAAAAGGTTCTGTACCGTATAGAATCACGAGCAAAAAGCGCCGAAAAAGACACGGTTTTGTATGGGGGAATATCCTTTTTAATTTTTAACTTTATTTTATTTTTATTATTTGTTGTTATAGTGGCAATAGAAATACACAATCTCTGAAATTTTTCGGTTCATGCGATACAGCCGCTGACCGACAGACAGACGGACGGATAGACAGCGGAGGCTTAGTAATAGGGTTCCGTTTGGCACCCTTCGGGTAAGGAACCCACAAATGCTCAATCATGAACTAATGATTCTTGATTGAAAACCCAGAAACAGTGGAGATTAGTGTGAGTGAGATCACCGATAAAGGCTCATGCAGACTGGCACGATATCGCGGGCGCGACAGGCAGCACGACACTTTCCATAAAGTTTTCATAGAATTTGCGCTACTATAGTGTCACGTCGGGCTTTCGCGTCGCGCCTACCTGTGCTCCCAACAGGCAGGCGCGACGTATTAATTTTCCTTAATTTTCACTATGGAGGTTCGATATAATACAACATGGTTCTTGAATGCCAGTGCCTATAAAAGTTTGGACATTACCATAACCCCAAACCCCATTCGCCACCCTTCTAATCCCTAAAAAGAACCCCAGCATAAACCCATAACTTTATGCATAACTAATATTTATCAGTTTATCTTGCGCATGCGATCCCGCGTCATGAATGTGACGTCATTACAAGATCTGCATAAATGTCCCCGTGCGACTGTGGCGCCCTCTGGGGAGAGTGTTTAGTTGAAGAAACTGTATGGTTGTTTGGAGAAATGATGAGTGATTCGGGTGAGGGAATTTGGACTTTAAATTGATCAAGTTGGGGTTTTGTTTTGTTTGTGCTTTTGGTTTACAGGACAGATGGAGAGCAGTAGGCCAACTAAGGCTGTCGACGTCCATTGTATTGACAGATATAAAGGACCATGTCTAGGTTGGCTAGCTAATCTGACATAAACTGTTTAGACCTCTTGAAATAAAGTCTGAAGCTGAAAGAACATGGAGAGTAAACCATGAATTGTTATTTTTTTTAGCCTTAGGAATATGGTATCCGTCTGGGGATGGATGGTATCGGATCGGGGAGAGATATCGCAAATGGTTTTTGGCTTCTTCTTTCTAGTCCACTGGCCTGGGGAATATTGTATTTAGGCTGGCAATGAATCCTGTCGCGATTTCGTGTATTGCATTGTAGGGATAAAAGTGCAAAAACAAATGAGATTTTTTAACCCATTTTCAAAGCGGGCCCTAGCAAATTCAATGGTTTCTCAAACTAGTTCTTCTGCTATTCAACTACACACTAATAATTATTATGTCACCCTAGACTTTTAATAATAATATGCAAATAATACGCATAATTGAGGGTGTACCCGTGTTTTATCTATTTATCTATCGAATTGCTCAATTAGCGATACGAAGGCTTAGAGCATTATGCTCTAAGTACGAAAGCGATGCAAATCGCGACGTTATCTACTAAGGAATATGTTAAATGCACAGTTAAATGATTTATTGTCTTTGGATGGTGTATAATTTGGTGATTTATTATTTTTGTCTATGGGTCTGTGGTTAAGGACCATTTTTTTCTTGTCATCGTGTAAGAGGCGGGTTAAGGATTACTTTGGATTTGATGGCAGTATCCACCTGCGTATTGTTTTTTGGAGAGACTTTTTTGCTTTCGTTCGATTCACTGGATCAGAAAATGAGAATGGTTAATATTATTTACTAAATACAATAGTGTTCAAAATATAGGTTTTAGGCAGCACCAAATGTCTTGTGCGTGTAGCTAGAGAATCATAATCGCAGATTGTTCAAGTAAGTACAAGTAATAATAGCAGAAGAAGGTAAGTAACTAATATCTCACTTCCGTTAGAATTTCGTCTTTTGAGCCTGTTCTCAAAACCAAGATGTTTAGTGAGAATCTAACAAATAAAATTACAAATTAGTGCTTTTGATATTTACCCCTATCACTGGCGCTAGCGTCGTCGTGACACGCGAGTTAAAACATGACCACACGCATTTAATTCTTTGGACATTAGCCCATCGTCCTTAAATATTATTTTTATTACGGTCACACATTTATAACCATTAGCGGCACAACAAAAAACGGTAACAAACCACTAATTTCACCGAATCTATAAAAATATATAAATCAAAGAAAAAAAGCAAACACAGACTATTAATATCTCTATCCTTATACTTAAAGTTCGGAAAAGACGATAATTACAGTCCACGAACGTCGGGCTTAACGTTCGAAAATTAAAAGTTGTAACGTTCAGCCAGCACGTATCATTATGTTTGCATTATTTTGTTCTTATTTGTCGACCTGAGGTTAAGTTGGGTCACGACACATCCCAATTAAGGGTGATTAGGCGTCGTAATTTATTGAGTGCGTTTCTGAACGGTTGTGGCACCGCGGCCTCTTTGACTCGTGAGTGTCATGGCGCCAAATTCTTTTTTTGAATTTTGTTTTTTTAATGTGTTGAGTTGCGAACATGGGCTTGGAAAGTTTGTCGAATAATGCCAGTCATCGATTTAATCGACGCCACGAGCGAGTAATAATATTTTTATTATTTAATGAGGCTGCTTTCTCTTATGGGCGTTGTAATAGCCATTAGGAGTGTGTTATTAAAGTCATATAGATTTGACCTCTACTCTAGATTTTTTGTGCGTAGCTGCGTAGGTGAAGTTTTCACGGTCTTGTTTGGTACGCGTAGTTTTTAAGACAATTTACTCCCTGAATTCACGTGAAACAAAAGATTAGCCATTGTGTCTAACTGCATGATTTTCAGTCCTGATACAAAAACACAAGAGCATCAGCTTAGAGAAAAAATATTTTTTCAATATTTACGATTAATTAAGTTTCCCATTCTACCGAACAATGACACAATAATAGATTCCAAATACATCAACAACAATTTTAATTTATAAAAGCAGGCAAACATTTTAAATAACTACCTTGCAAGTTGCAACGATGCACGGCTTGCATAATAATCTATGCAAATTGTATAATCTGTGCGTGTCTATTACACTGTCAGGTGAATTACGCGGGACGGTAATTTGTCACCGTTTGACCCCCCGCCCCGCCTACGTAATAAACTAATAATAGGTCGTAATCACTTACCCGGGTAGACATGGGCTATGTTACGCCACGAGGATGACGTCAGACCTTCCGTATTAGTTCAAATAATATTTAACGCTAAAATGTTATAAGGACCAGAGCTATTAATTAAACTGTATGAAATTGCCCTTTCTGAATCCTGAAAAACTTTCTGAAAAACTGATGACATCTAAGTCCACGGCATAATTAACCATGTATCTGTCAATATCTTAAAATTTGGCAAGACAATACCCACCAAATAGATTTCACACCCTGCACTGTTTTCGGTAGCAAAAAGATTCCAAAACTAATTTTAAATAATGTATTTGGTATACTTAAAGCTTAATCGCAAAACTCGACGCAGTTCACGTAATGTTAGTTAATGATGTCCCAGCTGTAATAATAGCTCATAATATTGCCTGATTATCGACCACTTATTTTTTGCAAATCAAAGGATGGCCAATTATCTAATCATACATTAATTACGCATAGGAATAAAAGCCAATTGCCCATGCCTTGACGTGCAAATCAAAATAATATGACGTTTCATGCAGTTGTCTATGGTTGAAGGTGTAATTTTGGCGCGAAATTAGTAGTTCTGTGGATGTAGTAATTTTGTCGATTGCGTAATTGAGTTCCTACGTAGTATTTTGTTGCAGGGGGAAACCGTTTCAATTATTTTTCTCTCTTTAGTGTAGTACCCACTCTCTTACAAACATTGGTCACCAAGCTTGTTCCAGGTTTTTACACTGTGTCTAATTTCACTGTAAAGTCTATTAGGTATTGAAGGCGCTTATAATGTGAAGTTTTTCACATACTTAATCATCATTAGCTTAATTAGTCAACTGCTAGAAATAGGGTCAATTAAACCACACGTCATTTAACTCAAGTCACAGTTACTAACAGCCAGCTTGCGAAGATGGTCGCTCCACCTAGCCGCTACCTTAAAGGTGTCCTCCTTAACAATATGGGTGCCTGCTGCTTCATAGTAACTCGTCACCCCAATAGTCGATTCTACGGCAAATCAGCTTGTTTATTCTATACTCTGTTTCTCTGTCGGATTAGGTACTTCAGTCTTGGTTTGATCCTTGTCCTTAGCGAGACTCGTTTATGTCAACCTTTCCGATGATGATTTTTTTATTGATAAGTGTAGAATTTTCCGTCAGTCTAGTGCCGATCTCAGATTGCATAGAAATAAGACGTCCAACGTATGGCATAATGACATCGGAAATTAAACGATGTCTTCCCGTCCCACGGCATGGCGGCATTTAGATAAGCGTCGCTCTAATAACACAGGTTCAAGATTTAACGCACTGTTAGTGCACATGTCCACGAGTTGCTTCGGAGAAACGCTTCTGTTAGTACTGAGTGGTTCTTCCGCAGACAATTGGAGGTAAATTCGCATGGATTAAGTTAATTATGAACATATTCATGAACTGATACGAATTCGTTCGTAGCGAGTCATTAAGATAACAACGACGAAAGCCCCAAATGAAAGAAGGTGGAGTTTTGAAACAGATTTTATAATTAGTGCGAGAGTTTTGTATACTCCCTCTCTACTCTCGGTATTATTTCCGATTCTACTTCTCTCTATTTCTTCTCTTTTCAAGTTTTCCATAAAAGTTATTAAGGTGAAAATGTACCTGACACTTGTCTGTGTGGTGCCGGACGTTAAGACGACTAAGGGACTAGAGAATGGGCAGCAGCGTTCTCTATGCATTTTAACACCATACTGCGATCGCCAACCCGCCCTCCAAGCGTCGTGATTATGGCAAACCCCCCCTTTGGGGGAGGCCTATGTCCAGCAGTGGAGGTCTTTCAGCTGCAATGATGATGATGGATGATGTATACCTGACACGGCCTGTTTTCCTCGAAGGGTAAGGCCTACCTGAAAATTAATCTGAACTGAAAATCAACCCATTTGCCAACAATACAATATGATGCTTCAATTTTCAAAAAAATCCGAAGCAACCCGTGTACCCAGCACTCACATCAACATCAACTATGCTAATTGTCGTACGTGAAGATAAGCATCAAGTAACGGTGTGTATCGATCGTGTGCTCGTAATTGTTGCTCGGTTATAGTTATTAGACCGGCGCGTGCGCTGGTCGGCGCGGGCGGAGTGACGTAATGTTGCTTAGATGCAGAGGTGTGTGCTGTTTAGACTTTAGAGGAAATATTTTAGTAAAAAAAACCGGCCAAGTGCGTGTCGGACCACGCACAATGAAGGGTTCCGTAGTTGGGATGAATTTATCCCAAAAACATACTTAATATTGTAGTTGAAAAACATGATCCCACATACATTCCAACTGCAAATGTAAGTTTGTACGCACAATATTGAGTGATTTACCATGTTATTTTAAGATAACAGACTTCTTATAGGTTTTCCTGTAATCTATAGGTAAAGAACTATATTCTGTATTTTTTTCAAAATTTTAGGCTCACTATTTTCGGAGATAAGTGGGGATGATCATTTTTCATCTATTTTCTTAAATAATTTCAAAAGTACTTATGTATTTTAAAATTATAAAAAAAATATTTGTGAAATCCTTAAAACAAGCCCTTTCATTTGATATGTCACACGGTACAGTCAGCAAAACATTTTTTTTCAATTTTCTAATTTGCCCCCCAAAATACGAACGAAACACGTCCGTGTTTGGGTCACAGAAGTTCATGTGTGTACCAAATTTCAACTTAATCAGCCCAGTAGATTCGGAGCAAATCAGTTGTGACAGACGGACAGACAGACAGACACACGAGTGATCCTATAAAGGTTCCTTTTTTCGTTTTGAGGTACGGAGCCTTAAAAATATAAGTAATTAACAACTTATAACATTTATCTAAAAGAGGATAAAGTTGTCTTTCTTCGGAAATCATTAGCTTCCGAAGTACTCCAGTCCTGGGATAAACAGTAAGTTAAAAGTAAATGCACACAAAGATAGTGCAAAATCGCATGACATCTGTTTTTGTATAATATTGATCTGCTACAGGAGTACCTATATGATAAAACCTTTATGATAAGCACGGTGCTTAGTTGTACTAAGTTCATTGAAGCAGCCAGGACAAACTAAGCAACAATTCATCATGTGTTATTCTGAAACCACTCCCTTTAGAGACCAGATAATAATTGCAATACCTAATTTTCTCTCTCTCCGCCTCTATGAAATAATTATTATTCAAGGAAAACGACTGTAAAACTGTCCTAATTAATAATTATAATAATATATACTATAATAATAATAACATCGATCTTTATCGTGAAAACACGGCCCCATCACTATTCCCCTTCCACATAAACCTTGGCCTAACGTCTCACTAGCCCACGCGCTAAGTTTTAGTGGCGTGCCGTCGATACGTCGACTGTCGATATGTCATAGATAACAGATGATTTATAAGCAGTTATTACACGCCGGCTCTCTCTATGCTTTGTCTCTATTGGCTGTATAAATAGCTGTCTGTGGTGATGAGTTGCTTCTCTATGGCGTTACAATTAAGTTTTATGTGGGGCGAAGAATTTTTTAAATGAAGAAGTGATTGTGTGTAGTCCAGGAGGCCTAGAAGAAGTGACATTTTATCAGCGATAACGACGATGAGAAAGTAAAATGTATTGATTTGGATTTGCATTGACATAGGCTACCGAAAAGTGTTTGTCTACCCTGTTGAAAGTAGTTGTAGAAATAGGAAACGCTTCGAACGCGATAACAACTTGTCTAGGTTAATGTCAGGTTCGCCCTAATTGCATAGCACACTTATTGACAGGAGACTTCTTGGCGGGAAAGTGAAGCGTCATGTTCAGCAGTTATGTTTTATTTTCTAAAATTTGTGTTTAGCTGATTATTAATGTGTAATAATGGTGGATTATTAACCACTAAGTTTCAAGTTCTCTCGAGAAATCCGCGTGAGGTCTCAGTAAAGTGCCACATCTTAACTGAAACCGGGGAGCGGGCGGGGATATCATCATCATGCATTGAATATAATTCAACAAGTTGTACAAGTACAACATGATTCCGTTGATTATTGACAAAATAATAAAAAAAAAACGAGTGTGCTTAAGACCACAAGACTGAAGTAAAACGAAATCACCGTTCGCTAGCAAAAGAAGTTTTACTTCAAAAAAGCTGCGGTCTTGTGAGTGTATTAAGCGGGATGGCCGCGGCCCGCGGTGGTGACGTGGCGTGTTCCATGTTTAAAATTTAAACAACTTGCGTTCGCCTCTTTCCGTAACGCTCTCGTCACGCATTCACCAGCTTACTCCCCAAGTCAAGCGTGCGTAAAGAAGTTTTACTCCAAAAACTTCTTGTTAGACTTGATGACAAAAATGAAGGAAATCGTTTATGGTCCTCCATAATAAAGTTGCCATCAAGGCCTCGGCTATCAACAACTAATTAGAGAATGAACCATGTCCTAAAATTTCATATATTATCTCTGTTCACAGCAGTGATGGTGTTATTATTTGGTGGTGAAAAAGACATCAACGAACACCATGTGTTAAAATGTTTAAAATCAGAGGTCCTTTTAAGGGTCGTTTTTGGTATCGAGACACTCCTTTAAGGCTTCTACATACCATGTAGAAGCCTTTATACGTATTAACATCAGTTGTAGAAAAGTTTTGATCAGTGTAGGTATCATTAATCATTATAATAAAACAAAAAAGTATCGCAAAAAACCCTAAATTACACGTTTCCACCCTAACTAAACGCATGACAATCGATGGAACCACAGATATACATAATCACGTTAAGGCGACCGCTGTGGCGCTAGATTGGCACAATTATGAGTACCAACGTACTGGGGTGGTAGACGTAGGGTCGTGGTGCTATTGTCACCAGCGGGGCTTAGGAAGGGTCATTAGATATTCAATTGTTTTTTTTTGGTAATGATTAGAGATGAAACGAGACGTTGGCTTATGGATTTGAACTTCTTTGTACAGTAGGCTGCATGAAAGTGGTAACAAAAACAGTAGGTGACCTCGCATTTTATTGAACTCCGTACTACGTGTGTAGTCAGTGACGTTCGGTCGACTGCACGTCGTTTTTTTTTTTAATGTCATCTCGTAGTTGATCTTGAGAGGTCGTCACTACTTAACCGGACTACGTACGTCGTGTGCATTCCTTTGAGCATTTACAGGATTGAAGGAGCTAGAATACACACAGCAGCAGCTTCTCACATATTTACCTGTTGTCACATATTACCATGTTTTCCAAAAATGTATTCAGGCAACGAGGAGTCATCAGATCCTGACGTGATGACAATGGGACCAACTGTAAAGCTGCGGTCTTGTGGGTGTATAAACAGCCAGTGTGAATTTAAAAAATACCTATTAAGCGGGACGGCCCGCGGCGGTGACGCATGTTTAAAATTTAAACAATTTCCGTTCGCCTCTTTCCGTAACGCTCTCGTCACGCATTCACCAGCTTACTCCCCCATACTCCCCCATACCCTTTCAAATAAAAAAATAATTTACCAAATCGGACCAGCCGTCTTCGAGTAATCGGGGAACATACATAAAAAAAAGATTCCGCCAAATTGAGAACATCCTCCTTTTTTTGAAGGCGGTTAAAAAACAAATCAATATGTAAGTAATCACTATTCACAAAGGGTTCAACGATGGTACCCATTTGGTGACAATAGAACCTGTCAACCACATGGCAGTACCCCCTAATACGTTGGTGTCGAGAATTGGGCCAATTTTGAACCGATGCAGTGCAAGCCGTTATGTCCCTATGAAAATGCGCTTGAATCTTCTTACTCCTTCCATTTTTCAAACTTCTTTCCAGATTCTTAATCACAAACTTATCTATTTCATGTTACATTAATCTGTTGCCTGAATATCCCATGGAAATCGAGGGAAATCCTCAAATTTTATAGGCACACCTATAGCGATGTGGGTGTTTTTTATAGGAACTTGTGCATTTGCCCTCGGAAAGTACCATTTGGTAAAGTGGAACTGATGATGAAGACCAGAGATGGCCACCGAAACTACTTAATAATAATTAAGCATTTAACGGGTTGCGATTCGAGTAGGTACTTTAATAGTGTTGCTAACCAATTTGTGCTCGTCACAATGCATATGATGAGTAGCAGTTCTCCTGGTTCTTACCAGAAGAACTCCTCTACAATTAACGGCCCTGCATCGGGAAAAGAAATATTTTGTAAAAGGTGATGAGCAGTTGACAGTAGACTATTGTAATTTAGACTAATTACAAACTGACCCACCAAAAACTGTAAAATAAAAAACTTTTTACAAAAAAAAATAACCGACTTCCAAAAAAACACTACAAGGTGAAAAATAACTTTAATTTCGGAATTCGGTGGCAAAAAACTAAAACACAGATCCAAAGACACCCACTTCCGAAATTAAAGTTATTTTTCACTTTCTAGGGTTTTTTTGGAAGTCAGTTATTTTGTTTTTGTAAAAAGCGTTTTTATAATACAAGTATGTAGTGATTTCACAGTTACGTCGTTCACACTCGGTTTCTGGTATTAAAATCAACGACGTGTCAAAATTAAACTCATGTCTAGTGATCTGAATAGCTGCTGATAATTCAGTCAACGAATCACAGCAGTTCACATGCGCGCAACAATTTGTTAATTAATTTAACTGATTTATTTTTATTCATTACAAATACATTAAAATAATTATATTTATACTATTAGATCATGC
Source organism: Tiliacea aurago (assembly GCA_948098905.1). NCBI lineage: Eukaryota > Metazoa > Arthropoda > Insecta > Lepidoptera > Noctuidae > Tiliacea > Tiliacea aurago. The sequence goes on along the minus strand of OX402597.1, from coordinate 14,985,970 downwards.
AACTAACTATTTACACTAGGTACCAACGAGATAAATGCTGAGCGATAGCCGTTTTGCGTGGATGTGACGCATGTTTCCCCCAATTTTTTTTTTATTTTTGTGTTTATGTTCTTTTTTGCGTCATGTTTACCGCAAATAAACGTATTTTCTTTCTTTCTTTTTCTTTATAAACAACAAAATACAAAAAAAAGGACACTTAAGCGTCGAAGTACTCGTCTGCATCGCTGTCATCCGGAAACGTGCCCAGCAGACCGGCAGCATTGCCACGTTGAATGGCAATGCTAATTCTTTGGCCAAAGAACGAGCCAACCCTCTGGTCACGTGAAGTGTCGATCAGTCGGTAATTTTTTTCTACAATCAATATTTTTTCTGATAATTTTCGCTTCAGGAACCAGGGGGCCTAAAATGGACGCTTTGGCAGAATCATAATATGATCTGCGTACAATTCATACATCCCGCAATTCATCTGTTTGACAGCTGCTATTTGACATTAGACTTCAATAAAGCAATTCATAATTTGTGGACCATTTTACGAAACTCCATACAAAACTTTCAAACTGTTGAATTGCGGGTTATGAATTGTACGCAGATCATATTATGATTTTGCCAAAGCGTCTATTTTAGGGGCCCTGGTATTTTTTACGTGACAGAAGCATGCGGACGAACCTATGAGTTGAGCACTAATTTTATTTGCATACGGAAATATTGGGTGCTTGTCCTTACACGGGAGAATCCTAAAAAGAGATGTAAGAACTCTATCTACCCCCTACGCAAATAGATGTAAGCCTGAATGACACATACGAAAGACTAATGGAGTAAAAAAATGTATATTAATTGCCCCTAAAAGCTGTTATTAGCTCAAAGACCCCCTTATAGAACTTATCGTCCGATTAGCTTGGGGTCACCGCGCCCCGCCATACTGATTTTGTTTTTTAAGTACTATAGTGATGTTCGTTTTATCGATATAATTACGTAGAGTGGTTACTTTAATGCTGTTGATATTCATAATAAGCAATGTTACGTAGTCAGATAGAAAACACTGAATGCGTCTAGTTTTAAAACATCTGGGGGCACGGTAGTGCCCCCGCCAAGACGAGCCAAGCGAAGCGCAAGGGCACTACCTACCTTTTCTCGAAGTGTTTCGTCGTTTTTTTGAACCCTCATAGACTTGGTTTCCGATGTACCAGATAGTTCATATTCTCAGGATATGATGTCAATAATAAACTAATTAAACATACAAAGTCTCAATTGAATAGCTTTAATACTTTAGATTTTATTGATATCTAAAATACACCGATTTCTCACTGACACACTGACACACTGATGATCATCAAAATGTTGCTACTTCCTGAAGTGCTAGAAAGCTGAAATTTGGTATGTAATCTAAGTTTAGTATACAACCAACAAAAAAATTCATAAACTTATAACTTTCGCCCCCCATCTCCTAAAATGGGGGGTGGAAGTTTGTATGAGACTTCAAAATGTTAGGGTACTTCCTGAAGTGCTAGAAAGCCAAAATTTGGTATGTAAACTGAGACAGAGAATGGGCTATGAAAACCGACACTGCTGATGTGCAAGAAATACACCCCAAAAAAATAAGAAAAAAATAAACACTAAAAAGACTGCCTAGCAACTTACAAAAAGAACTGAAATCCCACCAAAAACATTTCATGTAAAATGTTGCCAAGATCACCACATAAGGTTTGCCCTGTGAAAAAGAAGATCTCATGTAGAGCCAAGCTTCTGAATCTACACGGCCTAACTCTACCGACCCTAACTTCACAAATTCTACATATCAGTAAAAAAGGTTGGCTTGGCTGTTTTGTTACTTACTTCAGAAACTAAATATTCGCATCACCTTCACAGCGGCAGCGAAACGGCGAAGCCATGCATTTTTACTGATATGTAGAATTTGTGAAGTTAGGGTCGGTAGAGTTAGGCCGTGTAGATTCAGATTCTACATGAGATCTGATTTCTTTTTCACAGGGCAAACCTTATGTGGTCGTCTTGGCAACATTTTACATGAAATGTTTTTGGTGGGATAAGGTATATTTGACGTGTAATGGTTACTTTTTTCACAGAATATAAATATCATTTATCATCTAATTATAATTTCAGGTAAATTAAAGTTTTACATAATGATGAAAACTATAGCATCATCCATCATCATTTCAGCCGAAAGAAGTCCACTGCTGGACATAGGCCTCCCCCAAAGGGAGGGGTTTGCCATAATCGCCACGTTTGGCAGGTTGGTTGACGATCGCAGTATGGTGTTAAAATGCATAGAGAACGCTGCAGCCCATTCTCTAGTAAGTCCCTTAGTCGCCTTTTACGACACCCACGGGAAGAAATAGGGCGGTGCTATTCTTTACGTCCGGCACCACACGGAACTACTATAGCAATAGCAAACCATAATGTAAATATTGTTTGCTATTGCTATAGTTTTAGAGTTAATTCCAGACGATTAAAATGATTTTCATAGAACATGAAAAGGTACCATAAATATTTTCTTGTTTTTAGCGATATGATGACAGTTCCCTCACTAATCACAAGGAATTAAACAGTAATATTATTTGGGCATCATTTAATCTTTCTTTGATCTTCAAAGGGGATGTATTCGCCCAAAGTGAATTAGAAAATCATCTCGCATTTTAATTAGCAAAAATGTTCTAAAAAGGAACATTATTTTCTTTTATTTTTAGATTAATTAGATAAAATATTTGTTTCAAATGAATGGAAGGGATGGATTTGGTTATTAATTGACGTCAAAACGGTAGATATGTACTCGTACCTAAACTTATTAAATATGACTTACCAGCCCGTTTCAGGAACGAAAATTACTGACGCGTCAAAACTAAACGCAAGTCAAATGATGCGATTGGCTGTTGATAATTAAGGCGCAGATATATCATTTTAGTGACTTTTAAATCTGTAATTACGCCTTCATATAATGCAATTAAGTTATGCAAAAAAAATATGTTAAACTAGAACACATACACATCAATTCTATAGCTGAATATTTAAGTATTGTAGTAATAAAATACTTCATGAAATAAATTCAGAAAGTAATGTCTACCCAAAGCATAAAAAACGATATTACTTTCAAACTACTTAAGATATTTTCATGCTTTTTTATGTATGAATAGTCTGTTTTATTATCTATAATTATATTTGTGATTTTTTTAATTAAAAAAAATCATATTTTCGTTACTAAAAATAAATATTCCCTATGAAAGTTAATGGTTGCGCGGCGTGAGCGCGACGTATATTTATATGGCCAAGGTCAACGGCGATTATCTGAGCCTTAATTCAACCAATCACAGGTTACGCGCATTTGATAATTAGTAAATTTTTGTGTTGATTTTAGTTTCAGAATTCGGGCGTTATGGCTAACGCCTCATTAAAATATTAGGTACTACTGTACTAGCTTCTGCCCGCGACTTCGCCCGCGTGAAATGTCTTGTTCCCCCGATCCACTGCGTCGCGTCGCATTGCATCGCCCGCCCGCGCTATTACTTCGTTTTCGCTTAGCGTTTTTCTGACTCATTTTTCTCGAATACGAATACGCTTGGTAGATTCTGCGCCATTCTCAGATTTTTATGCGCGTTAGACTTTACAAATTAATTTCACTATGAGTTATGGAGGAAATGCTTTAATTTAACATATATTATTTTTAAATCATTAATACTACTCGTTTAGACGTGATCTTCAGTATAAAATCACTAAAAGTCGGTTATCGTCGCCTTAAGTATAGATTTCTGCTATATCTAAGTAAAGAATAATAAGTTACTTCGTTATTATTCCACAATACAACCCACTTATTGATACTAAGTATGGCATTTCTATTTTTCAAGTAACCCAATTTATGTTGTGATTATAGTACCTAATATATTAATTTGCACACCTCATTAGAATATAATACAATGTACCTTTTGTACATGTAACACCTTTTTAACATTGTATTAAGCAAATCAATTTTTGATTTTGATTTTTATTATGTACCATTATCCTACAATAAAAAAACATGCGGGGCAGTCTTTGGGGACTGCCGATAAAGTGAAAACAGTATACATGTGTATAGCTCATGGAAAGAGTTCGGTGACGATGACGCGAGTTCCATGATTTTTGTTCACCCAAAAATTGCTCAACGCGCTTAAAAAAGTTTTCACTTCAATAATTTAGCAAGGAAACCAGCGAAAGGAGTATGTAAGGACCGTAGTAGATGGCGTTCTGTGGTTACTGCCTACTGCTGCCCCATGGGAAAAGGCGTGAGCTTATGCATGTAGGTATGTATAAATCAAACCTTCTAAACTTTGATTTTTAATTTGCTAGACCAAAATGACAGCTGCGGTCGACCTTTTTTTTTAAACAACACGACACATAATTAATATTACAGAAACAACACGACAACAATGAAGGTCCTCCTGCAGAGAATGATTCCGTGGTCCTTGGTGAGTCACTTGGTAACTAGATTATTATAACTACGAGTAGGTTATTTTTATGTCAACACCAAATATCATTTTAGTCTAGCAAATTAAAAATCAGAGTATAAAGTATTTACCTTGATATAATCTAAGAAACACCAAAGTCTGAATTCTATGCAAGCAGTACCAGTTGTTATTAGAGAAGTTAACCTCAAAGTTCACCTCACTGGCTAAACTAAACAAAGTAAATGATAACAAAAGATTCCATATTGTTTACTTTCGTAATAATATCTCAAAAGATAGCAACAATTTGAGTTTAGACGTCGGAGTACAAACTCTTTGGTGCTTGAAAACTTAACAATGTGACCTTCGTAAAAAAAAAAAAATGTTTTGTGGTTATTTTCAAAAACTATCTTTTTGTATTCAGTGTACTGAGAAATGTCGTTTTGTTGTAGGTAACACAAACTTTTGGCTGTGTAGAACAAAGATGCACCTTTCTTTATAAAAGACCAAGAAGGTATAATAAGAAAACAGTGGCTTTGACTCTGGAAACCCTTGAAGAAGATACTTATTATAATTTCTTAATCAAAACCTTAGGTGTAACAGACAGTTTTGTATCCGTACCAAAATTCACACGAAACAAAAGATCATACAAAGTATTATCCCCAAAAAAGTAAAAAAAAACTTAAGGACGTTTCGACTCAAAAAGCTCTTAAACAGGGAACGAGGCAAAGGAACACCCATAACAACGCCGCTGATTACATGCAAAATGCCTGAAATATCCGAACGCGTCGGCCTGGCTGCATGCGTGGAATACCTTGAACAACCAAAAGCTAAAGAAAAGAGTATTTGGAGCGAAAAAGTCGTGATAGTTATTCAAAAAAGGAACGCTGGGCAATTACTGGCACGCGAGCTGGCAGTCGCGCGCCCGAAGCGGGTGCGTACACACTGGTTTATGTGAGCAATAAAATTTTCAATTTATTGTTTTTCCGTGACAAACCCATCTGGACGTACTTATGAGTTGAGTATTCATTATTTGCTTATGAAAATAGTTTTATAAAGACATTAGTAGCAGCTGGAGGAGTGGGTAAATGGCGTGCGATTGGAGAGTTACTATGTCCTCGAGTAGACAGGAGATGCGGCGTAATTGCGTAACACATATCCCACGACAATTGATAGCGATGGGTTTCATTTGACACCCACGTTCATTGCGTTATTTACGTTGTTGAGCAGACGAAAAAATTGCAAACCTATGAAGCAATGGATTAGCAATATCCTTCAACATTCTCGGATTGTGATTGAAACTGTGTTATGCAATTAGGGTGCTAAAGAGCTGTTGTTGAAAATGTAGAATTATGAAATTATTACTTCTGCTTCCAAGGACTGAAATTATTTTATTTTTCAGCCTTTAAGCAGCACATGAATAGAGGAAACGTAGACTACGATTCCAGCATCATTTTGTAGCACATCCTAAACATTACTAGTTCCTACAATCTGGAAGGATTCAGGTTTCTGTAAACATTTTCTCTATGACTGTAAAATGTTAAACATTCCTTCTTCCAAAATATCAGAAGCATCCCCGAACATTACTTAGGCCCGTATTTATTGAGCGTTACTCAGCAGCATTACTTAAGACTAGATTCAAGCCATTGGATTGGTTGAAACTAGTCTTAAGTAATGCTTGAGTAATGTTACTCATTACTCAAGCATTACTTTTAAAACGGCTCTTTTTAAACGGGCCTTAGTCTTGATCCAGAATATTTTGCCAAAAAGCTATTGCTCAGCAATTTGTGTGTCCGTCGGCTTAGGTCGTCGGTCGTCGTGACCGCCGCGAGCCGTTGACGGATCGCCTCCCCGCCCCCCGCCTTCCCGCTTCACCTCTACTACCTTGTATATCTGGGCGCCTGGTACCGGCCGCTTGCTGATTTGCTTCTGGCCTCGCCTATTGTGGGCTAGCGAGTAATGGGGCTATTTATTGCCCCACTCGCTCAAGACTGAAGTCTGTTGGATCATACGACCAGACCAGTCTATTATTTCTGATAAGTTTATGTTAACGTTATGTTTTCTGTGTCAGATACGAGAAAATAAAATAAATCTTTGAACGCATTTAATAGGACCAAGTCTAGCCTGATGGCAGCAGAAAAGACATAAATTACAAGTAATTTAACTAATAATATTTAATTTACTATGTAGGCTGGCTTTTGACCATTCTCGATGACAGGCCGAAGGGTTGTCCCATCGGAAAAAAATTATGACATCCATACAAACTTTCATTCTCTGTTTTACCCCTTTAGAAAAAGAATTTTCAGAAATCCTTCCTTTGTTATTCTATGGAACTCTTGTGCAAAATTTAATCCTTCTATGCCAAGTATGGCTGGCTGTGAATGAATGAATGATTAAATTTAAGATTTTTACTAAGTAGAAGATACGGACGACGATGGTGCACGTTTACCTGGATTAAATAAATGTTAAACAAATATTGGCTTGGCACTTGAGTTCTGGTGAATCCTATACAAATTCAAAAGCCAGGCTAACAGTTACAAAGTTTTGTAAAACAATAGCAATTAGAATTTAAAAGGTTTGTTTCTGTTCAGTATTTACTGAAGGTGGGTAACTTCGTTAATGAGGATTGTTTTACGAAATCGGAGACACCACTATTGTTGTACTTGGAAGTGAATATCTTTGGAAAGGAAGTTAGTTAATTTTATCACAGAATTTCCTTTGTATTTCTGTCGAATGTGACTGGACCGCAGGAAGTTATGATTCTGAAGAACATAACTCAGAAAACAAATGACGTCTTAAAAAACAAGCGTTGGTGCTCAATCGTTCACTATCCTCGTTCCCGACAACAATAGCTCATGAACGATAACTAGCAGCCGAACTCCAGCTCATTGTAGCCAAGTTATTACAGGGGGCAGATTGTCCTATTCCAATACGTATTCTAAACCAAATAGCTGCAGGCTACACGGTCCCCTCGACACTATAAAGAACCCAACGCTGGATGACTCACCGACATCCAAATATGTTCCAATTAAAAATAGAACCGATTTTTTTTTCAAATTCGATGGCGGGAAACGGTTGCAGCTCAGCTGGAGGTCCTGGAGGTTGGCAAGAATAATTGACGAATACGGGCGTGCGTGATGTTTTGACAGTTTTTAGGTTTATTTGAAGTTTCTTGCAAAATAGAGTTTGTCATCGCATGGGTTAAATTGATCCCAGTGAAATGATTATTTACTTTATAGGCTGATGTTGCCACTGATGGGACACTGACGTCGTGTCTGGGATAAGGAACGATTTAGTTTTGGCTGCTGTAAATCTGCAATCCATCACGCGGTCCTAGTCTTGCAAACAACCGGACATAAGCCATAGAAATCCTGTCTTCAATAAACCGATGTTACAGACAAGCCATTAATCTATTAGCTACGCAAAAAAACAAAAATCTAAATTCGAAATTCAAATCCCCCAGTTTCGCGAGTGCGTTCGGTTTAGCCCGCGGTTATTTACTCAAACTGAACGCGGCTGCATTTCTATGAAGCAGGGATTATAGCGATCCTTCATTACCTAATGGTACAATAAAAGGGGACGTCGCACGATTTAGTTTTGGCAGCATTGCCTTTGATGATATTATAGTATATTATGTACTGTTAATTCTGAAGTTATTTAGATACTCCTTGCCTTATACGAGTATGAAGGTGAAAGCTAGGTTAATACTGCTTATAATTCGCTTGCCGTATCTCAAGTTATCTAAGGTCATCGTCTTAGATGACTCTACCACGAATCACGATACGCGCTTGCAACTGGTAGGAAACCAGGGTCAAATTATAAGGCTATTTTCGATTGGGCGTATCGGCTGTATGACAAATGCTTACACGTTTCGTCTTCAAGTCCTTAATTAATTAAACAATGCCGCATATTCAAACGTCTCAATCCGGCAACTTAACAGTGGTAAGGCAGTGGTGCCAACATACCGACTACAAGCAACATGCTTGTTATGCGCGCGGCGGGAAGCAGGCGTCCCGTCGCGAGCCGCCGCCGCTACCGACCGCTCTTATTTTGAATTTCGAATTTTATTCCGACATATTGATGTGGTCGTAACGCTTCTGTTTTAAAAATAGGTCGATTATGTAACTTATTAATGTAATTGGTTGATGCAAATGGAGGTTATTTGAAGAGGAAACAAATGATTGTGTCTTCAATAGTTGCCATTGAAAGCAAGAGACGCACGGTCCCACAGAAAAGTGATTGAGGTCGGTATCTTTTGGTTTATATCTCGAATCTCGATATGTCTAGGTTGATTATATAAATGTCACACTCATGTAAAAAAAATAAAAAATAAAACTCAATTTCACTTTCTCAATTCTTTATTGCATTCCGTATGTATTATTAGATGGTATAAAAAAGTAAAAGATCAATATGTACCCTATCGGGCACAGCAAAAATTAGGAGAGAGGAAGAGGGCTAAGTAACAATAAAATTCAAGCAATTCATAATTATTATAAATTATTAATATGTGTTTAGTTGGGTGCATAATTATGTGTAGGTGTGTATACAGGCTGACTTTGTAAACATGCGACAAATTTTAAGGGAGTGTTCTACCCATCAATATGAACAACTTTTACTATGGGACCAAATAAGAATTCGCAAAAAAAAATCGACCTTCTTATACAAAATGGTCCAATCGGTTATGTACCTTTATAGGAAGCTCGACTTTTTTTTTGCGAATTTTAACTTGGTCCCATAGTAAAAGTTGTTCATATTGATGATGGGTAGAACACTTCCTTAAAATTTGTCGCATGGTTTTCAAAGTCAGCCTGTATATAAATATACAACCTGTTTTTTTTATATCCCATAACTCTAGGGTTATATTCTGTAGGTAAAAATAATACTAAAACTCCTAGAATAGGTGGTCCAAAAATGCATCGTTTCGGAGATATCATCAATCATAATTAAATTAGGTCAAAAATTGTCACCAGTATGACGAATCTTTACTTTTGCGAGGTTGCCAAACTTCGCAGTAGTGTAGTAAAATAAATAGTAAAATAAAATATGTAGGTATGTTGGTATCGGGGCTTCCCGGCGGCAGCTAGTGAAGGGACGAAAGAAAATGCGACGTTGTCATATTTCACGTAAGGGTGTTTTACATTAATAATCGTGACTTTGCCGAATTATTTTGTATGAAAAATGAAAAAAAAAATAACGAAGGATTGGAACATAACTCATATGCCAGTTGATTCTTTGATATGGCCTCAATCATTCCCTAGAGTTATGGGATATCAAAAAAAACACGTTGTATTATTAGGTAACTGTTTATTTCATCAAACTTTTCATACTTAATCTAGATACAATTAGATTATGTGTGCTAAAAGCTTATTTTTGTATACATATAGTTGCTCACTTAAGTTTATGGCTGAGAACCTACACGCTGACATCCTCCATTCCATACTTCCCCACAGTAAAGTAGGCTTTTAAGATGTTTTTAATTTGTTTAGGTTTTTTGTCTTCTATGTGTATATGTGTCTCGCTGCAAAATAACTAAAACAAACTTACGCCAACTTTGCTATGCTGGTGTGCGTGACAACTACGTCTTACACTCGCGCCACGTCATTGTCCTGTCATTGTGTTACTTTGGCTAATGGTTGGACGCAACTGTGTCCGACGAGTTCACAGCTTTGACTGTCTATCTATATATATTTATATATTTGCTTGCCAGTAAGACTATAATTTGTATTTGCAGGTAAACGGAAAAAGGGAAAAGCCTCTTGATGACAAAGTCCACCAATCAACTAGTAGTCTGTTATATATTACAGTTTTTGAAATAATGCGTTAGCCATTTCTTTTCCGATTGAATAATAAAAGGGTATTTCAGTATTTGATGCACCTTTTGTGAAAACTAATTTAGGTTTACAGTCTCCATTTATACGAATGAGCAACGAATACAATAATACTGTGTTAAACATACGCTATCCTAGCCAAGTATTTTTTTTTTCTTAACTTTTTTTTTGTTACCCCTCTTATTTACGTTAGTCTGTTTTTATAAAGACAGCAAGATATTGTAACCAATGCTATCTATGTACGCCGTAATTGTCATGATTAGTTCTTTAGTTATTAAGATTATTTCTAACCTATGTGATGTAGCTGTGCTTTTAAAATAAATAAATAAACTAGCATTGTCTTCCCTCAAACCTTTGTAATTTAAACAACCCAAACTCTTGACAAATTCGTAACACATGTTGAAAAGCTGCATTGCAGTGATTAAGACCTTTTTTGTAGTGTTGTTCTAAAACAATAACCTATGGGGTCGCAGTGCCGCACCATCGACAATTTGCAATGTCTTGAATAAATAATTGGGGAAGTGCTGATGAGGTAAGGAAGCAGTAGATTTGAAATTCAGAGGAAAAAGAATTTTTGATCGCTCTGTTTGTTTTGAAAACAATTTGTGATTTAATATATGTCTAATTTAGGTTCAATTGCTAAATTGAATGTTCTGGTTTGTGCCCAGTTTCATTAAATGCATATTTAGAGCGGTAGTTTCTAAATAAAAAAAATCATATGAATATTTAAATAAATAAAATAATGTATATTAAAGAAGGGCTTAACCACATTAGGTAATTTATCTTTGCTCTACTTTATTTTTCATCAATTTGTTTATTTTGTAGGGTTTCGTACCTCAAATGGAAAAAAAGGAACCCTTACACACACACACACAAACGCACGCACGCACACACACACACACACACACATACTATTTTAGGATATATTTCTAAGTTTTTATTTTTCTTTTTATTTAGTTATAGTTCAAGTCTTGTTTTATTTAATTTGGGATTTTACTTGTTTTTTTTTTTTTATTATTTTGTTTTTCTTTTTGTTGTTTAAATTCTATTTTCATCGTGTACACCACTTTTACCAATTAATTATTTTGTCATTGGAGAGCGGGATCTCCTAGCACAGGTATATATTTTACATAAAAGGAGGTCCCTATGTAAGATTTACTGTAAAAGTTGTACAAGTTTCTGAAATAAACCTTTTTATTTTAATTTTATTTATTTATAGGATCACTTCGTTGTCCGTTCATCCGTCCGTCCTTCTGTCTATCTGTCAGTCAAGACTCTTTGTCTCAGTAACGCGTGGAGGTGTCAAGTTGAAATTTATATCAAATACGTAGGTCTACGGTCCCTTGAAGCTTAATAAAAATCAAGCTTCTAAGTCAACAAAATAAAATATGTAAGCGTCATAATATTTTGATACTTGCAAATAAATCAAAATCTACCTTCCCGTTGACCTAGCATAATGAAATTTGGCAAAAGCAAGGTCTCATAGCACAAGTATAGGAAACAATCCGAAAATTGTTAGTATGCAGTTTTATCACAAAAAAAAAAATATTTTTGCTTTTAGAGAATATTTTAGAAGTAAAACTTCATTAGGCATGCTTGACTTGGGGAGTAAGCTGGTAAATGCGTGACGAGAGCGTTACGGAAGTGACGAGAGCATTACGGAAGTATTATAAGTATTACTATTTGTAAGTTTTACTTCACTCGTATTTTTTTTAACTACAAAGATGAGATAGAGTATGTTTTTGGGACAAATAAAATTGATCCCAAGAAAAAACCTAACTTTATAATTGTAGTAGTTACTCATCCCAACTACGGAACCTTCCATTGTGCGTGGTCCGACGCGCGATGTCCGACACGCACTTATCTGGTTTTTTAATTTCTAATTAGCGTTAAATCCTGCCGCCCTTTTGGATCTTCCCATCCAAACCATCATAATTAGCGTTACATATTTTTCTCTCATTATCTTATCTACTATCCTTTGCTCTCTTTATGAATGAACATGAGAATTTTCGCAACTTCAATGACTCAATAAAACCTGCTTTAGTCATGCATAACGCGTTTTATCGGTACGTGTATAATCACTGCAATCACCCTCCCATTGGGTTGTCACCCTCGAGGTGTACCTCAGTAACAGGGGGTGACGCTCTGTTTGTACATGACTAGTGGTTACATTTGGAAATTCATTATCTGACTGGACTTAATTGTTTGTTAATGATTATTATTTGCTGGTAGGTATAATGGTTTTAGTATTTCGTTCTGTACGTCGTCGTAAGGTTATCTGGTAATCGTCGACTGAGTAAAGACGGCTGGGTGTAAGGGACATCCCTCCGCAGACTGATGGGGTGAATTCAGTATATCGTACTGAATACTGACCGGTACATGAAATTATTTCAGGAACGATATGGGAATCCAATGAACCTGATTTGTCGCGGCGGGGTGGACGGCCGCGCTCGCTGATTTCAGGCGTCGTTCGTTAGAGAATTTCAACATCCATTGCAGTTTTTTTTATTTTAGCTATGTTATTTACAATAATGGAGTACTGCGTACAGAGAATGTGATTTTACATTGAAATAAAGGAAAAGTAACTGAAATTACGATAAAAATAAATACAATTTTCCTGAGAAAATTTTCAGTGGAATATGATTCAAAATAAGGAGCTGAATGCACCCTGTGAATTTGCGGAGGGCTGTCCCTTACACCCTGTATACGATATTTTCGGTTCGATATATTTGTTCCTTTTTTGAAAACTCAAGAATACTTTAATAATTTATTTATTCATCTGGTGTCGTAATATTACTATTTTTGTGATATTGCTTGAAAATGTCTTAGAGGTAGGTAAGCTTCGTTAAGCGATGCCAGCTACAAATGGGTCACTGCTTCTTTCGTTTCTCTAGTTGGATGTCCGATAAAAGCTCTGATTGACGAGATATCAGCCAGACTAGCAGGATCATCTACCACTTCTTTGATGACGTCACTCAATCTCATAAAACTCACATCCGCAGCCCTAATATTACAATCTTTTAAAACCCCTATCACCTCCTGTCTATGTTTTACCAATCAATCAAACTCCAGTCAAAATTCACCCTTCTGTCTTTAGACAATGATCGTTACAGATTTATGAATTAGCGTATGCTGAGCTAGTGTAGTGTGTATCGAATGTATGGATATGATCGCGCGGTCGCGTATCGCCGCCGGCTCGCCATCTGTCAACGTTTGGAGAACTACTACGAGCAGGGATGTGCTGGGGTGTCGATGTTATATTTATGTGGTGAGGCTGTGTGTTTTCTAATTTAAGCTTAGTTTGTTTGATGGTGGATTTTGTAGGCTTTTATTCAACGTGACGTTCATAGATTTAAAGAATTTTATAATCTGTGATGAAATTTTTGGGTTCGTTCAGATAAAAAAATATATAAATTTGTTTTATCTTGTCATGATTACTATGTATAATTTCTCAAGATCTTTTATTCCCCGACTGAGTGATAACAAAGATAGTAGCTTCACGTTTGATAAACTGACATAGATCAAATGCTCGTTTGATCTGACGTTTCATCGTATTACCTTATTATAGCAATCCCGTGCATTATATCGATGACTGCATAGTGTAGTACCTAACCTACGTACTGTTGAATAATTTATGTTGTAGTTTTTTACTCATCACTTACGGTTGGTACACAGTCGACAGATGGCGGTGTTTACTGAAAATTAACTGTCAAATGGTGTGTGAAAACATTCACATGGGAACGGCAATTAATGGAAATGAATGAATCATTTGAATGGGAGCTTTCTTGGAAGGTGTTGGAAAAATGTAGTTCATTATTTATTGTAGATTTACGATATTCTGTTTCATATCTTACGTTTATTTATAGTTTATATTCTCAGTTGTGGGTACCTACTTCAGGATCTGCAGCCTATAACAATGCTGTTATCGCACCTTATCTATCATGTTGTCTTAATAATACTTACATAATCAGCCTCTAATTTCCCCACAACTAGGACACAGACCGCCTCTCTGTGAGAGGGAGTGGGCCTTAATTATGTGGAAAACCACTGAAGAGGGTGGAACATTTTAAATATCTTGGACATACGATGTCCTCTAATCTGAAAGACAATGCAGACATAGAGCGAGAACGCAGGGCGTTGTCTGTAAGAGCGAATCTGATGGCCTGCAGGTTTGCTCGTTACACCACTGAAGTGAAAACAACATTGTTCAGAGTATATTGTATATTTTTCTACACGCGCAGACAGTACAACGCCTTCCGTGTCCAATATAATAATGCATTCAGGGTGCTGATGAAGCTGCCCCGATTCTGCAGCGCATCAGGGATGTTCGCCGAGTCGCATGTAGACTGTTTCTATTCTACTATGCGAAAACGGTCCCATTTCTTCCCGTGGGCGATTATGGCAAACCCCCCCCTTTAGAGGAAGCCTATGTCCAGCAGTGGACGTCTTTCGGCTGAAATGATGATGATGATGCGAAAACGGTGTGCATCTGGTGCGCAGGGTTCGGGCTAGCTCCAGCGGCATCCTGTGGGCATTCGCGCAGAGGTTCGAATGCCTATAACCATTGCTGTATGGTTCACATACTGAGCAATCGAAGTCTGTAATTGTCTATAGTAGTGGTATCTTTTTTTTTTCTTCCTTCTGGCTTCGCACGGTTTGTGCATTTAGCCAATGTCACGTTTTAGTTCTTGTATAGTATTGATGAAATGAATTATAAATGCATGATGATGATATCCCCGCCCAGTCCCCTTGAGTTTCAGTAAAGATGTGGCACTTTACTGAGACCTCACGCGGACTTCTTGAGAGAACTTGAAGCGAAGTTGCACTGTTTTGTTTCATTTGCCTACACTAATGCACGTTCACAAATACTTAATGGTTAATAATCCACCATTATTACACATTAATATTCGGCTAAACAAAAATTTTGGAAAATTAAACAAACTGCTGAACATGACGCTTCACTTTCCCGCCAAGAAGTCTAGTGGTATTTATAATTGTGTTTATTTTTTATTTTTATTTTGTATTTTTTTGTGCATATGATCCTTTTGTTAGTCGAAATAAACTTCTTTTTTTTTTAATCCACCACGCGGGCTGTGTGTGGGTTAGCTCCCTCCTATACAAACACAAAATTAATCCATTTCCATACTACCCCAGACATATTAATAAGACACTTCTCCACCACAAATTAATTCTTTATAAAGCCTTCTTGCCAAACACCTGTATATTTCATGGCTCCAGCTAAATTAATACGAACATTATAACTATAATGGCAAGAATTCAATTATTCTCTGCAACGAACATGCGCGCAGCGTGGGTCGGTAGCGTGTGCGCAGTACATGTGTCTGGACATGGACAAAATGTTAAAAACATATTGATAAATTGTTTGCTGGGGAACTAAGATATATGGATAGCTGGGACATAAAAAGATGTCACCTTTTGGTACGAGTATTGACAAACTGAATGAGATAATTCAAGATATTCAAGAAATACTTATTTTTTCACATTTTAAACAATGCTACTAATGCTTTATAGAAAAGAACGGTAAATTAAAAAAAACTAAAACCCGACTGCGTAAAAAGTTAACTTTAAAAAATATGGAAACATGATTTATATACCTTAATACTATATACAATCTCATGTAGTCAGAGTAAATAGGACTTTATTGTTAAATTTAGGAACGTAACGAAAACACTTACATACATAGGTACTACATTCAGGTCAAACACATAACCCTCCTTTTTTGGCTTCACCGCAGTCGGGTAAAAATGTCGTATTTAGATGGTCTTATGATACGCACTCAAGAGGTATGTGTTTCCAGTACAAAATGAGCAAAGCATTTGGTTTCGACTGAATCCATGTAGAGGTTATAAGCCCATCCCCTGAGAAGTAAAGCAAAATCCACTTATCACTCAGCAGAAACTCCAGATCCTACATCAACCTATTAACTTGTTTGAATATTGTGTCAAAACTCAAAACCTTTGTTTTAACATTCGTGAGGGCTACAATAATTACCGAACAGCCATTTCCACGACATGAAAGGAAGCCTTCCCCCTCTTCACTTGAACACCTTGTCTAGTCATTTCAAAGAAAATGTGATGCCGATCACATTTTCTCCGACTGCTCTCATTATACAGGGTGTTTGGACGCTTGGTGCAAAGCCTTAAGACGCAGATATATACCAGTGACCTTGAGTGGTTAGCTTGCGTGTTCTGTACTGAGCTCACGCAATGCGTCGTACGTTCAGCCAGTAATAGGACTCGCCCATCAAGGAGTGCTGTCCCCAATTTAACGCATTATTAATTTTTTATACACAAAACAAAAGGTAGGTATTTTAATAAAACGCGTATACTACAAGATCAATAACTAAATTATCTTTAAATTGGTGAAGGTTTCAGAAAAATACGCTTTGTAGATTTTGCACCACTCTCAGTTTCTTATCCAAGTTAGACATAACTTTACAGATTAATTTCACTATGTAATATAAACATAATCTTAAATATCACATAATAAGTTATTGAAAAAATGCTCTAATTTATCATATTTTTTTTTTCAAATCATTAACACTACTCTTTTAGACGTGATCTTCAGTATAAAATCATTAAAAGTCGGCTATCGTCCCCTTAAAGGGGTGATAGTTACATTCATTTAGAGCATTTTTTGAGCCATACATGTCTTATACGAAGTATTTTTAACCGACTTCCAAAAAGGAGGAGGTTATTGTTCGTCTGTATGTATGTTTATTTTTCTTCTTTCTCCGTCAATTGTGGATTGATTTTGAAAATTATTTTTTTGTTTGAAAGAGTATTCTCAAGGTGGTTCCATTGTCACCAAGTCAGAATCCCATGGAGACCAAGTGAGAGGATCCCATGGAAATCGAGGGAAATCCTCAAATTTTATAGGCATACGAGTATTTATAGCGATTTGGGTACTTTTTATACTATACTAACTCGTCCATTTGCTCTCGGAAAGCACCATTTGGTGAAGTGGAACTGATGATGAAGACCACAGATGGCCACCGAACTACTTAATAATACGTATTTTTCGGGTTGCGATTCAATTAGGTACTTTGGTATGGTTGCTAAGCAATTTATGCTCGTCACAATGCATAATATGGTGAGTTCTCCTCGTAAGAACCAGGAGAACTCCTCGTTATTTAAAAAACTCTTGTTAATTAAAAAAAAAAACTTTAAGCTTGCAGTAAAAAAAATAGAGAATAGAATGTAACCCTTTATTACGTACACCATAAAAATGACACATATAAATGTTGAAATGAAAAATAGATACTTCGTATAGGACATCATTTATCATCATCATTTCAGCCGAAAGACGTCCACTGCTGGATATAAGCCTCCCCCAAAGAGGGGTTTGCCATAATCGCCGCGCATGGCAGGTGGGTTGGCGATTGCAGTATGGTGTTAAAATGCATAGCGAACGCTGCTGCCCATTCTCTAGTCCCTTAGTCGCCTTTTACGACACCCACGGGAAGAAATAGGGTGGTGCTATTCTTTACGTCCGGCACCACACAGACACCTTGGCGCCTTGGCTCTAAATGCTCAAAATGGTGTCAATTATCACCCCCTTACGGCTTTGAACTCAGCTTCCAAACACCCTGTATTACATGAAGTCAGATCTTGCCTTGGAGTCCAGTGGCTGTTATTTTTCTGACACGACAAGCTCAAGGAAACCAGACGTTACATTGAAGACATTTCAGCGTTTTAAGATTTCTGAGAATTTGGTTACTAACTGTGAGCTGTGAGCTGTGGAATAAATATTTAATTTTACGTATTTTTAAGACGATTGAAGCCGATGGAGGTAACTACAGTGCCTTGTGTTAGTTACTAGGGAGGATTAAAAGATGATAGAAGTTTTAAATATCCTGGTAATAGCGGAGTTTATAATTCTTTGAATTCGTTTGAATATTTGAATAGAGCATCTGCTAAATGATCTGAAATGAAAATTATCTTTCTAATAAAGAAATAAAAAATGTTAATTCTGCACAAACAAGACACACTTTACACAAATATACAGTATGTAACAAAAACCCTGTTGTTCCTTTTAGGGACGTATACATTAACCTACAAGCACAACATTGGTGGAATTATAATTAAAAAAATTTAAGCATTGGCTAGTCGAGAAGTCAAAATCAAAGAATTAAAGAGGTTAGAAATCAGTTAAACATTACAAATATTAATAATTAAATATTTATTTTTGATGAACAGTTTTTATAAATTGCTTTATTACGTATGTAAGTATACCGATTCTTAAAACGTAGGTAGAAGGAACAACAGGGTTTTTGTTACACATTGTATAAAAATATGACAAATATACACTCTAGTACAAACAACAACATCAACACAAATACAACAACACACACAACACACATACACAACATCAACATACATCCAACAGATATCATGCAACTGTCTTTAATTACAGTTAAAAATAAAATAATTCTACTATCATTTAGTATTCTTCTTACATTTAAAACGTTTTCATGCAATCAAGCCTCGTAACTCACGAAATCTCACTGCTCTAAATAAACTGTATATAGCGATCAGATCTCAAGACTGATGTTATACCTCGTGATGAGACACAAAAGCTGCAACTTTACGAGTGTTCCCGCCATGTAATTGAATAAGAAGATGGCGGCATAAGGCTCTGTACATAACAGACTAATAGTAAATTTAATTACACTTTTTCATAAATACACATTTAGAAATGGTAGAGATACCATTTATGGATACTCTAAGGTACTATTATCAAGGTCTACATAGTTACCAAATTAAACTAAATGAGGAAATAAATCATACTTCTTAATAACCTAATATTCCTACTATTCCTACTAATCCTACTAATCCTACTATATAATATTATAAATGAGAATGCTTGGATGTTTGTTACTCAATCACGCAAAAATGGCTCAACGGATCTGGATGACATTTGGCGCACAGATAGTTTATAACCTGGACACATAGGATACTTTATAACTTTATCCCGGTAATTCATTTTCGTAGGAGTACGACATCCACACAGGCGAAGCTTCTTGCAAAAGCTAGTAGTACAGTACCTATGCCTGGGTGGAATAGGAATGCCTTCTGGTCATCATCATTCATACATCATTTCAGCCGAAAGACGTCCACTGCTGGACATAGGCCTCCCCCAAAGGGAGGGTTTGCTATAATCGCCACGCTTTACAGGCGGGTTGGCGATAGTAGTATGGTGTTAAAATGCATAGAGAGCGCTGCTGCCCATTCTCTAGTAAGTTCCCTTAGTAGCATTTTACGACACCCACGGGAAGAAATAGGATGGTGCTATTCTTTACGTCCGGCACCACACGGCCTTCTGGTGCTCGGTTTTAAAACAGGAAGAAGAGATTTTGATAAAAAAAAGTAGACAGTTTTGATAGGAACATTGTTCATACTAACTTTTAAAATAAATGAAGGTCTTGCATTAATGACTTGTTTATTTGAGTAAACAATTTAATTTTCATTTATATGAATATTGTGCATTGTGTATATTGTGACTTGGACTTGGAAAAAATTACTGTGTAGAGGCAAGGTTGGCGCTCTCGCGCCCCTCGTCACCGCAGGAGACGTCCCGGGCGTCGGGAGTCGCAAGCCGACTTCCGGCCACCGTAGGCGCGGGCTTGCGGATGGTGAGCGATGGGTAGCTCGCCAGGTATAGCTCGATAAGGACCAGGCCCGGGTCGACAGCGCGTTGTGTTCCACGCGCGCCTCAAAGAGATCTCAGCACCAACTGACGGGGTCCGTTAGGACCAATGCCTGCCAGGGTTGCTGCGAGTTTGTCCGAAAGGGATATCGTGGCCCTGGCACACAGGCAACGGAAGGAACACGGGTGGGTTTTAGTCAGTAAAAGTCTGACACGCCCTCCCCGCTCCGCCCAGAACGGGAGAAGTTATTTGATAATTTCACACCAAAAAAAAAAAAAAAGGAGACAAAGTACACGCAAGAGAGTTGTGTCATTTACTGCTTCCACCTCTATTTTGTTGAATCCATGTAATGGACGTCTTTTCTTTTTCAAGTAGACTTTTTTATTTGTTGTTCCTCAAAATCACAGCTTTTTATCACTATTGTCACCAGATTCATTTACCGCATCGAATCGACTACTCAAATGCACTCCCGGACACCTGAATCGAGCTAACCTGCATATTTTTTTTAAAGGTCGATTTTGGATTCCGGGAGGGTGTATTTGCAGTCACGGTAGTCTAACTTTAAGCATTTCGATGATTTAATTAGGGTTCCGTACCAAAATGGTAACAAGGAACCCTTATGGTGAGACTAAGTCTGTCTGTCTGTCACACCTGGATATATCAAGAACTACTAATGCTATCAACTTGAAATTTAGAATAGTTTTAGATGTCGTTTGCCCAACTATTTTGCAAACAAGAGTGAAATAAAAAAAAACATATCTTTGCAAAACGGATTGAAAGGGGGACTTAAAAGTTTGAAGTGGGGCTACTAGGGCATGTGGGGTATCATTTATGAAAGAATGCTGTTTGCACATTCTCAAACATTTTTTTGTTTTCTTTAGGCAGCAAAGTTTCCGACTTTTGATGAAAAATGTAAAAAAAAAATACCGTCTCCCCGCCCTTATCTCTGAAGTTTGCATAGATAAAAATCTGAAATTATTCTATGTGATAGAAGTTTATATAAAGATTACAGGAAAAATAAAACGATGTCTCTAAATAGCACAGTTTTTCAGAAATCATCAACAACATATATACGTACGGAACCCTCGGTGCGCGAGTCTCTTGACCGGTTTTTTTTTAATGGGTTCAACAATCGGACCACCGATCTTATTGATCAGTAGTGAATTGCAGTTAGGGACAGGCGTAATTGATTAGGAACTTTATTTTGGATACGACAAGATAGCTTCCTCGTTTTTCTCAACTTTCTACTAAACAAAAACTATTGTTGTGTTAAGACCCTAAGGCGTGGAAGTGTTGTCGTGTCGCGGACGTATATATCAGTGGCAAGGCCCAGCATGCGGCCCGCCATTGGTATAATGCGGCTACTTTAACATATCAGCGAGGAAATATACCTAGATTTGTCAGGCGATCGCCCTAAAATGGCTGGTAATGTTGCCATTTTAGAAATACCGGGGACTAGTCTCCGGCTTTTGAAAGCTAATTCAATGTAAGCCGCTGTCAAATCTTCTGTCAATTTGTACTTAATTGGTCGTTGTTTATTTTCGTCAATCAATCACAACAGATAACGTGAGATTTGGGAGATTTACCGATGATCAAAGATTTACGGGGTTCAACTGGCAAAAACAGGTAAATTATTTCTAAAATTTACCGTATTATTTACAATAATAATTGTCATTTCCAAATTCAAAACAAGCGTTTCCCACATTTACCTCTACACACGTTTGGCAAAGCTTTTAACAAAAGCTGTCGTGAAGCGAACACGCCCGGCACCAGGGGTCATAAGCTCTCAAAGTGACGTCACGAACAGGACCAGTAGGGTCTGTCGTCTGTAGCTTTTGATCCGTACAAAGGGCAAATGGGGTATCCTATATTGTCTGTGAATGTAACGAGTTGGTAATTAAATTAAATGTTGTTTATAAATTTAGAAAATATTTGTTTTGTTTATGCGATATTTTATTACGATACTTATTGCTTTACATTAGAAAGTTTCAAGAAGGAGCTGAGGAGCAGTTTAAATCACATTATATTTATAAGTCAACTGCCTACGTGAAAATTATTTCACTTAAAAAATTCAGAATTTTTTAAGTGAAATAATTTGAATCCCATAGAGTTATAGTGTTCCTGTCCGTTTGGTGCCGGACGTAAAGAATATCACCATCCCATTTCTTCCCGTGGGTGTCGTAAAAGGCGACTAAGGGACATTTATGGATAAATATATAATAATATGCTGTCTCATCTGGCCACACTACCCGAACCTCTATAGTTTTCTTGCTATAAGGGATTAACACTACTATCAGGTCACGTCACCTAAGCTGTCACGGTAAGATTTTGACAGAATAGATCGTCTGTTTCTGTCTTCCCGTGGGTGTCGTAAAAGGCAACTAAAGGGACTTACAAGAGAATGGGCAGCAGCGTTCTCTATGCATTTTAACACCATACTGCGATCGCCAACCCGCCTGCCAAGCGTGGCAATTATGGTAAACCCCCCCTTTAGGGGAGGCCTATGTCCAGCTAGTGGACGTCTTTCGGCTGAAATTATGAATGATGATGATGAGAATTATAGATTGTGGTCTTCCAAAATGTAATTTATGTAATGATCTTAGTTTAATTATAAATGAGATGTTTCATAGTAATATTGATCAGGGTAAACATATTTTAAATTATGAATAAGTAAAACCTCTAGAAAATTATCATTTGGGAATCGAAAATAAAACAGTAAAATTACCACATTTTTATCGTTGCAACAGAATCTATCGCTTCAGCAAACAAGTCTACATATCTGTAATGTTGGCAGCACAGCATGGTTTCGCGCGCAGCGTGGCGCGAAAATTATAACGTCGCGCGATCTGGCTCTCACAAATCAATTTGTGCCGTTATGGCGATGTTAACGCAGCCGCGACACGGATGCGCGGCTCCTTGCATTCATGTCTTTACTTTTTTGTATTTAAATAATAATATGGTAATGACATTAGATGATTTTTGCCGACTTGATAAAATAAAATAGATGGTTTTTATTAACTTAAAGTTCGTGATTGGACTTATGAATCAAATGTATTTGACCGAAATGTTAAAATACAGAATTGAGTAGGTACCTAAACAAATGCACGGCGGGTATCATAAATGTTTCAATAGGTAGGTACTTACAGCCTCACAAAATGCCATCAAACAAGAGGATCCTTCCCTGAACATTTCCACAACCCTTGATGTTTGAAAATATCAATATAAATGTGGGTCTGCAAACTCTACTTAATAGCCTATAACGGTATAGTCTTTTAAATATATGTAGGTATCTTTGACGGCGCGGTTGGCGCAGGGGTTAAGCGATTGACTGCTGCGCTGCGTGTCGCGGGTTCGATTCCCGCACGGAACAAATATTTGTATGACCTACAAGTAGTTGTTCCGGGTCTTGTGTATGTGAGTTTGAATGTTTGTAAACGCACCCACGACGGGCCACGATACAGGAGAAATTCCTAGTGTAGGACAAAGTTAAAAAAAAAAAATAATAATTAGCAGTGTCACTTAAACAATCATAACTGTTAAAAGTGGTGATTTAGCCTATTCAACATTGCTCGGATTATGTATTCTCAATGTAATTACCTAAATTATGACCTTCGTTGATTAGTGTGACATGCAATCATCAAGGTTGTTTACTTCCCCAAAAACATAACATCTGGCTAAGACTCCACTCATCATCCTAACAGTACCATACTGTTTGCTTTCTCGAAGTACCAGGGCGCCATACAAGACAGGAGGCCGTCCGAACAATGCTGTGTACGCAGCGCGCAAAGGCACGACTAATGACTGCTGAATAATTTAACGGGGAAGCGGCGCGACTTGAGCTGCCGTCTGTAGTCCGTGGAAGAAAATTAAGGTTTTGTAGTTTTCAAAAAAAGAACGGCTGGATAGAGTAGGTTTTAATACCCAGTTAAGATCCCTATCATAATGTCAAGAATAACCGCAATAAAAAAAATGAAAATGCATTGCTACTTTTCTTTAGAAACTGCTTTTACATCGACGGTTTTTCCAGTTTTTCCAAACTAAAGGAAAATGTCAACATTAGTTATACTCGTACTTAACCTAAATAGAGAGTTGTTCTACTGTTTTATTGAGGCTTTTTTATTAGATCTAGACTTTACTGTAACCATTATGAGAAAACATTCGCTTTTATAAAAGCTTCTACATACAGGCGCGACTTGCCGCGCGACACAAAGGCACCGCTCGTCGCGCGACACGCGGGGCCTTTGTGCTGCGTCGCCTGTCGTGCCAGTATTTACAAGCCTTAAGAAGTTTTTTTCACGCATTAATTAGATGGAACCTACAACTGAAACTGCATATTTCACATTTTATTTTGAACTGTCTTCTTTCCAGTTTCGCGATGTCAACAGAACTTTTTGCAGACCCACGAAAAAAAGGTAAAAATATTCAAATGTGAACAGCCAGCGTTATGATGGAGCGGTATGCACATTCGTCACGCTTTGCTTCACAAAAGTTAACAATGAACCTCTTAACCTACCACAATGAACAACATTGCAAAAAGAACCTTCTTTTTCGCAAAAAATGCAAAAATAAACACGCTCCATTCTTGATTTTGACAAAATACAAAAAACACACCCACACGCACAGACAATCAATAGTTTTTTAGGGTTCCGTACCTCAAAAGTAAAAAACGGAACCCATATAGGATCACTGGTGTGTCTGTCCGTCTTGTCACAGCCGATTTGTTCCGAGTCTACTGGACCGATTAAGTTGAAATTTGGTATACATATGAATTTTCGTGACCCAAACACAGACGTGTAACGGAAATAAATGAATTTTGAATATGGGAGTCACTTTTGGGGAGCAAATTAGATAATTAAAAAAAAAATTGCAAACTGTAAGTACCGTGTGACATATCAAATAAAGGCCAACTACAATGTTAAGTTTGTTCTTTTGATTAATTCATACCAACTACGGAACCCTTAATTGTGCGTGTTCCGACACGCACTTGGCCGGTTTTTTTATTGGCGATGATATTATGCGCATTCAGCCATAAAAGAATCGAATCGATAGATGGAGCATGAAATTAATTATTTGTGCGAAGGGTTTAAGAAGCTACCTGAGTGTTATTTTTATGTTATTATCGTTTTGAAGTGTAATCGTTCATTTGTTGAAGCCTTTAAAGGAGTTAAAGAACCTGTGTTTGGTTAAGTGGAAGAAAAAGTTCGATGCTGCATTTATTTTGGTCTTATGTTTCGTCCATGCCTGCATAGAAAAATGTCACCTGCTGAAAATATTTAAATTTTCTATCAACAAATAAAGTAACATTCTCAGGTACTTACTGTATTGGTCCGATTAGTCTTGAATATTTTCATCAATTATATTGACAATTTTTAAACGAGCAAATTGTGTTACTTGTATTAGAGTGTTTTTTTTATTACCTATGAAGAATCATTTCAAACACAATGTAAATTGGTTATGAATGAATAAATTAAATTGTATCAAAAGCTCGATGATTGTGAATTTAATAAATAAATTTAAATGAAATGCGAATTAATTAATTAATCCTTAAAACAATGTTCAGTTTCGCTATCATTTTGTCGATGGTCCATCCAGATTACCACACGAAGGCTACTATAAGAGGCCATCCAAGCCTATCGAATTAAAATAGGATTAAACTTTTCCATAAATCACCTGACATTTTTGTCAAGATATCCGATCCATTTCTTTAACTATAGGATCACAAAAACGAGCATGTAATCGCAATCCTCGTGGTAAAGTCTGCAGGTTGTCAGCATAATGTGTTTTGTTGAAAAATAGGTGCGTAGCGAAATATTAGAGGTGTGGCGAATCGAGTGGCTTATGCCAATTTTGAAATAGGAATTAAATTAAGTTTTTTTTTTTCTTGGCTTGTGTGTAAGTTTTTGTGTAGTTATTTTTAATTCATCTGTTGCAGAATTAAAAGTGTTTAGCGAAAAGTTTTGGTCAGTGATACTTAACCTGTTTTTCTCAAACATTCTTGGGAATTCGAGCATTATTTTGACAACCTTCTTCGAGTTAAATCGAAATTGCTGTACTGGCCAAATACATACTAGCAGCGGCCACCAAAAGTTGTATGAAAATTCGTATACATAAATACCTATATACGTGGCGTGGTTTAGCGGCCAAACAAATTACCTACTTAATAAACTCATAAATATCGTGTAATTTAAAAATGGAACGATCTTTTACTCTAAAATATAACCAAGGTGGTAACTCTTATCAAAGGTTTTATTTAAATTGCGAACTGGCTTGCAAATAGAAAGCTGTCTAGTGAAAAAAAAAACTAATGCACATTATATTTTTGGCGCGTGAAAAGTTATCGTTGTTCGGCATTGAATCTGGAATTTATAAATAATTTACTTTGTTTGAATTTCCGCGCATTATTTACGAAAAGCACTAGGTATACAAGCCTTGCCCGCAACCAGGCATTGATGGACTCACGTATGTGTGCCTCGACTTCGCCTCGGCCCACATTTTCACGTTCGTCCATCAATGCCCCTGTTGCAGGCCGCTGCAGTAATGTAGGTACTTACTATTATTCACATTCCTTAAGGATATCGCAGAAATCTATGAAGCAATTTGTGATTCACAAATTGTCTATGCAGTGGTTTTAAAGTTACAAACTCCTTGTAGATTTGAATTCACCCTCTTTCCGATTTCCCCTCTTAAAAATAGCATCGTAAAAAGACAGTACCCATAATATACCTACCTACATCTACATTGGTTTACCTTAGTTCAGAGTATACAGAAGGGAGGCCGAATCAAAACGGACTTGTTATTGCAAATTATATTTTTTCTCAAGGGGAGGATGTTTGTACGAATCCTTAATAGAAACGAAACACTGGTCTGAAAGAAATCTGTATAACTTTAGGGGATGCAAAGGAAATTGCACCTTTTAGGGGCGGCAATAAGAGTGACGTGACTTGTCATTATAATGTTATTTGAATTCTTCAGGTCTGGCAGCGACAGGTTTATTAATTTTCCCTTTTACTTTCTTTTTGTTTTTCTTCGGTATTCGTTCGCGGAGTTTCCTTATTTTTTAATGTACCTAACTGTCTTTCCTGATTTCCATACTGATTAGATGTCAGCGTTTCCGAGTACGTACTGTGTTAGACAAATTGTATAGAATACTGAGATACCATTGGGGTTTATTTCGCGAATACTTAGTAATATTCTTTTTTGTTTCCATTTAGGCCACTGTGGCCACAGATGGATTAATAATTGTTATGCATAATGTACATTCTACACCAGTTGCAACCAGTATACAGGGTGGCAACTGTGGCAAGTAACCATCAGTTCAGCACAAGTTTCTAGCGTAGAAAATTCTCGTCGGTTATAAAAAAAAAATCTGCTGTTTCTTAGAAAAGTGCAATACCTATGCGGTCAAAATGTATGGAACAGCAATTGTGGCAACTGTGGCAAGAAACCATGAATTCAGCACAAGTTTCTAGCGTAGAAAATTCTCGTCGGTTATCAAAAGAAAATCTGGTGTTTCTTAGAAAAGTGCAATACCTACGCAGTCAAAATGTATGGAACAGCAATTTTTTTTTTTAATAACCGACGAAAAATTTCATAACACGAAAGGGTTCAGAATCATGTACTGAATCCATGGTAATATCCGTTTATGTATCCTTCGAACTTTCTTTTAGGCTGTTTAGGTTATAATTCTCTCGAGGTTAGAAGAAAAAATGACCAAATTATTAATATGTGTAAGATCCTTAACGGAAAAACAGATGCTCCTGATTTGCATGATTAACTGTCCCATCTTTTTGCTCCGATGAACTATAACCATAGCAGGAGGCACAGATTGTTAGCCGTGCCTTGGAGTCGAACCGTCGCCGTCGCTCGAGCCCAGTCTCCTGTCCCTCGCACACTCTCTGCGCTCAACGCTCTCTTGGACGCTAAGCCTCACTGTGATGTGTTTGCGTATGAATGGAAGAAGATCTTGTCAACATGTCTGAAGTATTTTGAGATGAGCGTATGACTGTCGAGTAGCTGTATTCTTTTGTTTTTGTACTGATTTATTGTGTTATGTCTTTAACTAATGTAATTGGCCTTTGGCCGTTTTAAGTTAAAGTAAAATAAAATAAATAAATAAATGAACGTAAACGGCGAGTGCATCTCACATCTTCGTTTTGCCGATGACATCGTCATAATGGTAGAGACGCTAGAACAGTTAGACCAGATACTGCACAGCCTAAATGGAGCCTCTCGGCGGGTTGGCCTCAACATGAATTTGGACAAAACGAAAGTATGATGTCAAAGGCGGAGGACAGAGTATTGTGGCGCAGCCTGGGAGAGGACTATGTCCAGCAGTGGACTGTTATAGGCTGAGTTGACCTTTAATAGGTAAGCCTGTCGGTGCACGGTACAGGACTGATCGAAGTGGTAGAGGAGACGCTTGGGGGAGGAATGTGACCAGAAGTGTCATCTTCTGGAAATGATGATGATCGTTGTCTGGCTAGACCAATAAAGATCATAACGAATAAATGAAAATGTTCTTAACTAACTTTTTAGACCTTTGTATCCTGCTTATGCGTAGTTTGTATGAAATGCCGTACGTCGTAAGCGCTGGAAAACTGGATAGAAAAAAGCAATGTAGAAAATTAATCATTGTGTAGTGCTGCGCATTCAAACACAATAGCGAAGAAAAAACAGAACTCCTAAAACCAATGACAATTGGTATTCACGGCTACACATACGGCTAGACATTTCCAGTATAAGCTGATCTCGCATTGTATAGGATTTCCGTACAATGAGAGGTCAGCGTATACTGGAAACGTATACTTAGCATGATGTGTAGCCGTCTGTACCTACTTAAAGATTGGTCACAATTCAGCACTAAAAACAAACGAGAGAGCCTTACAGTAGTCGCCTACGACGTGTAACATCCTTTGAGTATTTAAAGGTAACATCTGACATCTCACCTTGGTAATATGCAACTGAGCAGCGACAGAAATTAACCTCAAAATTTAACAAGATATATTTTTTTTTTCCCTTTCTGCATCGCGGCAATCTGTTGGACACAACAATAAGCCACTACTTTTGATTATGTTTTTAACTTGGTGAGACACTCCTCAGGAAGGTGTCTCATTCCATCCTGATGAATCTGTTTTGTAGGTTTGGACACTATGTCGCTTTAATCTTCTGTGTTGAAGGCCTTGGTCTCCACTGAGTCGAAGGGCAAGCTCATTTTCGTGATTTGAGAGTCTTTTCTGGTAGTTGGTGCTATATTTCGCTATCTCCTGTTTGACAGTTGGTACATTTAGGTCATGATATGTTCTTGTTACTGATGTATTGAGGGATGTTAAAGATGGTCCTCAGTGTTTTGATTTGGAATCTTTCCAGTATCTCAATGTTACTGTTGGCGGCTGTACCCCATAGCTGTATGCCATAGGTCGATATTGGTTTCAAGATGGCTTTGTAGACTGTCAACTTGCTGTGTGTGCTCATTTGTGGTTGTCGTCCTATTAACCAGTACATACTGCGCAGTTTTAATAGATTTAATTTAAGTTGCTTCCGCTTTGTCCATATGTGTTTTTTCCATGTCAACCTTCGATCTAAGTGCATGCTCAAGTATTTTGCATTGTCATCTTGCGGGACTTCCTTATTGTTAAGTTTAACCGGCGGACACGTGTCTCTCCTCAGAGTGAAGGTCACATGTGTTGACTTACTTTGATTTGCGTGAGTTCGCCAGATTTTGAGCCATTCTTCAATTTTGTCAATGTGGTGTTGTAGGTGTTCTGATGCAGTTACTGGGTTGGTGTGTGTAGATAGTAAAGCTGTATCGTCTGCATAGCAACCGTAGTATTCTCTGATGTTGGTAGGTCAGCAGTACATATGGTGTAGAGAACCGGTCCCAGTATACTTCCCTGTGGTAATCCTGATATGATCTCATGAAAGTTGGAAAGTTCCTCCTGGAACTTTACTTCAAAACATCGCTTGCTGAGATAAGACTTTATTATGAGGTAAAACGACTGTGGTAGCATCGGTATGACTTTGTATAATAAGCCCTCGTGCCACCCTTTGTCAAAGGCCTGGCTAATATCCAGAAATACTGCTGAACAATATTTATTTTCTTCCAGCGATCTGCTTATAACGTCTACGATGCGGTGAACTTGCTCGATCGTTCCGTGGTTCTCCCGGAAGCCAAATTGGTTATTTGGTGTGATGTCACTTAGGTGTACCTTCATCCTTTTCAGTAAAATTTTCTCGAGGAGTTTCCCTATTATGGGCAAAAGACTTATAGGTCGGTACGATGCCACTTCATTAGGTGGTTTACCAGGTTTAGGTAACATTATTACCTGGGCTATCTTCCAATGTCCTGGGAAGTGGCTAATTCTTAGGCAGGCATTAAATATGTTGACAATTGCTATTATACCCTTTTTGGCAGATTTTTTTGAAGAACGCTGTCAATTTGATCGTATCCCGGTGCTTTACCATTCTTGAGGTGTTTTATTTCGCCGGCTACTTGGGTAGGGCTCGTATATTTTAATGGGAGACACATTTGCTGTGCGCTTTCCAGATAACTTTTTATTTTGGGGTCATGCTCTGGTCTCAATTAAGGAAAAGGTTGAAACACATTGCTAAGGTGTTCAGCAAATATTGTAGCCTTCTCCATGTCTGACCTGGCCCAATTCCCGTTACTTTGTCTGATGGGAGGGATCTGATAATTGGGACGTTTTAATTTCTGTGTTGCCTTCCATAGTGAGTAATTTGTGTCTAAGCTTGGGGTCAAATTAGCAAGGAACGTTTGGAGGTTATTGTTGGTAAAACTTTTAATGAGGTCTTTTAGTTCATTCGAAGATCTGTTAAACGCTGTTTTGTCTGCAGGATATCTTGATGCATGCCATACCTTTCTTAGATTACGACGTGCTAATATTTTGTCTTTGATCTTTTTCGGATATTCATTAAGCGTTAGAGGTAATTTTTTACGCACTTTTGTGGAGACAGTAGCTGCTTCATGTATAATTTTATTTATTTTCTCAATAGCCTCTTCTATGTCTTCCGCTGTTTTTAATGGATTCACGAGCTTAATTCCCATTGTGATTATGTCCCTATACATCTGCCAGTTAGTATTTTTGTTATAAAGTCTTTCTGTGGGTTGCACTAATACCACTGATGAGCATACATTTAATATGACTGGTGTATGGTCAGAAGACAGATCTGTGCACGTTTCAATAGTCATGTAGTTTCGACTTATGTTTTTGGTTAAATAAAAGTCTAGCAAGTCGGGAATTTTGCTTCGGTCCGTTGGCCAGTATGTTGGTTCGCGTGAACTCTTATTTGCATTTGAGTCTTAGTTTCTGTACTGTGCCATGTAGTTGTCTTCCACGATGTGTGATTAATCGTGAGCCCCAGTATGTGTGTCTTGCATTCCAATCCCCACCACACACAAATCTGGAGCCTAGGGATGAGAAGTACGTGTTGTAGTCATCTTTTGTTATAGTGTGTCTTGGTGGACAATACACTGCAGAAAAAGTTGTCAAAAAGCTAAATAATTAAATATTTATTTGACTATTCATTACTAGTGGTCGCCCACTGGTCGAAATTCGACCCCCTCTACTTACAATCTATATAGTACTTACTAATTCCTTGAGTGTCTTGCATTGTCTGACATTGTCTGTGTGGTGCCGGACGTAAAGAATAGCACTCCACTATTTCTTCCCGTGGGTGTCGTAAAAGGCGACTAAGGGACTTACTAGAGAATGGGCGCGATCGGCAACCCGCCTGCCAAGTGTGGCGATTATGGCAAACTATGTCCAGCAGTGGACGTCTTACGGCTGAAATGATGATGATGACGAATTCCATGACTACACTACCTAATTCCATGCTATTATAAAGTACTTACTAATTTCATGCTATTAAAAAGTACGTACTTATTCCATGCTCAAGCTGTCACTTCCTGTTACACACTTTTCACGAAATCACTCCCACGAAAGCGATAGGAAAGATGTTACACATCAATAACGGCTTCTGTAGCGAACGGAAAATTAGACGAACACCACTTGAACTTTATTTTGGACCTACTCGTACTTATGCAAACAGGAACCAATCCACACACATTACAAAATCGAAATAAGTTACAAAAACCTATAAAAAATGCATCTTAATATTATATTTTTATACATAGAACAAATTATGTTTTACGATATTATGTATAAATAAACTTTATTCAAAAAAAGTGAAAAATAAAAAAAACTTTTTACAAAAAAAAAATAACTGACATCCAAAAAAAAACACTACAAAGTGAAAAATTACTTTAATTTCGGAAGTCGGTCCCAAGTCGCAATAGTGTGCCTATAATATTTGAAGAGTTCTCTCGATTTCTCCAGGATCCCATCATCAGATCCGGACGTGATGACAATGGGACCAACTGTAAAGTATACCCTTTCAACACAAAAAAAGAATTTCCCAAATCGGACCAGCCGTCTTCGAGTAATCGGGGAATATACATAAAAAAAAAGTTTCCGACAAATTAAGAACCTCCTCTTTTTTTAGAAGTCGGTTATAACAAACAATTTTATTGTATTGTACACAAAATTTTGTTAAAAACGGGTTTTTCTCAAAACTGTAATTAGGTCTTTTATCCATCAGATTCATTTAACAACCGCATTCGCAACTTCAGATACTAAAACCACTCAATACTGTCAGAATTCGAGAAATACTAATCGATTATTTAAACGAAATTGCAATCGATTACCTTGAATCCACTTAGACTCAAAAGAACTGCCTGCCTTATAAAAACTATTCTACAGTGATGCTTTCTACGAGTATTCGTTACACGCTTTGCTTGAGTGAGATAGGTTGATTAGCCTGAAACCATTTTTTCCAAAATAAACACACACGACATGGAACTTAGATTGGAATACAGAATATCTAGGTTCCCAAATATATATTTTGAATGGACACTGATTTAAACAAGAGTTAAGAGAAAAATAAGTTTTCTATAGCAATTTTAAATTCCTCATAACTCGTCTCTATATCGTTGTCCTTTCAAAATGTATATTTGGGAACGTAGATATTCTGTAATCCAATCGAAATAAATACACACAACTTTCAGAATATGTTTGATTTACAAATTGTTTTGGTATTACGTTTGTATGAACTACACATGCCCCTTAAATATAACTGACGAAGTGTGGGTGCATCTCTGCCTAACCCTTCGGAAATACAAGCGTGATGATATGTGTTAAACTTATGTATAATTAGGTATTCTTGATACTTCGATTCACCCACATCGACTTACGGCTATAAAAACCTGAAATTCGAAACAAAATCTAGACGCTCAATGTAAGATAAACTTCCATAGAATAAACCTTTCATAAGTAGAACTATAAAAACAAAACATTCATCCATAAACCTGTAGGATTTTTAAACACAACCAAAACACCGCGCTCCCTGCAAAGAGATGTAACTGAACATGTAGGTGTAGTTCGCAAATTTCAACAAAGCTCCCTCTGACAGCAATTCCGTTTTAGAGCCTTAATCCCGACTCTAGTACGAATAAAAGGCATATTTCGTTCGCCGACGCTCGCAAAATTGTCATCGCAAATAGCTTTTGCCTTGGGCGTTACAGTTACCCAACTCCAGAACTTTGTAACTGCCCAAAACATGCAAAGCGTTTTGAACTTTCAACTTCTCGCATAAAGTCGAAAATATTTTCTCTCAAAATCTCCTGAGTATTGTAACAATGAAAATGCCAGCATTGCACACGTAAATACAATTCGTGGGATCGTTTCGATCGTCTAGATTTAGCGGCTTAAGAAATAAGGTTCACAATCGTTCGAATGGGAAATCTGAACTTGAAAATCGTCGCCTGCCTGACGCTCGATATCAAATAAACATTATTGTGGGTGCAAAACGCCTGAAGCGACGCGTTTTGTTTGAACGATTGTGAGCTTTATTGTTCTTTGTTTAAAGTTGGTAATTGATAAATAATTTCATATTGCTAGGATTTTCGCCGGGGGAAGTAACAAGGATGGCCGGATGCGGGTATCGATAGGAGTGAAAGGGAGAGGAATATAGCTCGGAGCACTGTGATTGGTCAGGAAGGCCGCAGGCTGTGAACAGTAGCCCGCCCTATGTCTACTGTAAACGATGACGCAGCTGCCACAAAAAGACGTAACTAGAGCTGAAGTGGTAACTATTATTTTTTGTTTATACTTTTTTAAACGTTTGTTAAACTTTAACATCAATGTGGATATAATTATTTAATAGATATAAACATGTCCATTTAATATCTTGCCAAGTAACATTTTTGCAATTTATGTTTTGTGTATTTGATTGTTCAACGAGATCTTTTACTTACTTTACTTTAAAAAAATTATGACACGGAACACCTGTTGCCTGTGCCTGGGAGCTACTACTTGTATATAAACAGTTACATACGCGTACATACTTGGAACGTGTATTCATAATATTGGCTTTTGCGATTCAAGATTGTGCTGGAAATACGTGCAATTATTTATTTTGTGTATTAAATGCATAAGGTAATTTCAATAATAATCCTTTTCAATGGCAACAATACTTCTTTTTTCGTTTGTATTTATTTAACGTGAAAATCTTACATAAGACATCTAAGATGTGCAGTAACCCATTTGTTCGCGAATGCCGTCGCCGCCGGCGTCACCGAGGGCGCTCATAGCTCGGGGCGGGGCGCGCACACATTCACAATCACACCCTCCAAACATCGTACTTACAAGGAAAATCCTATAGAAGTGTGCAATTTCCACTCACACACTTCCATTTACAAAAAAAATCATCACAGAACCCCATGTGTAAGTCCCCGTCGAAAATATCAATGTGTGTGTAAATTCGTACAGTTACAATAGAAACTTTTTGGAACCAAATACTTACATGAATCTTTTTATATTATTGCACGCACACTTTGAAGTGAGAGTTTTTTCCAAGATCTCTATTTCCCAGTAGGTATATGAAGATACTTATATATTTTTCTCGTACAAGCAATTTGGTTATGTAATGAGGTTAAGTAAAGTTAAATAATTAAGACATTGTGATGTTCCTTTTAATATTCCATTTGAAAACTACATTGTCTGCCTGAATATATATTATTTGTAAGAAAAGTGGATTTTAAGCAGAATTCGTAAGAATATACACGTGAAGGCTAACAATAAGAAGTGTAACTAAAGAAACAATTAAACACATGGTAATCATTTATATTGTTCCGTTTGGTGCCGGACGTAAAGAATAGCACCATCCCATTTATTCCCGTGGGTGTCGTAAAAGGCGACTAAGGGACTTACTAGAGAATGGGCAGCAGCGTTCTCTATGCATTTTTAAAACCATACTGCGATTGCCAACCCGCCTGCCAAGTGGACGTCTTTCGGCTGAAATGATGAATAATTTATAATTATATTGAATTGGTTGAATTGCAACTTAGCCCCCTTTCTCTCTACTAATTTTGATGTGCCCGACAGTCGACAGGGTCCATATTGATCTTTTACTTTTTTATACCATCTATGTAATACATAAGGAATGCAATAAAGAATTGAGTATTGAAAACTTTATGTAAAAATAGATATTTAAGTATTCAGTTTTAGATGAAAGAACAAAAGCAAAAGTACTTAATTATTTAGTAATTGGACGTTTCCTTCACATTTTAAAGCTATCTCTCTCAAAAAGCTCCTTTTGACGATTTGCAAACATCGTGAGGAAACCGGCATGTCCTAGAACAAAAAAAAAATCAAAGTCATGTGACATCTACCAACCCGCACTGGGCCCGCGTGGTGGATTACAGCCCACTCCCTTTCACAGAGAGGAGGCCTGTGTCCCAGCAGTGGGAACATTATAGGCTGATTATGTACTTACGGTGTATGTGTGTTTTGTGTATGTGTATTGTTTTCTGTCCGTCGTCATGGAGGAAGACTTTTGGCCGCAGGACGTGGTGTTTCGTCGCTTCCGCGGACAAGTGCTACAGGACAGCACAAGGAGAAGCTAGTGAAGTGAAGTGCCACTAACATAGTTTTAATCTATATTTATTAACACGAGTTTTTCTTTTTTCCAACTTTATATATGTTAGTTTGTAAGGTATATATATATATATATATTTTTTCTTTTTTTAAAACGTTGCCCCCATACTAGGAATTTCTTATCGTGGGTGCGTTTACAAACATTTAAACTCACATACACAAACAGTCAGACCCGGAACAACTACTTGTAGGTCATACAAATATTTGTTCCGTGCGGGAATCGAACCCGCGACACGCAGCGCAGCAGTCAATCACTTAACCACTGCGCCAACCGTGCCGTCATCTATATCATCTATCTATGTTATATGTCTATGGGCCTTTGTAGCCTACAATAAATGATTTTTTTTCTTATTATTATTTTAATAAGTATTCTATGGGATCTAATCGACTATTGAAGCAAAATAAAACACATGAAGATGTAAGCTCATCATCATTTGCCCAGTCTTTTCCCAACTATTGGGGTCAGCTTCCAGTCTAACCGGACGCAGCTGAATACCAGTATTTTACATGGAGCGGCTGCCTATCTGACCTCCACGACCCAGTTACTGGGTAACACGATACCCCTTGGTAAGACTGATTGTCAGACTTTCGGGCTTCTGACGACCCGTAACAACTGTCAAAGATCTACAAATAACAGCCGGCACCAACGGCTTAAGGCGATACCAAAATAAATTGAGGTCTTTTTCGTAACCATTTATTTCACTATTACAGCATTTATGGATTACATTTTTGGATATATGTTTATTGGCTATTTGATTAGTACTCTAACTGAAGGAAAACGCAATTGGGTTAAATTACCTGGATCGAATTTAATTCCTAAAAGACATCTATACTTTTTGTTCTGTAAATTTGTAAAATTGCATTAAAAATGTGCGTATTATGTAATTGAAAACTCTGGCAATTTTTTTTTTGTTCATATATTAATTTTTTAACAATTTATATTTGGTTTGGCGCTCTTACGTTGGCTTATTTTGGTTCCAGCGCAGTCTTGCGCTCTCTTTTTTCGCAAGGGGAAGTAATTGACTCTGTCACTTTCTTATGCAGGCCCAGTTTGCTATGGTTTATTTTTTACGTATCACCTTAACGTGCTTTCCGAGGCACGGAGGGGTCGTGGTATGTAAAGATTGTCACCCATCCACGGACCAACCGCGGCAAGCGTAGCTTAACATAATCGATCGACCCGTGCGGCAGTTATTACAAGCCACAAGTAAGCTCATTATTCTGTAATTAATATATAATCATTGGAACAAAGTTACCTACTTTTTTCGGTCTCTAGAATATCTATCGTCTAAATTCTAAGCTGCAGGATGAGGTTATTGTGGGCTAATATTGAGGACAAAAAGGCTTGGGATTGAGCTACTCCAATTTTTTTTTTTTTACATATTGAGGTGGTTTATTTTTATTGTTTGATGTTTTTTTGCTAACTTTTATTATTTTATATACAGTGACATTTAATTATTATTTTATACACAATGACATGAATATTTACTTGTAAAGTATTATATTATTTTAATTATTGTGAATGTGAAGACTATTATTATTTTATACACAATGACATGAATATTTACTTGTAAAGTATTATATTATTTTAATTATTGTGAATGTGAAGACTATGTGGTTATTTTTTTGCCTTTGCTTTTATTCTCAGTTAGAATCATGGTCTGGCAGTTTGAGTCATATAAGCGGCCTACCCAAATGTCCTTTCTTTGGTATTGATCGTCGCATCGTTGAGCTCCTTAAGTTCTGAGTAGAGCTGCACGATTACTGACAAATGCGTGCACTGACTGTTCAGGTCCACTCAATCTGTGTGGTTCTTTCCTCAAAAGACCATTTCAGACACCAATCTGCATGGCCTTCACATGATCTGACCAAGATAATGTCTGGACTTTAAAAGAGACTGTGACCTCTGAGTTTGTTTCGGCCTTTCTTCTCAGAGTAGTCAGATAGAAAACGCCGACCTCATCTAGTTTTAAAAATATGATTGACGTGTAAAAGTGTTTGTACAAACCTATTTACAAAAATAAAAATCATTTATAATTTAATAAGAGTACATGTTATAATTTCATCATAAACGTGTGGACTACAACCTACACTCTTATTTTTACCCACGGCTTGCTGTTAAACTGTAAAAGCCACTCACGCCGTGAAACTGAACATCAAATTAAATTGAATTACCGAAGTATAATCGAATTATATCAAAATTTCAAATAACAGCATTATTATCGATACAATTCGGTGTATGTAGTTACATTGCATTTGTTTCAGCGGCGCCGCTCCGTTAGTTTCAGCCGGGCCGCCCTGAAACACGGCCATTGCGCGTCGGGCGACGCCATCTTTTATTTTATAAAAAACATTCTCTATTTAAAATTGTTTTTGGTTTTTTGCAGTTGCGCTTTTTATAATTATGAGACATTGACAGTGTGATAAATTGAAGTTTTCATTTTGAAATGAAAAGTTAGTGAATGACTTTGGTTTGCGAAAATATAATACTGATTGTTTTATTTATGGTGAGATGA
Source organism: Tiliacea aurago (assembly GCA_948098905.1). Lineage (NCBI taxonomy): Eukaryota > Metazoa > Arthropoda > Insecta > Lepidoptera > Noctuidae > Tiliacea > Tiliacea aurago. Next base: position 14,947,519 of record OX402597.1, on the reverse strand, counting down.
ACCATATTAAATTAATATTTGGCTTAGCTGTGTTGTGAATTTGAGTGAATGTAATAAGCAGTGAACGTAGCCTATATGTTTACCATAGTGTTTGCATGATCAGCTGTTTTACAAAACAAGCAACTTCTAACTTGTAAGTGCATAAATACAACGTAAACCATGGTGCTGAAACCCAGAGCTTGAAACCGGTTAATTTTTATTTCCGAAGATTCAAATTATTTTTGATACAATTGATATTATCTTCAAAGATTGCTTCATCACATTAAGTTCGGCATTGATTTTGTAACAAAATATTAAATAATTAACGAAATATGTTCGAAAACCTTATACCGGATAAGGTTACATAAAAAATGAACCGGTTTCCAAGCCCTGTTGAAACCTACAGCTAAAGATTTGAAATCGCCAATAAGTCAGTTAGTTTGTGTTTCATCCGTTTGGGAAGTTTGCTCTGAATTAAAACATTTAGAGCCGGTGATTAGGTATATACCTACCGCTTACATAATTATAGATATAACCACCAAGAAACCTAACATAAAAACCGGCCAAGTGCGAGTCGGACTCGCGCACGAAGGGTTCCGTACCATTATCTATAAAAATGGCAAAAAAATTACGTTTGTTGTATGGGAGCCCCCTTAAATATTTGTTTTATTCTCATTTTATTATTTATTTTTAAAGTGAATATATAACTAAAGGTTGCCGTTATCAATATCGAGCAAAAACATCACGTTTGTTGTATGGCAGTTTATTCTGTTTTTAAGTATTTGTTGTTATAGCGGCAACAGAAATAATCTGTGAAAATTTCAACTGTCTAACTACCACGGTTCATGAGATACAGCCTGGTGAGAGACAGACAGTCAGACAGACGGCGGAGCCTTAGTAAAAACGGAACAACACGCAAATTAACGAAAAATGAAACATAATAAGTAAAGCCAAAAGGTAATCATCGCGGGGCATAATCTTGTTACACAAATGTTTGGTAAAATAAAAGAAGCGTAATTATTTAAGAAATTCAACGCACAAAGGGTCACCCCCTCCCTCGCCTGCTGAAAGGGGGTGGCGGCCATTGTAATTATTTTTCTTAAAAACTTTCCCGGTATGAATTTTTTCTTAGAAGAAAAAAAAAATATGTAGGTAAGCTGACTGTGGATGTGGTTTTTTGTGTAATTTGATGTTCAGTTTTTTTTTGTTCATGTAAGTACAGTCAGGGAACTTTTTTGTTGAACTGCTTGACACACTATGTCAATTTGATGTGCTTTAGCCATTTTATTTTGCTTAATGATCACATTCCCTTTACATTAACTAAGTAATATGAAAATGTTTGGTTGACGGTTAACTATTATAATATGGTTACTTTGGGAATATGCACCCAAATTTTATCGTATTGTATTGTATATCTCTCTAAGTTAGATTTGTTCCACAAGAACTATTCCCTATGAGATTTGTTGCTATGGAACAAATCTAACTAAGAGTGTATTAATGATCCTAATGATTTATAATTCTGTAAATACATATTTGTTATGGTCGCGAATCATATTTTGATCAAGATAGAAACTGCAAAAAAACATAAGAAAATTTGAATTTTGCAGGCTACCAGGGGCCCAAGTCTGCTATTTTTATAAATTCAGTCATTCCAACACGATCCCATTGTCATGCCATTGTCATTTTGCTAAAAGTTCGTAATCTGCTAAATTCATAATGGTCGATCATTGGTCGGTCAATGTTCTCGTAATAGAATTGTGTTATTATAATGGCATTGCCGTATTGCCATTATTATAAAACCCATTAGTAGAAATGTCATTCGTTTATCATTATGTACGAGATTACGAATAAATGCCATTTCTTTCAATGTAGTGTCAGTGGCCGACCATTGGAAAGTCATAATGACGCCATTATAATAGTAGATTACCAAACTTGTCAAAATCAACAATTATGAAATCAATGATCAACCTTTCTGGCACTATTGTAATAGCAGACTTGAGGCCCAGTAAGGATCCACCTTATATTAGAAATTTAGAATATCATCTTTAAGTTACAAACGAAACATGGTCCTTATTATAAAATGTTTGTAGATACAACATGAAAGGTCCGTATTATTTTAATGTTAGTGGATACTTACACCCCGAGGGGGCAGACTTGTAGGCTACCGACATGTTTGTCCGTTCGTTAAAAGTATTGCTGCCTACTTGTTAATTTAAGAAAATGTAACTTACTTTTCTTTGTGAAGTTATTTACCTACGTAATTAAATTAAATTATTTTAACACTAGCCGTTGCCCGCGACTTCGTTCGCGTGGAATTTAGTGTTATTTTGCACCACTTAGGGCAGGGCCTGCAGTCTCGACATACATAGCGATCGCTTTATAACAATTTTCGGTCGCAAAGTACTAATGGGATCTCTAGACGGTCAAAAATGCTTGACAAGAATGTGATTTTTTCGTGCTTATCAAGCAATTTTGACCGTCTAGAGATCCCATTAGGACTGCGATCGAATTCGGTCGTAAAGCGATCGCTATCTATGTCGAAACTGCAGGGCCTGGTTTCACCAATAAAACTGAACGCAAGCATATTTAAACCGAGTTCAAGATCTGTCAGTGTCAATATTCCATAACAATAATGCACTCTCCAATGCATGCTCTCAATGTCACTCTTGATCTCGGTTTAGATGTGCTGATCGCATTCAGTTTCATCGGTGAAATTCGGCCTTAGAAATGTAAATATTGTAATCTAACAGTTCATACAGTAGTTTTCTTTTGTTCACAAATGATAAACTGCCCACCTGTATTTCAATCTTTGCAATAACAAAAGGTTACTGCTTACATTTTGAGCGAATAAGCCTACTTCTACTCTACTAAAGTTGTCAAAAAATAATAGGCCCGTTTTGACATTTAACTTGAATCGATTTATCGTGAGTATCGAGTACCGAGTCGTATAATATGGTTACTTCACTAGTTACGAAATCGATTGAAGTTAAATGTCAAAACGGGCCTTTTATTTTTTGACATGTGGAATGGGATGGTGCTATTCTTTACGTCCGGCATCACACGGTTTCCCGTCTTGAGCTAGTTAGTTTAACATTGCGTGTGGACTAAAAAGGTATGTATTATTTCTATCATGACGATATTATCGTGGACATCCATTGCAAGGCATCGCGATGACACAGGTTAGTAAATTGTTTCATACATTTTAATTTATTGCAAAATATGAAGCAATTATTTATTTTTCTCAAAAATTAGTTGATTAATCGGAAATAAAAAACAAACAAGTTCTGCATACAAATAAAACGTTCTTAATAATAAATTAATTAAATACCAACCGTACGTTGATATTTAATACAGATATTTTGGATTGAAACTCAAAGTAAAGGGTTAGTTTACCGTTAATTTGTATCGATATTTTTTTTTAAACGTGTTTTGGTAACAACGAAGTTCTGAGAAATATGTCCAAGAAGAACATATATTTTTTCCGCTACCACAAACTGTATAGATTTGGCAATGTTTTTGTTTAAGACAAGCATACTTTTATCATTTGCCTCTGGTCAGCGCCTTAAGCCTACAAAGTTCTCACATTAACAAAACATTTAAAAAAGTCGGTCATGAACGTTAGGTAATCTATACGTTATACAGGGTCAATTAAAATTTGCTAGCGAGACTTTGTTACAACTATTTACTTACTACACTGCCATGCTCTTAAAATGGTGATGAAATAGTTTACACAAAGTAAAGCGCCTGTCAGTGTTCGAACCTACGACCTGCAACTCGTAAGTCGCGGCCGTTACCACTGGGCCACTGCTTCCTTTACAGACCAAAGTTTATTCAAATAAACTAAAAGGACTTACGTAATCATATTTAAAGTTTCAGTAGTTGTTTAACTACCGTTCATTTAGGTAACATACCTAGTTGTGACGTCATAGTTTAGTAAATACGCGAGGGACGGTGTACTGTAATAATAACGTGAAACTTTATACCCAAATTGGCTAAAACTCTACTCAAATAAGCGCAAAGAACTAAACAAATATATGAGTACAGTCTGTTTCAAAAGTATTTTATGAAAACGTAAACAATTGGATAGGAAAACGTAATGCATGCTAATTTGTAGTTCCACTTACCAATTAAGTGCTATGATTTAATTTATTGTAATCTTGACCCCAAATTTTTTTTTTTTTGGAATGGCTTCGATAAATATACCCGATAGTATAAAAAATATGCCCTTAAAGTTTAAGAAAGCTCTCACCTCATTATTAATTGAATGTTATTATACTGTTCCAAATTTTATAAATGATAGTTTTCAATATTTTTTTGTGTATTTTTGTCGTGTGTTATTGTTTTTATTATTTGGTTTTTAAGAAGGTATTTTAGTTTTTAATTTTACTTAATATTTGTACGTCTTCACGGCAAAATAGTGCCCAAATTATGTTAACCTAACACCTTTATGTAAATACCTATGTTTTACAAATAAATATTTTGATTCTGATTCTGAAAAAACATCACCTTAAAGACAATGCTTAAAGATGGTTATCATTTGACAATTCTCTCCATACGAACCCAAGATTGGGTGTTTATGTAAAGAATTGACAAGGCCGCATCCAACAGCGACCACCCAGACGTCTCCGTGCTCTGGTGCCGATGTATTTATACAAACCTTTTTTATTTCCAGCCAGTCGTCACAAGAAGTTTCATAAACTTATGAACTCTTTAGTGAACATTCAAACAGTGACAATATAAAAGTGTTGACTGTATGGTGATGAGTGCTGAACTTGGTGGTAAGGGCGATAAGGCGTTTTTTCTACCCATGTGTGGATCGTGTGATGGCATATCTGGCCCTGGAGCCTAACGGATGGCAGGTGAGTGGACAGCTTTTATTGATATACTTATTAATTTCCATTATGATTTAAAAAGGCTAGTGAAAATCGCTTACACAACACAAACATCCGTTTGGTTCCGTTTGGTGCCGGACGTAAAGAATAGCTCCATCCCATTTCTTCCCGTGGGTGTCGTAAAAGGCGACTATGGGACTTACCAGAGAATGGGCATCAGCGTTCTCTATGCATTTAATTTTTTTAACCATACTGCGATCGCCAACCCGCCTGTCAAGCGTGGCGATTATGGCAAATCCCCCCCCCTATTTGGGGGAGGCCTATGTCCAGCAGTGGACGTTATTCGGCTGAAATTATGATGAATGATGACACAAACATAATGTAATACTAGCTTTTCCGCGTAAAAGTCTAATATACCATTATAGAGGTACGTGGAACTGGGTGTGGAGTTCATTCATCCTCTATAGAAAAGGGAAGATCCTCCGACCAGACGGGTGTTGTGTCTGGTGGCCCCGACGGTTGATGTCGGAACGTTGTATACAACATGTCCCAGAATTAATGCACAACCTCTTAAGGGGTCATCGTACTCATCATTATGAGCAACTTTCACTATGAGACCAAACCTATGTTAGGTTTGGTCCCATAGTGAAAGTTGTTAACAATGTAAACCATGACCCCTTAAGAGGTTGTGCGTTAATTCTGGGACATGGTGTATTATGCGCCAGTCGCGCGGTAAACTCTGCTTGCGCGATGCAGGATTTGTGTGACGTCGTCTTTGATGCGTAGTTCGCATATGGTGATGTAGATGCGAACATATAAAAATGTTTTTCACCGCTACACGATAAAATATATCCTGTGGTACTCGGCAGTGTAGTGTAGCTTTCTACAAGTGAAATAATTTTGGTTAGGGACCGGTACATAGATTATTGTACTTCCTCTTTATAATATTAGTTACACTCTTATAGGGTACAACTTAACTTACGCAACCATCTGGCCGAACACTGTCTCTTAAGATACAGGCCTCCTAGTTTAAGAGACAGAGTTTATGTTTTGTTTACGTAGTTTTTGTAGCCTTTTAAATTTTGTACAAACAATTATGTATATTTTTAGTATATCTACCACTTTGCTCAACCTGTGTCTATGTATTATTTTGGATAAATAAACATTATTATTATTATAGTTTAGATAATACCTACATGTTGCCTCCTTTGCTATGTGCAAAATAAAATAAAAATAAAATTTCTTTATTTCAAATAACAAATCATAAGTTTACATTTAAAAAAAAAATTGCTACATAAAAAGGATACAGACAGTATAACAAGCACAGACAAGATAACAAGCACAGACAAAATAACAAGCACAGACAAAAACGCTCACAAGGTAACAATATGTCTGCTACAGCATTGCCGGACATAAAAGGCAATCCGGTCTGTTGGCGATCATCACCAGGACGGTATTGGCGCTGCCCCGCACTCTGCGCACCAGAGACGCGCACCGCTTGCGCATCGTCGCGTAAAAGCAGTCGGTGCGCGCCTCCGCGAACATGCCCGAGGCGCTGCAGTGGCGGGGCAGCCCCAACACCGCCCTGAATGCGTTATTGAACTGGACGCGGAGGGAGCTGTATGCCGCACGAGTATACTTTGCCCACGGGCTGCACGTGTAGAGGGATGTACAATAAGCTCTAAAGAGCGTTATTTTTACCTCCCTCGAACAACGCGCAAACCTACGCGCTATCATATTACCCCTGAGCAAAGGAGGCAAAACCGATACCGCTACCGATACTCCCAGAACCGATCTCAATTAAGGCTTCCTTGGATTCGTCTTTATCTAGAAAGTGTCCTCAGGCACATGTCGGTGCCCACGAAACCTCTGTTCACTTAGGGTGCTTGTTTGAATTTGAATTAAGTTTTGGGGCCCGACTCTCGGTACAGATCGCTTCAGATTGGTCTTCGGAAAGAAACCAATACATGTCCCAGCTGTTTCTTTTTTATTTCGCATAAGTTAGCATGGGACTATTTCACCCGCACCGATCGATATCCACTTGTTTTTACCGGAAACCCGCTTCTTTAAGCAAACACCCTTAGACTGCCTCTTAGCATCTGGCTACTTGCTAAATCTGAAATTAGTATTAGGTATGGCTACCTACAGGCCTCCCCCAAAAAGGGGAGATTTGCCATAATCGCCACGCTTGGCAGGCGGGTTGGCGATCGCAGTATGGTATTTAAAATGCATAAAGAACGCTGCTGCCCATTCTTTAGTAAGTCCCTTAGTCGCCTTGTACGACAACCACGGGAAGAAATGGGATGGTGCTATTCTTTACGTCCGTCACCAAACGGAACACATTTTTTTTTGGGGGAGGCCTATATCCAGAAGTGGACGTCTTACGGCTGAAATGATGATGATGATGGTTACCTACTGCAGAAGTAGATTCCATCATAATATTCATATCTTTATTTGCGTTCCATAAATTGGTATCAAAGACAAAAAAATTGAAATATCGAATGAATTTATGAATGGTGAATGTTTGGTGAATTATTGATTAACTTTAATTGAAGAGGGTGGAACATTTTAAATATCTTGGACATATGACGTCCTCTAATCTGAAAGACGATGCAGACATAGAGCGAGAACGCAGGGCGTTGTCTGTAAGGGCGAATATGATGGCCCGCAGGTTTGCTCGTTGCACCACTGAAGTGAAAACAACATTGTTCAGAGCATATTGTATATTTTTCTACACGAGCAGCCTGTGGGTCTCATACACGCGCAGACAGTACAACGCCTTGCGTGTCCAATATAATAATGCATTCAGGGTGCTGATGAAGCTGCCCCGATTCTGTAGCGCATCAGGGATGTTCGCCGAGTCGCATGTAGACTCGAAGTCTGTAATTGTCTATGGTAGTGGTATTTATAATTGTGTTTATTTTTTATTTTTATTTTGTAATTTTTTGTGCATAATTTTTTGTGCGTTTTTGGCTTTGTATTATTATGTAAAACCATAAAATGGTGCATGTTGTGTTAGCCTGTAAGTGATTGTTGCACTTATAAATGTATCTATTAAGTATGTAAAATATTGTCAATGTATTGTGTAAACAATTGTTGGCTAACCTAAATAAATAAATAAAACAACCGAACGTAAAAGTCTATCTGCAAACGGGCCACCTCAACACATCGGTCAAAATGCCATGAAATCACATTTACCGACTGAAAACCTTATTTCTTCAGCGGAAGTGACGGAACAAACTAAATAGTGCTGCCACCTGGCGGGCAGCGCCACCGGAAGTGGGCTTTATTGGCGGAAATGGACCGGCCGACCGGATATAGCAATTTACACGGGCGCCTCGCTGTTGACTTGAGTAGGAAATACACTTTATTTTGAGTTCGTTACAGTTATTTACACTACGACGCTTATTTATATTTATACTGCGCTGCTGAAATGAAAATTGTTGGTGATAAGCTGTTTGTTGAGTAATTTTTGCTGTACTTAAATATTTTATAGCTAAAATGAAAATAATGAATTTATTACTTCCGACTATTTGGTATTACGTGTGCCTACTACATAATGAATGGTAAAGAAAAGAAAAAAGAAAAGAAAGAAAATTTGTTTATTCTGCACAAAGGAATGAGGAGAATAAATTGTAGTGGCATCAACATCGCCACATGCGAACTACGCGCCACACTGACGTCACGCAAAATCCTGCATCGCGCAAGCAGAGTTTACCGCGAAACTAGCATTTATACAACATCCCGACATCAACCGTCGGGCAGTTCAAATTCAAATTCAAATAATTCTTTATTGACATTATTATGTCTTAAAAACATTATTAAAAACATGTCTTAATTACATTATTATGTCTGAAATTCTGTTCTTATCCTATTGGATAAGAACAGAATTTGTTTGAAGCCTCTGACTCCTGAACTAGGTGTACCTGTATGTCAGGAGTCAGCACCCTCTCCCATATTATTTGGCTTAGATAATAATGTCAACATAGGAATCGACAAAAATGTGTGCTACAAAATACAATTTGCCAGACACAACACCCGTCTGGTCAGAGGATCCTCCCTTTTCTATGTAGGATGACTGAACTTTACACCCTGTTCCTCATACTTCTATAGGATCAAGTTAGTTTCCTCAAAAATGTATTGGCATACTAACTGCACCCCGCGGTTCCACCCTCATAAGTCTCGAGCCCGTCGAAATATCAAGATAAAAAGTATCCTTTGTCCTGACTCAGATCATGGTCTACCCATGTGCCAAATTTCATCCAAATCCGTTCAGCCGTTTTAGCGTAAAAGCGTTACAAACAAACAGACACACTTTCGCATTATAATATTTAAGTTAGGATAATTATCAAAAACTATCGAAAGATAGCATATCCGGTAGGCTCAAATAATCCTTCCATATCCCAAGGGCACGTCCTCCCTACCATTATCGCGCCCCCCGGTCACTCTTTGATATACAATGGTCTCTGTAGTCTCATGGAACATGAGGCTTCAGGGGCTAGGGTGAATCTTTGAGTTCATTCGAGCAGTCGAGTTTGGTACAACCACGCTGAGGTCGGTGCATTTCATTCATCCATTTCATTCATTCATTTCATTCATTCATATCATTCATTCATTTCTCACATTCTTTCATTCAATAATTCATAGGATAATTATCATAAACTATCGTTCATGAAGATTCATGAAACATGTTACGAGGAGACGAAAAGTCATCTTACACACAATTACATTATTATACAAATAGGTAATGTAAGAAAGAATCTAATCAACCGCAAATCGGAAAGCTACCCCAAAGGGGACGAGCTCCGCAGACAAATCGATAATTTCGTGACGCGAACCGGGGGTAGGGATGCAAGGAGTGCCAAAAAATATATCTATATTTAAAAAAAAATATTGATACTGATTTCGATGTATCGAAAAAAAATATCGATCTAACGATATGTCGCTGTCGTAGAAAATTTTCTAAAAAGTACTTTATGAAATTTTGTACTTTATGAAACTGTGTTGTTTCTTTTTAGGGTTCCGTATCAAAATTGTAAAAAGGAAGCCTTATGGTGAGACTAAGTCTGTCTGTCTGTCACACCAGGATATCTCAAAAACTACTAATGCTATCAACCTGAAATTTAGAACAGTTTTAAAAGACATTTGCCCAACTATTTTGCAAACAAGAAAGCAATTTAAAAAAATATATCTTTGTTGCAAAACGGACTGAAATGGGGTCTTAAAAACTTGAGTTTGGGGCTATTAGAGCATCTGGGGTATCATAATAGAGAGCGCTGTTGCACATTCTAAAAAAAAAATTTTTTTTGTTCAGGATCGTTTCTGACTTTTGATGAAAAAAGAAAAAAAAAACCGTTCCCCGCCCCTTTATCTTCGAACTTTGCATAGATAAAAATCTGAAATTATTCTATGTGAGAGGAGTTTATGTAAAGATTACAGGATAAATAAAACGATGTCTCTAATTCTCTATATAGCGCAGTTTTTAGAAATCGTCAACATCATATTATACGTACGGAATCCTCGGTGCGCGAGTCCGACTCGCTCTTGACCGTTTTTTTTTATTCATAGAAATACCGTACTAGAAATATAATTTCTGATATAAAATCTTATAATAAAACATTGTTAAACGTAAGTTTACGGCTCTGAAAAATAGAAAAAATACACATAACGGTGCCCGCCCACGAGCGATTTGTTCGGCGATTTTCTCGGCGATTTTTGCCTGAAATAAATACATTCACACAAAAATCGCCGAGAAAATCGGCGATAAATCGCTTGTGGGCGGCACTTTTATGTGTATTTTTTCATTTTTCCATGCCTCCTCATATACCTAGCCTTTTCCAAACTTTGTTGGAGTCGGCTTTCAGTCTCACCGGACTCAGCTGAATACCACGGGCACCCTTAAGTGATTTTTTTCTATTTTTATTTAGCACCCTAAATTGGAAAAAGTTCTCGAGTTAAATATACGATAAGTACACTTGCGGACAGAATTAATAAAATCTTCGTTGCATTTGTTAAGCTTTAATTTTATGAATATAGAGACCCTCTTGCTTACCCAGTGGGAATTGTTAGTAATAATATTTACATCATTTAAAAGCTAATAGACTTAAAATATGTACTATTACTACTTACTGTAATATTTTTGGCTACTTTGTATTTGAGTGTGTATTTTGTTTTTATTAATTCTTTTTTTGAAAATTGTGTCTTGTTTGTTCAGAATAAAAAATAAACTTTATTTTCGTTCTTTCTTTCTATTTAACGTTTCTCCGTCGTAGAAAGTTAAAATTTTCCGAAAGTGGTATTCTAATTCGGCTGCAGTTTTCCGCTCAGTTATGGCCTTAGCCATAAACGTAATTTTCGTAAATGTACACATTCAAATTAATCAATTATGCTATACATTTTCATTGACCTATAAGTTCGATCGACAATGAATAATGTAAATAACATCAACACCACTTGAATCATGCAAATGATGGACCACTAGGTCTCTATCCACTAATTCGCCACTTGTATACAAATGACAGTTGACTAATTGACATAACACTTCACGTGCTAGATCTCAAAAGGTGATAATCGTTAGCACGATCAACCGTGTTAATGTGTTTTATGAAAAAAGTTCACGAGTATAGTTTTAAATTCATTAGCAAGCAGGCTGGTAATGAAAAGTAATGGAGGGACGTTAACATACAATTCTAAAATTAAATATATTTAAAAGCGATGGTATTAAATGATGACACCTGTCAACAATGATATTTAATGTAAAAAGAGGTTTATAGGTTATAAACACGCTCCGCAAGTGGCGCGTCAAAAGCTACATTTTCTTCGTCTTGTCTCTTTTTCGCTCCCGATAATTATGACATGCCGTCCTACTTCCACGTGTCATCTAATAGTGTGACATTGTGCCGTTTTTGAAGATCGAATGTTGAGTAGGTAACTATCTACCTACGTCTTTTTACATATAATATCATTGCCTGTCAAGATATTATGTAGAAAATGTAAATAACTCTTTAGCTGAATATACTTAATCCTTAATTTAGATATTGTTGCAATTAACGAAGTGAGACTTATCATAATCACCATTCTTGGCGTACCCGTGATCACATTGTTTTGACATAGTACCCAGAAAGTTGCTCCCGATAATCCTCGTTACGGATTTAGGGCGAAAAGAAAACAAGATTCCAAGGTTATTTCGGATTTAAGTCTTCAAGAGCACACAGATAGTTATTCACATCGACGGACTAATAGCAGAGAGGAAGTATCCTAAACTTCAAACTCAAAATGACGTTTTCTTGACATTGACAGATTAACTGACAAGTGACAATATTGTATTCGTTTACTAAGAACGCTCCAATACGGTGGCAGAGCGATACCGATATATTCCAAAAATAAATATAAGAAAAAAGTAGCCAAAAGCCCAGTAGGTATTCAAAACCTGAAAAGTTTGACAATGTTGTCCATTGAAATTCAGAAAATTCTTGTAAGGCTGGGGTCCACAGCTGGGGACTTATCTATCGCAAGCGTGAAACAATGCGGTGTAATTTCAGGCATTACACATTACATTTGAGACATTACATTTTGCCTCTTACACATTTACAATGCAGATGTACAAAAGCGGTCGTGACCTCTTTCTTACCATCTGCTGGATTGCCATCCACCCCGATTGCCAGCCAATAAAATAATAAAATACAAATATTTTTATTTGTTGAACATAGGTAGGTTAGGTACAGATCAGATGCTGAAATTTTAAAGAACGCTATGCCTAGCCGTCATCGGCGTACAAATATTATTTTGTTACAAACATGGTGATTATAATAAATTTTCAAACAATTATCATTTATCACACATTATTAAATAATTCTAATTAAAATTGCCGATACAATAAAAATATTCCAATAAAATATAATAATAATTAATTCTAGAGAAAAGAGCGAGCCCTACAGTAGTCGCATAATATGTTATGTAACATCTGACATCTCACCTTCGTAATAAGCAACTGAGCTGCGACAGAAATTACCCCTTCTACTTACAATCTATATAAAACTTACTAATTCCATGCTATTCAAAAAAACCGGTCAAGAGCGAGTCGGACCCGGCGCACCGAGGGTTCCGTACGTATCTATGATGTTGATGATTTCAGAAAAACTGTGCTATTTAGAGACATAGTTTTATTTTTCCTGCAATATTTACATAAACTTCTATCACATGAATAACTTCAGATTTTGATATATGCAAACTTCGGAGATAAGGGGGGGGGGACGGTATTTTTTTTACATTTTTCATCAAAAGTCGGAAACTATGCCGCTTAAAAACAAAAAACAAAAAAAAAATGTTTGAGAATGTGCAAACAGCGCTCTTTCATATGATACCTCACATGCCCTAGTAGCCCCACTTCAAATTTTTAAGACCCCCTTTCAGTCCCTTTTGCAAAGAAGGTATTTTTTTTTATTTCATTCTTATTAGCAAAATAGTTGGGCAAACGTCATCTAAAACTATTCTAAATTTCAAGTTGATAGCATTAGTAGTTCTTGAGATATCCAGGTGTGACAGACAGACAGACAGACAGACTTAGTCTCACCATAAGGGTTTCTTTTTACCATTTTGGTACGGAACCCTAAAAAGTACTTACCTATTCCATGCTCAAACTGTCACTTCCTGTTACACACTTCCGTCCCTTTTCACAAAATCACTCCCACAGAAAGCTAAACACGTTATACATCATAAAAATCCCATCACCAAAATACCCAAAATCAATGAACACATCAAAGTGACCCTAAAATGACTCCACAAATTCACAAACACTATCTTTCCCCTACAATCGCAGATGTTATCGAGTCGTATTAAAATCAAATTGCACGTTAAACTGTCCAATTTGTAGCTGATGATGAGATAGCGCCCCCTAGCGGTGCTTGCGCAACTGGCCGTGACTAAACGGTGCGCGTCAAGTGCTCGTGATTGATGAGGAGGTACGTGTAGTTTGTGAGACCTAGCATATAGGGCAATAATATGCGTGTAAATACCGAAGGTGAGAAGTCAAGACGCAGATTTAGGTCCTACCCGACTTTCTTAAGGGTCGGGTAATCGCCGTCGACCTTGGCCGTACTAATGCGTGTCGCGCGGTTCGGTTTCATATGGAATATTTATTTTAAGGAACAACAATAATATGAATATTAAAAAAAACAAATAAAATTATAGATACATATAGAATACTCTGTTCATACAAAAAAAATCATGAAAATATCATGCGTAGTTTGAAAGTAATATCGTTTTTTATGCTTTGGGTGGACATTAATTCCGGAATTTATTTCATAAAGTATTTTACTACAAAACTTAAATATTCACACACAGAATTGATGTGTTTGTCGTTCTAGTTTAACATAGATTTTTTGCATAACTTACTTGCGTTATATGAAGGCGTAATAACAGATTTAAAAGTCACTAAAATCATCTGCGCAGATCACAGGTCAGCGTATTTAATGTTGATCAAAATATGATTCGCACATGTCACTGATCTGCAGGGGGGGGGGGGTGTTCTGCAAAAGTGTTTGAAGTTCTCCGTAGGAACACATCTGTGCTGTTTCTAAATGCTAAGACTCAGTAAATCTCGAGGACGAATGAGTAACCAGAAAATAGCTCGTTGAAGAACTTATAAAATGGAAGGTACCAGTCGATAAATACTCTGCTCAACTAAATGTGACTAAAAGATCACGTCACGATTCTAGTGTTAAGCTCATTGATGACAAATAAATTGGAAGTTTTTAATAATAATAAGGATTTCTGCCGGGTTCAGAGATTTATTTGTATTGAAACAATGGGGTTGACTAATTTGTGTGTGACTCAAGCAATTTTTAGTTCAAATTAGTCGCAATTTAGCCAAACAATTCTTACTAAACAGCTTACATCTAGAAACTATTCTTCTCAGTCCTTCAGTATAATCATCTGGCGGTGCCTAATCAGATACAACTTCTATCCGTTACAACTTATTCCTCTGGCTATACCTCGAGAAGCTCAAGTTTAGGGATGAATAACTATGTTATGCGTGCTCGACCCGAGTGTAGGAGAACTGTTCAATGTTCGAGCTTTAATTAAAAGTTTTCCTAACTCTACTCTATCTAGTATTGTTGTATGTCCCAATCATCCAAACTTATTTCAAACTTAAAAAAAAACAAAGCAACATATCTAACAAACTTCACAGCTTACTTGCACAAAGACGTAGCTAAAATCAATTTGACAACAACTTAGTTACTTCGACATCGAGTTTTCATTTCTGCGTGCAAGAGGCATGCAAAATAGCCTTAGGGCGCTACCACTTTCCACTGGCCCCTCGCTTATTTGAAAATGAACCTTATTAAGATGGGGTAAAATTGTTTTTGTTTGTTTGAAGGGTTGTGGGTGTAATGGGTGGTTGGTGGAAGATCATCAAGGTGTGTTTGTGGCCGTTTGGGCAATGCCACGGTTGGGATGTGCTGCTGAGGGTTCGTAATAGGCGAGGCAATGACGTTTCATGCTTACGTTGCCGTTGCGCGTTGCCATGGTTACGAATAGCGATTGGTTTTTGAATGTGAGTAATAGAGAATGGGGTTGCATCATTTGCAGAATTTTGAATTATGTAACTGTGGATAGATGCTCGTCACTTGTTTGAAAGATAATGATAGCGTAGGAAGTACAATATTGTGGTGTCTAATAAAGGATAGGTAGCTAGGTTTAGGTTAGATATAAATGGCCGGGGATAGCCGAAGTCGCACTAGATCCCAAGATCCCCGGTGTAAGTGTATGACTATGAAGGGACACTGGGGTGGTTTTTAGTCAGTAAGACAGTCTGATGTAGATTGTTCACCCCGTAGAAAAAAAAAAGGTATCAAAATGAATGCTTTGGAAAGTACTTGTGTCGCATAAATAGGGAGCCGGACGCCCGGTGTCACCACTGCGTCGACTGCCGGGAGTACACGGCGCGGCATACGCTAGCAGAGCGTGCCGCTTGAGAGGAGCCACGCCGTGCCCACATCTCAGGAGTAGGCAATGACCTGTCGCTACCAGCGGTATCCTTACGCGGTGGTATCCTTCTGCGAAACAGTCGTGTCGCAGAAAGAGGCTGCGGAAAGGGAGCGGGAGATCTCTTCCGCTCACTCACATATGACTTACACACGGGCAGAGCAACTGCTGCCGAAATTCAACGGGTGAGACGAGATGCAGACATCCAGATGGGGACAAGACATCGAAGAGAATGCTGAGATTTTTCAGTGGACAGGTCAAGTATAGAAATCATTACAAAAATATTTGGCTTACGTAAGTACCACCTACGGACAAAAGCCAGACACAGGAACTTTGAGCTCAAAAAATAAAACGAGGTAAATTAAAATGATTCAATTTTTTTTCATACGTAACAGTTAACATCTGGATTATTTCCGATTCAGAAATTCATCGTTGATACGAACGAATTCAGTAATGGCCGGAGGTTATGTTGGTGTTTGTTTTTATCATATTTTCTTTTAATAATATTTATACAGGAAACTGCTCATATGATTCCAAAATGTCTGTACACTTAGGTGCAGAAATATGTAGGCAGTTAATATGTTATTACTTAATATAATAATTGCTTAGTAAGTTTTTTTTTATTATACAGGGTGTTAAAGTAATTGCGTGCCATAGCACACAGGAACCCAGGATAAAAAAAAATACTTAACTTAAAAATAAATAAAAATAAGTCCCTTCGTACTTTAACGGGCTTAGGACCGTCAAATAAAATAATTTTAATTCTAAACGGTTATCTTGCAATATTTTTTTTGTTTTAATTTTTTTAATTTATTTTTTATTTTTCCTGGGTGCCTTTATCGATACTGAACCTACCCCTAAGCTATGGCACGCAGTCTCTTTAACACTCTGTATATTTTATTATCCTTTATTTCAATATTGGGGGAAGGCTGTAATTTTTTTTTATATACCTACTTAAATAAAGCTTTTTAATCTCGCACAAAACATTATACATAACATCACGCCTGTATTCCCCGAAGGGTTAGGCAAAGTGTAGGTACCTATAGGTAGTACTCATCCACATTTCGCCAGTTATATGTTTAGGTCCCTGTATGTGTGTGTGTGTTGTTTTTTTTTTTAAATCTCAATATGGGTAAAATATAAATAAATACAAGCAATATAGAAATGTTACCGATTTAAAATATCATCACATTATAATTCCAGACAATATTTTGAACATTCAATGACTATTTATGTAGGTACCTACATAACCCATTATATTTCTACAGAATCAAAAAATCCTTTCACAGAATTACCATAAGCCCGTAGCATACTGTGTCCGGTGCGATACGGTGGAGCGACGCGGGCGCAGAATCCGAGCCGCAGGCGACGCGCGCAGCTGCCGCGGCACGGTAATGAACGCACCCTGTACGCTGACGGCTTAGATCTTGTACAGGGGGTGAGCTCATTAGTTAGATTCAAGTTTTAGTCTGTATTAATCATTTTTAGAATGGAACTTTGTGTAGTGGATTTATTTGTGCCAATAAATAGAAAAACAAATTATGAAATGGTGGTATTTTTCGATAGGTATGACTCAAAGTTTGTGGATCGGTAGTTTATAAAAAATATACAACTTTGCAGAAAATAACGTATGTCAGATGCTGTGGTTTCAAAATTCCATAAACTCAATGCAATTGCTTGGATTAAACCATTAACAGGAACTTAAAAAAAAAATACAAAATTAAAATAAGTCCTGGTCAAGACTGTGTCAACCGATCTACCAATGGCTCAAGGCTTGAGTTTAGTGCCACTTGTAATTATTAATTTTATGACATATTAAACTCGGACATTTAATAGAAGGAAGGGGAATTAATGCAGCCGTTTGTCAACGATGTCATATATCAGAGAGACATGGATTAACGAGTAATCTTAATTAAATAATTGTAGGCTGGACTTGTTGTTAGTGCGTTCAGTATCTAACGATAAATTAAATCGATGTAGACATTTTTTTATTTCCTGCAAATATGTTCAATAAGAAAGAATTGTTACTTTTAGGAAATTACAGTGCAACAATATCGATTCTCTTACTGAATTTAATATTTTACGAATGCAATATGACATGCTTTAGAGCTAGTATCGTAACCTAACTAAATTACCGTAATAATTTTTAATTTCAAAAACGTTTCACACAACAAACACCAAAAACTCTAATAAAAACAAAGTTGGAACCATCAAACACCATGTGTTTTGTGATCTCGGAGCGCATTACATATTCGTGCGGCATAATAAATGTATCCGCTTAATTATTATTTTGAAAATATCCGCGCCCCGGGCTCGCCGCGCGCCCGCTACACAATCATATTTCTTATAAAAATAAAAGTAAAATGAGTGTGCACTTGTTCGTGGCCCTACTTGTGAACGGGACAAACTTTGGTGAGTTATGTTGATATTTTTAAATTGGAGTAAGTATATGGTTTTCTTTCGTGGTCATTATAAACGGCAGTCTGGTTCTTAGTGAAGACTATATCCCTTTTTCTTTGTCCTTAAAAAAATACTATGTTCATACAGGCTCATTCGCAAAACGTGTTCTTCCCAGCTAAAGCACTAGAAAGTGGTGAAGGGCGGGCGTTTTTAGAGGACTGTCTTATGTAATTTT
Organism: Tiliacea aurago; assembly: GCA_948098905.1. Classification (NCBI taxonomy): domain Eukaryota; kingdom Metazoa; phylum Arthropoda; class Insecta; order Lepidoptera; family Noctuidae; genus Tiliacea; species Tiliacea aurago. The sequence goes on along the minus strand of OX402597.1, from coordinate 14,929,087 downwards.
TAATGTTTGAAAAGTGCTAATTCTCAGCCTAGTTTGAATAAATGATTTTTGATTTTGTCTACTTCGCAAAATATCTACAGGTCGTAAAATGCCTCTTTCTTATATTGTCTTTTTCGCAGAATGTCGCTTTCGCAGTATACGAAGAAAAATGTGACAATAATTGACGATATGTTGAAAAGATAAGCCTAATAAGTTACGCGCGTTAGGCTGATGTGATTGGTTGAATGAAGAATGATCAACAGCCAATCGCAGCAGTTTACACATGCTTGAGAATTTGTCACATTAATTTTGCGATAGTTTTCGTTTGAGAAATCGTCCCTAATTGCACAAAATGCACTGGAGTGCTTTAGCAACGTCACTCTCTTTTATTATTACTCTAGGGTTAATGTCAAAAACACCCGAACTTCGAGAGTCCTTTAATGTTCCCATTATTCATCTACAAAATATTGCAGATTTTCGCTACAGAATGAACATTCCTTCAATTTAGATGCTACGAAATTGCGACAAAAGTACCAGGAGATCAGTTAGTAAAGGAAGTTAGAACGTATCCAGAGTGGAGTGTATTGTAATAGCTGCCGAAAGGGAAAGGGTTGCTCAACCCTTTGTTGCATAGACTTTGGAAGGGAAATAGAGCTGATCTAAGTTGTTTTATTTGATATTTCAATATATTTTTTGGTATGGGCTAAGTATTTTGGTAGGCTTGGTATTCCTGACGAAATTCGGTTTTAACTATTTTTAACCAGTTGTTATTAATCTTTAAATTACCAAATTTAAATGACAATAAACAAGTCCTTTTCTACAACTTCGAACGACTACAAAGCTCTCAAAGGTCCCTTAGTACCGAGGGCATTGTTACCGATCAATAGCGACTCCCGCTTAAATAACAATCCCTCATTCACTCATTCATTTGCTCCGTTCACTGCAGATCAGTTACATTCGAAATTCGAATTAAAATAGCTGCACAATGCTCTGTCGTTATTTTAATTTAAATTATTTGTTGACGCTGTCACATTTTGAGGTTTTTGACCTTTTGCTTGTCATTTTATAATTGTCTATTTGTAATTGGAATAATGTGTTGTCGTCAATTAATATTATGCGACTATATATATATCATCAAATTAACTCTGGTAATTTTTATAGGGGGCTCGTGACTAAATGATGAACAGCCGCAGAGTCGATAGAAGGTTAAGCTACGCTTGCCAAGGTCGGTCTGTGGATGGGTGACCATCCATTATATATCGAGACTACTCCGCGCCTCGGCAAGCACGTTAAACTGTTGGTCCCGGCTGTCATTTGTATATCTTTGACAGTCGTTACGGATAGTCACAAGAAGCCCGAAAGTCTGACAACCGGTCTTACTAAGGGGTATCGTATAAATTACCCAGTATCTGGGTTGAAGCTGGAGTTCAGATAGGCAGTCGCTCCATATGAAATACTGGTATTCAGCTGCATGGCATCCGGTTAGACTGGAAGCCGACCCCAACATGCTTGGGAAAAGGTCAGGCAGATTGACTCAGTCATTAAATAAATGCTGGCAATTCACATGATGTACAGATATGAAATGAAAATGATTTTAATGTCGAACAAGTGCCTAATCTTTTCATTCATTCTGTAGCCAACACGATTACACCCAAGTTGTATGTTTGACGGAACTTTTAGTTAAAACTAGTAGAGTAATCGCCATCGTGGCTTTTTCTAAAATACGCCTATATCTTTTATATAAAACCCCAAGTTACTTCTTATAACATCAGCTATCTGCCAGTGAAAGTCCCGTCAAAATTGATTCAGCCGTTTTGGATATTAGCCGGAACAAACAGGCACACAATTTTTTTTTGTTATAAGTACAGTTACTTTCATATCTATTTAGTATTAAAGCTGTAATTTTGACGGTACAAACAAACACTTCAATTGTATTTATTTGTATACCTTGTACTTATTTTAATTTTTTTTTTTATTTAAGGGATTTTTGTACACTTATATGACGATGCCAATCCCATCGTGCTTTATCAAATAACAACTTACTCCTAATACCTTGTACTTATTGAATATTTTATAATTAATTGCATTCCATTCAGAACTTCTCTAGATTTGAATAATGTCTATTTTTAGGTATACTTACAAAACTTAAGACCTTAAATACTTATCTAGGTACTTAACTAATTATATCCGTCACGTTTACGACGCAAAACTGAAAACTTTGTAATTTCCTTCAGCTACTAAAAACACGCTCTTTCAGACTTTCAAAACTTTCTTATTGTTGAAATATAATTTTGAAATTATCAAAAAAATTTAGCCTACATATTCTAGTTACTATTCTGGACTACGTACACTCCAGAATAAAACCTATCTAAGTACATAATGTACATATTTATTTAATTTATATTATTTAAATTCAATATTTTTGTAGAAAACCTGAATAAACGAATAACAAGAATTTACATGTAAAAATAATTCTTATGCGCCTAGCCTTAGTAATAATATCTAATTTGTTTAAAACAATATTGGTTTAGTAACAACCCCTTAAATAGGAAAATTACACGGCAGAGGAACACTGCAATAATGCCTTACTCAGTTGCTATTATTTATTCGATAAACTAACACGACTTCTTTGGTACACAATCATTTCAGGTGATAATCAACCTTAATGCTCTATAAATAAAGGTTTATAGAAACGTATGGTTATCTTTGTCAGTCCTAATAATGGGTTATCGTCGATATAAAATAATAATATTGTTTGTTATATGACATATCGTAATATTATAGTCACGAAGTTCCGTTCAATTATTATTTATTATTTAAATGATCGCTATTATGAAATTATTGAGGTTTATTTATCCTCAATCACTGGTAGATTAGTGGGACTGTAAAATATTGTGATTACGTAATTATATGCGAGTAGAAGGACTACTCTATTTGACAAGAAGATCTAACCCTACCTTTGCGTAAGCAAATTAACTTAAGGCGACGATAACCGACTTTTAATGGTTCTATACTGAAGATCACGTCTAAACGAGTAATGTTAATGATATGAAAAAAATATTTGGTAAATTAGAGCATTTCTCAATAATTTAATATGTGAATATTTTAGATTATGTTTATAATACATAGTGAAATTAATTTGTAAAGTTATGTCTTTTTTTTTTTTTTTTGGGTGGGAAATTATCAAATAACTTCTCCCTCTCTGGCTGAGCGGGAGGGCGTGTCAGACTTTTACTGACTAAAACCCACACGTATTCCTTCATTTGCCTGTGTGCAAGGGCCACGATATCCCTTTCGGACAAACTCGCAACCCTGGCAGGCATTGGCCCTAGCGGACCCCGTCAGTTGGTGCTGACAACTCTTTGAGGCGCGCGTGGAATACGACGCGCCGTCGACCCGGGCCTGGTCCTTATCGGACGGTGAGCTACCCATCGCTCACCGTCCGCAGGCCCGCGCCTACGGTGGCCGGAAATCGGCTTGCGACTCCCGACGCCCGGGGCGTCGCCTGCGGCGACTAGGGGCGCGAGGGCGCGAACCTTGCCTCTCCCTCACGCGTTCCGCCTCCTCCTTCGCAAGCATTACTGCTTCGCAGAAGGAGGTGACGGCCTCCCATGCACTCTCGCTCCGAACCATGGCCTGAACCAGGGCCGGACGCTAGAGATCGCCGCTGCCGATCGCCTCCGTGAGGACACGGCGGTGCTCCGCCCAAGCTGGGCAGACCTCCACCGTATGCTCCACCGTGTCCTCCGGGCGATCCACACAGTGGTGACACCCGGGCGTTTCCTCCCGCTTTATCCTGAACAGGAACCTCCCGAAACAACCATGTCCGGTGAGGACCTGCGTCAGGCGGAAGGTGAGGACGCCGTGGCGCCTCTCTAGCCACTCCTCAAAGAGGGGACTTATCGCCACAATTGTGGCTTGCCCAGCGCTGGGTTGCGACAATCGCACTCTCCATGCCGCCATAAGATCCCGCCGGAGCTCTGTCCGCTGTGCCGTGATTTCTAGCGGCAGCGGAGTTTCACCCCGGCGTTTCGCCTCCTCGCGCCACTCCCAGACGTGCGCGAGGACTTTTGCCTCCAGATCCCATGGCGGTAGTCCGGCAAGGAGGCTCGCCGCCTCACGGGAGACCGTGCGGTATCCTCGGACCAGCCTGATGGCCATGACCCTTTGGGACGCGTTCAACCGCCGGGCTGGTTGCAGCCTTATAGAACGCGCCCACACCGGTGCCCCGTAAAGAGCCATGGACCGCACGACCCCCGCGTAGAGCCTCCGGCAGGAGGCGTTTGGACCCCCTAGATTGGGCAGAAGCCGCTTTAAGGCTCGCTCCAGTCTGGGAGCCAAACGTCGAAAATGCTCCACGAAGTTCAACCGGCTGTCGAGGACGAGTCCCAGGTACTTCATCGTCGACTCGACGCCGATCTGAACCCCTCCTGCCGTTATTTGGAAACCCGACAGTGGCGCGTTCCGAGGACCATAAAAACACATGGCCTCGGACTTGTGCAAGGCCACCTCGAGTCCCAATTGCCGGATCCTATTGACGATTGTCGCAACCCCGCATGCCGCCAGTTCAGCCGCCGCCTGATGCGCGATGCGCCTGAGGCGTCAGCGTAGCATACTACGCTGACGCCGCTAGGGAGGTCGGCGCGCAGCACCCAGTCGTAACCGATGTCCCACAGATGCGGCCCCAGGACCGATCCCTGTGGGACACCGCACGACATCTCTCGCCGGTTCCACTCTCCGTGGTGACCGGGGTAGATGAAGGCCCTGTCCGTCAAATAGGCCTCGACCACTCGACAGAGACAGGTCGGCATCCGGTGATACCGAAGTGCCTCCCTAATGCAACTCCAGGGCAGGGTATTGAAGGCATTGGCGATGTCAAGAGACACCGCCAAGACGACCCCACCCCGGGTAACAGCATCCGCCGTCGTGAAGGCTCGAACGCGCATGATGGCGTCCACCGTAGAGCGCCCCTTGCGGAAACCAAACTGGCTCTCCGCCATATCCGGCCCCACCCGCACCAGCCGCCCGACAAGGCGGTCTGCAATTACTCCTTCAAAGAGCTTGCCTACCTCGTCGAGCAGCACAATGGGCCGGTAAGCGGACGGAGAGTCCGCCGGGCGTAAAGTTATGTCTAACGCGGATAAAAAACTGAGAATGGCGCAAAATCGACCAAGCGTATTTTTCTGAAACCTTCACCAATTTAAAGATAATTGAATTATTGATCTTTTAATATACGTGTTTTATTAGAATACATTTTGTTTTGTGTATAATACATAAATAATCCGTCAAATTGGGGACAGCGCTCCTTGATGGGCGAGTCCTATTACTGGCAACACGTACGACGCGTTGCGTGAGCTCAGTACAGAACACGCAAGCTAACCACTCAAGGTCACTAGCATACATCTGAGTCTTAACGTGGATCCGCAGCTGTATCACGCGAATATTCTTACGTTTTTTTGCAATTTGCAGGCCAGTGTCAGGTTGTATCTTGATCGAAATATGATTCGCGACTATAACAGATATGTATATTATTTACAGAATTCTAGAATCATTATTACATCTCTATAAGTTAGATTTGTTTCATTGAATGACTTTCATGAAATCATGACATTGGTGAACAAATCTAACTTAGAGAGTTGTAATAACTTAATAAGTCTGGATTTGTGCCCGGTTCATGGCAATAGGCTCGCTGCCATGGGACTTAAAAATAACTGGAGGTAAATGTGTGTGTGTGTGGTAAACTTCTTGACCTCTGCCTAGCCCTTCGGGGAAAAAACAGACGTAATGTTATGTCATTAACTACTATAGTGCTATTCTGTACATTTTCAGCCGTCCATCAAAATGCGGGGCAGTCTTTGCGGACTGCCGATAGAAGTGAAAACTAAGTAACTTATAGCTCATGGAAACTTGGAAAGCGTTCGGTGACGATGCATGACGCGAGTTCCACGTTTTTTGTTCACCCAAAAAGTGCTCAACGCGCCTAAAGAAGTTTTCACTTCAAAAACAGAATTAAGACACTTGAAAAAGTACCTACTTATCAAGTTTGATACGAATAACATACATAGCTTTTACGAAATCTTTTCAGCTGACGAATTCCAATGAACATAGACTATACTCCATTGGTTTAGGTAGTTAAATAAAGGTAAACAAATCGTAAAAAAGGGTTTTTATAGATGACACTTTCTTGTTTAAAAACACATTGTAACTTATAACCAAATTAAATGGATTTTTGATTTTTACGATAGTGTTAATGTATGTTAAACTTTATCTTTTATTCTTTAACTGCTTGAGCGCAATTTTTTAAATTATTAATAATAATACTCTAATATTTTGTAATCTGTCTATTGTAAAGAGCCCAAAAATACAGATTCTCAAAATGTCGACGAATTATAACGTTGCTAAATTAAAGAGCATAAAGGCTTCTACACACCGGGGCGACTTGTCGCGCGACGCGACGCGACACAAAGGCACCGCTCGTCCCGCGACAGGCGGGGCCTTAGTGCCGTGTCGCGTCGCGCGACAAGTCGCGCTGGTATGTAGAAGCCTTAACTGTGAAGTAGCATGACAACTGAAGTGATAGGTATTACGTTTAGTCGGTTACTTCACAGCTGTCTCGTCATGTGTTTTTTTTTGTTTACCTTTATTTAACTGCTTATACTAACGGAATATAGATAATAATATTACGCTATCATTTGGCTATGCAACCTACATAGTAAGGTGGTAATATTGGCATAAACACTGGTTGTAGTGCCTTGCCGCGAGGAAGCCGGCCACGCCTCGCAAGACGCACACCTTTCTATGTAGGCATGTACTTGTACTGTCTTATGTTATGTATAAGACAGTGCGCACAACAGTTATATAGCACGGCCTGCAGTCTCGACATACATAGCGATCGTTTTACGACCGAATTCGGTCGCAAAGTCCTAATGTAGTCCCAAGACGGTCAAAATTGCTTGACAAGATTGTGTTTTTTTCGAGCTTATCAAGCAATTTTGACCGTCTAGAGATCCCTCATCCCATTAAGACTTTGCGATCGAATTCGGGCGTAAAACGATCGCTATGTATGTCGAGACTGGGGCCTGGTTTCCCGTGATACACCCTTATGTCGGTCGCCGGTCTATTTAGTAATCATTTCACCGTCGAATCTTAGGTAAAATGAGTTTCAAGTGAGCTGTCACTTCACCTGATGGTAGGGATTAACACTATTAACAGCTCACATTACCTAAGCTGCCACGGTAAGATTTTGACAGAATAGATCGTCTGTCTATGTCTTCCCGTGGGTGTCGTAAAAGGCGATTTACTAGAGAAGGGACTTACTAGAGAATGGGCAGCAGCGTTCTCTATGCACTTAACACCATACTGTGAACGCCAACCCGGCTGCCAAGCGTGGCGATTATGGCAAAACCCCCCTTTGGGGGAGGCCAATGTCCAGCAGTGGACGTCTTTCGGCTGAAATTATGAATGATGATGATGAGATCGTCTGTCAATATTTAACAAACTGGGGGCCTACTCTCATACTCTGAAGCGATAATCCGAAGTATCAGCCGAATGTTCGGCCTTTTCTTGACTTCCAAAGTTTCCTTATTTGACTTTCAATCTTTACCCGACTTCAAGTCAGTTTTTGACTTTGACTTATCTCTTTGACCGTCGTTTTTTTTTTTATTTTCGCCGTAGTCAGTAAACGGCCGGACATTTGGCGATACTTCGGATTTATGTTCGGAGTAGACCCTGAAATGAATCGAATAAGATTTTTCTCTAACTAATCAAATGCATCCACGTGGTATTGAAATAATTAATAACCAAACCGAGATATCTCAATTGTCAAACAAAAGACATCAACGTGCAACTTAATAAAAATATATTTTTAGAATGTCTTGTTATATTACTTTTTTTGATGCAATTAACTTTGTTAACTATAAAAAAAAATTGGAAAAAAAAATATAACCGACTTCCAAAAAATCACTACAAACTGAAAAATAACTTTAATTTCGGAAGTCGGTGTCTTTGGATCCGTATTTTAGTTATTTGCCACTGACTTCCGAAATTAAAGTTATTTTTCACTTTGTAGTGTTTTTTTGGAAGTTGGTTATATTTCCTTTACAAAAAGTTTTTATATTTCACTTTTTAGTGGGCCAATTTTTAATTTATCTAAGTTACTATAGTCTAAAGTCAACTGCTCATCACCTTTAACAAAATATTGATTTTCCCGATGCTGGGACGTTAATTGTTGAAGAGTTCTCCTGGTAAGAACCAGAAGAACTGCCACTCACCATATGCATTGTGACGAGCATAAATTGCTTAGCAACCATATTAAAGTACCTAATCGAATCGCAACCCGTTAAATACTTATTATTATGTTGTTCCGGTGGCCATCTGTGGTCTCCATCATCAGTTCCACTTCACCAAATGGTGATTTTTGGGAGCAAATGCACGAGTTACTATAAAAAATATCTAAATTGCTATAGATGTGCCTATAAAATACGAGGGTTTCCCTCGATTTCCATGAGATCCCTTCATCAGATTCTGATTTGGTGGCAATGGGACCACCTCGGGAGCATACCCTTTCAAACAAAAATTTTTTTTTCAAAATCTGTCCATAATTGACGGAGATATCGGTGAACAAACATAAAAAAAAAACATCTATACGGTCGAATTGACCTCCTTTTTTAGAAGTCGGTTAAAAAATGTGAGATGCTAAACCAGCCAAACAAGATTATAACCAAAATGTTTAATTGTACGTTTAGGTAAACTTTGAAAACTTTACAGTTTTCTTTTTTAATTAGTCACCACAAAAGTGCTAAGTTCACGCACAATGGTCCGCTTGAATAAGTGCGGAAACCAAACCTTATAATATAGAACAGAAGTACCTAACAATTGCTGATAGTATTCATTATATTAACCTAGACTTGCTCTGTTATTAAACTGGGTCCGTACATAGTCATTTCTTCCTTTAAAACAATTTTTCAATATTTTTTACAACTTTGACTTTAAGACTAATTTCTTGCAAGTGGGTCTGTGGAAGTGGGCGCGTCACCATATTTTAACCAACTTCCAAAAAGGAGGAGGTTATATGTTCGGCTGTATGTCTCCGTCAATTATAGACCGATTTTGAAAATTATTTTTTTGTTTGAAAGGGTATGCTCCCGAGGTGTTCCCATTGCCACCAAATCAGAATCTGATGAGGGAATCTCATGGAAATCGAGGGAAACCCACGAATTTTATAGGCAAACCTATAGCGATTTGGGTATTTTTTATAGTAACTCATCCATTTGCTCCCGAAAATCACCATTTGGTGAAGTGGAACTGATGATGGAGACCACAGATGGCCACCGGAATTGCATAATGATAAGTATTTAACGGGCTGCGATTCGCTTAGGTACTTTAATATGGTTGCTAAGCAATTTATGCTCGTCACAATGCATATATGGTGAGTGGCAGTTCTCCTGGTTCTTACCAGAAAAACTCCTCAACAATTAACGTCCTAGCATCGGGAAAAGCAATATTTTGTAAAAGGTGATGAGCAGTTGACTTTAGGCTATTTTAACTTAGATAAATTAAAAACTGACCCACTAAAAAGTGAAACATAAAAAAAATTACCGAGTTCCAAATTAGGTTTTTTTTTTTCAAATTTTTTTTTTTCATAAATCGTCATTGGCTCTCTATCTGTTTTCATTCATTCATTCTTTCATTTATTCATTTATTCTGTCAGACAGTCTTGTCTCAGGTTTGTGCCTAGCCATAGAGTCAATAGATTAGTGCTACTACATAGCTAGGTACCTACTTAATGGTTATATAGGGAAACTTTGGGTAGTTAGCTGTAGGTATAAATTCTATTGTTTTAGTAACAAACGGGGTAATGGCGTAACACACTATCAGTAGCAATGAGTTTTATTTTGACAGTTCAACAACATTCATTGCGTTTTATACGTTGTTGAGCAGACAATTTTTTCGAACATATGAAGCAATGGATTAGCAATATACTTCAAAATCATTGAGATGTGATTGATAGTGTGTTACGTATGACTAGTGAAATGAATGACAATTAATTTTATCTAAATAAAATGGTTGCTTGTAAAGCTTTAAATAGGGTGCTGTAGTTTCGAAATGATGGGTCAGAAGAATCTCATTTATTATTTTACTGGGAGTTAATTAAGATTTTAGAAAAAAGGCATTACTTTTTTACTAGGCTTCTTTTATATCCAAGCTCATGCTACATTTTTAAATAATTAACTACTTAAGAATTTCAGAACAAGAATTTGATAATCTGTTTCAATTATATTTTGAGTCATCGTCACATTCAGACGTTCATAATAACGTCGCGTCGTGAAGAAAGTATTTCAACTGTCTTAAGAATTTGAGAAATAAGTATAGGTACCTTTATCTCAACAAATAGAACTCTGGGAATGTCTATCTCTCACTTGCACAAGAACACACTGTTTATTTCCAAACACGTATCTACCAACTACCTACCTATATGGTGCCTATCATAGTTCCAAACAGGTGCAACTCCCCCGAGACAGTTGTGCACCGTTTACTGCAAAATATCTGAAGTTGTGCCAGTAACAGTTACGTACTTAGCGAAAATAACCACAAAGTTCTGGAAAGACGCTATTTAGCGCGCATTTAGAATTGCGCTGTAATCGATTTGAGCGTTCTTACACTCGTTTAAAATTAGCGTGAGCGTGATATCGATGCCCCGTGAATTGTCATAGATGACGTCATGACATGCGCCATCTTGCGATAATGCCGACCATACCGTATCAGCTCTCTGCTGTCATAATTCTGATGACTAAATCGCAACGCAAATGATTGATGTGAGCGAATGGACTTGGCGGGAAAGTGAAGCGTCATGTTCAGCAGATTGTTTAATTTTCCAAAATTTGTGTTTAGCCGAATATTAATGTGTAATAATGGTGGATTATTAACCATTAAGTGTTTGTGAACGTGCATTAGTGTAGGCAAATGAAACAAAACAGTGCAACTTCGCTTCAAGTTCTCTCAAGAAGTCTGCGTGAGGTCTCAGTAAAGTGCCACATTTTTACTGAAACTCAAGGGGAGTGGTCGGGGATATCATCATCATGCATTTATAATTCATTTCATCATTAATATACAAGTTTTGTAACTAAATAAAGACTTGGCTAAAAGGTCTCAGCAACCAGGTCATTAAATTAACATTAAAAAAAAAAATGTGAGCGAATAAGGCCTAATTCGGAATGTACCATTAGTGAGTTATTTGTGCAGTTGTCACTGTCACTTGTGATAGCTTGTAACGATGTTTTAGTGAAAAGACATACTTTTTTTAAAGATTAAATATGCTTGTTGATGCAAAGCAATCATGCGGCCGACATTTGTTTTCTCTATTTCACTATGCTTGTATTTAATTTAATATAACATTTCTACAAGCGTTTACTTACATTAAATTATATATTTTTCTTATTTCAGAGAAAATATTGAATAACTTTTCTAGTTAAAAAATATATTCAAAAACCAATTTCTACTCAATAACATTACACGGAGTAACAATATAAACAACCTGCACGGTACACTTTCAGAAATTACACGCAGCAGGCATACAACATTACCGAGATGAGTGGGTGCTGCCAACTGCAGCAACCTAATTGTGCCCCATTGCACTGTCCCCCGGCGGTCATGATCTAGCCACACGACTACCCCAAGGCCCTCACTAAATACAACCAACTTCGCGAACGCAACGAAAAATTCCAAATTCGAAATTTTAATTTGACGTTTCGTAAAATTCCCGCCATAAACGGTAAGGATTGTTTCAATCGTGAGATTTTTTCGTCATATTCGTGAGTTTTTTACCGAGTTTAGCCTTAGGGTTTGTAATTAGACGAGGTTGATGTATGCTGCATGTGTTCGAGATGTGACGTGTGAACTGGGATCACGAGTTCGTGATACGGCTCCTCATCAGTGCTCTGGATCGATGTCAATTGTAGGGATCGTATTGTTTCTGTGAGGGCCTAATGATGAGTCTGCATTCTTGGCTAAGTGATTGTTACGTGGAAACGGTAACTCTTTGGTATTAGTTGCTAAAATGCAAATATTTTTGTAAGTAGAGGTTTGTTCTTTAAACGATAAACAAGCCGATCTATTCTGTGAAAATCTCACCGTTAAAACTAAGGTTGGGGTTTAAAGAACTTTATTTCTCATAGGAACTTAAAAATAACAGTTCGATGAGATACTTAAGTGATTTTATCTAGTACTATTAAAATTAGTTACCTCTTGGGTGTTGCAGACATTATATTAACATAATCTGTGTTATGTTATTTCAAATATTGTGATGTAAGTATGAACTTAGATAAAGTGAGCTTGAAGGTGCCATCCATTTGCATAAAATTTTAAGAAATAATATCTCCCACACACGCATCTTACACACGTTGTCTACATCTCTTCATTTACTTTCCTTGTCGCAGGTATGCTGGAAGAGATTTCTTTAGAAATAAGCATCACCTTTGTACGTATTTTTCTGTTCCTTTTTTTTCTTGTCTGTATAGGTATATGTGTGTACATAAACTGTTAAATAAATAAATAACATTATGTGAATTAAAATTATGCCAAAACAAATAATCTAATAAGATAATTATGTCAACAGCAACAGTATGCCAAAAAAAATATCGCAAAATAATATTATACCAAAAAAATAAACCAAAACAGTTACTTATGCCAGAATATTATATTAGTAAAAAAAACATTATGCGGAAACAAGGCATCCCGAGCTTGAAATGAGCTGTCAATAGTGTCGATCCCTAGCATGAGTTGGAATCTTGTATTAAACGTATTAAGTAATTGAAATTTAGATATTTTTTTAAAGATTGATCCCAATATTGAGAATGAAAAGGCCGTTGAGAGCTGTAATCCCTGTAGGTATTTGTACAAATAAATTATCTTTGCAAGTCACATCGTGTTGATTTTCTTTCCTTCTCCACTTTATTTCTCTAATGATTAAAGTTGAAACAATTTACCTTCGAGATCCGTATTGACCTATAAAACTGCAGGATTAATATCGTAGCCAATTTTAAAACGTCACCATCGTGTTAATCGCTGGCGCGTTTGTCCCTGCCGTGTTTGGACGGTGACGGCCCTAGTGGGAGATCAAAGGAGCGAATCCAATATATGCAGCGATGCAGACGTGGTAGGGGGCGTAACTCATGTGAGTGTGTTGACAATTGATTCATAACATGATTGAATAAACTCGTAAATACCATCACGGAAAAGGTCAAGTGGCAAAGTCCTTATGAAGGGATTTGTCCAAAGAAGTACTAAAATCGGGCAGGGAGAACAAAATTGCACCCGTTCTAGTATGAGAAAGCACCGTAAAAATATTTCAAGACCATTTTACAATAATTTGAATTCCCTTTTTGAATTTCGCGTCTCATCCATTTGAATTTCGAGCATATTACCTGTGCAGTTCTGCAATTGAGAACCTGCATAAGATATCTATCAGTCTCCGCCGAGCATTGACATATAAACCTATGGACTCGCCCTATCTACAAAATTTGCGTGCATACCTACAAAAATATGGCCGCTTAAGATGGCCGCCTTTAATAGGGTTGTAACTGCGTGCAACATGCGTAGGTGATATCGACATTTATAAAACATACATGAATTTGATTTAAGGTATTGGTTTACATTTTTCGATTAGCCTCGTAAATGTAATGCAGGTGAAATGATAAGAATTTTAGAAGTTGTGTGTGTTTTATGTTTCATCATAGCCTGTTCTTACACTGGCTCTCTTTCCCTTTAAACCGAAACACGATAGTGGATGCATTGCTGCTTTGCGGCTGAAATAAGAAAGTTAGGCTTTTGTAATTATTGAAATGTTAATAAAAAAAAAAACCTTTTTTTTTTTGATTAGTAGTCATTGGATACATCCGATGACTACTAATCATTCATGAAGTGAGCTGCCATTGTAAGGCGATTTGTAAACAAGCATATTACAAATTAGAGGATTATATCCAAGATAAATAAATACATAAAATAAGAATGCTTGGAAACATGCTGGTCCAGCTCCATAGGACAATCTAGGGTCTAGACAAAATCAAACAGGTTGCTATTTTAATTGTATAATTTATTATTTTTTGACATTTATTTTAAATTCTGTGATTACCTTAACTCACACTGATATTGTAATTTTTTTAGAAAATCGTATATATTTTTTACAATTTTTGTAAATATGTGAACACCATGTATCTATCACATAATTAATTTATCTGTCATTACTTCATTCCTAACTCTTTTTATTACCTATTGAGGTATAGTAATTTTATTCTAGGTGCATCGTCTTCACATATAAATAAAAATACGTCATATAAAAAAAAATCTATGTGACCAACCTTGAAATCACAAAATAAAAATCAGCTGTTCCATACATTTCGTCGATTTAAGTGAACACAAATGTAGGGAACAACTGATTTTTTTTTCGCGATTTCAAGTTTGGTCCCATAGAATTTTTTTTTTCAAAATGGTGAGTACAATGACCTCTTTTCGGGTTTAGTATAAACAAAAACTAATGTTGTATATGTATTGATCCTAGGACCCCACGCTTAGCAGACGTGCTTGCGACCACCTAGACCAACGGGGTGGTAAATAAATAATAATATTTTGTTAACTTCCTACTTTTCGAACAACTTTTATGACATAATAACAATTTTTTATGTATAAAAGTAATTTATTCATTTCTGAACAAAATTAATTTATTCAAATAGTTTCTATATGAAATTTTATCACAATGTTTTCTTGCATGATAACGGAATCTTAATTAAATCGATATAGGCTTTAATTATAGATTTAACAAGCAACAGCCTGTGGGTGGTGTTATGTTCCATGTTCAGCGGCAAATATAATATTTTTTCACTGGCATGGAGCAGATATGCCACATTTTATGTCTAGGGTTTATGTTTTCAGAACCAATAACTTCTATCCATTTCTTCTTTAAAATTCCGTTTTTAGGAAATCTGTAGATTAAAACATCATTGCAATGTAGTTTACACACTAAACAAATATTATCGATACTTCGAATCGCATGCGAGCATCACACACACATCACTAACCTTACTACCAATATAAATATAGAATGTAAACAATGCAAAGAAATAAAGAAAATAACAAACGTTTTATCTTTTAAGCAATTTATACATGACACAGGTTTCAATAATTATCAAAAACATCATCTTGTAACAGTATAATAAACAAAATTGTACATTATTCGACTGGATTAGTGAAAACTAGTTACTAATCTGTGCAGAGACAAATTAGGCTGATTTTTATTTTTTCTCGCACCACACTGTTTTATGCAACACGAGGGCATGGTTTTCCTATTAACAGCAAAACTCAGAACACCAAAATACTTAGTTTATAGACGTATTTCTCTCGAAAATAATAAAAATATTTTGAGTAAGCAATCGTTTGACAGCACATCTACCACAAAACTTGGCAATAAACATGGCGACCGGTCACGCATACACATGATTTTGACGTCACAAAAATTGTTGCCAAATTATGTCCTTGACAAACATATATACGTCTCTCTTTTCTTACGCAGTTCTTGACTAGTTAAAAAGAAACAAAACGCTTTATGACATGTGTGTGTCGATATGATAGATATTTGTATAACTATTCTTCATATAGTAGAATGGGGCATCTCCATAGTTTTCCTATCTCAATGCCGCCGAGTTAGACGACCTGTCACTGTCAGTGTCACTGTGACAGTATCACAGTTTTGAGATTTGTCTCAGAGTTGATCCGCTTTGTTTACGTTGCGAAAAAAAAGTATCATTACCTACAGTAAATATATTGAAATAATGTCTAGATGATGAGTTGATGAGTCTGTATGATTTGCCAGTCCATTAAAATGTGTCAAGTCATCATGTGCCTGCCATTTCATCAGCCAGAGCCGTAACTTTCGCTTAAGTGGTCCCCGTTCATCACTTATTGTCAATGCTTGGAAGGCAACAAAAATACTTTTTAAGCTAATACTTCAAAAAATAATAAAGCCACTAAAAACACAAAAGTCACCACCGTGTTAGTAACTGGCGTGATTGTCTGTGGCGTGTTTGGACGATGACATTTCTAGCGGAGATCAAAGGCGCTGGCTTAATATGTGCAGCGACACAAACGAACGAGGGAAAAAGTAGGGACAGGTCTAGTTATCGATAAAAGCGAAGCTTGAAGGAGAAAACTCGAAAAATCAAGGTTAAGCGCTAAAATGTTCAAAATCATGTCAAACTTGTTTTGTGGCTGCATCGATATTATAACTTTTGATCTCAGATTAAATTTGAAATTGTTCTTAACTACGAAGTTAGTAAGTAAAAACTTTTGAGGAAAATGTCAATGCTTTTAATAATTAAATCATCAATTCATCATCCTAAAAAAAAAGAAATTTTTATTGTTTCTCATACAATAAAATTGTTCCACAGCACAAAATTGATGCAGCCCCGGTAAGTTATAAGGATTAATCATTCAGACGATAGTTACATTAGCTTCTTAATAAATTTAAAAAACACGAGCACTGATATTCCGCAATCGACATTAGTCACAGCACTATTTAAAAAGCTGAATGCACTCTGATAGAAATTTGTTTTTAATCGACCTCAAATTGGGCGCGAAATGAGTTGGACCCTCGGGTGGGGTGCGTCAAAGATAGCTTCATTACAAACGCATAATTAATATTCTAAACATTTATCATGTTCAAATATATTAAATGTTATGCTCTTTTAACTACCAGAGTTTTTTAGATTAAGTTTTTTTTATAGTTTTATACAAAATAGTGACCTTTGCTCTTTTGCAGCACTTGCTTGTCATAATTCAAGGTAAAGCGATTCATCGGATTCGAAATTTCATACCATAATTTTAGTTTTGCAAATATGACTTAATACATAGATTGGCTTGTTTTTAGATTGGCCAATTATTTTCAAATAAGTTTGTAGACTTTATGTACATACAAGCTTGGAATTTTGAGAAAAAAATCTTATAAAACTAACTACGCACTAATATACAGCTCGGCTGTTATGTAGGTACACCTATTCGAAAGCAAATGTGCTGGTTCCGTACTGGTGCTGCTGCGAAGTAGTGCGGTTCTTCTGGATCTTCTTAATGGTGTTTTTTTTTTTTTTTTTTTTCCTTCTGGCTTCGCACGGTTTGTGCATTTAGCCAATGTCAAGTTTTAGTTCTTGTTTAAAATATTGATGAAATGAATTATAAATGCATGATGATGATATCCCCGCCCACTCCCCTTGAGTTTCAGTAAAGATGTGGCACTTTACTGAGTCCTCACGCGGACTTCTTGAGAGAACTTGAAGCGAAGTTGCACTGTTTTGTTTCATTTGCCTACACTAATGCACGTTCACAAACACTTAATGGTTAATAATCCACCATTATTACACATTAATATTCGGCTAAACACTAATTTTGGAAAATTAAACAAACTGCTGAACATGACGCTTCACTTTCCCGCCAAGAAGTCCCTTAATGGTGTTAAAGGCGTGACCACAACATACACCACAGATTCTAATTTACAATTCAAAATTCAAAACGATTGTTTCCCTACAAAATCTGACAGCTCAATTACATTCAGCCTCGGACGACATTTGTTCAAATTGCCTATGTTTTATGGATATTACCACATTATATCAACCATGCAACAAATGCACTAAGACTCTTATTTTTAGGCAACTAAGGCTTGAAATTCAATGACAATCAATTTTGAAACTGTAAGTTTGAGTTTGTAAACATAGGTTCTTTTTACGTTCCATTTCGCGGTTAACACAGCGTGTAAATGAGTTCTTTATGATGTCGTGTTTTAAGCGGCTGTTTATAAAGTTTTGTTTCGGGTGACACTGAAGGGTGAATAAATTAAAATAAAAGCGATAATATAGAGGGAAATGTAGTACAAATTGGCATGTAGCTGTAACTAAATTACTTTTAGAATTTATAGGAATATGATAGGCGAATGTTTGAATAGGAAATTGTTAAAATATCCTGTGTAGAAAGAAGTAGAAAGCCATCTTTCTTAACTATAAAAAATATAAACCTCTTCTTGTTTCCAATCTAGATACTGAGGCCACATAAAAATCGGTCATTAATATTTGGTGCATTGGAGTAGGATATATTTGTCAAAAACACGTGTAGGTTTACAATCAGTTGGAACGATTACAAAAAAAAAGTTTCAGCATGTTTTGCCTAGAGAGGCGTAAAAATACAATAATAATATAATTCAAAGTACAACGATCATCGTCTTTGCATTCTAAATATAACATAAAAACACAAGTTATATTTAGAATGCAAAAAAGATGCATAGGAGCTTTGTTTGGTCTTAAAATTACAGACAGTTGCAAACCATATTTTATTAAACATCAAATTCTCTCACTTATTCCTTCCTTGTATACAGCGTGTTAAAGTAACTGCGTGTCATAGCTTAAGGGTAGGTTCAGTATAGATAAAGGAACCCAGGAAAAAAAAATGAAAACGCAAACATAATATTGCAAGATCAACCTAATTTAGTACCTACTAACTTAAAATAGCAATCGTTTAGAATTCAAATTATTTTATTTGGCGGTCCTAAGCCCGTTAAAGTACGAACAGACTTAGTTTTATTTATTTTTTGTTTAATAAAAAAACTTTCTTTTTTATTTATTTTTTTTCCTGGGTTCCTTTATCGATATACTGAACCTACCCCTAAGCTATGGCAGGCAGTTCCTTTAACACCCTGTATATTAGAAACGGTATTATTTGTTAAAAATAATCCCCAACTGTTTCCGAAGTCTTCAGAGGGTTCCGAAAGAAGTCAACGTGATAATCGGAGACTATACAAGTATAACTAATATATTCTTACATAGAGTATTCAATTTCTTCTCGTCTCAAGTGACTTAGCGGTAGACATGGGCGAAATAGCTCACTGAAAAGAAAAAGAGCGATTAGCTCTTTCACTCTAAAGAGCTATATCACTCTTCTAGCTCACTAGCTCTTCTACAGCTCAGTGACTCAGACGCCGACTGTTAGCTCATTTGACTCACGCCGCACGCGCGTCAAAGGAGCCCGCTAGCTCTTTAGAAGTTTGGACTCTTTGTTACTCACTAGCTCTTCCATAGCTCAGTGACTCAGACGCCGACAGTTAGCTCATTTGACTCACGCCACACGCCCGTCAAAGGTGCCCGCTCGGCCCGCTTAATAGTGAATAGCTCTTTAGAAGTTTGGACTCTTTGTTACTCACTAGCTCTTCTATAGCTCAGTGACTCAGACGCCGACAGTTAGCTCATTTGACTCACGCCACACGCCCGTCAAAAGAGACCGCTCAGCCCGCTTAATAGTCAATAGCTCTTTGGAAGTTTGGACTCTTTGTTATTCACTAGCTCTTCTATAGCTCAGTGACTCAGACGTCGACTGTTAGCTCATTTGAGTCACGCCACACGCGCCTCGAAGGAAATGGCTCGGCTCGCTCAATAGTCATTGTCAAATTCCGAGTGAGCTAACTGAGCTAGTGAACTATTTAGCGAGCCCGTGAGTGAGCGAGAGTAACGTCAATTGAAAAGAGCTAGCTCTTTTCTTTCACTCGCTCACGAGCTACCCATGTCTACTTAGCGATCACTTGTCCCTCAATAAGCCTGACATAGCTCTAAAATGTTACTATTTTCTGTTGAAACAATAAACTATAACTAACTACTATACACCAGCTTCCTTAGTCCCTTTTCCCTTTAAGCTTTCTATAAATTATTCTAGAACATATTCTTTTCACTACGTATAAGTTGCCTACTTATGTACTGTAATACATAAAGACATTTCGCACTGGATACATACGTTCATCGTGCACCTGCCATTCAAATCACGCCTACAGCACTTAACAGCAATAATACTATCGAATACATAAACGATTTTGAACTCTATCGTATTATGATAAGAGTTGTGAAACATAAGCAACTAGTAAAGTATTTGTCTTAGTGAAGCGAGTTATGGACAAAGATTAAGGCGCAGATATATGATTTTAGTGACTTTTAAATCTGTTATTACGCCTTCATATAATGCAAGTAAGTTATGCAAAAAATGTATGTTAAACTAGAACGCATACAAATCAATTCTCAATGGGAATATTTAAGTATTGTAGTAAAATACTTTATTTATTTATTAGGGACAAAAAACAGTTACATGCTAAAAATACAAAGAAATACTTAAACTAAGATTTAACAAACATGTAACCCACACCATTGTCTACGATTTAACTAAAGGTTAAAAGTGCTAAAGAGAAGTGATGAAAAAGAAAAAGAAAAATAAATCAGTAGTCGCTACGAGTACCACAATATTGCTGTGTTCTATAGGTTAGCTTAATTTAACTAAATTACTCGTTAAACAAAATACCCAAAGCATAAAAAACGATATTACTTTCAAACTACTTAGGATTTTTACATTTTTTTTTTGTATGAATAGACCGTTTTATTATCTATAATTCTATCTGTGTTTTTTTTCAAATATTCATATTTTCGTTACTAAAAATAAATATTCCCTATGAAAGTTAATGGTTGCGCGGCGTGAGCGCGACGCGCATTTGTATGGCCAAGGTCAACGGCGATTATCTGGCTCTTAAGGATTTAGACTAAAGACGACCAAATTTGATTTAACGTGGACGAAGTAAAAAGCTGCTAGCTGGTGGTGTTTTGTAGTTTCGGCCTAACCGTTTGGGGCTGCCTGGGTGGCAGGTTTTAACTTAGGCTGGCAGGTATGCAGGCCCGTTAAGAGCCTATACTACCTCAAATGGCTTAGCATGATCCTCCGGTATGTCGAAAATACTGCAGCAATAATTTTGAAATAAATATAAGTATGGTATAGTTGAGGATTAATGTTAAGTACTATGTTTGACGAAAACACGATTCCCTAACATTTTCTTGATAGAACAAAGTTACCCCCAAACCGAACAATAAACCGCTGGTATTAAAAAAATACTTCAAATAAGATAATGAAACTTTGCATAGTAACTGAAATAACTATAATGCAGGTCCTATGTTATTTTTTTTATTACCATTATTTTCACCATAAAAATAAATAAACTAAACTATCGGCGCCTTGGAGTCTTCTCCCTGTCACCCTTTCTCGCTTGCTCGCGTCACCGCCAGCAGTAAGTGTGCGAGCAAGATAAAGAGTGAGGTGGTGCTGAGGGACTCTTAAGAGCGGCCAACCGGTCGTACTTTTTATACGAACGGCCGTACGTGATTATGGCGTTGTAACACATCTTTCTTTCAAAAACGAATAGGAATCTATCTCTCTGTGGAATGCGCTTCCCCAGGAAATCAGGGTGGCAACCAACCGATTATCCTTTAAAGTTAAAGTTCGCGAGCACATTCGCAAGAAGCTGGCAGTATCATCACAACGGTAATGTTTTCCCATTGTTTGTCTTAATTATTTTAATATATTTATGTATATTTATTTGTGCATAGATTTATATATATAATTAGGTTTATATATTATATTTATAGTTTTAATAGGTATATGTATATCTTTATATTTAAATAATATTATTTTATTCCTCAATTCTCACTATTGCACCTACCACTGTTTGTCTCTGCATCGCCCAAAGGTTGACTGGTAGAAAATGCCTATGGCATTAAGTCCGCCTCTGTACATTTCTGTGCTTAAAGTATTAAATAAATAAATAAAATAGGTATCTTGTGCACTATATCTAGGTTTATATAAAAGCAAAACATTAAAATTTGGAGAAACAAATTCAGTATAAGCCTGCAAAAATCTGCTTCTTTTTGCACAAATTTTACCTGAACTTTGGCCATTCATAATGTACTCATAAATTGTAAAAGTAAAGAAAACATCCCCAAACAAATCTCGCGCATGTAATGGAGATTCTAAATGACAAACATTTATTTTACAAACTTCAAAGGCTTACTCAAAAACACGATTTCCTGGAACAAATTTTACGAAATTTCCGCAAACTATTTTTCGTTCAACGTTATCGCGTTCTGACTTGCTTGTTAGTAGTTCTCAATTGCGCTGGATGAAACAAAAGCTCTTAGACTATGCTCACGTTGACGATAGATGAACCGGGAAGGGCTCTCTTAAACAAACATACTTAGACCATAATCCGTGAAAAAATCCTAGTGAATCCGGGGAGTACTCCTATAAAATATTTAGGTTATGTGCCAGAAAGGCAGTTCAAAG
The DNA here is from genome assembly GCA_948098905.1 of Tiliacea aurago. Classification (NCBI taxonomy): domain Eukaryota; kingdom Metazoa; phylum Arthropoda; class Insecta; order Lepidoptera; family Noctuidae; genus Tiliacea; species Tiliacea aurago. The sequence continues at coordinate 14,906,935 of OX402597.1, read as the reverse complement.
CACAGATCATACAGTTTGTTCGCACAGATTGCCATCCACAGGCAGCAGATTTTTTGTTCTTCAACAGACTGTCACATCTGCGTGCTACTCTATGCCCGCCCCGTGGCATACAGTTACCGAAGTGGCAGAACGCAAGCGGTGCGCCCGCAGGCATCACGGAGCGCCCGCGCCGCGCGCCGCCCGTACGCACCATACGTTATACTTGCCGGCCTGAAACATTAGGGATATGCTCGGTTTTTTGTTCAAGGTGAACATTATTGTGTCTTGGAACATCTTGAGATCATATCTCTTTTGTTTACCTCACAAAATATCTACTTGGAGGTTAAAAACTTAAAATTACTTTCTTCACGAAAAAGTGTCCAGCGTACTGTTAGTTACGCGCCAAAAGAACCTTGTACAAGGTTCTTTTGGCGCGAGGCCAAAATCGGAACAAACGCCGCCATTTTGTTATTTTTTAAAATACATTTTACAAATCAATATTGCACCAATTTTAATGTTTGCTTACAGTACCCGTCATCATTCATCATCATTTCAGCCGAAAGACGTCCACTGCTGGACATAGACCTCTCCCAAGATTTGGGGGGGTTTCCATAATCGCCACGCTTGGCAGGCGGGTTGGCGATCGCAGTATGGTGTTAAAATGGCTTATTCCCAGGAGCTCCAAATCTATTGTTCTCCAAATAATTTCTCTCCATACATTGATTCCCCAGAGCTTCATAATTTTATTAGTTAAAATAATAAAATACTAAAATTGTTCCCAGCGGCTCCAAACCAAATTGCGTAAGGTCAACAAAACAAAAATTGCTAATATTAATGTTATAATTTCGTGGTAAATACTTTCAGTACATAATTATGCAGTCACAAATCAATCTTATGCTAAGTATGTATTTATATACAGTATGTAACAAAAACCCTGTTGTTCCTTTTAGGGACTTATACCTACATTTACCTACAAGCACAACATTGGTCAAATTATAATTTAACAGAATTAAGCATTGGATAGTCGAGAAGTCAAAATCAAATAATTAAAGCGGAAATAAATCAGTTACACACATGGACGCGTCCATGGTTACATTGTGTTGCATTGTTACATTACAAATATTAATAATTAAATATTTACTTTAATTATTTTTGTTGAACAGTTTTTATATAAATGACTTGTAATACGTATACGTATACTTATACCGATTCTTAAAACGTAGGTAGAAGGAACAACAGGGTTTTTGTAACATATTGTTTATTGTAAAATTGAAAACAATCATCTCAAAATGCACTTTCTGTCATCACAAACTGACTTTATGTCACACAATATGAAGGAAAAAAATTTAAAATTACAGTTTTCTCTTGACCATTTAAATTGACCTTAATCTATTTTAAAATAAAAAACAAAATACAATTAAAAATCACAGTTTCTAATAACACACAGTAACCATAAGCCATATTAAAATTTTAAAGCTTAAAGGCTCTTTTTAATATTAAAAATCAACAAGTTCTCTTATCACAAAAATAAAATGTATGCTATACAATGTAAACGACTTATCTAAAAATAACAAAATAATAAAATTTAAAAATAATATAGAAAAATCACACAGTTTCTGATACCACAAATTAACCCTATGCCATATTAAAATTTTAAAGATTAAAAATAAATAATCAACAAATACTCATATCATAAAAATAAAACGTATGCTAATGTAAACAACTTATCTAAAATAACAAAATAAAAAAAATAAAAACTATTATAGAAAAATCACATTTTTTGATTTCACTAATCGACCTTAGCTAAGATACCAAATTTTAAAGAATATAAATTTCTTTTAATATTGCATATTATACCTACATATTGTTTTTTTTATACATCACAAATCGACACCCGAATGCTAGGATAGACTAAAATATACAATTTAAAAGTAATAAAAATATCCTTAGAGGCAACACAGTGTGATGTGACGTATCAACCATAAGCGATACACAATCAAATTGTGTGAATGGACTTATTCAAAATCACATCAACTATACTCGGAATTTTAATTCGATTCCAGATTTGACATTAGCTACTGTCATTTTGTGAAATAATGATACCACATATAATAGTGTAGTGATGAACACAAAAATCGATAAACAATCAGTGTGTGTGCCATCAGTGTGCCAATTAAAGACTAAATTATTGATTTTTATTTAAATAAATACATAATTATTCATAATAATTATTTATTAATTAGTAATCGCTGCTCTATTTTATAAAAAGTTAATATTTTTGTTTTTATATTAAAAACAAAACTTATAATAAAAGAGCCTACAGTCAACGCCATGAGACGAGATAAATTTCATACTTTGGGATTTAAAACTTTAACTGAAATTGCGTATGGTTCAGTTTCCATTGCAACTAAAATTATTTTATGACGTTTAGCGATAATTTCTTCATTCATAAATCAACTTAGATATCTTGAGTTTAAAGTTGATAGTTGTATAATTTGCAATTTTATGTATTTATAGCTTCTCATGACGGTTACTTTAGATAGTTTAATTATTACCATAATACATCTATCTGTTTTATTTGTCATGTTCCTTCATGATCACATTTTTTTATTTATTTCACACACAATTATAAAAGAAAAGTCTCAGATCGTTAATTAATCGTCAAAACTAAATTATCGGTTCAGAAATATTTAATTTCCTGATACACTTAGTTTACGAGAGTAAAATTATAAACTAGAAGAATCGATCTGGAAATATTCCATTTCCATATCGAATAATTTCGCAACGTCACTATTTAGTACTTGTCATAACGTTGCAACACTGAAATTGTCAAATCTGGAATCGAATTAAAATTCCGAGTATAGTTAAATAATTAAAAATCACAGTCTCTTATTCGCAAATTTATATATACCTGCTAACTAATTTTAATTGACAATTTTGTAAATATATTTTTCATAATTTTGCTAATTCCTGATTGTCTCCCCAATATTCTCTATCTCAATGTCTATTAATCTTTTTGTCCGAATTTTCGTAAAATTATTTTCAATTTTAAATCTTTATTGATTGATTTACGACTTCGGTTATTTTCAGCGCAACGATATTTTACGAATTCGCATAAACATGCATCTATTACTATACTAGGGCGCAAGGTCGACTATCCTATTTTGCTATTGTACTGGACAGCGCCGTAGGGCGCGGAGGTGGGGGCGGGTGGTTCTTATGTTACTCCGTTAATTTGTTTGTTGAAGCATAAATTGATTTTATATATATTTTTTTTTGCAATTTGTACTTCAACATTTTTGGAGCTCATGGGAAAGATTTTATTTATTATTATTATATTGCTTTTTTATTTTGGAGCCGCCGGGAACAAAATTTTGGAGCACCTGGGAATAAGCCGTTAAAATGCATAGATAACGCTACTGCCGTTTCTATAGTAAGTACCTTTGTCGCTTTTTACGACACCCACGGGAAGAAATAGGATGGTGCTATTCTTTACGTCTGGCACCACACGGAAGCCGTCAACCGTCCCGTGCCCGTCAACGTCATTCCATTGGCAACATATTCTTGTAGCAGTGTAGTCGTTCATCGAACTTATAAGAGGGACTGGTGAGATGTCTATCGTATCTACTTGCTAATGCCAAGACCTGTCACTTGATGGAAAACTCCAGAGCCCAAAAGGGATACTACGCATGGCGTGTCTGTGCAACCCGATAGCGCGACGAACGTGGCTTCTACGCAGCTGCGTAGCAACTGCTACGCCGAGTCTACGCATAAGATACATCTCTCGCTGCCTCTACGCAGTTGCGTAGCAGCTGCTACGCGGAGTATAAGCTTTGCATTCGCCCGTCCCACGCCAACGCTACCCCTACGCAGCTGTAGCTCCTGCTACGTGGAGTCTACGCTTTGCAGACGTCCGTCTAACGCCTACATTGCCCAAGATGAGCTAATCTCTGAGGAAAACTTCTTAAACTAGAGTGTTATTATGTTCTGAGAAAAAGTCATGAGGTAGACAAATAAGTTATTCTAAGAAAATTGAATATACCTACATTGTTATGACTCCGTTTATGATCTCATGTTATTAGATCATACTCTAGACCGAATTAACTTGTCGATAGCCAGTATGAATAATAATTAATTATTGGAAAATAACCCGAATGACCGTACTTACACACCATCTAACTATATTGGTATGATGACGCAGCAAGTGACAGTCTAGTATTGTCACAAAGTTACTGGAATCACCAAAAAGGTCGGATAGGAGTGACACTGGCTGGTGACATTCACTCTAGCTGAGCGTCGTAGTGACGTGACGGCTGTCTTCTGATGATAGAAGAGGATGTCAGGGGAGCCGCTGTCGTACCACGTCTTTTACGAACTGCTATATTCCGGCCCAATCCTGCTGATATTGAAACTGCTGAACCCATTACAGGTTCAGCAGCCTCAATATTATCAGGATTTTGCCGGAATATAGTGGATTGATGTACGAGTACGATGACCACTTTTGGTGAAGGTTATCCTGCACCGTTAGGTATATTTATTAGCTGAACACAACAAACGTCTGAATCAGCTGCTAGAAAAACCTGCATTAGGTGCAACGAAGTGCTGAACTGCGTTTGTTTTAAAATAACTAAGACCTATTTTTATTCAACTTCAAATAGAAAAATCATATTATACAACGTGTCCAAGAATTAACGCACAACCTCTTAAGGAGTCATTGTACTCATCATTATGAATAACTTTTATTATGGGACCAAACCTGAAATCGCGAAAAAAAATCAGCTGTTCCCTACATTTTGATGAGTTAAAGAGAACAGCTGATTTTATGCTTGGTCTCATAGTAAAAGTTGTTCATAATGATGAGTACAATGCCCCTTAAGAGGTTGTGCGTTAATTCTGGGACATGTTGTACATTCCTCAAAACCTCGACTGAAGATGAAAAAAAAAGCAAAACAAATTAAAAAGTGGCTACAACACTAGTGATGTTATTTCTTTCACCACACTAAACTTCTACATCTGATTTATAGCCGTAACTACATAATAAACACATCACTAGACCACAATAGGCCAATAATTACGTATTGTACTGCAACGAGGCATTCAATAGGCCGGCTATTGAGCAGGTGGGGAACATTGTTCGTCTGCATAGAACTTGTAGGTGAACTGAACTGTTATACCAATTACTAGTTATGTTTAGGTCCCATGTAATAGGGGGCGAGCCTATTGCCATCAACCGGGCACAAATCCCGACACCGGGCTGCTACTGAGAAATTCCAGATGGAAAAACCCAATAGCACTTTGCCCGACTCGGGAATCGAACCCAGGACCTCGTGTTCACCAGTAGGGCTTGCGACCACTAGACCAACGAGGCAGTTATTAAATAGTTATTGTTTTTTAACCGACTTCCAAAAAGGAGGTTCTCAATTCGGCTGTTTTTTTTTTTGTTTTTGTATGTTTGTTATGCGATTACTCCGTCAATTATGAACCGATTTTGAAAATTCTTTTTTTGTTTGAAAGGTTATACTCCCGAGGTGGTCCCATTGCCACCAAATCAGAATCTGATGAAGGGATCCCATGGAAATCGAGGGAAACCCTCAAATTTTATATGCAAACCTATAGCGATTTGGGTATTGTTTATAGTAACTCGTGCATTTGCTCTCCGAAAGCACCATTTGGTAAAGTGGAACTGATGATGAAGACCACAGATGGCCACCGGAACAATATAATAATGAATACCTAGTTAACGGGTTGCGATTAAGCAATTTATGCTCGTCACTATGCATATGGTGAGTGGCAGTTCTCCTGGTTCTTACCAGGAGAACTCCTCAACAATCAACGTCCCAGCGTCGGGAAAAGCAAATTTTTGTAAAAGATGATGAGCAGTTAACATTAGGCTATTGTAACTTAGATAAATTCAAAACTGACCCACTAAAAAGTCAATAATAAAAATCTTTTTACAAAAAAATAATAACCGACTACCAAAAATAACACTATAAAGTGAAAAATAACTTTAATTTCGGAAGTCGGTGGCAAAAACTCAAATACAGATCCAAAGACACCGACTTCCGAAATTAAAGTTATTTTTCACTTTATAGTGTTATTTTTGGTAGTCGGTTATTATTTTTTTGTAAAAAGATTTTTTATCAGTCTTTACAAGACGAAGTCCTGATAACTTGCCCAGTATTCAGTGCTGGATTAACCACGTAACAAGAGTAGCAATTGCTACGGGCCCCGCGTAAAAGGGGGCCCCGCGTATCCAAAACCGCCTACCTCCGCCTGAGCGTAATATTTTGAGTGAAACTTAATATTAAGGCGTGGAATTTACTTGATTCACAAAAACGTGAAACATAACAACTTTCCCAATTAAGACAATCTACGTCTGACAATCGGTAACCGATTATTTCGTGGGTTTAAATAAAACACAGGATTTCATAATATGGTAAACGCACAAGTTCCACAAATAATCGCTCGTTTATATGTATAGAATTTGAATCGGCTCTACAAAAAGTCTGACGTGTACCGTGTAAAGTGTGATACCTATGTATCTATACCTTTTCTCGACACCCAGTGTGGAAAGTGGATGCGTAGCTGAATTGAAATGGTTAGATTCAAAATGTTGAAATTGCCTATTTATTTGTAAGCACTTACAGTCTACAGTAACTATTTTTTTTAATAATTTAGTATTAAAAATTGTTTTTCTTTAACCTAACTTTTTTACCACTTTATGAACCCATAGCAGACCAAGGGCCTTTCAATAGAACTTGCTACGGGCCCCGCGCGTGCTTAATCGGGCACTGCCAGTATTGCTCAGTGGTTTTTGTGGAGTCCCTCAAGTTTTTCTATATCGTTGGCATACGAGCAATACGAACCGTGTACTCCTTTAGCTTAAGAACAAAAGCTGTAACTACTGCTGCTGTTTTGCACGACAACATCACAAATTATGCTGAAAATTTTAAATTTTGCTAGATTTTAACTTTGTATTATCAGCTGGTCGATAGGTTGATAGGCCTAGCCAACCCGAAATCGCTGTGTAAGTACTCGGAATAGCTAATAGAAAAGTGCCACACTATTTTTTAGATTAGTCCCTTCCTGTCCAAATCAATATTTGTGGAGATAAAACAAAATAAGGACTAAAAATAAATATTAAAATACTTATTACAGATTTATCGACACTGTCGGTTATGTCTAAGGGACCGTCCATCCATGAGGCGCGAAAGGGGGTTTGGAAAAAATCACGAAATATTTATTACAAGGGGGTGTTGTGAGATATTACGTGTATTTATTTTTTCGTTGAACGCGCGATTTTTAAACAGAAAAGTGGTGGGTGACCTTGACTCGTCGACTTTAAATACAGGGGGTCTACTCCGAACATAAATCTGAAGTATCGGCCGAATGTTCGGCCGCTGCTTGACTAAAACGACAGTCAAAGAGATAAGTAAGCCAAAGTAAAATGTGACTTGAAGTCGGGTAAGGATTCAAAGTCAAAAAAGGGAACTATGGAAGTTATAAAACGGCCGGGCCCCAGGTATTAATTAGGTAAGTACCTGTATTTAAAGATAAAAAAATCAGATTTGTTTTTAATACTTTATACTAAAAAAATACACGTGATTTGGGTAGGGGGGCGGGGGTTAGTCTAAAACCTCACTACTTTTCACGAGGGGTATGGACGACCCCTATAAGCTGTACAAAGCGCCGCTGCTTGCAACAGCAAACGACAAATTATAATATGTCAACCTTAGTACATTTAGAGTTAGTATCCTATAGTGCCGCCAGTCAATTTGTACTAACCATTTAGCCCCTTTATAACTCCTTCTGTCGTTGTCATTAGTCAGACACGCCGGTGGTCCATTTACTAGTACATAATGTACTGCGGGTAATTTCACAATAGTCCACTGATTATATATTTAAGTAAATAGCACAGATACAGTTTATATTCTGCTTGGACTGAGAAAGGTAATAGCTGGCTGTAGGGTGGCAATGAGTTGAGAGTTTTGAGGATAGTTTGATCTATTTTTTATGACGGTGTATTCTTGAAGAATAAAGTTATTTTACAAGGTGTAACATTAATAACGCACAACCTCTTAAAGGGTCATTGTACTCATCATTATGAACAACTATTACCTACTATGGGACCAAATCCGAAATTACGAAAAAAAAATCTGCTGTTTATTTGTGAAACAGCAAATTTATTTTCGCGATTTTAGATTTGGTCCCATAGTAAAAGTTGTTCATAATGATGAGTACAATGACCCGTTAAGAGGTTGTGCGTTATTTATGTTACATGTTGTTTTGGCAAACACTGTAGTGTCTGATGTGAAGTGATAACTTACCACTGAATCCGAGTAATACGTGATTCAACGTCACTGTAATGGCAATATTGGCAATCATGTGATTTGGTTTAAATAGGTTTTTATTTTTATTACTTTTGTAATATTTTATATAGATTCTTTTTTAATTTGTGAATGTGAGGACATTGTAGACTTAAAAGACTGTAGCTTTGTAAACCATTTTCTATTTGCTAAGTAGGTACTTGGTACCTGTTGACGAGCCTACCCTGTTCTCCCATACTATTAACACTGTAATTTAAAAACATTGTAAAAGTCCATTATTTTTAAAAGAGTAACCGTGGAGTTTCTTGCCGGCCCTTCTCCATAGGAAACGACCAATTGAAACCGTGCACCTAGCTTCTGACGTTTCATAAGTGCCCATGTAGGTTTATGTGAAAAAAAATATTTTGATTGATTGATTGACTGACCGACTGGAGCCGAGTATACCCGATTCAGCGTAACCGACCCGAGCGTAACGGTTCAGTTACGATCACTGCTGAGAAAGAGCGCAAAAAGCGCATAAAAAAGTTTTCACTTTAAAACAAATTGTAAAGCAACCGCTTCTCTCTAAGAAGAGGCGGCTATTGTCGGCGGCGGCTATAGTCCACCACATTGACTCAATGCTTTGCATGGTCGGTTTTTAGACTAAAGTCCAGGTTTTTCCACATATGGCAATGATGACCAAGAATAGATGTAAATAAAAGTCACATTGGTCGCACCCTTGTGCTTGCCTGAATACCTATTCAGTTGCTCGAAGCTATCACGATTTACTTTTCCTATATATATCTCTTCTAACAGTAAACCCTAGTTGTGTAGTTTAGGGTAATTAGTGCACAAGCCCCATGCTCCACCAGAATCAAGTATTTACCAAAACAATATGTCAAATAAAGATATTATATAATATTCTGATAAAAATATATACCTAATATTCTAGCATAAAAAACGCCAAATACTCGACCGAACTGTTCCAAATAAAAAAAAATCTTCCTTTCTTTTCTTTTTATATCTTTTCCCAAGTTTCACTTTTAGTAATAGTCCCGCTTCACCTCGAATTGATGGCCCCTCTAACCGTGCAATAGTGTAGGTACGGCCAGTAGGTACGCTAGCCGCGGGCCGTCACGATGAATGACCCGCCACGCCGCCCATACACAATTTCACCGGACTGCGCTCATGAAAAGACCGTTTTTTTCTTTTAAACTTTTTTTTTTAAAGCATGATGAGCTCTTTTTTTTAGCCTCGGATATTGTTTGATGGGTCTGTTTTGTCTTTGTTCTGTATGTAGGTGAGATTTGTAGTGTGGCTCATTATGTAATAATTGTTTTTTTTTGCGATGAATTATTTGCACCCTTATTGGTTTGGTTATGGGTAGAGCCTACATGTATTTTTTTCCTACATTAGGACATTAGGATATGAAATAATTTTGTATTTTTTTTTGTTATTAACAATTTCACTGTCCGCTAAGCAGACTGAGAAAGGGTTAACCAATTATTTCGAAATAAAAAATGCGAATTGATTATTTCTCCTCTATTTAACGAATTGCCTTTTAATGATTTTATACTGAAGATCACGTCTAAACGAGTAGTGTTAATGATTTGAAAAAAAAATATGTTAAATAAGAGCATTTTCTCAATAGTTTAATATGTAAATATTTTGGATTATGTATATATTTCGTAGTGAAATTAATTTGTTAAGTTATGTCTAACGCGGATAAAAAACTGAGAATGGCGCAAAATCTACCAAGCGTATTTTTCTGAAACCTTCACCAATTTAAAGATAATTTAATTATTGATCTTTTAGTACCTATACGCGTTTTATTAAAATACCTTTTGTTTTGTGTATGATAAATTAATAATGCGTCAAATTGGGGACAGCGCTCCTTGATGGGCGAGTCCTATTACTGGCTGAACGTACTTACAACACGTCGCGTGAGCTCAGTACAGAACACGCAAGCTAACCAATCAAGGTCACTGGCATAAATCTGTGTATTAACAGTCAAGTTTACTAATTATAATTATGCATTCAGAAAATTTGTATAATAAATCGATTTCTTCAATAGTAAAGTTTTAGTCTGTGTTAAAATACGTATATAAGGGAAAGTGTGGTTTACGTTTTATACTGTCAACATGTTGGTGTGTATTGAATACGAGGCTTATGGCAAATTTGTATGTGTGTATTTTTTAAATGTTAAATATTTTGTTGTACTTAATGCAATGTGCGTTTTGTTTGTGCAGAATAAACATTTTTTATTTCTTTCTTTCTTTTACGTGAAAACCTTATAAAAAGTAAGTCACAAAAATCAATCACCACTGCGCCACAAAGTCTAAACAACAACAACACAAAAAAGAACTATTCTTTTAATAAACTAGCAAAAAATAACAAAAGGGGAACACCGTCACAGACCCCAAAATTATACTGGCCGACTATAATCACCCTATCTGGGTTTTTTATCGGGGACCCACAAATCTAATATGAGTAATGACAGGATCGGAGAGTGGGCACTATAAAGCGCCTATTTCGTACCCTTTGTGTCATATCCGACGATTTATTTGAGATGTAATAATAATGTTTTAAGTGTAGATGAAAATGTAAAATTTCGTTTTGAAGTTGGTTTATGAGAAAACAATCGTTGATACGATTGAGTCCGTATGTCTTTACAATATTGTTGATTCTGGTAGTTTCAAATTGAATGTTTCATTTTGAGAGTTTTATTTAACATCCTGTAGCCTGTTTACGTTTCATGTGGACTTTGGAAACAGGAAATCAATCCAATACGACTATTTATTATAAACCCTCATTCATGGATTGCAATTTTCCAAACAAACGTTTGCATGTCATTTTCATTAGGGTTAATTGTCGGAAAATCTTTTGCTGGTGCACTCACATTATCTCCGAAACTTCTCTATCTGCAGTACGGTTGTTATTCAGTCTCAGAACTGTTTTTTGAGCATGGATACACGAGTGTAAACAAAAGTTCTACCAAAGACCTTATATAATTATAAGACTTCACAGCACTGCTCCCGTCCAATCAAATCAAACCTTCCTGTCAACAAATGACGTCATTCCTCAAACCAAATGCATTTCTTTCATCAATTCATTCGTCAATCAATTAGACCCCGTGCTTGCGCGGGCGGCGGGTGTCGTGCGCGGGAGCGTGTGCGCAGCGGGCTCGCCGCGGGGAGCAAGCGCCTCGCGACATGCAGCCTTTGTCTTTGCGCACCTACGTGTTAGCACGAGGTTTTGAAAATAGAATGCTTTTGTTTTAAAGAGGCTGGCTGATGAGGGAAATATGGTTTTTCATTACCCACTATTAGGGAATTTAAAGACGGCTTGTGAAATTGTGACATAGATCTATTTTATTTGCATAACTACGTGTTGTACCCACGAGGTTTTGAAAATACAATGCTTTTGTTTTATGGAGGTTGGCTGGTTAGGGAATTAAGTTTTTTTTTAATTGAAGGCAGCTCAGGATATTGTTCCTTTTTATTTGCGCATAGGCTACGTGTTAGTACGGAGTTTTTAAAATAAAATTACCTTATTCTATAGAGGTTTGCTGATGAGGGAAATATGTTTTTTTTTATTGATAGAGAATGTTTTTGATGTGTAACATCTTTTCTGTCGGAGTGATTTCGTGAAAAGGGACGGAAGTATGTGACAAGAAGTGACATCATCATTGAGCATGGAATTAGTAAGTACTATATAGATTCAATAGACTGTAATCAGAGGGGGTCAAATTTCGACCAGTGGGCGGCCACTTGTAATGAATAAATATTTCAGTATTTAGCTTTTTAAAACTTTTAGGTTAATTTCTGTGGCTGCTCAGCTGCTTATTACCAAATACATTAAATTATTTTAACAATAGACGGAACATAGCGAACAAAATCGTAATCCGATACATTTGTCCTAGTGGGCAAAATGCCTTAACATTTTAAGGTTTAAAGGCTGGCGCCTGTATACGCCTGTATAATGCCTCAGGCATTAAGTCCGCCTTTGTACAGTATTTTTTTACTTGTGCATGAAGTTTTAATAAATAAATAAATATACATAGTTTTAAAGTAAAAAAGACTTCAGACATACTTAGTTCATAGTAAAAATTCTACATATATTAAGGATGGTATTTAAAAGTACTTCAATTTATTCCCATTTCATTTACCTAATTTTGCCTGTGTTCCACCAAATATACTGAATGTGCACCAAAATATGTTAATTAAAATATGTCATAACGAGCATCTATTTAACAACTGTTGCAAATTTGTAAAAATAGTAATACACCTAATTTTAAAAACAAGCATTTATTTTTTTAGTTTTACTTCAGATAATGCACTGCAAAATGTATTTGAATCAAACACCAATTACTTTTAAACTAAACTTATAAACTAAAACTAAACCAATTAATGTCCAATGTTACCGGCCAAACCCGATTTCAGGACAAACTAGTTTAGCCTAGGCTAAACTAGTTTGTCCTGATAGCCCGATAGGATAAACCAGTTTAGCCTATCTAGTCTAATATGATAAACGTGAAGCAAGCATGCAGCAGGCATGTTTTCTGTCACGGCTCCGGTGCTGCAGGGCTCCAGCGGTCCCATGCGAGCTTATCGTCACAGATGTGTTTCACGCTCACCACCGAGGCTTCGGCTTGCTGGCCGGCTCTGCCGGCCAGCCTCAGCCGCGGCGGCTAGCGTTGAAACCACCTGCTCCTCAGCTCGCGGGCCGCCTCGCCCCTACGCGCCTACGCGAATTTAAATAACACTCTAGGGGTAGGGCAGACAAGACTACGTGGAGTCGGTTTTGCTGCGATTCGTTTCTGTCACGCCGCTCCCGCAGCACGCTCAATCAGATTTCAGATTAGGACGTACCATTTTATCCTAAAGCATGTAAATTCTAACTAGGATAAACCGATTCGACCTAGGCTAAACTGGTTTATCCTATCGGGCTTAGGACAAACTAGTTTAGCCTAGGCTATACTAGTTAATCCTATCGCGTATAGGAAGAACTAGTTTAGCCTAGGCTAAACTAGTTTGTCCTGAAATCGGGTTTGGCCGGTAACAACCCAAAATTTTGTGTAACATTCAGGAATATTTGGTGCACGATCAGTATTTTTCGGGGAAGAATAAAATAGTTATTGCTACAATAGAATATTTGCAGCGCACTACAATAAAAAAGTGTTATATCTTGGTGTTAATTTGGAATTTGTTTGATGTAACATATTTTGTTGGCCGAGTAGTTTAATTATAGTAAAACAATTAAACGGGTTTAATATCAATATTTTAGAAATGCATACATAGATGTACCTTAAGATTTTTGGTGAACACAAAAATATTATCCATATATTAATTACCTACTTAGTTCGTTATTTTTGTTCATTAGATAATATTTATTTATTTCTTAATAAAAATTGTTCAGTTTTTTTTTCGTGTAATTTCTTAATTGATATTTAAAAAAAAATAATCTTGGTTGCTAGTAATCTTCTCCCAAACGGATCGCAACAGTCATACTTATTATTATTAAAAACGGACCCACAATGAAACTTAGTGGTGATCCCGGCACCCTAATTTCGTAACACACTATCAATCACAATTTGAATGATTTTGAAGTATATTGCTAATCCATTGCTTCATAAGTTCGAAAAGTTTGTCTGTGAAGAATGTTGTTGAACTGTCAGAACGAAACACATCGCCTACTTATTAGTGTGTTACCCCGCTGGTCTAGGTCCTGAAGCGATTTCAATTTAGAAAGATTAACTACGATAACATGGCCCGCACCTCCACAATTCAAAACGTTTGAAAGTATTTACAAAGCGACACCAAGACTCACAACGCATGTGTGCGTAAAGTGACGGCCGTCAAACAAAAACAAATCACGGATTTGTTGCTCGACTAGTGGCTTCATTAATTGCTCATTATTATTAGTATGGCGCTGTACTGACGTACTCTATGAAAACGACACGTGCGTTGTCTTGCGCGATCGGCTAGTTATGATTAGTTGACCAACAAATCTGGTAATAAGTGAGATACGTATTACGAGTACTGATGGCACAAAATTTATGAATAAATTCGACGAATACGAAGACGAATACTTACAACTACATACAAACTCTTTCGTAAGGATGTGACTACACACATTGAAACTGTAATTTGGAGGGGCGAGCCATGTTATCGTAGTTTAACTCTATTTATCAGCACTCGTATCTAGAATGGTTACCACTAAATTATATGTAATTATTCCTTTCAAGAACTTTTTAGCGCACTTTAAAGACATCTGCATGGAATAATTACTTTACAAGGCCCCTTTTATTGCTTCCACCAGGTATAAAAACATGGCAATTCGCTTTTAATAGCGAAAGTTTTATAATAACATATTTTAAAGTTTAATTATCAACATCTACACTTTCCTAAGAACTCAATCATTGCAAAAAAAAGTTAATAGAATAGAATTATCTTTAATCAAGTATCTTAGACTCAAAAATTATTAGTAAGAATCGACACTTCCCAAAAACAAACAAATGGAAGTGGATCACCGTTGTGGCAACCCATGTGAGATGGCACAACAGTGACCCACGAAAACACAGTCTAGACGACTTGAAATCCTGCTTAGGATACTGTTGGAGCTGCCCCACACCCTGCGCACCATGGAAGCCAAGCCAAGTAAATATCCAATGGTTTCAAAACCTTTGATGATTTACATCTTTTACTGCTGGCCATAAGTCTCCTTCATAATACTGTTTTGTGCCAATCATGTCCAGGGCCGTGATTCCACAATTTTTAATTTTTTGATTCGGTTTTCAAGTTTCAGTCACACACCTTTTTTCCACATTTTTTTTAATTTTTTATTCAGCCCATGAATTTGCCCTAAAAAAATGGGTGTATACTAGGTAATCTATATATATAAAAGAGAAGTCCACTCACTGACCACTCATCACGAAATCTCGGAAACTAATGGGCCGTGAGGTCTAAAATTGGGGGTCTATGGGGTGCAGGCGCGCACTAAGAAAGGATTTTTATAAATTCTCACCTTAAGCGGTTGAAAAGGGGTGTCAAAGTTTGTATGAAACTCCTATGTTTTTAAAGTTAGAGACATGAATGTTGGCCTGATTGTTTCTTTCGACTTCTAGGTGCTCACTAAGAAAGGATTTTACGAAATTCGACGCTTAAGGGTGAAAATAAGGGTTTTTAATATTTGTATGAAAAATGTACCAAATGCAGTTAAGATCCAAATTGAAAAACACAAATTTTGGAAAATTAAACAAACTGCTGAACATGACGCTTCACTTTCCCGCCAAGAAGTCCCCGGCAACGAGTTATTGCATACTTTACATTGAAATTAGAATTCGGAGGCCGATAAAGATCTAAATTGAATTTTACGACAACGCGTTAATGCATATTTTACATTGAAATAAGAATTTTTGAAAGTTTCTTGAGGTTTATATTTAGTTTTTTTTTCTAGGTGGCCAGTATGTTTCAGTGCAGGCGTGATAACGTTCTAAAGTGTTTATGCCAGTTCTAGGTGGCCAGTATTTTTCAGTATGCAGGCATCTGCTAAAAGATAATGAAATGAGGTTCTTATTGGTATTCAGGTAATTTGAACGTTGCAGTTATAGCATTAAAGTCGAGAATGCCAAGGGGAAAACTTCACAGTGTTTAACCTTAATCGCGGCTTGCAAGCCGATCGTATCAAAAAACGATGTATCAATCACAGAATACAAACCTAAGCGATACACGTTCAAGTTACCGAAATTTCTGTTCTGCGATATTTTGTTATTACTTACTACAAATTTGCATTGAAATATTTTTCATCGTCGTTGTTTGGTTTTCGTTTTGATTTGTTTCGCTTCCTAATTTTAAATTGGAGGATAATAAATGTGTTTTTACCTATTGCCGGGTTGGAATTTTGTTATTTCTATTTCTTTGCGAATTACTTATTGTGTAGGTATTTCACACTGTGGTATTACTATAATAGTTTTTAGTATTAGTCGTTCTTACTAGAAAAAGTGTTCTTGAATACCTACGTTCGTATTTTAATTTTATTGCTTTGGTTTAGGCTGGTGTTGTA
Organism: Tiliacea aurago; assembly: GCA_948098905.1. Lineage (NCBI taxonomy): Eukaryota > Metazoa > Arthropoda > Insecta > Lepidoptera > Noctuidae > Tiliacea > Tiliacea aurago. The sequence continues at coordinate 14,890,586 of OX402597.1, read as the reverse complement.
AGGGTTGGAAAAAGGCGGGAGAACTATTCCCATTTTAAATGGATGTCAGCACCAACTGACGAGGTCCGAAAGGGCCAATGCCTGCCAGGGTTATGACCCTGTCCAAAAGGGATATCGTGGCCCTGGCACACAGGCATTTGAAGGAACACGGGTGGGTTTTAGTCAGTAAAAGTCTGACACGCATCAAAATGACCTTCATTGAAATTTCCTGAGAATCAGATTATTTTTACTCCCTGTTGTGCGTCCCCAAAACCAGCAATAAAAATACCATCTTGAAACACCTGGAACTCAAATGGCAATAGTTCTCCCGCTGCCATGAGTTCACAGGTGGCTACGTAGGTGCCATTACAAGACATTTCAGCGACGTATTCACGCTTTGAACCATAAACAGCTCCTCCTGACCGATCCTGGGTGAAAGGTTGGAATATTTCCCAGTTTTTAGACACGTGGCGCACAATGCTGTCTCGAATTTGAGAAGACAATGCCATGGCCACGTTACTGTTCACCAAATAGGAGAGAGATGAAAATAAGCATGCGCCATCGCCAGGGATATTTACTATTTGTCTTTTTCGCATACCACAATTGTGGCGATAAGTCCCCACTATGAGGAGTGGCTAGAGAGGCGCCACGGCTTCCTCACCTTCCGCCTGACGCTCGTCCTCACCGGACACGGTTGTTTCGGGAGGTTCCTATTCAGAATAAAGCGGGACGAAACGCCCGGATGTCACCACTGTGTGGATCGCCCGGAGGACACGGTGGAGCATACGGTTGAGGTCTGCCCTGCTTGGGCGGAGCACCGCCATGTCCTCACGGAGGCGATCGGCGGCGGCGATCTCTCGCATCTGGCCCTGGTTCAGGCCATGGTTCGGAGCGAGAGTGCACGGGAGGCCGTCACCTCCTTCTGCAAAGCAGCATGTGAAGGAGGAGGCGGAACGCGTGAGGGTGAGGCAGGGTTCGCGCCGTCACGCCCTTAGTCACCGCAGAAGACGCCCCGGGCGTCACCGTGGGCGCGGGCTTGCGGACGGTGAGCGATGGGTAGCTCACCGTCTGATAAGAACCAGGCCCGGGTCGACGGCGCGTTGTGTTCCACGTGCGCCTCAAAGAGATGTCAGCACCAATTGACGGGGTCCGAAAGGGCTAATGCGTGCCAGGGTTACGAGCCTGTCCGAAAGGGATATCGTGGCCCTGGCACACAGGCATTTGAAGGAACACGGGTGGGTTTTAGTCAGTAACAGTCTGACACGCCCTCCCCGCTCCGGCCAGAGTGGGAGAAGTTATTAGATAATTTACCACCCAAAAAAAAAAATGGCAGCGGCAGAACTAATCTCATTTGAGTTCCAGGTGTTTCAGGATGGTATTTTTATTGCTGGTTTTGGGGAAGCACGGCAGGGAGTCAAAATAATCCGATTCTCAGGAAACTTTATTGAAGGTAATTTTGATGTTTTAATTCCGTTGGCTAATTTAAATAATAAAAAAACCGGCCAAGTGCGAGTCGGACTCGCCCACGAAGGGTTCCGTACCATTATCTATAAAACATGGCAAAAAAATCACGTATGTTGTATGGGAGCACCCCTTAAATATTTGGTTTATTTTAATTTAATTATTTATTTTTAAAGTGAATAAATAACTTAATATTCTGTGAATCTTTCAAGCGTCTACCTGTTGCCGTTATCAATATCTAGCAAAAACGAGCAAAAAAATCACGTTTGTTGTATGGGAGCCTCCTTAAATATTTTTTTCTTCTGTTTTTTAGTATTAGTTGTTATACCGGCAACAGAAATACATCATCTGTGAAAATTTCAACTGTCTAACTATCACGGTTCATGAGATACAGCCTGGTGAAAGACGGACAAACGGCGGAGCCTTAGTAATAGGGTTCCCGTTTTACCCTTTGGGTACGGAACTCTAAAAATATCTTTTGACCCCTCACGCCGGCAAAATTGAAGAATCACCGACCGTCACCGACTCAGCGGTAAATGTGCAGTTGAATTCACAATCCCAGTCCCAATTCACTGCTATTGATTTTGTCGAGAAGTGGCTTGCCTATAGTGAGCAAACGGAATGCGAGTCATTTTTTTTAAGGATATTGCTAAACCGTTGATTCATCTACTTATATTAATATTTTATAGTTTGTGAGGTTGTAGGGGTAATCTCTGGATCTACTGAACCGATTTTGAAAAATCTTTTACCCATTGAAAGCCACGTTATTATTTTGTGAGTGTCATAACATAAGGCCATAATTTAATCCGAAAAATGAAAAGACGGTAAAATGTTTACCGCCCAACGAAGTAGGCACGAGTCAGCTAGTCTTGTATAATAGACGGATTGATGACCCCTGTAACACAGGTTCCATCTAGCATAAGATTTTTGGTGCGAAACGTCAGATGTGACAGACAGACGTTTCGCTCCAAAATGGCTGACAATAAAGCGGATATTTATTGTTTCAGTGGTATGAAGATTTGTCTTACAAAATGTGACAAAAACAAAATCGACAGACCTCTGAAAACTTGAAAAATGAATGAAATCAGTGATTTGAAAAGAAACATTGTAAAGATTTCTCACAAAACATTCTTATTTTTTCCCGGTTACAAGTAAATTCAATACCCACGTTAATTACGCACAGCACTAACAAGCTAATGCAAAGAGCTGTTAGAATTAATAAAGTAGAGGTATCGAGTGTCGACGCGTGACCGACAATGGGCCAGTGTTTTTTATTCGTGGCCAGTAATGGGCGCCGCGTGGCGTTACGAGGGCGTATTGTCGGCCACCCTGAGTGGTATAGCGTTATGATACGGTAACTAAGTACTTGATATGTTCCATCTTTAATTTTTATGCACGTGTATTTTGTACAAAAAAGTAAATGGATTTGTGAGGAGTTATTTAGGGTGAGGTAGTACTTAACCAGTCGTCTGATCAATGTATTGTGTTCTTCTCTTTGTTTGCGCAATTTCCAAAGAATCCAAACATCGTACCTACTTCCTAAAAAAAATCGTATCAAGTATTCAAATAAGTATATTATTTTCCGAATACTTACCTTTTTTTCACAGCAAGTAGTACAAATAAAGAATTAAGAGTTAGATAACTCTTAATAATAGTACTTACAATATTTTCAGAACTGATTTTTTTCAAACTGAAATGAAAACAATTTTTTCACGCACTTTAATTAATCGACTATGTAACGAAATAAAAAACAATTTACGTTTGGATTATACAGAAATCGTTCGCATTGTACATTTTTCGCGGCAATATAAAATAAATGCATAGAGCACGCGCCACCTGCCAGTTCAATTCGAATTTTAAATTTCGAACGCTTTCAAAACTTATCTGCGTGATGCGATTTGTGGCACGCTAGCGATGCGAGGGCGCGAATCGGAGGGAATCGATGCTTAAAATCACATTCGATTCGCGATTTAAAATCATTTTTGATCCTTTGATATAAGTTGTGTTATCTGATGTCTTTTTGAATCAAAGGACTATGTTATTTTATTAAGTAAGTAAGTATTAAGTATAATTTATTGTTTCAAAAATTTACAACATGGTGATACACTTTATGACACTTGTTTCTATGAACAGATTTGATCTTTGTGTGAACTACATAGATATAAAATATCTTTGTTTCAGACATCAGCACTCTTCCCCTATTGTAGGCTAAAATAGTGTTGTAATGACTAAGTAGGTAGTACCTACTTAGTTCTTCAAGGTTCCATTTAGGCAGTGATTCGTTCCAACCAGAAAAGCATACTTTATCTAAAGTCGCGTAAACTTCGTGAGTTATTGCACTGAATACCTACGTTTAATTGGAGCATTTCAATTTCACACTGTTAATTATAATTTTTCTCGTGAATTTGGAATTCCTGGAAGCTTTCACCTTCGTTTACTTCATTACTACCTTATTCATGCAGAAGGGAGATGTTTAATATAAAAGGTAGTTGATGTACAATAAATTCCACTACCTACTTAGCTAGTGTTAAGTAAATTCTTCGAAATAATATGTTTTCGACTTCGTCATTTACATCCTCGAGCACGGATAATAATTATAATTATAATCTTATTCTACCTCCACATTAAAATTTCAACATGAATTCATTATCCGACCCAGTCCAACAACCGATCTCCGTGGTTACTTGACGCGCATCGATGCACCTGTTCCGATTCGAATATCGAATTACCATAATCGATTTGGGGGTAAACCACGCGATGTGCTCTATGATGATGCACAACCCTACTCTTCCTTGTACTCGATTTTTACGTCCGTATTCTGGAGCTAGACCGAATATCCATGTGTCTCGATTAAAATTAGATTCGAGTTAAGAACAATATAAAATCTAACAGTAAAGGCTGTTACAGACTCACGCGATATCGCGGGCGCGACAGGCACCGACAAAGAAATTGTGCTACTAGTATCGCGTCGCACCCGCGATATCGCACAAGTCTGTACGAGCCATACTACATCCAGATACATTTATGCTCAGTTATGAATCTCAAGAATATAATAATAGGTAAGTAATCGCATACAATCAATATTGGCTGATTGGCTAGACATCTGCTGATTGAAATACCAATTAATAAATACCTCTCCACAGTTCCCTGCACAGAACGAACATGCCCCAATTATAATTCAAATACTTCAGTTTAGCATAATTGTTGATGACCTACATTGATCATCGTCTTGAAATAGGTTTTCAAATTATTTGAGTGACACGTTATTACACCAACATCTTTAAAGGCTTCTACATACCAGCGCGACTAGTCGCGCGACGCGACACGGCACAAAGGCCCCGCGTGTCGCAGGACGAGCGGTGCCTTTGTGTCGTGTCGCGTCGCGCGACAAGTCGCCCCAGTATGTAGAAGCCTTAAGAAAACAGAAATTGGAAAATAACGGATGAATTTTCCAAGAAAATAATAACATTGTAGGTTTTAAAAAAATTATGGATAATACTTAGGTAAGTATCTACATTTTTATCCACACAATCAGAATTACTTTGCCAAAATATTAACAAACTCTTTTAATTGAATACAAATTTGGCCCAATTATTCTATTATAAGAATTTGGTAGTAAATTCGCTGTATTGTAGGCTTAATAAATCAAGGGATAATGTTGACCGCAGTATATGAGAGTGATCGTGAAACAACAATAAATCACTTTTTGGGGATGAATGTGGTCAAATTGCAGCCATATTTTAAGATCACGAACTCTCTAAAATGAGATTTTGAATTTTGAACATTTTAAGAATTATTTATTTAAGACTCTGTGGTTTTATATGAACTGTCTACTGAATTTAGAATGCATAATTTTACGGCAACGAAGCGTATTTTGTAAGGCAATCTAGAATACCTTGGGACCACTGCTGCTACCTTACAAAAAAAAACCGGCCAAATGCGTGTCGGGCCACGCACAATGAAGGGTCCGTTAAGTTGGGATGAATTTATCCCAAGAACAAACTTAATATTGTAGTTGAAAAACATGTTCCCCCATACATTCCAACCGTAAATGTAAGTTTGTACGCAAAATATTGAGTGATCTACCATGTCATTTTAAGGCCATAGACTTCTTATAGGTTTTCCTGTAATCTTTATGTACCTGAGATCTATTCTTTGTATAGGAAAGTCAGTTAGTTACTCTGTATGTTTCAAAATTTTTGGCTCAGTAGTTTCGGCAACTCGGCTGTGACAGACAGACCGATAGAAAGACATAGGAGTGATCTTATAATATTAGCAAAATCTGACTGAAGCATTTTTTCTATTTTTTTAATTTTAATTTTTTATTTTTTTGACATAGATTTTTAGATATTTTATGATTTGTGAATTATTTTTTATTTACTGTTGACATTTTATGCTGAATTCACTTTAATTTATTGATATTGACTTGAAATCAATTATTAATAATTTTAACTATTACATTTGTACGCCTTAATAATTGGCAAACATGTCTGAACTTATTTTTTTCTTTGTAATCCTGCATGCATCTCTACTATTGTATGTGTACACATGTTTATGCAAATAAATATATTATCTTATCTTATCTTATCCTATCCTATAAGGCTTCCGTTTTTATCCTTTTGAGGTACGGACTCCTACAAGTCATACTTACATTGATACATACATTATCTCGAGAGTATTTAAACCTCCTTTATGATGTAGAATAGATGTCATAAAGATGTAGAGTAGATGACCTGGAACAGATGTAGCAATTGCTTGATTAGGCAAAAAACAAAAAATTTAGAATAGATGTCCTAAAGATGTAGAGTAGATGACCTGGAACAGATGTAGCAATTGCTTGATTAGGTAAAAAACAAAAAAATTTGAATACTCACCTATAGTAAATACAAAACAAATAAACGTTCACTAAGTAATTATTGCTCTTCTGTCTCCATTTAAACCCACTTTTCTCGCACATTAAACAACAATTACACTGAAATGTTCGAAATTCTAAATTCTGGGGACTTGCGTGCGGCATCCAAGCATCCAAGATGGCGGAGCAATCAATCAGTCAAATTATATTGTCTTAGAGATCGAGCCAAATCGTCCCGATCCGGGCCCGAAACTTTACCACGACGGATTAAATTGTTCTAAATGGTACGTAATTGTAAATATATTATAGTATTTTATAAATTCAGCTTAAATTGCGTTGTTTCTTTTATGGTTCAAGTATCGGTCGTGACTCATGGTGAAGGTGGTCATGGTAATGTCGTCCATGTAGTTGGTAGGTGTTAGTAGGTATGTATATTATTATATCCTTGGCTTATCAATGACGTCGTATAGTCCATTTGTCACTGCTGTCATTACAATTGACGTTCAAAAGTGCCTTTGACTTTGACTTTGACAAACCATCATATTTCCGTCAACTTATGAATTTAATTTAAGCTATGACTTAATACGATAATCAGAATATTTGTCTTGTTTGTCCTAAAACCAGAGAATAACACAGGTCCTTATTCTTCCTTTGTGAAAGGAAGATCTCTTTTTCTATTTTTAGTAACTTATCTTTTAGGTAGAAAAGAACAGAATACTCCTTATTATGTACACCATACAAATTGCAGATATAAATGTTGAAATTTTACATAGGGTGAAAAAAAAAAATTGGTGGTCTTACCGCTAAAAGCGATCTTTGGATGGATTAATGGGAGAAGGAGAGACAATACTGAAGGTAGTCAGTGGTCAGTGGTGTGAGGTTTAGTTACTTATTTATTGTATGCCTATGTTTTTTCCTTTGTATTTTCCAACCTGGAATAAACCCGGAAATTCTCTTGACATTAAAAAAACCAAAAAAAACCGTTTATTCATGGTGACACCCAAGTTTTAAACTGTTTACTTCTGCCAAACCGCAAAGCAGTTTGTTGGCAGATCTAGCTCCTAAATACAATAATATTAAGTATACTTAGTTTAAAAATCGAACCGAAAAAAAATCGAATCCCTGACCCGAATCGATCGTCGTTCTTAGGTTAAGAATCGGTGTGAACCCTCGGAGTCTTACAACTAGAACTTCGACTCCCAAAACCAGTCGCGATGGTCACTCCTAATGTGATCAAAACAACAAAGTATTAGCTCAAAAGAAGAAGATCATTTACTGCATTATAATCTTAAGATAACATCACACCTATATTTCCCCTAAGGGTTAAGCAGAGGTGCACCTATAGTACATCCACATTTCGCCAGTTATGTTAAAGTCCCATGTAATAGGGAGCGAGCCTATTGCCATCAACCGGGCACAAATCCAGAATTCCAGACTCCGGGCTGCGACTAAGAAATTCCAAATAAAAAAACCCCAATGTCACTTTGCCCGACCCGGGAATCGAACCCAAGACGTCAGGCTCAGCAGTAGCGCTTTCAAGCACGAGGCAGGCGACTAACGAGGCAGTCTCTAGGATAATTTATGACGCAGATATATGACAGTGACCTTGAGTGGTTAGCTTGCGTGTTCTGTACTGAGCTCACGCAACGCGTCATACGTTCAGCCAGTAATAGGACTCGCCCATCAAGGAGCGCTGTCCCCAATTTGACGCATTATCAATTTATTATACACAAAACAAAAAGTATCTTTAATAAAATGCGTATACTAAAAAATCAATAATTAAATTATCTTATTGGTGAAGGTTTCAGAAAAAATACGCTTTGGTAGATTTTGCGCCATTCTCAGTTTTTTATCCGCGTTAGACATAACTTTACAAATTAATTTCACTATGTAATATAGACATAATCTAAAATATTCACATAATAAGTTATTGAGAAAATGCTCTAATTTATCATATATTTTTTTCAAATCATGAACACTACTCGTTTAGACGTGATCATCAGTATAAAATCATTAAAAGTCGGTTATCGTCCCCTTAAGCATTATAATCTTATCACCAAATAAATCAACCAAAATCGATAAAAAACCGAATATCTAACTGCAGTCGTGCATCAAATTTTTTGTACAATCAAAATATGAAAGGTTATAGTCAATCAGCTTATTATCAGATTAGTCAAATGATCCTTTAGCCGAATTATAATAATTAAGGTTCGTGTCAGACGTTTGTTTTGTTGCACTTAACTAAAATACTGCTCGGATCGTTTTAAAAAGTAAATTTTGATTGATAGATGTAAATTTTGTAAATTGTAAATGCAATATGGTGATCATGATGTTTCGTGTGTTTGGTTGCTATGAGAGAGTTTGTTTTGAAAGGGTGGTAATTTTATTTATTTTATAGTCAACCGCACATCAGTGGTAACACTCGCAAAACGAAAATCGCCCTTATCGCTACGATTTATATATAAGACCTGTCAATGCCAAACAAAAACAACACTGATACTGCGGTTGACTGTACAACGTAAAAATACCTTAATAAAAGCCTCCAGGCAGGCGTTTGTTCTTCTTTCTTTTTTTAAAAACGTTGCCCCACACTAGGAATTTCTCCTGTATCGGTGGTGCGTTGTTCCGTGCGGGAATCGAACCCGCGACACGCAGCGCTGCAGGCAATCGCTTAACCACCGCGCCAACCGTGCCGTCGCGCGGCAAATGAACATACTTGAGCGATCGAACATGTTTGTTCATTGATGATCGGTTGGACTCGGCGAACAAATGCTCGCTCGCTCATTCTTTCAATGAAAACGACATCACGGCGACTCGACTGTGCATTCTAGTTTTCGTTTTCTCGTTGTAGTGAGAACAGATGTTTTCTGTTTTGAGCGAACATCGGCAGAACAACAAACATTTGCTCTGAACAAAATGTTCGCTCGGCAGGGTAGGGAAAAGGCGGCTTTGAGATACTTATCATACTAGCCTACATACATCACGTATTCCTACGTCTCCAAAATGTCCTAGCGTACACCTAGACAGCATAGAGATGCCCAAAAAAAAACTAGTTAGTAAAATATTTACTCGAATTGTTGTTCTTATGCTAACATCTTTCAAAAATAGAATAGAATAGAATATATTTATTTGCTAAGAATGTAGGTATTACAAATCAGATGTTACAAATAATGTTACGAGTCATTCGACTGTCCTTAGGTCATGCAAAAATATTATAAGCATTACATCTATACAAATATAATAAAACATAAATTAACTTACTTATGAGGGTAAATTAAAATAAATTATTTAATGGTAATTGTGAATATATATAAATTATTTAATTGTAGTAATTCATAAATTCTGTCACAAACATATAAATTAGTTCTTCCTTGTATTTTTAGACTAGCTTTCGTTGTCGCGCATGATCATACCCTGTTTGCAACAAACTCCTCGGTAATCATAAAACAAACGCGATAATACATCATAATAATGCCGAAACACACTAACACCCAAAATCACAACATAAACCTCATTATGTTCACAAAAAACGACGGTATTTTAATGTTCCTCTAAGTATAGGGTGCTCTCTCACTGATGTCGCGAGACCACGTGGGGACCACGTTCCAATCTACATAAACACGATGACCCGACATAGTTCAACGCAACCTTTAATTTGATACATAAAATTTTAATAACATAAAAATTATAATTTTCCAACATAATTACGGACCGTTTCACAAAATGTTAGTGGATTTATATGTAAATAAAGTTTCAGTTCAGTGTTATGATGATTCTTATCTTATCAGGCTTATATCTGGCAGTTTGTATTGATGTTCGTATTAAAACCTTCTTAGAAATTGCCTGCTTTATCTGTGGAAAAGGAACAAAACTTGACGTATCAGCTGTTTGGATTCCCGCCCAAGTTGTATAAGTCGTCGGAGGGAAAGGTTTCCGTTGTAATGATTAAATAGACAGAGAATTCTTAGTTCTGGGTTTGCTAGCACGACATCTCATTAAATATAATTTGAGCTAAACCAAACTAAAACATTGAAACATCATTGCATTTCTGTTAATGTAAATTACAACGATTTACATTTGGAACGACGACGTTAACCAAAATTAGATAGAGCTGCTGTCACTTTATTTAATGAGTCGCCCGAGGAAACTAGCCTAAAAATCCATCCGTCCGACTCTTCGTGCAAGCTCTAGCCATAGACAACATAGTGACATACATACTTTTATCCAACAATGATAAAGACAAAAGTAATTTAAGAAAGAAGCAAGATACGTTTATTTGGTCTAGTATGACGCATAAAATGTAACAGGGTGCATACAATATTTAGAGCTTTTACTCAAAACTACTGAAAGTTTTGAGTTTTTGGTTCTTTCTCTTTGAGTGATTTCAGGAAAAGGAAGTGTCTAACTGGAAGTGACGGCTTGAGCATGGAATAAATAAGTACTTTTTAATAGCATGGAGTTAATATGTACTTTGTAATAGCATGGAATTAGTGTACTCGTAGAATTAGTAAGTACTTTATAGATTGTAAGTAGAGGGGGTCGAATTTCGACCAGTGGGCGACCGCTAGTAATGTATTATATAAATTATTCGAATAAATATTTCAGTATTTAGTTTTTTTTTTTAATTTTGAGGTTAATTTCTGTCGCAGCTCAGTTGCTTATTACCAAGGTGAGATGTCAGAGGTTACACAACTATGCGACTACTGTAAGACTCGCTCGTTTTTATTTTTGACCCAAATGGTTAATGTTAGACACATTTAGATACTTTAAATATAAGTAAGTATGTAAATGTGTCTAACATTTACCATTTGGGTAAAAAAACAATATAAGTAAGTTTATGTATAATACATCAAAACATTCCGGAATCAACACATATGCATGCGGACTTTACCTGTTGTGATTGATGCTCTGTTGCATATACTATTTGATTTAGCATTAAACCAGTGCGAAGAACTGAACCAGTAAAATATATATATTTTTTTTTAAACGTTGCCCCACACTAGGAATTGCTCCTGTATTGTGGGTGCGTTTATATACATTTAAACTCACATACACAAACAGCCAGACCCGGAACAACTACTTGTAGGTCATACAAATATTATTTCCATGCGGGAATCGAACCCGCGACACGTAGCGCAGCAGTCAATCGCTTAACCACTGCGACAACCGTGCCGTCAAAAAAAAAAAAAAATAACCCAACGTAGAGACGTTGGGTTATTTTTTTTTCACAACATGTCCCAGATTTAACGCACAACCTCTTAAGGGGTCATTGTACTCATCAACTTTGTCTCTGTCACCTGTGCCTCTGCTCTTGACTAAGGTCAAGAGCAAACCCATCCTAAATAAAAAAATTAAAAAAAATCATTATGAACAACTTTTACGGGACGAAACCTGAAAACGCAAAAAAAAACAGCTTTCCCTACATCTTGACGAGTTAATCGAACATAAATGTAGGGAACAGCAGATTTTTTTTTCGCGCTTTCTGGTTCGGTCCCATAGTAAAAGTTGTTCATAATGATGAGTACAATGACCCCTTAAGAGGTTGTGTGTTAATTCTGGGACATGGTGTATAATTTGAAAGCATAATGTTCCCACTGCTGGGACACAGGCCTCCTCTCGATGAGAGGGAGTGGGCGGTATTCCACCACGCGGGCCCAGTGCGGGTTGGTATATGTCACATGTCTTCGAATTTTTGGTTCTAGGACATGCCGGTTTCCTCACGATGTTTTCCTTCACCGTTTTTGAGATCAGTGGTGATGAAATAATTTACTCAAAGCCTGGCCGTGTGGTGCCGGACGTAAAGAATAGCACCATCCTATTTCTTCCCTTATATTTCGTAAAAGGCGACTAGGGGACGCATTTTAACACCATACTGTGATCGCCAACCCGCCTGCCAAGCGTGGCGGTTATGGCAAACCGGCCTTTGGAGGAGGTCTATGCCCAGCAGTGGACGTCTTTCGGCTGAAATTATGAAACGCCTATCAGGGTTTCAACCTACGACTCGTAAGTCGCGGCCGTTACCTCTGGGCCATCACCGCTCACAGTATAATTTAAAAGGTGAAGGTGCAATACTGTTCTCAAACACAAAAACTCAAGTTTTCACAAACAATATATTTATCGTTTTGCCCATAAAATACGGCCAATGACTATGTTTAGCTCAATTACAGGTGTGGGCCAACAGGGCGCAATTATAAAACGTTTTGTGACTTACCCGACCTCAATTATGAGAGGTTCCTATTGTTTTTGTGGATTTTTATTGATTTTCTGACCTTTGAGGTCCTTTTGGCTTTAGGTTAGATTTAATAACTATTTTTGTATTTTAGAAGGCTGTAATTAAGTACTTTGAGCTAAGTTTACCAAAAAAATAAAAAAAAGGTAATCTAATGAAAACTTATATTTTTACAATTGAGAAGCGTTTTCACAAAGCGAAATATTTTCAATGTTTTTTTTTTCTGTACGCGGTTGTTATCAGTTATTTCTTTTTCAGGTAGGACTTAGGTATATAAGTACCAAAAGTTTTAAGAATACAGGCACCTATACATCAAATAAAATACGTTGTTTTTTTTTAAACCAGGTTCTTTATTAAAATCACAAATGAAAATCACGAATTTACACAAAATCTAAAAAAATCTCCTTTTTTTTTCTTAATATTTACTACCCGTAATTTGTAATTATTTCGCTCACCAGGTACTAGGTAAAGGTTACAGAAAACAAGGGGCAACGATTCAGTGAAAGTCTTCAAGTATGAATAGTAACATACATAACATCACGCCATATATATTATAGACATGTTTAAGACTGTAATAGGGGGCGAGCCTATTGCCATGAATTATCAATAATGATTACGGATATCTTTCTCTGAACATCTGAGAATTTTCCAGTTGCCCTATATATGTATAACATGCGCAATCACATACCCCCCTGCACAAACTGACACCTTTCTCCCACGCACGCACACACATATACAATCAACAAACAAACGTCACAATCCGTCCATACGGACTTCTTGGCGGGAAAGTGAAGCGTCATGTTCAGCAGTTTGTTTAATTTTCCAAAATTTGTGTTTAGCCGAATATTAATGTGTATAATAATTGTGGATTACGAGTATTAACCATTAAGTGTTTGTGAACGTGCATTAGTGTAGGCAAATGAAACAAAACAGTGCAACTTCGCTTCAAGTTCTCTCGAGAAGTCCGTGTGTGTGAGGTCTCAGTAAAGTGCCACATCTTTACTGAAACTCAAGGGGAGTGGGCGGGGATATCATCATCATGCATTTATAATTCATTTCATCAATACTATACAAGAACTAAAACGTGACATTGGCTAAATGCACAAACCGTGCGAAGCAAGAAGGAAAAAAAAAAAAAAAAATCCGTCCATACAAACACACAATTTTACATAAAATTGCTCAATGAATATTATGTTCAGTTTTAGTTTTAATTTTTATTTTTTTTTAATTATAAGTAGTTATTTTTATAATTTTTAATTTTATTTCTTAGTTTTTGCTTTTGTCTTGATTTCTTGAAGGTGGGCGTTAATGATTGCGACACAGTATTATACTAATGGAGTTGTTATCGAACACAGAGTTTCTGTAAACTGAGTTTTTTCGTTTCAATAAAATATTTATTATTATTATTATAATTAATGGACTCACTGCTAGAGGTCATAATAGGCCACAAGAATCTCAAGCAACAGACCAGAACTAGTCAAAATTTGTGGCCTAGCGGCAAGAAATGACTCAGGACAAATATAAAAACTTAGGGAAAGAAAATCAGCAGTACCTACTAGCTAATATTATAAATGCGAAAGTGAGTTCGTTTGTTACGCTTCACGCAAAAACGGCTGAACGGATTTGAATAAAATTTTGCACATGAGTAGACCATAACCTTTTTTTTTTTGGTGGGAATTTATCAAATAACTTCTCCCACTCGGGGCGGAGTGGGAGGGTGTGTTAGACTTTTACTGACTAAAACCCACCCGTGTTCCTTCCGTTGCCTGTGTGCCAGAGCCACGATATCCCTTTCGGACAAACTCGCAACCCTGGCCATGATCTGGGTTAGGTTAGATTAGGATACTTTTATTCCGGTAGTACCTACGTTGTACGATCTACGAAGCCGAGGGCAAAAGCTAGTAAGAAAATAAAAACCGGCCAAGTGCGTGTCAGACCACGCACAATGAAGGGTTCCGTAATTGGGGTGAATTTATCCCAAGAACAAACTTAACATTGTAGTTGAAAAACATGATCCCCATACATTCCAACTGCAAAAGTAAGTTTGCACGCACAATATTGAGTGATTTACCATATTATTTTAAGATCACAGACTTCTTATAGGTTTTCCTGTAATCTATAAGTAAAGAACTATTTTCTGTATTTTTATCAAAATTTTAGGCTCAGTAGTTTTGGAGATAAGGGGGGTCATTTTTCATCTATTTTCTTAAATAATTTCAAAAGTATGTATTTTAATATTATAAAAAAATATATATATAAAATCCTTAAAACAAGCTCTTTCATTTGATATGTTACACGGTACAGTCAGCAAAACTTAACTTACCTAACCTAACCACCCACCACCTAACCACCTTACCTTACTTAACTTAACTTTTTTTCTCCTTAATTAATCAAAATTAATTTATTTACGTAACACGTCCGTGTTCGGGTCACAGAAGTTCATATGTGTATTAAATTTCATCTTAATCGGTCCAGTAGGTTCGGGGCAAATCAGCTGTGACAGACGGACAAACAGACAGACACACGAGTGATCCTATAAGGGTTCCTATTTTCCTTTTGAGGTACGGAACCCTAAAAAGACCAAAAGTCGACAAAGTGACGTTCATATTATCTATCGCTATCAATCATATTATCTGACATTTAGGTATCAATGGAAAAGTTCAAACAGGTAAATCACTCATTATTAATGATAGATTACGATATAGACGTGCGTAATTTTCTGAGAATGACGATATTATGAGTCAGTTTGACCCTGAACTGCCAGCGCCATTCACAACAGGAGACGAGCTAATGTCACAAATCACAATGACTGCGTATTCCATAAACGGTGCTAATATAACCTTCATGTTCATTTGATCAACAGATTGCAAGTTTAATAATAGGTATATATCGTGATATTACAAGGGGTAAAGCGGAAAAGTCCAAGATATCTGTATTTAAATTAAAGATAAGGAACATTTTGATGACTGCGATGAACGATATTTTAGGTCTCTACGCACTTTCTTCTGATATGGGACCTGACAAAGAACTGCAGCTGGTTCAGTACAATTGGAAGATATTGCAGAGATATCTAAGTATAGATATCCAACTAAGTATAGTTGGATAGTCGCAAGATTTAAAAAAAGACACTACTCATATATGTCATCACTTCAAGAGGAAAGGGATCAAAATACCTCAGTCAAAAGAAACCTAAAACAAAACCTTAATCATTACTTTTGACTAGCGCAAGGTCCAAAAATTAAGACCAAATTATGAAGACCACACATAAGTCCTACAAAAAGGACAAATAATGCTGGGACAAGAAAAAGTGACACTTCTGATGCAGCAGACGTTAAGTAGTTATAGGACCAGTTCAGAAAAGAACCAGACTCTATACTGATGCTAATGTCACAATTAGATGACATTAGCATCAGTATCGGGGCCTAATAGTGAGTATCACATTATAGTCGAGTAATAGAGGTGCACCTCGCGTGCTTCGCCTCGTCCCCGATTCCCAAATACCCGAGTAATTGTAGTGGACACGAGTATCCGAATATTTCAAATTTTTACCAAATTATACACTAGTTTGAAGGAATTCTCCAAAATCATTACTCAGAGATGATCTAGTGTTGATTTTGTTTCTTTTTAGATAGTCGCGCTAGTATTAACTTCGTCTACCTACATTCCGATCGAAATTGAATCAATGTCCGATGATTAATCAGAAAAGGATTTGAAGTTTTGAACTTTAGTGTGTAAAAAAATTGATTTATCGTTAACGATTTAAGATTTATTTGGTATTGCATAGTTTATTAAATGTTTAAAAACAAGGCAATTAGATGACCCTCAATATAATTCAAGAAGCTACATCACATTCATTTCAACTATATCTACGTGAGATAAATCCAACGAAAAGGTAAAAAATGTTTTTAACACACCATAAATCGAGAAATGCGTTACGAAACGCTAATGATAAAAAATGGCAATCTATAAAAAAATTACAAATGACAATCTAATTCCTAATTTAATTTCCAACTTTCCGAATTCGAATAACAAAAAAATACCGTTACAGAATTATTCCAAATTCGAAAATTTCTAACGGGATGGCGCGTGACTAATAGGTCGGCTAAAACAAAACGACATACGTAAGAAAATGTGAATTTATCAAATGCAACTGACAGTTTTGTAATTTTTAATTGATGACCCATGGGTCGGGTCGCCGCGGTGAATTAGACATTAATGAGCTGATAATGTGTGAGGTAATTTTTTTGTCGGAAGTTTTAGTTTTTTTTTATCTTTTGTGTGGCACAATGTTTGTTTGTAAACTTCTGTAATGCCCAAAGGTGTGTTATGCTTATGTATGATGACTTCTATTGTGAAAACTTTTGTTCCTTTTTTGGTTGGACTGATTTCGTTGTTGTTTATGTGTGTTGCTTACAATAGTAATGCTAGATGCTGCTCAACGAACAGTTCTAGCAGTGCAGACACATACTTAATGTAAATGTATGGTTGAAGAGTTTGGAGGAACATTATTACTTACTTACTTTATTGTTATTGCTCGTAGTACGAATACAGACATTGGATAATCAACTTCAAGAATATAATTATAATAACATTTTATTGCGCTTTGCTTCTTTATAGGAAATTACGACGACTCTATAACACGTTTATCCCTTTTTCAAAATAAGTATAAGTATTATAACTTAGTAGCTAAAATAATAATCTCTTTCCATAACAGCCTCATATTATTATAACAACATACCTAATTAAATAAATTAGCTATTCACATCAAACAAATGCGTCATTATCCTTTGTAACATAAAAACGGGCTTATTTTGCAAACTTTCAATATAATGAGAGAGTTTCCAAAAACATTTCCGCGCCAACCAAATGTCCAACACCTCGGGGTGGTTATTAAACACACACGGGTAGGCGTGCGTTTCCACAAGAAATTAATTATCACGAATTATCCAAATTATTCGCGATGGCAAACCCGAAAAATTGACAATGTCGCCACCGCAACGCAAGCGGTCGGACCACACAATGGTTTGACAGCTGTCATTTGAATTTTTTTGTTTACTTTATTTTAGAATTTCGCTCAAGGGTGTAAGCGGTTTTTTGTTTAAAGTCAAAGTCAAGTTTTTATTAATGCGATTATTGGTGATATAACATGGTCTTAAAAATATTTTATAGTACCTCTATAAAATATTTAAAATCTCTAAAATCTACCCTATCAGGCATGCATTGTTAAATTACAATATTAGAAATTAAACATTATGAAGTAATTAAATCTATAGAAATTAAATTAACAGACATAATGTATATGAATATGATGGACATAATGTATATGAATATGATGTATATGTGTATGTAATGTATATTTATATGACCTACAAGTAGTTGTTCCGGGTCTGGCTGTTTGTGTATGTGAGTTTATATGTTTGTAAACGCACCCTACAGGAAAAATTCCTAGTGTGGGGCAACGTTTTTTAAAAAAAGAAGAAGAAGAAGAATTTTACATTAATAAATATGTACATAGAATGGTCAGTCACATGAAATTGTTTTTGGACCCTGTTACTTCCTTATTTCAAAATGAGGTGCAATCTGCCTATACTGCGAAACTGCCAATGTAGTGATGATAGAATCAGCAATGTACTTACAGCAGACAAAGTTGAATGGACATTTGCTTACTTATAGAAAACCATTTTGAAGTACCTGTAGATACAGGGTGTTTGGGAAATGGGGGCAAAGCTTTAAGGGGATGATATGTTTGACTATTTAGAACATATTAAGCTAAATGTGTCTCAGACGAAATCTCCTTTTTTTTGTTGTATCTTTAAGGGTTTTAACAATAAAACCCATTTTTTATTTTATAATATCTCTGACCAAAAACACTAAGATAGATATGCTTCCGCTGGGACACAAAAACGAGTAGAAAATGTATAAGTACCTATAGAATTACAAGAGCAAACTCCAAAGGTTGAGAAAAGTTTTGTTTGATAAAATACGAGGCTAAAAAGTATTGATCAATATTATGGAATGGAAGAAACTCATCATCATCATAACATCACGCCTGTATTCCCCGAACGGTTAGGCAGAGGTGCACCTATAGTACACCCACGTTTCACCAGTTATGTTTAAGTCCCATGTAATAGGCGAGCCTATTGTATTGCCATCAACCGGGCACAAATCCAGACTCTGGGCTGCTACTGAGAAGTTAAAATGGAGGAAACTGTTTGCAAATTTCGAATTATACACTGACTTATTATTTAAAAAAATTTAGGAAAACATATAGGTACCTACTTTTACGATTTTTGTAAATATGTTAGCAAAATGTATCTATCTCATAATTAAGTTATTTTTCATTGTTTCATTTTTAATTATTTTTACCGATTGTGGTATAGTAATTTTATTTTATTCTAGGTGCATCGTCTTCACACATAATCTTATAACTAATGTATTTAAACAAAATATAGTAAAACATTTTTAAAAGAGTAACGGCGGAGTGTCTTGCCCATTCTTCTCCATACGAAACTACCTTTTGGAAAGGGGGGCAACTAGAATCAATTCTATTTTTTTTTTGTAAGTTTTTACGTTTAAAAGTGCCTCCTATGTGCCTATTTGAAATAAATAATTTGACTCTGACTTTGAATTACATGGCAGAGTTTACATTTCAGATAAATCTTCTGTAACATGTAGATTTATACTTGTATAGCTACCATTTCTACATAAAAACATAATATCAAATACATTATCCTTATAACAACGAAGTCCCATTCTAATTTTATTCTTCCTTATATTGTTAGGTAACAATGTATTCGTAAGAAGAGGTTCTGCTCCCCTTTGGGGTTCGCCCCTCAACAGGAAAACCCGAAATCCGTTCCCCACACTTTTCCAAGATAAACATAGTAAGATGCGTCCAATGTATGAAGGGAGGTGCTCGGAATATATTAATAACAACCTCCTTCGTAAGTAATATGTTTTCACTGTTCTGTTCTACTGAGACCTTGTTGCTGTAGTAAGCATATCAACATTTTGTGTTGTGTTTCTTATTGAGATATATTTTGTGTTGGTCTTGGTTGGTGGTTGAAAACAAGCTTTGTTTTATACGTGTTTTGATATCAAGGTTCATATTGAACAGAACCCATTGCAACCTTCCATTGAAAGTGTTTTTAATACCAAGCTTGCAATTCAAGGAAGTAAGCGTTACACTAAAAGGCCTTTTCAATGAAAACATAAAGTAAACAGGTGGTATTAACTATTAACAATACCAACAAAAATGAAAAAAACTTAGCGCAACGAATCCAAACACGCTGACACCGAGCCTACACAAATAGCAGCAAAAAGTAAACAAAACGATGCGCCCGCGCAAATCTGACACAACGGACGTATCCACTACAAACGAGCTATTCAAACATGGAACACAAACGTCACGTATAACTGCTCACTTAACCCTACAATAGCCATAAAGAATTACAATTAATCGCCGCGACGAGAAATGCCACCGCGCCGGTAAAAAAACGTCAAAATATTGTCGGTGGATGCGACACGGTACCCCCACCGGCGGCTACCGGGTAGCCAATAGGGAGGCGCGGTCGAGGCCCGCTACCGCTTTTTAGCCAATGGCGTTCCCTGGGGCGGAGCCTCGAGCTACGCACGGTGTTTCGCCCCCAGCTAAAACCTTTTCGCCTGCAGTCGTTTACAGATAAGCCCGCGGGATGGTCGATTATTATTACATTTCATACGCGTGATTCTGTGATCTACGCGCGTCGCCTCGGGCGCTTACCGAATCGATAGCGATGTACAAAGCGAAGTGCGATACTAGAATTAGTTTCGGAGAGATTATGATAGAACTTGCGTTGTTGTGATATGGTAGAGACATATTGTGCGTTCTGTGATATATGTTTGCCTTAGTATAGATATAGCGTGCGGTATGAACCTATATATGCAGTGCCATCGTGAGGTATGGATGTATCTATCTTATATGCTTGTGTATCTACAGCGAGATGAAGCTTGCATCTTGTTAAGGCTTGTGATGGATTGCACCAATGTTTTCTGATTGGTCTAATATTATAAGTTGGTGTATTTAGATTCTAAGTTCAAATAGCTAAATGCTAAACTACTGTTTAGTTAAATATATGTGTAATTGATTCTAATGGTTTAGTTGCCCATTAATGCTGCCTGGATTTAAATATATATAATTATTTATTTCATTTTACGATCCGTCGCTAAATCTCCAAAATGTTTAAATGAAATGTTTGTGTTTTGAGTTATTCATTTTATAATCATCATCGTCATCATCTGCCTAGCCTTTTACCAACTATGTTGAGGTCGGCTTTATCATTTTATTATATGTATACCAATTAACTTTTTTGCTACTGATTATATAAAAATACATATTTTAATATAATAAAAATATTATTTGCATCCGATATTATCAAACGGAATAAATAGCTTTGCGGCGTAGCAGGGCGAGGATTAAACGCATTTAACCAATTATAATTCAAACAAACCTTGATTATAACACATTATAGTCTTAAAATTAAATTACTGAATAGTAATCTATTTATAAATTGCTATTAACTCCTATGCATTACATTTTAATTTTGCATAAACCATTTAAATATACATTCCAAGTAAGCATGCTAAGTTACAATGACATCGTAATTATAAACGAGCAACATTTTAAATGGAGTAAAATTATAATTTGTATTCAACGACAAACCACAATTAAAGTTATTTTAAAAATAAAACCGAACTTTGTGAGAGCGAGGCGGCCGGGCTGTTGCTACATTTAAAGCATTCCATCAAAGGATATAATTAAATAGCCCGTATTCTTCTCTAAGTTATACTTCAAACTTATAATTGGCGGTCCTCGACAAAAATTACACGTGAGACATCATTTTGTAGCTCGTCTATACAAACTGGTTTATTTTTTAATACATTTTACTAAAAAAGACTATGAAGGATCGGTTAGAAAATTTAACAAAAAACAAGTTTAAGAAAACGTTTGGATAAAAAACGAATAAGTATGTTTAGGAAACAATGATAAATAAATCAATTGTTTTTTGAGGTATCCCACTTTCGTTGTTGGTTGCTAAAGAGTTAATTTTGCCAAATAAGTTGGCTTTAGAAAAATTTAAGAGCAGTTTTTTTGTTTCTGTATTATCAAAACAACAGTAGAACTAAACAAAATAAGTATAATTTAACGATTCGTTTACAATCTCTAGGGGTTAAACAGGGTTGTATTAAAGTTAAGTAAAATATGCAGTGACAAATCACAGCAATATTAATCTGAGTAATAACCAATTTCCTCTGCATGGATTCTCACAAGCAGAAATTCTGCTTAAAGTCTTGTACCTATACCATGCTAAACCACTAAGGATTGATATTTTAAATAAATCAAAAAAGTTCCTAAAAGTGAGGCTCGATTAATTATTCCATTGTATGCTTTTAATGCCAAATCAGTCACAAAATATTTTGGTTTCGTGTCATAATGAGCGACCCAAACGAGCTGTGAGACAAAAGAGGAGTCTGTTCACTAAATTTCGGATCGGAAACTTTTCATACCTGCGGGCCTAAGTCCTTAAACGAAGATACGGGGAAAGTAGTTCGGTACGTCCGAATGAACCCTACTCCCGATTAATATTTTTTTTCGGATGGGCAGAAACACATAGGGAGTAAGGACAAATTGTCAAATCGTCTCGTCATTAATTCTTAGTTCGGGCCTCATACTAATCTTATGTCCGTAGGTGATACGGAGTAAGAAACGCTCGTAACTACGGCCGAAACTATGGATTTCGTGCTTAGGCAGTACCTAGACCTCCTGACACGATGACTTGCCGTCGCCGTCGGTGTTCCTCAATAAAAGGGCTTTTGTGGTCAAATAGCACCAACATTTTGATTAGATTAAATACAAACAATAGGGTAAAGTAAGTTTTTTATTAATTATTAGTAAAACGTTTAAATCTTTTAATTCTTTAAATTAAAAAGGGCGCTTAAGTTTATTTGTTTTAAATCAAACGTGTGATCACTTCATCTATATAGACCTTTCAAATTGAAATCTAGACTCCTATAGTTAATACGATTTTTTACTATTTATGTTGATTACTACGTAACTGTTTGTTTAATTCTTGCTTATTTTCACCAAGACGAACTTGAAAGACGGATAAAAACGTATTAACCTTCGTTAATATTTTTAGATCCATCTGCTAAAACCCGATTGTTGAATCCACTCTGAAGAAGTTATAGATTTTGGAAAGTAAACTTAGATTTTCTTCACACATTATTTCTCTACGACTTAACACATAAAACACCACTTTAATTTTTATTTCCGCGACGGTTCTCAGTTTCGATATTTTTAATTTACCACCATTGGAAAGAGTCACCCATCCTTGCCGTATCCCATCCCATCCCATAACCATTATCAGTAATTTAATAATTCCTTCATTACTAAGTTTCTCCCTTCGCGCACTAGTAAACTTTTGTATGCACTTTACCACAATCTTCGGTTTTTATTGTTATGCTCTATTTCCACACTACTTTAAATCACAATTTCTTGCTACACAATTCACGCATTCGACATCCATGTGACGCCAGCCAACCAACCCAACATACCGTGAGTTCGGATGGTTATTGTCTGTCTGCGGCCGTCGGATTTCCAGACGAGTCTGGGTGCGCACCCGAGATGACTAACACTGTCTGGTAGTTTTAGCCCATCCTTATTATATGCTTAGTCATTATTCCTTGAATTCCTGGCTAGCATAAAATCGCCAGTTAGTTTCTACAGATGATTTTTTTTGTAATAAATGGTATGGTATTGTGGAATATATTCACTTCCGTATACTTATCTATTGATTCTGTCTTCTGAGCCTGAGTTATATTCTTCTTCGGGTCATCTGTTCTCTTCAGCTATAATTCATTCTATAATACTCTTCCTCCAATTTATTTTTCATTTTAAAGTTCATGAAACTTATGACTTGTTCGTCTAACTTTTCCAGTAAATGATGTTGCCGTCATTACCAAGTTGAAGCTCTTGCCTGAATTTTCTCGACACAAATAATTTTTAATCGTCTTATATTTTCAGGATACTCAAAAATCTAATAAATCCATTATCTTATTCAGATTCAAGTAATAACTAAATTAATTTCCACATAAACAAAAGGGAATTAAAATAAAAAAGGAAATAATCTCCAAACGAAATGAAAGGCATTATATTTTTTATGGCGGTGTTCGCGATCCCATTAAGTCGCTGTCATCGCTCGTTGATAAGATTTAAATTAGCCGCACAATAAAGCTCCTGTCAAATCCGCCATTAATTTCGAATTTTGAATTTGGAACAGAAGCGGTGTTTGATCACACCACACTGGCTGGTAAAGTGGCCTCTATGGTTTAAATAAAATGAGCAAGGAGATTTAAATGGTTTCGAAACAAGCTTTTGCTTAATTTACGTAGACTAATGAATGGATTACGTAAAGATATGCCTTTTGATAATAATAAACAAGATTATTGTACTAAGCTGCACATTATAATTTCGATTATCGATACAAAAGTAGGTATCGATACTTCAATCAAGCTGGCAGATTGGGCCACCTAGACAAAATTTATTACCCATTACGATTACGACTATTAGACTACAAAGTAGGAATGCCATAATATAGGACGTTACAAAGTAAATTATAATTTATTTTCAAACGACCGTCAGTACAGCGTTGCCAACTTGCCAGCACGTGATATTCCTCACATTCGCGCCTTTGCGTCCGTTCGTCGCATCGCGGCAGAAAAGGTCTCTGAATGTAATTTTAAACTAATTAATTTTGCTCCGCCTGTCCGCTTTTGAATAACACTATTTGGACTTCAATTGTCTGCATGCCAAATATAAAATAATGGCGATTTTGATGAAACGCCACACACGAATTCGTGTGGCTTTTTACAAAATCTGAATGCACTACCAAGGCACAACCATAAAGATTTTTAGATGTTGTTGCCGCTGAAATGGCTACAATAAATCAGTTGTTTTTGTTTAGAGATCAGTTCTTACTTAATTTTGTTTATTGTCGAATGTATTATCAAATAGCTAAGGCGCGAAACTAGTAAACATCAAGACGATCGGGCTTCTTAGATTAGGCAGGTGCCTATTTAAATTTTTCAGATTTTCAGCAGAAGAAATACAATTAATCTCATCATCTTTAATATACTTCACATTTTTATTGTCTTTTTATTTCCCTCTTTTACGTTATTGTCAGTACCTACCTAGACAGGTGTGGTATAGTTCTTCTTTGAAATTAAAATCTATTTTCATCTCCGACAAAAAAACTACCAGGAAAAAAATCTCGGTAAAGATTAAACAATGTATCATGTTGTACAGCTTACGTCACACTCAGTAATAGATATTGTCAAAAAGATTTAACGACATGTCACTTCGGTCCCGCCCACCGACCGGCCATAATCTACATCGGACACATTCGATACTCGACTAATTGGCTATTTCGAAATTCGTTTTTCAATAATCATTGCCGATATTATATTTTAATAGGCAATAAGAACTTTGATTCTTTTTTGAAATAGTGTACAGCAAGGGACTAAATGAGCCAGTCATTGTTTTTTAAGTTTTTTGATTTACTACCAATGAATTGTGAACAGCAATTAATGAAGTATTGAGTAGTGTCGCTAGTGGAAGAATCCTTTTATTTTAATTTTTAATGGGCATCGATAAACTTACCTCTCTTGTTCTTTGAGCTTCTTAATAATTCAAATCGTTATGATTGCCGCCATTTTGAGTGACCATCTAAGCAGTTTTAATTGCAGGGCTTACACGTTTGATTCCAAGTTATTGTCTATTTTCTCCTTCGCTATCCAAACAATAAACATTCAAACTCTATGGTATATCAACAAACCATTATATACTCGTAGAAGTACTAGTCATTTTTCACCGTCGACTTTTTTAATAGCACATTTATAACAGCAAATACAAACCTATTGTGTGGTTAATACAGAGGTCAGGCCACGCACGGCAATCGCTTTTCTAAGCCATAACCGGAATTTATACCCGACATTACTCATGCCATGCCGTTCGGTTGTTTTCCTCTAATTAGAATCCATTCAAGCGTACCCCATTAAAACTCGTCTAAATTAAAATTCGAATAACTTACTAACTAGACGTATAAATCACAACCGAACATAAAGACAATAAAATATATTGTCCAAGCTGGCCGAGGATACGACCGACGCAAGAATAATTAATACAACAATACACTCACCGGGTAATTAAAATAAACTAATTTCTAAACGTGAATGGCTTGGGTTTTATGAATGAATATTCTATAGCCTTTTTAAAACTGGCAACATTTCTCATTCTTCGTCTCGCGTACTGACAGTTCGGTTGACGGCGTTCTTTTTTTTTGAAGCACGACCTCGCACAGCGGGGAGCAAGCGCATCCGTTGCGCGCTCGAATTATCTCATTTTAATTTAGGAATCGGCACTTTTTAATGGCGTTATTGAGCTAATAATTCATTTAAAATCGGAATCAATTATGTAGATGGTTTTGGTATAATTTCATGGCATTATTACCTACGTTCCTAGTTTCCAGTAATCCCTTTGTTTCTTTCTCACGCTAAGCAAGGGGTGACTCCCACGAATTAGTCTGCTAAGGATTTTTATTTGCGGGAACATCGGATCGGGATGAGCAAATCGGTGTTCATAATTACAACGTTGGGATATTTGGGCGATGGCGGCCGCGTGCACAGTAGCAATAACGTGCAATTTAAATGTTTCACATTTCAAACCGATTCTTTTTTTGAATGCGAATCCGTTGCGTGTGAGCACGCAGGAGAAATATTTGGTTATGCTGGCTGGAAATAACCTTTATTTTGGTGTTATGTGTATTTTGAAAGAAGTAATAAATTCAAGTTTGTGTCAAGTGCTTCACAATAAACGCTTTCTTCGATTATAGACGATATAATGGAAATCTCCAAATTAAATTCTGGGACTTATTAAACAATTTTACCACAAAATCAAAACCCTAATTTAGTAGGTAAATGTAAGAAAACTAAAATAAGGAAACATTAGTTACAAGCATCTGCAATGGTACCTACCCATGTAGCTAGAAACTCTTGCACACAAAATTGTATAAGATACAAATATTATAATAATAACATTTTCAACACACTTGCTTGTAAAGTGACTCTTATGGCAACGCATTTAGGTTCATAATTCAGCTTATTATACAGCGTTTTTTACTTTAAATTACCACACTAGTGTTTTTACAATACATGTTTATTTCAATCTCCGTAAAGAGTTTTTATGTCTAAAAACAATGAATATTTTATGGGTTACCTATGATAAATCAATCGCCAAAACTATCATCATTTCATCAAATTATATATTTTTCACTACATAATTATGAACCTTAATTTGGTATTCAAAACATTATTTCGTGTTTATTATATTTTTATATAGGCTGTTTAGCCAGTGCCTTTATTTACACATACGCGCGCATCGCTGGCGGAAAAAACAAAACCAGCGCGTCATTATATCCATAAATATTTGTTAATGTTTTCGTTGTGTGGCTAATTATTATCAAAAATGTGGACTTCACGTAGGGAAGAAGAGACCTTGATTTGACCCCGCCGAAAATAGTAATCGGGCCACTCGCGTTTCGTGGCCCAATTACTATTTTCTGAAATAGGCTAGCGGCCTACGAAACTTTCATACAGTGGAAATAAATGCCATTTTTTCCTCGCAAGTGTGTTGAAAAACGTCGTATGAAACGCGTGTGCATTGATCATTACACACTTGTATCATAATGTTCTATTGCATACCATACTTATATACAAATAAATTAATAATGGCTTTCTAAATATTCTGGGGGCGTATAATGGCGTTGTCCAAAAAGTTATGTCATCATAAAATAGCCAACCTTTTGTATATTAACGAGGTAATGGCGGATAGACGTTGAAAATCTTGTCAATTATAATATTATGATCTAATCAACATTAAATGGATTTTGATTTATGAATCATTTCTATTATTATCAAAGTTAAAGATGAAACTGTTCAATAAAGCAATGGCGATCAAATAAATAACAATATAAACAACTAAACTTGTAAAAAAATAATAGGCCTGTTTTGACATTTAACTTCAAATAGCGACGTAACTAGTGAAGTAACCATACGACTCGGTACTCGATACTCACGATAAATCGATTCAAGTTAAATGTCAAAACGGGCCTATTATTTTTTGACAACTTTAGTTCACACCTAACCCTTCGTCTATTGGTGAAAACCCTATAAGAATCCGTTCAGTAGTTTTTGAGTTTATCGCGATCAGACAGACGCGGCCGGGACATATCGGCTTATCTAATAACTAAACAGAAAATAATCCTGAGTCTCTAATATTTAAAAAAAATCTGTACCTGAGACTAGATTTTACAATTAATTTAAGAATGTTTCTTAATATTCAAAGAGTCCAGCGATTAAATAATCATCATCATCATTTCAGCCGAAGGACGTCCACAGCTGGACATAGGCCTCCCCCAAAGGGGGGGGTTTGCCATAATCGCCACGCTTGGCAGGCGCTTGGTAGCTATTAAATAACGTTTCGATATTAAAAGACTATACTAATACTCTATTAGAGGTAGTGAGTTTGTATGTAGGGGTAATCTTCGGAACTACTGATCCGATTCTGAATTTTCACTAATGGGAAGCGACAGTATTGCCGAGTGTCATAGGATATATTTTATGTTATAGTTGTCACAAAATAATAGGCCCGTTTTGACGTTTAACTTGAATCGATTTATCGTGAGTATCGAGTTTTGTATAAAACCAGAAATTTACGCGGACACACTCGCGGGCAGGAGCTTCATAAAAGCATTTTTTTTAAGTGTAACATCTATTCTCTCTCTTTCTGTGGAAGTTATTTCGTGAAAAGGGACGGAAGTGTGTAACAGGAAGTGTCAGCTTGAGCATGGAATAAGTAAGTACTTTTTAAAAGCATGGTTTTAGTAAGTACTTTATAATAGCATAGAATTAGTGTACTCATGTAATTAGTACGTACTATATGGATTGTAAGTAGAGGGGCTCGAATTTCGTCCAGTGGGCGACCACTAGTAATTAACAATTATGCGAATAAATTTCAGTATTTAGCTTTTTTAAATTTTGTGGTTAATTTCTGTCGCTGCGCAGTTGCTTATTACCAAGGAGAAATGTCAGAGGTTACACATCATAATTATGCGACTATTGTAAGGCTCGATCGTTTTTTTTGTTTGTTTTGATCCAAATGCAGAATGTTAAACACATTTAGATACTTATTAAAACAATATCAAAAGTATATGTATACATCAAAACATTCCGGAATCAACACGTCGGCGCTCGCATGACTAAAAGTCCTATCTCATTTTTAGCTGTGTTTTTTTTCATGCAATTCATAAGCAGAAGATTCATAAAACAGTAATTCTGCTATTATGTAATAAAAAAAGACATTGGAACTACTTTCGAGCATAAAACTTGAAACAACGCGTTTGTAACTGATTATTAGAAGTGAACATGATTGTAGTCCACTAAAGTTCGGACCACTGTGCTGGCTATCACGTAGCCACAAATAATACCTTTATTGTTCTGAAGACAGAATACTTTCTTCGATATAGCAGATGTGCCTCGCATTTGATTTAGGTTAAGTAAAACCTCGTTCTATTGCTTTTTTTTGTTCTTTTTTGGCACTGGCATTCTTGGCCCAATCTGAAAATAAAATCAGGTATGACAACGTCTAAATTTTACTCATAATTTCTCAGTGAAGTTAATTTCATAAACATAGTAATTACCTAACAGTCGCACCAGTGAGCGGAATGAGTCTCTGGATACAACCAGATGCAAACGTATCCATAATTTTCTTTTTGAAAGACCTCTGACTACGAAACTCTTGAGTCTATTTTGTTCCAATTCCAATTTTAAAGTAATGGCTCCATCGTTTTATCGATGATTCTGCCAATGTCAAGGTTGAAGGAAACAAAGTGTGTTCGCAGAAATTGACCGGTTGTATTGCCTTTAATCTGATTTACTTAATTCTGGATCCGTTTGAGTAGCTTGTAAGGACAACACAAAATATTTGTTAGTACATATGTATTAGTAAGCAGACAACACAAATTAACTTTATTATGAGACGAACACTATGAACCACCATTAGGAGTTTGTATGTTAAAGCTTGAGTCTATTTTGTTTATATCGACCTGTCAGTTTGACAGGTCCTCATTACGTCACAACTGTCAAATTTTTACACTTGACATTTGCCTGCATACCACACACGTTACATTCAACAATATATTAGTTAAAATCGTCTGTCATCGAGTTATCTATAGTAATTAAAATAAATAATGAGTAAGCCTTGAAGCAATCAGTTTGAAGCTTAGGGCTACAAGCTGTATGCAATGATGGGCTGTAAATATAATATTTTTATAGCTTCATATATTATAGAAATTTAAATTAATATTTGTTTGATTATTGTGTAGGTACGTGTTCGTTTTAGCAAACTATTAAATAGTGATAGAAAGGAAAGGTTAAAAAATTCGGTATTTAGTTACTTATATTATTTTAAAAATAGATCTATTCTTAGACATAAGCCAACCTAGAGGATATTGTTTATAACTTCTATTTATGTATCAAAAGTATTCGAAACTTAACAATGGTAGCTTTTAGTGTCCGCATTCCTATTTAACACAAATGACTCAAGTTCAAGCGATCGACATTAACTTTTTAATATTCGAATACCGGAAAACATGACACCTTCAGATTTACAACCATCAATTATATTAATAGATTATACATATATGCATCTCTGTCTAACGTACAATACCTAATGATCCTTTCATTTTATTTAGTTTGAAGATTACAACAAAACCTTCAGGGTTCATTAAACTGGCAACATTAATAATCAAAGGTCACAATTCTACCCATAAACAAACAGTGACAGGTTGCTACGGAAACGCCCGCTATCTGTCAAAGATCTTTTCGTTTTTTCAAGGCCTACTTAAATGGTTAATTAACTTTTTACAAGCGACTTCTAAGCTAATTAAATCTTCTTTTAGCCAACATTTTAATTATTTTACCTCCAACACGCCTTCTCTATAAAATCATTACTGGATCGTGAGCGGTGTTGCTAGTTAAAAAATAATCATTCCCGGTGTTACGCGGGACGCTGCAACCAGTCAGTGGTCACGACCACAGGTCAAGCTATTAGTTTTATTACAGCTACGGCCCTTTAAAACCTGTTTAAAAAATATTGATCTGTTAGGATAACTTGAGTATACTGATAGTAACATACCGACGACATGAGCATACTGATAATCTCATAGGCTGAGTACTGAGCAACAAGACAAAATTATGGTATTTCCCGCCGAAATGAGACATGAAGGCAATGATGTTATTAACAGATAAGTTATGCACTCACAAAATAACTGAAAAAAGTGTTCCGCGCAACAATGGCAGCACACATATCCACTTTTCTTTCATTTTACATTTCACTACAAGTAAAAATGATGGCTTGATAAAAACAATAAGAAAAAAAAGATACAGCTAGTGTTGTCAATTGCGCGTGAATGTAAAAAACATTATTCTGGCCACCAATCATCGAATGTTGGCATCACAGACTAACAAATACGTCCCAATTAGGACGTTTTCGAGACTTCATGATTGCGCGCTCACAACATATTATCTGTTAAATATAATATCATTGCATGAACGACTATGTTTACGCTCAGTCTGTCATGTCTCGTTTCCACACGAGATAGCGACGACAAAATGTACTCACACGTGTGTTAGCCTTACTACACTTCCCCCCCCCCCCTATTGTTAAATTACTTACTCAGCTAACTCAAATTTTTGTTTTATGGTAGATTAGCATCGACACTTTAAACCTAAGGTCCATCATTCATTTACAGTTCAGCTCGGTCGAATCACTGTCTCCTAAAATACAGGCCATCCCTAGTTTAGAAGACAGGATTGATTTTGTTGTTTATTTATTTATTTAACAGTTTATTTAGTTAGAAGAAAGGAACAGAAAAATACGTACAAAATTGATGCTTATTTCTAAAGAAATCTCTTCCAGCATACCTGCGACAGGAAAGATGTAGACAACGTGTGTAAGAGTAGAAGAGAAAACAAAATACATAAACTCAAAATAAAAACTTACTAATATTATTACTATACTAATCATTAATTTAAATATAAACATACAATAAGATCCCGCAATGTTTGAAGACTAAGGTCTTTAACCAGTGCGTCCTGCCTGTCATGACATACGGTGCCGAAACGTGGACACTGACAGTCGGACTGGTCCACAAATTCAAGGTCGCCCAGCGCGCTATGGAGCGAGCTATGCTTGGAGTCTCTTTGAAGGACAAAATCAGGAATGAAATTATCCGGAAAAGAACCGGAGTTACCGACATAGCTTGCAGAGTAAGCAAACTGAAGTGGCAATGGGCTGGCCATGTTTGTCGAAGGACCGATGGCCGATGGAGCAGACGAGTCCTGGAGTGGAGACCGCGTATCGGCAAGCGTAGTGTGGGACGCCCCCCAGCTAGATGGACCAACGACCTTAAGAAGATGGCTGGGTCAGACTGGATGCGGAAGGCGGAGGACAGGGTGTTGTGGCGCAGCCTGGGAGAGGCCTATGTCCAGCAGTGGACTGCGATAGGCTGAGTTGATGATACAATAAGAGAATATTCTTACAAACATACTTCTAAAATAAATATCAATCATATATAAGTATAAAATAATAAATACATAATATGCAACTATGGCGAAGTGGAAAGATAGTGATCTTTCACTCTTCTTTTAGAAACTGCAATGGTTTGGCAGACCCTAATGTCAGGCGGAAGTGAATACAGACAAGTTCATTTTCCCCTTGTTTCCATTGTTAGTTGATTAAGTCTTAGCATGTAAGTTCATGTAACTAGTATACAACCTATGTCTATACAGTATATATTTGGATCAATAAACTGATTATTATTTGTTTGTTTTTAAATATATCGGGCCCATGGCGTCCCGGTCCTTTGGAAGGCGTACGAGGGGCCGAACCAACTAGCAGAGGATCCTTAAACAGTTTCTAACAATTTATTACTGGATATACTGCATGGGAAAGGTGAAGGACCAACTCTGACCCACTGTTATGGCGCTACTCGAAGAGGCAGTAAAACTGTAATAAAAATAAACATACACAGGATACCATAGAGTAATTGAATTTCAAATTACTGAAGTAGAGAACCCACTTAAATCATTTTAAAATCATTACCCAATTTAAAAGCCATAACTGAGTTGGTGCTTGCTCGTAAGTCGTTGGTCGTAACCCAATGTTGTAGACATCCCTTGTTACCGAAGTTAAACAAATAGCGATGTTATGTTAAAATACGTTTTTCATGAGAGGGGTATTTATTTACTAGTGAATTACTATAATCCTGACGCTTTGCTGTTGGGAGTTTGTTGCGCCACTTCTTCTTCCCAGCTAAAGCACTAGGCGGGCGTTTTTGGGGGACTGTTCTATGTTATTTTGACGTGCGAAAAGTGCCGATTCTAAGCCTAATGTGAATAAATGACTTTTGATTTTAACCATGCTTAGGTTTCCTACCGTGTTGTACCGCACAGAAAAAACCGTGTGTGGTAAAGAATAGCACCATTCTATTTCTTCCCGTGGGTGTCGTAAAAGGCGACTAATTGACTTACTAGAGAATAGGCAGCAGCGTTTTCTATGTATTTTAACACCATACTGCGATCGCCAACCCGCCTCCAAGCGTGGCAATTATGGCATTTTATGCGGCCTAGCCAAATTTCCTTTCTTTGGTATTATTCGTCGAGTCGTTGAGCTGCCTTGAGTTGAGCTACACGATTACTGACAATATTGCTTGCACTGATTGGATAGGTCCACTCAAATTTGTGTGGTTATTTCCTCAAAATACCGTTTCAGACACGGGCCTACATGGTCCTCAAATTATCTGATCAAAATTATGTTTGGACTTTAAATGAGACTGACCCCTGAGTTTGTTTCGCCATTTCTTCTCAGGGGTAGTCAGATAGGAAATGTCAACTCCATCTAGCTTATTTTTTTTATTTTTAATGTAACGTGTAAAAGTGATTCCGATATCCAATTTAAGAATAAACGATTTCATTTCATTTCAAACCTATTTCTTCCCTTCAAGAAAAACATTAATCAACAAACTTACCTCAATCTAAACCGCCTAAAAACACCAATTAACCGCTTCAATATTCCACGATATAGGAAACGCCTACTCATAAAATCATTGCCAGTACAAAAAAGTCATTACCGTGTTACGCGGCTCAACCCGCTACGCGCGTGCCCGAGTCACGACCCGGACGATCCGATTTTATTACTTTACACGAACCGCGCGTAACGCGTAATTGAAGGTTAACGAACAAGTTTTGAATTACGAAGCTTCGAACTCTTGCAATGTTCGCGGTTTGAATTTTTGGATTCGGATTGGAATTCTTTGGTTTGTTTCTTTTCGCGATGGGTTTTGGGCTTGGTGGCATAATCGTCTATTCTTAAAAGCTCTTGGCTATTGGAAAACCCTATTTGCTCTATGCAAAAAATAACAGTAATACCCAAGTTATGTTTCGTTGAAATGTATAAAAGTATCGCTATAGCTAATTTTTAATTAAAATTATTTTAATATTTCTCGAATTTTATACGAAAAAGCCTTGTGGGATTTTTCGAATTGTGATTAATTTCATGGAAAAATGCCGGAAATATCGCACTAGGGAATACTCAGTACCTATCAGTTTAAAGAAATCTCTGAAGAGAAAATAAAATTACCTTTCCTCCGACAAAATAAATTAAACTATAATTATTATTAATAATTATATATATTAATTATTCAATATTATTATTATAATTGGTATAGCCAAGAAAAAACGTTCTCATCATATCCTGACTTCTATTTTCCTGTAGCAGGATAAACCATAGGTATCTAACCTTCTGTTGTTAACAAAGGTCACTGACACGGAACATAATTGTTTCGGAGCTCATAACTCAACGTCAGACAAAACTAAAACAAATGCAAGACCACAGCTTCCTTCATTAGCAACTTGTTACACCAAACCTCCTTACAGAATGACTCGGTGAACAGAATAAAAAAGTAAGTAAGTATGGCACACTGTGAAAATTTGAGAGAAAGAAAGAAAATAAATAAGAACTCCTTTCAGAAAATAAAAAAATCTGCAACTAACTTTACTAGTACCTATACTAGTAAAGTTAGTTGCAGATTTTTTTATTTTGTTTTTTGCAAAGGACAACGGTATCAGCTATATTATCAAAGTTCGAAATATCTGCATAAGCTGAGGTTGGTGCTGAAAATTCTCTAAGGTCATAGCTTTTTCGCATCCGGAAATCTTTTGAAATATCGAATTTTTGTATCAGTAACAAATAATTTACAGTTCAAGAATCAAAGTGCGCGTCTTTTCTTTTTTTTTTTTGGTAGAGGCCAAAATACAGCGACTTCATTAATTGAATACAGTCCAAATACACAGCCAGTCATAACCACAGATAATCCCAAAACAGATTAACAAATTCCTCGTTCGAAAATCGAAAGAGGTTGATTCAAAAAGTTTATATTCCGGCCGGTTGTCGCGCGGCGGCTTCGGGGCGTGGTTCTATGATCGATGCTCCGCACTCACACTGTCCTGCCAGTACGCGAGATTGATTTGAAAATAGAACTGACTGACAGGTTGTTGGGTTAGGAGGAACCTGATTATTGATATTTTACTGATAAAAGGATGGAGGAAGAAACAAATAAATGTGCGTCAAATTCAAAATCACTTCCTTTTGTTAGGCTAAAGTTGTCAAAAAATAATAGGCCCGTTTTGACATTTAAATCGATTTATCGTGAGTATCGAGTACCGAGTCGTATGGGTGGGTATGCTAGCGGCAGGTAAATAAATATATAAACCTAATACCTTCTTACAAAATAATTAAATAAGCTACTTTATGAACTTGACGAACCTACTAAATTCGAAATAACTTAATTTTTTTTAGCTGAAGCTTATTTCAAACATGAGTACCTATAGCTCTACCAATATGTCATTAAATTAGGTACCTTCGTTAAGCGTATATCATACAATAATTTATTATATTATCTGTATATTATGCATATTATAGAATAATAATTAATAATAATTCATGCAGTAAATATGCTGCCCGTATAAAACATTATTTAATTCTAAAGATTTTGTTTTTTCGAACTAAAGCATTTCATCTACTGACACGACTTGAACAACAAAAACAAAACGCTAGCAATTTAAAAACAGCAGAATTTAAAAAGAGAACAGATGGAATGTTGAAATGAACCACGCTACCATTCTCAAATACGCTTCAGGAACTTATAAACAATTTTGAACACTATCTGAATTAAAATAGAATGCTTTTTTCTCAAAATCATTTCAGCAATAAAAGACATTTTCATTTCAGTTATTTTGTAATTTCGACTTCCGTTTTACGTATATCGAAGGAATGTAATTTAATCTGTAAGGGAAAGCAATTAAGTCCAAATTCATTTGTAATGGGATAAATTGATAAAATTTGTGTTTTTTTTCTTAATTGACTACCTGTATTGAAACTATCGAAGGTAAAAATGTTAATATTTTAAGTAATAGTTATTATGAGCACCATAAATAATTTTCTGTAGGAAATGCGTCATTAACGTCATTAATTTTTATGAACTAACTGGTGTCCGCGGTTTCAGTCGCATTATAGGAAAACTGATGTGAGAACTGATAAGGCAACGGTGTGGTTTAAAAGAAGAGAACAATTTAAAAGAATATGCTTAGATGGTTTGGTCATGTCATTTTGAGAGGATGAATGAAAGGCGATTAACAAAAGGTATTTACAAGGCAGAAGTGAGTGGAAACGCCGCGAGGGGACGCCCTAGGAGGACATAGTGACCTTATTGGTGATGTTCTTCAGCAAGGTCAGGTGCGTACTACTCGCAACCGGCGTGTGTGTATGACCAAATGTGAACGTAAACGAAGCAAAAGGAGTATGTAAGGAGTGTAGCAGGTGGCGTTCTATAGTTTCTGCCTACCCCCATGGGAAGAAGGTGTGAGTTTATGTATGTATGTGTAGCGGCATCAACATCGCCACATACGAACTACGCGTCACACTGACGTCACGCAAATCCTGCATCGCGCAAGCAGAGTTTACCACGCAACTAGCATATATACAACGTCCCGACATCAGCCGTCGGGCAGTTGCCCACCAGACACGACACCCGTCTGGTCGGAGGATCCTCCCTTTTCTATGGTGGATGAGTGAACTTTACACCCTGTTCCTCATACCACCTAAATATGTAAGGGAAAACTGCGTAAAACGAAAGGAGGAAAATATAATCAGAACTGGGTCTTAAATTAAGACATTATTAAACTTTTAGCTGTTACTTCCCTAATTACTTACTTACTTACTTATAGTGCTGAAAAGCATGGTATCGAATTACTTCGTGTCTATTTAGATGATAACTAATAACATGTAAAAGTC
The DNA here is from genome assembly GCA_948098905.1 of Tiliacea aurago. Lineage (NCBI taxonomy): Eukaryota > Metazoa > Arthropoda > Insecta > Lepidoptera > Noctuidae > Tiliacea > Tiliacea aurago. Next base: position 14,853,560 of record OX402597.1, on the reverse strand, counting down.
ACTGTGTTAAGGCGCTGACAAGAGGCAAATGATAAAAATAGGCATGTCTTAAACAAATAAAAAACCGGCCAAGTGCGAGTCGGACTCACGCACGAAGGGTTCCGTACCGTTATCTATAAAACCGGCAAAAAAATCACGTTTGTTGTATGGGAGCCCCCCTTAAATATTTTAATTTAATTATTTATTTTTAAAGTGAATATAAAGATTCTGTGAATATTTCAAGCGTCTCCCTGTTGCCGTTATCAATACCGAGCAAAAACGTTAAAAAAAAAGACGTTTGTTGTATGGAAGCCCCCTTAAATATTCGTATTTGGCAACATAAATACATCATTTGTGAAAATTAACAACTGTTTATCTATCACGGTTGATGAGATACAGCCTGGTGACAGACGGACAGACAGACAGACGTCGGAGACTTAGTAATAGGGTTCCCGTTTTACCCTTTGGGTACGGAACCCTAAAAACGGGGCAGTCTTTGGGGACTGCCGATAGAAGTGAAAACTAAGGAACTTGTGAATTGTATCGAAGCGTTCGGTGACGATGACGCGAGTTCCATGACTTTTGTTCACCCAGAAAGTGCTCAACGCGCCTAAAGAAGTTTTCACTTCAAAAATTGCCAAATCTATATAGTTTGTGGTAGCGGAAAAAATATATGTTATTCTTGAACATATTCTCTGTAACGCAGTTTATACTAGCACAGAGCACAGACACAGACGTGCTCTCTGTCTCAAAACTGCATAGCGTTGTACTTTATTTAATGGCGTTTTTGTATCTAGCTGTTTTTATTATATTCGATTGAGATAGACGAATTGTATTTGGCTTTTTGAAAAAAAAGTAAAGAAATTATTAAATATTTCTCAGTACTTGGTTGTTACCAAAACACGTTTAGATAAAAAACTGTAAACTAACCCTTTACTTTTGAGTTTCAATCCAAAATATCTGTATTAAATATCAACGTACGGTTGGTATTTAATTAATAACAAGAACGTCTTATTTGCATGCAGAACTTGGTTGTTTTTTATTTTCGATTAATCAACAAATTTTTGAGTAAATAGATAATCGCTTCTTATTTTGCAATAAATTACATGTGTCACAGATATGTGTCATCGCGCTTCTCTTTCTTTTGTATGCAGTCTGACAGGCGGTGATGACGCGGTGTTCCATGTTTAAAATTTAAACAACTTCCGTTCGCCTCGCCCGATCGGTTTCCGTAACGCTCTCGTCACTCATTCACCAGCTTACTCCCCAAGTCAAGCGTGCGTAAAGGAGTTTTACTTCAAAAAATTCGAGAGTTATCGTGGGACACCCGCTTGGTTTTTTTTTTTTTGTATTTGCGTAACACATTGCACTATCAGTAGCAATGGGTCACATTTTGACAGTTCACCAATATTCATCGGGTTATTTACGCTGTTGAGCAGAAAATGCATCCACGTGGTATTGGAGTAATTATTAACCATTAGACCCCTAGGAACTTCGTTCCAAAAACAACTACATGTACCTAAGTTGGTAATTCCTCATTTAATTTGTACCTAACGCAAACTAACTTTCAAGAAACATTCTAAAATTAACGTAAATTACAAAGAAGGCCAGAATTACTACATAAATGATCCCCCATTGAGAACTGAAAGTTTCGAGAAACATAAATAAACGGGAATTTAATACTTTAACGTGCTATTGTTCTTTGTTTACAAGCTTACGAGGTTTTCTGCGTGGTAGACAGAGCTTACCGATGTTTAAGTAGATAGTATTTATGATTAGACATATTGAGGATATGGAAGAACATCGTAAGCGACATAATGAAGGTACACTTAAAAAAAAAAGTAAATAAAATAATCAATAAAATACCTCGCCTGTAAATTTTAATTTATGTCGCTTACGATGTTCTTCCATAACAGGCTCGATATTTAATTTATGTCGCTTACGATGTTCTTCCATAACAGGCTCGATATTTAATTTATGTCGCTTACGATGTTCTTCCATAACAGGCTCGATATTTAATTTATGTCGCTTATGATATTCTTCCATAACAGGCTCGATATTTAATTTATGTCGCTTACGATGTTCTTCCATAACAGGCTCGATATTTAATCTATGTCGCTTACGATGTTCTTCCATAACAGGCTCGACATTTAAAATATCAGTAGGATACCATCATCTGCTTAGGCTTTTCCCAACTATGTTGGGGTCGGCTTCGAGTAACTCGATGCAGCAGTAACACACTTAGAATGATTTTGAAGGATATTGCTAATCCACTGCTTCTATGTTGGAAACATTTGTCTGCTCAACAACGTAGATAACACAATGAATGTTGTTAAACTGTCAAAATGTCTTTCCTATATCCTATCTGAATTCTGACCTCCACAACACAGATATCGGTTTATATAATATCGGTTTATTTTCAGTCTAAAATGTTCCCCCTGCTGCGTCTCTGATAAGACTGGGCGTTAATCCGACATGCGGGTCAGTTGCAGGTTGGTGGACGTCACACGTCCATTTCTCCATGTCCATATCGTTTTAATTCTTGGACAAGTTTTCCTTCACTGTTGGATACAGTGGCGATAAAAGATTTGGTCACCGCTTAGTTTATAAGCGCACGCGTGAAGTGGCATGGAATTGTAATCCAGGCACAGGCAGGGTTGCGGGTTTGTCCGAAAGGAATATCGTGGCCCTGGCACACAGGCAACTGAAGGATCACGGGTGGGTTTTAGTCAGTAAAAGTCTGACATTCCTCCCGCTCTTTAAGTTATTTCATAATTTCCCACCCAAAAAAATAAGGCACAAGCAGGATTCAAATGGAGATTGAATTGGAACATCATTCCAGATTCTTCAAGTCCTTTTTTCGCATTTTTTTTTAAATAGGGTAAAACAAATAGGTAACTAACTCACATCACTTTAAGCAACTTCATCTTCACTCTAGACACAACTTTGAACAACTTCAGAAGGTAACAATAGCGTCCATGTTGCTTCGTTACTAACAAACACAGCCTTTGTTAATACCTAATTGTTTCAGCCCAACAAGAAATTCGGGGCACAAAGACCGTTACCTACATAGGAGAAACTTTAAACAATAGTTAGCAACCTGCATACCTAGACACAATTATTGTCTTTAATAATGCATTAGATAGCACAAATAAATCTGTTCAACAAAACGCTGAGCTACATTCCGCAAATACACTAATTAATCTTTCCGAAACACGCAAAAAATACCAACATAATGATAACTTAGTGCGCGCTACAATGAGGCATAAAATTCTTGATGTCTGGTACACACAAAAAAGGTTACTTGAAAAAAGCGACCTCTGTTATCGAATAGTCGACCTAAACACTTTAATATAGAGTAGGGTTTTATAACTGGCAACTTTTCATTTTGTTTTTTTGGCGGTTTAAAAAATGCTGGAGCTGACCGCACCGCCGCGGGCATGGCACGGGCCGGCCGCACTCTGCCTAGAAATCTTCACTTCAAATCTGTGCTTAATGATTGCGTACAACTTAAAATTACCTGTCAATATTAACTGTGGGCTATTATTTTTATGATGTCGACTATTTAATTTTAGGTGTAAAGTTTAAAATGAATTTTTATTTAGTTGATTATAGGCCGGATGTGTTTTAATGTTTCTAAACAATAACTTGAAATGGCCCGACAAAAACACTTTTGTAGATACCTATTCTTGAAAACATTTACTTATGCGCCATTTATTTCATCATATCTTCAAAAGTCCTCTATTCTGTTCAAAATTATAGAGACATGGTGGAATCTACTATATTCAAAAAAGTCTACCTATCTTTAAAATTCAGAACCCTATACTAAAAACTTACAAAAATCCTTCGGAATTCAAACTCAGGACCAGTTTTCTAACGTCTCAAACCCACTAAAACACGTAACATCTTTTGTACCCCTACGCCTAAATCACTATAAAATTATACCCACCAATCATATACCAATCTAAATTATGATTGCTCCAGTAACGTTGATCGACGCGCGATGATGATTGGCTACAATTATCCCGTCATAAGTCAGTTATCTATAAATCAATAGAGCCTTTTAAAAACGTTTACCTTATTCGGGATGGTTTGTCTAGATGTTGCAGATGCAGACATTGTTTTGTTATTGTTGTATTTAATATTATGTTAATCGTAGTTTATTTCGCATTCAAATCATTCGGTATCAAACTCAAACTCCAAGCATTTATTTCAATTAAACCATTTACAGGCACATTTGAATTTTCAAGAATAGAATAGAATATATAATAATATAATATAATAATATATGTACACCATAAAAGTTACAGATATAAATGTTTAAATTTTAGATAGGGTGACACAATGGGCGGTCTTATCGCTAAAAGCGATCTGGAAGTCGGTCTGATCGATCAAGAAGTCGGTCAGTTAGAACTATGATGCTAGTTGCCCATTCCAAAAAATGGTTGTACTGGTTATACCATTTATATTGAAATTATACATGTCAGAACGATGCAAAACGTCAGAAGCGTCTGTGCTCAAAAGTTAAAAAAAAAACAATTCAAAACTAAAATAAGCCGTGGCAGCTAAGAGATGACCAATCCCAACTGACAGCGCCCGTTCACGAACAAGACGCATGGATCAGCACCATTCAGCTCAACCATTTTGAAGGGAGCTAAATGCCATTTTGAATCCAACACACGTGCCACCATCAGCGAGACATCTGAGTGAGCATGACATACTCTCAGCCGCCAGGGCACATTCAAATCAATGAAAGACTTAATACCCGGTAAATGGTAGCTCTATTGCACACAGTTCCTATTCACACCTGTGCTATTCAATTATATAATACAAAGGAGTTTGAGTATAAACAATTAAAAGATAGTCATACAATATTTAGCAGTTCCAACAGTATTTTCAAATGTTAATCAATTAGTTGTGGAGCAGGACCAGCACTGAGCCAAGCATTTTTATCAGCGATGTAATCCCGCAACTTATAATATGCTTGCTTGCATATAGTGTGCGTTATATACAAAATTTAAATTTCGTCTCATTCAGTTGAAGTATGTGGGGAGGAATTTTATTATAACATTTTAAACAGTACCCCATGAAAGATGAGTCCACTTTAGCCAGTCTGAAACCTGGTTGAGCTAATAGATCCATAGTTCTAGTTCTATAATTATGTTTTTCGCCTCTTTTACTAAAAAGATGTAATTTTTTTCTTACGTACATGATGTTTTCATAGATCATATATTGACAAGGCACCGTCATGATGTTAATTTCCTTAAAACAGTTCTCGCTTGCGGAGATTATAATATACAGGATGTTTGGTGCATCGTGTGCCAAATTGAAATGGTCGACTGAAGGAGTCATCCGCTAGCCTTTTAGACCCTTTAACACCCCTCATGCTCTGTGGATTTTTTTTATCGACTTTTTATTGTTTTCCAAAAAAAAGACCCAAATTTTACATTCAAATACAGATTTAAAAAAAAATATAAGGCGTAGACTCTGAATTTTATTTTTATTTCGATGTGTATTGTTTAAGAATACTTTTAAATACAAAATTAGTGATATTAGTCACCTAGTTCTTTTTTAATTCACTCGCAAAGGTAAAACTTAAATTAAAGCTGTACATGTTACAGCTGTTTATAAGGCTACAAAAAAAAAATCAAAAGCGACCGGGATCTTCCAACTCCCTCATTAATTCTCCAGTCTATCCTCTTTCTAATGATGTGCCACATGCCATAAAAGTATTTTAACAACTTTGTGAATTCGCTAGAATTGTGAATCGAGTCACCTAAGGCTAATATTCAAAATTATGATTTAAAAAAAAATCTCTTAAATGATACCTGTCAAACCTATAAATCTGCTATCTCATTCTTATGGTTAGGTAAATTCGTGTCTCATATCTGTATCTTTCGTGGGATTTACTTGAAATAAAAAAACAAAATTGCATTTTTAACATTTATTTAATCATTGTTATAAATCTTGCTCAAATTGTTGGCCTCTGTTGCGAATGCAGGCCCGACACCTGTTTCGTATTTCAACAGTTGTTGTACGAAGTCGTATTTCCTCCTTAATAGTATTGAATGCCGCTTCTATGCGTTGGACTAATACCTCCCTAGTTGGAACCTCCGTGGCATATACCAACTCTTTGGCACGTCCCCAGACATAAAAGTCTAACGGAGTTAGATCTGGGGAACGTGGCGGCCATGGAATAGGGCCATCGCGTCCAATCCATGCATTGGGGAACACATTGTCGAGATATTCCCTCACAGTCAATCGCCAATGCGCGGGACAGCCGTCATTTTGAAATACAATGGGCACACGTTCATTAAATACGGGCACATCGGTCACTAATTCGGGCAGGTCATTTTGTAGGAATTCCAGGTAGTCTTCGCCATTGAGATTATCGGGCAGGTAATGCGGTCCAATTACCTGATTCCCAATCACTCCTGCCCAAACGTTTACACTAAACCTTCTTTGAGAAGATTTCTGTCTTTTAACACGTGGGTTTTGCGTGTTCGTTGTCCAGTGGTGCAAATTGTGTAAATTGAGGATCCCATCCTTGGTAAATTTGGATTCATCCGTCCACAGTATTCTTTTTAAAAAATCAGGATCATCCACATCCGTGTGTAAAAGAAACCGACAAAAAGCCACTCGTCTCTCAATGTCGCCCCCCTCAAAACCTGCAACAAACAAAAAACTCTTTTAAATTTCTCTTGGGCAATAAGTAATTGCACAAGAAAGGACCCGCTGTTCATGCTAATAGATTCACTACCTGGAAGTGACGCCATACCATACCCATTACCTGCTAAACAAAGGCAAGGTCAAACAAAGCTTGCACGGGTTTAAAGTTAGTTTAAAATTACGTACCTTGCACCGGAGTGTAGTGGAATGGATGCTTTTTGTTTTGACGAAGTACTTTCCATACTTTCCATATTGAAATATCAAGATGTGATGCCACATTTCTAATGCTTCTTGTAGGGTCTTCCTCAAAAAGTGCCAGTATTCTCTCGTCTACTTCAACATTATGTCGCACAATATGGCCCCTTGGTTCATTAAAAGTAACACTGCCAGTCTCGCGTATGCGTCGGTATGTGTCTTGGAAGACTCTGCGGCCAGGTAATCGTCTACCAGGAAAGCGTTCCTGGTAAAGTCGTTGCGCTGCACGAGCGACGCCATTAGCGGCTCCGTAAGCCATCATGATGTCCGCATATTCTTCGTTAGAGAATGTCGCCATTGCAATAACAAAAAACTCAAAGTTTAACAATAACAACAAAAATTAAACAAATGTAACAAGAACCAGCAAAACTTAACGATAACAAAGTAATAAAAGAATCGCGGAGTATGGTGAACTAGCACACACGTGAGGTAGCAGAGGCAGTCATGTCTCGACTAAAAAAATGGCGGGTCGGGCGGCGCGATTTGTTCAAACCGATTTAAGGTATGCAAGAAAGAGATAGAAGATAGATTTTACTGTGAAAGAGTGAGAAAACAAATTTTACCTCTTTCTCAAGTAACAGTTCCGTAATAAATATTTTTTCATTAGAATTTGGAATGTAGTTTTATGTGACTTGATTCACAATTCTAGCGAATTCACAAAGTTGTTAAAATACTTTTATGGCATGTGGCACATCATTAGAAAGAGGATAGACTGGAGAATTAATGAGGGAGTTGGAAGATCCCGGTCGCTTTTGGTTTTTTTTTTGTAGCCTTATAAATAGCTGTAACATGTACAGCTTTAATTTAAGTTTTACCTTTGCGAGTGAATTAAAAAAAAAACTAGGTGACTAATATCACTAATTTTGTATTTAAAAGTATTCTTAAACAATACACATCGAAATAAAATTAAAATTCAGAGTCTACGCCTTATATTTTTTTTTTAATCTGTATTTGAATGTAAAATTTGGTCTTTTTTTTGGAAAACAATAAAAAGTCGATAAAAAAAATCCACAGAGCATGAGGGGTGTTAAGGGGTCTGAAAGGCTAGCGGATGACCCCTTCAGTCGACCATTTTAATTTGGCACACGATGCACCAAACACCCTGTATATTATATGGCTCTGATGGCTCTTTTCTGCAGAATAAAAATAGACTCGATGTCTGCAGCCCGTCCCCAAAGTAAAATACCGTAAGACGTCATGATGTATGTATAAAAGTGAAAACCAGAGGAATCGCCGGAAATTATTGTTATAGCTAAAAATGACGCTGGTTATACATTATTATCTGTTGCTGTTCTGTTTTTGTTCTTTCTTTGCGTCATTTTTACCACAAATAAAATTATTTTCTTTCATTTTCTTTTACTGTATCACTAAGTAAGTGTTTTGTTTTGTTCTAGGTAAGCTGTGAGAAGAAGTTTGTTTTAAAAAAAACTGACCAATTTTGTGATATTAGCGAAAAATGACTTTTCGGTGTGTTCCTACTTTTCAAACTGTTTCCAACGATAGCAACGCCACATGGGTAAGTGTTTTGTAACTAAAACTTATATTTAAGCTATTGGATACTAGATGGCGCTTAACCGAAATTGTTTGGACTACTGTACTGTAATAATTATATTATGTTTTAACTATTAAACCATCAATTGAATACGTAAACTGTTTAATAATTTAGTATCATACTTTTAAAATTTCATAATCGATTGTTATCTTGTCTTTTCCATTTCGAAAATCTAAATTGCAGCGCCATCTATTATAAAACCACAGAACGATTTAAGTACGAAGCCACCAAGCTGTTTACTTAGTTACGCTACTCGCCACTAGATGTCTGACCATATTTCGTTACTTCAACCTCAAATCAAATAAAGTTGATTTTATTCTTTTGTCTTCATAATAGTAAGTATTATTCTAATATTCTATTAAAATCTCATACTTAACTAAATAATATTTAATTAATTATGATATTTTACACTGTAGTTATTTTTTTTCGACCAATCTATTTTCTGCTTAATCATCTCACAGTACCTAATCATAAAAAGCAATTAACAAGTTCCAAATTAACGCTTCATTGTCCGTGCTCGAAGGTGCTCGGACCATTGACACATGAAGTGTTGTCTCATTGACATGTCGACGAACTAGTGCTGTGACCTCTGCGGTCGCCCACTCACTGCTTAACCCACCATTTACAAGTTTATCTTGGAAATTCTCGATGGCGCTGCTCGTTATGTAAAAACATCAACGACATGTCAAATTCAGACCAAAAAAAAGTAGTTCCTTTTTTCGCCACATGTCAAGATAAATTGGTTTTCAATCGTGAAGAGACTATGGCTTCTTGCGTACTTGAAACTGACCCTGTTTTTTCCCTGGGAATAAAAATAAAGTTAAGGATGGGCGACGATACGTGGGCAGTAGAAGGTGTTATAACTATTCCGTTATTTAGGTGTTGATGATTTATTTCGTTTATAAATTATGTTGTTACTTTTCTAACGTGATGTCTCGTATGAAATAGCGATAAGTCATTTTAGAGTGTGGGTTTTAATCGTGTGATCAATTTTGTGATCATTACCTCTTATTGTTTTATATTTATTTTAGAACAAAATTAGCGAAGCACGCATGCTTATTTTATTGAACTTACGTAGGTTGGTACCTACCTAGATAAACTATTGTAATTGGGTTTTCCAACACAAATTTGCAGTAAAAGCCTTACATCTCAGCCTACCGCTTCGGTGAATATAGGTGTAGTGTATAGGTATCTAATGTTGTGATTTTTGTTTAAAATCATTGTGTTTAATGAACAAGCTACCTTTCAGCACCATTCGCTCCTAAGTTGTTAAAAATAATGCATATCCAACAATGCTTTACAAACCATAGCGTTGTAAAAGAACAGTAATTACCGATCGCGATGTATGTTCAGTCAAATTGCACTGTTCGTCGAACTATTACCTAGTAAAAGATAATTAGTTCTCGTCTGAGATACTTAATTACAACTTTAGTGTTCATCAAACGCTTGTCATCGCCATCGTGCTAGTTGTACAGTTTTAAATGATCGACAACGAATCATTGATTGGCAAGTCCATCCTTGTAATGAATATGTATGTAATTTATTTTTCTCTCGCATCGGTACGGTATGGGAACAGCCATGCTGTGGTACAATATCTGACAGTCAGGCTGTCAGGGAGATAGAGTGGTACCAGAAATTACTGCCCAGGGTACAACAGACTGGCATTTAGGTAGGTAAGTATCACTACAGACAGTTACTAAGTACTCGTGACCAATGAATATCTACGCCTCAATCCATAGGTACTGTAGCGAAATAAAAATTAAAAACCGGCCAAGTGCGAGTCGGACTCGCGCTCGAAGGGTTCCGTACCATTATCAATAAAAATGGCAAAAAAAATCACGTTTGTTGTATGGGAGCCCCCTTAAATATTTTTTTTATTATAATTTAATTATTTATTTTTAAAGTGAATACATAACTAAATATTCTGTGAATATTTCAAGCATCTACCTGTTGCCGTTATCAATATAGAGCAAAAACGAACAAAAACAACACGTTTGTTGTATTGGGAGCCCCCTTAAATATTTATTTTATTCTGTTTTTTAGTATTTATTGTTATAGCGGCAACAGAAATACATCATCTGTGAAATTTCAACTGTCTAACTATCACGGTTCATGAGATACAGCCTGGTGACAGACGGACAGACAGACGGCGCGGCGGCGGCGGAGCCTTAGTAATAGGGGTTCCCGTTTTACCCTTTGGGTACGGAACCCGAAAACAAGACTCATCAAAAAAACGCGGGTGCTTTAGACCACACGACTGAAGTAAAACTTACAAATTTTTAATACTAATACTTACTTACAACAATACCTACCTGCACTGTGTCTTAGATATACGAAACGCAACTGGCTATGACAGAAAGAGAGAAAGATAATGTGTGCTCGCACCTCTCTTTTGCCCCTACAGTAATATACGAAACGTAACTCTCTCTCTTTCTATCTTCACTAACTTATCCCCTCAACCTCCTTACTCCCTCTCAACTTCCGTTCGCTCACTTGCGTAACGCTCTCGTCACGCATTCACCAGCTTACTGGATCAAGCATGCTTAAAGAAGTTTTACTTCAACAATTCAAGCTAAAATTAAATATAGGTAATTAAAACAGTTGCAGAACAGGTAATTTGGCCTAAATTGAAAGCGATTACAAGAAAAAATAGTGAATCTTTGTTACGCATTTGGTTTCCGAACCAAAGAATCAATTGAAATCGGTTTTAGGTTCGTGACCACAAAATTACGTAAACTTTCAAATGAATATTATCTTATGAAGATGAACCTAAGTTATCCCGATAGGAACAGTCCTGGTTAAAGATCAACTCAGTACCTCAGTGCCGCAGCATCATGCTGAAATACGGGCCTTTTGGCCTCGTACAGGACCGTGTTTTTATTTTCTTTTTGTTTACTTTGTTTTATTTTTATTTTGTTCTTTTTTTTTGTTTCTATGAGTGTGTTTTATTTAATCTGTGATATGTGCGAGTCCCAATAAATGTTTTTTTTTTCCCTCTTTCTTTTACCTTCTTTACCATAAGGGCACACGGGGCCCGTGCCCAGGGCCCTGACCTCACGGGGGCCTCGGAAGGCCGATTCGACGCTTGCACTCAATAGCGCATTTTTTTTCTATTTTTTGGGTGATACAAACCTGCTGCATTTTATTTAATAACGTACTTATTTAAGTTCTACTTCTTAAAACAGTTAATAACATGTATTTGATTTGGACCGATTAATATAAAATCATAACAGAAAACTGTTTTTTTTTTTGTCAGTCACTTCTTTTTTTTTATTTTCCAAAGGGGTCCCAAATTGTTGTGTGACCAAGGTCCCCAGCCTGGCCTAAGACGGCCTTGGATCAACTGGTATTAAAATGTTAACCCTGAAAATACTAATAACTATAATAGTCAAGTATGTAATAAGATGGTTTAAATAACAAGTCGATCTTGACGAACTGCAACCTCTGGGCGTAGCCCGTCTCGACAGAATCGCAGGTGATACGACGATCATGTGTCGTGCACCAAAAAGGACTTGCCAATCTCGAATTCCCAGGATTCTATGCGGCTAGTAAAACCAGACTGACAGACAGGCATGCAACCCTGGTGAATAGTGCGGTTTTAACTGGTTCTACACCTTTGACAAATGAAATAGGGTATTACATCAGAGTAAAGGCTAAAACTTCCGCTAAGATAGCAAATAATCCCTTATTTGCTCTCCGAAGAGTTAAATTGTGTGCAAAAATCAACAATATAACTTGGTTGACTGCAGATAACAGAACAGAATAACTTGAAACTTGATTAGGAATCAAGGCAAAGAATAATCAATAAAATTCACTTGGCTCATTACAAAATTAAAAGTCCAAAATTTATAAAATCGTCTGGATTAAATTCTCATTTTTCTCCAACTGAATTTTTTTATAAAAAAAATTACAGCTTGTTTTACGTCATAATCAAATTTGAAAATTAGAAAAATTAAGGATAAAAAATTGATGGCCGGTTAAATGAACTAGAAAAAAATGAATTGATAGGTTGAAACCGCAGAGGTCACGCTGCAATACCTACGTACAGTTAGTACCAAAAAATAAACTCTGAATTAATTTCCTTTATCTCAAGCGAAAGCTCCGGTACTTACTGATAATAACTAAATCAATCGTTAGGAAATCGAACCAATAGTAACTGCTGTACCTAGTGATTATATCTCTGTGACTAATAGGGTTGCCAACCCTAATATATAATATAATATCCTGCTATATTAGAAGCCTAAATTAAAAAAAAAATTATAGCTTATGTCAATACAAAATAGCGAGATGATCGCAATAGGGCCAGTAATATTATAATTAATCCAATTAAAGCTGAAGGAATGGTATTGTAAACTTAATGTAAAGTGTATATTAATTGAGACGCTAAAAAAACCCTGTTAATAATGGTTCATAGTAGCAAAAAACATTAATTTAAAGAATAAAAATGTTTTTGAAACACTTTATTTTATATCACTACTGTACCTAGTACCTACTATATTTTTATTTTTTCGTCATCTACTATATTTTTACAGGTCATGGCTTCGAAAATACTAAATTTTATATAAAATAAGTTGGCAGCCCTAGTTAGTAACGACTAGCGATGATAATAAAACAATGCATGAATGCCTCCCGTCGAGAAAATGCTTTGATAGTACAATCTACAACATATTACTATACCGTTCCTATTAGCTATTAATATTGGTAATGAGGCGTTATTGATACTAACCGTTTTGTAAGCTCTATGTTACTTTTAAAAGCTACCTTACCTATTTAGGGGAAGATTATAACAAAACTGTGCTAGAAGTTATTTAAAAATTATTAATCAGTAGCTGTTCGTGCTCGGCCTCCCCCGGGTGAATTAACATCTGTACAACCACCAAACGCTTCTTACAAGCTTTCTAAGCTCCGCGCAACATGTCATCAAAAATGCGTAAGTTCTACGCGCAGACGCAAATCATTTCACGCACGCACACACACAATCATACAGGTAAGTACACGGTGCACACACAGAAACACGTGATCACCTCACAATCAAACCTGATATGAGAGGAACAATGATACACATTCGCCGCAAAGAGCGAGAAGGAGCTTTATGTGCAGTATATGTAAGGAAATCAGATGAAAAACTGTGATGATTCGTCATGATTTGTAATTTGCAAGTCATCCACAAATTCGCAATTATGATTCTTATTTCTATCCTAAAAATAGGTATCTATTCTACCTGAATTCTTAGTTCTAATTTTCGCTTCAGCGACATGTAAAGACTTCTACATACCAGCGCGACTTGTCGCGCGACGCGACACGGCACAAAGGCCCCGCATGTCGCGGGACGAGCGGTGCCTTTGTGTCGTGTCGCGTCGCGATACAAGTCGCCCCGGTATGTAGAAGCCTTTAAGCCGAGTCCGCGATCTGTAAGTTTAATCGGCTAAGTTTGTAGGTTTAATCATTTCAGCCGAAAGACGTCCACTACTGGACATAGGCCTCCCCCAAAAAGGGGATGGTGCTATTCTTTACGTCCGGCACCAAACGGAACCGGTAGGTTTAATACTGTAATAGTATTAAGTTACCTTTAAATAAATAAATAAGCAGTTGACTTTTGTTTCAAACGGTGAATAAGCTCACTGTCTCTCTCGTCTGTAGGTAATCGGAATGTATTTTATTAGTATGCAATAGTGTCTGCTACAAGTATTTCATAAGTTAGTTCTAAATAGATTTAGTTTGCAATATACCTATTTATTACATGTCATGTTCTACAAAAAATAACATAATCTAAGCATGTTAGATAGGACTTTATATCATCGTCGGATATGACAACTACCTCTGCCTAGGCGTAGATAATGGTTATGCAAAATTATTTAAATAAGTCAATTAAAAATAATCTAGTAAACCATTGATTCAATTATGCACACGATTAATCTACGCCCGCTCGTCGCCAACCAATTCATCAACAGTTATTAAATGTTAATGTATTTCTTGATCTGCATACTTACGGTGGTCTGTGGCACTCCCCGTCTTTATCGCGGTACGTCAGGCGCGCGGGCACTCCATGTGATAGCCGCGGGCCGCGACCGACTGCTCACGTGGGCCCGAACACGCGCCAACATACGAAATTAAACTTTTGGAATTTCGAATACGGAAACTTTTTAAATTTTTTGACAGTGATTGTGTTTTGTTTTTTATTTGGTGTCTGGAGTTTGTTGTTATCTTTGAGTGTGCGAACTTTTTAGTAATTATTTTTTTATGATTAAGTGACAGTGCGACGTTATATTAGTGGATAGATTTTTGTTACAAATTAATAAAGTTATTAACTAAAGGAGAATCGAGTATACCAATCCAACCGGAGGTAATCACATATTGGTCAAGCAATTTCCTATACCATCAATAATAACGGGGCAAGTAAACAATAACATTATTTGATGTAAGATGGAGACAGACTCATACAGAAGAGCGGGACAAAAGAATATCATCGATCTAAGAAAATAGAATTCTCATACGAAATGTAATGGCGGTACAATAATCGTGTAAAAGTTCACGATAGTTGCCCAACGTGAGGCGGTAACAATACAATAACGCCAGCGTATATAGATCTTGAACAAATTGATTTGTGTATAGTTGGTGTACTGGAATTAGAGGTCCTTGTAAACTGGCCGGTTATAGCGGTCATCTTGCCGATAGATAATGATCTGTCGATGATTTACGCCGCGTTAAACCGACAATGGCACGAGATAACCCCCAGCCGCTGTGCACAATGTGACCAATTAGAAACGCGGAACAGTCGCCACGATGACTAAAATGAACGGCATCAACCTGCCAGACATGACCGACCGAGATCTCTCCGTCGACGACATATTCAACGAGAATTTCAACTTAAAAAGAAAGAAAATACAAATCGATTACGAAGACCACAAGAAACCTAAAACAATCGAAGATTCGGATACCCTAAAATTTGGAAATAACAACAATATATGCGATAAAATAGAATCACCTCAAAACTTAAAGAGGAAAACGAAAACTTTCGCAGACAACTACGACATCGATAAGATCGTGCAATCGAACATGATAATCGATAAAGAATCGAGTAAAGTAAGATTGGAGATGAGGCAGTGTGGTAATGATTTGGAATACAAAACAAACGGGCACGTTGGTAATGACTTGAACGAAATAGGTGCTGTTTCTACAGACGGGAATGAATATACCATGAAGGATGGTAATGATATAAGAATGGATGGTGCTGACGATAAGATTATGAACAACAATGAAGGTGATTACAGCATGAACGGGAATGATGAACATGGGAACGACGTAAGTAATGTAGATATAACATTTTCCACAGATTGGTCGGTGGTTTAGACGATTATAGCCCTAACTAGCAAATGAAGAAGGCCCTACTTATTTTATTTTATTCATCTTCTGAAATATTGTGCAACTAATTATTATTCAAAAAATATATGGACACCTGTTTGTCCATTAACATTTAGTAGCCAATTATGTCAAGCGCCTCTCAATTAAAGGTTATTGGATGTCTATTGTCAAAGTTAGCGAGCTTCAAAACAGCTGCTTATATATTCATTAGTTGATGCTCGATGAATTCCTTTGTTTAAATTAAGTTGGTTGTTTCATGAGGATTGTCTGTCCATCTGCTATAATCGCTTTTAAATCTTCAGCCCTAAGTACCTAATAAGCGGATCACAAAACATAGGTGTGGTTTCTGCAACCAGTTGCCTGCAAACATAAGTAGGTGTGCTTAATGCAACCAGTCACGGTCGTCCTATTCAGCGCCGTTGGTTGCGTTATGTTAAAAATGTTGGAACTATCAGGGGCGCACTGCGGCAGTGCCGGGTAAATGGTACCTCTACGAGTCTCGCCCTTGGTAGATTTTAGATGTAAGATACTTTTTTTAGGGCAATCTATCACTGAACCTAGAGTATCCCACACAAAAATGAAAATCAACGTCTGATTGACTCTAAGTAGAGAAGCTCGAGACGTGGCTCTTCACATATTAGGGAGATCACTGGCCAGCAACCTAAACAATCCCTGACTATAAATCTTTCAAGACCACAACCTCTTTAGTAAAATGCATTATTCTAAGCTAGACTGCACAAGACAACATAATTCTCAAACCAAGCAGAAATAATTCACAAAGCTCTCGTTTACATTTAAGCGTATAAAATTCGTCATGATTCGATTCCGAACGCGATAAGACGCCGAAATTCCGACAATACTCAGCTAATTCCGACAATAGTCCACTAATTTCGACAATAGTCACTTAAATGCCGTTAGTGGACCACAATGGAGTCAGCGAGTGGAAATAATCGCAATCTGTATGCGGTTGATGCGGTAAAAATTGTGGATGATATTCATAATTATATCCTTTCTTATCACCGTGAATGAACTAGGATCTGATATTCTTGTTTTAACTCATTTTCCTACTTCATATCTTCCAATCAATCCGTTTTGGACACCATAGGTACTACTTACATAAAAAATGAAAATATTTAGCTGTCCCAGCGTTTTTCTTACCATTAACAAGATAGGTTTTCTGTCCAACCATGCCACGTATTGTCATAATAAGAAATATATTCTCATTAACGCCGCCAAGTATTTAGATAAAAACACGACACAAATCATTCGCTATAGGAAAAGCTTATAAAAAGTAATCGTCATAGACAAAACATGCAACTGTTAATCAATTACACGCCTTACTGCCATAATGTCAGCCACAAGTCTTTACCATCTTTACCGAGGAAGCATAGACACACCCGTCTTTTTTTGTATTTGTTTCTGGCCCGCGGCAAACAACACAAAACATATTATAACCGTACTCTGATGCACTTGCCGCCGATACCATGACACGTGCAGGAACGCCCGACCTTAGCACGTGTCGTGATCGTGAGGTTTATTCAATAAAATATAGTTATAGGAATGCAACAGAACTTGATTTGCTTCAGCTTTTGGTACTAGAATCTTTTTCATTGTGTTATTGAAATCTATTACAAATTCGCTGCAGTTGATGGAGCAATCTAACATGAGAGTTGTCACGTCATGTCCTCTTCATTACTAAACGTGGTGTGGCTAAGGGACCAAAGTAACGTTTGATTCATTTACTAAAGTGTTAATTTAGTTTTAGTTTCAAAAAAATATCTTTTACCAATGTGCTTTTTAAATTCGCTAGTCAAGGCAATGCCTATTGTGTTCTTCTCATGAGCCAAACCTTGATTTCATCCAAAGATATGTAATGCTCACTCAAGATGAAGCCCAACTACAGCAAGCACAATTCACATTAAAGCTTATTTTCATAACCACCCACAATAGTCAACAATCTATGTCAAATACACACTACAACCAACGAAGCATAGGAGAATCAAAAGTCAAGAGCCAACTGACCAAGTCAGAGGTGCACAACTAGGCCAGGGAGGTTATAGATCCTAAGGTTATAGGCTAGATGAAGTATTAGCAAATTGAACATTATGGGCTCTTAAAGCCTCCAATTATTACGTGCTGCCTTTATGATCAGTAAGTGACGTTTAAAGGGGTAATGGCCGATTTACGCGCTGTCATTTGTTTTGTAATTTGTATTTAGGTGAAATAGATAGGAATTGTGGAATTTTAGGCGTATTTGATTAGTTTTCTTCGGTAGTTAAAATAAGGTTTTGAATAGCATAGCTTAATCAGCCTACCATGTTCACACTGCTGGGACACAGGCCTCCTCTCTGTGAGAGGGACTAGGCTGTAATCCACCACGCGGGCCCAGTGCGGGTTGGTAGATGTCGCATGTTTTCGAATTTTTGGTTCTAGGACATGCCGGTTTCCCCACGATGTTTTCCTTCACCGTTTTGAGAGCAGTGGTGATGAAATAATTGACACAAAGTAAAGCACGCCTAGGGTTCAGACCTATGACCTAAAACTCGTAAGTCGCTGTTATTACCACTGAGCCACCACTAGTAGACTGCTCATTGAATAGCATAACTTCTTGAAAATAACTTCACGTCTGTTTTTCTTGAAGCTAAATCAGAGAAAGCTACGCAATATATTCTTATCCCACATACCGCAGTGTCTCAAGACGAGTCTTTGACCAGTGCGTGTTGCCAGTGATGAAACGTGGTTGCTCACAATGGGCCTCATCAGAAAGCTATAAGTCACCCAAAGGGCAATGGAGAGGGCTGTGCTTGGAGCTTCCCTACGTGATTGAATCAGAAATGAAGAGATCCGCAAGCGAACCAAGGTAACCGACATAGCCCCAAGCTTAAGTGGCAGTGGGTAGGGCACATTGCTCGCAGAACTGATGGCCGATGGGGTCGAAAGGTTCTGGAGTGGCGACTGCGTACCGGAAGACGTAGCGTTGGAAGGCCTCCTACAAGGTGGACCGATGACCTTGTGAAAGCCGCAGGTATCCGCTGGATGCGGGAATCACAGAACCGCTGTGTGCTTGGGGAGGCCTATGTCCAGCAGTGGACGTATTTTGGCTGAAATGATGATGATGATGAAAGCAGAGGTGTTTATTAGAGTACACTTTATTTTTCCAGTTTTGTTTAGTCCCATGTAAAAGAAGGTGTCTATTGCCATCAACCGTGCCCAGACTAAAGAAATTTCTAATAGAAAAATATTTAAAGTGCGTATCCTCGAAAAAATTGCAATTACTTTTTACCTTATCTGCAAATTGTAACTGAATATACAGTCAATTTAAATTCCAACAATCCTAACTAATGTTATAAATGTGAAAGTGTGTGTTGTTTGTTTGTTACGCTTTCACGTCTTAACTACTCAACCGATCATTATGCAATTTTGCATACACGTTGTCAGGGGTACTCTTCCCGAGGGATACTGAACGCGAGCGATGCCGCGGGCAAAAGCTAGTCAAGATATAAAACAAACTGCTCCGTTATTGTTATAGACGTAGCAGGTAAAAAAAGTTCCTACTTCCAATTTATTGCCAATAGGCATTATGTTTAACAAGATGTTCAGTCAGACATTATGTAGGTATAATTTATATATCTGGCTATTTTGTAAATTGGTATTTATATATTTCTAAAATATTTACATAATTTAAAAACTAAACTGACTTAAAATAAAAATAATAATATGTACACGTATATAAAAAGGCATATATACAACGTGTTTTTTTTGATATCCCATAACTCTAGGGTATGATTGAGGCCATATCAAAGAATCAACTGGCATATGAGTTATGTTCCAATCCTTCGTTATTTTTTTTTTCATTTTTCATACAAAATAATTCGGCAAAGTCACGATTATTAATGTAAAACACCCTTACGTGAAATATGGCAACGTCGACAAGGTTGCTTTCCCTTCACTAGCTGCCGCCGGGAAGCCCCGATACCAACATACCTACATATTTTATTTTACTATTTATTTTACTACACTACTGCGAATTTTGGCAACCTCGCAAAAGTAAAGATTCGTCATACTGGTGACAATTTTTGACCTAATTTAATTATGATTGATGATATCTCCGAAACGATGCATTTTTGGACCACCTATTCTAGGAGTTTTAGTATTATTTTTACCTACAGAATATAACCCTAGAGTTATGGGATATCAAAAAAACAGGTTGTATAATATATATTAGTATCTGGCTTCATATTTATTAGGACTACAAATAGTTACCAAAGCCTTTACAGTTACCATATTTTTATTTTTTTTATACTTTATTTATTTTTAATTTAAACCTTTTCCACTTTTAGACCTAATTATTTTACTTAGAAACCATGCATTTTATACTACACGTCACGAAGCTATAGTTTATCAAAAGCCCTATTTAATTTATTTGTAACAGTATCTATATTTCTTACTATTACCCAATCTAACCGTTCAAAATTAGCACCTCCACCACTATCTCTATCCTAATCAGTCGCAAAAGTGCGAACTCTAGCACCTTAACAGACTACTAAATTAAAATCCCATCCAATTCAAACACGTGTCTCATTTGATATATTGTTTATAGTAGCTTTCGAAGTTCTTTAACCTTTAGCACACGTAAATGTGTCAGGCTGGCCGGTTGACGGTAGACTTTTTGCTTTAAGTAACCAGAATACAATGAGCCTTGTTCAAGTGCGAGCGATTGATCTGTCGTGTTGAAATTGTTGAGTTACTGTTGGGTTTCATCGCGTAGAAGGTTTTGGGAAGTGGGATTCACTAAAAGAGGTGCAGCATCCTATTTGCGTAACACAGTATCCATCACAATCTGAATGATTTCGAAGGACATTGCAAATCCATTGCTTAATATGTTCGAAAAATTTGTCTGCTCAACAACGTAAATAACACCAAACAACACAATATAAAAAAAATACAATAATAATATAATATAATAATGCAATTAATATTGTTGACCTGTCAAAATGAAACCCATTGCTACTGATAGTGGTACCCCTCTGGTCTCCAAAGGTAGGATGTGTAGGATATGCTAGCATGCGCTTCTTCATTATCACTTATTTTCTTGCAGAATCTTTCTATTCACCAGTCTTGCCAGTGTACTTACACGGTGCCAATTTTTTACTTATAAGGATTTGTTTCCATGGCTGGATTTATTCAATTGTTTTCCCTAAGCCATTTCTTTATGATCTCTTTTCGATCTCTTTGTAGTCTCTTTTTCGATGTCAAATTAGTTCAATCTAACTCCTCTGGCTTCCTTGTTGCTTTGGTTGTCTGGTATTCAGTACCCTTTCACACGGCTGTTTGGCAAACCTTGGGTAGCTTACAAACTGGATTACTTTTGTCTTTCCTAGCTGCAGTCACAGCCAGTTCTTAAGTAATTATTCTAATACCACCAACAATTAACTGTACATCTATATTCCTCCCAACAGCCTTATATACCTAGATGCCGATTCGAGTGCCAACAAAAACAGATGTTACACCGAATTATAATGAATTCATATCAGATCTTTAAATTAGGATAATGACATCATTACGGTCTAGACTTCATGATAGACTGTGCGTCTGGATCTAGATTTTTTGTTGAGTCTAGTTATACTGACAATGACGTTGTATTCTCTTTCGCGTCTGCCTTAATATTGATGAATGTATTTTATAGAACAATGCACTTAGGAATAATATATAGTGGTCGCGATGTGTGACCATTAGTTTAAGGACGTGGGTGCATGTTTGGATGCTTTCATTGCCATCTAGATTCTAGAATGACAAGCGAGAAAACAAATACTAAACTAGCTAGATAAATCATTACCTAGACACTTCGTGACACATTTTTTTTTGGGTGTGAAATTATCAAATAACTTCTCCCGCTCTGGGTTGAGCGGGAGAGCGTGTCAGACTTTTACTGACTAAAACCCACCCGTGTTCCTTCCGTTGCCTGTGTGTCAGGGCCACGATATCCCTTTCGGACAAACTCGCAACCCTGGCAGACTTCGTGACACCTGCGACTTCTTAGAAACAGAGGCCGAATGTTCGGCGGTTTTATAACTTCCATAGTTTCCTTTTTTGACTTTGAATCCTTACCTGACTTAAAGTCACATTTTTTACTTTGTCTTACGTCTTTGACAATCGTTTTTTTTTTCACCGTAGTCAGCCATAGTTAGCCGTAGTCAAGCAATGGCCGATACTTCAGATTTATGTTCGGAGTAGACCCCTGCATTCGAATTGTTGGTGCAGTAAACCGAATTCTGTCTCCCATCATCTCAATCCCTTTACATGAAGCTATTCCTCATCATCTGCCCAGCATTTTCCCAACTATGTCGGGGTCAGCTTCCAGTCTAACCGGATGCATCTGAATACCAGTATTTTACATGGAGCGACTACCTATCTGACCTCCACAACCCAGTTACTGGGTAACACGATACCGGACCCGTACCAAACAACTGTCAAATAGCAGCCGGGATCAATGGCTTAACGTGCTTTCCGAGGCACGGAGAGGTCTTGGTATGTAAAGATGGTCACTCATCCATGGACCAACCGCGGCAGGCGTAGCTTAACCTGATCTATCGACCTATGGGGCTGTCATTATTTAGCCACACGAGCCCCTCCTCTTTACATGAAGCTATTCCACTTAGTAAAATAAAACTGATGCCCGGTCGACTCTTGCCAGAACCGTCCCTTGCACGTCGAATCGCCAGCCGCCCGCGCCGAGGCTGAGTGCGCCGTAGCATTAATAGTAACCTCAGATAATAATCATGATTTAAACTTTGATCCAGCCTGTCCCCAACTTGCTGTTCCCCCCAATGACGCCCTAATCCGAGGTCCGTACCACATAGGGGGTGCCCTGAGCGCGCTTAATATTTATTTTCGCCCGGACTGGAGGCTTTAAGCTCAAACCTTTAGGCTGCCACAGGAAAGCTCGGTCTCTCAAGGCCAACTAAGAGAAGCCACCGACAAAAAAAAAAAGACTTACCAGAGTTGCCAACATAACAAACGGTCAGTTTTAGCACAGGGCTCGCTACGTTGGTCGTGAGTAGTATCACTTATGACGCCCACATGCACACCCGTTACGTAGTTTCACAACAAGTAGACTACTATCTATTTTCGATAGTCATTTTGATCATGTTAGCACCTCTTAATAGCAGACAATACTTACTCGGAAGTATCATCATCATCATTTCCATGTCCACTGCTGGACATAGGCCTCCCCTAAAAAGAGGGGGTTGCCATAATCGCCATGCTTGGCAGGCGGGTTGGCGATCGCAGTATGGTGTTAAAATGCATAGAGAACGCTGCTGCCCATTCTCTAGTAAGTCCCTTAGTCGCCTTTTACTACACCCAAGGGAAGACATAGGATGGTGCTATTCTTTACGTCCAAGGGACTGCCCACGTTCGCACGGACGTAAAAATATCGCCACGGGTATTTTTTCGCGCACTGGATATACAACTCTCGGTGTTAAGCCGAGCGTTGAGAATCCATCAGAGTGAATCCCAGCGCGTCGAAAAAACACACTGTTGGTTTTTGAACTCTCGGTGCTAATAAGTATATCATATTTTATTTTATTCAATCAAACTATGTTAATTAAACATTAACACGGAAACAATTTGTGACATCACTGCTGCAAGGTGACAGCCCAGACGATACCTTGCAGCAGTGGCTCACAAACGCACAATATAGCCTGCTTGCTACCATAGACAGGATGCTGTTTGTGCTGCCCCGCACCCTACTAACCAGGGATGAGCATCGCTTCCGCATCACAGTGTAGAAGCAGTCAATGAGAGCTTCAGTAAACATCCCTGATGCGCTGCAGTATCGAGGCAACCCCATCAGCACCCTGAATGCTTTATTGTATTGAACGCGAAGGGCGCCGTATGATTTCTGAGTATAATGAGCCCACAGGCTGCAATGACATGCCAAGCACTAATTATAGTGCGTCTGGCCTCATGGCTAAGCAGTGCGTTTAAAAGTCAGAGTGATAAAAAAAATTCGAGGTGATTTTTTTTCACGGCGATTTTTTTTATGGTTTACAGAACCTTGTAACAAAAAATGTGATAGAAATTACAACGAATAAAGCAATCAAAGCAACGTGTGACCACCTAGCTCCAACATATTGGCAACACGTAGTTCTAGTAATTGCGATGATTAGGCAAGCCAGCGTTCCTAGAAACAGTTACTTAGTTCTGCTCGAAAGTGCAATTAGGTTCAGCCAGTAATGTTCAGTGTTGCCAAAAAACAAAACGAGAAAAAACCGCAAATCTTGTTTATGCGATTTAAATTATGTTCACTGTAAACTTAATTGGGTAGTTGAGGTTATTGTGTCTGTAAACATTACACCGTTTTTTTTTTCTTAAATGAGGTGGGAAAATAAGGCTAACTGGAGATCGAATCCTTTTCGTGAAAAAACGAATAGGATATGACTTGGCAGGTATTAAAACTAAGCTTATAAAACGCGTTGCAACGGTCTTAGTGTAATACGCAAATATGCACTATCACACAATCTAGATCTAATTACCAAATTACAAATTAATGAAGGAAATACTAATAAAGCCCTTTTATTTCCTTATGATACAAAAAAAAATACATTTGATATACCTATTAACTTTTTCTTTTTTATTATAATATACCTATATTTTTTATATATTATATATATTTTTTTTTTATTTAAGGCCCTGATAGGCCTCCTCCAATATTTTCCAGGTTGTCCTTGTCTTCGCTTTCTTTGTCCAAGCTTCTCCAGCATTTTTTTTAAATTTCATTCGTCCATCGTTCTCTAGGGTGACCTTTGGCTCTCTTGCCTCTTGAACCAAACCAATTAGTGATCAATTCTGTCCACCATCCATCTGTCGATCTTGCCACGTGACCTGCCCACTTCACTACTCGAAAACCCTCCCTAAGTCCGGAATCCGACACATGGTAGCAAAAGGAACACAGTAGGGTTAGTCCTTGATTTTCCTAACACGGAGTATCCAGGCATTAGGGTCCCGCCAGTCCCGCCACGAGAGAAAAAAAATTATAAACTTAAACATACCTTAACATACCTCATTAGTCTAGTTGTCGCAAGCGCTACAGCTGACCATGAGGTCCTGGGTTCAGTTTCCGGGTCGGGCAAAGTGTTATTGGGTTATTCCATCTCGAATTTCTCAGTAGCAGCCCGGAGTCGGGATTAGGGCCCGGTTGATGGCAATAGGCTCGCCCCCTAGCTAAATGTGGGTGTACTATAGGTGCACCTCTGCCTAACCCTTGGGAATACAGGCGTGATGTTTTTTTTATGTGCGACATGTAAAAGATTCTGCAATCCGATAAGATATTAATGATATCATCGAAATTTCTCAAACAAATGACAAACATCATCATTCTTAGGACAGTGAACTCCGTCGTTTCCTAAGTGAGTGAATAATGAGTTACATAGTAGTTAGTAGTGGTTAACTGGTTACCACACGCCGTCCGAGCGGTCAACAATAACATACCTTTGGAACACACCCATTGTGTTTTTCTATCGACTTTATAGCTATGCAGTATACAGATGAGTCGCAGAAGCATTATTAAAGACACGTTACTACACTGAAAAAATGCAGACTAACTAAGATACATTTTATCTTAGTTGGCATTCAAATGTATGGAATCAATTATTTCATTTTTTTTTATTATTTTATCAATTATTTCATTTAATCAATCTATTTACTATAAACAAGATAACATATTTGCCTGAACAAATTTATTTTATTTATATCGACAAATGTAGGTACACACGGCTACACAGCACGCTATACATTTCCAGTTTACACTGACTTCTCATTGTAAAGAAATCCTATACAATGCGAGATCAGCTTATACTGGAAATGTATAGCTTGATGTATAGCCGTGTGTACATGTACAGAATAATCACGTCTTTGTTACATATTACATGCTTTGTTTGATTTTACTTCTTCACTTTTGTATATCAAATAATAATTTAAGTTCATGGTACAAGCAATTTGTTAACATTACATTATCATTCATTATTCATTACATTACGAGTATTCAACTGGCCAACATTTGAGCTAAATTAAATAACTACCCGTTATTTCTTAGTAGATGGAACTATGATAATTTAACAAAGTTCTCCTAGCTTCAGAAGTCAAGATCTTGTTAGGCTCGTATGGAGTCAAGATGCGTGATCACATTAAACAAGATTTTAGTTAAAGCAACCCTTTTTTTTAGTGTAGGCAATCCAAAAAAATGTAAACTTAAGTGGCAATGGGCAGGGCACATTGCTCGCAGAACCGATGGCCGATGGGGCCAGAAGGTTCTGGAGTGGCGACCGCGTACCAGAAGACGTAGCATTGGAAGGCCTCGTTCCGCCTACAAGGCGGAACGATGACCTTGTGAAGGCCGCAGGAATCCGCTGGATGCGGGAAGCACAGAAACGGTCGAAGTGGCGGTGCTTGGAGGAGGCCTATGTCCAGTCTTTCAGCTGAAATTATGACGATTAGCCAATCTGCACCCTAGAATTCAAATATTTCTATAAGTCATACAGTACTTAAGTATCTAAGTTTTAATCAGGATTGGAATTAAGAGGCATCAAATGTAAAAACTTCCAAAACAGGCCTAAAAGCTCTTTCTCCTTGTCAGAAAAACCCAGTGATCTCTAGTCCAAACTTCAAAAATCGAACTACAAATTCAAGTGTTCCAAAGCAACGTTAAACCAAAAAGGCTAAATACAAACTATGATACTAAATAGAATGACAGCTGTCACTCAAACGTCAATCTGTCAAACGATTGGAATCTTCGCGCGCCATCGTTAGCAATGGCTACGGTTTTATTTATTGTTTTTAGATAAATAGGTGATAACCGATAACAAATACATTAAGCTATTAGAACTTACTTGGAGGCCGTAATGGGTACTTTTTTTGTATGTAGACTGGCAGGTGATACGCTACGGGAAAAGGTGGTTCAACCGCTACTGTCGATTCAGTAGTCTGAATAATAAAAAATATCCAAACGCAAACATTTTACCACTAAATTATAACTACTGGTACCTACTAGGCACTGTGCAGTTTTTTATCACACTGAATTATGATATATTTTCTTTTAGTTGGCATTAAAATGTTTGGAATCATTATTTATCTAGCATATTTGCCAGAAAAAAATAATTTTATTTATATCGACAAATTTACATGTACTTACAGAATAAGCACCGATCTTTGTTATATCGTACCTACATGCTTTGTTTGGTTTTACTTCTTCACTTTTGTGTATCAAATAATAATTTAAGTTCATGGTAACAAGCAACTTGTTAGCATTAGGTATATTATTCAAACTGGCCAACATTTTAGCTAAATTAAATAAATATCCTTATTTAAACTAATTCAACCCATTCGATGCCAAGAACTCAGCGTATGGGTCGAAAAGTAATTCGTTCGTGTGCCCACAACCGCATCTGAGTCGCTATCCGTAGCTATAGGTGACTTCATGCCCCAGCTACAGCATGCTACGTATAGCGGCTCGGATGTGGGTTGTGGGCACATGAACGAATTACTTTTCGACCCATACGCTGGGTTCTTGGCATCGAATGGGACACGATTTTATTAAAGCAAACACTTTTTTTTTTAGTGCAGGTAGATGACTTTCATTTCTTCTCTTCTTTCGGTAAAAAGTGAAAATGTACAGTACATTTTTACTTTTTACCGAAATGAATAAATCTGTCTATTAACGATAGAGCTTTGTACAGCTTTCGTTTAGTAAAGAGAGGAAAATTCAACAGAGGGTACAGACGCTAGCAGCTCAAGCTACTGCCAGGGTTGCGAGTTTGTCCTGACGCGCCCTCCCGCTGCAAAGCGGGAAAAAGTTATTTGAAAAATTTCTACCAAAAAAAAAAAAATGTAAGTGCCGTGTACGCCTGTAAGTTGTTATTTATTCACCATAACTCAATGCATATGTTATTTTTTTTATTATGTTAATGTTTTTTATTATGTGAAAAAATAGGTCGTTGGTGTAACTTACAAATAAAATAAAATACGTATATTAAAATAAATACAATCTTTTCAAAAAATCTAATCTTTTTTTTTACACTTAGCGATTGTTCCGTGAGAATCGAGCAACTGTTGCCCGATTTATAATTTATTTATGTTCCACCCACGCGATGTCTTCGATGCAATAGGTTTTTTTCATTACGAATGCTATACTCTGTCATATCGATTAATCAAATCGATTCGATTGAAAAAAATCGCATGTTTTAAGTGATGCAATTGTTTGAACCGGTGAACTTAGGATCATTTAGATTCATCTGCATTCAATAACGAACTATTCAATACCTCTACAGTCTACCTACATAATGTCTGTTTGTTTTTAACCGACTTCAAAAGAAGTTCTATGTTCGTCTGCATGTATTACTTTTTGAAGTAAAACTTCTATACGCACGCTTGACTTGAGGAGTAAGCTGGTGAATGCGTGACGAGAGCGTTACGGAAGCGAGCGAACGGAGGTTGATTCGAGAGGGAGATATAAGTTAGTGAAGATAGAAAGAGAGAGAGTTACGTTTCGTATATTACTGTAGGGGCAAGAGAGAGAGGTGCGAGCACACATTTTCTTTCTCTCTTTCTGTCATAGCCAGTTGCGTTTCACTGTTTGGGAGCAGTGGTGGCCCAGTGGTAACGGCCCCGACTTACGAGTTGTAGGTCTTGGGTTCGAACCCAGACAGGCGCTTTACTTTGTGTAAATTATTTAATCACCACTGCTCTCATAACGGTGAAGGAAAAACATCGTGAGGAAACCGGCATGTCCTAGAACCAAAAATTCGAAGACATGTGACATCTACCAACCCGCACTGGGCCCGCGTGGTAGATTACAGCCCACTCCCTCTCGAAGAGAGGAGGCCTGTGTCCCAGCAGTGGGAACATTATAGGCTGATTATGCTATGCTTATGCTTATGCAGTTGCGTTTCGTATATCTAAGACAAAGTGCAGGCCTATTGTTGTAAGTAAGTATAATTAGTATTACTATTTGTAAGTTTTACTTCAGTCGTGTGGTCTAAAGCACACTCGTTTTTTTAATATTTTTATTTATGTTCATCGATATTTTCGTCGATTGTGGACCGATTTGGCTAATTCTTTTTCTCTTGGTACAGGAAGCTTGCGCTATGGTAGAATAGAATAGAATAGAATACTCTTTATTATGTACACCATAAAAGTTACAGATATAAATGTTTAAATTTTACATAGGGTGACACAATGGGCGGTCTTATCGCTAAAAGCGATCTTTTACAGACAACCTTTGGATGGATTAAAGGGAACAGGAGTGACAATACTGCAGGTAGTCAGTGGTGTACCATTAACATATACAATAAATACATACATACACAAAGCATACACTTATCTAATAAATATATACATATATACAATAATACACATGAAACAAGAGCAGGGAACTGTGTTATGTAATGATGATGTTTAAGGAGAGAGGAAGTGTTTTTTTACCTGAATCTTAAAAGTGGACAAAGATTGAGCACGCCTTACCGAAACGGGCAAGGTATTCCATAACCGCACTGCTTGAACTGTAAAAGACTTGTCATAAAAGCTAGTGGAATGCATCGGCATTTCTAGTCTCAAGTTTTCCGATGACCTCAGATATCTATTATGTGTGTCATGAAGGAACTTGAAACGTTCTTTAAGATAAGAGGGGGTTGTAGGAAGAACAGAATACTGTAAAGCTGGAATAAGATATGAGAAAAAAAATATATAAATTTAACGTCCTGTCACTGTTATTAACATAGCAGGTAGTGGTATTCGAATTTGTGTGAGGTAGGTACCACAACTAAACAGTGAAATAAAATAATAACTTTTTACAAAACCAAAGACAGACTTCCGAAGTTAGGTTATTTTTCACTTTTTTTTAGATAATTAGGCTTGTTTTTTTTTTCTGACTGCCTTCAGAATACGCTTAAGCTTGTGCAAAAAATTCATGGCGAATCTTTCTATATGAGCCCATAGTAGAATAGAATAGTTCTTTATTTGCACAGAAAATAGGTACTTACATGTTACAGACGTTGAGTTTAAAAAAATGATCCTTTTATAGGGTTTTTCAGAATCAAAATCACAATTATTTATTTGTAAAACATAGGTCAAGGTCTTATAAACTAATAATAATGTTGCACTATGTTTTGTCATTGATGACATACAAATATCAGTGAAAATTATATAAAAATAAGGACAAACAAAATTCAGCATATAAAACAAACAAAAATATCAAAACAAAAGAAAAATACATGCTTGATTATTAATAGGTACAGTAGTTACAGTGCTTTATCATTTAATAAGTAATCATCTAGAACTAATAATTTATGAAAACACTTTTTGAATTTTTTTAATGGCATACTTCTTATGATTTCGGGTGTTTTATTGTAAATTCTGGGAGCAACACCAAAGAAGCTCTTTTCCATTAATGATGTAAGTATTGCATTTTGTCGTACATAATTGATTTATATATTGAGTACGGATTGGGGTCTTCTTAACTGCTGACAATTTAGTAAATAAATGCGGGTTTGATTTTACAAACAATGTAGTTTCCAGTTTCAACAAGAACTTTGTTTTTTAAAACAAAATAAAACAAACAATTTAGATGAAAATAATTCAAATTTTTATTGTAATAGAAAGAGTAAGGTTTGGCAATTATGAATGAAAAATGATATCGGATATGTCCACCACGACCACGCTCACAGATGTCAATTCTTTCATCAAAGACTTCAATCACTTTTGGCAATATGGCGGGTCTATTTCGTTAATCGCATCACGGGCTTTAAGTTTTAAGGCTGCAATCGATTCGATTGGCTCCGTATAGACTCTATCTTTAACATAGCCCCAAATAAAATAATCCAGTGGAGTTAAATAACACGATCGGATGAAATTATGCGATCGGGAAATTTGGTTTGCAATAAATTCATGATGAAAGAATCGACATCTGTGAGCGTGGTCGTGGTAGACATGTCCGATATCATTTTTCATTCATAATTGCCAAACCTTACTCTTTCCATTACAATACATTTGAATCATTTTCATCTAAACTCTTTGTTTTATTTTGTTTTAAAAAACAAAGTTCTTGTTGAAAACCCTGTTACTAGCTACCTTAAGGGGGATGCGCTAAGGTAGCCCGCAAAATTCAAATTTTATTACGTTTTTTGCAATTCGCAGGTCAGTAACACGTTGTATGTTGATCTCTTCAAAAAATCCTACTGAATGATTATTTCTGAAATAATCATTCAGTAGGATTTTTTGAACTTAGGGAGTTGTAATGCTGATTCGAATGATTACAATTCTGTAAAGCCATATTGGTTATGGCCGCGAATCATAATTAGATCAACTTATAACCTGTTACTGACCAGAAAATTGCAAAAAACGTTGGAAAATTTGAATTTCGCGGGCTACCTTAGCGCATCCCCCTTAACTAGGGCATGCTCATGCAAACAATTTAAGCTAAGCTAGCTGCTATAAAATTAGTTTGGCTTTCTCTAAAGCCATTCCTTATCCTAAAGCATTATCCGAGCTACATCACATTTTGTTTGTTTTTTGTTTTGTTTTTGTTGGTGGTGTCTAATTGGTTTTTTGGGTGACGGCTCTGAGTGTGGAGATTATGAGTACATTGTTTGTTGCATTGGGTTCCTATTTGTAAAAAACAAATGAATGTGGTAATACTATAATAAATAAATAGATTTATAAGTAGGTACCTACCGGCACAGAATTAAAAAATTAATGGTTTTCAGCATTGATGTATTAAATAGGAAGATATGGTACACGCTCCTCGATGTGGACCTCATAAATGAGGGGAAAGGACACAATCGACCTACATTACTCCCGGTTTGCGGGGAATACCCGAATCGTAGTTTGTTTCCGAGTGGTTATGGGTACGTAACAGTGACAATTATTGCGATCTCGTTTCCGCTAATAGCCCGCGTAATATGTCTATCTGTTTCGGTTATCGAGCACATGGCTTCCACATTGCATAGGTTATCTGCAGATATAGCCCTGGCGTCCTCCTCCACAGCATGCTGGTTTGCCCGCAGTGGAACTTCGTTTATTATTATCTCCTTATTATTAATGGCGAATGGTAAGGTTAGCAAACAACCAGTCCATACAATTAATGATTTTATTGCATTTTTTGCGACATAATGTAGAAAAATCAGTCCCATTGCTAAAAACAGCTAACTAATTCAATCTAGGTAAATAACTGTCCATCAAAACTGTCTCAGGTGAACGATTTCACATCAACTAGTTGATCAAGTTTGTCAATTTTCTAAAACGACATAATATTTGTTAATTAGGTACACATTAATGTATCCTGTTTGCTTAAGAGGTAGGTGTGTTGCAGAATTTTGGCAATAACTAGATAAATTGACTGATCAGTGAAACATACCTACTGTTTTCGATGAGTAACATCTTCAATATCGCTTTTTGTGGCTGATTTTATGAAAACGGGACGGAAGTGACAGCTTGAGCATGGCATAAATAAGTAACTATTTTTTAATAGCATGGAATTAGTAAGTACTTTATAATAGCATAGAATTAGTGTACTCATGGAATTCGTAGGTACTACGCACGGTTGGCGCAGTGGTTAAGCGATTGACTGCTGCGCTGCGTGTCGCGGGTTCGATTCCCGCACGGAACAAATATTTGTATGACCTACAAGTAGTTGTTCCGGGTCTGGCTGTTTGTGTATGTGAGTTTAAATGTTTGTAAACGCACCCACGATACAGGAGAAATTCCTAGTGTGGAGCGTTTTTTAAAAAGAAAAAAAATAAAGAAAGCTACACAACATGTCCCAGAATTAACGCACAACCTCTTAAGAGGTAATTGTAGTCATCATTATAAACAACTTTTACTATGGGACCAAACCTGAAATCGCGAAAATAAAATCTGCTGTTCCCTACATTTTGACGAGTTATTCGAACATAAATGTATGTTCGAATATCGTAAATAATAAGTTGTTCATAATGACCCCTTAAGAGGTTGTGTGTAAATTCTGGAACATGTATAGATTGTAAGTAGAGGGGGACGAATTTCGACCTGTGGGCGACCACTAGTAATGAATAATTATTCGAATGAATATTTCAGTATTTAGCTTTTTTAAAATTTTGAGGTTAAGTTCTGTCGTTTCCAGTTGCTTATTACCAAGGTGAGATGTCAGATAATACACGTTATAAGCGATTACTGTAAGGCTCCCTCGTTTTTAGGATTCCGAACCAAAATGGTAAAAAGGAACCCTTATGGTCAGACTAAGTCTGTCTGCCTGGATATGTCAAGAACTACTAATGCTATCAACTTGAAATTTAGATTAATTTTAGATGACGTTTGCCCAACTATTTTGCAAGCAATAAAGAAATTATAAAATATATATCTTTTTTGCAAAAGGGACAGAAAGGGGGTCTTAAAATTTGAAGTGGTGCTACTAGGGCATGAGGGGTATCATATGAAAGAACGCTGTTTGCACATTCTCAAATATATTTTTTGAAGTCAGCATAGTTTCCGACTTTTGATGAAAAAAGTAAAAAAAAAATACCAGTCCCCCGGGGCCTTATCTCCGAAGTTTTCATAGATAAAATCTGAAATTATTCTATGTGATAGAAGTTTATGTAAAGATTACAGGAAAAATAAAACTATGTCTCTAAATAGCACAGTTTTTCAGAAATCATCAACATCATATATTCGTACAGAACCCTCGGTGCGCGAGTCCGACACGCTCTTGACCGGGTTTTTTAATTTCATAATTGTGTCGTTTTGTGTTTATTATCTATTTAAACTATAATTTTAAATGCTAATTAAAACTGGGTTCTCATTAGTATTTTTAGTATAGGTAAAATTGTTTTGTTAATACTTAACTTCAGACGTAAATTTTCTGTACGACCCCAAACAGGGAGTTGTAATTATGTTTCTATAACCTGTTTTTTTTTCTATCTGTACCTAAGGATTCGTTTCTGTAGTACAGACGGCTACACATCAAGCTATACATATCCAGTATACGCTTACCTCTCATTGTACGGAAATCCTACACAATGCGAGATCAGCTTATACTGGAAATGTATACCTTGATATATAGCC
This sequence comes from Tiliacea aurago, assembly GCA_948098905.1. Classification (NCBI taxonomy): domain Eukaryota; kingdom Metazoa; phylum Arthropoda; class Insecta; order Lepidoptera; family Noctuidae; genus Tiliacea; species Tiliacea aurago. The sequence continues at coordinate 14,819,653 of OX402597.1, read as the reverse complement.
GTGTGTACCAATTGAATCTATCAGATATTTTTTTGCCTGACTGTCTGCCTCGTTGGTTTAGTTGTCGCAAGCGCTATACTTTTGAGCATGAGGTCTTTTCGATTGCCAGTTCGGGCAATTATTCGGTTTTTCTATCGGGAATTTCTCAGTTTGCAGTCCACAGCCTCAAACATTTGTGACGTGTTGATGGCTATTGCCATCAAAAGGGCACAAATCAAGTTTTGCACACTGTACCGTGTGACATTATCAAAATTAAGTGAAAGCACTTACCTTGAGGGTATTTTTATTATAATTTAAATATAAATAGTTTTAAAGTTATTTAAGCAAATAGATGAATATTTACCATTCCCCCGTGATTCCCGAAAGTACTAAGCTTGGCTTGGTGGCTTGGTTGAAGCTTTTATTTGGAAAAAAAAAATACAGATAATAGTTCTATAACTACTTATAGATTACAGAAACACCTATAAGAAGTCGATGGTCATAAAATAACATGGTAATTCTTCCATTATTGTGCGTACAAACTGTCATTTCGACGACGAAGTGTCAATACCTCATAAGCGAAAATTTTCGCGAAATACACTTTTATGGTTTCGAATTTAAAAGTCAAATTCGCATGTTCTAACAAAATCTCTTACCTACATTTTTAATTGCAGGTATTGCAATAGCATAAATGAAGATGTTGAAATACCTTTTAACTAAACCACCGAGTGTAGGGTATTACCTCCCAAATTCCATGGGACTCGTGTTGACATTGACAGTTAGAAGTTATTGGCACTTCGCCCTCGATTTGCAGATGGAATGGCATGTTTTTCAGCTACAATGAAAGAAATGGAAGAAGATGGAGCAAAAAGAAAATACGTTTATTTGGGGTAAACATGACGCAAAAAAAACACAAATACGAAAGTACAAGTTGGGGGAAAATATGACGGAACGGAACCCTTCATGTTGCGAGGACCGACACGCACTTGACCGGTTTTTTTTTTGGTTAGGTAATATCTATGTAAATATAAAAGTTACAATTAAAAATTGAAAAGCCCTCAATTTAAACCTCACATAACAATAAGTCATCAAGGCCACGAATAAACTTTTTAACGCTTTCTACGTGCGCCATAAAAAGAAGGCGACAGGTGTTCAGTGAGTCACTGGTAAATATTTTACAATTTAATTATACCCCACTACGTTAGTACTATTACTTATTCTGTGACCTCACTAAGTTTTCCTATAAGTACCTACCCACATGACTACAATTTTTTGTCTATGATCGGCATTTTTTTTCTTCATAATGATCGGCATTACACTAGGCATTTTAAATATACTCCATTTATTATAGCATTAGAAAAATAAGGACAGGTATTGTGTAATATTGTTGAAATTACTGCACTTTAGAGTTATTTTTTTAATGTAAGTAAATGATAAATAGATTACATCGCTTTTTATTTATCGTGAAATAACGGAGCTTATATATTACGTTTATAAATATCGAAATAACGAAAGCGTGATAACCGTTATTTTTCTAATGTTATAATAAATGGAGTATAATAGCTGCAGTAAAATGACACTTCTTACTGTCATTTCGTCAGTAACAAACAGTTTTTGACGAAATTACAGAGAGATGTGTAATTTTACTGCAGCTAATTAAAAGTTTAAAAACGAAAAAAAAAACAGAAATAACGCTAAGCGAAAACGAAGAAATAGCGCAGGCGGACGATGCGATACGATGCGGTGAGTCGGGGGCCGAAATTTCTCGCGGACGAAGTCGCTGGCAGAACCTAGTCTTCAATAAATGGTCTTCAACATGAGTGAATGTGCTAAAAGCTTCCGACTATTCCGTTTACAAGTTTTAGTTTAAGATCAAAGTTCAAACAGGAAATGCTTCGCACATCACCATCAATAAACATTTACTATCGTCCAATTTAGACCCTTATAGAGAAGCTGTAAATAACTGGGGCCTATTCACAACGCCACTATATTGTACTCTCAATATAAGTTTGCTTGCGTCAACTTTAGCCTCTTCCATCCTTTCATCTTCTTCAATATTCTTCAGTCAAACCAGCATCATCTGCAATGACTTAAATCAAATCAAAATATTTTATTTCACATATTCGTACATTGACACTTATGAAACGTCAGAAGCTAGGCGCACGGTTCTGTAGCGGCATCAACATCACCACATGCGAATTACGCGTCACACTGACGTCACGCAAAATCCTGCATCACGCAAGCAGAGTTTACCGCGCGACTAGCATAATTATATACAACGTCCCGACATCGACCGTCACGCGTCGGGCAGTTGCCCACCAGACACAACACCCGTCTAGTTGGAGGATACTCCCTTTTCTTTAAAGGATGAGTGAACTTTACACCCTGTTCCTCATACCTCTAAAGTTCCAATTGGTCGTTTCCTATGGAAAAGAGCCGGCAAGAAACTTCACGGTTACTCTTTTAAAAAGAATGGGCTTTTACAACGTTTTCAAGTTACAGTGTTAATAGGTATGGGAGGACAGTGTAGGCCCGTCAATAAGAACCAAGTACTTAACAAAATAGAAGATGGTTTACAAAGCTACAATCTATTAAGCCTACAACGTTCACACATTCACAAATTAAAAAAAACCGGCCAAGTGCATGTCGGACCACGCACAATGAAGGGTTCCGTAGGTGGGATGAATTTATCCCAAAAACAAACTTAACATTGTAGTTGAAAAACATGCTTTCCCATACATCGATTTACGTTACGGTCAATTCTCCAACTGCAAATTTAAGTTGGTCGACTATTACTCGTTAACTTGTGAAGCCTACTTAGCTGTGATAGTTTTCCTTTTAATTTCGTTATATATACTATTGCCATGAATTTTTTCACATATCCAAAACCAACCATTTAGCTGGCAGGGTGGGGGGACACTTGACTCTAACAAAAAATAGCACTTTAAAGCTTAATATTACGCAAACGGATCCCTTAATTGAAAAATGGTTTGGCCAAACCCACAATATTTTTGACCGGCCTATCCAACGATACCCCACACCATGGAATAGACGAGAAAAAAAATATCATCCCCATTTCACGTGTAAGGGAGGTACCCTAAAAAAAATGTTTTTCATAATTAAATTTTACCATTTTTTCGGCATGATTAATATGTATACCCATGGCAAATTACAGTTTTCTCGGTCCAAGCGTCTCTGAGCTAAGCTGGGGACAGACGCACGGACGGACAGACAGACGGACATGGCGAAACTATAAGGGTTCCTTGTTTACTACGGAACCCTAAAAATAAATTGAGCCCTCACGGGACGACTGGTAAATGTGAAACATCACACTACACACACGTTTACACACTACTACAGTTAGACTGTATAGTGGCTTGTTGCCCCGCGCCATGCGTCGCCCCGCCTGCAATCGGTTTGACGTGCGCCTATAGATGTTTCACATCAAAAGAATCTATAAAAAATATTACTAAAATAATAAAAATAAAAACCTATTGACAAGACTAGCCCAGACTTCTAACACCTAGAAACTGTTTTCAAGGACTATGTCTCTCCCATATCATCATCAATTCATCACCATCAGCGGACAGCAGTCGACTGCTGGACATCATCATTCAACATTATTTCAGCCGAAAGACGTCCACTGCTGGACATAGGCCACTTCGGGTCCTGTATGATAGGGGGCGGCGGACGTCCCTGAGTCGGTGAGTCCGCCGTCCCTGGACCCATTTAGGGGTGCCGGAAGAAGGCATTGGCTGCCCTCTGCCGACGCCCGTAGCGCCTGCTGCGGGCCGGGTGAGCAGAAGAGATCTAGCCCGCTCCCTTTCCGCAGCCTCCTTCTGCGACACGACTGTTTCGCAGAAGGGTACCACCTCGTCACATACAGGTCACATACCCAACTCTATTAATACCAGTCTAGCTTCTTCCACAGCTGATCAATTACGTAACTCCCAATTTTATGGACGACGTTTCTGCTACTACGGCTCTTGATATATAATATATACATGATAAATCAAGAGCTGTAAATCTAATCGCACCGCATTGTTTGTCGGTCTGTTTGTCACACCAGTTTTATCATTTAATTGGCACCAGCCATGCCGTGGCGTAATTGCTACGACTTTTTATAAAGACTGGGCTGAAGAACATTTTGTAAAAGTTTAGGGAAAAAGGTCTTGGATTATAGTAATGACAGGATAGGACATTTAAGTGGCAGGTGTCTCGAGTATTTCAATATTTTTGGTCACATATTGATGAAAAATTTGCTTGGAAAACGGTAAATGTTTCCGATTTATTTATTGTTTTTTTTAATAGCTCAGATCCCAAATACAAGTTAGGTATCTCAGTTTACGAGGAGGTTAATAAAATCTTTCAGAAATTTCGTGGTGAGATCGGATCGGTCTAATTGTCTTAGCTTGTATTTTCGATTTATTTTAAAATAAGTTTGTCGCTAATTATTGTCCTACCTCTCAACTCTCAGTGGTGGCTCAGTGGCACCTCGTACAAATTTCGACAGCCGTTACGTATTCCTCATACACATACATACATACAAGCCATACTTGTTTATACTTATAGAAAGTTGCTCCCAAATCAGCCTGCTTGTCAACATTACTCAATACACAAACCGAGATAGATTACAATCAGGAAACTGGATGTCACATGTAATTTCATCTTTATTTTCATTGACGTAAAGGTTATAAGAGATCTTATCGTATGTAGAATAAGTTTGTCGTATAAACCTTTGATTGGGTCACTCGCAGTTTTTTAGGATTTGATTTGAATATAATATAGTGCACAATAAGATCGAAGCCGATGATTAGATTTTATATTTAAATTATTTTTTTGTCTAATTCTTTTTGTCACCATTCAAGAGGCCCGTAGGTACGTACACCTAGATATTAGCAGAATCATTATGTCATGAACTGACATTTTTACGCAAAGATGGTCATACTATTGTGATTTTTCAGAATATTCAGTATTTATAACCTGATACTAGCAATCCTTTCAGACAGACCTCGAGTTTTATCAACAGAACAAAATAACGTACTTACATTAGGTCTTGTAAATACCGCCCAAGATAAAACCAATGGAAAACTTGGTAATATAAAACTTTTATAACACTTCTCTCTTCTTCTTCCTTCTTGTTCTTCTTCTTTTTACTTTTTTTTAATACCATAATTATGCATGATTTTAAATATTTTTAGTACATTTTAACTTGTAATCCTCAGCTAGATTTGCACACCATATTTGTACGCCTCCTGGCATAACATAGCACTCTGTTTATCAAACATAACATCTGTATTTCTTTTACCTATGTTAACAAATAAATAAATAAATATTCTGCAAAACATAAACTATTCCGCGCTGAAAATGTTTCAGTCTTGTCCAACCGTAACACAGCAGCCTGTTGTCATTATGAATGCATTAGACACGTGCAAAGATGTTTATCCCGTCGTGTAAGTTCACGAAAGTGTCATGATTTATTTGAAAAAAATAAAATTTATGATTGTTGTGTGTGCCAGGAGGCAACACAGTTTCTTTTTTTAAATACTAAATTTAAAATTGAAAGTTTTGCTTCAAATATTTTTTGTATCAGTGTAATAGTCGTAAACTTTAAAAGTATCTCATTTGACAGTTACCGTAAAAGTACTGGTTTTTAGGGTTTTTAATGGAACGGAATGGAAGCATGATGTTTGGAGCGTCGCCTAATAGTTTCTAAGGTAATTCTCATCGAGCCTCGGAACCTAAAGGTTGTCTTCAAGAAGTCTAAATTAAGATTATACTGATATTATTTATATTGAGTACATAATTAAATAGTTCGTTAAATATTGCTTTATACCAAGTTTGTATGTATGAAAGAAGATAAATGCAGAAATATTCGTACTGAAAAGGTGTTTCTTTAACGCTGTTCCTAATGCCTAAGCCACATTCCGTTGTGCAGGCTTGCCCACGCATAGCCATCAGAATCAGCTGACCACAATGGGCGGGCGCACAGAATCAATCACGCACTTCCACGAACATAACGGTCGCCAGTGCTCGCCGCGCGCCTTTTTACTTTCTTTATTGCGTTCCTTTTTCGAAATTTCGTAATTAAGACCTTTTTTGTGAACCGAAAAATATTTTGTTAAGAACGCGGTTTATTTCCTCGCGGGTTGATTTACCGCGTTATTTTGATCGTGCCCTTTTGCTGAATGAGTATTTTAATTACATAATTTACGAAATAGGTTGCGTTTTCGGGTTGTATCCTGTTTTGTTATAATCTTTGATGTTTGCACAGTTTCATCGGGACGGACCCAAAGTTTAAGATACTTAATATATAGAAGCTATGCGGAGAAATGTCATAGAAAAACTGTGATGCCATTTCTCAGTGACGCCATCTAGTATATATCGAAAATAAACCGAAGTTAGGTCCAGTCGTTTTACCATAACGAGATTTGCAATATCGTAATGCGAAAATATGCCGATTTTCTTAGAAAATATTTTTTTTGTGGACACGAATGCGACTTGCCAAGCAGGCGTACCACACTAGACTGAGCGACTTTTGCCCACTAGCAGGGTTGGATTTAGGTAGGTTGAAAAAAATAGTACAAAAAAATTAAAAGGATAGTATTTATAAAAAAATATAGTACGCTTTCATTATTTTAACATTTAATAGTCAAAATCAACACCCGTTAAGGCAAAATTTACTCCTCTTCTAAGTTTATCAGTTCTTGAATATTACTATTATTCACTAAAATGGCGTCTATGGATTGTGTTGCCAGTTTGTTTCGTATCTTCACACAAAAATTCGCAAGCGATTGTTAAAACATTAAGCAAACTGATTGAATTTCGAATGGAATGGAAGGAACGAGATTAGTGGAAAGAGAGAAGTGTACTGCGAACGATAATATGGGAAACACAGAAAACATCGCAAGATCAGAATTCGGTCGGATACACGCACGGTCGAAAAATTCATAATATGACGTAAAACTAAGAATTCGGGAGCAAACTTTAAATTATAGTATTTTAGCGCACTATCCTTAGATGTGGATAGTTTATAGTACAAAGGGCGAAATTATAGTATAAATTAGTATTTATACTATAATTTCGCCCTTTGTACTATAAACTATCCACTAATTAGAGTACAAAATCCAACCCTGCCCACTAGGACAAATTAGGATTACGTTTTGTTCGCTATGTCCCGTCTATTGTAAATAGTTTAATGTCTTTGGACCGACCGAATGCAGCTGTATACCAGTATTTGACATGGATCGACTGCCTATTTGACCTCCACAACCCAGTTTCTTTTTCATTTGTAAAAATTTAAATAGGTTGTAAAATCTACTCTTTGAATCTGATCTTGATTCGGAAGATCTGTGAGATTCTGACCCGGTTTTAGATTTTGGAAAACTCATCTTCAACATGTACACATCAAGCTATACATTTCCAGTTTATGCTGATCTCGCATTGTGTAGGATTTCCGTACAAAGAGACGTCAGCGTATACCTACTGGAAATGTATAGCTTGATGCCATGTGTACGTAACGTAGATATTTCCATTTCAAGAGACAGTTTTCCTTCCTAGTCACTTTAAATTACAATTTTTTCCTGTAGAACACCATAATCTTTGTCACAGATTGCTGTTGAGCTTTGAGTAACTACGAGTATCAAGGCTGAAAACTTCTTGCATTATTCATAGTAGTTCTCCGAGTCAGTGAAAAAATCTCAGCAAGCCAAAAAAATGCAATTAACAAAATGAAAGCTACTCTATTACTTTTGTCATGATAATTTATTTTAACAATGCTCATTATTGTATTTTTTTTTCACTTGCAACCTTTTGACTCGCTATATTTGAAAATCGAAAGAACAAATTCGAGTTAGGAAGGTCATTAGACAAACAGAATACATATTTCCGGCCGAGAGGCTGGCAACATTCGGCACCCCGCCATCTTGCCCGAGGCGATACTGCCAATCGGCGTACGTTCTTTATTCAAAAAAACTACTTTTAGTACAATGCACTTTTATTATTTTTCTATTCGTTTGACATTTTCATTGTATATTGAAGTAATTGGGTATATTCGTGCTTAAAGTCGAGTACATGATTCACATTTTTATTTAATAAAATTACTTACTTACTTTTATTATCCGGGTATGCTTCCTCGATAGCTCGAAAATAATTAAGAACTTTCTAATATAAATGAAATATTTATTAGAATTCCCAAGACATGCCATAAAACTGAGATGTAATAAAGATACAACTTTCATTGTTAACAATTTCCAAGAATAAAGAGGCTTCGCACAATACAGATTAAAGGCTCGTACCGACTGGCGCGATATCGCGGGCGCGACAAGGATCTCGCTGCCCGTCGCGCCCGCGACATCGCGCCAGTCTGCACGAGCCTTTATTGTTGACTTGAAAGCCTATATTGTTATTCAAACCCGAGGGTCTACTCCGAAGCGTTAAACCGAAGTATCGGCCGAATGTTCGGCCGTTTTATAATTTCCATAGTTTCCTTTTTTGACTTTGAATCCTTACCTGAGTTAGTCACATTTTTCACTTTGGCTTATCTCTTTGACTGTCATTTTTTTTTTTGCCGTAGTCAGGTATAGTTAGCCGTAAAAAGCAACGGCCACACATTCGGCCGATACTACGGATTTATGTTCGGGGTAGGCCCCCAGCTTTTCCCAATCAACAACTTATATTCCTAATTGTTGATGCCCCGTCAACAGACAAATTGCCGTGTCCAGATTCATTCTATTAGGATTTTTGATCGACGATAAAAATACCGATTTCAAGGTAGAGCATTTTTTATTTAGAAAATATCTTTACATAGGTACATAAACTCACGCCTTCTTCCCATGGGGGTAGGCAGAAACTGTATAACGCCACCTGCTACGATCCTCACGTCATACTTTTGCTTCCTTTTACGTTCATACATGATCAGCCTGTCTATTCTGTAAGAATCTCACCGTGAAATGTTAGGTGAAGTGAGATTTAAGTGAGCTGTCATTGTCACTCACTTCACCTATGATTTCACGGTTAGATTTTTACAGAATAGCACTACTGTACCCCGAATGTAAGTTTGCAAATGAGTAAACGTATAATTCTTAGCATTATGATCTATCAGTCAAATTTTAAGTCAACTAGTTACGTTTACTCTCTTGCAAACTTACCCTTGGGGTACTGGCCGTTTGCGAGTACTACACACCTGACCTTCCTGAAGAACGCCACCAATAAGGTCACTATAATTAGGTCCTTCAAGAGCGACACCCTCCCGGAGTTTCCACTCACATCTGTAAAAAATCTTCGTATTTATAAATCTAGTCACACCCAACCAGAGCAAGAACAAAGTCAGTACAATTTCCCAGCTATTAAGTTACGCATGTAGTAAATAGCCTGAGGGCATGAGGAGGCAGGGCGGTCCTCAACGGATATTAACGAAAGTGAGTTCCATTCCGCTCGACAGGGGAAATATCGGAGGTGTTGCCAATTGAAAAATGTGAAAATGATTCAATTTGGAAATGGTGGCATCGGTGATTGATTAGAAATTCGTGTGAATACACAAAATGTTCTTTACTTTTCAGTTTTATTTACATACAGTATGTAACAAAAACCCTGTTGTTCCTTTTAGGGACGTATACATTTACATAAAAGCACAACATTGGTGGAATTACAATTTAAAAAATTAAGTATTGGCTAGTCGAGAAGTCAAAATCAAAGAATGAAAGAGGTTAGAAATCAGTTAAACATTACAAATATTAATAATTAAATGTTTATTTTAATTATCCTTGTTGAACAGTTTTTATAAATGACTTGCTTTATTACGTATGTATACCGATTCTTAAAACGTAGGTATTATAGAAGGAACAACAGGGTTTTTGTTACATGTTGTATATCTAGTGAGAATATAGTCACTTTATGAATTAAGTAAGTACTATAATAAAAAAATATAACATTTATGATGACCGTAACTTACTTTTAGAGTTCCGTATTTTTCTTCAGATTGTTGAAATGAGGACAATTCAAAATATGTCTGAATAAAGACTCGTGCAGAGTGACGCGACATCACGGGCGCGACAGTCTACACGAGGCTCGAGTTAACTTTTGTAGATTAGGTACTAAATATGTAGGTATCGCCTTTTGTTCAAATTCGCAATGGCGTAAATTGATTTACCTTAACGTGGCTTTAAAAAAGCTGCGCTCCGGCTTTTAGAGCTTGGTTAAGTAATTCTAATTTAGTATTCAATAAAAAAATCGATCGCCAATCCGCCTGCCAAGCGTGGTGATTATGGCAACTCCCCCTTTGCGGAAGGCCTATGCCCAGCAGTCGACGTATTTCGGCTGAAATGATGATGATGAAACCACATTGATCCTTAAGACGCAGATATATGCCAGTGACCTTGAGTGGTTAGCTTACCTGTTCTGTACTGAGCTCACGCAACGCGTCGTACGTTCAGCCAGTAATAGAACTCGCCCATCAAGGAGTGCTGTCCTCAATTTGACGCATTATTAATTTATTATACACAAAACAAAAGGTATTTTAATAAAACGTGTATAATAAAAGATCAATAATTAAATTATCTTTAAATTGGTGAAGGTTTTAGAAAAATACGCTTGGCAGATTCTGCGCCATTCTCCGTTTTTTATCCGCATTAGACATAACTTTACTAATTAATTTCACTATGTAATAAAAACATAATCTAAAATATTCACATATTAAGTTATTGAGAAAATGCTCTAATTTAACATTTTTTTTTTTTCAAATCATTAAATTTACTTGTTTAGACGTGATCTTCAGTATAAAATCTTTAAAAGTCGGGTATCGTTCCCTTAATGCAAAACTTGAAATGAAACCTTTTCACACCTCAAAAACCAAAAAAAAGTTCGGCCTCATTCCTCTGACATAACCCGAACAAATACAGCATTAGCATTAATAAACCCATTATGAGTGTTAAGTAACACAAGTACATAAGTAAGGCTTGCTGCTCACTCCAGTGATCACCAATAGCGCGCTCGCATTGCTGGCAACAGTGCCTACTAATTAGCGGCCTCTGGTGGGGCGAGGTGATACTATCGGTTTTTGCACAGTGGTCGAGTTTGTGCGAGATTTGATCGAGTTTTCAGCGAGACGGTTTTGTGAGAAAAGCTTTCAGAAAGTTTTATGTTTTGTTTTATAGTTATTGAATAGAAGTCCCCCATTTTCACATTTTCTGCAAAATATTGGACCAGCAGATAGACAATTTTAGAATATTGCAGTACCTTCTTCTTCGGTTCAATTGTAGTCTTCAAAATCCTGTAAAATCCGAAATACCTATTGCGCGAAAATTCTCACTTATAAGTCACTCTAAAACCAATAGTGCAAATAGTAACCGTTACACATTAAAAAAGGGTCACATAAATCAAATATCAATCGTAAGGTCGAGAGCACATGGTTACCCCGAGGGCGGAACGACCGACCGCCCTCCGGCAGTCTGTGCCGAGCACGCGACGCGCGCGATCGTAAACCGAGCTTTACGATTTTACCGATACATCGATTATAAATCCGATTCCCAATCGATTATTGTGATATAAACTTTAGCTACAATCAAAGTCAGCATCTCAAATCATGTTGTTATTATTTTATTAACTCTCATTACTATAATTACAACATCGGTTTGTTAATTAAAAAATCGTAACCGCAGTTAGTAAAAATAATCGTAATGTCGGTTTATTACTAACTTCCCGTTATGCAGTAAAATGTTCAACAACTACTAGTTTCTCTATTTAACAATAATTATTTAATACAGCGTGCTGAATTGATTTAATCGATTTTATTTGCAAAAGATATTAAAATTTAGTGATGGGCACGAGCGCGTATCGACGTAATTAGTCGATAAAATTAATTGACTGAAATTAATTACTTGGTTTAAAAGAAAAAATTGCTGGTTATAAAATATTTCATTAATAGCGCGTCGATGGAGTAGATTAACCGTAATAACTTTTGATCGTTTAGCAGTAGTTGCTCTATAGCCAGCGCGGCATTGTTTATCATTCTTACTTTCGCAATCGTCGGCCGCCCGATTGATTAATATGTTTCATTAAAATATCATTAGTCACACTTTTTATCTAGATACAATTAAATGATACTGACTTTTGTATCACTAATACCGCCAGGTGTTCAAATAACTTTTAGAGCTCGGGCCTAGTTTTTTACCGGTTCACTGTATTATTATATGGCGATTCTAAGAGTATTTGTTCCCGCCCCAACTATGTAGGTTCCAAACAAAATAAATTGCAGCTATTAAAACATTGTCTATGCTCTCTCATAGACTACTGAAGTTAGAGTGTATGTATGCTTCTGTGATGTACTATTAAGTGGAGATTGCATCTCGTTTCCAACTTAATAGGCTAGCACGTGATTCGACAAACTATCGACATAAATCCGCCACTCGGTAATAAATAAAAAAAACATCCAGTAGTCGGCATTCGGTCATCGAGCCGGCGCGCAAGGCAGCAATTTAAAAAGCAATCACTAACCGATTGTAGCCGGAATCGCCCGCCTTTTAAGGGACCGGTAATTATCGATACTCGAACATTTACATATCGGTTTTTTGACATTCGCTTTCACCTCACTATTATGGCAATAAATCGATTTTAGCCGCGTATCGTCTAATTCATAATTATCGTGATAATCCGACGCTAATCTTCATTTAAATTAAGTTGATGAAAGATTTAAATGAATAAATTAAGAATTCTCTTAATTGCGTTCCTGTTTGCCAAAAAAAAACATTGACTAATTAATTATACATAAGTTACAAAGTTATAAATCAGTCGCGCTCGCGTTCTTTAGAACTCACATCTCAACATTACAAAATATCTGCTTAAGTGGGTATTACGATGTTAATTTTATCACAGTAAACACATATAAACTCATTGGTTCTTAAGCATAAAATATCCAAAGAAATCTCCAAAACCAATCTAATATAAGTTACTCAGTAACCCAAATGTTATCGTAAATATCTCTATGTACCAAAATAAAGACTATCATGAAGAACATGTAAGCACGATTATTGAAGTGGTCAAAATTCGTACAGAATCAGTTTTTTTGGTGAAGTGTATCAAAAGCTTCGGCGCTGGCGTACGTGGATTTATCCAGTGTGATCGAGGTGCAGGTAATACAAACAACTTAATTTTATAATGCAAAAAAAGTTAATTGAAAATGCAAAAAGATTCTCTCCGGCGGGGAATCGAACCCCGGTCTCCCGCGTGACAGGCGGGGATACTTATCACTATACTACCGAAGACTTATTAGTGAATGGCGAAATAGCTGATATAATTCAACAACGTATAATCGTTTAGTGTTTATCTAATAATTTTATCAGTTTTTTTGCGATAGCTGCAATATTTTTGCGAGATTATTTTGTATCTTATTTTTCGTATCATAAAACATTTTGCACTATATAAAATTCCCAGTAGCTACCTCTACCTACCTATAGTTTTTTTTTTCATATAAAACATCGAAACAAACTTAAAATAAAACATTTCATTTTATTTTAAGGTTACCTTCTACGTTTTAAACGAACTTACAAAACTTAAAAAAAAAACACATAAGTAGACAGTCAACGGTAAACTTAAAAACACCTTTTTAATGAACAGCTTTATATTCCTTTCATAATCATTGATCAAACAAACTGTCATCATTAAATAAAGATATTTTATAGTTTTGTACAGGAAACTAGCTGATGCCCCGCTGTTTCACTCGCATCCTAGAACACTCATCTCGCTACTAGCGATACGACATTAACGTAAGCCCTAAATTTACGTATAGGCTTCACTATCTCGTGTTAGCACAACGACAAAAATTACTGCTGGTCTAATTCTCTAAAGATCTCACCTTTAAAACTTAGGTGAATTGAGCTTGAAGTGAACTGGCATTCAACCTCATGCTAGGGATTGACACTATTGACAGCTCATTTCAAGATAAAAAAAATGAAATGTTAAAAAATTTTATAATATTAAAGAGCCTCCTCCCTCTTTGATTTTATTAAACTTTTTAACATTTAATTTTTTTTTTCTTCTCGTGCACACTTGTTTTTCCAGCTCACTTTATTGGCAGAATAGAGTGAGTTGGAACGCTGGCAGCTGGCAGAATTGGCAGAATAGTCGACATCGGCTTTGCTTACCATTTATTAAAAAATTAGAATAGAAGTTTTCACCGAATGATTTTTTTGGAATATATCGGCTGGTGTCATCAATAATTTTCACTCTATTTTGCCCAAACATCAAAGCAAATACCCTCCAACTTTCACCATATTGTTTCCACCATAACAAGCCAATGATTAATAACAGAATAGTTCTAAACAATGTTTAATTGCACGAGTCGACTCGGTATGTTAATGAGACATACATTCGAATCGATTTATTATTGCATTCGAATAGAGACGAGTACATCTAATACACATTCCGCCATTGATTGATGGCGAGTATCCGATAAGTAACAGTTAATCTATTCGATTAGATTGGGTATCGATATTTGAATCGAGATGAATGGGAGGTTTTCTTTGCTTGTTTAGCCTTAGCTCGTGCTGAGTCGTGTTGTCATATTGATAACCAAAGAAAAGAAAGACTTCACAGTTTTCCGTGTCGTTTCGAAACGTTTTATGTCTGCTATCCGTGTACTATCGGCTTGCTTACAGTAAAGAACCTTATCTACAGCTAGTTAATATTGGTTCCTCACATTTATATTAGGAAGATTCAGAATTTATTTCTTTTTATGAATGAATGAATGAAATGCACCGATCCCAACATGGTTTGACCAGACTCGATTACTTGAATGAACCCAACGATTCACACTAGGCCCTAGAGGCTTAGAACCTCGTGTTTCATGGGACTACAGAGACCATAGTATATCAAGAAGACTGAGGGGCGCGATAATGGTAGGGAAAACGTGCCCTTAGGATATGGAAGGATTATTAGGGCCGTACCGGATAGGTGCATCCTAGAGATGGTATAGGAATTGTGGAGAGATGGGTGATATTTATCTATGAGATCTGACGTTGCCGCCAATTTATTTTTTAATTACCAACTTAAATTTACAGTCTGAGTTTACAGTTTACGTACCTACTTAGATGAAAGGTATTCTTTAGAGTAATTTATAAAACTAGTCTTACCTGTGTATTGTGTAAGCAATATTTTTGGTTCTAACCAATGACATTATATGTAAAAAGACGTAGTCACCTATTCAACATTCGATCTTCAAAAACGGCATAATGTCACATTATTATATGGCATGTGTAAGCGGGATGTCGTAATTATCAAGAGCGAAAAAGAGACAAGACTATGAAAATGTGGCTAATTAGTCAAATTTTGATGTGCTACTTGCGGAGCGTGTATAACCTATCTACTCTTTTTACATATAATATCATTCGTTTTAACTTTTAACGAAAAATGGTTGTAAAGAAAACAAAATTGGGCAAAGAAAGGTGTGGTCAGGGTCACTGTCAAAAAATGCTGGCCAGTATGAAAAAGCAATATATTTTTTTAATACCACCAAACAATAGATATTCAAACAACATCTTTATCTCGAAATATTAACAACATACATCATCAAAAACTTCTTATTTTGACAGTCGAAAGTACAGTTACCCGCGCGTATATCTGTCGATTTATCACACCGCCATTTTTATAGGTATGTCTATCACGGCTTCCTAAATAATAGGCAGTGTCTCCATCTACGAGTCACCCAACACGCGTTGACCCCACGACCTGGGTAAACAATACCGCCTTTCACCTCCACGCATAGACAATATTAAGAATGTATTTATTTTTGTTTTATCAAGATTGTCTTTGGATTTCCCAATCGATTTTTCGATAAGTAAGGTTGGGAACTTTTTAGTGAGGGGTTTAGGTTGTTACATAAGACAGTGAACTTTGAATTTGTCATAAAATGTGAGCACTAGAAGAACCAAATAGGCTCTCCAGCTTTTCTTGCGGTCATATTTCATATCCTTAAAAAAGGTGTCATGAATTAAGCATAATATA
This sequence comes from Tiliacea aurago, assembly GCA_948098905.1. Classification (NCBI taxonomy): domain Eukaryota; kingdom Metazoa; phylum Arthropoda; class Insecta; order Lepidoptera; family Noctuidae; genus Tiliacea; species Tiliacea aurago. The sequence continues at coordinate 14,803,678 of OX402597.1, read as the reverse complement.
TGAACTAGCAAAAAAAACTCGTTCAAAATCAAAATATTTTATTTCAATTAATAAACCTACATGGCATATAAAACGTTGGAAGCTAGGTGCGCGGTTCCAATTGGTCGTTTCCTATGGAGGAGAGCCGGCAAGAAACTCCACGGTTACTCTTTTAAAAATAATGGAATTTTACAATGTTTTCAAATTACAGTGTTAACAAGTACCAGGTACATAACAAAATAGAAAATGGTCTGCAAAGCTACAGTATATTAAGCCTACAACGTTTCTCACATTTACAAATTAAAAAAGAATGTATATAAAATATTACCAAAATAATAAACAGATCCCCGTTAAAGCAAATCCCAGTGCCTAGCTTAATTAATGCAGACGAAACAAACAGGACACTATAATAACTAAACGAAATCGTGTCGATGGTGACTCACCTACAAAACCTACTTAATTTAGTCAACAAGTATATAACGCTCTAATGAAATTAAATTCACAAGGAGCATTGCGTGGTTACGCGCATAAATCAAGTTAACAAATTCAGAACACTTGCGACACGACTCACACGAGCGCCCGCGCAAGTAGCGTCAACAACATAAGCTTAGATTTGCATGACGTCAGACTCATGAATTCATGATACAAAAAAAGGCAAAGGCTTCACTGGAACTATTGATGGTAAAGGAGTTTGACACTGGTAAACGTCAGACAAAGACCAGACATGAAGACGTATAGGCTTTTTTGAGCTTGAGGCTATTTGCTAGTAGTGTACCATGGACACAAGAGTAGCCTCTAGCTGGACTGTTACTTCAAAGATCTTAGAACGGTCGGTGAGATGAAGGCCACCATCACGAGCTTCACCATTGCGGATTAAAAAAAACATAAACTATTCCAAGGATAAATGATTTGTGCTGACTTTTTTTAGGGTAATTATTATTAAAAGAAAAAGTGTGACGACGATGACAGATCGTTTTTATGTTACCGACTAATTAGTTAAATAAATTATTCCCTGGAGCTATGACTTGAATGATCACTCTGCCCATTGATGACTTTTTATAACCAATGCTTTGGCTCACCTTAAACTATGATGAATGTAGACCAATTAATATAATTTTATCACCAAAAAAATATATTTTCAACATATTTTTTTGCTCTGCTACTACTTGATACCAACAATTAAGTATCATAGCACCTATGTCATCACATCACGACAACTTTTCACCACATCCGGTAACAAGGTGAATAAATTAAAACAGATAATAAATAAAAACTAGATCGAAAGTAATCGATTAGGTGCCCAATGCCGTAACTCGATACAGATACCGTAAGTTTTGTAATTGATCTACATTATTATTGAGTATAATTTCAACCGAATGAGCTACACACTAGAGATTTGAAATTGGAATACTTTGACAAACTTATTAATGCAGTTTAATGGCCACATCTCTAGTGGATGATGCATGGTCAATGTACTTTTATGACAGCAAAATAAAGATGGCGGCTGTGCTGACCGTTTTCGATGGTCGTTAGCGTAATTAAGTAGTGAATACGCAGCACCGAGATTGAATATCTTGAAAGTCATTAAGAATTTGGCCTACCTTTAATAATATTTACATTAAAAATTAATAATGGATTAAATTACGATAATAATAATATTAGAAAGCTCTAAACCGTTTTAATATCCTTACAGCCTAGTACATTTGAGAACATGAGCGAAGTATGAAATAGAATAGCAGCGACTCGATACACCTTTAGAAGGTTTATTCCAAAAATCCCCACCCACAAATCCCCACTGGTGGGGATTGTTACTTTTTTTTTCCAAAAATCCCCACTGGTTAAATAAACTCAGCCTAGTGGGGATTTTTGGAAAAATAAGTAACTATCCCCACCAGGTGAAAATCAGGGTTTCTAAAGGCCTAATGGGTGACTGATTAGTGATCGGGACCATATATGTAATCTAATGTCAAGTCTCATTTTTGTCTGTTGCTATTGGTTGTCTTGAATATGGAAAGCCAATCACATCTCGTTTAAGTTGACATGAGATTTGCCTTCAGATTAAGTGCCGCGTTCAAGAGCTGCCTGTATAAAAACTGTTCTGGAAAATTGACACTGACAGCTCTTGAACGCGGTTTAGAAGTGCTGACCGCGTTCAGTTTCATTGGTGTGCTCCAAGGACGTAAACTCAGAAAACTGGGATTAGTCTTTCTGGTGACATCAAATCAGAAAAAAAAACATAATTAACATGCCTTCATCATTATCACACACTGATTATTTGATTTCCGCATTGTAGACACATGAATCAGGATATCATTAGAATCACATTTAGCTCATTTCATTACCTTAGAACAAATTGATTACCACATCCAATGGCTATACTTTAAAATGATTATACGCCGCATATATCAAAGACAGAAGTGCTAATTCATATATTGCGTGTATCATGTAATCATATAAGGTCATCATTGTCTATGTCTATTCGCTTATTGTAATCTAGCCGAACATTGACAGTACCGATGTTGGGGAACTCTACCATAGAGAACGGTGCGATGTAGGGGATAGCTTATTATGGTATTGACATGTACAGTCATGAAAGGAGTTTGGTAAACAGGCATGAAAATAAATATCTTCTCACCACACATGAATTTGTTGTTGCCTATGTAGGTACTAATAACATTTTAAACATAAGACACACTTAGACTATCTAAATTCTAAATCAAAGATTTGACTGATGGATATTATCAGCTCTGCTGTTTTTACTGAATCGGTGATGAATTGCTGATTTGCCACCAGGCTACTGCTGTGTCCAGCATTGATGGCTTTTTTTTGTTATTTGAGATTGTAAGTAGTTTTTGGCAAAGTGTATAAGGAAGAAACAAAAGTCACTAGGACACCGATGATATTTTCGTTTAATATGCACAGCGTGAGCAGAGTTTTTGCCTTGTATCCCAAAAAAGCTCACGAAAGCCACCTTGTACTTCGACCATTTTTAATTAAAGAGCAGTCAGTTAACTTTTAACATCATAAAGTAGGTACCTATCGCCACCTCACAAAATATGATTGATTACACATTGATCAGTAGCAATATCATCCGTCATTTGCCTTTCCCTGTAGGTGTATTACGAAAACTTTCTCAAATATATCATCATCTTTTCGCCTAGCGTTCGTCGGATGAGCATCCTTACCCTCCAATTTATTCTACACAATAGCATCATTTAGTTCTTGTAAATTGCCAGTGTTATATCGAGTGATTCGATAATTAGTTGCTTTAATTACTGTATTCTGATTGGATCGCGTCATCGTGAATGATGGCTTTCAACACTATTACGAGTGTCAGGTGTAAAGTGAAGTTATTTAGTTGTTACAATGTTGCACGTGTCGAATTTAAGACATAATTTATTTCTATTGCAACACCATGTTTTGAAATGATCAGTTTCTTTTTATCATAACCTGTATTTACGTATTTAGCTGTAGAAAGTTTATTTTAGTAGTAGAGTCCTTTGAACGAGTAACTACATTTTTGGTGATATTCACCAAATATGTGGTTTAAGAGGGCTATCACAATTTTTCTTGAATTGGCGCGTTTTACTCGAGTTTTGATGTGTGATTATGGTTTAGGTATAGCCATAAAATAAAAAATAAAATATGCCCAAGCAAGTTTAATTATTTATCTTGGGAGCGCTTTAAATAAATATTTCAATTTATTTACATAAATCAGTAAAAACCTTGTCTCTGCAAAGGATGTTTCATAAGATTTTACTTTTGGGTATCTTTTGATGCTTTTTTACACCGAAGATAACGTAATTTAAGAAATTATAAAAATGTTCATGGTACTACTGTATTTTATACTTGGGAGCGCTTTAATCAATTTATTATATTTCGTACAGTAATTCACCAAAAATAATTCTGTAAAACAGAGAGTTACTGACCATTTTTCATCCAAAGTTTTATTTTTTATCTACGAATATAAAATCCAAATTGAAACAAAAGCTATTTAATAACTAAGTTAACTATGTTACCTTGCTCGAAAAAAAATAAAATAGTCTATTTAAAAGTAAAATAACGGCGTAAATCAACGGCGAAATAAGCTATATTTTCGAGAGCGCAAAAGTGATCAAACTATTAACGGGTGCTGAGACTGACACGAATGGTTTATCACTACGAAAACTGTACTTTTATAGTGACACAGACTTATTGTTTCGATTATTTCACGCTTTCTCACAATTAGTTAAGAAATTGACGAAAACCGTTTTTTTTGGGATAGCACCCTTAATGCACTGTAGTTTTCTGGTCTTGAAGCAAAGCAATAGATGGATTTATAGATTTATTATTATGTTAACCTACCCCTTAAATTAGCCAATATGAGTGGTGCTGAAATTAGAGCTTTCTACGTAATCATTCATTAATGATACTCAAATTCGCTTGCAGTCTTTTATAAGCGACTGCCTTCTATCTTTTGTCTTTAGCATGTCATCGTTTTCCTCTAAAACGTGTAGTTCTATGGCTCCATTTGTATCTCAGTCATCTTTATCGCTCCAGACTCCTTTACAATCTTCAGCAAGTCAACTAATCTTTAACATTAATAAGATCATTTTTATGTTGTCACCTTCTGTTATAACCATTCATTTGATTTGTTGTTTAGGAGCGGCTGGGCAGCGGCGGGCTGGGTCTCGGCGGCGGCGGGTTCCGCGGAGGCGCGCAGCCCTCGCTGGCAGACTTCCAGCCGCCGTACTTCCCACCGCCTTTCGCCCCAGCGCCGCACCCCGCCAGCCCCCATCATCAACAACAGGTGAGTGAGCTAAATGAATAAAGACCGGCCAGCAAAGGAAGAGGGTGCTAAGCTCTGCGTAAGGAACAATCTTCAGAAGATATCCATGTGCAATTTTAATACTGATTTGGAATCTTATCATAAAGTCGAAAAACCATCCAAAAGCAAACCCGCGATATGCTGGACTGTAGCTTAAGTTGGGTATAAAATCCCTCAAAGATGAAAACGCATGAATTAATTTTATTATCAGTTCGAGTTTTAGAACTCAACCTTCAGCTCAGATATTGCAGTTTGACAGCATTGGTATAGAACATTTATATTATGTCATATATTTAGAAAATATGTATTAAAAAATAAAAAGACAACTGACGATTGAAAAATCATCCCCTTTATGACCCAGCAACATGTCGCTTACACTATCCATTTAGTATATATTCTTTAGGCCTCAGCAGCTCTGAGCCTACCTATCTAACAATAGACAAGACTGTTACATATAGATTAAAGTCTCAGCTAACTCAGCTAGCTCAGGTACTTCAAAAAGTCTGAGCTAACATTAAGGTACTTCATGAAACCTCCTACGGTACTGTGTGGTACCGGACATAAAGCCACCATCCTATTTCTTCCCGTGGGTGTCGTAAAAGGCGACTATTAAGGGACTTACTTGAGAATAAGCAGCAGCGTTCTCTATGCATTTTAACACCATACTGTGATCGCAAACCCGCCTGCCAAGCGTGGCGATTATGGCAAACCCTTCCCTTTTGGGGAGGCCTATGTCCAGCAGTGGACGTATTTCGGCTGAAATGATGATGAAATGATAAAACCTCCTGTTCTCCAAATCTACCAATAACCTTCCATCTGCGGCAGAGTCATGGCATGGACTATGGCGGGGGTGGCGGGGGCGGTGCGGAGTACGCTCAGCACTACGCGCCGCAGCAGCTGCTGCCGCGCCACCACACGCACCACGAGCCGCACGCGCACTTGCGGCACCACAGGGACCACCACGACATTCATACACACCACGTAAGTAACATCAATGATACTACAAAAGTCCTTAATGATCTTAATTGTTAAAGAAGAATAACGTCTTTATTCCCACGTAGTAAGAGGCATGAAACTCCACCCATCCCTGTGTTCATGAGCATTTAAAAAAATGGGCATTACTATGTACACGGTGTAAGGTACATCGACGCGCGCAAACTGTTACCATCAATTTAGCACACACACACACACACACACACACGCCCACACACACACCCACACACACATACACCCACACACACACTCACACACCCTACACACACACCCCCCACACACCACCTCACCCACACACACACCCCCCCACACACACTCACGCACACACATATACGTATATACATACACACACATAGAGTACACATTTTTTGTCCCTAATAAAAAACGAGTGAGCCTTACAGTAATAGCATATGATGTGTAACATCTGACATATCTCACCTTGATAATAAGCAACTGAGCAGCAATTTATAGAAATTAACCTCAAAAATTGAATAAAGCTTATTCTAACAATTATTCATTACTGGAGGTCGCCCACTGGTCGAAATTCGACCCCTACTACTTACAATCTATATAGTACTTATAATTCCATGAGTACACTAATTCCATACTATTATAAAGTAGTTACTAATTCCATGCTAATAAAAAAGTAAGTACTTACTTATTCCATGCCCAAACTGCCACTTCCGTCCCTTTTCACGAAATCACTCCCACAGAAAGCGAGAGGGAAGATCTTACACTACACATGAAAAAAATATCTGCAGTTTCATACAAAAGTGTACCTAATAATTACACCGTTAAAACAACTGATGAATCATTTCAACACTGGTGGATCTAGAACCAGTACTGAATGAATTCATGGTATAACACATGGTCTCTCATTGTACGGAAATCTTATACAATGCGAGATCAGCTTATACTGGAAATGTTTAGCTTGATGTGAGCCGTGTGTACCTACAGCTTGCGCGTTGATGTCGCTTAAAATAAAACTTATATTATTATCAAACGCTGTATCGGGATTACTCAACTTATTTCGATCATCCGAAGTATCGGCCGAATGTTCGGCCGTTTCTTGACTTCCAAAGTTTCCTTCGAATCCTTACCCGACTTCAAGTCACGTTTTTGACTTTGACTTATCTCTTTGACCGTCGTTTTTTTTTTGTTTTGCTGATTTCAGCCATCGTCAGTTCGAAAATTCGGCCGATACTTCGGATTTATCTTCGGAACCCTAAATAAGTAATCCAATTTTGAAAATCTGTTGTCCCTCCACTCAAAATTTAAAAGACGAGTTGCCTACACAAGCTAATGACGCAGTCAATTTACTCATGAAATACTCCCTCACTAAATAGATCGGTATGCACCACAGAGTAGTAAGAAACTATGCGCTTCCCCCTCCCCCCCAGTCACCCCTCGCGAAAGAATCTCCGCATAGTTCACCCTCCGCGGGTACAAAATGATTATGTTATTAATATTAAAATAATTTTCCGCCGATACGATCCTTCTGGCAACTGTTTATTAAATTTTGAATTTTATAAATGTGAGTATCATGGAGCGGTTGGAGCCGTTTATAATGATATGATGTATACTATGTTGACTTAAAAAAGCTTGGCTGTTGAGAGTATGTCATGCTCACTTAAATGTCTCGCTGATGGCGGCGCGGGTCCCTACAAAATGGTTGAGCTGGATGGTGCCGATCCACGCGTCATGTTCGTGAACGGGCGCCGTCAGTTGAGAGTGGTCATCTCTTAACTGCTTATTTTTATCTTTTCATCTTATATTTTAAATTGTTTTTAATTAATTATTTTCTTTACATTGTTCTCACTTAAAGGAGCAACAAGAATAATGTAGGTACCTAGGATTTTGTAATATCTTGATTTAAAAGAGTGTCTTGGAGTTTCTACATTTGGAATGGGCAATCTGATGAAGACCATGAATGACCGACTCTTTAACAATTCAAAAGTGCCTGTAACTTGTTTAATTGAAATAAATGCTTTGAGTTAAATAATAGTAGCTATATTGAGAAAAGTGATAAAATAAACTTTTTATATTGTTTCATAGTTATTACCGAGTTTTTTCTTGAGAGTATTATTTAGTTTGATTTTGAGTTTCTGACATTTGTTTTATTGACCTGACTGGTAGATAGATACCAGTGTGCGAAGATACCTACTTAGACACAAACAAAAATAGAGAATAATTAATATTAGCTATAAATTAAAAATGGAACATTACGAAGTATAGGCAGCAACCAATCGCATTTTTTTTCATAATTCTCATAAATTGACTTTGTAAGAAATGTACAAAATTTTATATCGGGGTCACATAGATAATAAATAAATATAGACATTTTAATCATCTGACATTATTCAAGTTATTTTATTGTCATAGGCAAATGATGATTTATCTTGATTTGTCCCCAAACGGTCAATTGATCGAAAATGCTTCTTTGGCGTTATTTATATCCAATTTACGGACGTAACTTCCGTACCTATACGAAAAACTCAACAAGTATGACAAGTTTTTTTTTTAATTGTTGTTTTCTATCTAATTTGTTAACAAAAAAAACATTTCATTTGACTTTATTGCCAAAAAAAAACATCTGCAAGCCTCATTCGAATTACGAACTTGTATCCAGTCTAGTTTTTTTTTCTGAAGTAACGTCAACAATATTTTTCAGCCAACAATAGGTTTTGAACGAAAACGTTAGGGATGGGATCACTTTAGTAGATTAGCTGCTGTAATGGTCCGGTTTGCTAGAGCGGTCCATTAAGGGTCCATTCAATACAATAGTGGCCGATCGCTGGCAGGAAGACTCGATGACATTAAACGCGATTGAATGGCAATTTATGAAAAAGGTTTTCACAAATATTTTTGAAATTATTTGACAAATCTTTTTTGCATGGAAGCAAATGTATTGCTGTAATATTCTTTGGTACTGGATTTTCAAAATCAATAATATAAATAATAATATACAGTGATTTTGAAAATTTAAATGTGGTCATCGACTTTTGATGCTGACTGTACATATCTTAATTTACTCACGAGGGCACGGTTATGTTGAATTCGATTGGAGTAATAAGAGGTTGCGTGTTTTTCTGTTACCATTTTCCTACAAAATTACTGGACCGAATTCGATGCAGTTTTTTTTATTCGGCGTGGTTAAACCTGATCCCGATCACACTGCCTAATATTATGAACTTGACTGAACTGAATCCTTTATGGTAAAAAAACCTCATTATTACTACGATCATTATGCACTAATCCTAAACTTTTCTATACAGTTATCACACGGCGGCTTCAGTTACGGCGGTGGCGAGCGACGGGCAGACTATGGCGCCCGAGAGCAACATGAGTTGGCCCTACACCATGCGCTGCACTCCGCTGAAGAAACGCCGGTAAGAATATTCAAAGTAGCACGAATCATCAGATCAAACAGCGAAAAGCGCCTTCCTAGCCTACAGGAAACGCTTTAGCTAGTGTTTTATAACTTCAGCCGCAGTCTTCTGGCTAATAAGGTCCAAATTACTTGGGAAAAACTATCTATGGTCGTTTGTTTAGCGTTGCAAAAAAGATATCTAAGGCTTACCTACTTTTAGGGCCTAAACAAGTGGCAATCGCTTTGTACTTATTTCTTTAACTACTTTCAACAGCGGGGTAATTCCGTAACACAATCAGTAGCAATGGGTTTCATTTTGACAGTTCAACAACATTCATTGCGTTATATACATTGTGGAACAGACCCATTTTTCAAACATACGAGTATGAAGCAATGGATTAGCAACATACTTCAAAATTATTTAGATTGTGATTGATGTCTGATTGCTGCCTCTCATCTCTTTTTTCTTATAAGGATCAACTTTCCCTCTATTAGGCCTATGATTAATATGATTATATATTTAGAGACTACAATAGGCAATATTTGACCTAGTACTTATTACAAAAGAATGCTCGTTATAAAATTCTGTTTTACATATGCCTACTTTTCCACTGCAGGAACAAGTCATGCTATAATATTATGGGACAAGCTATTTATGTGTCCGAGGAATATTAGCTATGCCAATTATTTGTTTAAAATTTCACCCTCGCATCGTCGATATTTTGATAGACATCCAATATCTAAGAAATATGTGCGCCCAGTCCTGGAATTTAATAATAAGCTTACTAAATTAAAATGCTCCTCCTCTAGCGTGAACGTCGGAAAGTTCATGTTTTTCCTTTTTATAATATCAATACTTTAAGGAAACCAAGAAACCTATTGAGTATATTTGCTGACGATAGGGAGTAATTTGATGTGCACCTTCAAAATTAAGTAGGTTGATAGTTTGTTTTACAAGTTCATTGTTAGTTTGGCACTTACCAAAGATATTATAAAAAGAATTTGAGTGGTTTCTTGTTCCATCTTCAAAGTTGCTCAAGATCCTAGATATAACAACCATGCGAAAAAAATAATGTTAAAATTAATAATATTTATATGTATTAATAACTTTGTATGATTTCTTGGTTCCCCTCACTACATAAGCGCGCGCTAAACAATATTTGAAAACTTATGGTTTTTTTTTAGAACACTGGCATGGATGACACCACGGGGTTCATGACTGACCTTCCATTATTAAAAAGTAAGTAATTTTCATTAAAACATACTGTTTCAATGTTAGTGTCGTCTTGGTATTTTTAATAGCTTTTGCAGCATGCGGTCAATTTATGTACGTAACTAAAAGATTAGATCCGTTAGGTATGTGTGTAGACACTCCATTGGATATTTTCACAAAAGAAAAGAAAAATAAGCAACACAACAACAGACTTCCTTATGTAGTTAGAATGAATTTAGTATTATACAAAAACAGTTACCTACCTAACTTGATCTGCAAATAAATTTGATTGCATGTAAATGTAACACAACATAATTTCGGTAATACAAACGAGTCAATAAGTTTCCTCGATAACAACCATCTGCTCTGTAACTTCCTCAATTTATGGCCGATAACCAGAGATTACGCGTAAAATTATTCACTTAATTCTCCAGCCGAGCCGCCATATGTAAGTACCTAATTTAAATTGCGAACATCAGATAAAAGAAGTATACATTATTAACATATCAAATATTTTATTGATACACGGTTCTAAGATGACCCGGTATAGATAAAACTGTAATTAGACTTCATACCGCACTTATCAAGTAGGTGTATCGATTTTTCTAAGTAGATTGTAAAAAAATCCATCGCATTCATCAGACGAATGAATCAATATCAAATAAATAAAAGTATCGATCAATCAATCGATATTTGTATAAAAGTAGCTTTGGATTTTTGACTTTTAAATTTTTGATCTAAAAGTCTTTGCAGAATATCGTTTTGGATGGTGTGTTTTTAATTTGAAACAAGAATGATTAAACAGCTACCTAGAATTAACTTAACCTATAAATTGAAAATAGGTAAATAAAATAAGGCAAAATTTCGATATAATTGCTGTTCTACACGTGGTGTGATGTGTGAGAGTAGTCTGAAGGTTTTTTTGAAATAATAACGAAGAAAAGGATGTTTGTAGTTGCTAATTTCTACTTCGGTTACAAACTGAAATCTTGGGTTTTTTCTTCAACCGCTATCACTCTTCATGCTGAACATTATTTAAATGGGCAAATTTTCATTAGCATAATTTTATTTCTTCAATATAAGTTTACAGAAAATACATACATTTAAATAGCTAGTACGAGTAGCTACTAAGAAACGACAGTTTACGAGTCCCACACTTCGTCGGTTTTTTCAAAAACATAATTGGCTGGTAATAAGCGTGCGCACCTTTAACTTTTTGTACAAAAACGCGGGGTGTTAAATAGCCAGTATGGTGCCAACATAATGACATACTAATGTTTATTGTATTAGGGTTGCCATATAGAAATATTACAATGAGAATAGAGATCACGCTGCGTTCATGTTTGGGGCGTGGCAATGATTGTTAGTGGCCCTATTGTTGATATTTGAAGCCGAGGATTTTGTAATCACTCCAATTTTTGTATGGCTGTATGTTTAATGTATTTGTAGCGATCGTATTTTTTCCAACACGGTATTTTTTTCATACATGCCGAAGAAAATATGAGTAAGCAAAACTGAGAAGTTCTGTTGACTTGTGATGTTCAAACAATATATTCGGTACCAATGCCAAATAACTGTTCGTAATATCTATTCATCAAACAGAGAAGTAAAAGTTGACCTGTTATCATGGTTAATGAAAGAAATAGGTACAAATACCTAGCCAAATACAATTTCCTGTTGGAAATCTTAATACAGGATGTAATCGATATGATAGCAATTGTAATCGATATGTTACAAACTCATCAATATAAATCTTTTAGCTGTATGATTTATTAAGTGCTACTACATGTTTGTGAAGACTGTCAATGCTTTTTCAAAAGCTGTTTAAAAGATTTAGAAGTGAGGGTTTTCTGAAATGACGTTCACTAGGTGGAAGCACTGAGTTGTCAGGTCCGGGCACCTGTCAAAAGTGTCATTTGTTTGTGCTTTTGTGAATTTTCTTTAGTCGTGAACTCGTGACTGAATGATGAACGTCATCATTTTATATTCATTGTCGAAATGGTAGACCTCTTGTCAAAGTGGCGCCAACTGGTGGTGTAAATTTTCATTCTATCTACATAAACATTAAGCTATTGAATAAAATAGAATCAAAAATTCAATAGGATTGTAGGTAGTATTAAATACAGCGTTTGAAAATATTAATTGCAGTGTTCCACTATTCTTGAATATGCTTGGGTTTGATTATTGGTTAGACCTTTGTACATATTTGGTATCTTGGACCCGTATTCTGGCAACGATTGATCAGTAACAGACCTACCTATTGATCAGTAACAGATTTTATAGTAATCGCAATTGAGTTTAAGTTTAAAACCAATATTTATAAATATAGCACAATAATACAAGCGTTGGATGGAGTACAGAAATTTTCTTATATTTTTTTGCTATAATTTATAATTTCGCAGGCTACCTACGCTTTCGCTATAAAAGTTTAAACTCTAAAGGTATCCTTTCTTACAGCAATGAAAGGGCGCGACGGTCTCGGTGGGACGGGCTCGTGTGCACCCAACGATGTGTTTTGCTCGGTCCCTGGCCGGCTGTCACTCCTGTCTTCCACCAGCAAGTACAAGGTCACAGTAGCAGAAGTGCAAAGGAGACTGTCACCCCCTGAGTGCCTCAACGCGTCTCTACTTGGCGGTGTACTGAGACGGTAAGACGTGAAGTTTTTTGTGGTTCTTTGAGCAAGCCCAGCTTTAGAGTACCTACCTAATGCCTTATAGTTTTGTCGTTTTTTAAATAAATAGCAGCAGTTATTGTAGTGTGGTCTGAGTTTGGACCCTTTTTGAGAAGTTTGGAGTAAGCAGTGGAATTTTAGAAAGTAACAAGATAACATACAATTTTCTAGGGGTTTTAGAATCGCAAGTCCCTTGGTATTCAAGGATATCGTAGACTATTGCTATGTATCAAAGTAATGATATATCTATGAACAGTTTGCACAAAGTCATTAAGAGCTGAACATCGACCATTTTTTTTTAATGTTCTTCAATATCAAATGTCTTGCACCCGCGATCAAATTGACATTTTACAACATACATCTTGCATGTCGTTGCTTGCCCAAAAAAAAGGAAAAATTAATAATGATTGTAGACCCCACCTCCAGCTGCGTATGTTTGATGATCCACTACAAGTCAATTAAAACGATTATTACTGTATGCATAATAAATATTAGGCAATTACAAGACAAATTCACATCACCCGCCACCAACCATAATATTGAATTTAAACGTGGCATGGTCTTGTTCTGCTAGTGCGGTTGGTATATTTATTACACTTTTTGCTCTGGCACACTGTATAGTTTGCGGCGAGCGATAGACATGTTTGACTTTTAATATCGGACCGTTTTGGTTAGCGGTTATTAAGATATTTAGGGTACCTTTATCTTGGGACGACCATAAACGTTTATCACATACCTTTGCACTTATTAGAAAAAGCCTTGATTCATTTATTTATTTAAAAGACTTTCTTAATTAAAAGATACCTATTTAGTTCTGCAAAGATTGAGACTTCGTAATAAAGTATAAAGATATTTAAATAAAAATTCTTATTTTTTTTCTTTTTTCCTGCTCGGCAAAAGCTCACCTTAACAAATTGTTTTACTCGTTACCCTCATAAAATTAGCATTACACAATAAAATTAAGAAACAAGACAATTTTTAAACCGCCTACATAATCGGCCCAAAGTGTAAAAAACCATGTAATTGAATATTCAAGTAACTAGTTTATTTAAATTACGGAACCCGTAAATACTGCTCAAATTACGCTCAGTACTTTTTGTTGTGCGGTGAATGTGGGCTGGCATCGAAACGCCGGCGCCGTTTCCTTTATATGTTTATTGAATATAATTATCGGGTATTACTTCTACATATCTCATTGTGATCATATCTTGCTATACATACACACCGTTACGTTAAAAGTAGCTAGTTACGTTTTTGCTACCGTTTTGCTATTCTAATGGAGATTTTTTATAAAAATCTTACGCGTCAACCTGTTCACTAGGACGCAAATTTCTTTTGACACTTGACAAAATAATGAACTTTTTTACCCCTCGCCGTCTTACGCATAAGTTACATTTTAGTTGGATTCAAGCACTCAGTGTGAAGTGTCCGCCATAAGCTCGTATGTCTCAGTAAAAAACTGTCCGGTCATGATTTAATAAAAAATCCAATTATTCCACAAAAGGAAGCCGTAATGACTACCTATCCAACTTATGAGGTCATTTAAGCACATCCTAGTTTGTACGTGATCGCCGTAATACTAGGATTTAAATTAGGGCATTTTTGAAAATCTGCAATTAATTAGGTTCGGTTAGAGAATAAAAAAGTCTTTTACTTTCAACTTCACAAAACGTTCCAAACGCAATAAATATGTATCTGTCAAACACAGACCACTGTACTTGTTTTATTAAATTTAGAACGTGAAAACAAAACAAAACAGCGCATCATCGTTGCCCTAATTGCCGTTATTACGTGCCGATGGTTGCGTTGTCAAACGCCACGCAGCCAGCATTGCGGCTTTAGAAAATAATTTATACGATGGCAACACCGAATAATGGCGGGAAGCCGGCACGGCCACAGCAGCTGGCTGTATACATTGACTCGAATATTTCACATTCTCAACTCGGTGTCTCCTTACATGGTAATTACATTAATAATAAATAAATTTAAGCGAAACTAGGAGCGGAGTCGAAAGACAGGAGTAAAGTACAAGTTGACATGTCTAAAAGCGTGTAATTTTTACGCGTATAAAGTAATTTATTGCCTACAATGTTTCATTCATCTTGTAGCGATCATAGTGATAAATACAGGTGTTCAAATAGAAATATTTGTCACTTTCAGAACGTAATTCAGGTAGTGTTCGTATTTGTAATGTTCACAGAAAATTGATCGTAACTATAAATAGCGGCAGTAGTGGAATACTTACCTATTTAACTGGCGCTAATTAGCTCACATCCTACGCATTCACGAGGGGCTCGTCGCTGTTAACAAAAATATATATAACACTAGCTGCTGCCCGCGGCTTTTTCTAAACATACAAACCTTCCTCTTGAATCACTCTATCTATTAAAAAAAACCGCATCAAAATCCGTTGCGTAGTTTTAAAGATCTACACTAAAAAAAAGTGTTTGCTTTAACAAAAATCTTGTTTAATGTGATCACGTATCTTGACTCCATACGAGCCTAACAAGATCTTGACTTCTGAAGCTAGGAGAACTTTGTTAAATTATCATAGTTCCGTCAACTAAGTAGGTAATTAATTAGTTTGATTCCGTAATCAAACTAATTAATTAAATTAAACTGGCCAACATTTGAGTTAAATTAAATAAGTACCCGTGTACTTATTTAATTTAACTCAAATGTTGGCCAGTTTAAGAATGCTATAATGCTAACAAGTTGCTTGTTACCATCAAATTAAATTATTATTTGTTATACAAAAGTGAAGAAGTAAAATCAAACAAAGCATGTATGATGTAACCGTAACGTGTAAGCATGTAAAATGTAAGACCGGTGATTATTCTGTACATGTAACATTGTCGATATAAATAAAATGAATTCGTTCTGGCAAATATGCTATCTTGTTTATAGTAAATAAATAAATAATGATTCCCAACATTTTAATGCCAACTAAGAGAAAATGTATCTTAGTTAGCTCGAAATTTTTTCAGTGTAAGCAATCTAAGCATATAGGGAATATAGGGACAGACAGGAAGCGGGAAGCGACTTTGTTTTATACTATGTAGTGATAAATCATCATAAATGATAACTGTCGCACGGGTTGGTCAAATGTTCGTTGGATGGCCGAACATTCATTATCTACATATGGAGACCCCTCCGCCGTTGGTCCCGGCTGTCATTCGTCGATCTATGACAGTCCTTACGGGTAGTCAAAAGCCCAAAAGTCTGACAACCAGTCTTACCAGGGGTATCGTGTTACTCTGTAACTGGGTTGTGGAGGTCAGATAGGCAGTCGCAGACTGGAAGCCGACCCCAACATAGGTAGTTGGGAAAAGGCTGGGCAGATTCATTGATTGACTGACGATATTATATTCGATTTAGCGTTCATATACCTACCTAGGTAGATACAGTGCAACTTAAAAAAAACCGGTCAAGAGCGAGTCGGACTCGCACACCGAGGGTTCCGTACGTATATATGATGTTGATGATTTCCAAAAAACTGTCCTATTTAGAGACATCGTTTTATTTTTCCTGTAATCTTTTCATACACTTCTATTACATAGAATAATTTCAGATTTTTATTTATGCAAAGTTCAGAGATGAGGGAAGCGGTATTTTTTTTTTACATTTTTCATCAAAAGTCGGAAAATATACTGCCAAAAAAAAGAAAAAAATGTTGGAGAATGTGCAAACGGCGTTCTTTCATATGATACCCCACATGCCCTAGTAGCCTTTTGCCAAAAAGATATATTTTTGTTAATTTCTTTCTTGTTTGCAAAATTGTTGGGCAAACGTCATCTCAAAACTATTCTAAATTTCAAGTTGATAGCATTAGTAGTTCTTGAGATATCCAGGTGTGACAGACAGACTTAGTCTCACCATAAGGGTTCCTTTTTACCATTTTGGTACGGAACTCTCAAAATTAAGTGCGTCCATTTCAAAACAAAACACAACAAATATAAATGAAATTAATCACTCGTAAAACCTTCATAACCGAGAGCTTATTTCCACAAAAGAAATGCTGTCAAAACACACCTATGCCGCAGACGCCATTATTTCGAAATTCAAAAAACTCATTGTGTCGTAAGTAGAAACGCCATTTTGATTTAATCAATCGCGTATTATTAATGGATGGCCGCTTTACGATACGAGAGTTATTTTTATTATTTTTCATATCGATATGCCCGATTCGGTAATTGGAGATGAAAATGATCTTGCATTCATCGTTACGCGGTTACATTCAATCGGAATTTCTTTCCAGCCAGTAAAAGCTAATAAATCGATTACTCAAAAGTTAAATTCATATGTCAATTTGATATGACGCAGGCCTACAAAGAGCAAATAACACATGTGGGAAATCGGCCAACGGTACCTTTTCATCATAATTATCATACTTGAATCAAAGACGTGTACCTGATTGATAATATCTTTAATCGGACACTTGAGTATCCGATACATACTCGATATTCGATGCCCATTAGTTCTCTTTCCAATCTGTCGATTCATTCGATTTAGTTTTCCATTGATTCTAAATTCATAAATTCAAATTCATTGTTTGGCTCGTTAGCTCTGCGGATGATTCTCGCTTCCTTTGTAGTTGTCTAAACGAACGTGTGAAAATATTAAATTCTACTAACGGTGCTGTCTAATTATAATTGTGATTATTTTCACCTCAACCTTTGTGTAAATGAGAAATAGTAAAATCATTGGTCAGTGATCACTGAATCTGTTGGTACCAATCTACCTACAAAGGCTTTGCGGCTTCTTGTAGGCCAATTAAATTGATATTTTCTTGAAATATTGATTTTATTCGCTTAGTTTGCTTCGATCAACATCAAACGATTGAGAAATGTACTAAGAACCTATCTAAGCTCGATTTAATTAAGTAATTTTTAATTTGTGGATTTAATCTCTTTATTATTTATAAATTCTACAGTTAGGTACGCTAATTTACTTTTTAATGTGATGAGACTATTTTGAAACCTTTTCCACGCACATCTCAATCAATCAATCAACTCAGCCTATAGCGTCAACTGCTGGACATAGGCCTATCCCAGGCTGCGCCACAACACCCTGTCCTGCGTCTTCCGCATCTAGTCTTTCCCAGCCACCTTTTTAAGGTCGTCAGTCCATCTAGCTGGGCGGGGCGTCCCACACACATCTAACCACTGCCATTGCGGGTCAGTCCTTTCGATTGGGCCCAAATTCGTCAAAGGGACCACTTTGCCCAGCATTGGGACATTACGGGCTAAATAGATAGATAGATATTGAACCAGCACCCTAATTGCATATCACTATCAATGACAATCTGAATGATTTTGAAGGATATTGCTAATGCATTGCTTCATAATGTTCGAAAAATTTGTCTGCTCAACAACGTAAATAACACAATGAATTTTGTTAAACTGTCATGTGTGTTACGCAGATTGAACAGAAAAATTATAAAACAATATCGCATCAATTATGAAGTATTCATAATTGATGCGATATTGTTCGCATCATAATGATATGATAAGTATCGTGTGGTACCGGATGTAAAGAATAGCACTATATCCCATTTCATCAAAAAATATTCTTAATGTACAGACGCCAGCAGGTCAAGCTACCCGAAACTGTCAAATTTCCTCAATCAACCTTGAACTTTATGCCGTAGGGATAAAGTTGAAAATCTATTAAAGAAATTTGACAGATTGTAGTAGCTTGATGTGCTGGCGTCTGTACATTAATTTCAAAAATTATAAAACAATATCGCATCAAATATGAAGTATTCAATAAGTACCGTGTGGTGCCTGACGTAAATAATAGACTTACTAGAGAATGAGCAGCAGCGTTCTCTATGCATTTTAACACCATACTGCGATCGCCAACCCGCCTGCCAAGCGTGACGATTATGGCAAACCCCCCCCTTTGGGGGAGGCCTATGTCCAGCAGTGGACGTCTTTCGGCTGAAATGATAATGATGGTGACCAATAAGTATCTGCTACTGGCATTAATGCATGCTAAGGAAAATATCATGCCTAAATTGTTTAGTTATTAGTTCATAGTTTGAAAATTCACAAACTAATAACATTTCTTAGGAATTCGTTCACATACCGGCCCAATACTGAGGGGGCCCGAAGACGGCGTTACGCAGAAATAGGCTCATCTCAATCCAACCAACGAGACCGCGGATTTTGATAATTTGTACACCCATGTAGTAAAATATACTGTCTCCTGGAATCGTCAAATTGGCTGAGTTTATTTCAACCCATTCAAAATCAAAGTCAAATTGTTTATTTCAAATAGGCACACATCAGGCACTTTTGAACGTCAATATTTACAAAAAAATTGAATTGATTCTAGTCGCCCCTTCCAAAAGGCAGTTTCGTATGGAGAAGAATGGGCAAGAAACTCCACCGTTACCTACTCTTTTAAAATGTTGTACAATATTTTTATAGGTACATTAATTATACAATTATATGTGAAAACGATGCACCTAGAATAAAATTACTATACCACAATAGGTAAAAAGAGTTAAGATTTCAAGATCTACCACAGTATATTAAAGTACCTAAGTATACTGGCGTAATACTTTATAGTTGAATATACCTAATATACCGAAATACCCAAATTTAATGACATGCTATGTAGGTATAACTTTTTTTCTTTTCTTGACATTTGTATCGGTGTTAAAGTACCTAAATTTAATTGAATTTGTAATTTTGACATTTGTCTCTCATGTAACCGTAACCATTTTTTTTAAAGGTTTTATGTATTCAGGTTGCTTTACTTTTTAATAATGAATACATTTCGATACAAAGTAAACAATTTTAATGAAAATAATTTTTATTCTTAATTAGGTAGGTAGGGGAAACCGGGAGACTTGCCTAAGTAGGAGAGATGCTCACTTACATATTGTCTAAATCATTATAAAAATCGCGGCATTGGGTTCACTGGCAGGCTCGCTCATAGTGTGAAAATCCTTTGTTATGAAAATACATGATAACTACTATATTAAGGCAACTTGTTTAGAAAAACCTTGTTGTTTATAAAAGGAACAGTCCTTTTTTAAACAAGAAACGCTACCTGCTGGTACCTTCTTATTAAAAACACAGATTTACAAAGTAATGTCAATAGGAATTTTCCATACTTACAAATAGATATGGTTAAGTCTCCCCTACTACTATGGTCAACACTCTCATGAGTTTTTTTTATTTGAACCACTTATTTTTTAAACGTTTTGTGCTCAAGTTAATGAATTAATAGTAACTTTGACATAAAAAAATGGGACCTATCTATCAGAGCTTTAAACTTATAAAAATAATTATTTATTTCATAAAACAAGATCACATTGGAGATTATACATTTACATTTGTCACACTAAGCACAATTAAATAAGACTCCAGACACCCAGTAAGCCTGTATTTTAAGAGATAGGGTTCAGCCATAAGGGTACAGTAAATAATTGAAATTCAGTAATAAGTGAAACAGTGTTGATGTTACTTAAGCCAAAGTTATTGTATGAAATAGAATGTTAAAGTAAAAGTGGTTAACTCTCCCGGACTCACCCTACCTAGATTAATAGATTTATTTTTGTGTTTTAACTATTCTATACAATGTGTACCTAACTGAATAAATGCACATTATGAAAGCAGTTTTTTCAGAATCGATTTCTAAATCGATTTCTGTCATTTTTAATATAGGTAATTTTTTTCCCAAAAATAATTAAAACTAAGTACATACGTAAATTACAGTACAAAATAAATGAAAATGGATTAAGTACATATGCTCCATTTAATATTAGGTATTATTAGAAAAATAACGGCAAAATAACGACAGTTGTGACAGTTTGTATAATATTGTTGAAATTACTGCATTTTAGTGTACTTTTTTTTACTGTAAATGGTAAATAGATTACATTGCTTTGTAGTGATCGTAAAAGAAACGGAGCATATTAGACGTTTATATCGAAATAACGAAAGGGTGACAACCGTTATTTTTCTAATGATAGAATAAATGGAGTAGGTACAGACCCGCTAGACCCTTAAATGTGTGCGACTGTGGGCGGGCGTGCGTAGATTTGTAATGTGACAACTATCTCCCACAATCATTAAAACACAAATTTAATTAACAAACAAGTTTTTATACATATTACTTAGTAAAAATTCAGTGTAGGTTATGTTAAAGGAATAAAACATAATATTCTAATTTGGGTGTTTGGTGGTGTGCATTAATTCCGGCAGACGTTGTTTATGCCACGTATCTATTGGACGTACACACGGCTACACATCTAGCTATACATAACCAGTTTAGGCTGCTCTCGCATTGTATAGGATGTCCGTACAATGAGAGGTCAGCATAAACTGGAAATGTATAGCTTGATGCGTAGCCATGTGTACCTATTAAATCAAAATATTTATAATTATAAAGCAACTATTTCAGCGCGTAAAGTCCATTTCACGAAAGAAGTCCCGCAGACGTGGCGCTGCAGGCATGGGTTATTTTAGGAATGTTGCTAACTTAGCGTATAATAATAATTAGTTCCACTTATTTCCGCGGGACTTCTTTCGTGAAATGGACTTTATGTATTCAAATTGTCAACAGCCTGTCAAAACTGGAAGCGCCAATCAGCCTACATTATTCGATTAATCATAACATAACGAGCGAACTCGTATTCTTGAACTTTATTCACAAACTTCATCAAGGTTTATCGAAAACAATTACGATAACGAGCTTTTATTTCACAGCGGTTAATACTGGTAGCCATTTTTAAATGCCGAACGTAACAACCAAAGTATTTTTACCTCCAAAATGATACCAATCATTCGATTATCAGTCCTATTCCGTAGCAATAAGAGAAAAAAAATATTGTTCCAACTAAATTATTTCATTAACTTTCTAAGCGTCAATCACAAATTATAATTTTGACGGTAATCGATAGGTTATCGGTAGCTCCATCTAGCGGTCAGTAGCAGTACTATTGATTGACATGTGACCGTACAACAAAAGAGGTAGCTACTTAATTTTTTTACGCACTGACTTGCAATTTGATGTAGGGTCAACATGTAAATCAAATTTAAATAATGCAATAATTATTATTTCTGTATTTTCTTTCTTTTTTTTAAACTCTTAGATTTTTACGCTTATTTAACCGACTTTCAAAAAAGAGGAGGTCTAAGAAGGCTGGGGACTATCTAGGGTCCTAAAATGGACGCTTTGGCAGAATCATAATATGATCTGCGTACAAATCATACATCCCGCAATTCATCTGTTTGAAAGCTGCTATTTGACATTAGACTTCATTAAGCAATTCATAATTTGTGGACAATTTTACGAAACTCCATACAAACCTGTCAAACAGACGAATTGCGGGATATGAATTGTACGCAGATCATAATAAGTTTCTGCCAAAGCGTCCATTTTAGGCCCCCAGAGCGGATAAACGCAGCGAAATTTCGCGTCCAAAATCACGTAATCGCGAACATTTTGTTTTCGTTAAGATTTGTCCCTCCCAAGTAGTACTCAGTTCAAATCTGTAAGTTCTACAAGATTTTAAATCAATTAAAAATCTTCATTACAGCAAGAAGTTTAAAACGATTTATTTTTTCAGAGCAAAGAGCAAAAATGGCGGGAGATTACTTCGGGAGAAATTGGAGAAGATTGGGCTCAACTTACCGGCTGGGAGACGGAAAGCTGCCAATGTCACGCTCCTCACATCTTTAGTAGAAGGTAATTAAACATCCTTAGGTACCCATGGGTACAGTCTGGGCTTGGAACCGGTACCAAAAGTACAGGTTCTGTACCGGTACTTAGCGGTTCTTGCTATTTCGGTACCTGGGTAGTTTAAGACTGGTACCGGTATACGCCACCTGAAAACCTGTACCAAATTCAGGTACCCGCCGCGTACCACAAATCTCGTATTTGTATCTTGAAGTTATTTTTCTAATGCCTATTAACTATCCTTTTTATTTACTAAGTATAATGTATTATCTGTTTTCTCACTCTAACTTACGGAAATATTTGTTTGGTACGGTACCAGTACCGATACTGATTAGAAATACCAATAGTACAGATACTACGTCTGGTACCGGTACCACACCAAGGCCAATGGTACCGGTTCTCAAAAATACCGGTATATCAAGCCCTGGGTACCTACAGTCAACCGCACGTCAGTGTTAACACTTATATAACTTGAAGTGGCCTAGCGAATTATGGAGTTTCAATAGAATACGAGGCCCAAATATACTAGTTTTGTTACTACAGACAGAAGAGCGGCCTACTATACTAATCTTGACTATAATATTATAATTACCCTCCTTTTGAGCCTCGCCGCAACCGGAAAAAAATAACTATGTATTTCAGTCTTTTTTCTTCTTCGTGTGTTTAGTGACTAACCTGGTGTCATGTGTATGGTAGTATTAAGTAAGGTGTATTTTTATGACGCCCATGGAGCCTCTGAATTGGCTTTACATGCCGCAGAGAAATATCTCTCAGGCACGCCGGTTTCATCGCGATGATTCTCTTCGCCGTTTTTTAAGCAAGTAATAAATATACAATGCATACATGAATCCGAAAAGTCAGAGGCCTTGGGTTCGAACATGGTCCCACCACTAAGCTATCACTGCTGTTCACTGCTGTATTTCGGTTTTCTGTGTAGGTATTTAAGTTATTACGTTTCAAACTCAAACTCAAAGCATTTATTTCAATTAAACCAATTACAGGCACTTTTGAATTGTCAAAGAGTCGGTCAGTTAGTCAGAAAGTTGCCCATTCCAAAACGTAGATCTCTATGGAGAAGCATAGGCAAGAAACTCCAAGGACTCTCTTTTAAATCAAGATATTACAAAATCCTGGGTACATTATTCTTGTCGCTTCTATATATGTGAGAACAATGTAAAAATATAAATTATTTAAAAAACAATATAAAATATTACAAATTCAATTACGTTCTGCATAATTTAAATAGGAACTGCAGTGGTTTAACAGTATTTATAAGGTACTAATAAAATACCTAAAGATTTATTATAGACACTTGGACAAATTGTATTAATTAGAGCAAACAGTGATTTGTAAGCTCCTAACCACCAATTTGCGTTCAGTTATTTATGTTCTGATCACCTATTAGATTGATAAATTAGCTTAGAACTGATTATTTATCATTGATTGCGCACGTAACCAAAGTTATGTAAGTAGGTATGTATAGTATGATCTAAAGACTCCTGCAAACAGGCGTGACGCGACTTTAGTAGAACAATATCTATGAAAACTTCGTAGAAATCGTTCTACGAGAATCGCGTCGCACCGACGCGTCTCAACTTGGGAGCCTTAAGACGCAGATATATGCCACTGTCCTTGAGTGGTTAGCTTGCGTGTTCTGTACTGAGCTCACGCAACGCGTCGTATGTTCAGCCAGTAATAGGACTCGCCCATCAAGGAGCGCTGTCCCCAATTTGACGCATTATTAATTTAGTATACACAAAACAAAAGGTATTTTAATAAAATGCGTATACTAAAAGATCAATAACTAAATTATCTTTTGAATTGGTGAAGGTTTCTGAAAAATACTCTTGGTAGATTTTGCGCCATTCTCAGTTTTTTAACCGCGTTAGACATAACTTTACAAATTAATTTCACTATGTAATATAAACATAATCTAAAATATTCACATATTAAGTTATTGAGAATATACTCTTATTTAACATATATTTTTTTCAAATCATTAACACTACTCGTTTAGACGTGATCTTCAGTATAAAATCATTAAAATTCGGCTATCGTCGCCTTAATGCGGAACGCCAGGAATCCAGGATCTCCAATTACAAATTAGATTTGTATTTTCTCTGTGACGTTATTCTATAACAAGTTTCGGTTACATAAACGCCAATTCATCAGGTAGCTTGCTTTCTTCTGGGCACTCTAGGAAGGAACTTTGCAAGTGTGTTATAGTTAAGGTATATTTAGCAATTGATTCGATCTTTTAGATGAAGATTAGTCACAATTTTCACTGGCGTTGTCATCTGTCATCATCTGTAAATTATTTCGAACATTTCACAGATCTCTATTCGCTATAGACACTCATACATAGTCATACTATAAACTGCCTGCATCTACAACAGTCTGTAACTACAACTGGAATATTTTTCATAACAGCGGAAGCAGTACACTTAGCTCGCGACTTCGGCTACGTGTGTGAGACAGAGTTCCCCGCGCGGGCGCTCGCCGAGTACCTCGCACGACAGTACGCCGAGCACGACTCGCGACGCAGGAGGGACTTGCTGCAAGCCACTAAACAGGTAAACTACCACAACCAGTCCTTGTGTTAAAACCTAGCTCCAATCCCGGTGGTTGTCCATAACCTGACTCAGTCCGATTTAGGTATTTATTTATTTATACATAAATGGCATTATGACTAGATGGTGACTTGGTCAATCGTTTTTGAACCTCATTTCCGAAAAAGACTTTCTAAAAGAAGGAATGATAATAAACTAGGACCGATAAGATATTCCGGTTGGTTAATATGATCATTACTAATCCCATCAATTCCCACAGGTAATAAAGGAGCTGATGGACCTACTGAACCAAGACCGCTCGCCGCTGTGCAACACGCGACCCCCGCATCTGTTAGAGCCGGCGATACAGCGCCATCTGACGCACTTCTCGCTAATTTCGCACGGCTTCGGAGGACCCGCCATTGTGGCCGCATTGACTGCTATACAGGTGTGTATGCGGCCTTATTTGATTAGAGCATAGAGTTATTATTAATGGGGTACTAAGTATGAAATAGGAAAACGTTCTGTACTTATCTATGATGTTCGTGACATTTCGGTGACATTCAAGGGCTCGCTCAGTGAACTAAAAAATATTAGACAAGGTAATCGTTTGCAAACATAATCTGATTGCTTGATAGTTTACGCCAACACAGTCAAACTCCTCACTACAAACAACTAAATATAATTTTCGCGCAATTATAAATATCGGCCAGTCGGTCGACTACCAAATATGTACAGATGCCAGCACATCAAGCTGTGAAATTTCTTTAAAAGATTTTCAACTTTATCGTTAAAGCATAAGGTTCAAGGTTGATTGGGAAAATTTTACAGTTTCGGGTAGCTTGACCTGCTAGCGTGTATACAATATTATTTTAACTGTATCTTTTTTAATCATTCTCACTGTAACTTATTTTTATCTTTGTTCCAGAATTTCCTCAATGAGTCGCTCAAGCATTTAGACAAGTTATATCCTCAAAGTGGTATGGTGTCGTCATCAATGGACAAAACAAAAATGGACCCCGACATCAAGAAGTAACACATGCGTGACGACGATGACGTCGGTCTCTGCAACACGAAAACACGCGCAATGAGAACTAACCTCTTGCAAATACTGTTCCATTCAGATTGCCCTGTATGTCTTAGCAGGCGAATAGGGAACTACATTTAAAAGTACTGAATTTGACATTTGCCTTCACATTTGACAGTAGCGCTGATGATGAATTGCCAAGATACACTGTGCGCACTGTAAGAATAAGGTAAAAGTGCCAATCATACAACCAAGTTACTAATGATATTATCATCTAAATAAAACTGCCATACTGAAATGTGCGTATGAGAGAATGCAAGGAGATTGCGTATTTATTTTTATGATGATCTTCGTTAGAGGCGACCCGCATACAAATAAAGTGCAATTATATTACTCATGATTGTGAGAATCTGTATATATAGTTTAGAATAAACACTAGCGTTAATTTAAGCATTTATAGCGAATAATTTTCAGCTCAACCAGTGATTTTTGTAATTTCAAAATGAATATTTTTTAATAAAAAGTAAAAAAGTTCACATCCACCGCAATAAAGACACATATCAATAATGTAAATAGTAATAATTTTAGAACGAAGTTTTATCGTTTCACACAACAAGGTTTCATACTGTTTTTAGATTAAAAAAATAAAACCTCTTTAGTTTTTAATTAGCTATAGTTTTGCTAGTGACTCAATGTGAAAGTGTGCCAATTAGTTTTAATTGCGGAAACAATGGTTTTCGAAAATTAAGTATTTAATTAATATTTATTGTGGCTTGTACATAATACTTATAAAATTACTATTCACTTGCCTAATATTTAGTTTTTTTTCTAAAGTTATTCTAGTATTCGACATGTATCTCTTACTCCAGACTTTTATTGTATTAAGTACTTAAAGTTTTTTTTTTTTATTCATGATATTATAAGCGTGATCCTTGAAGTCCCAAAAAGTTTGTAAATTACCACAGAGAAGTAACGAATGGAGTGTCAAGGGGCGAGCCAGTCAACATCTGCGGAAGCAGTTCATGTAGTGGCACAGTACTTAGCTGTAAAATATTTTCACTCCATTTATTTACTAATCCGTGTTACTTAATAAAAACTTCATACGTGACGAAATTGTACGAAGCATGTTCTTATGATCAAAATTGTCTTATAAAGTTGTAAAAATCTAGTGGTATAGAAAATGACAAAAATATAAGTACCTAATGGTAGGAAAAAATTGTACGCAAACATATACCAGAATTAAGGCGTTTTAAAATTTAAATAAAACCTTTCTTTGTAAAAAATCTAATTGGGACGTCGTATTTTTACCTCATTCCTCGTTTTATTTCATTATCATACGATTTTATGTCATAGCTTATTCCAGACGAGCACGCCAATTCATTCGGAGGTATTTGCAAAACCATAACTCGCCAAGATGATAAAAACAGTCGAGAGGTGCGTGGGACACCCGGTAGGAACGAAATTCCTTCTGCTTTTGCACACTTAGCGAATGATAGCTACACTGAAAATTTGACATTTTGTCACGAAACTTTTTTTACGTACCAAAAGTGTCGTGACGGTCAAAATGTTACACTTTTTTCTCATTCGCCAAATGTGCAGAGTATAACATGCGAGGAACTTCGTTCCAAAATAATTCAGAACAAATAAACTAGGGGCCTAAAATGGACGCTTTGGCAAAATCATAATATGATTTGCGTACAATTCATATGGAATTCCGCAATTCATCTGTTTGACAGTTTTGTATGGAGTTTCGTAAAATGGTCCACAAATTATGAATTGCTATAGTGAAGTCTAATGTCAAATAGCAGCTGTCAAACAGATGAATTGCGGGATGTATGAATTGTACGCAGATCATATTATGATTCTGCCAAAGCGTCCATTTTAGTCCCCCAGATTACTTTTTAATAAAGAGGCAGGTAGGAAGAGAGTGAACTAATGCTAGGGACTTGAGCGGAAAAGCTTGTAGGAATTTTGCACTCATCGAGGCAATGTCAGAGACGAGCTGCGTTTTTCCTCTCAGAGTTGTCCTATTCCTTAATTTTTCTCTGCACCTTTGCAATTTTGCAAGCATTGGTGGACATACTGCCGAGATATACTGAGCACTGTGGTCTCATAACAACGACTGACAAGAAACGCAATGAAAGTGCCCGTATTAGGCTTTAACCACGTTTGTATATTTCAACGAACAAAACTCTGTGACAATGTCACGGTACCAGCTACTTTTATTCTGGACCCCGCACGTGTAAATTATCTGATGATGCCTCGGTTTTGATCCATAAAATTAGTTTTTGCCAGTCCTGTGGGTCGCAATCACGGTGTTTGGCATAGACATAGAGACTGAGTGTTCCGTATTCAGATGTGCAGTGAATACTGACCGAAAAGTACAAGAGAGAAAGCGAATGTGCGGCCAGGTAGTTGTCGTCTCTTTAGTAGTACTACTGGTATTAGGCGCACAGTGGCTTCGTCTCTTTCTAGAGACTGGTCACTTTTGTGAGGCTAACGCTCTATGTGTCATTCTCTATGTCTATGGTGTATGGGGGCCTAAAATAGACGCTTTGGCTTTTGTTTTGTGTAGATTTTTGTATGGAGATTCGTAAAATGGTCCACAAATTATGAATTACTTGAAGTAAGTAAATAGCAGCTCTCCAACAGATGAATTGCGGGAATAAGAATTGTACGCAGATCATAATATGAATATTGTCAGTTTGTGACCATTTTATGAATTTTGATTCATATTATTATCATAGTATGATTCTGCCAAAGCGCCCATTTTAGGCCCCCTGGTCCAATGCATTTGCAATGTCACAAATGTAGACTCAGCTTTAGAGAAAAAATATTTTTGTAAAGGTACCTTACCTACTGAAGAAATAGGTTGCGATATTTTTTAATACTAGCAGAAGAATTAGTTATGTTAAAAATTTATGATTTAGGTCATAAATTTAAACAAACAAGTTAAATTAACTCTTTTTTAAATAGCTGGAAAACTTTCCTATTTGGCACTTCCCGTTTATCAATTTTTAAAATTAAAGTAATCTATCGAGCACTGTACTGTAAGTTTTAAGATTTTCTTTTTGTTATATTTTTTGTAATTATTCATAATAAATTGTAATTCTTCCTATTACCACTGTGTACTTAAATTTTGTTTCGTGGAGTAAAGAATGATGTTAATAACATTTCGTTTTATTTTATCTTTTAACTTTAAGCGAGGATACTTTGATTAAACAATAAAAAAGTGACAAATGTTTGCCAATAATTTTATTATAAGAAACTAAATAATTTATGAAACACTCACAGACGGTGCCATCTGTTATTGAGTAGCAAAACTACTTGGGAATGAATAATGAATTCAATATTCAGATTGGTATTTTAGTTAAAAATTACTACTATGATCTTATTTATATACTCTTATGGTCCCACACTATTTGACAATGATTAATTACTTACAAATAACCGTGAGTGTTTATTTGCTAACTACACGTTCAAAAACAATTATTTAAAAATGGCGCATGCAGAAATGGTTCCCGAACTGAAATGTCAAAGTCAAGTTTTAGTTTTACCCGCGAGTTCGCCTGACGCCTAAGTACTTGACTGCACTGCCTCTGCAATGGTTTAATTTGTTTGACTAGGACACTAGGTACAACAAATTGTGGATAAACATGGATATCAGCTATGATAATGAAGAAGCAAAACGATGTTTCAAATGTGACCAAACAGTGCTAAACAACTTGAACATAGTTTACAATGCTTCGAACAATACAATAATACTTTGGAATCAGTTCCAAATATTTGTGTATGAAGATCTAGAATTCGAAAACGCATTGATAACATTATCACCTAAATTTCAAATACAAAGCGTGATAATATCTGGTAACTATTTGGTATGCCTGGATTGTAGTGGGAACATACACACTACTTCTGTAAAATTAAAAACCACTGGTCCAATGAGTTTAAAATATAGTTTTCAGCCTAGAGAACAAGGTATTGTGGCCAGTACGCTCTACGGAGAAGACCACGCCCTATGTTTGAAATACGAAGCCAATTCCTACTTCTTATGTCTTCATAAAATTAATACTGAGTTTTTATTAGTAAAAAATGTAATACTGGTCTATGAAGAATATTTACCAATAATACAAACACAAGACAAATACATTTTGAAAGTCCATCCACTCTCAGAAAATCATTTTGAAAATCTGAAAAAAGTTTTGAATGTAGAGGATTTGAACTTCAGAAACAAATACAGTTTAATAGTTGTAACTTTTGATAAACTAAATATTTATGGGTGTATATTTAGTTCTACAATGACTGAAGAACAAGCATCACTTGTCAAACTTTACTCATGCCCATCAGAGATAAACAACATACAAGTTATTGAAGCAGGAGAGCTCGAAATTTTAATCGGTCTTACTATAGGGACCATATTAAGACTGTCTCTAAAAGATATAAATACCACTCAGATTGTTCATTTAAACATTGCTATTCACAAATTTTTAGCCTTTAAAGATGATATTTTATACACAGATGGTAAATCTATGTGGAAAGCAGAAAGCATAATCTCCAAAGACATCAAATTCAGTCAACTTTTTGTCAAACTTGTGAAGGACTTTATAAAGATTGGAGATCAAATAATCTGTACTACATTTATGGATCTAATATACAAATTCTCCATTGATGATGGTGGATCATATTTAAAACAAGAATCCACTGATGAGTACTGTTCAGCCGAAAAACTTTTAAATAACTCTGAATACCTGCAAAGGATTATGGAGGAAGTTAAAAAAAATGATAAGCTGATCAAAACATTAAGTAAAGAAAAGGATTATATCACTGCTCTATCACTTTCAAATAGACAAGATATAATGGACAGTATTATTAGTCATAAAGTAATAGTATATGAAAACTATGAAGATGCTATCACAGAGAATAGCAAAGCTATTCTAACAGACAATTTCAGTAAATACTTTGATAAAGAATCTTTCTTCTTTTTAATAAAAATCACCACTTCAATGGAACACAAGCTTGGTGATATACTCTCTAATTCTTTAGAAGACTTGAGAATCCACTTAACATTATCAACTGCATCTAACATTGTAAAAACAACTAGCATAAAAGTTACAGAACTGAAGAAAATAAGTTTCTTAATGCCATTGAAAACTCAGGAATTGGACTTCACTGAAATGAGTGTGAATATTAAAATCATGTCTATTATACCTGGAGTTTTAGGTACTAAACAGAAAATATGGACTATTTTGTACAGAAAGCATGTAATATTACATTCTGAACATTTTATAAAATTCAGCTTGAATTTAAATAGGCAACAGTGCTTGAAAAAACTGGAAGATCCTTTAGAAAAACTGATATTGCTAACTGCAGTAAACCATTATGGGAATTTATTTGAATTTGATGATGCTTTGAGGCACAAGTCAGCATCTAGAGATTGGCAGATGTATGTGAAATTACCCGACAAGTACCAAGAAGTATTCAGAAATAAAGATTTTACCAAACACCTGGCTTCGAAAAAAGTAAACTATTTTCTTCAACAGTTCACATCAGAGGACTTTTTAAAGTCAAAGAGCAACTTAATATTTTCAATTGGCAATGAAAAAGTTAAAATTGAAATATACTATGATAGTTTTTCAAATCCTTTACTAAAGTTAACAAGTACCAATATTAAGATTGTACTAAATATCAGGAACTTTTTGTCAGATTTGATTTATTGTGTTTTTGCCAACTTTGCTCCAGGAAAAGAGTTCATTAATCTGTCGTCTTACGCTACAGTTGAGGTAAGTTTAATCATTTTTGAGAATAATATTATAATATAAGGTACAGTCTGCAACAAAGGTTGCTGCTAATTTCTGAATTTTTACTTTGTATTAAATTATTCTGTTTATTTTGTTACCTACAAATAAGTGATATTATTAATTGATTTATCCCTTTTCTAAAATGAAAACGAAATATTTTAAACTATTGTAATTTATATTGTTTATTACAGAATCTACGGAAAGCAGTAAGACAATGTATAACTGGCTCCTCAGAAGATATAGAACTTCTTGTTGAACAATTTGAGAGAAATGTTATTGGAATTTTACCTATTTAGAAGCCTCTCTAGGACTGTCTATCATGTTTGTAATTGTAAAAGGATTTTGTAAAGTATAATCAAAACTGTGACTGTGATCTAATCAATCGTTTTATTTCACATCTTCAATGCTATCAACCATTGATGTATTAAATAGGAAGATATGGTACGCGCTCCTCGATGTGGACCGCATAAATTAGGGGAAAGGACACAATCGACCTATATTACTCCCGGTTTGCGGGGAATACCCGAATCGTAGTTTGCGAGATGTTATTATGGATACGTAACGGTGACAATTATTGCGATCTCGTTCCCGCTATAGCCCGCGTAATATGTCTATCTATTTCGGTTGTCGAGCACATGACGCACGACATCGGGTCCATTTAATATTTACGTGATGTTAGAGAGTGGCCTATCTTCCTATTTACATAAATATACATCAATGCTATTATCTAACTCATTCTGTGTCCTATCGAGCCACAGAGCAGTTTATAATACTGGCTATCAGCTATTCATATCCGTCATATGGTGGGCGGATACAACCTTTATGGGTGTTGGGTGAACCCGTGAAGGGCGAGCGTATTCCACTTTCAGTTTTCAATTCATAGGTAGGTACCTACTACGCTTTCGAGTTGGCAACAAGCTTTATCTTTCTGACTGACCAACCCCTTGACAATTCAAGTGCCTGATTTGGTTTAAGTACCTATTTAAAATAAATGCTTGTAGTAAGAATTTGAGACACCATCGGTTGCGTCGAATCACCGCAATTTACAAAAGCACGGTAAACCAACCAAAACCGTGATGAAATCGCAATGAAATAAAATCCAACAATAATTTGAGAAATGTCACGGTGAATTAAAGATCGTCCAATAATCTGTAATTCTGTAGACTAGTGTAGACAAATCATATACTGTACTTACTACTTACACGGTTTTGCACCGTCACACCTCCGCTAGGAATAATAGTTTTCTGTGCGTCATACTGACCCTTAGAATAATCACTGACCTTAGGAGTATATTTGTGTTCTGTGGTCACACCGTGCTCTAAAAACAGACTATAAAATTACAGGGGGCCTAAAATGGTCGCTTTGGCAGAATCTTAATATGATCTGCGTACAATTCATACATCCGCCATTCATCTGTTTGACGGCTGTTATTTGACATTAGACTTCAATAAAGCAATTCATAATTTGTGTACCATTTTACGAAACTCCATACAAACCTGTCAAACGGATGAATTGCGGGATACGAATTGTACGCAGATCATATTATGATTCTGCCAAAGCGTTCATTTTAGGCCCCCAGTCCAAGGGAGCGCCATTGAGGTAGGAATACAGGTTTATAAGTCAATGGGGAGCGCAACCGAATCATAGAATAAACACTTATTTATAGGAACCGAATGTCTCGAATTGACTACGGAAAGGAGTGCGAGGAGCGAGTCCTATATTTTTTCTTTTTTCAAGCTTTGCCTGATGTCGTTCCTTATTGTCAAAAAATCCTTATAAATGGATGCAGCAGATTGGGGCGGGGCAAGCCGCAAAGCAACGCATTGCAAAAATTCTCCGTCACGTTCGTACATTTTGTACGAACCAAGGCAGACTACAGGCGAGCCGCACCGCAGTTTTGAATGAAAACGCGTGGCGCTACGTCCCGTTGAAGCTGTAATGGTGCGCTAGGCTCACCATTCACTTTCGCTATCTAGGGAACTCTTGTGCAAAATTTCATGTTTTTAGACCCAGCAAAGCAAGGCTTGTGCTGTCTGCCAGTGAATGAATTAAGATTTTTGAAGTAAAACTTCTTTAGGCACGCTTGACTTGGGGAGTAAGCTGGTGAATGCATGACGAGAGCGTTACGGAAGTATAATTAGTATTCATATTTTTACAAATATGAATAGGTACATACACACGGCTACACATCAAGCTATACAAATCCAGTTTACGCTAATCTCGCACTTTACGGAAATCATATAGAATGCGAGACCAGCTTAAACTGGAAATGTATAGGTTGATGTGTAGCCGTCTGTACTAATTATATTTTGTTAAATGTATAAAATATATTTAGTTTTACTTCAGTCGTGTGGTCTAACGGCCGAAAACTTATTTTCAGTGAAAGACAGATCGCTAATAATTGTGATGATAGACAGTATAATTATATCGATCCTCGGATGGCTTCTCACAATAATAAAGGCTATCTATCTAACGAAAACAATAAGTAGGTCTCACTACTTCGCCCTCCCGTGCGTTCCATTACAACCAACATCACTTTAAAAAACAACGTGTGTAATTAGGGTTATATTAAAACTTCTTTGTTTCTTACTTCTAAATAAGTTACTGGATTATGATATAATTATTATGCAAAAAACGTAATAAAATTTGAATTTCGCTGGCTACCTTAGCGCATTTAATGTTGTTTTTTTCATGTTGGCATGGTGTTTGTACGAGGGGGGGGGGTTACATTTCTGTTATTTTTTGCCTAGGGCGCACCGTTTTCGAGATATTTGAATTTCAATTTCAACATCTATGATCATTATTGCAAGTACTAAAGAGTTCATTTTAGCTTGGCTACTTTACGCTTATCCCTGCAATTTGGGGAACAGCCAAATCTGCCAGCTGTAGTACTGTCCTGTCAAACAAATCGTATTGGGACGCATACTTTGGCATTTTCATACAAATAGATATCTGTTGTAGGCGATACACCCTCCCATCAGTAGATAGCATGGGCCGGTAAGATTCTCATAGATTATTGGGACGTTAAAACCATAGATAGATATATTTTTATATGACCAGTAGGCCGAAACTGGTGATAATATAGGTTATTGGGTTCGGCCGTAAAGCACACTCGTTTTTTTTTCATTTTTATAATCTAGATTTTTGTCCCCTTGACCCATAATCACCTTGTTATATATTTAACTTAGTCCCCGCGTTCATTACGTTACACAAAGCGAAATTATCGTACACGCCGAATACACAGTAAGGCCCGGCGCCCATTATCGGCATCGGTACGACTGAGGATTTTAGGTGGCAAATAGCAATATACTATAACATAATGGCAATAAAGTAGAAATTTCCGTGATATGTGGTCGTAATAACAAAAATACCGCTTCGGTATGCTTGAGGCTGGTGTATCGGCAGCCTTGAGAATGCTTCGGGATGCTTCGGCATCCTTCGGCAACCTTCGGTACGCCGCCGGCGCCGAGGCAACACTCGGGGGATAGTTTGCCCTGCGGGGCGAGGGGAGTGCGGCATCCATGTCCGTGACTACCCCTTCAGCAGGACCACCATGAGCGCCGAAAAAGGGGGCATGCTACAGCAATTCTAAGTATACAAATAATTAGTGCTCTTAAATGTGATTCATTTCGTAACAAAAAAAGAACTGAAACATTTGTATATACCGAGAAATCAACGATGATAACTTTCTCGCGCTCGTTCAGCAGAACCACGACTTAGAGTGTTGATTCCGAGTTTCAGGAGCTAGTCGCTTTCCTCAAACCTACATAGAAAATTAGTGCTCGGCGAGATAAAATTAATACCCAAAATTCAAAATTACTACTCCAGTAGTTTACGAGATATACCATACCATTGGTGGGGTGGCGGTAGTCACGGTGTTAAATTTTCATTTGATGATTTCCCTATTAAAACCTCTGTGATTTCTTCCCAAATTTATACAAAAATTAGTGCTCCTAAAGAAGTTATAGTGACCAAAAATTCAGATTCCCAAGTGTTGTATTTTAAGAGAAATTAGCTTTCATTACTTTTCCATACTAAATGTTCGCATATAACCCGACCAAATGAAGTTGTCAATGGTATTGAGCTGTTTATGAGATGTACACTCGTGCACATAAATTGATGGATGTCGGAATAGTAATAACAACAGTTCAATATCTATAATTTTTATACAAACTGTGTACTTGGGTACATATTTATAAAAAAAATAACCTATCGTTACCCATGGCCTTTTTTTTTTTTTTGGGTGGGAAATTATCAAATAACTTCTCCCGCTCTGGGCGGAGCGGGAGGGCGTGTCAGACTTTTACTGACTAAAACCCTTCCGTATTTCTTCATTTGCCTGTGTGCCAGGGCCACTATATCCCTTTCGGACAAAGTCGCAACCCTGGCAGGCATTGGCCCTAACGGTCCCCGTCAGTTGCTGCTATCAACTCTTTGAGGCACGCGTGGAATACAACGCGCCGTCGACCCGGGCCTGGTCCTTATCGGACGGTGAGCTACCCATCGCTCACCGTCCGCAAGCCCGCGCCTACGGTGGCCGGAAATCGGCTTGCGACTCCCGACGCTCGAGGCGTCTCCTGCGATGACTAAGGGCGCGAGGGCGCGAACCTTGCCTCTCCCTCACGCGTTCCGCCTCCTCCTTCGCAAGCATATTTTGCCATTCGGCATGCAAATATTTAGAAAGAAAGAACAATAATTTTATTTGTCACTGAAACACGTGCATACGAAAACATAAACTCGAGTAAGTAAACATTACTCAAAACACATCTACAAAAAACAAACAAACATCATTTCATTTACATCAAATTATTATCTATTGTTAGTAAGTTATTTATTATTAAATTATATACCATTAAATTAATCATTATTAAATTATATACTATTAAATTAATCATTATTAAATTATATACCATTAAATTAATCATTATTAATTAAAACTACTTCAAACATACAGATTTTTTTAATGCAATAAATTAGGTTTTTAATACATAGGTACTGCTTGCAGCAACGGTAAATTAGTAGGAAAGAGATAAATAAGAAATACCCATCGCTGTCGCTGACAAAAGGTAGGTACTTACAATACAGAAAAATCATTATTGGAGTACCTACCTACCCACGTCATTAACAAAGGTATCACATTACACGTTATTTGTTTTCTTAATATGTACTTACCTTACTCCATTTGATATAAGATTAGAAATTTAAATATTTTTTTACAGTCCGTTCAACCAATTTTGACTTCTATTCCGTAGGCATAAGGATGGCATTAAAAGCAAAAACGTGGTTACAATACCAACTGTTTATTACAGCTGCCAGTTGTCATGCCACCAAAGGCATAGAAGTCAACATCGGCTGAACGGACTGTAAAAAATGTTTATTTAAATTGTCTAATCTTATTTCAATTTGAGTAAAGGTACACAGTTTGTATAAAAATTATAGATATTGAACTGTTGTTATTACTATTCCGACATCCATCAATTTATGTGCACGAGTGTACATCTCATAAACAGCTCAATACCATTGACAACTTAATTTGGTCGGGTTATATGCGGACATTTAGTATGGAAAAGTAATGAAAGCTAATTTCTCTTAAAATACAACACTTGGGAATCTGAATTTTTGGTCACTATAACTTCTTTAGGAGCACTAATTTTTGTATAAATTTGGGGAGAAATCATAGAGTTTTTAATAGAGAAATCTTCAAATGAAAATTTAACACCGTGACTACCGCCACCCCACCAATGGTATGGTATATCTCGTAAACTACTGGAGTAGTAATTTTGAATTTTGGGTATCAATTTTATCTCGCCGAGCACTAATTTTCTATGTAGGTTTGAGGAAAGCGACTAGCTCCTGAAACTTAGAATCAACACTCAAAGTCGTGGTCCTGCTGAACGAGCGCGCGAAAGTTATCATCGTTGATTTCTCGGTATATACAAATGTTTCAGTTCTTTTTTTGTTACGAAATGAATCACATTTAAGAGCACTAATTATTTGTATACTTAGAATTGCTGTAGCATGCCCCCTTTTTCGGCGCTCATTGTGGTCCTGCTGAAGGGAGCGTGACTACCGCAGGACCAGCTTCAAAGTCGATTATCTCGAAAACTACTAAGGCACCAATTCTGTTGTTCGAGCACTAATTAGCACCAATTGAGCACTAATTATTTGCCAAATATGGAAGCGATTGGCGTTGGTGGGGCGGCGGTAGTCACGGACATCGGCATCCTTAAGGACGCTTCGTCATTCCTAAGAACGTTGCAGCATGCCAAAGCATAATTGCCGATAGTGTGCGCTTGCATGTAGGATGCCGAAGGATCCTTTTCCTTGCCGATGCCAATAATGGGCGCCGGGCCTAAGGAGTATCACAGATGGATGTTTTAGAACAGGGTTCTTTTATAGTAGAATAGATAAAAAAAAACGCTTATAACAATTATAATCTATGTTTATTATTAGACCATTCTCCTCAGGAGTTCGTTGATCTTGTCCTCGCGGTTTCCAAAGTCACCTCCGTCGACGTAGTGGATGGTCTTCTTGCGCCAACCTCCGGTGGGGTTGTTCAGCTTGAATGGCCAGACGAAGTTGCTGGCGTACTGTGGAACACAAAATAAATATTTAAAATATAGAACGCCAAATTACACAAGTCACAGCTGATAGCTTGCGCACTCGCATGTGGTATTTTAAATCTAGTTCAAAAAGGAGGCTATCCCATTTTTCTTTAATGTAAATTATTTTGCATAGTATTGTATAGAATCAAGTTTTCTAACTGAACTGACGCTGTACTGCTGGGGAGTTTGTTGCGCCACTTCTTCCCAGCTAAAGCACTAGAAAGTGGTGAAGGGCAGGCGTTTTGGGGAATTTTGAACTTTAGAACAGATGTGGGGCAGAAAAAATTATTTCAAAATCTGTGATAAATGTGATAATTCATGTTTAATTATCAAATTGGCAGCTGAAAATCTTCAATTTTGACAGTCACAACAAATCGGGCAACCTGATATCACTATATAGTATAAAACAAAGTCGCTTCCCGCTGTCTGTCTGTCCCTATGTATGCTTAGATCTTTAAAACTCCGCAACGAATTTTGATGCGGTTTTTTTTATTAGATAGAGCGATTCAAGAGGAAGTTTTATATGTATAATACATGCATAATATACTAGAGATATACTGCTTATCAGCATTGCACCCGTGCGAAGCCGGGGCGGGTCGCTAGTCTATGGATAATAACAGTTGCTTCGGTAAATATAGCACATCGAGGTTGCCAAAAAGTGACCGGCTTTGTAGTCTCAGACACTTCTACCTGCGTGAAAGTATTTTTCTAACGGCCAGTTACTGTACGTATGAAGACCTATACGATTCTCACCTTGAACTTCTCTCCGACGCTGAAGATCTCGTGGATGAGGTCCTCAACACAGATGATGTTCTGTTTGCCGAGCTTCTGCTCGACGATTGTGTTGGACGCGATCGGGACGCGCTGTCCGTTGACCTTGGCGAAGCCGCGCTTGTATACCAGCTAGAGAAGAGTAGGTATTGGTCAGTTATATTGTAACAAGACAAACATTTATATTTTGTTCCTTCAAAGAAAAAGGGTTGAGAAGGGATAGATAGACTTCACGTGATGCTTGGTGGAACGGCCTATGGCCAGCAGTTGACGTCTGCCGGCCCAATGGTGATAGTGATGGTTTAGTAAAGAGTTCTATTCAATTTTATATGATGTGGTTAGTAATTTGATAATAGAATGTTAAATCATCATAATCATTCACAGCCCAACGTAGGTCACAGTTCAACATGGGCCTCATATATTGTGTAAACCATGCTTCTGCAACATTGTCATTAAGTTCGACTACAGGCACGCTTTGCTAACGCAGCTTGAGGTATTGACTGGTTAACATCGTCACATATGGAAAGTGTATTTTTTTTGTCGTTTCGGCTCTCCAAGGTTGTTAATTTATTTCATTGTGCCTGTTATTTAATACAACGTTGAAAATGAACTTTGTTCCAACCGGGTGTCCCACAAGTGCCCACGACACATCTCGTCATCATCCCGTTTTTGATTTGTGAATGTTTGCTTGTCAATGAAAGCCCCAGCACATTGCTTTGTCACATCTGCACCAGACTTCAAAATGCTGTTAGTTTCAAGTTGAAAATATTTTTATATACTGACCTCCCTAACGCTCTTAAGGTTGGGGTATCCCCACGCGATGTAGGGCTCAGCGATACGCAGCATGTTGACGGTAGCCTTGTTAAGACGGATGAACACACCGTTGTTGATCTGGCGCAGTCTGAATAACTGCAGCACTTTGCGGACCTGTGAGACAATGGTATCAATAAACCAGTGTTCAAATTTTTTTGGAAGAAAGATATGTAGATAGAATATTTGTACACAAAGTTTAACAACACAAGGATTACATCTCTGTCTCTATACATCGTCTTGTTTGCTAACGTCACCTAGGTCAATTAATATTCAGGTGGGAAAACCAAGCTTTGAAATGCACTGACCTCATTTTAGAGGATGTAACTGTTATCTGCAGGATTATAACATAAATCTAAAAACAGGTGCTAGTTTGCGATTCTTAGACAATTTTCTGTGAAGTTGCATGCATGTTGTTGTAATGCTGCCACTCAAGAAGACGTAATCGTGGTGTCTCATAGTCTCAACTTGATGGCCTTGAGGTTACATTCTGCCAAGCACACAATTATTTTAAATGTTAAATTACCTTGGGTGAAACCTGGTTGATACCACGGATACGGATGACGAAAGCGAGTTTCGCTTCTCCGGGAACGTAGTAGTTGCCGCGGTTGCGAGCCTGCAATAGAAACACGTGGTAAGTAAAAGTACATGGTCAACTACGTACCATGTCTTCAAGATTTGGGTGGCACTTCCAGAGTGAACCACATTTTCTGTAACCCTAACCAAGTCAGTGAAGCTGTTAATAAATCTCATTCTACAAAATCTTTACAACTAAATCATTATCATGCCTGAAGGAGGAACTATGATCTTGACACAATATGTGATGCATCACATTAGCAAAGTAATGGTGTTTAGTAGTGTCTATTTTCTGCTAAGTCCAATATTAGCAAGTGCATTAAAGAGTTACCACCTAAAAGGCACATTTTACTTATAAACCTCTCGTTTTTCAGAACTAATTCAGATTTTTCTATTCTCTATAAAAATCACTTGTGTAAACGTCCAGGACAAATGACAAGTACGGACGGGAGCCTAAACGTCAGGCATGTCTGAACAAACCCAGACGGATGGTAACCCAAAGTACATAAAAGACACAATGTAATGACTCACCTGTCTGGCTAGCCTGATCTCATCTCGCTCCCTGATGCGGTATTCCTTAACGTACTGTTCAGCCCTCTTGAAGATTTCCTTACGCTTTTTGACGGCCACTGAACGCCTCTTGAGGGTGACCTATTACAAATTGTATGTTTTAGTCTGTGTGTTTTAAAATAAATGGTGTTTTTGTGGATGTGTTTCATCAGTTACAAAAGTTAACAGCATCTTAGTCAGATGAACTATGCCTTTAGTGTTGGGATCATCATGTAAAGTAGAAATGAAATATGAATTTAATAAAATTATAAATTGTTTTCTTATCAGTTTGTATAAGATTGAGGAATTAACTGTAATTGTAATTATTACAAATACAGTTGTATTTGTAATAATTATTTGAAAAAGTTACATTATTGAACATAGATTGTCACAATAAACAACAAAACTTCCACAAGTTTGGAAAAATATGATTTCAAAATGTTACTAATCATTATTAATAATATTTATTTATTCATTCATTCAGTAGTACACCTACATTTTTATACATATAAGTTAGCACAAACATAAACTCATTCTGCCTTATTACAAAACAAGATTTATATTTTGACATGGCTGAAACCATGGAGCCAGTTTTTGTAATAGGAACGTAACAGTGAGTGAAATACCATTCTTTATACAAAACTGAAAACTTAGTTCGGTACTAAGTTGTCAGTTTTGTGTTTAGGAACTTTACCATAGTCGGAATAAAGTTCGAAATTCAATAATGGCTCCATGTTTTAAACCTGGGTCTGAAGATAAACCTTGTTTTGTAATAAGGGGGATCGAGTTTTACTCTACACCAAAATCATCAACCACATAATTTAAAGAATTGAATTAAACTTAATTCAAATTAAACAACAACCAAAATAACAATGAGGGTATTTAGCTAAATATTTATCCTTTATTATTAGACAAACGAGCCAACATCGGTGACGAATTGACCGTCCTTCAAACAAAAAGTGGGAGAGGAATGTGACTTAGATTGATACAGGTTGTTCGTAAAAGTATATAATTATATTTTTGCAAGAATTAATTTTCCTTTATTTTTGTTTGTTGTGATTACTGCAACATTGCTAAGATCTGATAAGCTTAATTTATCAGGAATTTTGCCTAAAATAATATAAAGGTTTATAGGTTATGTTGATTATACCTGTAGACGGCGGGTGCGGAGTGCATCCCTCCTCTTACGGTGCTTGAGCACTGACTCAGGGACGGCGGGCAGCTTCTTGCTGTCCTCCTTGCCCTTCACTGGCTTCTTCTCGGCCACAGCCTTCTTCTCTGTAGTTGCAACCATCGTGCTGAAATGTTATAACAACTTATTAGAGAACAGACAAATTAATATAGGGTCACTGTAAATATTTTCATATAATGTTGATTGCTCTAATGCACTTGGTTTGATAAAACAGATGAGAAAGAAGAATGCCTAGATAATAAACAGGTACTTATGTTGGAAAAAAGGCAGGTTCAAGAATGAGAAATGAGTGGTGGCTGTTTCACTACATTCAATCAATACAACTAAGCGAGACTTATGTATTCTAAATTGCCTCGTTGTAATAATTTTTCATTGTAATCGTAAAGAATATTTACATGCTAACAACATGCTACAAAGAGATAGCACCAAAAGTCAGAATCACCAAAATTATTGTACATTATAAAGTAGGAACACCTAAAAATGACGATGAAGTCAGTAATCATAAAAGGAAACCAAATAGCGATAATTTTTGGGAGTTTCGATGCCGTACCACACTTGTTTGTCGAAGAGGTTAGGTCGTGTTGCACGAACTTACAGTTTTGGTGTCAATAAAATAGAAAACACGTGTTAATTGAACAAATTAATTATGTTATAGTGTTATTTATTCATTTTCATCCCCCAAAAGCTTGTATTCTGACAAAAAACAAGGATCGTTGGTGTGGCGGCATGTAACCATCCTACTCATCAAGTTTATCAACACTTTTCACAAAATACA
Source organism: Tiliacea aurago (assembly GCA_948098905.1). Lineage (NCBI taxonomy): Eukaryota > Metazoa > Arthropoda > Insecta > Lepidoptera > Noctuidae > Tiliacea > Tiliacea aurago. Next base: position 14,760,297 of record OX402597.1, on the reverse strand, counting down.
CATAACATTTTATTTTACTGACACTGTAATTGTATTCCTTATGAAATTAGGAACTATTTTATCACTTAAATACTAATAAATATATTATTTTTTAACAACCTGCGGGGCAAAACTCCACGCGGCACGTGTGTCAAATTATCAAAAGAAAGACAGAATACAGACTTCCGCCAGTCGCCATTTTATTTAGTTTTTTTGTATAGTAACACTGAGGCTTGTTTATTTCAAAGTCAAAACTATCACAAATATCCATGACAGCCTACAGCAAAAACTGAATTTCACATTATTTATTATTTCAAAATAATGGCGTAACGTTTGCAATATTGGTAACTCTATTCTTCCATCATATCGCTCTCATTGTAACTAGTTTTTTTACTAAAACCGTAAAAACAAACGGTTCCACTGTATTTTATTTTTCTTTGGACGTCTTTTTTGGTGAGTTCTGGTGGCGCATGTTTTTGAAATTCTATTGAACCAACGTTTCCATAGTAACAAACGAAAACGAGAATACGCTTTACTTTAGTTGTTTGACACAAAACGTTCTATTAGTAATGAAAAGTAATTAGTTATTAGTCAATATGGTTGAAAAAGATCCTCAACTTAGCGCCCTCGAGGTAGGAGAGCTAGATTTATTTGTAGACAGCATGGTACCATCTCGTATTGAATCCATTGGTCATCAGGGGTAAGTCCATGAGAGGTTCAAGAAATTAATGATAGAAATTCGTCTCACTCGCGCAGATAACGAACTAAAATAAAATCTTTATAGATGGGTGGATTGGCATCTAAGATTACAAAAAATAAACCAACAAGCCGTATTGGAAGCTTCTTCGATGCAAGAGGAACTCACGAAAGAAACTCTTATTGCTGCTGGAAAGGTAAATCTACCCTAATTATAAGTTTTAGGAAAAAGTTCGACAGGAGCGGTCGGGACCGGGCGGTAGTCATATTTTTGATATTTGCGTAGCCGGCGTAACCACTAGCTGCGCGTAAATCCAGGGGGTCTAATCCGAACATAAATCCGAAGTATCGGTCGAATGTTCGGCCGTTGCTTGACTACGGCTAATTATGGCTGAACACGGAAAAAGAAAAAAAAAAACGACAGTGTAAGAGATAAGTCAAAGTCAAAAATGTGACTTTAAAGTCGGGTAAGGATTCAAAGTCAAAAGAGGAAACTATGGAAGTTATAAAACGGGATTAACGATTCGGAGTAGACCCACAGATACAGGTACCCTTGTAACTTCCAATATTACGCGCACAAAATGCTTTAAATATTAGGACAGTAACTTATCCGATATAGTTAATATTTTCAGCTTCCAGTGTTGGTTTACGAAGCCATATGCATCCAAGTATGGCGCATAAAGCTATATCCTCAAATAATTAAATTGGAGCCAGCTCCTGAGAATACTTTTGGCGTTTATATGGTGGTAAGCGGTTTTGCTGTGTTAAAACTTATCTATTGTAGCCATTCACAATCTTTCAGATTATTCTTTTCGTAAATTGGCTCGTTGGTCCAGTGGTTGCAAGTGCTACTGGAGCATGAGGTCCTAAAGGGGTTCGATTCCCAGGTCGGGCAGTGTTTTATCATCATGAATTTCTCAGTATAGAAATATAGATGCAGCCCAAAATCTATATTTTTGATGGTAATAGGCTCGCCCCCTATACCATAAACTTAACTGGCGAAATATGGTTGTATCTACTACGATATACTACGATAACAGAGGTGATGATCTACGTATGTTTCCAGTTGTACCACGAGGCAGCGGCCGTGGGTTTGCTCGAGACTGTGTTGTTTCATGAGGACGGTGCGCAGTGCATCAACGAAGTGGTTGTGGACTTGTTGAACTATGCCGTCGATCAACTTACTGCGCTGTTGGCCCTCATCAAGTTAGTTTAATATTTAAACGTGGGTCAGTCTATCTGACTAATCTAAATCTAAAGGTAAATATTTTGATGCCTTTTATGGTGGGGCACCTGAATCACCCCATGTATGTTCCGCGATTATTATAGTAGTATAACGAGATAGATTTATTGTAAATGATTTTTGTGATCATTTTCACCTGTCATTGGTTTTGTATGTTTTTTTCTGTTTCTATTGAACGTTTAGTGCATGTTTTTTTGTGATAATTTATCACTATAATGTTAAGTACTTACTACCTTAAAAATTCTAGTTCAACTACTTGGGCTCTCGTAAATACAGCAAACCTAATTCAAGTTTTTGTCTCAGTAACGACTACCTGAAGCCAATTACCGCAAAGGAGCTTGAAAGTGAGACAGCCATCGAAGAGTTAAACAGACAAAAGCGCGATCTTCAATTTGACATCAGCATGAGATGCATTTCCATCGTGCGGTGAGATATTACTACTTTTATTTTAGAATTTTAAAATCAACGTAAGTTTAAATAAAAATCTGCTGGCGGGAGTTAAACCAGTCAAATAGCCAAACTTGTGAAATATTTAAATGCACTATAGATATATTATGTGTCATGCGAATGTTGATGAACTGTCAAAATGAAACCTATTGCTGCTGATAGTGTGTTACGCAATTACCCTGCAGATCACGTTAGAGATACCACCCTGCGGGCCGAGCACGGGCGTGCCAAGACGTTTGTGACAAGACATGATAAATTATGTCATGTCAATTTGTACTAGCATTTTATGACAAAACAGTTTTATCGCTCAAATTGTGATAAAATGTGTGACTCAAGTCATGTTACAGTAGGCCGTGCTCGCCCCGCTGAGCTCCATAACAAGTAGCGGAAGTTGGAGACCAAACAGCCAGGCTAAGTAGGAGTGGGCGGGCCACTTTTGATGCACCCGGAGAAATGGACAAAGATCGTCACTCACTGGACGCCTAAGGGAGGACATCGCCATCGAGGTAGACCGCAACGAAGGTGGTGTGACGATCTAATCATGTTTGCGGGGCGAACATAGCCAGAGATCGCACAAAACATAGAAGTATGGTAGGAAAAAGGGAAGGCCTTTGGTCAGCAGTAGGACAACATAGGACAACAAAAACAAAGTTATAATCGAAGCTCTTGCGTTTTTCTTTTATTTCAGTTACATAGCAGAACACATGGAGGTGGGTGGCGCAGGAGCATCAATCTCCACAAACCTCTACAAGACGCACGATGTACCCTCTCTACTCACGCATCTGCTTATACACGAACCGTGGATGAGGAGAAACGACAAAGATGAGCTGCAGTTCTTTAATTGTAAGATCCTATTACCATCAACGCTTCTAGCATTTCTTCATCTTCAATCCACACTAATATCATATTAGCGAATATGTAACTGTCAGTCTGGTACTTCTTTTCATGCCTTAACAGCTGAACGGATTTCAATTAAATTTGGCTATGACCAGGATAGGACATAGGACTTTTTATCCCGGTAGTCTAGTACGCTCCCGTGGGATAATTTATTATCTCCACGCGGGCGATGCTGTGTGCAAAAGCTAGTATCTTTGTAACAAAGAGTTCGATTAACATACAGTTGGTCGCTGGAGCAAGCCGACTGCTGAAGACTTGTCTCAAATGCATCGCACTGAAGTACAACTGTGGCTGTGTATCCGGCAACTGTTATTGGAGCCGCGCCTCGCACACTACTATACGATCGATGAGTGTCGCCGCAACGCCTTCTGTAGGGTAAGTCCGACCAGCTATGGTATTATTCATCATCATATTCATTTAGGCTCGGAATCACCCACGCTGAGTATTAATAGGCCTCCCCTTTTTTCTGCCATACTTTCTGATTCCGCACGTCCCCTCATCCATGTGTTTCCCGCGACTTTGACGATATCATCAACCCAACGCGCATTTGGACGGCCCTTTGTCCTTTTTTAAACTCTCATCATTTTTTGCATCACTTAGTTACAAGCCAAGATGACAGAGCAGATGCTAGACCAGATTCCACCCCTGGGTGACCTCAAGATGTTCCTATGCCGGCTAGCTGTAGGGGACTACTCGGGCCTTAATAATCGCACCAACGGCGTCAAGAACCCTGGATGCACGCTCATTGAGATTGTGCCACAGGTGATTTCATAATTTTATTAGAACAAAGGTACTCTTCACCTCTGTCTACCCCCTCGGGTAATGCGGGCGTGATGACATGTGTGTGTGTGTGGCGGGTGTATTGTTTATTAGGAAGTAAATATAATGTGTGCTTTGGATGGAGACTACACACAGTTTATTGCAGACACGACGCTCTACAAAGAAGCACTTTTTCTAAAACTCACTGTTCCAGATGTATGAACCACTTACACGTTTAAAGTGTCTTGCCTGTGGCATACACATACATTAAACCAACAAATGACTTGCATCGTCTACACGCTGTTTAGATGTTGCTGCAAATAAATAGAACCTTGTAAATCTGGCTTTACGGCCGCATACTGTTTTATATAATACTAGCTGGCAGGCGTTTAAACCTCTTTTTTTTTTCCTAAACTCAGATCAAAGATGCCTACCTAAAACAAGTGCACAAGCGAACAAAGTCTCTCGCCAAAGCCCAACTAGAGTTGTTCCACATGGATGGCTCCGAAGATTCGCGAGACATGGCCAAGCGTCTATTGGAGTCGTACACGAGTGACGCAGCACTTGCGCTGGACAGTGGTGGCGCTAAATGTGCTAAGTGTGGCGATAAGGCCACTAAGAAGTGCTCGAGGTGTAAGACTGAGTGGTATTGTGGCAGGTTCGTGTTGGTTTGCAAGCACTTGTTATAAAAACTTTTGGGAACTAACCCTTAGCGAGATGAGAACAATTATCTCCAAAAAATGCAAATAAGTATAGCAGATTAAAGTGCAAGACCTTTTGAGTAATTTGCTTTTACTCAAATCGGTCTTCTGATAAATGATATGAACTAAATTATTTTTTTTTATTTACAGAGAATGTCAAGTACAACAGTGGCCGATGCATAAAGAAATATGCGATCAGTTCGCAAAAATATGTGTGTAACAACTTCATTTCAGTATAATTGTTTCAAGCTTTAGTTTCGTGAATATTCAAGTTCTAGATGTTTAGCATTCTTAGTAGTAAAATTATGTTCCTATAATTTTTTTCTTTAGAATTAAATAAACTTGGAGTACTTTCACGGTTTTCATTAAGTAGTTCTGGATTGATTGGATTTCGATGAGCTGCGGCCCGATCACAAAACACTTATACTCAGAGATGGCCGGATACCGAGCTGTGAAAAGCCAATAACGGAGTTGAACGGCCATAACACAGAGCACTATATAATATTGCATGGTGGCCATATCAAATTTAATATTTTAGAAACAACTTAAAATTAAATAGGTATACACTATTTTAAATTGGCTAGCTAAATTACGCAGACGCGATGGGTATAAAACACTATAAAACAAAAAAGTTTTTTTTGTGGGGTTCTCGACTTCAATAAATTTAAATATTAGTTTTTTTTTGTTTTTGTGAAAACTCACTAACTTGATGGATAACGTTATCTGAGTTTTAGCTAATTTAAAACAACCTTGCTCGACTGCTACAATAATTTGGCGACTTCCACCAATCATCAATACTTTTTCGTATGGCAACACTTAGCTTGTTCATTTCAGTGATTTCAGTATGCTACACGCAGCCTACAGCACTTTTTTTTACCTTTTTAACTCACCCAAATAGTCTCATTCTTCAGTTTCTCAACTTTTGCTGACTTCCTTTCATGGTTTCTCTTGCTCGACCTCATTAATTTTGGAACCGGAAGTATTTGAAATGGAGATTTTAATAAGTTTAAAGGCTGGTTGGTAACTTGGCCATTAAATCAAACAGCGACAATTTTTTGAAGACTTCCGGTGGCGCCTATTTTAAAAATACTTACCTACTATTGAAATTTGAACCTACTGAAGTCCTTATCCGTAATAACAAAGTTAAAAGGAAAACGAGTAATAGTCGACCAACGTACATTTGCAGTTGGAATATATGTACATTTTTGTGACATGTTTTTTCTTAGAATAAATTCAACCCCACTACGGAACTCTTCATTGTGCGTGATTCGACATTCACTTGGTCCATCGAGATATAAGTACTAACGTACTAGAGAAGCTACGTCAAATAACTGAATTGTCCTATTCTTCGTAATTTGAATCTTTAGTTCGCGCAGCGCTAAAATAATAACAATTCGTCTAAACCGTAACTAATTTACCACAGCGCTAGATTTGCTGCGGAAGTGTATTTATTCTATATAATTTATTATTGTCGGAAGTACTAGGCGCGAAAGAGCTAGAGAGCGACTGAGTGAGGTGCGGCGCGATCGCCGCAGTTGAACGAGACAAAGTAGGAATTTACGGTGTCTTCTCTAGTACGTTAGTACTTATATCTCGATGACTTGGTCGGTTTTTATTCTTGGGTGTCACAATTATGCACACCGGGTGTCACCCAAACCCATGCTAGCTACGCCACTTGAGTCGCGCATGCAACCACGAGACCTGAGCGAGCGTGGGGTCTTGGGTTCGATTCCCAGGTCGGTCAGTTTTATTGGGTTTTCCATTAGAAATTTCTCAGTAACAGCCCGGAGTTCGGAAGTTGGCGGTGTTGATATCCCCGTGCCTCGGAAAGCACGTTAAGCTATGTATTGGTCCTGCGCCTGATCTCTCTCTGGTCGGGTCCGATTGCCGCCCCATCGGACTATGAGAGTGAGTGCACCTGCGGGGCGAGCACGGCCTACTGTGACATGACTTGAGTCACACGTTTTATCACAGTTTGAGCGATAAAACTGTTTTGTCATAAAATGCTAGTACAAATTGACATGACATAATTTATCATGTCTTGTCGCAAACGTCTCGGCCCGCTGTGTCTGCGCACACAATTGTGCACTATAATGGCCGCCATAGACGTTCAAGTAATTTGATCAAGTAGGCTGGTTTAAACAGTTTGATGAAATTGGCATGATTTGATTACTATTTCTTACCCTTTGATTACTCATTAAATGTGACCAAATTTTGCCACAGACATTAATGCCAATTTGATCAAACTGTTTGATCCAGCCTGGGAGCCATAGAGGAAAGTAATATATTGGGTAAAAAGTAATATATACCCTAAAAAAAAAAAGAAAGTAATATATAGCCTAAAATGGACGCTTTGGCAGAATCATGCGTGCAATTCATACAGCCCGCAATTCATCTGTTTGACAGCTGCTATTTAACATTAGACTTCACTATATTAATTCTTAATTTGTGGACCATTTTACGAAACTCCATACACAACTGTCAAACAGATGAATTGCGGGTTATGAATTGTACGCAGATCATAATATGATTCTGCGAAAGCGTCCATTTTAGGCCCCCTGTTTGATCAAATTACTTGAACGTTTAAGGCGGCCATCCCGCGTAGATGACTAGTCTGGAGGACTACTACTATAATGTTTAGTAAGCATTTAGTTCCACATTGCCGCGGGACGGACTCTAACATACACAAAGTGGATTAAAATGTACTTACTAATAAACGAGTATAAAAGTGAGACATAAAAAGTCATAACTAAAGTAGGTACTCGAGACATTAAATACTTGTTTTTATTAATTATTAGTACATCTCTAGCTAATAGCTTCTATATAAAATATAAACAGGTTACTGTATACATTTAATATAAAAGTTATTAGCTTATCTTGCAAAATAACTACATCGTTATTATAATATAGTTGTTTTGCTCAGTAATGTTTCTAAAATTAAAACATGCTTCCTCTCTCCTACCTCACTTATTTTGCTGTGCCCGACAGGGTCCTTATGAACTAAATAAGTTTACCACCTAGGAATATCTACATGTGGAATGCAATAAAAGTATTAATTATTGAGTAAACACTTAATAACGAAGCTAACTCAAAAAATACCCAACTAAAGTTAATACGATTTTTATGGGGCCACCCGCCGAGCTTCCTTTACCAAATAAAAAATAATTACGTAAATCGGCGCAGTAATCACGGACAAATCGGTGTGTGCTTTAGACCACACACGTCTGAAGTAAAACAGAAATCACCGTCAATCACCGTTCGCTAGCAAAAGAAGTTTTAAGTACTTCAAAAAAGCTGCGGTCTTGGTGAGTGTATAAAACAACCAGTGTGAATTAAAAAAAATACCTATTATGCGGGATGGCCCGCGGCGGTGACGCGGTGTGTTCCATGTTTAAAATTTAAACAACTTCTACTGTAGCCTCTTTCCGTAACGCCATAGAATAAGTAATAGTACTGTAACGCTCTCGTCACGCATTCACCAGCTTACTCTCCGTTAGTAGTCTATGTGTTCTGTGAGCTTACTCCCCAAGTCAAGCGTGCCTAAACAAGTTTTAGTTCAATGAGAACTCGCCGAATGCATAACCTCCTCCCCCTTTTTTGAAGTCTGTTAGTAATCGAACCAACGTTGATATACAGCTTTTTGTCTGGTGATATTTTAGGGAGGTATCTAAGCACAGGGGCATTTGTTGTACTTGGTAATAATGTACGGAATGAGGAGCCCAGAGGAGTAAGCTCCCGAAAAACTACAGGGGTTTCCTTCCCTTCAATTCAATTATGGGAAAATTATATTTGTTTTGAACGGGCTACTAGAATCATTTAATTTTTTTTGTAAATTTTGACGTTCAAGCCCATTCGTATTTGAAATAAATAATTTGACTTTGACTTCTTAGATCTAAGTAGAGTCTAAGTTTGAATTATTGAAATAACTATTTACTCATTTTCTTTCTTTATGCATAGGTACTTTATTGTTATGTATATTCAACGTACGCAGGGCACTAGTTGATAATAGTCGGATAGGCTCTAATGTGGAGTTTTTACCCGACTGCGGCGAAGCCAAAATAGGAGGGTAATGTGTTTGACCAGTATGTATGTGTTTGTATGTATGTCTGTCTGTCGCTATGTTCCCTCGTAACTACTAAACGGTTGAACCGATTTTGATCAATGATATGTCGCTAGATTCGCCTTTATTGAGCGAGTGTCATAGGGTATATTAAAAATCAAAATGGCGGGTTTTTGGCGCCAAAAGGAGTGTCTTTGAAAAAAAAAATATCTCTCAAGCCTATCGAGTGGGGTATCAAAATGAAGGGTTTTGAAAGGTGATTACAAAAATATATACTTATTATATGTTTAAAAGTAATTTAAATGAGAAATTAATAAAAAAAAATCGCGAACTTTTGAAGTGAGTAAGAGGTCGTTAGCACCCGATTATATGTGAGTATATAACCTAATTTACCGTCATAAAATCCTAACTAAAAAAGTATAAAATAAAAAAAGTTAATTTAAAAAATGCATGAGATTGTTTAAAGTACTTATTAATTTATATAAATCTTGTTTCCATCTTTTTTTAAGTTCACCTTTTACGCAATCGGTTTTTTGATTTTATAAATTAACTTTTTTATTTTTTAAATAGCATTGGTCATGCTTGTTATGATAACGTATTTGCTACGATGGAAATTTCACAGTTGAATAATTTGATCAGATTTAGAATACACCCGCCACATCAGGCGGCTCACATACTTTTTCCGTGGCTGTAGAATAGTACATTGTTTCAAATTTTACGTACATTCGGTACATGCATTTGACATGGCCATCTGAGTCATACACATAGATTATACACTGGGTCATACACCCCGACTCGATACATATATAAAAGTAGGTAAGGTCCGATTCAAACTTTATGGCGGTTCGGAACATGAAGAGAGTGGCTGCGCAGTAACAAATTCACGTGTCAACGGGGGTGAGGGGTGCGGTACTGCGCAGCTAGTAGCGCACTTCAGAGCCGCCATCAAGTTTGAATAGAGTTCTACTCTGTGACCCGATAGTGTGGTGTGGTGGTGTGTACACCCATAGATTATACAATTAGAGGAATGTACACCCATCACCACCCCCCCTTCACTTCTTCCTTTCGAAATACTTTATTTCGGAAATCCGAAATAAAGTATTTTTTCACTTTGTAACTGTTTATTTGGAACACTGGTTTTTTTTGTAGTAAATATGCGCCAGCGATATCGCACCAGTCTGTACGAGCCTTTATTATATTTTTTGATTGCGAATAAACTTTACTTTTCTTTTTATTTATTTCTCTATCAGTTAGGAAAAACCCCGAAAAATGTTCGACGAAAATGAAAAAACTGGAAGTAGTTTTTTGATTTTTTTTTTATTGTTTAACTTAAACACTAGGTGAATGATTAGCTTGACGACTTCAGGTAGTCTTTGAGCACGTCCAGCGCGGGCGTCTCCTCACCGAAGTCCTGTTGACAAGACAAAGTTTTATGAATAACTTACGAAACGGTTACAGATGGAATTCTGGATCCACATGAATGTATTATCAGGGAAAGGGCCTTTCAGGCACGGCTTGAAACCGGTTAATTTTTATTTCCGAAGATACAAATTATTTTTGATACAATTGATATTAGCTTCAAAGATTGCTACATTTAAGTTTAGCATTGATTTTGTAAGAAAATATAATATAAATAATAATTAACAGAATATGTTCGAAAACCTTTATAATAATGGTTAAGGTTACATAGAAAATTAACCGGTTTCCGAGCCCTGCTTTCAGGCTCTGGGCAGTAGTAATATGTACAGCATGTAACAAAAAGCCTGTTGTTCCTTTTAGGGACGTATACATTAACCTACAAGCACAACATTGGTGGAATTATAATTTAAAAAAATTAAGCATTGGCTAGTCGAGAGGTCAAAATCAAAGAATTAAAGAGGTAAGAAATCAGTTAAACATTACAAATATTAATAATTAAATATTTATTTTTGATGAACAGTTTTTATAAATGACTTGCTTTATTACGTATGTATACCGATTCTTAAAACGTAGGTAGAAGGAACAACAGGGTTTTTGTTACATATTGTATAAATAGATAGAATACTCTATAATTATTATGTACTCCATATACATTATACTTGTATATTACGGGATGTACACCAAATAAATTACGTGATCGTATGTATTACAGATATTGGAGTCCAGTCAGCCCAGGCCCCAAGTGTGAAAAGCTATCCTTAGTGGAAAGCTGATATGTATATTTGTACGAGTGATAGGAAGGTTGCCTGTGCAAGTGGCGCGGCACCATAGGGTCACTCGATATGATGTTGCGCCGTTATTTCGTCACTAGCAACGATGTATGCTGATAGTGTTCGTGCTGAGCGCAATGTGTAAATCCCCACATTCAGATAGTGCGTCCCCATTTTTGTCCCCGCAGTCCCATTTTTTAGAGAGTGCGTCCCCATTGCGATCTATCGTTCACGCACGTGGTTGAAAATGAACCAATACGAGCCAATCATTAATTTGCTTCTATAAGAAACCATGCTCATGAACGTATGCTCGCACAGTGGAAGCAGTTATCTCCTTTGGGTTAACCCAGGGTAAAAATCTTGTGAACTAAGTTGTACTGTATGTTTCAGTGTTGGTTTGACCGTACCTTGATAACTACGCAGGAGCAACCGACAATCTTCCTGGCCTTGCCGTCCTTGTCGATTTTGCAGAGACCCGCCCATTCACCGAGCTTCTTGTTGTTGTCCACCTGTTGTATACAACAATGTGATTTTTGAGATGGTCTCTAAAGATTGTTAAAATTATTGCAATGTCGCAAAATCATGGAAGCAGCAAATGCAGTCATACTCTGTTAAAAGTGATCTTTTAGGTTATACATACATACTTTATTTCTTTTTTTTTGTTTATTTATTGGGCATATTATTATGTCAAATTCAACTACTATGTATCCGAGTATGACTTCATGTCACTAAAAGGTATAAATAATAAAATATAGATGTATAAATGTTCGGGTGCTAGGAAAGTTGACTCGTCAGGTTGAGAGTCACCATAGGGGCACACGATTTCTTCTGCGCTCCTTAGGCGGAACCGGCAATAAACCGGGCCCGCTCGTGCGGAGCGCAAAAATTTGTTGGTAGTGAATAAAGGCAAAAATTTACAGTAATAAACTTTAAACTAAAAGCAGGAAGTGTATAAAGGTTGTAAGATTTTAACGAGGTTGAGATGCAAACACTGCAGAGATCTTTCCAGCTTTCTCTGCAGTGCTGCACTGTAATGACAACAGTTGCATAAGAGGGCGTACAACGGTCCACTAGCGCCACTCCTTTAAAAAAATATTATCTTGTGAAGGAATTATGAATAACAACTAGTACGGACCCTTGGTAAGTGTGTCTAAAATTTTCTAATACCTTTTATAAAGATAATTATTGAGACACGAAGCAACAAAATACGATCTAGAGGAATGTGGCTGCTTTTCTTCAGATCGTATTTTCTTGCTTCGTGTCTCAATATTAAACTTTATAAAAGGTATTAGAAAATTCTAGACACACTTACCAAGACACCTTTGTGTTATTCATAATTCCTTCTCAGTCACAAGATAATATTTTTTTTAAAGGAGTGGCCCTAGTGGACCATTGTACGCCCTCATAAAGTAATAAAAGAAGTAAAGTTTTCATAGTTGCACCATCCAAGCAGCTGCAGTATGGTAATATGCCAATAACTATGACGATTGCATATATTTATTTTATTCATATTTACCTTGACGAGTGGGATCTGGTGCTCATTACAGAGAGCCTGGACAAGCTTCTTGTATGCAGCCTCATCACAGTTCTCAGCCAGTACGCACAGGACTGCTTGCCTCCTGTTGTGGACAATGTGCACAATTTAACAAAAAGGAAATAACCTGTACTATGTACAACTTTTACTGTAATTTTTAAGATGAACCAATAATTCAACAAAATAAGCTGTTGTGAACATATTTATTTTTATGTGAAAAATGTGGCACATATGGGAGGCCACAATGTTGATAATTAAAACAGTGTGGTACTATGAATGTGCGTCTCTATCTGCATCAAAGTGTATCCCACACAACTCGCAAAGTGCGAGATATTTCCACAAAGCATGGGACTAGAACAGCCCCACACTGAGTGAATATTGGTTGTAGTTCCAATGCAAGGTCAGAGGGTTGCGTAAGGCAAATCTTAAAGAACCTATCAAGTGAAGAACTCCATGGAGGTCACTAGTGAACCATAAACTGTTTAATCTACAAATGGCATTCATAGTTGTTTCCTTACAAAATGACCACATGGTAAATAACAAAGACATGTGTCATGCACCAACCCGCACTGGGCCTGCGTGGTGGATAACGGCTCACTCCTCAGAGAGGCCTGTGGGCGTGTCCCAGCAGTGAGAACAATATAGGCTGATTATGCTAAATAACAGAAAATGCAAGTCAATACACAGTGAAAATACCACAGTGCAATTTTATGAACATGAGAACACGGCCTGAAACATTTTTTGTATTATTTGCCACACACCATTCTTAGGTACCAATGAAACTCCACAAACAACTTATTTTCTATGTCTTGGTCATGAAGACATCTCATTGAGTTACATTACTATGATTGTAAATGATGCTTAATGTGTTTAGCTATTCCTAGCTACACTAGGGCCGCATTCCGAATTAAGACCATAATCGTCTAAAAGTCTTAATTCGGAATGCGGCCTAGTTTACAACTGCAAGCCATCTTCATCATACGTGGGTTGTCAAACTGGAAGAAGAGTAACATTTTAGTAAAATTACAGAGTTTACTAACTTGTCAAGAGCCTTGGCAGCCTCATGGAGTCCATGGACGAGTCCGCCGTGGATGAGGGCAGTCTTCAGCACCTCCTGGAGGGCTGTGTTCACGTCCATCGCTCCGCCACTCAGGACGGGGTTCACGGGTACTTCACTGAAACCAAACGTAGGTTATCACGTACTTTTGTCACATAATTTCATTGTTGACCACTATTGGGGTTGTCTACGAGGATATGGAATTTTTTGGATAAAGAATATGAGTGAGAATACCATGAAAGTCAAGCTTATGGTAAGTTTAGATCATGTTTTGAAGGTTATGTTGACAACATGTTTACATTTTATTTTTGCAAACTAAATTGCATTTTGGGGAATACATAAATGTGACAATACATATCTTATCAATTACAAAGACCAACTCTTGGCTAAATATAGAGCTTAATAGGCAAACAATGACGAAAACAAAAAGTACTTACACTTCGACTTCAGCCATGGTTTTTTGTGATTAGACGACCTGAAATACAAAATAGAACAGATTGAGAGACACTCCGACATGGTTTTAAAAGAAACTCAGCCATTGCAGGATTAAAGATTGCGAAAATATATCAAGATTCAGAGCAAGCGAACACAGAACGTTTGACAATTTACCTTGCGTACCGGAAAAAGACTAGAGCTGTCAAAATCATTTTTGAATGTGATATTACCGTGACATTTTTTCAGCTTGCAATAATCTTTGGAAAATTCAATCTCAAAAGACTAATCAATGAAAATCTAATGCCGGCTCCACACTATCGTGCAACAGTCCAACTGTTTATCAAACCTTCCACGTGTAGAGACTACCAATATTATATAGTGCTCTGTGGTAGAGACATAGAGGTAGTTCGTGCATGTTTGACAATGTTGCATGGTGTTGGCCCGCGATCGTTCCGATGGCGGTAAATCTTACCCAGATCAAAGGAGTTGGCCAACTCAACTCACACGAACGGACCCTTCACACTCACACTTTAGTGTAGTCACTTCATTGAGGCGAAGTCACAGAACACAAATTCAAGAGGCCGAAGCAGACGTGTGATGTGAGTCGTGTGACAGACACACCGCGCCGTGGGTTGTTGAACATTATTTCGCGCCAATTTTTTTATTTTATATTTAATACTCTTGTTTTTAGAATTGTATGAAGGAGAATCAGCGCTATGGAATCCGAAGCATCATCTTAGTGGAAGAAGGCTCTAAAATGGATAACATTTTTCAAACTAAACCAAAGTTACCCACGTTAGTTTAGTGTTTACCTTGTTCTATTCATCCATCTTCGTTTCCGCCGTAGTAGGGTTCCGTACGGCAAAAGGGAAAAACGGAAACCTTAGCTTTGAAGTCAATGCAATAAAAAAAAATGGCGATTTATGCGATATATTTTGATACTCGCAAACAAATCAAAACCTATAGTGTACTTCCCGTTGAGGCTTCCCAAGGTCCCACAGCACAAGTAAAGGAAAAAGTCCGAAAGTCGTTAATTTGTAGTTCTATCACATACAAAATATATATTTACGATTACTAAATTAAATTTGCAGTTGGAAAATTGACCGTGGCGTATATCAATGTATGGGAGAACATGTTTTTCAACTACAACCTTAAGTTTGTTTTTGGGATAAATTCATCCCAACTACAGAACCCTTTATTGTGCGTGGTCCGACACGCACTTGGCCGGTTTTTAGGGTTCCGTACCCAAAGGCTAAAACGGGAACCCTATTACTAAGGCTCCGCCGTGTGTCTGTCTGTCCGTCTGTCACCAGGCTGTATCTCGTGCACCGTGATAGTTAGACAGTTGAATTTTTCACAGATGATGTATTTCTGTTGCCGCTATAACAACAAATACTAAAACACAGAATAAAGTAAATATTTAAGGGGGCTCCCATACAACAAACGTGATTTTTTTGCTCGTTTTTGCTCGATATAAGGGCAACAGATAGACGCTTGAAATATTTACAGAATATTTAGTTATATATTCACTTTAAAATAAATAAATAAATTAAAATAAAACAAATATTTAAGGGGGGCTCCCATACAACAAACGTAATGTTTTTGCTATTTTTATAGATAATGGTACGGAACCCTTTGTGCGCGAGTCCGACTCGCACTTGGCCAGTTTTTTTATATACCCGTAAATGTCGGTTATGAACTTGTAAAAAATAATTATATGCACTGAAAAGGTATAGCGCAGAAGCTCCTATCACTTCAACGTCCTCCATAGTGAATGAGGTTAGAACGTGCTGCATATTGATCGTCCAACACTCCACTATCCGTGGAGAGTCTGTTTTGATCGATCGTGAGTTGTGACAGACTGGGGTCATGTTGGAGTGTTGGGCTGTTGGACGATAGTGTGGAGCCGGCATCCGTCGGCTTCAATAAAACTGTTGAAACAGGTTGAAACACTTAAAGTGAATCCGCAGCTGTAGCCCGCGCAATTCAAATTTTCTTACGTTTTTTGCAATTCGCAGGTCAGAGCAACGCTTGAAACCGGTAAGTTTTATTTCCGAAGATACAAATTATTTTTGATATAATTGATATTAGCTTCAAAGATTGCTTCATCACATTAAGTTCAGCATCAATTTTGTAACAAAATATTAAATACTTAACGAAATATGTTCGAAAACCTTTGAAATAATAACGGTTAAGGTTACATAGAAAATTAACCGGTTTCCGAGCCCTGGGTCAGAGGTTGTATTTTGATCAAAATATGATTCGCGACTTTAACAGATATTTAGTTACAGAATTATAATCATTAAAGTCATTAATACATCACTCTAAGTTAGATTTGTTCAATTGAATGACTTTTTCATGAAATCATAACATTGGGGAACAAATCTAGCTTGGAGATTTATACAGCTGCGGATTTACCACTATATTATATTGGTACTGGCAACTTATAATGTAAGATTACGAAGTTCGTTGACCGGTGGCAAGTTTAAAACAAAAGAGTGCCAACGACACTGTCATTTGAATTTTTTATCTGAATTTATTTTTTAGTTAGATTTGTTTAGAAATATGTTTGTGTTTGTGAAATCGTAGTGTTTTAGTGTCTTATTTACAAAACTGTGTATTGTAGTTTTAAATGAGTATATATACTATAATGAAAATGTACTATCAATTAAGTTACGTGTCATTGTTATTGCAATGATGAATCGAAGTCCTGATATATTGTTTACCGCAGAATATATAAAAAACGTTTTATATTTTGCAACTGTAAGGCAAGGAAAAATACTTAAAAATACGGTTGATACGCAATATTTTTGTATAGATAACGAACTTGTGTACGAAAATTATTATTCAGATTTCGGACCTTTAAATCTTGGTTGTGTGTATAAATACTGTAGAATACTAAATGAGAAACTGAAACAGTATCTAAACAAGCAAATTATTGTACATTATACTTCAATTGACCCCAAAAAGAAAGCGAATTCTGCATTTCTACTAGGATGTTATGGAGTACTATATTTGAGTTTATCACCGAGAGATGCTTTGAAGCCCCTGATCGTTCACGGACAGAGCTACAGGTCTAAAACATTTTAATAAAGTAATTTCTCACTTTTGTCCCATAATGACATTACATTCATCAGTAATAAATTGATCATTATAATATGTTTTTATACTGACCCGTTCAATATTTCATAGACCTTTCCAAGACGCATCGCAAGGTGAATCGGCCTACACAATAACACTGATGGACTGCCTCCAAGCTGTAAAGAAAGCTCGAGAATTAGGTTTCTTTAACTTTCAAGATTTTAATTATGAAGAATATGACAGACTCGACAAAATTCAGGGTGGTGATTTGAACTGGATTTTACCCGGTAGGATGTCCGTTTATTATTTGATAACGTGCGCTTTTATAATAACTTCTAGCGGGACGATATGATTATTATTATCGTGGAGGTTTACGAAGGACGAAGTAAAATGTGTAGAAATACGTGCACGTTAAAACGTTATCATGGACGGAAATTGAAAAGCGTCTTTGTTTCCATACATTTTACTATCCTGTGTAGACGTCCACGATAATATCATCACGTTAGGAATTATAAAAGCGCACAATCACTGTAATATTGTCGTTGTATGAATGTTTTCAGGTAAATTTCTCGCGTTCATTGGCCCAGTTGACTACAGCGTATCTTTATTCCATCCGCCTGAAATGTACATAAATTACTTCATGGAAAACAACATTAAAGTAGTCATCCGATTAAATAAAAGACTTTATGATGGAAACGTGTAAGAAATTCTTTAGATAAAAGTAAACAAAATGGCACATTTGTTACTTAGATTAAAATGTTGTCTATTTTTTCTTTGTAGATTCAATAATGTTGGTATTATACACTACGATTTATTTTTTCCTGATGGCTCCTGCCCACCGCGACACATCCTATTCAAATTCCTCCAAATTAGTGAAGAAGCTAGCTGCGCACTCGCGGTGCATTGCAAGGTTATGAATTTAGTCAATTTGAGATAAATCTTTTTAGGTTTTTTATCTTTTTTGTTTCTGACGAAGAACTTGTTCAGGCAGGTCTAGGGCGCACTGGCTCATTGATTGGTTGTTATTTAATCAAGCATTACCGGATGACTTCTCACGAAGCTATAGGCTGGATGAGGATCTGCAGACCCGGATCCGTTATAGGACACCAACAGGTAAGAACCATAATAGTCATCAATCAGCACATCGTAGTTTTTTATTTTTTGGTAAATATCTATATTTTCCGTAATAAATTCACGAAATTTGATTTCTTGTTAAAGGGTTGGCTGGAGCAGCTTGAACCATGGCTGATTAAGCAGGGGAATCTTTATAGGTAAACAGGTGAAGATTTCATTGATAGTTGGTAATAAATACGACAACCCAAATCCGTATCCGGTTGTCTATCCGTGCCGTCCAAGAGTAACTATAAAATATTGTCATTCTTGTTTGCAATTTGGACTTCTTCCAGACCTTCAATGTGACGGAGTTATATGGCCTAGTTTACTTTAATTGAACTGATAGTAAGAGTTAGCTACTCAAAGTTAAAATTAATAAAGTTTTTGACAGGAAACGTACGTACCAGGACACTGAGAAGATGCCATTGCATGAGTTCGGCGTTTATTCTATTGCTGAAAAAACTATGAAGCATCGGCCTGTGGTCTTCCATAAATCACCTTCACCGCCACCTCCAATCCAAAAACAAGTTCGATCAGATGGAGCACACGCACTGAGGCCACAAAACTCAAGGATTAAAGAAGGTTATAAGAATACATTATTTACTTTGATTTTAGTCTTTTATGGTCCACCGCTGGATAGATGCGTCTATCAAGTTTCAGGTACCTCAGGTCTATTTTAGATGTATGTATGTACGTTAGTACATACAGTCGTCAGCACATCAAGTTATACCAAACTGTCAAATTATTCGAAATGATTTTAAACCTTAAAATCTTGATGATTAAGTTCAAAATCGAATGAGAAAATTTGACAGTTTGTGGTAACTTGATGTGCTGGCGACTGTACATAGTAAAATTTTCAAGCAGTGTTATTTTCTTGTAATCTTTATTGTACTATCTTTTCACGACACTATTTGTTGTAATTGTCTGTACCTATAAATTGTTAGCTTTTCTTACAGCAAAGCTTTACGCAACGCACCGTCAGTTTCAAATCGTGTTAAAATGATAAACAGTGTTATTATTATAAAGGCTGACTTTTTCGTTGGTGACAGCCTTAAGGCTTCTACAGTATGTAGAAGCCTTTATGGTTCATGCGGGCGATTGGGGACGGATTGTGAGGGTAGTAGGAAGAGTGCGGGTGGCAAGACCGACATCTGGCGGGAGCGTCAGTCGCTCGTGGCCCGTCGTCGTTTTTGGTTGCAACCCGTTCTCTAAGATACAGTTGCGCATCTCAAAACGCACAAAATATTACCACCCAAAGATGAAAAAATATAGGCAGTCACGGGGACTACCGACAGAAGTAAAAACTTAAAACTTTGGAATAATCTTTATATACATATATGCGTGTATACGGGCCGCTGCGCGTCGCCTGTTTGGCGCAACACGTCACATTAGCATGTCGCGGTTAGCATGTTGGTGACGCTAACCCATAAGTTTTGCCCCTGGCAAAAATCGCTCAACGCGGCTAGACGCCATATCTACGGACGAGAAAATCGCGGCAATTGTCTCGCCGTGGCATCAAATTCAATATAAACTATGAATCAATAACCACACGGCGATAATTTGAAGGCGAGCAATAAACTTTTGAATTTGAACTATCGCCACGATTCTCTCGTCCGTGGAGATGGTGCCTAAAGAAGTTTTCACTTCAAAAATATTGGAAGTCAAGCCAAACAAATTATAATGTAGGTATCAATCATAATATAAATAAATAGAGGTACCTCTAGATAGGTTACCTACGCAACGTCGATCTTCAAAAATATATAACTTACACTCCTTTTTTGGGCAGTCGTGTAAAAATGGCACCCAATCGCACTACATCGTAAATTACTGTAATATTACTCTTTTAAAGACATGTGTAACTTGTGTAATTATGACGGCATAACATAATTATCTCTAGCGAAAAAGATACAAGCATTTATGTTGCATTGACGTCTGTCTGGCGCGACAGAGTTCAGTGCTACCTAGCCCAGTTTTAACGTGCCACTTGCGGAGCGCGTATAATAATTAATTATAATTGGTAGATACTTACGTATCAATTGTAAAAAGATTCAATGCTCATTTGAATATAAACCATCATCATTTCATTCTAAATTGTGCGCGCAAGCAGCAATTTCAATGATTTACGCAAAAATATGATTTTGATCCATTCATAATTAGTGTGAATTCGGCCAGAAGGTGCCTCAAATTTTTCAAGTAGCGATAGGCAGGTATATTATTTGTTTTTGTTTTTATTATTTTCTCTATTATTTTAGTGATATAATTGCAAACCAAGTATTTATATTGCTTATTAATTAAGGCAATTTGGCAATTTTTTTGTTTTTGTGCTCACACCATAAATTATTATTATAAGTCTAGTGAGGATTTGTGGGTTTGTTGGCTTTCTGGTGACTATGGTTTCCTCTTTTTGCCTCTTTTTATTAGCTGTAAGTCCTCCATGTACTAAAATAAAAGTAACAAATAAAAACTACAGCGATTTATGGCAGAGGTACCTACTAAGTAAAAAAATTGGTATGTGCCTCTGACCACACGATAGAAGTGAAAACTTACGACTGGTACCGATTATTAGCTAGCGATTCAGCGTCACCGACCCGAGCATGACGGTTTAGTTTCTTTCGCTTCAAAAATGTCGAATTGAAGCAGGATGTGATGATTGTAGTAACCTGCGCAAAACATTTTTTTTTTAAATATTTCTTTCTACACGGGCAGTGGGCATTTATCGGTTTTTCCTTTTATACAAAATGTTTTGAATGTAAATGTATATAATAATAATATTTCAAATCGTTTTATACTTGAAATTCGTCCAACGGAAGTAAATTACGAAATAGTTCCCAAAGAAATCTTTAGAATCATCTTTGACACTACGTGGTCATTGTGTAGTCAGGTGCTTGCGTCCCCCTTCACCCGTGTGGACCATGGGACTGTCATTTTAAACGAAAAAGATGGCCTATAAATATGGATAATATGGCGCAAAGTTTTAAAGACGGTCATCAAATGTATATTTTTCGTTTTACGTCCAGACTACGAAAATAAACCTGATTATGGGGAAGAAGAAGTGTTCATAGCGTCATGTGATCTGACTGTAACGCCTTCTAAAACGATGGCTCAAAGGAAGGGCTGTATAATAAGAAGTAACTTGTTTAGCGAAGAACATGGCGATAGTCACCAATCAATGAGAGTCGCAGGCTGGAAAAAATACTTGTGTGGTCAGTCATGTTTGAAAAAACTTAAAGATTGTTTGTGGATGTTGGCGGTGCGTTGCGCAGGCTCAGCTCCCGGAACTTGTAATGGCACAGGCTTGTGCAGTTTATTAGATGGGGTTTGTATTTTTTTTATTTGATGACTATGTAATTGAAAATCTTGCCAAAAATAATGCTAATTATAACTTAAATTTGTTTCCATGTAGCTTTTAACAAGACGACGGACAAGGAGTGCGACTGGCGCGTGAAATCGTATGGTTGGAATAATAGTTCGCAAAAGATAATGTACAGAGGGTATGTAAATATATTTTTGATTGATTTTCAATCCTCTATATTCAATTTCCAGTAAAGTGTAGTAAAAATCAAGATTCACGTTTTTTCTAATTGAGAATTACGTCAACTAAGATGTACCAGCGTCTGGATTTGTATCAGCTGGGTAGTTGACGGCAGTATTATAGGTTCGCCCCCTTTTACATGGAACTTAACTTACTTATTTTTCTTCTTTCTTCTAACTACTGTAGAGAGCAATATGACACACTAAGTACTGCGTCACGTCGTAGCAGTGGTGCGGGAGATCCCAGAGCTGGTCGTCCAGTTTCTAGAACCTCTACAACGCGTGCACAGACGCCACGGAATAGTATGAAACCTAACGTTCGGGTAAATATTTAAAAATCCATTATTATTCTTATGTCTTGGCTATCTTTCTATTTTTATTTGTATTTCTGGTGGTTTTCCTCGTGTATCAATAAAATCTGCCATTTTTTAGGAGCAAGATTCAAAAAGTTTCCTCACTAACACTCCTATTACAACTTTCCGTACAAGCCAAGGTCCAGTAATAAAAAGTGTTAATGAAGCTCGGGTAAGCAAAGCAATTAATATTATTAGCGTGTATTTACTGTAGTTATAGGGATTAAAGTACACACTACACATCAAGCTATACATTTTTAGTATAAGCTGATCTCACATTGTATAGGATTTCCGTACAATGAGAGGTCAACGTATACTGAGATTGTATAGCTTGATGTGTAGCCGTGTGTAACACTATATTACTTTCAGAATTACCTAATGCGAACCAGTATCTATAATTCCGAACGGGAGAAGCAGTTGAACTCGGCTGTTACGGTGACCCCTCAGCATGGGCTCCGACAGCAAAGCCCAGGCAACAGAGCACTTGTCACACCTTCGTTCGAGCGTACAAATACTTACAGTACAGGTACCTAAGTTTAACATTTCATTTGATTTACTAACGTCTCTATACTCACATATCTGTCTCGCGTTCAGTTTAAACGTAGATTGATTTAAATACTTACGCGAAACTTGAACGTGGTAGATATATTCGGGTTTATTATTAAAATAACTTGAAAGAGCTTTTTATTTCCATAAAGCACCTAAAATACCGGCGCAACCCCAAACCCGACGAAGACTTGGACGTAGTCCGAGTCCACCAGCTCGGATGTGCAATGAACAGTCTCGAGCCACGAACACACCTTCACCTACTGAGAAGTTCTTAGTAAAAGATGCCTCAAAAACTGCGTTGAAAGATGTCTTGTCAAGACTAAAGCGTAAGTACTTTAGAATAATTTTCTTCACCTAGAACTTAGATAGTAGCCGCAGCAGCAAATGGAATTCTATTCTACGGTGAACTTAAAAACTACGACAGAAATCATATATTATTTTACATTATAATTTTTACCATCGGAATGTGCTGCATCTTGCATAGTGGCATCCCTTTTACTAAACGTTCCGTTTCAAAATATTTTGACGCGGGCAACTGATAGTACTGGCAACTTGGCATGATTTTTTTTATTATAGAACTGTCAGTCTGTCACATTAACTTAATGTCAAAGTGAAAAATAACCTCGAATGATGCAATTCCTATAGCTAATGTTATAAACAATGTTTACCAAGTGAACTGCGCTTATTTAAATATTAGTTATTGTGCTATTGCCACCTGAGATGGGTGCTTTAGCGACCAAAGCTTTGAGACCGATCAAATCTTTCAACATCGAAAATCGCGCTCATCGCGTAATTTCCAAAGAAAAGCCGACTCCGGCACCGAGGTATCCTCAAAATATAGAAGATTTAAAACGAACACTTGAAGCGGAGCCTGATATAGACGAGAAATTAGATAAAAAAGATGAAGGGCTTGATATAAGATTGAAAGATGTTTATGTAACCTCACTTGGGAGGCCTGAAGTTGACGTTACCCAGGAGAAGAAATCTGTTAACAAGAGTAAACGTCCTTTGCCTCAAGACCGTAAAATGCCGGAGGAGTATGACTTTGGATTCAAAGAGCCAGATAGAGTGACTTATGGCCGAACTACTCTTCGAGATTCAATCAACTTTATTTCTGCACATCAAACGAATCCTACTGAAGTAACAGCTTCGAAAATAGCGCTAGAGTACAAACTAAAAGAGGAGGATGTAGAAAGTATACTAAAATATTTCAAGACTTATGAGGTATATATACCAGAGACTAAGAAATCGCCAGCTATATTTGCAGGACCAGCACAAATGAGGAAACAACTTTACAAACTTGAGACAAAAGAATTAGAAGCTAATAAAGAGCAGCAAGATGCTATAGTAGCCAACACAGAGACAAAAGTAAACAAAGTAGCCAACGCAGACACAAAAGTAAACGATGTAGCCAACGCAGACACAAAAGTAAACGATGTAGCCTACTCAGACACAAAAGTAAATGAAGTAGCCAACACAGATAAAAAAGTAAAGGAAGCAGCCTAGTTACCATTTTGTTATGTTTGATTTAGTTTAAATAGATAAAATTACCTCAATGTTTCAGTTTTAAATGGGATTAGTTTCTGATATAGAATATAATATTAAAATGAAGTTTTTTTTTATGTACATAAGAACAGCTTTAATATTTATTATGTATTTAGTTTTGCGACCTGATGCTGCAATAATTATTATCTTCAATGATTTTGTTGACAGTAGCAAACCATGTTTGTAAGATGTTACTTAAG
This sequence comes from Tiliacea aurago, assembly GCA_948098905.1. Lineage (NCBI taxonomy): Eukaryota > Metazoa > Arthropoda > Insecta > Lepidoptera > Noctuidae > Tiliacea > Tiliacea aurago. The sequence goes on along the minus strand of OX402597.1, from coordinate 14,735,928 downwards.
ATAGGCTGTGGTCTTATAAAAATTATCTATTGTATAACATTAATGATATCAATCACCTTGATAATGTTATTATTAAATTTTGCTGCAGCTGGACAATTTATTGTAATAAATCATCAACATATTCTATTATACTCTAAACACACATAACATCACGCCTGTATTCCCCGAAGGGTTGGGCAGAGGTGTACGTACTCTTCTTCAGAACTTACATATTCTTTAAATAATATTATAGTATAATGGATATTATAATATCCAGGCCAATGTGATTTAGAAATTAGAAAGAAAAATTAAATAGTTTGGTTTTTAATTATGATACTTTTATTTCTGTAAACCATACCAAATCATGTCCGTGACTACCGCCGCCCCACCAACGCCAATCGCTTCCATATTTGGCAAATAATTAGTGCTCAATTGGTGCTAATTAGTGCTCGAACAACAGAATTGGTGCCTTAGTAGTTTTCGAGATAATCGACTTTGAAGGTGGTCCTGCGGTAGTCACGCTCCCTTCAGCAGGACCACCATGAGCGCAGAAAAAGGGGGCATGCTACAGCTATTCTAAGTATACAAATAATTAGTGCTCTTAAATGTGATTCATTTCGTAACAAAAAAAGAACTGAAACATTTGTATATACCGAGAAATCAACGATGATAACTTTCGCGCGCTCGTTCAGCAGGACCACGACTTTTAGTGTTGATTCTAAGTTTCAGGAGCTAGTCGCTTTCCTCAAACCTACATAGAAAATTAGTGCTCGGCGAGACAAAATTGATACCCAAAATTCAAAATTACTACTCCAGTAGTTTACGAGATATACTATACCATTGGTGGGGTGGCGGTAGTCACGGTGTAAAATTTTCATTTGAAGATTTCTCTATTAAAAACTCTGTGATTTCTTCCCAAATTTATACAAAAATTAGTGCTCCGAAAGAAGTTATAGTGACCAAAAATTCAGATTCCCAAGTGTTGTATTTTACGAGAAATTAGCTTTCATTACTTTTCCATACTAAATGTCCGCATATAACCCGACCAAATTAAGTTGTCAATGGTATTGAGCTGTATATGAGATGTACACTCGTGCACATAAATTGATGGATGTCGGAATAGTAATAACAATAGTTCAATATCTATAATTTTTATACAAACTGTGTACTTTTACTCAAATTGAAATAAGATTAGACATTTAAATAAACATTTGACTTCTATTGCTTTGGTGGCATGACAACTGGCAGCTGTAATAAACAGTTGGTATTGTAACCACGTTTTTGCTTTTAATGCCATCCTTATGCCTACGGAATAGAAGTCAAAATTGGTTGAACGGACTGTAAAAAAGTTTATTTAAATTTCTAATCTTATATCAAATGGAGTAAGGTAAGTACATATTAAGAAAACAAATAACGTGTAATGTGATACCTTTGTTAATGACGTGGGTAGGTAGGTACTCCAATAATGATTTTTCTGTATTGTAAGTACCTACCTTTTGTCAGCAACAGCGATAGGTATTTCTTATTTATCTCTTTCCTACTAATTTACCGTTGCTGCAAGCAGTACCTATGTATTAAAAACCAAATTTATTGCATTAAAAAAAACTGTAATTTTGAAGTAGTTTTAATAATGATTAATTTAATGGTATATAATTTAATAATGATTAATTTAATAATGATTAATTTAATGGTATATAATTTAATAATAAATAACTTACTACCAATAGATAATAATTTGATGTAAATGAAATGATGTTTGTTTGTTTTTTGTAGATGTGTTTTGTGTAATGTTTACTTACTCGAGTTTATGTTTTCGTATGCACGTGTTTCTGTGACAAATAAAATTATTTTTCTTTCTTTCTAAATATTTGCATGCCGAATGGCAAAATATGGCTGATCTTTGTACAGTACTAACACCTATTGATGTATCATCTACCCATATTTGCGAAAATAAAGTTATTCTTATTATTCTTAAAACTAATTTTCATTCTATACATAATTGTTGTAACTATGCATGAATATCCAAGCTTTTTCTATTCTGTTCTATCGAACCTTTTTGTTAGATATATAACATATTTCTACTTTTGTTTATGGTTCTACCTAGTTACCCACTAGTCGGCCTATCTTAATAGTCTAATCGAGTTGATTGATTTGTGTTAATAAATTTAAGTGCACATTTTATATTGTTGATTTTTAAGTACCTACTTAAAATTCTACTGATTTTACAAACTGTGTATCTATAATCAATGAAACTTATTCGATTTATAAATGTATTTTCTGTTAAAAATACATCTACTAATTTATAAATCTTAACCTAGCTTTAATAAATAATAAAGTAGGTATTGAATTGGTAACTAAAAATACACCCAAGGTCCATACACAAATTTCCACTGACATACATATGTCAGTGGAAATTTGATAAAATCGACTTCAGGTACTGAAAAATACATAACTATTACTTATGCAATACTTTTATACTAACGTTATTGGCAACATATTATTAATGCAATAAATTAGGTTTTTAATACTTAGGTACCTACTGCTTGCAGCAACGTTAAATTAGTAGGAAAGAAATAAATAAGAAATACCTATCGCTCTTATATCCATATAACAACACAAAAGGTAGGTACTTACAATACTGAAAAATAATTATTCGAGTACCTACCTACCCATGTCATTAACAAAGGTATCTCAGGCCATGGGTAACGTGGTTCGGAGCTAGAGTGCATAGGAGGCCGTCACCTCCTTCTGCGAAGCAGTAATGCTTGCGAAGGAGGAGGCGGAACGCGTGAGGGAGAGGCAAGGTTCGCGCCCTCGCGCCCTTAGTCGCCGCAGGAGACGCCTCAGGCGTCGGGAGTCGCAAACCGATTTTCGGCCACCGTAGGCGCGGGCTTGCGGACGGTGAGCGATGGGTAGCTCACCGTCCGATAAGGACCAGGCCCGGATCGACGGCGCGTTGTATTCCACGCGCGCCTTAAAGAGTTGTCAGCAGCAACTGACGGGGTCCGTTACGGCCAATGCCTGCGGGTGGGTTTTAGTCAGTAAAAGTCTGATACCCAGAGCGGGAGAAGTTATTTGATAATTTCCCACCCAAAAAAAAAAGGCCATGGGTAACGATAGCTTATTTTTTTTTTATAAATATGTACCCAAGTACACAGTTTGTATAAAAAGTATAGATATTCTATTCTATTCTATTTTTGAATATGGCAAGCAAAGCCGATGTCAGCTATTCTGCCAATGTCTAAAGTGAATTGGAAAAGCAAGTGTGCATTGTTGTAGTAAAAAAATACAAAAAAAAAAAAAAAAAACTTTGTTACAACTGTTGAACTTAATGTAGATCTTGTGGGGTTAGTACTGGACTGAAACAAACAAATTATAGATATTGAACTGTTGTTATTACTTTTCCGACATCCGTCAATTTATGTGCACGAGTGTACATCTCATAAACAGCTCAATACCATTGACAACTTAATTTAGTCGGGTTATATGCGGACATTTAGTATGGAAAAGTAATGAAAGCTAATTTCTCTTAAAATACAACACTTGGGAATCTGAATTTTTGGTCACTTTAACTTCTTTAGGAGCACTAATTTTTGTATAAATTTGGGAAGAAATCACAGAGGTTTTAATAGGGAAATCATCAAATAAAAATTTAACACCATGACTACCGCCACCCCACCAATGGTATGGTATATCTCGTAAACTACTGAAGTAGTAATTTTGAATTTTGGGTATCAATTTTATCTCGCCGAGCACTAATTTTCTATGTAGGTTTGAGGAAAGCGACTAGCTCCTGAAACTTGGAATCAACACTCAAAGTCGGGGTCCTGCTGAACGAGCGCGCGAAAGTTATCATCGTTGATTTCTCGGTATATACAAATGTTTCAGTTCTTTTTTTGTTACGAAATGAATCACATTTAAGAGCACTAATTATTTGTATACTTAGAATAGCTGTAGCATGCCCCCCTTTTTCTGCGCTCATGGTGGTCCTGCTGAAGGGAGCGTGACTACCGCAGGACCACCTTCAAAGTCGATTATCTCGAAAACTACTAAGGCACCAATTCTGTTGTTCGAGCACTAATTAGCACCAATTGAGCACTAATTATTTACCAAATATGGAAGCGATTGGCGTTGTGGTCCTGCGGTAGTCACGGACATTACCAAATCTGTTTCCTATTAAAGGTATAGAAAGCTTCTGACCGCGACTTTCTTCACGTGGAAATCGTCAGACCTACAATATACTAAAATAACGCACACATGCACAGGGGGCCTAAAATGGACGCTTTGGCAGAATCATAATATGATCTGCGTAAAATTCGTATCCCGCAATTCATCCGTTTGACAGGTTTGTATGGAGTTTCGTAAAATGGTACACAAATTATGAATTGCTTTATTGAAGTCTAATGTCAAATAGCAGCCGTCAAACATGAATTGCGGATGTATGAATTGTACGCAGATCATAATAAGGTTCTGCCAAAGCGTCCATTTTAGGCCCCCAGATACACACACACACATATTCTATACAAGAAAATACAAAATATATTACTTAATTTTTTTTAATTTACTTATAATCTCTTAAAATCAGATATTTGTGTTGTTTTATATAAAGTAGATATTATGAAAAAAATACAAATATTTATAAACAAACGTAACATCTAAAAATTTTACTTAAAAACTATGTGAACTTACGCTACTACCTACAAAGTAGAAATCAAACAATTTGTATGTGTGATGCATTTTACCCACAGTTTGCTTTGTAATAATTGAAAAGTGAGATTATCTAATTATTTTATCTCAAAACGGCTTATTTTAATTATTGTAAACAGAGAACGAGGAAGCTGTCCCACCGTAATACAGTTTATAGCTAGTACGGGGGTCAGGGTGAATCGGTTTCGTAACAACCGTGAATTTATTATTGTGCACTGAGGAACGGAAATTGGATATCTAATCTTTTACTTTTTGTTAAAAATATGTTCTTGTGTACATTTTGTTGTTTGGTTGTTATTCTTTTGGTCAAATAAAGATTATGATTATGAATACATATCCCACCCCCCGGTATTAGGCCGCGTTCAGAAACACGCGCACGCCCCGCACCCGCGTAGGGCCCGTCTCGGACCCGCGTTCGCCACGCGCAAAATCCGCGCACGACACGCCTCGCACCCGCTTATACCTACTACTTATTATTTAATAAAAAAACGCCCTTGATCACAGTCAATACGGCACTAGCCGAAGCGCGGACACAAGTCGTGTGGGGGTGAGCGCGAGGCGGGCGCGTGGCGTGAGCGGGTCGACTTCGATAAATGCAATTTGAGATATATTGTTTTTTTTTTGTTCCGGACCTATTGCAGATGGCTCCGGAGAGCTTTTTCTGCGTAACCGATCTTAGGCGGGGCCAGAAGGGCCTCTCGCCGTGTTAGAAAAATAATTCTCAAGTAGCACAGCTAAGGGCGTCCCATAGTGGGACTCGAACCTAGGCTTAGCGCGCTACTGACTAGTGAACCATTGGGGGTATGCAGTATCTGTGTATTATTATTGGGGACGTTTGTTAGAGCTACTTGCTCCGCGCGGGCGGGCGGGGGCAAGGGACGGGGGGGGGGGGAGATCTATTGATGTGTCTGACTCGAAATTATATATCATTCCACTTTGCCCCACCGAGCCGCCCGGGCCCCGCCCCACAGGTGGAGCAAAGTGGAATGCCTAAAATTTTTCCGTGGAATCTGCCCCACTACTTCGATTTAGTGGGGCAGATTCCACTACTCTAAAATCGTGTTGGATTCTGCCCCGCTAGGGTTGGCACCTAAGGTACTGCTGGTTGAATGAATTATCAACAGCCGATCGCATAATTTTGATGCGTCGATAATTTCTCCTTTCCTTTCCAGATGCTGGGCGATAGGCTCGTTGTCTTGTTCTTCGTCATTGTTTCGTAGTCATCTGATATAATGGCCTTGTTGGTACAGTGTCGATGTGTCGCGACGGGTCTCTGGGCGCAGCATCGCTAGGCGCAACTCCGGATGCGCCAACGCCTCGCCGCGCGCCTTCTGTACGCTCCGACGAGCGACCACTGGCTACGCAGGGGGACATGCTCAACAGCATTAAGGTACATCATCATCATCTTCGTCTTTAATAATAACTAGCTTCTGTCCGCGACTTCGTTCGCGTGGAAGTCAGCACAATGTACTTGTATTACTAAAACAGCCACATTTTTATAAAACTTCTTTGTAGATACCTGTATGCACTACGTTTGTAGTTTTGGTCACAGCAGACAAAATATAAAGAGAGTCAGGACTAGTAACGTGGGAGCAGCCAACGTATAGTTGTCCGTGTGAGAAGCAGCTCGTCCTGAGGTCGCAACCTTCAATATCAATTTCCCATTGGTTGCGATTTTTTCAGTTTTTAGTGAATTAATGAATGCCTGCGTTCCTATAGACAGGTACAGATAGTAGGTATCTATATGCAGGATGACACAATACTGCTAAACTGCCGGTTACATACTAATTTGACGTTCAAAAGTGCTTCATAAAATCATAACTGTAGCTAAACAGACAGAGTCGTGTTGCTGGAGAGTTTGTTGTGACACTTCTACTCCCCAGCCCAACATGTGACTGTTCCTATATCACCCCAGGCTCGTTCGTTTTTCCTAATTCTGTAGGACATAATTAGGTTAATGTTTTTCTGTGTACGATCTCCGAACTATCAGTTAAGAAGCAGATACATGCCAGTGACCTTGAGTGGTTAGCTTGCGTGTTCTGTACTGAGCTCACGCAACGCGTCGTACGTTCAGCCAGTAATAGGACTCGCCCATCAAGGAGCGCTGTCCCACATTTAACGCATTATTAATTTATTATACACAAAACAAAAGGTATTTTAATAAAACGCGCATACTAAAAGATCAATAATTAAATTATCTTTAAATTGGTGAAGGTTTCAGAAAAATACGCTTGGTACATTTTGCGTCATTCTCAGTTTTTTATCCGCGTTAGACATAACTTTACAAATTAATTTCACTATGTAGTATAAACATAATTTAAATTATTCACATAATAAGTTATTGAGAAAAACTCTAATTTATCATATTTTTTTTTTTGAAATCTAACACTACTCGTTTAGACGTGATCTTCAGTATAAAATCATTAAAAATCGGTTATCGTCCCCATAATAGTACTTATTACAAAATGTAAAAAAGAAGCACAAAACATATCCACTGTTGGCAATCTTGAACTTAGGCTTGCAAGCAGTCACCGAACCGCTAAGAATAAAATAGGTCTTTATTTGTTTTTTTTTTCTTTAAGCTATTTGTTTTGTTGAAATTCAGATTCAGGACGTCAGGTCGAAGGATAGGCATCAGTCAGTTGAAGCCTATTTTCACGTGGTCCTAATTTCCTAATCCAATATTATAAATTACAGTTACAAAGAAGATTACGCGATACTATCAATGCACAGAAAACAGGCGTCTATCACGATAAACTCAAGTAAGTAATGGCAACAATACCTACTATGTATCCACTTTCGGCAACTTCCTGATTTTATTTCTTCAACGCATTGATGTATTAAATAGGAAGATAGGCCACTCTTTAACATCATGTAAATATTCAATGGACCCGATGTCGTGCGTCATGTGCTCGACAACCAAAATAGAGAGACATAATTACGCGGGCTATAGCGGGAACGAGATGCAATAATTATTGCATCTCGTTCCCGCTATAGCCCGCGTAATTATGTCTGTTAGGGTTAACAACTCGGAAACAAACTACGATTCGGGTATTCCCTGCAAACCGAGAGTAATGTAGGTCGATTGTGTCCCTTCCCCTAATTTATGCGGTCCACACCGAGGAGCGCGTACCATGTCTTCCTATTTAATACATCAATGCTTCAACGATTTTTTTTTACAGTTTGGTGCCCAAGAAGCCTTTTAACAGCGTTATCAAGAACGAGATCTCTAGGACTAATAATAATATGACGAAACATAATCAAGACTTTGGGTGTGTAAAAGTTTTTATTAACCGACATCAAAAAAAGGAAGAGGTAATGCATTCGATGAGTTTATATTATTATTAGCCAGTCTGCATTACTGCTACATATCCTGGGTGCAACAGCCAGCCACCTTTAAACATAATGTTTGGTATACAGGCAGCTGTTTGTACTGTGTGTAACTACTTTAAAAAAACAGCTGTTTGTAACTACTAAAAAAAGAGCTGTTTGTAACTACTTTAAAAAAACGTTGTATGTGTATAAATAATGTATAATGGGGTGCTGTGCCTAGTCGATTTTTTTTTTATGTGAAACATGTATAGGCGCACGTAAAACCGATTGCTGGCGCCGCGCGGAGCCGCGACGCATGCCGCGTGGCGATTCACCGCACACTCCGCGCGCGACCCAGACCTTTTTTTCGATGTTTATTTGTTAGATTTCGATGTTTCACATCTGCCAGGCGTCCCGTGACGGCTCCCAATTTTTTACTAAACTCTCTTCAATATGCCATAAGCTTTTATTAACCATCTTTAAGTAAATATTAGCAGTTTAGTGGAATGATGAATATTTTGATTGTACCGTGTTTGAGTGTTCCGTGAGATGCCGGACGTAAAGAATAGCACCACCGTATTTCTTCCGGTGGGTGTCGTAAAAGACGACTAAGAAACTTAGTAGAGAATGGGCAGCAGCGTTCTCTATGCATTTTAACACCATACTGCGATCGCCAACCCGCCTGCCAAACGTGGCGAATATGGCACCCCCCCCCCCCCTCCAAATGTTGGGACAGGCCTATGTCCAGCAGTGGACATCTTTCGGCTGAAATGATGTTTGAGTATCGCCCCTCTTAGACGCCTAGATTTTTTTTTTGGAACAGACGAATATTTTTTTTTCACAGTTTTCAATCATTTATAAACAGGGTGGATTTTTAAGACAGGGCAGTAAATAGGTACCTTAACCATTTGTACCTACACGAAAACGTCGTAATGATTAGATATCGATACCCAACACGTCCGCGCTCTAGCTAATTTAATTTGACCCTGTTTATAGATTGCCATCGACACACTCAGAAGTACCTATATTGTCCCACTGCTGGGCAAAAGACTCCCCCATATTTTTTATTGATTTTTGATATTTTTGGTTGTTTCAGCGTTAACAGAGACAAAGAACCCCCCATATCTAGAAGTTTCTACAGCCCTGCGCGCCCGATGTCGCCGAAGGGACGGCGGAACGCGGAAACGAAAAGTTTTTATTGACCAGTGAATCAAATTGTATAGTAACTGAAATCAAATTGTGCCGTGTGCTAATAAAAGTACGTTTAATATTCAAGGGTTTTATTTATTTACAATATATTTACAATTATGTACAATTGTTGGATTTCTACTTTTCAAGTATTGTGGGTGCATTCATTATTTTGTTATTCGTATTCCACGCAGGGACCGTACAACCCCGGTTAAGGGTTAAGCCTTTCGAAGGGCTAACCCATTGAAAGGGTTTTATACTAGAAACCCATTGAAAGGGTTACATGATAACCCATTGAATGGGTTTTATACTTGAAACTCCGTGAAAGGGATAACCCTTTTGCCATTTAAGCCATTCAAAAGGGTTACCCACATCGTATGGGTTTTTATCGAAAACCCTTTCATGGGTTACCAAAATTTAATTTAAGCCGTTCATAAGGGTTAACCATATCGTATGGGTTTTTGTTTAACCGCTTAGAAAAATCCTATAGAAAACCCTTTCAATGGGTAACCAAAATGGTCCCTGGTTCCACGAAAGCAGAACATTAGAGCTTGTCCAGAAAAGGCGAATTCACCGAGATTCTCTAGTGCGTATTACGCACGACCGTTGCGTCCAGAAGGGGCGCACCAACGCGCGAGAACTTAGGGACTAATTTAATTTCTCGCTCTGCAGTTCGCGCGTTAACTGGACGCAACAAGGCGTCTCTAGTATCTCGACTCGCGCGCAGTACGCGCGAATCAAGCGCGAGTCGAGAGTATGGCGAAGTGCTCGCGATTTACGCGCGTATATTGAACTCGCGCGATGCTTGTGGACGCAATGTACTGGCGCCTAGTAACTCGCTGACGCGCCAAATATTTCGCGGCGAATTTGCTCTTTCTGGACAAGGTCTTAGATTAATTTATTTTAAGATGAGGGACAAACGGACCTAAGAACGAACGGAGTATTTAAATAATGGGATTAAAATAACAGCGCTATTTCTATTACACAAGTTCGTTACAAATCTGGAGGCACATAACAAGTTTAAATTTTAAGAAAACGTGGTATAAAAATATATCACAACACACATTCCTACTCTCTAAAAAGCCGTATACTAGCCGACCAAGATGATTCGACAAATGGGTGGAATACGCCATCGGCTCGCATGTCAAGGTGCGTACCATAATTATTTGCAGCGTAGCGGGGTCAATGCGTATCACGCATAAAATGGTGATCGCAATGATTTTTTATTTTGATGATTTTTTCCAAACCTATGAAGAAATGGATTAGGAATTTCGTTTAGAATCTTCAGATTGCAATTGAAACTGTTACGCAATTAGGGTGCAGGTCTTGTTGACAGTAAAGGCACTGCTTCACGGCAGCCCACGGCTAAGTTACGCATGTGTACTTAGCTCCGTTTTGTATGAAAATGTAGGCGGGATCGTCTACTGCGGCCCACGGCATGCACGGATGGGTTTCTGGCAAACAAATTAACCGCGCAGATAAAACCGATTGACATTAAAATATTGAGGGCACGGTAATCCACCATCGTTTTACACTGCTACGAGGACCATTTGGCGCTAGAATTACATTGATAGGCTTTGTTGGTAAACATTTCGCTGGTACCTAAAGTCAACGCCATGAGACGAGATAAATTTCATACTTTGGGATTTAAAACTTTAACTGAAATTGCGTATGGTTCAGTTTCTATTGCAACTAAAATTATTTTATGACGTTTAGCGATAATTTTTTCATTCATAAATCAACTTAGATATCTTGAGTTTAAAGTTGATAGTTGTATAATTTGCAATTTTATGTATTTATAGCTTCTCATGACGGTTACTTTAGTAAGTCGGAACTGCAAATAAACAACTTTTCAAGAGATCGGTTTAAAGTTTGTTTTGTTGAAGACATTTCAGTTAAAATCGACTTATTTAGTTTGATAAATCTGTAATTATAAAAGCTAGATTTTTTAATTTATTGGTTATCAAAGATCTTTGTATTTAGAACCAGGGACTGGTCATTTCTTAGCTGCCACGGCGTATTTTAACTTATGTATTTTAATTGCTTTTTATATTTTTATTACGGACGCTTTTAACGTGCACGTCTTTCTACATTGTTCTCCTATGTATAATTTCAACATAAATGATATAACCAATACTATGTAACAATATTTTGATTTAAAAGAGTGTCCCTGGAGTTTATTGCCCATTCTTCTCCATAGGAACCTACTACGCTTTGGAATGGACAACTAGCTTCATCTCTCTGACTGACCGACCCCTTGACAATTCAAAAGTGCCTGTAATAGGTTTATTTGAAATAAATGCTTTGAGTTTGAACCTAATAATGTAGAAAAGTCAAAATACGCCAAAATGTAGTTCCGACATTCTTAATAGGGACCAGCGATTTGTGGAATTGTTTTGTGAATAGTGTTTAAAAAACAAATGGTTGTTTTTGGTTAGTTCCAATTTTGAACGCGCGCCAAATGAACCTTGTAGCGCTATAGTAGTTTATTCCTTCAAATATTTGCGGATGACGTCACTAGTTCAAGACTGACAGTTGTCTTATCAACCCTGGTCGGCTTCTAGTCAATGTCTTGCACACGCTAGGACTAAATTAAGTACTAAGTAGTGCAGGAGCTAGGAGAGGCCGGGGTCCGGGGGCGGGGGCGCCATGCAGTTCCCATCCGGATAGCGCTTCTTGAAGGCCCCGATCAAGTCCGGGTCTACTAAGCGGACGCCATCCACTTGGTTGCCTAGGGTTATCCTGAAATTGAATGAAGATCTTAAGATAAAAAAAAAAAAACATCCCGACTTCCAAAAACGACAAAAATAAAATTAATTTTGGAAGACGGTGGGGAAAAACGAAAATTATAAAACCAAAAACTTAATAATTTTTCACTTTGTAGTGTCAATCAATCAATCTTTATTCATGAACACAGGTATTATAATAAAAATCTTAAAACCAAAAACTTCCGAAATAAATTAAAATAATTTTTCACTTTGTAGTGTCAATCAATCAATCTTTATTCATGAACACAGGTATTACAATAAGTCTTAAAACCAAAAACTTCCGAAATAAATTAAAATAATTTTTCACTTTGTAGTGTCAATCAATCAATCTTTATTCATGAACACAGGTATTACAATAAAGGTCTTATGTATACATTTTAGTCGAGCTCTATTTCCTACCAATGAAATTGGTGTAGAAATATATTAGTTTTTAGTGTGTGGTTTTAGTGTTAGTTGTGGTACCTACCTCACACAAATTCGATCACCACAAATAACAGTGACGGAGTTATATCACCATCAACATACTCAAAGTGTATTAAATACGTATGAGTTAGCGTCAATAAAGCGAACTCAAAAGCTACTCAAGCAATGTTAGTAAAATTTATACAATGTGTAAATGAAATAACCCAAAACCTGAAACTAGTTTGTTTAGAATCGGCAGCAAAATCGAATACAATAATTTTTAATATAGGTTATTTTTTTCCAAAAAATAATTATTTGTCATGCCGCATATAATATTTTTTAACGACGCTGTTTTTTTTTTTGGGTGGGAAATTAACAAATAACTTCTCCCGCTCTGGGCAGAGCGGGAGGGCGTGTCAGACTTTTACTGACGCACACGGGTGGGTTTTGGGGCTTCATTTGCCTGTGTGCCAGGGCCACGATATCCCTTTCGGACAAACTCGCAACCCTGGCAGGCATTGGTCCTGACGGACCCCGTCAGTTGGTGCTGACATCTCTTTGAGGCGCACGTGGAACACAACGCGCCGTCGACCCGGGCCTGGTCCTTATCGGACGGCGAGCTACCCATCGCTCTCCGTCCGCAAGCCCGCGCCTACGGTGGCCGGAAATCGGCTTGCAACTCCCGACGCCCGGAGCGTCTCCTGCGGCGACTAGAGGCGCGAGGGCGCGAACCTTGCCTCTCCCTCACGCATTCCGCCTCCTCCTTCGCGAGCATTACTGCTTCGCAGAAGAACGTGACGGCCTCCCATGCACTCTCGCTCTGAACCATGGCCTGAACCAGTGCTGGACGCGAGAGATCGTCGCCGCCGATCGCCTCCGTGAGGACACGGCGGTGATCCGCCCAAGCCGGGCAGATCTCCGTGTGCTCCACCGTGTCCTCCGGGCGATCCACACAGTGGTGACACCCGGGCGTTTCCTCCCGCTTTATCCTGAACAGGAACTTCCCGAAACAACCGTGTCCGGTGAAACGACGCTGTACACTAGGTACTGTCCAACGCGATGTAAACAAACAGCGCGGGCGAGAGTGAGGAGAGGGGGCTAGAGCTGGCGCCAAGGCCGGGAGACGCGCCCGCGCCACCCCGGCTACCCTCTCCCGTATAGTGCAGCGGCGCGTGCGCTACGTGTCAACACGGGGTAGGACGAGCGCGTGCGATCCACGTCTGCCGGCGGCAAAATGGCGTTTTGCTTCACAAATGTACAATATTGTGAAATGGTGCGAATGTTAGCGCGATGTGATGATAACGTTAATTTAGACTTTTTTTGTGGGGCCGTGTACAAGCTCTAGTTTATAACGATGGGGAATGGACCAACAAACATTAGTGCCTTAGAAATAAAATAGTTTCGGCATTTGAAGTAGTGAGAAGTGACACTACAGTGCTAAGTTCTTTGAAAAGTAATTTACGAAAACGTGCTTTAACGTATATTCAACAAGGTGGTAGACATTTCGAGGCATTGCTGTGACAAACAATGAACGAACTTTCAGTAAGTGCTTAACTGTATTATTGTTGTAAATAGGTAGGTTGATTTATTTGAAATAATTATTGTAAATATGGTGATTCAAATCTTTTTAACACGCCAAGTTTTGTTACCACCAGCGGCTTTTTGATTTTTCTTTCAACTACCCTTCGCTTATTTTTAAGCTTAGTAGGTTTACATGCAGCCAGTCCAAAGCCTGGAAAAAGTGTGATGGAAAAATTTGAGTCAGTTTTCTATTCCAAAGCAAAACATACGCATTATTTAATAACAGAAGGAGGGGATTAACCTCAAACGATAGTGCTCCCGTGTCAACGAACGTTTGACAGCGGCGCGGCGATAGAGCTACGAATCTGTGAGAAGTAGCGCGACAACAACATTTACAAATATCTTTTACTATAATTTATGAAAATAAATAATTATACGTCATATCAATTTATTAATATAAAAATCGGTTGGGGTGTCCGAGGTTTTGGGTTATTTCAATAACACGTTGTATAAGACCATCGCACGGGCTCCTCTACTATTCTCTAGGAATTGATATCGGCCCAGAAATTAAAAAAAAAAATCGGTGTACAAAAATTACACAAATTGAGCCGTCACGGGACGCCTGGCAGAGTTATAAGTTAGTGAAGATAGAAAAAGAGAGAGTTACGTTTCGTATATATTACTGTAGGGGCAAAAGTCTCATAGCCAGTTGCGTTTCGTATATCAAAGACACAGTGCAGGCCTATTGTTGTAAGTAAGTACCTACATATAATTAGTATTTATTTATTTAATACTATAGGCACACAAATGTACAGAGGCGGACTAGTATTTGTAAGTTTTACTTCAGTCGTGTGGTCTAAAGCACACTCGTCTTTTCTTTAAGCATTTTGCTGGTCAATCTAGGAGGTTGTCGTCTGCCTAACCGGACTATCCTGTGGCTGCCTTAATTGAGCTTAAAGCCTCCAGCCAGGGGCGAATTTCTTAAAATACTAAGCGACTGCACGGTAAGGGCACCCCCTGTGAGGTACGAACCTTGGCTTAGGGCGTCGCTGGGGGAGGATAGCAGGTTAGGACAGGCTGGATAAATTTGGATGATTATTATTATCATCGGGGGTTAGTATTAAAGCTACGGCGCACTCAGCCACGGCGCGGGCTGGCAATTCGACGAGCAAGGGACTGGGGGGACAATAACGTCGGGGTCTTTGCGTGGAACCTCGGCGGCGAGGGCGAATGTTGGTTTGTGTGATTTGTGCACTGTACTTGTAGCCCTACTGTGTTACTGGAGGAGGCTAATAGGGCCATCGGGTCGGTGAAAAGTATTTTGTTTAGAAAATACGAGTTCAGCGCGGTGAGAGATAGGGACTTTGCCGAGCCGAGTGGAAAGAGAGTCGCAGAGTTACGAGCACATGGCGACTGTTGGCGTGGCGACGCGTCGCCATTCACCACATCAACCCGCATCAGATGTTTCACATCAAAAACCCGCCGAATGCATAACGTCTTCCTTTTTTCGAAGTCGATTAAAAATAAACTTGATTCAATAGAGTACATTTTGTATTGACAAAATAAATAGAAGGAACGAGTCGAAGGTCAGGGAAGAGACTTCTGAGAAAGCAACAATAGCTTGCTTACCAATTCGGCTGCACGTTGTGTGGCCGTCCAAACAGTTCTATTTTTCTCGTACCAGGACTCAACCTCTCTGAAAATATAAATGAAATTATAACGTAAATTGAAAGTGTAACGGATTTAATATCAGTTCTGCTTTTGAAGAAGAAATAACCTCCTATTACACAAGTCTTAAAAGTTGTTTATTAAATTAATAAAGAACACCAACAGCATATACATTCAACATTGGCTTACAGATGACGACGTGATGATTTATTTTTGGTGTATTAGCGTGTGCTAGATAAGGATAACACAATTATGGCAAAAAAAAAAAATATTGTGTTGCGTAATGCAAATTATTTTACATACTATTGTATAGAATCATGTTTTTCTAACTGAACAGACAGCTGTGCTGCTGGGGAGTTTGTTGCGCCACTTCTTCTTCCCAGCTAAAGCACTAGGAAGTGGTGAAGGGTGGGCTTTTTTGGGGGCCTGTTTCATGTAATTATTGACGTTCGAAAAGTGCTGATTCTCAGCCAAGTATAAAATGAATTTTGATATCGAAATATGATCACAAAAAAAAAAAAAAAATGGGTTTTTTGTTTTGGGTCTTGAACGTAGGTAGTGTATGTACTTGAAATATCAGTTTTCTTTGTGTAAACTTCACAGACCTGATGGGTACCGATATCTAAACACGATAAATCTCAACTCATACTTCAAGTAACAGCACACAACTGCAGTCGTTGACACCAAAAAATATATTAAATATTTTTTTTTAATTATCGTGTTTAGACATCAATACCCATTACGGCTGCGAAGTTTCTCTAGCTAATTTAATTTGACCCTGTATAACCTAACACAGTTTGAGAAAGACTGGGGTGAGAGTCAAGAAAATAAAGTAACAAAAATGTGCATGAAATGAAATTAAAGCCGCGTTTCCACTAAGCAACATTTGGCGCGCGACACGTCACGCTCAACATGTACGGCAACGCTGCACAACGCGCGACGTTGCCAGCTGGCGCGCAACATGACGCGCAGCTTGTTGTTTGTTTAAAGAGCATCGTTAGTTGAGCATCAATTGTTGTCGAGTGGAGACGTGACGCGCAACAATGTCCGTGGTGTAACGAACGAGTGCTCAAATTAATCGAACTGTACCAAAATAAGGAACTGGCGACATGTTGTCGACGACTGGCGTAAAGTAGTAGATGCGTAGACAGACAACGTTGTTCAACAAAAGTTCCGCGCTGACTTTCAACCTGTTGGGCAACTTGTTGCGCGTCAATTGTTGCCTAGTGGAAACGCGGCTTAATATTCATGAATAAAATACGCCTGGGCATCGTGCAAATACCCACTCATGGCTGCAGCCCCGTCGAAACCTTGACCAACCATGAAAAAGCATGGACTCAGAGATGAGTGGGGAGATGGGTAGTTATAAGATTTGGGAAGGGGGGTTGAACCCCCAAAACCCCCCTCTGGCTACGCCCGTGCACACGGCTTCACATCAAGCTAGCTATACATTTCCAGTAAACGCTGACCTCTCATGCTACCGGAAAAAATGAGAAAACTAAATGAATTAGACTTCAGTAGAGCCTTATTTAATTGGCTGTGCGGCAGATGTTTTTATTCCATAGATGACTTTATGAATTTGAAATCCTTTTGACATAGTGATTATTTTATTATTTTTTATTATTGTTAATGTTAATTTTCTTGTTTATGTTAATAATGTAAGAAGACAAAAAAAAAAAAAAATTGTATACTGTAATTGACATAGTGATTATTTTATTATTTTTTATTTTATATTATTGTTAATATTATTTTTTGTGTTATTATGTAGGAAGACCAAATTTTTTTTTTTTTAAAAGCTTTGACTATGTATACTTAAAAATTTGCACGAATAGAAAGTCGAATATAGTGAAACCATAAAAAATTTACCATATACAATGTACCTATATTCTGGCAAATAAAGAATTCATTTATTCATTCATTCATGGTACAAAATTGTTATACAACGCGAGATCAGCTTATACTGGAAATGTGTAGCCGTGTGTACATCTGTGGTCAATACTAATTTTATGATTGGTTAAATAAAATGTATAGTGCGTTCACTATAACTTGTACGCGTGATGCGATTGTTTGCACTGAATTTTGCAGTCTTTGTTTCAATATTAATAGAGTTCAAAATGGCGACTGACAGAACTGAACTACCAATCACATGACTGCAAAATTTTGTGCTCCCAATAGTGTCACGCGTCAAGTTAGTGAACGCACAGTAACAGCGAATCAAATCACTCGAAAAGAGAATATTGAATAGGCAGGTATTTGTGGCTTTTGCAGGTATGGGAGTAGCCATAGAAATATAAAAAAACCGGCCAAGTGCGAGTCGGACTCGCGCACGAAGGGTTCCGTACCATTATCTATAAAAATGGCAAAAAAACACGTTTGTTGTATGGGAGCTCTCCTTAAATATTTGTTTTATTCTAATTTGCATTATAAATGAAGTGTGCAAATTCTTCAGTAATGTAGGTAAAAACCTGGCGGCTAACATCTTATCTCGGTCTACTTCTCCCTTAAATCTGCCAACCAGTCAGTTTCAAAACAATACCCTCTCTCTCCCGCCAACCCCCTTGCGCTGTTGGAGGTAGATGAATCTGAGGTCGAATCCCTTATTCTCCAATTACGCAACGACTGTGCAATAGGTTGGGATGGTATATCGCCCCTATTACTGAAAACATGCCACCAGACTCTGACAAAGCCACTAACGTATATTTTTAATGGTTGTATACAGAAAGATGTTTTTCCAGATGCCTCTTAAAAGAGCTATAGTATACCCTATCCACAAGGGAGGGGACAGAAGTTGTGTCAACAACTACAGACCTATCTCGGTTTTGACTGCACTCTCTAAGGTCCTTGAAAGGATCCTCAGCAGCCGTCTCAAGAACTTCTTGGATAGGTATCGCGTCATAGCTGAGAATCAATATGGTTTTCGTACTGGAATCTCGACTGAAGATGCGGTACTTGATCTGACGCAAACGGTTGCTCGGAGCCTTGACAATAGGACCAAGTCTCTAGGTATATTCTTAGACCTCTCTAAAGCCTTTGACACAGTTTCTGTCCCCATACTAATCGCCAAACTGGAACTACTTGGTATTAGAGGTATCGCTCTTCAAATCTTCAAAGATTATCTCAATAACCGGACTCAAAGAATTAAAATTGATAAGCTCCTTAGTGACGAAGAATCTGTGTCTTACGGAGTACCTCAGAGAAGCATTCTCGGCCCCATTTTGTTCCAAATCTATGTAAACGACCTATGCAGAATGACCCTCCCTAATACTAAGATATTTGCCTATGCCGATGACACTGTGATTGTAGCTGATGGACCAACGTGGGATAGTGTTAAATGTAGCGCAGAAGCAGCATTAACCAAAGTAATAAAATGGCTGAATTCAAACCTGCTTACTCTCAATTTTCACAAGACTTCTTACATTCCGTTTTCTATTCGCTCTAACACCGCACCAGACCACACTTTCTCGATAATAGCTCACACTTGCCCACAGCAGTCATCTTCGTGTCTATGCCCAGCACTCACAAGAACTGATAATGTAAGATATCTGGGCGTACAGATAGACGCAGGGTTACGATGGGATAAGCAACTTAACGCCCTCACCTCTAGAACTATGAGATTGATACATATATTTAAGTCTTAGAGACTCGGCAAACCCTGATACCTTGAAAATGGTATTCTATGCCCTATGTCAATCCATTATTGGGTATTGCTTTACCGTATGGGGTAGTGCAAATAAAACTAGTCTAATCAAAGTGGAAAGAGCACAGAGGGCTATACTGAAAGTGATGTTACGAAAACCATATCGTTATCCTACAAAGCAACTATACTCGGATTGCAAAGTACTAACGGTCCGTCAGCTCTTCGTGCTTCAATCTGTCCTCAGAAGACACGCTACCGTCCCCCCGTCTGATCCCAAAAAGCGAACCAATATTCCTCCAGGCACTCGGCACAAAACTTCTTTTGCCAGACACCAATATTATACAATAAGCACACAAATTTACAAAAAAAACTCATAAAGAACTTAACATACTCGACCTAAATAGATATGAACTAAAGTCTAAGATGACAGAATGGCTACTTCAACAGGATTACTCACAAACAGAATCACTACTTACATACATCGCTTAATATTAATATATCAGTGTATACTCACAAGCTACCCTCACCCAATTGCACAACTTACACTAACACACCTTCACATACACACCCCTACACCTACACACACACACATACATCCACACACACATACATACACCCACACACACACACACACACATACATACATACAAACACCCACACTCACACCCCCATGCTCCTTAAACTCTTTTGCTTTTCTTTATTTTAATTATAATTATAAACGAAACAAACTAACCTCATTTTAAATCACTAGGTAGATCGACACAACTCACAAGTTGTATAAATCTTATCGCAATCAATCATTTAGCTGAACACTGTCTCTTAAGATACAGGTACCCTAGTTTAAGAGGCAGGGCTCACGAATTATATTGTCTACAGATTTCTGCAGCATGGTTTATTATTTGCTCTGTACTTACTTCCTACCACTAGCTGTTAATAATACCCTTTTGTTAACCAAGTTTTTTAAGTCTGTAACCTGTTTTGGAAATTTAATTATTTATTTTTAAAGTCAATATATATTTACATATTCTGTGAATATTTCAAGCGTCTACCTGTTGCCGTTATCAATATAGAGCAAAAATGAGCAAAAATATCACGTTTGAATTATTTTAAATATTTATTTTATAATTTTTAATTGTTGTTATAGCGGCAACAGAAATACATCATCTGTGAAAATTTTAACTGTCTAGCAATCACGGTTCATGAGATACAGCCTGGTGACAGACGGACAGACAGATGGCGGAGCCTTAGTAATAGGGTTCCCGTTTTACCCTTTGGGTACGGAACCCTAAAAACAGGAAAAGTGTCAAGGGCATAAAATGGAAGAATCGATAACTTTCCGATTTACTCAATCACTAGTGTATATGTAAAATAAATGGATATTGCACAGAACAACGATAGCGACCAATGTTTTCGTGTGAGTAAGTTGTACGGTGCATGGTAAATGTACGCTGTGTATTATGGGATAAGGTTTATAATTGATTGTGTAGTACGTTCTGATTTATTAATTGCGAGTGTGTGATTGCTTTTACTGAACTGCATGTGTAGTTGTGGCGAGTGGTAGGGACAAACTGGAGACGGCGGGTTCCAATACAATTTCAACGACAGGGCATATTTCCTTCTTTCTTATATCTATGGGTGCAACAGTACCTTTGTCTACCCTTCTTTATAAAACAGTCATGAATCCTTCTTTCCTTACTAATATTGTAAATGCGAAAGTGATTTTGTTTGTTACGCTTTCACGCTAAAACGGCTTAATGAATTTGGATGAAATTTGGCACATGGGTAGACCATGACCAGGATTAGGAAAAAGGATACTTTTTATCCCAATATTCCCACGGGATCGAGACTTACGCGGGTAAAACCGCGGGGCGCAGCTAGTAATCAATATTAAGGGGACGATAACCGACTTTTAATGATTTTATACTGAATATCACGTCTAAACGAGTAGTGTTAATGATTTGAAATAAATATATGTTAAATTAGAGCATTTTCTCAATAATTGTGTGTACAGAAAATGTGAATACAGTGCAACATAAAAGAGTAGAAATTAAACATACAGGAACTAAAAAGTTTCTTTTTTTTCTGGCAACAGCTAAAATGAGTACTTCAGCTGTCAGTTCTTCTCGATCGATTTCGTTTTGCGTTAGAATTTTGGCTTGTATGTTATTTCTGAGTGTGGACAAGAAAACAGTGATATAACATGAATAAGGTCATTTGTGGTGGTGCCCGTGAAATAATTTATAAAGTTTTCATGCGGTGTATGACAGAATTTCAAGCTGGAAAACTGCTATCCAACTTCGAAGATGTTTACAAACGTACAGCAGATTTTACTGGTAAGTAACTATTGAAAGTTGCACCAAACGTTAATTACAAACGTTTAATACATTCAGGGAGCAACATTTTCGAACTAGATATTATTTACAAATGATTTGTCTACCAGTTTTGAGGTTATGCTAACATAAACAAATACCATTGTAATTATAGCGCGATGAAACAACTTTGAAACTTGAATGTAAAGCAAAAATAATTTGATTTATTGTATATTACGAAATACATTTTTTGCTATACCATACTCGTTGAAAAAACAGACTAAATGTAAAGAAACATAATTTTAAAATGATTTCACATTATTAACATATTTTCTGTGGGACTGCTTTCGTCCGGCTCACAGTGATTATAAAATTAAAAGAAATAAATTATGTAAAGGTAAAAGCACTAATTTCACGTTGTATCAATATTTTATGTTAATACCATGCTTTGTTTGTTTTAGATGTTTCTGTAAGCACAGTGGTGGTTAGGTTAGTGCAGACAGCAGTGACGATGAGATTGGTTCAGAAAGCAGTGACGAATCAATGTCAGAACTGGTAATAGATGACACGAACTTAAGTGATCCCATTGAAGGTGTAGAATATTTAGATTTTAATTTATTAGATTAGTGTACATTCTTAATTATAATTTATATTTTAGTGGAGTTGTTGTTTTATTACTACTATACTTATCAAAAAATAATAGGCCCGTTTTGACGTTTAACTTGAATCGATTTATCGTGAGTATCGAGTACCGAGTCGTATGGTTACCTCACTGGTTACGTCGCGATGGTAAATCGATTCAAGTTAAACGTCAAAACGGGCCTATTTTTTTTTGACAACTTTATACATAACAAATCTAATATCTATCCCTTCCCGATTTCAAATAACTCTGTATATTTATTAATCCATTACCTACTTTCAATAAGTTCCGCATAGAACTTGAAAGTAATTGATTAATAAACATACAGAATTATTTGAAATATTTACTCATTATTTAAAGCTGATAAATAAATAGTACTATTCAAGTATCAAGATCAGGTAGGTCACACTAACTGGGTTGCCACCTGAGCGATTGTGGCGCCCTCATTTATTTTCTACTCTTTTATGTCGCACTATATTTTAGATTATGTTTATATTACATAGTGAAATTAATTTGTAAAGTTATGTCTAACGCGGATAAAAAACTGAGAATGGCGCAAAATCTACCAAGCGTATTTTTCTGAAACCTTCACCAATTTAAAGATAATTTAATTATTGATCTTTTAGTATACGCGTTTTATTAAAATACCTTTTGTTTTGTGTGTAATAAATTAATAATGCGTCAAATTGGGGACAGCGCTCCTTGATGGGCGAGTCCTATTACTGGCTGAACGTACGACGCGTTGCGTGAGCTCATAACAGAACACGCAAGCTAACCCTCAAGGTCACTGGCATATATCTGCGTCTTAATAAGCTCTCTCACCAATAATGCCGTAGATCTCGTCGGGTTTGTGCGAGGTGGCGCGCACCTCGGCCACGATGACGTCACAGTCCAGACCTCGGTTCAGGTTGTCTGGGCTGCCTTTCATGCCAACCTGTAAAAGTATTATAAATTGGGGAATTATAAAACGAACGAATTAAAAACTTTGCGACTGATGATGAGATACTGTTTTAAGGTTGTGATTAATCCATTTCAGATATTAAAATTCTAGCCGTGCGACTAAATTACTAAGTGAGCGACTAGAAATACAGAGACGGTGCTGTTATTGAATCATTTTCCCTCTATTCTTGGTGAATCATTTGGGTTAGATGACGTTGTAAATATGAAAATTAGGTCAACTGAATGTTATAAATATAAGTAAATAAAAGCATCTCATTTTGTATTATAAGTAACTCAAATTAATGTTTGTAAGTTTCTGTTGATTTCTCGTCACTCGCAGTGAGTCGCTCACTTAGTAATAACTATAACGTAAATTAATATTTTTTTCACTTAAAACTTTAATTTATAGGTACTCGTTTAATTATAAATTCATAACATGCAACATAATCTTCTTATGATGTTCCCATGGCTGGGATAAAGGCTTCCTCTATACGAGAGAGAGTGGGTTAATGTTCATTAAATATTATGCAAAAAATCAAGCTTGGACGAGGACAGCTAAATCATCATCAGGTAGTAAGATATCACTTGTATTTAATTTAATTTTTTCACTGAACGCGCAATTTTACAACCGAAAAGCGGCGCATGACCTTGACCCGCTGTTGCCAGGCCACGACAACCGCTCGGCTCGGCTTGCCAGTAAGATACTTTATACTAAAAATAAAACACGTGTCTTGCGTAGGGGGGGAGGGGGGTTAGTCTAAAACCTCACCATTTATCACCAGGGGGGACGGGGACGGGTTAAAAAGTTAGTGTATTCCCGTTGTCCCCGTATGCCATATCCCCGTCACGGGGACAGCGGGACGGGATTAAATTTATTTTCCGTTGTCCCCATAACGTACGAAGTAAACCTTGTTTAAATCACAACAGCTAGGTTAGGTTAGGTTAGAAGTGTGACCACATAACGCACGAGCCGAGCGAGCGGAGCCGCGGCAGCGGCCGGCGAGTGGCAGAAACATATTTTTGAATGTAAAATCAAACCACGGGGACAACGGGAAGTATTTTTAAATATTTAATTTAAGTACCGCTGTCCCCGTAGGACGGGGACACGGCGTACGGGGACAACGGGAATAAACGAAAAAGTTGCTAAAATCACGTGATTAAAATTTATAAAAAAGGTAAAGACGTCCACTGCTAGACATAGGCGTCCTCCAAGCGAGCAGGGGTTGGCAGTGAGCATAGGACTGGGCTCTATTTAATATAAGGGGTCGCCCATTACCCCGTATATAATATTAAATAGGGCCTATTCCTATGCTCACTGCCAACCCCTGCTCGCTTGGAGGACGCCTATTTCCAGCAGTGGACGTCTTTCGGCAGAGATGATGATTATATATCTAGAACCTCCAGGCGGACAGTCAGCCCAGTTATATACTAACCAGACAATGTTCCTTTCCGTGATTCAGCCAATGTCCCGTCCGTCCGGTGCGTATGATACGTTGTAGCTGGTTAGTCTTCACCCAGATCAGTTCATCCACTCGCTCGTAGCCCCACAGCTTGAGGCACTCACGACCCAACTCCATTGCTCTGTGGATTAGGTCATCGTTCAAATTAGGCGGAGGACATTTGCAAGGACATTCCCTTAAGCTATGCGAAAATTCATTACATGCGGCCAAATGCGTGTCGGACCACGCACAATGAAGGGTTCCGTAGTTGGGATAAATTAATCCTGAGAATAAACTTTATATTGTAGTTGATAAACATGTTCTCCCATACATTCCAACTGCAAATGTAAGTTGGTCGACTATTACTCGTTAACTTGTAAAGCCTACTTAGCTGTGATAGTTTTCCTTTTAACTTGGTTATACAAGATGTAACAAAAATAACTCACAACCTTTTAAGGGGTCATTGTACTCATCATTATAAACAACTTTTACTATGGGACCAAATCCAAAATTGTGAAAAAAAAAAAAATCAGCTGTTCCCTACATTTTGACGAGATAAAAGAATATAAATGTATGAAACAACTGATTTTTTTTTCGCGATTTCAGATTTGGTCCCATAGTAAAAGTTGCTTATAATTATGAGCACAATGACCCCTTGAGAGTTTGTGCGTTATTTATGTTGCATGTTGTATAACGAAGTTAAAAGGAACACTATCAATAGTAAATTACTTGATATAAAGGTTTTTTTTTCCATTTTAGTCTACGTGTTGCTTCCGGAATGGTAAATTGCACTGCTAGTTGGTTCGAGTGGATTGCAAGTCGTACTTTGTATTTGGAGCATCTAGTGCTAATAATAAGGTCCATGTGAATGACCATAGAGGTTTTTTTACCTGCCAGTGACCCACAGGAAGATGAGCCCGCTGTCTTGTAGCTGTGGCACTCCCAGACATCGCATCTCGTCGTCTGACATGGTGCCGTATGGGAGTTCCATGTGAATGTCCCATGGAGGGTCCGCCATTATTACTGCAAACTTGCCTGGGAATAACATAATCATTAAATCAATTTTTTTTTTATTTCAGACCAAGGGATGGGTCTCTTGGCAAAGAGTATATAATAATAAAAGTATTACGGCACTTATAACAAAAATACAATTTTAAAAATTTTTGTCTGTCTGTTTCGGTTAATCTCCGAAACGGCTGGACCGATTTTGACGGGACTCTCACTGGCAGATAGCTGATGCTATAAGGCGTCATAAAAAGACCGGGCAAAGCCGCGGCGAGCAGCTAATACATTATAAGTTTAATTACAATAATAATAAGTTTATTTTTCCTGTAATAATAAGATTGTTATATAAATCAAATGTGACACTGGATCCTTGGACATGTGTGATACTGACCTAAGAACGTCATGTCCAGATATCTGAGGTCACACTGTATCCACTGCGGCGGCGTTAGAGTTAGGACACCGTCCGGTTTGGCTGCCACACTCGTGCCTGATGGGATAGGAAAGGAACATTATAACTTATCCAAGACTGTATTTTTTTTTACTTTCATTTAATTTAAAGTCAATAATACCTTAAATTGCTTAGCACAATCCTCCGTCATATCGAAAATACTGCAGCATTCATTTTGAAATAAATATATGGTAATATTGCGGAATAATGTTTGACGAAACGACGATTCCATAAAAAATCTCTACAGAATAAAATTACTTCCAAACCGAACAATAAACCGTTAGTATAAAAACAAAGTTGCCGTCACGGGATGACTGCCAGATGTGAAACATAGCACTACACACACATTTATACATTACTACATATAGACTGTATAGTGGCCGATCGCCACGCGGCATGCGTCGCCCCGCCAGCAATCGTATTTAAATTAATTGATGTAACTTTGCATAATAACTGAACTAAATATCATCATCATCATCATTTCAGCCGAAAGACGTCCACTGCTGGACATAGGCCTCCCCCAAAAGGGGGGTTTCCATAATCGCCCAGGCGGGTTGGCGATCGCAGTATGGTGTTAATGCATAGAGAACGCTGCTACCCATTCTCTAGTAAGTCCCTAGGCTCAGCGCAGACAGATCGGAGCGCAGCGGAGAGGATTTTATTAACGCACTGGAAATAAACTTTAAAACTATTACAATAAAGTGCATAAATGCTTGAACCTGACCAAAAATCCTCGCGCGTCCTCGAAGATACGCGATCCGTAAAGAAAATGCCCGAGACCGCGCGGGGATTATTCCTCTCTGTATGCGCTGATCCTTAGTCGCCTTTTAGACACCCACGGGAAGAAATGAGGTACTAAATATAAGGGGCGAACTAAATATAAAGCAGGTTATTTTTTTAAATTTATTTACCATTATGTTCACCGTAAAAAGAAATTACTTAAACTATCGGCACCTTGGAGCTTTTTCCCTGCCGCCCTGTCTCGCTTGCTCACGTGACCGCGAGCATTAGTGTGCGAGCGAGATAAAGAGTAAGGTGGCCCTGAGGTATTATGGACTCTTAATTAAGTTTGAGGTAGACTCGTAGATAGTTTCAATGTTTAAACAAACAATATAGTTTGAAAATATTAAAATAATTAAAATATTAATGATCGCCATCTCGTCTTGAGCATACGTGGTTATCAATGCTCGTGCCTTCTCTGTATGAGAAGAGGCATTTGCCCTGCAATGGAATCATAATCAGGGACCGTACAACCCCGGTTAAGAGGTAAGCCTTTCGAAGGGTTAACCCATTCAATGGGTTACCTTTATCATGATGTAACCCATTAAAAGCGTTTTATACTAGAAACCCAGTGAAAAGGTTACATGATAAGAATGATAACCCATTGAATGGGTTTTATACTTGAAACCCAGTGAAAGGTTTACATGATAACCCATTCAATGGGTTCTATACATACTTGAAACCCAGTAACATAAAAATATCATAATATTATGTTATTTCGATATCCGCCCAGCACGTGTAGCATGATCAATTCTATCTCTATTCTACCCAGGGACCATTTTGGTTACCATTTTAGAAAAACCTTATCGAAAACCCTTTCAACGAAAAGGGGTTTTCTAAGCAGTTAATCAAAAACCCATACCGTGTGGGGTTACCCACATCGTATGGGTTTTTATCGAAAACCCTTTCAATGGGTAACCAAATAGTAGATTATTAACCAAGGGGAAAAAGCAGTGTCTTCTGTCGCGGATGACGATTTAAATCGCGAGCGTAACGAAGGACTCGAGGTTTACTTCCGAGCGTAGCGAGGGTGTTAAAAACTTAAATCACGAGCGAAGCGAGGAATTTAAGACGAGTCTTGAGTGTAGCGAGGGATTTAAGTTCACCCAAGACTATGACAGCTTTATCACCGAGGAAAATACTCTACTTTTCCATTTGCGAAAAAATGAACACAATAATAATATGAGATAAGCATTTTAGAACATTAACTTATTTATAAAAATAAATTAAAATAAACTTAACGTTTATGTATTTGAAGAAAACAAAAACGCGGCAAATTCCTAGACTAATATTTTTTTGTCGGAAAAGCAAAGGCATCAAGCTCATACGGCCTCGTCAGTTTTCGTAATTTTATTTAATAATCATAACTGCATAATAAATGCGTATTCCTTTTTCAAAAAGATGTATAATGCTTTATATACAAACTCAATGGTGTTAACACAGATGTAGTTCAATATAAATTTCGGTAAGTATTCCAAATTTAAATCACATTCTCCCCCTAGAGGATGAATGAAATTCAGTACAATTTTCTTTCCCTGTTTTTAACAGATTAAAAATGACTATTGTTATGTTCGCTTTTTATGGCATAGAATGTCACTTTTTTGAGCAAGTGGTACGAAAATTTTATTTAAGCCATTCATAAGGGTTACCCATACCGTATGGGTTTTTGTTTAACCGACTTGAAAAACCCTACCGAAAACCCTTTCAATTGGTAACCAAAATGGTCCCTGATTATAATAGGCTGATATTATTATTTTATTAAAAAAAAAATATTATTATTATTTAGTATTAAAAGCTGTTGCAAATACCACAGGATGATAAATGGGTTTTCTGCAATAAATAAATCATGTTAAATTTTTAGTTGAGTGACATAGCCTACCGTTATGTGCGCCCTTGGTCGCAGTATCAGCAAGTTTAGGCGCGTTGGCGTTCGGGTCTGAGTTGTCCACTTCGTAGTGCACGTATCTGAAAAAGTAGAATTCTTGTAAATTCCCTAGAATTCTTATCAATTCATTAAGAAATCACGATTTTTTTTTCAATTTGAACTTTAAAACCTGTTACAATAAGGTTTATTTTTCAATATCGTACGCTTGGTGCTCATACTACTTTTTGACGTGCAGCGTTTTGCGCTGCGTGCACTTACTAGCAGCTGTCCACGTGGAAGCAAGTGTTGAGGAAGGAGCAGTCGCCAACCGACTCAGAGGTGTCTCTGTATGATCATCTTGAAGTGTAGCATTTACTTGCAGGCGTACAATTGACCGCGCTAATGTAAGTGCAGCACTTACTTGCAGCTGTCCATGTGGAAGCAAGTGTTGAGGAAGGAGCAGTCGCCGAGCGACTCGTCGGTGTGGCTCTGTATGATCTTCTTGAAGTGCAGCTTCTTGCATGCGTACGATTGGTCTGCGCCGTCCTCTGTCTTGCTTGTCGTGAAAGCGCGCATGCATTCAGCGCGAGTGCCGTGGGGACAGAACTCCATTACCTGAGCACCTGGGCGAAGGAGTAATAGATAAATATATGACCAGTGCTATAGAAACATTTCCTAACATAATGTTCCCTTTGCAATGCACAATTACCCAACACCACAATCACACACTCCACACACAGTGTATGTACACTTACATATCCCTTGCATTTATCATTAATATATAATTATTAAATTATTATTTCCTTTATTTCACTATATATACATATAAATTATATTTTTAAATATTAGAATATAGAAAAAGAATATAAAAACATTTAAAAATATAAAAAATAGTAGCCCACCGGTATCGGGAACAGGGTCCAAGCTACCGGCGGTCAGGGCTCCAGAGAGAGGAACCTCCTGACAATGCGAGCCGTGTCCAGAAGTACCGCTCTCTGAATCAGGCCCTTAATCCAGCCGCCCAACGCGAGCCTCCTTAGGTGTTGGTCGAGGCTCTTGGCAATTAAGCCATTGGCTGATACAACTATCGGCACAATGATTGCTGAGTCCACATCCCACATGTCGACAACCTCGCGAGCCAAGTCAAGATACTTGATTTGTTTATCTTTCTCGGCTTTCACGAGGTTCCCGTCATGAGGGACCGTTATGTCAATAATCATTGTGCGCCGCTCTATTCGATCCACCACCACTATATCAGGTTTATTGGCAGCAATAGTCCTGTCAGTGATGATGGATCGGTCCCAGTACAATGTGATATTTCCATTCTCGAGAACTGGGTCGGGCACATACCTGTAGTACGGCACCTCTGATTCCACAAAGCTGTATTTCAGAGCAAGTTGCTGATGGATAATCCTGGCTACAAGGTTGTGTCTATGCAAGTACTCTTCGTTAGCTAGACGAGAACACCCGGAGATAATGTGTTGGATTGATTCTCCCGGACGGTGGCATGCCCGACACACGTCAACCGTGCCGTCCTTCACAATAAATCTCCGGTAATTCTTCGTCATGATAACTTCGTCCACAATTGCACAGACAAAACCTTCGGTTTCCCCAAAGAGGTCACCGAAACGCAGCCAGGCTACGGACGCTAAAAAGTCTACATCGGGTTCATGTAGGGCCCGGAAAAAGCGTCCGTGAAGCTCCTTACTTTGCCATACCTCCCTGCGATCGTTAGTGTCAAGCACTACAGGTTTGCGCCAGTTCTCTGTAGCCAAGGAGAGCGGGGTGAGGCCCTTGTCCACCGCGGCCACATCTCGATGCATCCCCACGTCGGCTTCTAGGAAATATTCCCTGAGACTGCATATCTCGCGGTTGTGGAGGGTCTTAGCGTTTAAAAAGCCTCGACCTCCACACTTTCGCGGGATATACAGTCTCATTACCGAAGAGCGTGGGTGATGCATTCGATATGCAGTCAGCAGCGTACGGACCCTCCTATCCAGGGCGTCGAGTTCGGTCTGAGTCCATTTGAGTATGCCGAAAGAGTACATCAAAACCGGCATGACCCAACCGTTGAAGGCGCGCAGCTTGTTTCCGCCTGATAGAAGACTATTAAATACTTTCTTCAGGCGGCCAAAGAAGCGCTCCTTCAACGATTGCTTCATGTCAGTAGAATTGATGCCCAACGCTTCCGACATACCCAAATACTTATAGGTTTCGGATGCGGAGAGGGTTCTAAGGTTTATGGAATCCGAGAGTTGGATTCCCACGGATTCCACAATCTTCCCTCGCTTTACATGCATGACAGCACATTTGTCCACACCAAATTCCATCCTGATGGCGCTACTGAAAGTTTCAGTTACTTTCAGTAGCTCCATCAGTTGCAAATTGTTGGGGGCAAAGAGTTTTAGGTCATCCATGTAGAGGAGGTGAGATATAACCTGACCACCTCTCCTCAACCGATAGCCTAGACCTGAATCCTCCAACAGTGTGCTTAGAGGATTCAAGGCTAAGCAGAACCAAAGCGGACTCAAACTATCGCCCTGAAATATGCCTCGCTCGATCCTTATCGGTTCGCTATTCCTCTGGATATTTCGACATCCTGGATAGCGAAGAACCGTCCTCCATTGCCCCATACACGACGCCAGGAAGGTGCGCAGAGTTGCATCTACTTTATACAGCTCCAGCACCCTCATGAGCCATGTATGTGGCACCGAGTCATAGGCCTTCTTATAATCTATCCAGCATGTCGACAGATCCTTTCGGGAACGACGAACCTGTTGGCTAATGGCCATATCAATGAGGAGTAACTTTTTTAGTTAGTACCGCGGGACCCATTCCTACATCCATTTTGAGAGACAGACATGATGAAGTTGGTGTCTATATGTTTGTTAATTTTAGCTCTCAAAATGGATGTAAGAACTTTATAGACCGTCGGTAAACACGTGATCGGCCTATAATTTTTGGGTTCCACGGTGCTACCTGATTTATGGAGCAGGTGGGTTATTCCTGTCGTTAGGAACTGGGGTAGCGAACCAGACTCCAAAGCAGTCTGGTACTGAGCTGCCAAGCGAGCGTGCGACCCAAAAAACCATTTAATCCAGAAGTTGTGCAGCCCGTCCGGTCCTGGAGACTTCCAATTAGGTAACGGACGGACTGCACGAGCTACATCTTGGGGGCAGATGGTAATAGCCCCCATTTCTGGTATTGGATCGCAGGCTCGCTCGACTTCCCGAGCCCAATCACCTTCAATGTGACTGACAGGCACCGACCAGATACTGCGCCAGAAAGAACACACGGCATCATTATCCGGCAGGCGCGTGTCAGCCACATCTTGGTTCGGTCGCTCCCAAGTCCTATAAACCCACCTTTCATCGCTCTGGAAGGTGCGATTCTGGGTGTATCGGTCTACCCGCCGCTTATACCTACGAATACGGTTTGCCCAGGCATACACTTTCTGCTTCAGGAAGTCTATGCGCTCTGTGACACGAGACATATAGTCCTGAGGGCTGGTATCAGTCCCTGAGAACGCTCGTCTCACAAAGCGCATCACTCTTGGGCGAGTATTGCCCTCCCTGAAGCAGATTAGTTTGCCGATGAGCGCTCTGGCCCCACCAATACGACGCTCAATTCTGCACTGCCAAGCTGGTACGACTGGTTTTGGTCGTGTAGCTATAGAGACATTAGAAAATTTTACGTTAGCTACACGACATGCCGCTACAGCCGCGCAGTACAGAATCGAATGAGTATCAGTGAGGTCTTCGCAGTCATCAAAATAGTTTGACAACTG
Source organism: Tiliacea aurago (assembly GCA_948098905.1). Classification (NCBI taxonomy): domain Eukaryota; kingdom Metazoa; phylum Arthropoda; class Insecta; order Lepidoptera; family Noctuidae; genus Tiliacea; species Tiliacea aurago. Next base: position 14,703,535 of record OX402597.1, on the reverse strand, counting down.
CGAATCCAGAGCCGCCACCAGCGCCCTATTTTTGTTGTGCATGGGCAAACGGGGTAAGCGTGGTCTAAGTTCAGGTGACATAAAACGATATTCCCGAATCGCACCCTCCAAAGCACTCCTCAATTTTTCATTGCACTGGGTACTTACGTTTGTAGCCCTGTCATCTCTCCCCCCGTCAGCTTGGCTTGTGTTAGACTGTGGTGGTACTACAGCAGCCCGCGGTAGGGGGGCGATGACATGGCTACTCCGCATTTCATTTCGCAGGCGATCAAGTACAGTGTCATCCAACATATGATTACGCTGGATGACCCGGACCTGATCCGATAGTCGTTGTGCCGAAACGTTGACAGCTGGCTCAAGCACCTGAAAAAGAGAGAGCATCCGAACACGGTACGCGGTCAGATTGTTTCCTCCATCTGTAGCCCCATAGTATGAGCGCATGACATTCTCATTGATGGATTGTGTCCATCTCATGCGCTGCACACTTCCGCCGGGAGCTGGGACCCTATCAGAGGCCGGTGGGCCTCGAGGTCCTAAGCCGTCCGACGGCCGGCGTCCTCCCCGTCGACGAACAGGTGGTGGCGTCGTGGGCGGAGAGAAATACTCGTCGCTCGAGCTCGACGCAACTACCGCGGCCGATGTTGTCACAGCGTTCACAGTGGGGCTGGGTACCGGCGGCGGCGAGGCGGAGCTGAGCGACGAGTCCGGAGGTGGTAGGCGTGCGCGGCGAGCTGCTGATCTCGTCAACATTCCGTTTCTTGGTTTCCTTATCACATTTTACATTTTATTGTAGGGCTTTGACAGCCGTCTTCTTGCTTTTCGGTATATTTTTTGGTTTTTCATTTTCTTGTTGTTATGGTTTCTTGTATGTATTTTTTAAAGGTTTTAATGTATTTTTTTTAAATTTTCTAGGACTAAATTAATAAATAAAGAAAATATGGGATAAGAGAAATATGACGTTTGTTGACTTGCCAGTGTTATAATTATTATTATTATTAATAAATTACTTTTCTTTCTCTATTTTTATTTTTGTTAATACATTTTTATGAGCAATATTGCAACATTATAATGTATGGGATTTTTATTTGAATAATATTGGGGAGTTGGAACTCTGAATCTGCGTTTGGCCTGTAAAATACTTAGATCACTCCTTTTCGAAGTTTGGATGTGGGTCTTCGTTGTTACGTTCAGTATAAACAATTTTCTTACGCTCAGCAGGGAAGCTTCTGCGTACAGGGTTTCTGTAGGAAAACGGTATGGTTTGTGTAACAGAGTTTTGAGGACTGCGCGTTGTGCTCTTTCGAGGATTATTAGATGAGTTTTTGACGCTCGCCCCAGATTACAATGCAAAATTGTATTAACGACTGACATAGAGCTATAAATACGAGTTTTTTTACATCCACTGATGCACTGTCCCGTATCATTTTCATTATGTAGATTTGCTTCCGCACGCGTTTAACAAGTTCCCTAATTTGTGGTTTGAATGAAAACCACAAATTAGGTTAAGGCTAAGTATCTTATTTCAACCACTCCGTCGATCGATGTTGCATGAGCATTGAGTATCAGTGTTAATTAATGCGTTATGGCAATCTTCTCCGTGAATCTTTAAATTCCATAATGGTACCCTGGTAGCCCGAGTTTTCCTGAAGATTATGTATTTAGTCTTTTTAACATTTAGTGTCAGCAAATTCGTGTTGACCAATTTAGCGATTGTGAATATTCCTGCTTCTGCTTTCCTGTATAAGTCTTCCCAATCGGTTCCATGGAATAGTAACACAGTGTCGTCTGCGTAACAAATGAGGTCAGCGTTTGGAATGGATGAGTACATACAACTATAGAACGCCACCTGCTACGCTCCTTACATACTGCTTTTGCTTCGGCTACGTTCATACATCTGGTCATATACGCAAGCCGGTTGCGTATACTACGCACCTGATCTTTCTGAAGAATATCACCAATTAGGTCACTATATGTCCTCCTAAGGTGTCCCCTCCCGGTGTTTCCACGCAAGTCAAAGGCTGAAATATGACGAAGTAAAATACTCCAAGTAGGATGAACATCAGTTACATTTAAATCTAACCCACATGCTCGACGCTACAGTCTGATACGACGTACTTCGGGCATGGAACCCTAAAACGTAAAATATTTGAATTAGTTCCAAACCTCCTTGACTCTTGAACTTGTCAGCCAGTGACTTCTCCTTGGCAGTGGGCTTGCTAAGTAGATCCATGATCTCTTCACCAACTCTCTTTACGGCTTTCTCTCTACTTGAAGGCATTGCAAGTAATGACTGTAATAGAAAGAAAATATCTTAGCTTAGAAAGGGGGGGTGACTACCGAGATGACAACTTTACTAAGGGCCTGTGCACACCACGTTTTTTAAACGCGCCGTTGACGCGCGTTTTCGAAACGTGCGTCGACGGCGCGCTTTTATCCTACAGAAGGTCTACAGGCTGACTCGCGTGCGTATCGCGTCTGTATCGCTACAAACGCGCGTTTAAAAAACGTGGTGTGCACCGGCCCTAAGGGGGCCGCCTCCGCGAGCGAAAGAATCGCGTAATTTCCACGAACACGCGATTATTCCGCCAGCGTATCGTCGCGACTCGTAACGAAATCGGCACGTGTCCGCGACGACTCGTGACGGAATCGCAGCATTGGGACGCCTGCGTTAAGACAACGCGGTCGCCGCGCTATAGCTACGAGAGCGCCACGTTCCGACGAGCGCGCGACGCTACGGTGACGTTTCGCTCGCACTCAGCCACTCATCGCATCGCCGCGATCCTCTCGCTCGTGGAGACGGCCCTAGGAGTGTGTAGAAATACGCTGGCACGACGAAAATATCGCCGCGATTCTCTCGCTCGTGGAGGCGGCCCCTTACAGATAACTATGGATAAATGACTTTATTTCTGTAAGTAGGTTTGTACAAATACTTTTACACGTCAATCATATTTAAGAGCGTTTACGACGTACGGCATTTCATACAAACTTTCAAGCCCTTGTTTTTTGAAATGACTAAACCGATTTTAATGAAACTTCATACGCATAAGCAGGATACAAAGGTATAAAAAGTTAGTGAACATTCTCGAAAAAACAGATAGCTGAAAATCTGTTTCTATGGAAAATTTAAAATCGGTCTAATTTTTAAATAACAAAAAGTGTTACCAGCAAAGTGAAAGTATGAAAAAGGTTTGTCTATTTATACTAAACTTTTTCTTGTGATATGTTTGGCCTAAGTCGAAATATATGCTATTTTATACTCACCATAAGATCTGTGTCATTTTTAGCAGTTTTCTTCTCATCTGTAGTAGTTTTAGATACTTTAGGATTTGCGGCCTCTTCTGTTTTGTTGTCACCTGTAATGTGAAAGTTAATTACCGCTTAGTTAGTTACTCAAATGAAAATAGAAGATAATATATAATAGGTTGGGGAAAAATTTCTTCGCATTTTTTAAGAAAATTCTAAACATTTTTTAATATAGTTTATTTACATTTAACTAAAGTATGTAGGTACCATTTTGTTCGATAGCTTTTTGCCATCTTGTAGGTAGGGACATGATCCCATTGCTATAGAAATTTTGGGACTTCTGATCAAAATACCGCGACAAGTGGTATTGGCAATCCTCTCGTGATGTTAACCTGACACTGCCAAAAGAATTCTGAAGAGACCGAAACAGGTGGAAATCTGAAGGTGCAAGGTCAGGACTATACGGCGGATGCACTAACACTTCCCAGCCAAACTCTCTTAATTTTTGCTGAGTGGCTAAAGATGTGTGAGGTCTAGCGTTATCATGATGACAAACCACACCCCTTCTGTTGATTAATTCCGGCCGCTTTCTCTCAACTTCTTGCTTTAATCTCATCAGTTGTTCGCAGTAGAGTTCAGAATCGATGGTCCTGCCTGGTGGTAACAGCTCATAATGAATAATGCCCTTCCAATCCCACCACACACACAGCATCACCTTGTTGCGAGTGAACCCGGGTTTCGCCACAGTCTGTGAAGCCTGACCGGCCTTTGACCACGACCTTTTTCGCATGTTCTTGTCGTACGTGATCCACTTTTCATCACCAGTTATCACCTTCTTAAAAAATGGTTCGGTTTCATTACGTCGTAATAAAGAATCACAAATGAGTACACGGTTCATTAGGTTTCTTTCAGTGAGCTTGTGAGGTACCCAAATATCGAGCTTTTTTGTGTACCCAGTTTTTTCAAATGTGCTAAAACTGTTTTGTGGTCAATTCCCAGTTCTTCAGCTACGTCGTAACTACTGATATGCCGATCTTGCTCCACTTTTTCAAAAATGGCATTCATTTTATCCGTAATAGGGCGACCAGAGCGACGTGCATCTTTGACATCATCATTTCAGGATTGAAAACGCTTAAACCAAATTTGTGCTACTCTCACAGACACTGCACTAGGTCCATAAACATAGCAAATTTAGCAGCTTGTGTTGCATTTTTACCTTTTTTGTAGTAAAATTTTAAAATGTATCGAATTTCTTCATTAGATTCACTCATCTTGACAGTACGAAAAACAAATGAAAATCACATTTTCCTAATTTGAATTTGGAATTATGTTCTTTAAAATTTAAAATTTCAATGATACCAAAACCAGCCAGATACAAATAGTATAGCCAAAGAGATTTTATTACAAGTTCATACATACTAGAATGCGAAGACTTTTTCCCCAACCTAATCCGTCTTATTCCAAAACACGATCTAAATTTAGTACTAGGATAATTACTAGGTTTGCCACCATGACTAAATAAAACGTTATTATAAAATGAAGTTTATCAGTAGTTCATGAACTAGCTATGGTACTAAAGATAGTCCGCCGAGACCCCTAGTTTTTCTATGGACTAACTTCGGTACTAATTTATTTGAGGTTAGGCGTTTATTGTTATTGTGTGGCTTTTTATTTACAAATCGACTTGATGGATTTGGAAGATTTGGATAATTATGCTGGAGACGTCTCGGCGATCTTACAGACATCGTCATACGTAGTACGACGTAATATTTCCTATAATAATATGAACATTCGCGTTAGGCAGTCGAAATAAGATGATACAAATCTTTGCTTACCTAATATTAATTAAAAATCCATGTTTTGGTCAGTGGGTCGTCTTAGGGTTTTACTAAGTTTAGCTTCAACGGTTTAACCAGACATAACTCACGAACAAACCACATATTATCAACAGTACCTAATACTAAGATTTATTATTTATGGACGGACATCATAAACATTCGTCTCAAATTACGAGTGCCGCGCCGTACCTATGTAATTCACTCCACTTCACGCTAGAGGTGTAAAAAAATATGATAACTTGATTATAAAAAGCACGTCAAAAGTACAAGTTGTGCTTGTTCAATATATTGTAACCTAAACAAAGAATGATTTATGATATATTTTTGTATTGATTAATAATTATTTAATGCATTTCAAGTGTTATTATAATATCAATATTTAGAGAAACGAAACGTTGCTTCAAATAGATGCAGAATGAACGAATGAAACAATGCCATTTTTGTTTATCTGTGGAACCATGAACCTTCTTTGGTACTAACTGATCCTCAAAAAGTCTTCGTTTTGTAATAAGAACACGTTTTGAGCCTGATATTAACCTGAATACCGTAACAATGCTAGACCTTGGGGTCTTGGTTTAAAACAGTACTTAAGCATTTTTTTGTAATAAGACGGTAAATGTTTAAGATATCTGAACTCTTTTTTTAGGCTGCTAATAATATTTCTTTGCCTTTTTTTGTTTTTTACTGTTTTTTTTTCTTTTATCTTTTATCAATAATATTTATACAAGCTCCCTAATTACGTAACACACTTTCAGTCACAATTCGAGAGTTTTGAAAGATATTGCTAATCCATTGCTTCATATGTATGAAAAATTCATCCTCTTAATTAATGCAATGAACTTGGTTGATAGGTCACAATGAAACCCAAACCGTCTTATTACAAAACAAGGTTTATCTTCAGACCCAGGTTTAAATCATGGAGCCATTATTGAATTTCGAACTTTATTCCGTCTATGGTAAAGTTCCTGATACAAAACTGACAACTTAGTACTAAACTAAGTTTTCAGTTTTGTAAAAAGAACGGTATTTCAATCACAGTTACGTTCTTATTACAAAAACTGGCTCCATGGTTTAAGCCATGTCAAAATATAAATCTTGTTTTGAAATAAGACGGAAAGTGATCAATTGTCATTTTATGTGTGTTACGCAATTACACCGCAGGGTTCGCTGATATACATCATGATATAGGTATATCACTATACATATTAATTGATATTTATGTGGATAATATATTATATCAATTGGTATTTATTTATTATTTTAATTTTGCTATGTGTTGATTAAGTAAGACTGATTTAATTCATCAGTCTGAAATTATTTGTTACTTTTAAAACAAATATTGGATAAGTAGCTATTTTTTATTGTTATTTATTATAAATGTCGGATTTTTACGAACCTTGATTTGTATAAGTATCTACGTGTTTCACCTGGATGGATGGGGATAAGATTAAGCAAAGCATGTTATGCATATTCAAATCCTTGTTTTCAATTGATGTTATTTCCATCTCAACTCGCAAATATCAACTTTATTCTAATGTCTATTAAGTTGATTTCAGAATGTCTAACTAGTACTATTAGTTAGGTCATAATATTTTTTGAAGTTGTAGTGAAAACTAAATGTTATGTGTCTAGATATAAAGTTATTTGTATACACAGTTTGGGTTTGGAAACTAAATTGTGAATGCAGTTAACAAACCTTTCCTCTTGCTACCAGAAGTCTGTTCCTCCATGAGAGCTGCCAATACGGCGGCTAGTCTCACGGACTCTGCATTCACAACCTCTAGGCTCGCATCTGTTGTGCTCTCAGTACGTTCCTTTATGCTAAAAGAAATAGATGCAATACAATTACAGTTTACATTAAGTTGTAAGTTCATTGCTAGATCTGACTGTACAATAAAATCCAGCATATCTTGAGCAGAAAAGGCTTACCAAAACTATGTTTATAAAAAAAAACGGCCAGGAGCGAGTCGGACTCGCGCACGAAGGGTTCCGTACCATTATCTATAAAAACAGCAAAAAAAATCACATTTGTAGTGCGCGCGCGCAATGCGCGTATTTTGCGTACGGCACGTTTGTTGTATGGGAGCCCCCTTGAATATTGATTTTATTCTGTTTTAGTATTTAATCATCTGTGAAAATTTCAACTATCTAACTATCACAGTTCATGAGATACAGCTTGGTAACAGACGGTCGGACAGCAGAGTCTTAGTAATAGGGTCCCGTTTTACCCTTTGGATACGGAACCCTAAAAATGTGTCTAAAATGAGGAATAGACTATTCTATTATATTTTACTATCAGATATTTTAGCATAATACACCTAAAAAAAACAATAAGTTGGTATCTTTTTTTTATTATATATTATACTAGCTGTGCCCGCGACACTTCATCTGCAATCCAGGATGAAAAGTAGTCTATGTCCTTCTCCAGGTCACGGTGATGGCCAAATATTAGTGTGAAAGCGTAACAAACAAACAAACTCTCTTTTGCATTTATAATATTAGTTGGGATTGATTCATATGATGAATTCATTCATAAAAAAAAATGTATTACATAAAGATACAACAAATGCAAAAACCACTACAAAACTTACGTAATAAGTTTCTGTGTGGCAAACTTCTGCAGTAGGCTAGCTACTATCCCTGAATCAACATCACCTAGGCCAGGCAGCAATACACTAGCAGTTGCAGGCAACTGTAGTTGCATGTCTGATAGCACTTGTAGGAGACGCACCTCTATTGATGCAGATGGTACCAGCAGTTTTGGCTTCTCTTGCATTCCTGAAATGATACAGTGAGTCAAATGAATATTTTGTTGTTGAAAAACATATGTATCTAAGTTGTGTGTTAAAAGTTATTATAATTCTGTTTCGAATTCATTTCTCTATACTTTTTTTGTGATGAATGTAATTTTTCTATTCTTTTCCCACACTTTGTTGTTGATTATTATGATAAAACAAGCTGCTGATTATAATGGTACCTTCATGCTTCTGTGTAGACGGGCTCGCTACCGACCGCTCCTTCCCGCCGCCAGGAGATCCCTCAGACTTCTCGCCAACCAAATTAGAACTCAAAATATTCTGCCGTTCTTTTTTACGTTTCTCTAGCTTCTCGCGCAGGCTGTTCCTTTTGCTTTTAACAGCTTGGATCTCTTCCCAAGCGTCCGACATGTTTTTTATTTTGTTACGAATACCATCAGAAACTGTTACCGGCCCCAAGAGATTGCCACTTTAATAGGCAATTTAGACGGATTGAGGTGATGATATTTAAATTCAGTGACACGAAATAATCTACATTTATGTGATAATCATTCTCAATAACCCAATAATGCATTTACTGGTAGTCAACTTAAGAAATTCTTAAAATATTTAGACGCTGTGGAGGACGCTTCACGCTTCTCAAAATAACGTTTTTGACGTTTCGGTTTCACGTTTGTTTGACACTTGAGTTGACAGAAATGACAAAAAGTTGACATTTTGAAAATATAATCAAGAACATAGCTTGGAGATTGCTTGCGACCAAATCTATGGAATTAGTAATAGTATAGAGTACATTACAAGGAATGTTATCAGGCACCGAAGTCTAATTCGGTGCCCATACATTTACTTGAAAAGTAGGACAAGATTGAAAAATTAAGATTCAAACTCAAACTCAAAGCATTTTTTTTTTTATACCAATTACAGGCACTTTTGAATTGTCAAAGAGTCGGTCAGTTAGTCAGAAAGTTGAAGCTATTTGCCCATTCCAAAACGTAGATCTCTATGGAGAAGAATAGGCAAGAAACTCCAAGGACACTCTTTTAAATCAAGATATTACAAAATCCTGGGTACATTATTCTTGTCGCTTCTATATGTGAGAACAATGTAAAAATATAAATTATTTAAAAAACAATATAAAATATTACAAATAAGCCCTGGCAGATAGGAGAAGACCAGTCACAACTGACGGCGCCCGTTCACGAGCATGACGCGTGGATCAGCACCATCCAGCTCAACCATTTTGTAGGGAACCGAATGATCCAACACACGCGCCACCATCAGCGAACCATTTAAGTGAGCATGACATACTCTTAACTGCCAAACTTTTTTAAGTCAACATACATCATAACATAATAAACGGCTCCATGGTACTCACATTTACAAAAATTGAAAAAATGCTTTTAAATTATACAAAACTATAGCTTGCAATGCATTTCAAAGATAAATAAAATTTCACTAGCAAAAAGATAAACATAATTACCTATTGAAGTATTCAACAACTAAAACTTGATGTACATTTTGTATAATTTAAAAATTATTTAATTTAAAAATTTATGTTGTAATGTCAGAACATAAAAAAGGGGGGAAGCATCTCTTCCAAATATTATAATTTTAACAAGTGAGCCCAAGTGGTTGTGGAGCAGGACCAGCATTAAGCCAAGCATTTTTATCTACCTACGATATAATCATCCAACCTATAATATGCTTGTCTACATAGTGTGCGTTTAATGCATGTTTTAAATTTCTTCTCATTTAGTTGAAGAATATCGAGTGGTATTTTATTATAACATTTTACACAATACCCCATAAAAGAAGTGTGTACTTTTGACAATCTGAAACGTGGTTGATCTAATTTGTTCCTATTTCTAGTATTAAAATTATGCCTGTCACTTATCTTACTGAAAAGGTGTAGGTTTTTTCTAACATACATAATATTTTCATAAATATATTGGCAAGGTACCGTCATGATGTTAATTTCTTTAAACAGTTCCCTTAGAGAGTCGCGTCTGCGGAGGTTGTAGATGGCTCTGATAGCCCTCTTTTGCAGAACAAAGATAGAAACAATATCTGCAGCCCGTCCCCACAGCAAAATACCGTAAGACATGATGCTATGAAAGTAACTAAAATAGACCAGTCTCGCTGTATCCACGTCTGTTAATTGGCGAATTTTCCAAACAGCGTAGGCGGCTGAACTTAGCCGCCCTGCAAGTGATGTTAAGTGAGGACTCCACTGCAGCTTAGAGTCAAGCGTGATTCCCAGGAAAACAGTTTTTTCGACGAATTCTAGTATCTCTTTGTTCAATACAACGTGACATTCACTACTTCTAACATTCGGTAACGCGAATCTTATGCATTTAGTTTTCTTCTCATTTAATACCAAATTATTTACAGTAAACCAATTATGGACCATAATCATAGCGTTATTTACGTCGTCAAGCTCCTGTGCATGTCTGCTTACTTTAAAAATCAGTGATGTGTCATCAGCAAATAACACCATTTGTGGTCGGTTTTTCAGTAAATGAGGTAAATCATTTATATATACTAAAAAGAGGAACGGACCCAATATTGAGCCCTGTGGTACCCCCATTTTGACTATTAAACCCAATGAATTCACACCATTTATTTGAACTTGCTGCAATCTATCATTCAAATATGATTTTACTAAGTTAAGCGCAAGTTTACCCAGTCCGTAATGCTCAAGTTTCAAGAGCAGTGTTTCGTGATTCACGCAATCAAATGCCTTGGAAAGGTCACAAAAGATGCCTATTGCGTCTTGTGCCTCTTCCCATGCGTTAAAAATGTGTTTCAATAATGTGACACCGGCGTCAGTTGTACAACGTCCTTTGGTGAAACCATACTGTTGATCGTGTAAGATGTCATTACGATTGAAATGATTGAGCATTTGATTTAACATTACTTTTTCAAACACCTTGCTGAAAACAGGCAAAACCGATACAGATCTATAATTATTAGTGTCTTTGCTATCACCGGATTTAAAAAGTGGAATAACTTTACTATACTTCATTAAATCTGGGAATATCCCTTGGTCTACACACAAATTAAATATTAAAGCTAGATATGGTGCAATTGTCTCAATAATGGATTGACAAACTTTAGTAGACATGCCCCACAGATCTTCGGTAATTTTAATCTTAAGTTGCTTAAAAGTGTTTACAACGACCACAGGGTTTATATGTTTAAATTTTAATTCCACAGGGCAAGCGGAAGCAATCTCTCTTAATAGATCAATAGCAAGTGAGGGAGAGGAATTTAAAGTTTCTGTAGTTTTAATTGGAATATTTGTAAAGAAAGTCTTTACAACGACCACAGGGTTTATATGTTTAAATTTAAATTCCACAGGACAAGCTGAAACATTCGCTTTTAATAGATCAATAGCAAGTGAGGGAGAGGAATTTAAAGTTTCTGTAGTTTTAATTGGAATATTTGTAAAGAAAGTTGCAAATTCCTCAGCAACATTAATGTTATCGCTAACGAGACCGCGGGAAGTTTCCAGTGTGTAATCAGTATTATGTCTTTTGTTCCTGTTCGTTTCATTGTTAATTATTTTCCAAACTGTCTTTATTTTATTGTCTGCTGATTTAACCATATTGCTAATGTATGAAGCTTTAGCCGCTTTGCAGACATTTTTAAAAGTTTTAGAATAAGTACCAACATACTTATTAAAAGTTTCCGTGTTTATATACGGCTTAAGGCCATACAGTTCAAATAACCTTTCCCTACTCTTCCTGATACCTTTAGTTGCCCAGTCACTGAATAAAAACTTGGGGCAAATAGTTTTAGTTTTTTTCTTAAAATAATTATTGAACTCTGTTTGCACTAATGAAAAGAATTCTTCATACAAAATATTCCCATTGTTCATACTTAGGCCATGAGCACTTAACGTGCTAATTAAAGTGCTATTAAATTTATTTAAATTACCCGATGTTATTGGTCTAGTTTGTATCTGCACTTTCTGTAATGGTGTGTTGGACTCAAAAGTAACGGTTTGACCGCTGTGATCCGAAGGGAGATAATTTACAATGGCTTTATCTAAATAGTCACAGCAACAAAAAACATTATCAATACATGTTGCAGTAGTTGTAGTTATTCGCGTAGGTTCAAAAAACACATTTGACAGATTAAATGATTTGAAGAGGCTTAATAATCTACTGCTATTTGAATTATTTTCCAAAATATTAATATTGAAGTCACCACAAATAATTACTGATTTCTTACCAGTTGCAAGTTTTGCTAAAACCTCTTCCATTACCGACTCAAATATAGAGTAATTTAGATAATTTGGGGGTCTGTAAACGCACACTATAAAATGCTTATCTAGCTCAACACATGACAATTCAATGCTATGTTCAACCGATAGTTCCACTATGTCTTTACGAGTCTTAGATTTTATACAATTTTTAATTAAGATTAGTGAACCTCCACGCAGCATGGATTTTCGATTAAAACAACTGCCCACATTATAGTTATCATAATTAATTAGCATTTCGTAATCTTTCAACCAGTGTTCAGTTATACAAATAATATCAAATTAAGGGGGTTGCGTTAAGGTAGCCGGCGAAATTCAAATTTTCTTACGTTTTTTGCAATTTGCAGGTCAGTTACAGGTTGATCGAAATATGATTCGCGGCCATAACAAATATGGCTTTACAGAATTATAATCATTAGAATCAGCATTACAACTCTCTAAGTTCAAAAAATCCTACGAATGATAATTTCTGTAATAATCTTTCAGTAGAACAAACGGAAATGATAGAGAGCGACTGGCTTCAAAACCAATTTATTTTTTCTTTGTGCTACCTATCATTATTTAAAAAGGTTCAAAAATATGCAGGGTGGCTTGATACAGGAGTCCGGGAGTGTATATAATTAAAAATTGAGTTAATTTTCTTTAAACTACGAGAACAATTTCATGAGTAAACAAAGAATTCAGCAGTGTAACTGCTCGGGCAGTAGTGCAGAAGCAACTAATATGCTTTATTTTACACAAAAATATTCTAGCTTGAAAAACAACCTCGTATATTCAAGGCATAAATAATTTGCCAATTTGAACCTAGGTGAGGTTCTTCAACTTTGAACAACGTTGTTTGAACCCCAGTGAAAATTTATCAAAATTGAAATTTGGAACTGTCTGGCATGTAATAGCTATTTATTTTTAATTTTATGACAGCGGATGTGACATTCTAGGTATTTCATCTGAAGAAAAACATTGAAATAATACAAAGGCTATTAAAAATTAAAATGCCTTTTGCACCCGAATTACGAACTCATTCTCAAAAAGTATGCACTCTGTACAAGAAAGCTTTGAGAAATATCGAAGCCTATTATGTAGCCAGGTAAGCATAATGTTGAGATGGTTCTTATTATTATCATTATTCCAGATGGACATAGGCTATTATTTTAATAAATGTAAATATAGACAAAAAGTAGTAAGAGTTCATGCAAGCCTAGTACCTAAGTACATACATAATAATGTTAGGTTACTCAGAACATGACCGTGTCCAACCTGTCGTGAACAGAATACTGTAAGTATTCACATGTAAATTACACCCGTGCGAAGCTGCGGTAGATCGCTAGTGTATATAAATAAATACAATTGAAGTAATATCAAAATAAAAGCTTTTTACTAAATGCATATGAAAGTATATACGGTACTTATAACAAAAAAAAACAATAAAAAAAATGTTTGGTTGTCTGTCTGTTTGTTCCGGTAAATCTACGAAACGGCTGGACCTATTTTGATGGGACTTTCACAGGCAGATAGCTGATGTTATAAGGAGTAGGTACCAAACTTTGATTTTAGAAAAAGACCCGTGGGCGGAGTCGCGTGCAGCGGGTAGTGATAAATAAAATTATAAACTACCCAATTATTTATATCTTTGAAACCAACGTCGACTTTCTTTTAGGCAAGTTGTGCGTTACCATCAAGTTATTTTGAGGAGCGAATTCGACAAAAATAAATGTATTACGGATCCAAAAGAACGACGTCGTTTACTGTGGTTGGGAGAACACGAACTTTTTCAAAATCAGAGTCCTGTGCCTCCGTGTAAATGTAAGTAAAATTTTAACCAATGATGACTGACTTGTATTCACGTGATGTTGAAATAAAAACAAACCTAATTTATTGATGTGAAACATATTCTATTGGAGCGCCTTAGGGGTAAACGGCAATAACGCTCTCTTGCCATCATGCTCGCTTCCCGCCAGCCGCTCTCTATTCCCTTGCGGGTGCGTGGCGTAACTATAAAAGCTTCTAATTCTTTCAATATATTTTCGATCCAGCCTATCTTTTGCTGTCCTCCACCAGCACTTAGCGGGCCCTGGCTGGAGTCCTTAATTTATTAAGGCACCCACAGGAAAGTCTGCCAGCGAAAAACAAATCTAGGTTGTTCCTACTCGGTTGACCTGTGAGATGCCGTTTCTCAAAACAAAAAAAACTGTCAAGAGCGAGTCGGACTCGCGCACCGAGGGTTCCGTACGTATATTATGATGTTAATGATTTCTGAAAAACTGTGCTATTTAGAGACATCGTTTTATTATCCTGTAATCTTTACTTAAATTTCTATCACATAGAATAATTTCAGATTTTTATCTATGAAAACTTCGGAGATAAGGAACGGTTTTTTTTTTACATTTTTCATCAAAAGTCGGAAACTATGGTGCCTAAAAAAAATGTTTGAGAATTTGCAAACAGCGTTCTTTCATATGATACCCCACATGCCCTAGTTTAAGACCCCCTTTCAGTCCCTTTTGCAAAAAAGTTTTTTTAGTTTTTATTTCTTTCTTGTTTGCAAAATAGTTGGGCAAACGTCATCTAAAATTATTCTAAATTTCAAGTTGATAGCATTAGTAGTTCCTGAGATATCCAGGTGTGACAGACAGACAGACATAGTCTCACCATAAGGGTTCCTTTTTACCATTTTGGTACGGAATCCTAAAAATAATATGTTTCACATCTACCGGGCGTCCCGTGGCGGCCACGTTTTATTTTTGTTCTCAATCTGCTTTTTTCCAGTTGCTCATTCTATTGGTGAAGCGGGTGGTGCTGCGGTTGTACGTGTCGTCGAGCCCCCTGACTGGGTACTTGATTATTGGCATCCTTTGGAAAAAGCTCACTATCCGGCATACTTTAGAAGACGTGAATGTCGCAAATGTGAATATATTCAAAATTGGCATAAAGGCCAAATGTATTAGACGTAATAATAATAAATGATTACATGGGATAGCTAGTTTGTAGAATTTTTTTGCGTCTTTCTGTCTTGAGCGCTGGTCATGTATGAATGGTTTGTTATGACGCCACCCTAACCACAGGTTATTACTGTTACAATGAGCGTTGACCGAGAGCAAAACGCTCGAGCATGTTCCTTGTTGTCCAGTTTTGAGTGAAGATTATGCTCGAGTATGTTGAAACACATGCCATAGGGAATCATCTCCTGCACGCTATCGTATTTGAAATCTATTTTAGTTGTTTTAGCTAACTTACCATAATTATCAATGAAAAACTACTATAGCATTTTGCATATTTGTTCTATGCTGACCCTTATGGTCATATATACTTGTTTTGTGGCAAAGAAAATACTCTGATCTAAGACTTATGGCATGCGGCGTTTTTAAAACGTGCATTCTATATATCGCGTGAGGTTTGCACGTCGTCATCGCGTTTTCTGCCTTGAAAATGCAGCGTTAGTTGCGATCGAAAATGCGCGTCGACGACTCGTAAAAAACGCCGTATAAGCTCTTGTCAGGGTCACCATGCGTTAATCCGTTCTTGGTTGGTTCACATGGTCAGGAAGAAAACGAAAAGTTGTAGTTCGCCGTTCGCAGAGACTAAGGGGAATTTCACCAATGAACGCGATCAGCACATCTAAACCGAGTTCAAGAGCTGTCAGTGTCAATATTACAAAGAAAATAATGACAGTGACAGCTCATAGTAGTTTATGCTCCCATAATATTATTATACTCTTTCCCCCTTATTACAAAACAAGGTTTATCTTCAGACCCAGGTTTAAAACATGGAGCTAATACTGAATTTCGAACTTTATTCCGACTATGGTAAAGTTCCTAAACACAAAACTGACAACTTAGTACCGAACTAAGTTTTCAGTTTTGTAAAAAGAACGGTAGTTCAATCACTGTTACGTTGTTATTAGAAAAACTGGCTCCATGGTTTAAAGCCATGTCAAATATAAATCTTGTTTTGTAATAAGGCGGTTTGAGTTCTGCTGATCGCGTTCAGTTTTCATTGGTGAAATTCGCCCTAAGTAGTACGCCGTTCGTGTGAAATTGTCGGCGGTTATTAACTGTTACTCTAAGGCTTAACCTTGAGCGGTCTTGTGGCTATCTAGCCACCTACGGTAGGAACCCGCAGTAGTATTACTCTATTCTGTGCCTCGTACACTCGTACGTATAACGAAACGGAATGTCAAATTAAAATTGTCATTTTGACAAGTGACAATAGTGATTTTTTTTAGGTTATATTATTTCGAAGAGATTCAATAAAATCATAAATATTACGCTATATTTGTGTTATTTCTAAAACTAATTTCGCAACAAACTACTACTCATTTTCGAACAAAGTCAGTCTAGAATTTTTTGATTAAAATTTAGTGTAGGAAGGTTTAAAGCTACTATAACTATGGCTGAAGAGTCGTTGAAAGAGGCTAAACAGCCGATTACGGAAGAGGAGAGAGTCGCACTGTGTCAGAAAATGGACAAGGAGTTGGACGACTTTATTGATAGCTTAGAAAAGAAGAGATACACTGAAGGATGGCCCGAGGACAAATGGGAGGTGAGGATTTATTATTAGCATTGTAATATTAACAACAGTGGAGATATACGATCACTGACAAATGCGTGCACTCATTGGACACATCCACTCAAATCTGTGTGTCTCTTTCCTCAAAAGACCATCTCAGATATTAATCTGGTTCTCATAACCAACCAACCAAGACTCCCAAGACCAAGGACCAAGATTATGTCTGGACTTTAAAAGAATGTGACCTCTGAGTTTGTTGTTTTGAAACCCTCAACTTAGAAGTTTTAACAATTTTATATGTAGATTTTGATTTAACCAAATAAACCACAATGTTTGCAGGAGGAAATGGACAAGCATCCATTTTTTATGAAGTCAACACCTGATGACGGAGCCCTGTCTCCGCTGGCTGAAGGTCTGGCCAAGCTCAAGTATGATCCTGAGGAGAACACCCCGGTGGAACTGGCCGGCAACTACAAGGAGGATGGAAACTTCAACTTCAAACATAAAAACTATAGAATGGCTATTTTAGGGCAAGTTTATTTTATACTTGGTTTATAGTATAATTGTTTTAGCCATCAACTATAAAATGTTGATTGTTTTAGCTCTACCTGGATAAGCCAACCCCTTAACAACTTAACCCCAACAAGTTGTGTATAGTATGAAGACTTGAAACATACCATGTCAAACCTCAATGTTAATTTAAAGGGGGATTAGAGAGTTATCCAAATTTGCCTGTTTTATTTAAATTAAATAGTCAAATTAGTGTATTTAGGTCCTGAAAAATATATGATATGTCATAGATACATCTCATATATCCTTGTTTTAGGGAAATTTACGGTTCCAAACACGATAAATTGTAATTAGGTTGATGAAAAAAAAAAACTGGCCAAGTGCATGTCGGACCACGCACAATGAAGGGTTCCGTAGTTGGGATGAATTTATCCCAAAAACAAACTTAACATTGTAGTTGAAATACATGCTCTCCCATACATCGATATACGTTACGGTCAATTCTCCAACTGCAAATTTAAGTTGGTCGACTATTACTCGTTAACTTGTGAAGCCTACTTAGCTGTGATAGTTTTCCTTTTAATTTCGTTATATATACTATTGCCATGAATTTTTTCACCTATCCAAAACCAACTATTTAGCTGGCAGGGGGGGGACACTTGACCTAACAAAAAATAGCACTTTAAAGCTTAATATTACGCAAACGGATCCCTTAATTGAAAAATGGTTCTGACAAACCCACAATATTTTTAAACGGCCTATCCAACGATACCCCACACTATGGAATAGACGAGAAAAAAAAATATCATCCCCATTTCACGTGTAAGGTACCATAAAAAAAAATGTTTTTCATGGTTTTATTTTGACGACTTTTTCGCCATGATTAATATGTATACCCATGCCAAATTACAGCTTTCTAGGACTAAGCGTCTCTGAGCTAAGCCGGGGACAGACGGACGGACGGACAGACAGACAGACAGACGGGCATGGCGAAACTTTAAGGGTTCCTTGTTTACTACGGAACCCTAAAAACGAAACTGTATATTTCAAAACATTTTTCGTTTTATTTCATAATTACAGCACAAAATAATATGAAAATTGCATGTACCATGAGGTACTGGTATTTTATAGGGAACTAGCTTCAGTGCTCAAACCATTGTTGTTCCCCCTTCATATGTACCCCTCTATAAACCAGCGCTGGGGCTCTATCTCGAATAGGGTCGCAGCATTATGCTGAGCGGTGGCCGTTTTGCCCCTACACGAAAAGCAAACAACGCCAGCCTTCTTCCTCCCAATTTCTGTGTTCGCAAGCCCATTATAAACGGGCCCTACGACTGCGGGGTGCTATAGGTGGAACTATCAGTGGCCTTTGAGAACGCAGACCCACTTCACGTAAACGATCAATCAGGTTAAGCTACGTTAGCCGAGGTTGATCCATGGATGGGTGACCATCATTACATACCAAGACCCCTCCGTGACTCTGAAAGCACGTTAAGCCGTTGGTCCCGGCTGTCATTCGTGGATCTTTAACAGTCGTTATGGGTCGTCAGAAGCCCGTAAGTCTGACAACCAGTCTTACCAAGTGGAATCGTATTACCCAGTAACTGGGTTGTGGAGGTCAGGTAGTTAGTCGTTCCATGTAAAATACTGGTATTCAGCTGCATCTGGTTAGACTGTAAGCCGACCCTGACACCCCGACATAGTTGGGAAACGCCTAGGCTGATGATGATGACATAAATGATCCAAAAACATGCAAAAATAATAGTACTGCTTTTATTTATTTAATTTACACGGCTTAAAAAAAAAACAATTACATAAATCAAAGCACATACAAACATAACACATACACTAATAACACCAATTAAGTACTATTGTTTTAAAAAAAAATTGGCACATAACCATTAAATTGGCAAAATTGGCGAACCGATCGCAGTCCGGGTTGGCTTCCACGAGCTTATTTAGTGCGGTCAACACGCGCGGTACGGGAGACGCAACACGGGCTGCTGTCCGACACGAAGGCACGCCTAGCAGTCGATGTCTGCTGCCACGAAGATAATTATTCGGTGTATAGAGTCGAATCAGCTCATTATGGATGTCAGGCGCATCCGTCATACCCTTCCACACTTTGAGCATAACGCCTATCTGGCCACATGCCCTTCTGGTCTTCAGCATATGATATCCCAGACATCCTAAGAGGAACTTAGTAGGATAGAGGTAGGGATAGTACCCGAGAGTTCTTCTGTAAAGAAAACGCAGGAATGCTTTTTGCACTTTTTCTAGAAGAAGTGCATACTTTGCTTCGTGCGGATTCCATACAGAAGAACTAGCTTCTAACTTGGTTCGGACAAGTGTGCTGTATAAGAGCCTTATTACATGCTCGTTGCGAAAATCACGGGCATTCCGGAGAACAAACCCTAGCCTTTTAAAAGATTCTTTGGCAACTGTAGAAATGTGTTCATGAAAAGTGAGCTTCTGGTCAAATGTGACATGTGTTTATTTTTTGCAGTTACACTGAAGGCATCAAACAGAGATGTAATGACGCAGACCTCAATGCAAGTCTATACAATAACCGTGCAGCATCACATTGGCATCTAAAGAACTACAGATCCGCCTTATTTGACAGCGAGAAGGCCTTAAGTTTCAACCCATACCACACCAAGGCACGGGTACGCGCGGCCAAGGCAGCCCTCGAAGTAACCAAATACGACTCCTGCATTGAACAATGTGAAAAACTACTACAAGACGAAAAAAAAGACAAAGAAATAATAGAACTCCTCAACACAGCAAAAAAGAAGAAGTTACAACATGATCGCGATCAAAGAAAGAAAGAGAGAAAAAATGCAAAGGATGGCGAACAAAAAGAGTTGGTGATTAAAGCAATCATTGAACGAGGCATCAAAATATCTAAATGCGATGACGAAGATGATATTGATCTGTCGAAATTAGAACCTAGTTTACCAGGATCGCAGGACGCGATAGTACGGGTCGAAGATGGTATCTTAAGGTGGCCTATATTACTCCTTTATCCGGAATACCAAATGACGGATTTCGTAAGAGATTGCCCTGAAAATGTGCCTCTGCAAATTCAATTGGAACAGCTCTTCCCAGCGCCGTGGGATGAAGAAAACAAGTACAATTGTTCGAAAATTAATGTTTACTTCGAAGGCTACGATAAAATGCCTCATGTAATTGATCCATCAAAGAATCTGGGAGATTTATTAGTTACGAAGTATTTCGAGTTGAAAGCTGGGACACCCGCGTTTTTCGTGCTGCCCCGCGGTAGCGTTATCGAGCGCAGGTTTTTAGAAAGTTACATTTAAATATTAATTAACAGTTGATTTTACGTTTATTTTTTAAATAAAAAAGTTTTATATTGTTCTTTTTTTTTCATTAATTTTTCTGAGTATAACATCTGTAAGCCTCTATTACAGGAACGTATGCATTTTAAACAGAAAACATCCATCCCATACTAAAACGTAGGTATATTATTTAGTGCAAGCTCCAATTCGTTTTCGTTTGTGATCCCAGGCTTCAATATGACTGATCGCCAGTGACTATTGTGGTCAGCTGCCCCCCTCCCCTGCACCTGTTAACATTCCGTCGTTTTCGTTAACATTGTTAGTATACTTCAAGACTTGGTTTTAATCATGGAACTTTATTAAAAACGAGTGTTTATATTAATGTATGTACAGACGCCAGCAGGTTAAGCTACCCGAATCTGTCAAATTTTCCCAATCAACCTTGAACCTTATGCTTTAAAGATAAAGTTGAAAATCTTTTAAAGAAATTTGACAGATTGTAGTAGCTGGATGTGCTGGCGTCTGTACCACCGCGAACGTTCCCATTCGACCGCTTTTCGCCCTTATGCCCATAGTAATAAGGTTGAAAGGTGGTCGACCGGGAACTTTCGCGGTGGTACATATGGGTCATACTTGTATAAAATATAGGTATAACGCCGATACTCTAGTCTAAAATGACCTTTACAATCAGAACAAAAGCAAAGTTCAAATATTTTACATTCTTACATATCTTTGTTTACGCATTTCATCTGTCCATCATACAAAAATGTAAGTTGGAGTTTCATTCCTACGAAATGTATGGAAAAAGGTTTTTTTCTGATTTTTGTAGTACTCAAACCAATACAGTCCGAATCGAGTCCTGAGTTTTTTGATCCAAGAAACAGGATCGATTGGCAACAATAAAAACTTTTTTACAAAAAAAAACAGGTGTCATTGGTTCTGTATTTTCGTTTTTTGTCACCGACTTCCAAAATTAAATGAAATATAATATTAAATGTGGGTGCCCTACAGGTACACCTCTGCCCAACCCTTCGGGGAAACAACGCGTGATGTTATGTTATGTGCTTCCAAAAATTAAAGTTATTTTTCACTTTTTAGTCTTATTTTTTGGAAGTCGGTTGTTTTTTTTTTGTAAAAAAGTTTTTTTTTTCACTTTTTAGTAGTGGTACCTACCCCACACAAATTGTAATCATACATTTTTTTTATGACAATTCCAATAAGACCAAACACGGGTAGGATACTTTATTTTATAACGGAGTTCCAGTGCCTACCTTCCGGCTTCATCATCAGATCAGTTGAGAACCTCCTCCTTTTTTGAAGTCGGTTAAAAATCATTTATAGCCTGAGTGCATCTCATGACAATTCCAATAAGACCAAACACGGGTAGGATACATTGTTTTATAACGTAGTTCCAGTGCCTACCTTCCGGCTTCATCATCAGATCAGTTTGATGATACCATTTTGATCAGAACTATTTATTTAAATTTGCTTCGCTTAACTATCTTAATCCAGATATCTCATCGCCACCCGTGAAATACGTATCATTGAGAAGTTCCGGTGGCCATCTGTGGCCTTCTTCATCAGTTCCACTTCACCAAATTATACTTTCTGAATGCAAATGATTGACTTGTTTATGAAAATATAAAAATCGCTATATGTATGCCTATAATATTTGAGGAGTTCCCTCAATTACTCAAGGATCCCAACATCAGAACTGGATTTTGAAAAAAATAGGACCAATCTGGAAGTATATCCTTTCAATTAAAAAAAGAATTTTCCAAATCGGTTCATAAACGACGGAGTTCTGAGGTTTGAGAACCTCCTCCTTTTTGTAAAGTCGGTTAAAAAAAGGTTTTTGTGTAAACTGCCCATTTTCTTGCGGACTGTAGCTTTTTTCCAAAACCTGTGAATGCAGATCAAAGTATTATTAATTATCTAAACGATAAGGACAGTCTTCTAAGACCATTTTCTTGTAGCGACAACGTGTCGTGACGCGATTCATTCATCAAAAAGATGTTGAGTGATTCAGACGTGGAAACGTTCTTGCTCTTGTTGTTTTTCAATTAGTATTTCGACATTCATTTTTGTAAAACAATACAAAATCACATTCACGCCCCGCCTCGCCGCCGCCGCTTCTGACTTTTATTCCCGCTCGGCGCGACGGCTCTGTGTGGCGTCGTCCGTAATGTCTAGTACAGACGCCAGCTCATCAAGCTACTACAATTTGTCAAATTTCTTTAATAGATTTTCAACTTTATCGCTTTATTTTAAGGTTCAAGGTTGATTGGGAAAATTTTACAGTTTCGGGTAGCTTGACCTGCTGGCGTCTGTACATTACAACTGCTCAGCGTCGCGTCGCCGTCCCGCCCCGTCACGCCACGCCGGCTGTGTGCATAGTTTCATAGTTTCGCCATGTCCGTCTGTCTGTCTGTCTTGTCAGCTTTGTAGTATTAAGTCTCTAAGCTAAGCCGGGTAAGCTCAGAGGCTTAGTACTAGAAAGCTGTAATTTGGCATGAGTATAGGTACCTACTTTTAAAGTATACTAACAATGTTAACAATGTTATCGAAAAATATGACGTTAACAATAAAACAATATTAAATGTAAAAATTTATTATTCGATATCCTGTTCGTCCATGTCGTAACCCTGCTGGTGCGGGTAGAAGTCCCCTGGCGGTTCGAACTCTTTCTGGTCGCCGAGCCCCCCTGGGTAGGGGTGGTGCGGCATCGCGCCCATCCATTGGGGGTACCAGTAGAGACCCTGGACAGAAGGAAAGATTAAATCTAAAATATCCTGAAAGATTTCTTTAGTGATCTTGAGACAGGCGTTTTTCGTGAAGCGCCAAACTCCTGTTCCGTTGTGAATTTATTAGTGTTTGAGAAAATCGCGTACATCGCGTAATCTCGTACATACAGTTAGAATACAGAACCCTATATCAGATCAGAGTGTCTAACTTTCAATTCGTCTACGAAGCAAAATGCCTAAAAATAATGTCTACACAGCAAATCCCCTAGAGATCAAAATGTTTAACAAGCAAAATGCCTAAATTGCAATAATTTCTAAGTAGTAAATCGCCTGGAGACCAAAATGCCTACCAAGCAATGTTCCTAAAAAGCAATACAGAATATACAAATTATTATATTTCCGTATTTTTTTCCTATATAATCTAGTCGTTTCTGGCACTCGCCAGCCGCTGCCGCGGCACCGTTCGCTGCGCTCGCTCCGCTCGTGGGTAGGTGGTCACAGTTTTAACCTAACCTAACCATTTTTTTTTTAATAACTACCCTTCATTGTCAGAATAAGGTTTAGTTCAAATACTGTATACACATATTGCAATATGAATCAGAGAGAATAGACCATCCTCCTTACCTTATTGCCAGCGGAGTTGCAGGTGAATCTGTCGTCGTGGAGATCGATCATGTCTAGGTAGCTCTTGCCCGCGATGGAGCCGTAGTTCGGCGGGTACATGAACAAACACCCGTCTAGAATATCTGCATAGGATACGAAAAATAATCAATGTTTAGCACTTTCGGGGGAGGGCAAGGTAAATAGAAGCAGCCATAGAAATATATAAAAACCGGTCAAGAGCGAGTCGGACTCGCACACCGAGGGTTCCGTACGTATATATGATGTTGATGATTTCTGAAAAAGTGTGCTATTTAGAGACATAGATTTATTTTTCCTGAAATATTTACATAAACTTCTATCACATAGAATAATTTCAGATTTTTATCTATGCAAACTTTGGAGATAAGGGGGAGGAACGATATTTTTTTTACATTTTTCATCAAAAGTCGGAAACTTTGGTGCCTAAAAAAAATGTTTGAGAATATGCAAACAGCGTTCTTTCATAAGATACCCCACATGCCCTAGTAGCCCCACTTCAAATTTTTAAGACCTACTTTCAGTTCCTTTTTCAAAAAAGATATTTATTTTTAAATTTCTTTCTTTTTTGCAATATAGTTGGGCAAACGTCATCTAAAACTATTCTAAATTTCAAGTTGATAGCATTAGTAGTTCTTGAGATATCCAGGTGTGACAGACAGACAGACTTAGTCTCACCATAAGAGTTTCTTTTTACCATTTTGGTACGGAACCCTAAAAACAAACTATGGAAGCAGCCGAGGCTCGTTGGACGTTGCACTATCAGCCTTGTAGGCTGAAGATGATGATGGCCACTATTATCTATGTACATTCGAAAACGGATTTGTTATCGGAACTTATTCGGAGGTGATAATCGGAGGGTAAAACTTAAGACGCAGATATATGCCAGTGACCTTGAGTGGTTAGCTTGCGTGTTCTGTACTGATCTCACGCAACGCGTCGTACGTTCAGCCAGTAATAGGACTCGCCCATCAAGGAGCGCTGTCCCCAATTTGACGCATTATTAATTTATTATAAACAAAACAAAAGGTATTTTAAGAAAACTGGTATCCTAAAAGATCAATAATTAAACTATCTTTAAATTGGTGGAAGTTCCAGAAAAATACGCTTGGTAGATTTTGCGCCATTCTCAGTTTTTGATCCGCGTTAGACATAACTTTAAACATTAATTTCACTATGTAATATAAAAATAATCTAAAATATTCACATATTAAGTTATTGAGAAAATGCTCTAATTAAACATAGATTTTTTTCAAATCATTAACACTACTCGTTTAGACGTGATCTTCAGTACAAAATCATTAAAAGTCGGTTATCGTCCCCTTAATAGTTGAGCCGGTCTAGTAGGTACTTTGTTCTTGTTCCAAGTGGTATGTATTGATAATTTAGGCGAAGGTTATCGCAGAGGTGTCAGCGTAGAAATCACAGCAGCTCATAAATTTATAGGTATTTCATTTCATATAAATTACAAACGTAATCTTTGCTTCCATACAAACGCAGGCTTGAGCGTTTACCCTCATACAGTTTGGTAGAAACTTACAAGGCACAGTGATGTTATCTTCTTCTGCTTCTGGCTTTGGTGTCGGCTCGATGTATGGAGGCACGGCGTCGATACCAGACCCCGGGTCTCCAGGGATCAGGAACGGACCTGAGAACCAGAAGATTTGGCTGATGTTCGAGAAATTTTAGTATTCGTTGGTCGAACTCAAAATGAAGATGATATCAGAAAGGTCGGAGTCTGCAGTGCTGGAAAGGCTTATTCGGCTTTACTTGGCAATGTTTTTATTTTTGTTTTATGTGAATTTATTCGAGAATGCTACAATACTAACATTATTGTTTTTAAGATCTTTGTTACAAACATAAACTAACACGTAACATAAATGTTTTCTTTTTAATAATATTGTTTTGATTTCGAAGAACTATGTAAGTAAAGAAAAATATTCAACTTCATTTATATTTATTAATTTTGGATACGAGTATACACAATACATGACCCAATAAATAATGGGCAAGGCCAGGTTGACATTATGTGCACGGAATCGAGATCAATCTTGCAGTGAAGAAAACAAATGATATAACTGGTAATACAAAGCTTACCTCCATAATGGTTAGTGTAGTTCCACTCACATACGTGATGGTCGCAGATCAACGGAGAGTGCGGCTCTTTGGTGTAGTACGTGTTACCGTTGGGTATCGTCTGGAAAGAAAACACATTTAAAGTTTCCGAACAGCTTTTAAGAATAAGCCAAGGGACTCACGGTCTACTTTCATTCATTCTGGTTGTAATGAAAGCTTCACGACTGACGAATGTCCCTTCCTGAGGAGATACAGTCCATAACCCACAATTTTCCCTCACTACACACTACACCCACACACATTCATTCACACCCTTACATCCACACTACACACACGTTACCGCACACACTCACTTACATCACTCACTCGTCAAGTTTTAGACATATCCTAAGTACCTCCTTTCTTAGTCCAAATTATTTAATTTTGGAATTATCAAATTTAGGTGATTTGTAATTTTTACACCTAATTTACTACGGGAGATAGTTTGGAATTCAGGAGATCATAAAGCTTTAGCCGTCTACTCACTTCCATGATTTGTATCTTAGTTTTTAGGAATATAACTGTTTAATACAGTTTGGCTAAAACCAAAAGCAAAAGTCCAAAAAAAAGCCCAAAATCCAGAGTCCAATTTTTTTAATTTTTTTAATGAGCTTGACTTTTCACCTGTAAAATCAAAGTCCTTAATTGTTAATTGTGACCCAAACCTGACCCAAAGACCCAAGTGAAGTCAGTACCTAAACTGCAGTAGCGTTTTTTTTCAAACATTAAAATTATACTTAAATAGAAGCCATCGGTTAGCGATCGAAGTTATAGAGGCATAAAGTTTTAAAAGGTCAACCATCTAGCGGGGTGTATCACAGCCTGTTTCTTACCAGCAAATAATCGTAGTGCCGGTAGCGCACGCCCTGTATATTGAAGTCCAGTATGAATGACCCTGACGTGATGATGCAGGACGCAGCAGACAACGGCGGCAGTTTGTACATCTCTGTGCCACACTTGACGATAGCCTTCGGTAGAGTGGACACGTCGCGGACTCTTTGCAAAAGCTTCTTGAAAGGGAACCTTTTAGAACATATACCTATTCAAATACAAATGGTTTTGAAGGATGCCTGCATTGTTTGGAGGTTTCAAGCTAATAACTAGCATTCTTTCATAAGAAAGACCTTCCTGCTGTTATTAACTAGCTGTCGCGCTTTTGAGTACGTTTGAAATCATAGTCCACAGGTATTAGGTACGGGGATAATATCGAAAGAACCATTGTCATTCTCACTATGAGATTACTAAATATTAAGGCCCCCCACACACTAGGCAGCCTGGCTGAGGCAGCCAGGCTGCGGCAGCCAGTCGAACATATGACGGTGTATGGGAGCCAGCGCACTAAGCAGCCACGAACTCCTGGCTGCGCGCAGCCAGAACGCGCGTAGGCGAATGTATGTGGCTGCTGTCAGTCTCCCTCCGCGCACTTGTCGTAGCAGTTTTGAGTGACTTTCTAGAAAAAGAGGATGAATCCAATGACTTTGCTTTGCGTTTTTACGAGATAGACAACAAATTATAAGTTCTTCCACGTCCATATCGCTCGACGGTTGTGTCACAACTGGCCGACATTTGGTTGCTATAACTGGCTACTCAAATATTTTGTCTGCCACAGCCTGGCTGCGCAGCCATGTTGCCTAGTGCGCGGGGGACCTAAATGGACTAACCTGAATACACAAATACCCATATGGCACTCCAAACCATGCAGGTAGTTGTCAGTTGGGAAAGAAATACTCGGGTCGTCCAGTAAATAGTACTTGGACTCATCATGGAAGTGCAGAAACCCAAGAAAGACGAAAGATCTGTCTTTGCAGTAGGGAGCTACCCCTCTGCCCATGTCGTAAATATCGCTGTAGATCTCCGATATGAAGATGTATACGTTTCTGCCACAGTAAAATTCTGGGGGACAAAGGTTCAATTATGAATAGTCGATTTTTCAGTAAGTTTAGAGGTGGCAAACAGATAAACTGAAAAATAATACGATGCTGAAAGGTTATGGTCAAAAGAGCAGCGCTTATTTAGATTTGCGAAGTGTGACATACCTATCTGTTGGTTTCATGTTAAATAGAATCTAGAAACTGTTTGTGTATGTGAAATTAAATGTTTGAAAACGCACCCACAATACAGGAGAAATTCCTAGTGTGGGGCAACGTTTTTAAAAAAAAAAAAAGGAATGCAATATTCAATCGAAAATGGCTTGAGTTCCCTTATCTAGGGAAAGATGTGTATAGAGGCCATTTTAGTATTTAGGTACTCTAGTCCCTCTAGGATTAAGACGCTGACAACAGGTAAACCGTCACTGTCACTGTCAGATTGCATACAAAAGGAAGAGAAGCGCGATGACACAACGCTTGTAATTTATTGCAAAATATGAAGCAATTATTTATTTACTCAAAAATGAGTTGAGTAATCGAAAATATAAAACAACCAAGTTCTGCATACAAATAAGACGTTCTTGTTATTAATTAAATACCAACCGTACGTTGATATTTAATACAGTTATTTTGGATTGAAACTCAAAGTAAAGGGTTAGTTTACCGAGATTTTCTAAACGTGTTTTGGTAACAACCAACTTCTGAGAAATATGTTCAAGAATAACATATATTTTTTCCGCTACCACGAACTAGCTTTATATAGATTTGCCAATTTTTTTGTTTAAGAAAATCTTAAACAAAAAAATACGCTACGCCTGCCAACAAACTGCTGTGCAGTTTGGCAGAAGTAAATGTTCTGTAGTTGTATTATTAATCTGAATAAACACTTTTTTTACTTTATCATTTGCCGCTTGGCAGCGCCTTACCTTGGCTCATATAAAACTCCATAGGCACGGGGCCTCCAGTGTAGGTGGCTTTTCGTTCAGCAGCCACCGCGTTGTGGTTCTCGTACATCGTCAGCATGTTGTCTATGACGTCATCTAACGAAATCAGCAGGACCTGAACGGCGTTAAATCAGGAAAAGCAATGAGTAAAGTCTAGGTAATAAGAATGGTCCATAACCTTATTATGTAGTAGCCAGGTGGTGTAGACTTCTGAGCTTAGCGATGGATTTCCAAGACGGGACAATTATTTAAAATCGACTTCCAAAAAGGAGGAGGATAAAATGTTCGTCTGTATGTTTTTTTGTATGTTCAACCGATATCTCCGTCAATTGTGGACCTATTTTGGAAGTTCTTTTTTTGCTGCCGAAGTGGTCTCATTGTCACCAAGTCACATTCTGATGATACCATGGAAATCGAGGGAAACCCTCAAATTATAAGCACACCTAAGACCACAGTAGGCCACCGGAACTACTTAATAATAATTTATTTAACGGGTTGCCATCAAATGGCAACCCGTTAAATAAATTGGTACTTTATTATGGTTACTAAGCAATTTATGGTCGTCACAATGCTTATGGTGAGTGGCAGTTCTCCTGATTCTTGCCAGGAGAACTCGTCAACAATTAACGTCTGCATCGGGAAAAGCAGTATTTTGTAAAAGGTGATGAGCAGTTCACATTAAGCTATTGTAACTTAGATAAATTACAAAATGACCTACTAAAAAGTGAAAGACTACTAAGAAGTGAAATCAAAATCTATTTATGTACAAAAAAACAAACTTCCAAAAAGAAAACACTACCTACAAAGTGAAAAATAACTTTAGTTTCGGAAGTCGGTGTCTTTGGATTTCTATTTTAGTTTTTTGCCCCCGACTTCCGACTTAGAGCATATAAATACTCAAAGACTTCCGAATATAAAGTTATTTTTCGCTTTGTAGTGTTTTTTGGAAGTCGGTTGTTTTTTTGTCTGGTATTGCATGTTCCTGCTTCGTATTTTTTTGGGAAGTAAACCTTGTTGTACTTACCTTAAGTTCTTGTATGTGTAGTCTAACAAATCGGCCTAAATGATCTGATGCTATGTGGACTCTCTCGTTGATAAGATACTGGGAAACAAAATTCAAAGCTTTTACAATAACATTTAAAATTATAGCTACAGGTAGAATTAGCGAAGAGACGAATTTATAGGACCTCAGTGAACGGTCGAGTGCAGTTCGTCCAGCCTCCTCTCTTAAACTAGCCCATATCTACCAACGTGGTGACTGGTTAATCTTTTCACTACTGCATGAGCAAAAGATTCATGATGCTCGTGGAAACACTAGAGAAGAAGAGTTGCGACCCTCGGCCGCTGCCCTTTTTAGGGTTCCGTACCAAAATGGTAATAAGGAACTCTTATGGTCAGATTATGTCTGTCTGTCACACCTGCGGGCCGAGCACGGGCTGCCCAAGACGTTTGCTACAAGACATGATAAACTATGTCATGGCAATTTGTACTAGCATTTTATGACAAAACAGTTTTATCGCTCAAACTGTGATGAAATGTGTGACTCAAGTCATGTCACAGTAGGCCGTGCTCGCCCCGCTGGATATCTCAAGAATACTAATGCTATCAACTCGGTGCGCGAGTCCGACTCGCTCTTGACCGGTTTTTTTTTGTGTGGTGGGTGTTGCGAATACTCCCTCCGCCCTAACGTTAGTATGTATCGGTACCTGGTCCTCAGCAGTCTTGATCCTCAACATCTCGTTCTGGTAGAGCCACAGGTTGTCCAGTTTGTCCGTGGGGTCGTGGCCGTAGATCTCGAACGCGTCTATGATCATGGCGAGGGTAAGGTTCTCGTTCGACTCGACGCAGCATGGGTGGTTTCGTAGGTTGTACGGTCGCTGGGTTAGAGGATGTGTCAGTTCAAATGATAGTTCATAGCTTTTTGGCTTGGTTTGATTTGGCGAGTTGGGTAGAGTGATTTTGTATTTTCACTTGTTCTGTTCAGGTAATTAAGGTTGGTAAAGTCTTCAACGCGAAGCATAGAGCTAGGCGGAAAAGTAAGACAGAGAAAGGTGAACCTGGTTTAAGAGATGCTATGTTTGTCTTTTTTAACTCATAATTAAGTTTGAATAAGACAAAAAACATTGTTTAAAAGTCAGATGTTCGTTGAAAATCTTAAATAAAATATTTGGAAGGAACTGAAATAAATTGTTTAAGTGGTACTCATCAATTATAATAAGTAGTAACATTTTAAAAGATGAATACTCACAGTTATCTGTATAAAGAGGAGACATAATAGAAACAGCACGCATGCGTGAATGCGCGCGTCCATTTTGTAAACATGGCGTCTGGTCAGGTAGCGAGCGCGGGAATAATTAAACAAATTGCCAATTTAAATGGCTTACCTTATCTTGACCTTGATACTTCTAACTTTATAGCGACGAGAACATTCTATGAGCTTGCTTCAACGAAAAAGAAATAATACCATTAAAAACATTCTTTTGATGATTGATGCCAGATAACAATTTATGATCGTGTTTATTATATACCTACTTATAATAGAATATTTTTTTTTTTTGCATTCAAATATTTCTGTTGTTTTCATGCACATTTCAAAAATGGGACCAACGTTAGGTTCGACATGCAAGTGCTTAAAGAAGTATCTACTCCTCTTCCATTGTAGGTAATTCTGAAGATTCGAATAAGTTTCTGAAACCTACACTTAAGTACCTACCTACCTAAATATTATCATCTTTAATCATGAAGAATGTTATTGGAATACCTCTCAATAGCTTTTGATACACTTTTTCTATGTTGTGAAATATTAAAGGGAAGAGTAGAACTTAGTAGGTAGTGTTTAGAACTCAAGAGTATTTTACAAAACCGCATGCAAACCGTAGAGCTATGTTTTGATAACACCTGGAGTTTTGGAAGAATAATTATTCTTCCAAAACTCCCAACGTCAGGGGGTGCTACAAGGAAGTACAATCAGCCCTTTCCTATTTTTAACGTATTTTACATTCATTAAACGCTTCACAGAGGATTTAGAATCATCACAAATGAAATAAAACAAATATCGAATAACATTTTATATTATTTAAAATACACACCTAGAATTGTTCATTTCATCACAATACATATTATTTAGTATATTTATACAACATTATTGCACTTGGATACATTTCTAAATTTTCATATGGATATAAGCACGGATACTTTAATCAAAACTAAATGGTTAGGCGTAATTGAAGACAAGCATCTTTTTTTATTTATAGAGATTTTACCGCTGAAATCTTGGAAGCCCAATTTCTTATGCTAGATATACAGATGGTGGATTTCTGAAGACTAACTTTAAGTTTTATTTCCTAAAGTGAATCAGTTTCATCAATATGCAGGGTATTTCAAATCCTTTTGCATTAAGTTATATAAAGTGACTTACCAGCTACTTATGTATTCATCGTGCTAACTTGCGTGTTCTTTATAATTCCAGAGTTGTAGGCTGCAGTCTTCATCTACAATGATTTGATGGCCTGCAGCCTTGGGACAATTTATCCTTAGCCGTATTTTTCTCTGTCTGATTCTCATTCCCTCTATCTCTTGATTTACAATTATATTATTGTCAAATGTTTTAATTTTCTAGCTATTATTTCGCCTATATATTAATCTTTTTCCAAAATCTGTATACCTAATATATAGTTTCAAAACGTTGGTATCACAACAATCACATATTCTCACAATATCTTCATGTAACGTAACTAACTAGTCTAATCAACATGTATAATTTAGTACAATACTCTATTAATATAATCAACAACAATTATATTTAGAAAATGGAAGACATTATTTGGATATACTCGTCAGGATAATAGTTTAGTATACTTCACCAATATTCTTCTTAATAAATAAATTGTATAAATTTGTAAATAGATCTTTCAGTATGAGTAAACACAATAAAACTTAAAAAACTCATTTTTGTGTAAAAGTAAAAATGTTCAATATAACAGATTTGTTCTTTATTTCATAATCGGAGTAAATAAGGATTTACTAGAACCTAAATCATTTTACTACGATACAATACCTAAGATTAATGTAAATATTATCCAAATATGTTTTTGATATTTATTAACGTACAAGCAAATAATGACGCTTTTTCAATAGCATCATTATCAATGGAAGACTTCGTTGTTACATAATTAAAAAAAAATAATATTTTCATTGGAAGACTTGGATTAACAGTATATCATATGTACCTATTTGTAAAGTTAGCTAGACAATTATAACTATTTACATAAAAATCTGGAGTAAACGAAGTAGCGAAGGCAAATGGCGATCGTTCTCTTATACATTATTATTGTCTCTATACGAAGAAAGTAAGATTTGCTAACAAAACCTATTTGCCCATGTACTAAACAGACCTAAGATACAAAACTTATCAATACATCGGTCTAGGTACATAAATGATCATGCATTCAACATTCAGCCGCTTAATTATTGCGACAAAGTATAATTTACGATGTGTGCATACGTCTAAAAATAGTTCAACAATGAGTCTAATATTATGGGAAATTAGAACGGCAAACCTATCTTGAACGCTTTGATCAAAGCCGAGCCAGAATCGTACATACCGATGACTCCAAAGAGAACACCAAGGCATATTATAAAGTAATCGTATGCAATCCTAGTGGTTTCCAGCGTATTGCCTTTCAATTTGAGGTGAAAGTACGCTGGCCAGATGAAGCTCAACATGGTTCCCGTGAAACTGCCGATGAAACCCATCAAAATAGCAAAGTGAGGAATAAATATGGCCATCAAAATAGTGAACATTATCACACCCAGTCTCCATGCAAGTCCCCACACTTTCAGTTCTCCATCTAGCGCATAAATTACAGGGAAAAATGTCTTTGGTTTGCCTCTAAATAGAGCACGCTCGAGCAAATCGCACGCCGCATAGTAAGGCAGAGGGTAACTTAGTACCGCCTTGACGACAAGGAAAAAGTTTACAAGACCTTTGAATCCAGCTGAACGCAGGTTATTCGTGATAACTTGCTGGGTATCGTTTTGGAAGGTCAAAAAGCACAAATATCCAAATATGGATTTAAATGCAGCAGCTGCGATATGTGACCAATCTAACATCCATTCGAATTTGGATCGATCCTCCATATTACCTTCTAACGTTGGCAGAAAAATCTGCGAGGTGTATGAGAATACGATGACGCCCAAACTGATTGGGAAGTTCTCAAAATCCAAAGTCCATTTCACCTTGGACCAGCCCCAATCACCGATGTTAAGAATACAATAGCCCAGGACAATAGCGTTAATAATTAAGTGGCTCATGGTGCACCAGAAGGACAGCATACTGACGCTTTTCAGTGACTTTAGGAAAGCCAGGGGCAAAAGAAAGATTCCTATTAACATCATCCAGGACCGCGTGTCAATGGCTCCGTCAGGGAAGGTTCCGATCATGAGATCCCCACACACGACGACATAGAGAATGCATGTCATGAGAAGTTCAATAATTTGGGCGAGATTGACAATTCTTGCGCCATATTTTCTGCCGAAGCATTCTTTTGCGATGCTGACATATGAGTCGCGGACTCTGACGCGTTGCCCTGATACGGGATCGTCTTCGTACAGACATTCTACAAGAATCTTACCGGTGTAGCAGCAAATGTGGGCGATGCCGATCATAGCAGCGATCGCCCAGTAACCGCCTTGTAGTACGGCGAATGGCAGGGATACTACGAACATACCCTGGAAGGAGAACGTTTACTATTAGCCGAAGTTACGTTTTAATTACGAGTTTATGAATTTCTTCTGTTCTATTTACCTGAATAGCATTGGTTACGTTCCAAGCTGCTTGGTATTCATTGATCTTCGCGCCTGGTGGGCCTCCGCCTTCTTCGAAGCCACCACCTTCTTCAGATGAAGCGTAAAAATCTACGCTTTGCATGCTCTGAGTCCTGAAATCACAAGTAAAATGATAAACATAATCTAATTTCTTAATTAATTTGGTTGAAGTTAAAGTGATGTCTTTACCTTGGAGCTACCCCATCTTGTTGGGGATACGTGTTCTGATAGCTGGTGAAGGAATCCTCGGCCTGCAGGGCTCCGCTGAGGAACGGGTTAGTCGGATTCGTCGACTGGTAGCTGGGAGATGTGGTTTCATTCATGGTCGATAGTTCACAGCTTTCACCCGTATTGTCTGAAAGGTGAATAACAGGATCATGTAAGTGTATCTGTGTTGTGTGACTGAATTGTAATCAAAATTATGATGAAATCTGAGGAAAACCAGTTTTCATTTTTGATTGGATACAATGATTCCAATTTGGTTCTAGAATTTCAGTTGACTATAATAGTTTTCAAGATAGTATTGGGAATCATAGCGATTAGCGACCAAATATTAAAGGTCTTTAGTTTATTGATTAACCTACTGTCCTTGTGTAGAGACTTACCTACATTCGCGAACCTGACATTTTGCGGAGGACGCGGGGGCGCGCCTGGTTTCTCCGGGATCTGCTGGCGGACCGTCTGCATGGTGACGTCCAGGACATTCCTCAGGGGAGGCAGCTTGAATTTGGCTAGATGATGCATGTTGTAGCTGGTTTACAACCTCTCCCCACTCTTTATTTAGGCTGTATAAGCAGTCTTCTTATTTTTTATGAGCTTTTATTTTATTATTGTCGAATTATCGAACTTGTATTTTTTTCTTCAATTAAATTTTCAAATTGACATCAACGGGAAGACATCGATTTTTAATAATAACATTAAATATATTTTTTCACTTCTAATTTCACGATCAAATTTATTTTTTATTCTTAACACTATTTTGGAAGACTTCTTTACACTACTCTATGTTAATTTTTATTACATTATAGTTTTATCGTGCCTTTGGTATTTGGAGCAGCCATTTTTTCCTTGATTTACGTTACTTTAGTCATTGTTTCTTGGGAAACTTTATATTTTACTGTAGTTTTGACTAACGTTGTCTACTGGCCCGTGGTTTCGACGTTTCACGGTTGATTTTTGTTAGTTTTTACCATTTTTAAAACCGTATTCTTGGATACAATGGCTGCTCGGCACGGTGGCTCGTACTGTGGGGAGGTTTCACCCCGCAGCGCAGGGGAAGTGCGCGGTGAGACGATCGATACATTGACTACACGCCAGCATTTCTCACGGAAGGAATGTTAATTTCTGCTGAAACGGTAACAATGTTACATCTGTCTATAGACATACTGTTATGATTTATGTTGAAACCTTTACATAGCTTATAGAGTGACGAGTCTTGATAGAAGACGACGTGAGATCTGACCATAATGAAAGTGTTGATTTATTTATTCATAGTAAATAGCCAGGTATGCAAAATGGTGGTTACCTAAGTAGAACTTTTAAGTTTGAGATAGATAGCTGATCTATCCTTGCCTATAATTCATTAGGTGTGTACCTACATGTCGCCTTAAGTAATTTAGTAGGTACGTGCAAAAGTAAATAAACCTTTACATAAGCAACAATTGGGTTGAAATTACTAGGTGGAAGAGCAACAGTTGCTACCACCTGTTTTATAGAATGATGGGCACTTGATGATCTAGGTTTAAGCACACAGCTTATGGAAATACCATCCAAATATACCTTTTTTTTGTTTTTTTTGTTCACGGGGTGGAAAATCCTCATGGATGTCCTCCGCCCTGGGGCGGGCGGAGGGGTCTGTCAGACTCTTACTGACTAAAAACCACCCCTGTGTTCCCTTCCCACACTTGCACCGGGGATCTTGGGATCTGTTATTACTTCCGCAATCCCCGGCTAGTGCCGGCCCGCCTCTGCGGGCCACCTCAAGCCTGGGGCGGGAGGGGGGTGAGGTGTTCGACCCCCCCCCCGCGACGTCTGAAAGGGGCGCGCGAGGAACTACGCGCTGCCACCTCGGGTCCAGTGTAATAGGAGGCGGCGGACGTCCCCAAGCCCGCCGTCCCTGGAACCATTTAGGGGAGCTGGAAGGGGGCATTGTCTGCCCTCCGCCGACGCCCAGTGCGCCTGCTGCGGGCCGGATGAGCGGATGAGATCTCCCGCTCCCTTTCCGCAGCCTCCTTCTGCGACACGACTGTTTCGCAGAAGGGTACCACCGCGTCCCAGGACTCCTCGCTGCCGACCATCGACTTGACCACGGCCGGCAGAGCCAAATATACCTTTTTTTTTTTTTTTTTTTGTTCATGGGGTGGAAAATCCTCATGGATGTCCTCCGCCCGGGGGCGGGCGGAGGGGTCTGTCAGACTCTTTGACTAAAAACCACCCCAGTGTTCCCCTCTCACACTTGCACCGGGGATCTTGGGATCTGTTATTCCTTCCGCAATCCCCGGCTAGTGCCGGCCCGCCTCTGCGGGCCACCTCAAGTCTGGGGGGGGGCTGAGGTGTCTGACCCCCCCCGCGACGTCTAACAGGGGCGCGCGTGGAACACTACGCGCCGCCACCTCGGGTCCAATGTGATAGGGGGCGACGGACGTCCCCAAGTCCGCCGTCCCTGGACCCATTTATGGGGGCTGGAAGAGGGCGTTATCGGCCCTCCGCCGACGCCCGGTGCGCCTGCTGCGGGCCGGGTGAGCGGACGAGATCTCCCGCTCCCTTTCCGCAGCCTCCTTCTGCGACACGACTGTTTCGCAGAAGGACACCACCGCGTCCCAGGACTCCTCACTGCCGGCCATCGACTCGACCACGGCCGGCAGCGATAGGTCACTGCCTACTCCTGAGATGAGGGCATGGCGTGGCTCCTCCCAAGCGGCACACTCTGCCGGCGTATGCCGCGCCGTGTCCTCCCGGCAGTCGACGCAGTGGTGACACCGGGCGTCCGGCTCCCTGTTTATGCGACACAGTACTTCCCGAAGCAAGAGCCAAATATACCTAACCTAACAGTCATCGGTTCGAAGGTTAGCTTGGCGGGCCCATTGCCACTTTGGCTTGCTTAATATAACTTGCAAGATATCTACCTTCCTCTTACTAACTAGGCTAAAAATTACCAAAAAACCGGCCTAATGCCTGTCGGATCACGCACAATGAAGGGTTCCGTAGTTAGGATGAATTTATCCTAAAACAAACTTAACATTGTAGTTGAAAAACATGTTCTCCCATACATCGATATACGTCACAGTCAATTCTCCAACTGCAAATGTAAGTTTGTAATCGCAAAAAACATTTTTTTCATGTGATAAAACTACAAATTTACAATTTTAGGACTTTTCCTATACTTGTGCTGTGAGACCTTGCTTCTTGCCAAATTTCATGATTCTAGGTCAACGGAAAGTACCCTATAGGTTTTGATTTATTTGCGAGTATCGAAATATGTCGCAATATCACCGTATTTTTTTATTGCGTTGACTTAGAAGCTTGATTTTGTTAGAGCTCCAAGGGACCATGGACTTACGTATTTGATATTAATTTCAACTTGATAACTACACGCGTTCTTGAAAAAAGGATCTTGACAGACTGACAGACAGACAGACGGACAACGAAGTGAACATAAAAGGGTTCCGTTTTTTCCTCTTGAGGTACGGAACCCTAAAAATAGTAAATAAGCCGTAGATAGTCAAACAGTAACCAAAGAGAGTAATAAAAATGGTAACAGTAGCGTAGTAAGTACAATCTGGCAGTTGACTGTTGATTGGCAATCAATAAATTGGCGTCTAATTGAGTTTCGTTTGTTTTAAACTGTGGTTTTACAGTCAGCGTTATGGCCCGCCCTGGTAAACTGTTACTCCTGCTGGTTTTACTTTTAACATGTTTTTATACGTTCACTGTAAGTATTCGCCTACAATTAAATCCATATCCTTAGGTACTAATGTTATAAATGTGAAAGTAATCTGTCTATTACCTTCTGCATGCTATAACAGCTGAAGGAATTTCGATGAAAGGACATGGCCCAAAATGTATGGACCTAAACCCCAAAACCGAAACGTAATCGATACGGTCATACTGTATGCACAAGAATCCCCAAGAACTATCTAAATAAATGTACCTAAGTCGCAACATCCTAATCCGTGGGATATCGGAGCTATGGGCTGTCAATGTATCCAAAGAATTAATTTTTTGACACTATTTAAAAGATCAAAAGTAAAAGAGACGAAATTCAGTAGGAACAAAACGTATAAATAGCGCCAAACCCAGCACATAACTGTATATCGATAATATTCTTAGTGTAATAAGGTTAATAGCATCTATAGCGTCTTTGGTATATAATACAATCGATAGCATGACTATATTTTGGCACTACAGCTGTGAAACCCAAGTCAAAAAATGAATTCTTTGCATACTTTGACAGCCCATAGCTCCGATATCCCACGGATTAGGATGTTGCAACTTGGGTACGTTTATCAAGATAGTACTAGGGAATTCTCATGCACATAGTTTGACCGTATCGATTGCACTTAGATTTTTGGGTGAATTATGACAACATCACCTTTGGTACACAGATATACCATGTCCTGGGGTAGGAAAATAGGATACTTTTTATCCCAGTAGTACCTACGTTCTCGTGGGATAGTTTTCAAACTCCACGAGGGCAAAAGTTAGTACGTTCTCCCTCATCAACATCAGTGCTGCCTTTTCACTTAATAACAAGACAGCTTGGGGTCGAAGTTCTACCTTCAAGCAACTTAATCTGGCTTACCACGGTGTCTGATATTGCGGACAGTCGCGGACCAGCCCGCACCGACGCACTATGGGATAGTGCCGTTGGTGGAAGCGCAGACACGTCCGTCGTCGTGTGTCCGATCCGCGGCGTCGCTAACTTCGAAGGTGCGGTACGAGCTCTCTTTACGAGTTCTCTTTCACTTTGCATTTTTGAATGAAAATGGATCCAATCTCGTGAGATTGCCTCGGCGCCTTTGAAAGAGCCTTGGTGTGAGGTGCGTGGATGTCCGTGGTTGTCGGTCGTACGTGATAATCCGCAATATCACGGACCGTGGGATACCGCCTTTATACCACTTATCTATTTTTTTCACGTTCCAGCAGGCATACATAATATCAAACCACCCATGTTGCCAGTCGCCCAGCGAGAACTTAACCCTAGCGATGGTCATAGACGCTTACGAGATCTATGGCCATGACCCCACAGACAAGCTGGATCATCTGGCACACTACCAGATAGAGATGATGAAGATCAAACGTGCTCCTGATCAGGTAAAGTGACTTTATGAGTTGGGAGATGGAGCAAAAAAGCAAGTTGTGTAGAGTAGAGGCCCTTGCACTGGCGCGCGACGATTTCTGAATAAAAAATCAGCTATCCTATTGCATTTTGGTTTACATTTTTGTGACTAGCATTATTATTATTAGTATCATCATCACTTGCCTAGCATTTTCCAATGTTGTAATCTGCTTCCAGTCTTACCGGATGCATCTGAATAGCACGGAGAAGTAACACAGCTAGGTCGCAGGTAAATATAATATAAAAATATAAAATTTATTCAAAAATATAAGATACAACGTTTACAGTTTTCCTTAAATCTACGTCAAGTTCACGATGATTTGTGCCTGAACTAGGAAGTCCTGTGTTTCAAATGAAATGAAATGAAATCGTTTATTCTGTAAATAGGATATTAGAATCACACACACGTCATATAAAAAATAAAAAAAATAATCTAGATGTAGCCGACATTTCCTATCTGACTAACCCTGAGAAGAAATGGCGAAACAAACGCAGGGGTCAAAGTCTCTTTTAAAGTCCAGACATAATCTTGGTCAGATCATGTGAGGACCATATAGATCCGTGTCTGAAATGGTCTTTTGAGGAAAGAACCACACACATTTGAGTGGACCTGTCCAATCAGTGTAAGCATTTGTCAGTAATCGTGCAGCTCAACTCAAGACTTAAGGAGCTCAATGACTCGACGAACAATACCAAAGAAAGGACATTTGGGTAGGCCGCATAAAGCGCTCAAAATGCCAGACCATCATTAAAACTAATTGAGAAAAAGAAAAAAAAAGGAAAATATTTAAAGAAATAACAAAATGACCCACATAGTGCTCACTCTCGTAAAGGTTATATTACAGGCGAATGCTCCCGGTGAGGGAGCGCCTTTGCGTATAGGCTGCCTGTCCACTGAAGTGGAGAAGAGATAAGTGGGGCGGAGCTGTGGCAATAATAACTACGTAAAGGCGCTCCCTCACCGGGAGCATTCGCCTGTAATGTAACCTTTACCTGCGACCTAGCTGTGTTACTTCTCCGTGCCATAACTAGACCCACTTTGAGCTCATTAGCTCAAGTTTTGCTCACACTAAAAATAGGTAGGTACAGTCTACAGAATATCCATAAATTTAAATAAATATTTATTCCACAATTTTCGTTATTGCACCTACCACTGCTTGTCTCTGCATCACCCAAAGGTTGACTGGTAGAAAATGCCTATAGCATTAAGTCCGCCTCTGTACATTTTGTGTGCTTAAAGTGTTAAATAAATAAATAAATATCAAGGCTTCTACGTACTGGCGCGACACGTGACGCGACACAAAGGCCCCGCGTGTCGCGCGACTAGCGTTGCCTTTGTGTCGCGTCGCGAGTCGCGCTAGTCTATAGGAGGCTTCAGTGGTAACAATTTCACATTGACAGCGGGTTTATGTCGTAGCAGTAAGGGCGATTTTAGTGCAAGTGTTACCACTGATGTGCAGTGCTGTACCTTTATGCAGGCCACACACGTTACTATATTTTATGCAAAATTGGACTTGCACAAGTATACCATTCAATAACGTGTGTGTGGCGAATGATGAATTAGCACAAGTTTTCGAGCTTTTCGGTGTCACGCAGACTTGTGAAAGTCTAAATTTGCGCAAATACATATATATCGTAATGTGTTATGGCTACCATTACCTAGTTTCCTTCACTGGTTCTTTAACCCAGAAAATTCTTCTGTAATAAAAGCATAATTATAACACTGTTGTATGCTTTTTTTCCGTGTGGTGCCGGACGTAAGGAATAGCACCGCCCTATGTCTTTCCGTGGGTGTCGTAAAAGGCGACTAAGGGACTTACTAGAGAATGGGCAGCAGCGTTCTCTACGCATTTTAACACTATACTGCGATCGCCAACCCGCCTGCGAAGCGTGGCGATTATGGCAAACCCCCCCTTTGGGTGATGCCTATGTCCAACAGTGGACGTCTTTCGGCTGAAATGATGATGATGAATGATGCTTTTTTTTATAAAAAACGGATAACTGTAAACGCAAAAGGAGGTGGTATTCAGAAAACGTTACAAGATTTCTAATATTGCAAAGAAAGCAGGCTATGCGTTGGCGATATTAAAAATACTAAATATGTTGGCGGCTGGCCATTTCCGATAACCTAGATGTACGTACTGGAAGGGAACGAGGTTGTAGTTTGAGATTTAAATACAGCGATTAAAATTTTAAACAGTGATGGTTAGATATGTATTAGGTTAAGTAATATCCGTGATCTGTCATTGAGTTGTGGTAGGTATCTTTAAAAAGTCCCGTGGCGGAGTAAAGGGGGGACGGTGGAGGCGGTCCGACCTGTGTACCAAGCACCAAGGGGTGACAACGTGGTGACATCACAATCGCGCACAGATTTAAACTAAAGATGGTTGTCACTGTCATGTATTGACATTATTTTGGAGATTTTACGATTCAGGCGCCACCTGGAAGCCGCCTGAATTTCTTTCCAAGAAGTGGTTCAATGGACTACCTTGGAGCTTCTGAAATTCTTGTAAAATGGGACTATTCAAAGTCTGTTCCGAGGCTAGCGCTGTGTCTAAGATATTTCAAAACATTTGCGTTGTGGCTACTTGTGAATAAGTTTCTTAAAATAAAAGTTGATAAAACTTTAATTAAAGCGCAGATATATGATTTTAGTGACTTTTAAATCTGTTATTACGCCTTCATATAATGCAAGTAAGTTATGCAAAAAATTTATGATAAACTAGAACGCATACACATCAATTCTTTGTATGAATATTTAAGTATTGTAGTAAAATACTTAAATTATAAATGCAGGAAGTAATGTCTACCCAAAGCATAAACAACGATATTTCTTTCAAACTACTTAATATATTTTCATGTTTTTTTTTAATGAATAAACTGTTTTATTATCTTTAATTCTATCTGTGATATTTTTCAAATATTCATATTTTCGTTACTAAAAATTAATATTCCTTAAGAAAGTTAATGGTGGCAAGGCGTGAGCGCGACGCGCATTTGTATGGCCAAGGTCAATGGCGATTATCTGACCCTGAATATCCACAATGAGCTAAGCGTGACATACCCATCTTTCTAATTTACCATTGAAAGGGTCAGGAAAGTAAATTTTGATAATGTGATCGAATATTTTAGCAAAATAAAGTCACGTAAGCACGTTTAGTATTTTTATGTTGTTTTATTATGGAGGCGATCAATAGATAACCGCCCCTGGTGCCAAATGCCAACCTATGCTACGCCGTCACTCCCGGAAACATCAATACAGTTACAGGGGCCCAAGTCTGCTATTTTTATAAATTCAGTCATTCCAACACGATCCCATTGTCATGCCATTGTCATTTTGCTAAAAGTTCGATATCTGCTAAATTCATAATGGTCGATCATGGTCGGTCAATGTTCTCGTAATAGAATTGTGTTATTCTATTGGCTTTGTCGTATTGCCATTATTATAAAACCCATTACTAGAAATGTCATTAATTTGTCATTATGTACGAGATTACCAATAAATGCAATTTCTTTCAATGTAGTGTCAGTGGCCTACCATTGGAAAGTAATAATGACGCCATTATAATAGTAGATTACCAAACTTGTCAAAATCAACAATTATGAAATCAATGATCGACCATTCTGACCTCATAGCAGACTTGAGGCCCTGAAGACGCTATAATAGCTTAGACAGCAGTCGCCAATAGGCAACGTAGACTGCAGCAAGTTCAAATAAACGGTGTGAATTCATTGGGTTTAATATTCAAAATACCGCAGGGCTCAATATTGGGTCCGTTCCTCTGTTTAGTATATACCTCATTTACTGAAAAACCGACCACAAATGGTGTTATTTATCATAAATGGTGTAGGTTTTTTATCTAATTACCAATGTTATTTCAGTACATAATAAACGAACACGTCCACATAGCTACGGATCACCTGGCAAGGTTCATCCACATGCACATAAAGGAACTAAAGGTAGGTGTGTATAATCAAACTAAAATGTACTTGACTTTCGGTTATAATCCAAGGGCATTTGGTAATTTTTCACCCCTTACAAAAAAAAACAATGGGTATAACCCAATGATTTTATATTAAACAGATATGTTGTGAGCGCGCAATCGTGAAGACTCGAAAACGTCCTAATTGGGACGTATTTGTTAGTCTGTGATGCCAACATTCGGTGATTGATGGCCAGAATAATGTTTGTTTACATTCACGCGCAATTGACAACACTAGCTGTCTCTTTTTTTCTTGTTGTTTTTATCAAGCCATCTCTTTTCTATCATTTTTACTTGTAGTGAAATGTAAAATGAATGAAAAGTGGGTATGTGTGCTGCCGCTGCTGCGCGGAACAATTTTTTCGGTTGTTTTGTGAGTGTATAACATATCTGTTTAATATAATATCATTGGTATAACC
Source organism: Tiliacea aurago (assembly GCA_948098905.1). Taxonomy (NCBI): domain Eukaryota; kingdom Metazoa; phylum Arthropoda; class Insecta; order Lepidoptera; family Noctuidae; genus Tiliacea; species Tiliacea aurago. Next base: position 14,659,240 of record OX402597.1, on the reverse strand, counting down.
AAACACATTCAATTATTTACTTAACAATAGACGGGACATAGCGAACAAAATCGTATTCCGATACATTTGTCCTAGTGGGCAAAAGTCGCTCAGTCTAGTGTGGTGGGCCTGCATGTCAAGTCGCGATTCGCAGTCATGTCCACCAAAAGATTTTTTTTAGAAGTATAATGCCTAATTGTGCAATGTGGTATTACAAATCTCGTAGTGATAAAACGACTCCCCGGTTTATTTTCGCTGAGACATTGATCACAATGTTTGTATGACATTACTTCTTCTAATAGCCTCTATAGTATCTATTATCTCATTGGGTATAACTTAATTTTTATATGGGTATGCATTCAATCTGCCGAGGACCAGCACCTTAATTTCATAACACACTATCAATAACAATCTGAATGATTTTGAAGGGTACCTACTGCTAATCCGTTGCATCGTATTGTTCAAAAAATTTGTCTGCCTAACAACGTAAATAATGCAACGAACATTGTCGAACTGTCAAAATGAAAGCCCTTGCATTAGGTGTGTTACAGTCACGAATAGCAGTATTAGAAAGAAAGAAAAGAAAGAACACATCAGTAATAGTTGAATATCGCGTGCGCTCTTTGATCGTGCTCGAGCACAAAACTAAATAGCGTAAGTCTCAATTCTTATTTCGTTTAAAGCTAAAATAATAATTGATCTAGAGAAAAATATCTGGTGGCTGGATAATAACTATATTTTCTTGCTGTGAATATTTATTTTAGACATAAAAGCCGAACAATCTTGTTTGTTTTTATAATTATCCTTTAAAAAGACATGATTTTCGAATAAAACATGTATCGAGCGAAAATATTACAATTACGTAACTGTCTTCAACATGGAAAGAAAAAGATCCAATAAATCATAATTATACTCTTATGAGTATAATTATGATTTATTTGATCTTTTTAGTCACACATACAATCAAAATGAAACTTTAGTACCTATATACTAAAGTTTCATTTTGATTGTATGTGTGACTATTTCAGAATATTCATGCAAATTAACATAAAAAAAGGGAGCCTCCTCTTAATGTGAAGGTAGGTATTTGTGTACCTACCTACCTAGACACCTTATCACGCACACGTAAATATTCTCCTCAAAATTCCGAAATGTTTCTAGTTTTAACATTTTAACCATGGACGTCTAAAGTTCGTTTTTTAATCCAAGATACTAATTTGACAGTTGCAAATGCCAAACTACAAATTGAAAAAAACGAACAACAATAAATTGAAATGTCACATTAGTCTCTGGGATTAAAAAACGAAATAGTTAGTTAGAGGTATTATTGTCCAGGCCAGAACTCGAGGTCACTCTCGGGTACAAAACTTTTGTAACCAATGTGTATTTAGGATCCGTTTGCTTGTTTTCGCGAACCCTATCTCAAATGAAATGGGCTGTACTCCAAATGGAACGGACAAATTAAATAACTGCGTCGCTATCGGCATCCCACAAGTACTTTCCTAGCAGTTGCCTGTGTGGTGCCGGACGTAAAGAATGGCAACACCCTATTTTCTTCCCGTGGGTGTCGTAAAAGGCGACTAAGGGACTTACTAGAGAATGGGCAGCAGCGTTCTATAAGCATTTTAACATCATACTGCGATCGCCAACCCGCCTGCCAAGCGTGGCGATTATGGCAAACCCTTTGAGGAGGCTTATGTCCAGCAGTGGACGTTTTTCGGCTGAAATGAATGATGAATCTAGGTAGAGAGAGATAGAGAGATGTCTCGAGTATTAACCCGGGTCCGTAGCGTCAAGTTTTCGTGACATCGTTACCTCACCAATTTGGGGGCGCAAATTCGCCAAATCAGTTAGGTAACGATGTTAGATGTTTTTTTATAAAACCGGGCGACCGGGCACCCAGCCCGGTCGACCCCCTAAAGCTGTCGCTGCAGGCAGTCAATTGTTTCCAGGTTCTATTGATAGCATTAGATGACACGATAGACAACATGTTAACGATGTATGACAATCATAACTCTATCAAGACGGAGAGAGTAGCGACTTTCAATTATGCGGCAGGGGGCTCAGTGCCTTCGGAGTTTTATATGAGTCAAGGTAAGGTTTTAATAAAGATTCTTTCGTATAATTATTTACTTTAATTTAAGTTTTTCTTTGATGCCACTTGCTAAAGTGGTCTAGTTTAGGTAATGTTTCCGTAGTTATTGTAAACTAAACCTATTCTTGAAAACGAATCTTTAACTGCACAACACTTTTCTTCAATCTGTCAATCAACTCAGCCTATCGCAGTCCACTGCTGGACATAGGCCTTTCCCAGGCTGCGCCACAATATCCTAACCTCCGCCTTCCGCATCCGGTCTGGCCCAGCTACCTTTTTAAGGTCGTCGGTCCATCTAGCTGGGGGGCGTCCCACTCTACGCTTGCCAATACGCGTTCTCCACTCCAGGACTCGTCTGCTCCACCGGCCATCGGTCCTTCGACAAACATGGCCAGCCCACTGCCACTTCAGCTTGCTTACTCTACAGGCTATGTCGGTAACTACGGTTCTCTTCCGGATAACTTCATTTCTGATCTTATCCTTTAATAAACTCCGAGCATAGTCTGCTTCATAGCATGTTGAGTCACCTTGAATTTGTGTGTGTGTTTGTTGTGTTACCAGCCCGACTGTCAGTGTCCACGTTTCGGCACCGTATGTCATAACGGGCAGGAGTACTGGCTGAAGACCTTAGTCTTCAAACACTGCGGGATTGGCGACGAGAAGACTTGACGAAGTTTTCCAAACGCTGCCCAACCGAACCGGATCTTTCTGTCGGCCTCTTTCTCAAAGTTGTGCCTACCAAGCTGGAAAACTTGCCCTAGGTAGACGTACTCCTTCACAACTTCGAGAAGCGACGCTTCGATGTGGGTTGGACTCGGGATTGGATTCACTTTTCTTCACTCACCCAAAATCACCTAATTTATCGACGAAAGACTTCTTCCAGAGTTCTACTGTGGCAAGAACGTTTACATCTTCTTGTCGGAGCTATACAGTGACATCTACGGCATGGGCAAAGGCCCCACACCCTTCTGCAAGGGCCGAGCCTTTCACTTCCTGGGATTCGTTCACTTTATGGACGACACACGATACTTCTTGGAGGAAGACCCCAATGTAGTCTTCTCTATGGACAACTTTGTTCATGGGCTGGAGTGTAATATCGGGATATGCGTGTTCAGGTAATTAAATTAAGCATACAAAAGCTCATGCCTGATTTTATACATTCCATAATCACACGCCTTAAAGAATTTAGAAAATTGCATGCGGTCCTAAAGTTGAGCCCAGTGGTACTCCACAAACATTAGCTATGTGACTTTTATACTGATTCATTTTGACTATCAGAAATCTTGTTCGCCAAACAGAAAATACATTTCACATCCTTTATTTGCTTTGGTTGTGAAGTAAAAGTTATTTTATATGAAAACCATAATTTGAACCCTTATTTCAAAAGGGACATACACCCAGCTCAGATCTAGTTAAAAGAAGTCTGTTTTGTTTATGACATTTCTTATACTGTTCACAGGTTCCCATTCAAGAAGAGCCTGCAGCACATCCGAGACGTATCCACTCTACCGAAGGCTATCGTCAAGTGTGGCACAGAGACATACAAGTTGCCGCCATTGACTGCTGCCTCCTGCATCATCACGTCAGGGTCCTTCATACTGGACTTCAATATACAGGGCGTCAGGTTCCGGCATTATGATTATATGCTGGTACGTGTTCTAACAAAGAACGGCGTAGCTAGCATTTTTTCGAAAAAGTGAAGGGGTTAGGGTCATCAGGTTAACTCGCCCGATACGAAACCCACGTTATTTGTTTTATAATTTTATTAATTCGAATTGAACACTGGGTTGAATGTCCGGGTTGTAACCTGGACATTCAACCCCCTTTTCAGGACGGATTCGAGACGGGATTTCAGCCTTGTAAGTGGTAATAGGATTACTTCTAAGATCGAATGGACCCAATGATTCAAGCCCCTGAAGCCTCATGTTTCATGGGACTTACAGAGACTATTGTATATCAAAGAGTAAACCGGGGAGCGCGATAATGGTAGGGAAGATGTCCCCTTGGGATATGGTAGGAAATATTTTATTGTTATTCCAGTTGTTGCCAAATGGCCAGACTTACTACACCAAAGAGAAGTATTCTCCGATGTACTGCGACCATCACGTTTGTGAGTGGAATTACACCAACTTTTATGGCGGTAAGTTACGTTATGTTTTATAATCTCATCATCAGCCTGGCCTTTTCCCAACCATTTTGAGGTCGGCTTCCAGTCTAACCAGATGCAGCTGATCCTTTGGTAAGACTTTCGGGCTTCTGACGATGCGTAACAACTGTCAAAGATCTACAAATGACAGCCGGGCCCAACGGCTTAACGTGCTTTCCGAGGCACGGAGGGTTCTTGGTATGTAAGGATGGTCACCCATCCACGGACCAACCGCGGCAAGTGTAGCACAAGGGCAATCCCATGTTTTTGTATGGGATTGCCCTTGGTATTTTTATTATGATTAGTCGCGTTAATGGCCGTACCTACCCTTTAGTTGGCACCATTTGGATAGAAAACCCTATTATCACCGCCGCGGCAGAAACCACAGGCTGTTTGCTGTGCCTCCATGTCGCACCGTTTCGCGTGCTAAGTCCCCAGTACCTCGCACTCTGGTCGCACTTAATGATAACTTGGATTCTAATCCAACAAACGATCTGTTTGCGGATGAATGGACGAAGATTTTATTGGCATGCCTGAGATACTGTGAGAGGGATTCATGAAAGTATTGTTTTTTTTTTTGTTTTTAATTAAGTACTTTTTGTTTTTTTTTTTATGTTACTTTTTAAAGTTAAAATAAATAATAATTAATTTTCTGCCGCAGGTCCATTCATAATCCCTGGTGACCCTGGCACGGGGTTGTCTCCGGTCCCCCCTTTCATTGAACAGACCACAGAAGCATTCATAGTCACTACGGACCCTTCGAACATAGGACCTGACGAGTCCAACATTACTTGTAAGTAATAAGCAGTCTCCCTAGGTCATCATCATCCTCCTTTATTCTCTTTATTACCCGACTGCGGCGAAGCCAAAAAAGGAGGGTTATGTTTGACCTGTATGTATGTCCGTCACTATGTTCTCTCGTAACTATTAAACGGCTGAACCGATTTTGATGAATGATATGTCATTCGATTGGTCTATATTGCGCGAGTGTCACTGGGTATATTTTTTTATTTAAATAACAAAATGGCGGATTTTTTGCGTAAGTACCTACAGCTTTTAAAAGGTGATTACAAAAATATATACAAATTATATATTTAAATGTAATTTAAATGATAGATGATAAAAAAAAATATCCCGAACTTTTGGAGTAAGAGGCCGTTATCACCCAATTATAAGTGAGTATAATTATACCCTAATTTACCGTCATACAATCCTAACTAAAAAGTGTAAAATAAAAAAAGTAAATAGAAAAAAAAAACCGACTGTATAAAAAGTGAACTTTAAAAAGATGGAAACAAGATATATTATATAACTTAATAGGTAGGTACCTACTTTATACAATCTCATGCATCTTCTTAAATATAACAATAAAAACCATAGCCTCGGACTGCATGAGATTGAGTATAAATCGACTTTTTGAAAGTTCACTTTTGAGTGAGTTTTTTTATTTCAATTTGATTAACTATTGTAAAAAAAAAGCCATATCATCTTCCACGTCACAATCATCCATCGTTTCTTTGGTCTTCCTCTACTCTTATAACCACCCAAATTCATACTCAAAGTGATGTGTATACGCTTTGTATAACAATGTTGTCGAAATGAAATACTTGGATAGCAAAATATGTTGTAATGATACTTTATCAGCGGAGCGGACCGGAAAATTGGTGTGTGTGGGTTGCTAGCCCTACATTTCTTACTTCCACTTTTATTCAAAATGGTGTTGCCAGTAACTTAATATTTCTTACATTACAATATACTACACAAAGCTTTCGCACTCGTCCATTTTACCTCCTATTTATGAAAGTGGTAAATAAATGCAATATTTTTAGATTCGCTGGACGGTTGCTGGTACATGTTCCCTCCAAACTATGGCTCGATCGCCGGCATCAGCTACCTTGACCCACTCACTGTCAACGAATATCGATTCACTTGTCAAGGTTCCGGGAATAAGGTATGTACCATAATCTTCTAGGCATGGTCGTAATTTTGGATGTAGAAGCTACTACCAAGATGCGAACGTTTATCTTTATACTAAAGTATACAGTTCCGTGTGGTGCTCGACGTAAACGTTCCATTCATCAGTCCCCGACTCTTTGACGCTGTTGCACGTTCTCCGAATAGGTAATAAATTAATTTAACTTTTTATGTCAATATGATCTACGTTGTTAAAATGAATTATGTATGTCAATATATTTGAGATTTGAGAATATATCATTTTCTTTTTTATCATAATTTTTATTATTATTATTGTATTTTTGGTTTTGTAATTATATTTGTTTGATTTATATTATAATTAGTTTAATCTATTAAGTATAAAAATATGTATTAGGTGAATATGTTGAAACGTTGTACTTTCAGTCACTTGTCCCTAAAGGTTCATTAGAAAACCAGCGTCAGACAGCATCTGTCTGGCATTAATGCTGAAATGAACCTTTTTGGCGCAGCCGTGAGGCACTTAACATTGTTGTTAAAACATTATTTTCATTGTTTTTTATTTTCACTGTTTTTACCCGACTGCCAAGGAAGGGTTTTGTTTTATTTTTATTTTTTATTGTTTGTATTGTGTTTCATGAACTGTGTCCAAATAAAATGTATTCTTTCTTTCTTTCTTTCATCATTCATTTTTTTTCTTCCCGTGAGTGTCGTAAAAGGCGACTAGGGACTTACTAGAAAATTGGCAGCAGCGAGCGTTCTCTATGCATTTTAACACCATACTGCGATCACCAATCCGCCACCCGCCGATTATGGCAACCCCCCCCAAATGTTGGGGGAGGTCTATGTCCAGCAGTGGACGTCTTTCGGCTGAAATGATGATACAGTTTCTCCGAGCAGTGGTGGCCCAGTGGTAACGGCCGCGACTTACGAGTTGTACGTCGTAGGGTCGAAGTCATACAGGCGCTCTACTTTGTGTAAATTATTTCATCACCACTGCGCTCGGAACGGTGAGAGAAAACATCGTGAGGAAACCGGTACGTCCGAGAACCAAAAATTCGAAGTCATGTAACAACCCGCACTGGGCCCGCGTGGTGGATTACGGCCTACTCCCTCTCACCGAGAGGAGGCCTGTGTCCCAGCAGTGGGGAATATTATAGGCTGATAATGCATACAAGGTTTGGCCTCATTTAGTCGGATGACCGACGTCGGTCGAGCGACCATCGCAGTTGGTTGTGCCGAACAAGTACGCAATACGTATCAAAATAGGTTTATATGTATAGATCAACCTGCCTACCTATTCTGCAAAAATGTCACCGTGAAAGGTTAGGTGAAGTGAGCTGACATTCCACAAGATACTAGGGATTGACACTATTGACAGCTCACTTCACCTAATTTTTCACGGTGAGATTTTTACAGAATAGATCGGCTGATCTTTGCGGCCCCTGGCCGTGGTAGTGCGCGAGTTACCTAAGAGGCCATCCATAAATTACGTCAAACGTTTTTCATGACTTTTGGAGCCAGTCCTTGTCACTGCGGGTTATATTTGTGCGACTCCTGGTGTGACGTCACATTCACATATTTTGCCATTTTAAATACACCTTATTAATAATATTGATAGAGTTGGTAATATTTAAAAGTTTTTCGTTGATATATTTGTTATTTTCATATTTTCTATAAATTCATAATACATGTTATACAGTCCACTCAGCTTTCATTTTGCTCCACAAAGACCTGATTTGAAGTTTAGAGTTCCCTCAGTTATAATACGATGTCACACTTTGTTGACTCCATCTCTCCCCGTTAACGTGTGACATTATTTATGGATGGCCTCTTAAGTTGATGATACTATGTTAAACCATGTGTAAACATAATAACATATCTATTATTCTTGTTTTGTGCGTGTTTCTTCCAGGGTCTGTACTGGTACCCTCAATGGATGGGCGCGTCTCCACATCACCCGTACCCCACCGCAGGCGACTCGGGCAGCTCGCTACGCCGCTCCGCCGAGCCCATCTTCTACCCGCACCAGCAGGGAAGCCCCGCCTCCTCCATCATGATGCCGGAAGTACACTGAATATATGCTTCGTTTATATTATGCGTGTTTTATTGTTACATACATATACAGGAAAAGTTTTTAACCAGTGCGCAAATTTTTTTTGGTGGTTCAATATCAGTAATAGAACACATTTCCATTATTTATTCAATACTTTTTTTAAATTTTTTATCCTACTTTAAATCAGCAAAATATGGACACAATCTATTCGTAATAATATCAATGGGCGCGCGCAGCGGCCGGCGCAAGCGGCGGTGTTGCCCGGGGCTGTGGCCGACAGTTCGCTCATCGCACGCGCTGTCGTGTGACGTCGCGTCTAATCACTTTCCCGCGCAAGCGCCGCGCCGCACGTGTGTCGTGCTTGTACCTACCGGTCACGATGTCGGACTTCAGTAACCGCGAGTGTTACGAGATGGTGCGAGTGTATGTACTGAATGGTGAAAGTTTGCGAGCAGCTCGCAGAATGTTTGCGACGGAGAGCATACCTCGAATGCGAGCCCATGGAATCCTTAACCCCGCGGTCCCTAATGAAAGGACCATTTTAGCGGCCACTCAAAGGCTGCTGGATCACGGACAGTTCAGAACCCCGAATCATGCACGAGGGTCTGGCAGACCCCGACTGGCGATCGAAATCGAAGAAGCCATCCTAAGCCCATTAAAGTAAGAAGGAAAATTTGGAATTACTCTTCAAATAACTTCAGGTCACGGTCTAAACATAAAAAAGTCTAGTTCGAATCTGATAAAATTAGGGATCAGTACATTGTAACCCGCCGGGCGAATCGAGCGACTGCACAGCTGATAGGTAGGTACTTTCGCGCGTACCGCTTCACCGCGCGCCGCCGCGCCGCCGCCGCCGGGTAGCCATACATACAACCACTTTTAAAGTAAACATCTTTCGTTAACGATATTTTTTGTTTTTTGTACTAAGACGTATCAAAATAAAAAATACATGTTTAATAAAACTCGTTTAAGTTTAATTTGTCAAAATTTGCGCAGTGGATAAAAACTTTTCCTGTATACCTTTTTCCCACATGCGAAAATGCATAGGCAGAAAATACACAGAACGTCACCTGCATCGATCCTTCATATTACTTTTACGATCATACATAATCCTACACGCACGCCGGTTGCGAGGACTACGCACCTCAATATCACCAATAATATCTATAGGTATGTGGGCGTCCAAGCAAAAAGGGTCCAGTAGTGGGGTATTGAGTTAAGACTAGATTCAGTATCTGGAATAGTCAATTGATATAAGGATTCCAAAAATATTCTAAAACTGGCACATTTTTTTATATCAGACATGTGAAGTTGAAACACTGAAAAAGGTTCATTTGAGAAAACGCATTTACAAATTTGATAGGGATTGAGCACTACAAAACTCGGAAATCGCAAAAAAGCCTTTTTATTTCTCATACTCGGAAAGTAGGGTTTGTTTGTTCCGAGTAGCGGGTGGAAGACGCTGGTCCTCCACCTTTGGGCAGGAAAGACTCATAGTGATTGCTCTGGGCCGAGAATGATTTTTAAAAATATAACTAAATTTGGTTATGTTACGATTCCTTTTTTTTACATAATTAAGAAAAATATCGATTAAAACATTAAAAAAATCTGCTGTCTTGTGAGTGTATAAACGGCCAGTGTGAATTAAAAAAATACCTATTTAATCAGGATGGCCCAGGGCGGTGACGCGGTGTGTTCCATATTTATTTATTTTTATATTTGAGATTATAAAGACTAATATTTGATTAAAAAATAGTTTAAGCGATTCTGAAATGTTAACCCCATTCGGTTAAAGACGAGGCAAATACAGTAATCAAAATGTTTTGCCAGAAATTTCAAAGGAAATATATTTAAATACCTACATACAATGATTTCATGACGTGGCGAGCAAACAAGAAGATAAAATATTTTAGAAAAACTACTATGTATATTTACTTTCCTTATATTCGAAATGAAAAGTAGAGTGTTTAATACGGGTGAAAGTCACCAATTCCTACTCGTACTATAGCCTAAATATAGTCTTGATTCCTTTCGACCCTTGTATAATGTATATGAATCAACTATTGCGATTTCTGACTTTTCTAGTACTCCTAGAGTTTTAAGAAACAGAATCGATTGGCATCAAAAAAAGTTATTTTCTTGCTAAATTAAAATATGTGAAAATGGATGAAAATTTCTCAAAAAAATAAGGACAGGCTCCTAAAACCGTTTTCTGTAACTACAACGGTTAAGGTACCTACCCTTACAGCCGCGTCTAAAAAAAACATCCTGTATATTAATAATATAATTATTGGCCGTGTGGTGCCGGACGTAAAGATAGAACCATCCTATTTCTTCGCGTGGGTGTCGTAAAAGGCGACTAAGGGACTTAATAGAGAATGAGCAGCAGCGTTCTGTAAGCATTTTAACACCATATTGCGATTGCCAACCCGCCTGCCAAGCGTGGCGATTATGGCAACCCCCCCCCTTTGGGGGAGGCCTATGTCCAGCAGTGGAATAAGTAATTATATTATATAATATTAATATTATTAGGTATATTAATGTAATCTGTGTAATCTGTAATCTTTTCACGCTGAACAGATTTCGGTGAAATTGAGCACACAGGTAGACCTGGGTTAGGAACTTAGGACATAGGATACTTTTTTATCCCGGCAGTACGTTCCCGTGGGATAATTTCCATCCTTCACATCGGCGCAGCGGCGGCCAAAAGCTAGTAGAAAATAAATCACAATCGCCCCTTCGAGCCCATCTTCTGCCCGCACGAGCAGTGCAGCCCCTCCTCTTCCATCGTGATGCCAGAAATACACTGAATATATGATTTGTTTGTATTGTGCGTGTTTCTGAATCTGGGATTGGGCCAATATCTCCAAAACAACAGTATTGTTTTGGAGATATTGGCCCAATCCCAGATTCAGAAAGACTGATCAGTTTCATCAGTAAAAGAGACGGACCCACATCACATAGCAATTCAAACTCACATTTACACATAATTCAGAGTTAAGCTTAATCAGCTTTTTAGAAACTGGGCGTCTGACTAACACGTCGACACCTATTCTTTCACCTATGCTATCTACAAACATCATTCTGGTCGTCTTGCTGACCATGGTTTTGTTATTGTTATCAATAATTAACAGTTTTTTTATTTTACTTCGATGGTGCTAGTTTATCATTTGTGACTTCGAGTTATAGATATAGCTTTATTGTTAAGCGGGCACGCCCATTATGCCTGGAGGCTAAAATTTAGATACGTTTTGTTTACGTTATTTCTGCTTGAGTATAGTTTTCGACGATTATTATATATATATATATATATTTTGTATAGTGGTGTGTGCTAGCTAACATAAGGCAAATAATTTAATTTAATGTTTTGCGTTGCATTTTACTGTATCGATTCAAGTTTTATATATGAACAGACAGCTGTGCTGCTGGGGAGTTTGTTGCGCCACTTCTTCTTGCCAGCTAAAGCACTAGGAAGTGGTGAAGGGTAGGCGTTTTTGGGGGACTGTCTCATGTAATTTTTGACGTTCGAAAAGTGCTGATTCTCAGCCTAGTTTGAATAAATGACTTTTGATTTTGATTTCATCTGCCCGCCGTTTCGCAACCATGTTGGGGTCGGCTACCAGTCTTACCGGATGCAGCTGAATACCAGTATAATACATGGAGCGACTGCCTATCTGACCTCCACAACCTAGTTACTGGATAATACGATACCCTTGGGGCTTATTCCGTTTATCCACCCTAAGATGGATACTCGGAAACGCGTGTCCATTTATCCACCCTTTTTAGTTCTTTTTTTTTTGGGTGGGAAATTATCAAATAACTTCTCCCGCTCTGGGCGGAGCGGGCGTGTCAGACTTTTACTGACTAAAACCCACCTGTATTCCTTCATTTGCCTGTGTGCACTATATAGTATCTACATACTACAGACACTACATCATATACTTACACTTTGCATTCATTAATATTTTTTTATAACTACGCCAATGTTCTAAAGCTGAAATTACCGCAAGAAGTTAATTTATTAAGTGGATTTGCAATTGTGCTGAAGTTAGGAATAAAACGACGAAACCAGCTACAATTGCAAATCCACTTAATAAATTAACTTCATGCGGTAATTTCACCTTTAGAACATTGGCGTTGTTATAATAAAATATTAATGAATGCAAAGTGTAAGTATATGATGTAGTGTCTGTAGTATGTAGATACTATAGCACCCTGAAAGGGGTGGATAATCGAAATTAACGTCTGACTTTTACCCCAAAAACAGTCGTCAGTGGAATAAACTTATCTATTAAAATAAAAACTTGCATCCTGTATTTCTAAAAATCACATATTCATTCACCAAAAAAATCATTGAATGAATGAATGAATGATATTTATTTGCAAGAATTTAGGTAAGTACATAAGACATCACATTCACATTACTTATCTACCAACTAAAAATAAACAAAATAATAGTACACCCGTGCAAAGCCGAGGCGGGGTAGGTAGTATTTTATAAATTCTGTATTATTCTTGTATTTCTAAGTATTTTAATGTTCACTAAGTATCTTGGGCCAGTTTCTATCATGTTTCTCTAAATGACTGTACACAGCCGAGGGAGAATTGGAAGAAAAATAATATTTGATATCCGATTATCCACCCCGTCTGGGGTGGATACATAAACTCGCGTTTCCGAATATCCAGCCTAGGATGGCTGTTTTAGGGTGGATAAACGGAATAAGCCCCCCTTGGTTGTCAGACTTTCGGGCTTCTGACGACCCATAACGACTGTCAAAAATCCACGAATGACAGCCGGGACTACCGGCTTAACGTGCTTTGCGAGGCACGGAAAAACCAACCAAAATCAATCTACAAATTTGTGCGTGATAAAGCTGCTTATCTAGTATGTAGATATACTTTTGTGTTATTGGTTGATACAATATAGCAAATAAAACCCTTGACTACGATTTTTAATAACTTTTATTCATATTCATAATAATCATAATTTACACAAACATAACGATACCTAGAGTCAACTCATTTAGTTAAGAGTTTTAACCTAAATATATTTAAAATAAATGTCGAGTTACATGTTAGATAACTTTATTGCACTTAATTTTAATATTTATTCAATCAAACTTTTTAATGTACATTTGAAGAAACACATTTACTTTTGACTGACAATTAATGCTTCGGGACACCAATCCCATATTTTTTTTGTTCCTGTTTAAAATGACCCTAACAAATCATATCTTCGATGTCCTTTGACCCATTCCGTAGAGAATACATCAATCACAGTATTTCATAAACATTCAATGGACATCTAACAAGACCTAACATAGTCATTCTATACAGGAATGTATAATCTTTATGGCGAACGAAATAGAGTTCAAAATTCAATACATAGGATTTGGTGTCCAGAGTAAGGATCGAAGGACATTCGATTGCGTCTAATGTCGCTTAAATTCGAGATTTGATATCGAATATTCTAGAATATTTTTTTATAGCAATAGGCTTGGCTTTACAAGATGATGGCAGGCTTATATGCTTATTAATACAATTAATGTTACGAATAAATCCAATTAATTTAAAAATTGATTGATATAGACGGTTTTAATAGTATTTATTTTCTTTATCATGAAAAAATATTTATAATTATAAGCTCATAAGGCAGCATTTTTAACGACAATTTCAATAACATTCTTTACTGATTTCTGGCAACACTAGTTACACTTGCCAGGTCAGCCCATTCATTAGTAAGATGTTACCAGCGCACAAAATTATTACTATTATCTACTTAAAATTATTTCAGAGACCTATTTAGTGGGATATCACACTTCCAATATTATTGTACCACTTGCAAGATTTGTAAGCAATTTGTAAATAATTCATAGGGCAGTAAACTCGCCGGCTAAAACTTATGGAAACAATTAAGTTAAATATTTAAAAGTATGAAGAAACAAACCAATTGTTATTGAATTAAAGTATAGTACACTTTTGTCACCTACCTTTATAATTGTCAATTTTTTAATATATTATGATTCTTTATATAACTACCTACGCTTCATATATGCAGATTTTTACAGGCATTTTAATAGTGCAGACATTCACATTATTGATATCGATGAAAAACATGTTTTTTATGTTTTAAACAGTTCCCACAGACGAGCTTAGGAAGCATAATAGTGGAATGACTAAAACAATTCGTTAGATATAAACTCTTAAAAACCCATGTTAGTAACTTAAGGAGGTGGATAAACGCACACAAAGACAAAGAAATAAGACCTTTTCGGTGATACTCTTTATCAATGTGAAGTTAAAGTAAATGCAATTGGATAGGGGCCCGTATGGCTCGAGAAATGTGCACTTATGCTAAATAATACGCAGTGTTAGTAGGTAAAATATTGATAGACTTTTTTATTATGTAATTCTACCCAGAAAATATAACATACATACATCACTCCATACAACCCGCGCCTTTTTTTCGTAGGGGTAGCAGAAACCATAGACGCTACGATAATAAAATACTCTTTTTACTTCGTTTCTGTTCATACATCAGGGGGCCTAAAATGGACGCTTTGGCAGAATCATAATATTACGAGCTGCGCACAATTCATAACCCGCAATTCATCTGTTTGAAATATTTGTATGGAGTTTCGTAAAATGGTCCACAAATTATGAATTGCTATAATGAAGTCTAATGTCAAATAGCAGCTGTCAAACAGATGAATTGCGGGATGTATGAGTTGTATGCAGATCTTATTATGATTCTGCCACTATGTTAGGCCCCCTGGTCATACCCGCTGGTTGCGAGAAAATACAAAATATTTGAAGTGAATCGATAGTCGACCCTTTTCCAAGATGGGGGACGTCTATAGTCGTCAAAATGAATATTGTAGGGTGTATTCTTTAGCTTATCCAAAAAGTCTTTGATTAAAATCGTCTATCAACATTTTCATCCAAAACACTATGTAAAATTACACAAAATATATCTATTCTACATGGTCAGTCCTTAAACTACAGTTTTACAGGTGAATTCAGTTAAAAAGTCAATTAATTTAGGATAAATAATTTGACAGTAGGTTGCATACCTTTATTGACTATTTAAGTAGGTCTTAAATACCGGATGACTTTTTTAAACCGTCTTGAAATAAATAGGTTGGTTGGATGGCATAGGTTAGGTAGTCATTTTTTTTTTGTAACGTCAATTTGATCAATTTAAGCTCCCGCTCTAGGCGGAGCGGGAGGGCGTGTCAGACTTTTACTGACTAACACCCACCCATGTTCCTTCCATTGCCTGTGTGCCAGGGCCACGATATCCCTTTCGGACAAACTCGCAACCCTGGCAGGCATTGACCCTATCGGACCCCGTCAGTTGACATTTCTTTGAGGCGCGCGTGGAACACAACGCCGTACTTACTGAAATTGATCTATCAATAAATACTACACATTTGAAGTAAACTTTTTATATTAGAAAAATAAAAAAAAAAGAAATTTTGGACAAAAAAATATCGAAATTAAAATAATACGCACCCTACTAAATACGCGGCGAGTAACTATCGGCCGGTTTCAAAGGATCGCGCTACAATTTCATTGACAAATTATTCCGCGCGCGATTATTAAAAAAAGACAAGAAAAAAAAAAGGACTAATGCCATAGGCTCCGTTCACCTAATATACCCTTTTTTTAAAAGACTGTAAAAATATCATCCGGTATAGCTCTACAAGCTCTACAACACTCTCTCTCTTTTTTGGCGCGTGGTCAAAATGGGAACGAACGTCGCCATCTTGTTTTTTCAATACATATCGCAAAACGATTTCACAAATGTTTACCAACAGCGCCACCCTGTCTACGTCTTTCAAACGCCAATATGCTTGCAGCACTTTAATATTGTCAACCAGCACCCTAAATGCGTCACACTATCAATCACAATCTGAATGTTTTTGAAGTATACCGTGAAACGAGGTGAATAGGGATTCAGGGGTGAATCGAGACGAAACTTTGAAATAATATAGTTTGTAGCCAAAAAGGACTATAATATGTTTATTATATTATAATTAACGATTGACTGTCCTTGTTAAATGATAAATGATGATAAATGATTTTTATTTCTGTAAGTAGGTTTGTACAAACACTTTTACACGTCAATCATATTTTTAAAACTAGATGATGTCGGCGTTTCCTATCTGACTACTCTGAGAAGAAAGGCCGAAACAAACTCAGAGGTCACAGTCTCTTTTAAAGTCCAGACATAATCTTGGTCAGATCATGTGAAGACCATGCAGATTGGTGTCTGAAATGGTCTTTTGAGGAAAGAACCACACAGATTGAGTGGACCTGACCAGTCAGTGCACGCATTTGTCAGTAATCGTGCAGCTCTACTCAGAACTTAAGGAGCTCAACGATGCGACGAACAATACCAAAGAAAGGACATTTGGGTAGGCCGCTTATAAGACTCACAACTGCCAGACCATGATTAACACTAACTGATAATAAAAGAAAAGGGAAAAAAAAAATCCACATAGTCTTCACATTCACAATAACAAACTATATTATTTCAACGTTTAAAACCATTTTAAATTTCGTCCCGATGCACCCCTGCATTCCTTTCATCGCGTAACATGGCATTGCTAATCCATTGCTCATAGGTTCGAAAAATTTGTCTGCTCAACAAAGTGTTGTGCAGTGTTGTACAACCCTATGCGCCATGTTTACGACTGGGTACTGTATAGCATTTCTTCTCTTTCGTACACCGAAAATGGCTCGAAAGCAGACAAAATCTTGCTGATACGGCTTGATAGGCTAATTTCGCAATTTAAACGCGAGACGGCGTCATTCATGTATATTTTTTTGGCTCAATATAACAATATACACACATAACTACAATTTTAACGTGGTAATTAGACAGTCTGGTAATATTCGTTGGACATACAAGATCAGAAAAGGTAAGTAAAGATAAAATTGTCATAAATATTATTATGAGATTAATTAAATTCTTTGTAAAGAAATTATACAATTATAATAAAAACGTACATTCTAAAAATATAACGTCGTCTAAAAATTTCAAAGATTTTTTTTAATTATTATTTTTTCTGGTGTGATTCTGCTCAGAATGTTTTAGAGCATAATTTTGACGTATTAACCTGGGATTCCAAAAACTCGACATCAATACATCTATTATCTATTTCCTAGTCCTAGGTCCCTGTTTGATCAACCCTATTTATATATACTTACAGATATAGTCGTCAGACCCTGACTAAGATTTATAAAACCAGGCAGGACACTCAAAAACGTATGCAACACATGAATGTCAACCTTGTAATCGTATAAATGAAAATGATTTTAGAATGATGGAGTATTCAAATTATGTTGCGGTCAAAATGCAGCTATATTCCATGATATTAAGGTTGGCAATCGCAAAACACGTAAGTTGTCTGATGTATAACCAATATCTCCAGGCTGTCGACGTCGCAAAAGCTTGTAATGTGCGCTGTTGGCTTTACGGAACATTGTGCGTATCACGATACATGTGACAGTAGTGCTATATTGAGCTTTGTGTGTACGACAATATGGGTCTTAATGGTCTGGTATTAGATAGTTTTCACGACTTTTCAATTAGTAACTGTGTGCATTCGACATAAGACTCAGTTTTGAATCGGCGAGTGAAATCGATGACTTCTATTGCTTTTTTGGTGTGATGATGTTGAAAACGTAGAATAAAGACAGTTTATACCACAAGGATTTTTTATGAATTATTGTATTATAAACAAATACAATCTTGGCTACTTTTGTGTGTTCCAAAAAAGTTTAAACGTCACAATATTTCGCGCCGCACAATGTATCCGAACTATTATTATTCTTACATATTACACTATGGCCGGATTGTTTCATGCTTTCTGCTCAACAACGTCATCAATTTCAAATTCCTTCTCCCAGCTTTCATCAGAATTAGCGCTAGCATCATCTTTAACCTCTTTATCTCCAAAATAATCTTCAACTAAATTGTTTCCACAAACGTCAGATTTTGCCGCCTTTTTCGGTGACCGGCCATTTTTATTTTTAATCTGTTTATTGTTCATCTTGTCTCTGGTTTGTGCCGCTTTTGTTTTTGTTTTGTCTGTGCTCGTTGTTTTGTCTGTGTTGTTGTTGGTAATGTCACGGGAACATGTTTGTTTGGTCATCTTCTTGCCAGCTATCTCCCTTTCGTACTCTTCTAGAAGGAGTGTTTGTTGTTCTTCTGTCAGTTCCACGTCGTGGGCGAAGTCTTCTGTACAGAGGTACGATTATTTGGAACGTGATTTGAACTGGTGGTTCTTGAATGCATGTGATCAATGTTGGAACTTTTTAAATGTAACTCCTTGGGTGACCTTTAGTTGGGCTCCTTGGGTTAAACCTTTGTGGTGTTCAACGTTAATCATTGAATACAAGAACCAGTACATGGAGCCTCTATGTGTTATATGAAAATACGAATCATGAATAAAAGCAGATTTTTTTAAATTATTATCTTATACATCTTATCAGAATTTTGATTTAAGGATCGACGATCTATATATTATGTCTATAAAATTAGCAAATGATTTTACTTATTCTAGTGTTATTTTCGTTAAAACATACTTTGTTACATTATAAGGGAGTACAAAAACAACATTTGATACAGAGGTTTTATTCACCAAAATACAATTTAAGACATTATAATAAAGACTAATAGAAGAAATAGGGACGGTTAAAATCGATATTGGCTTACAGACAATCGATTACAGTATCGATTTTGGCGCTCAAAGAATCGATTACAGATAAAGTTCAACGCTACATCTCTATTTTGACTTACCGTCATCCCAGGCGACGACATTGTCCATGTCGGGTGCTTCGAAGGGCTTCTCAAAAGACTTTTCAAAAGGCTTTTCGAAGGGCTTTTCAAAAGGTGTCTCCTCTTCTTCCAAGCCCGATAGGACCTTTTTTGGACTCCTGAAAATGAAAGAAGAGATTTTTGTAAGTGCCTACCTTTTGCTTAATTTAAAAGGCTGTCGCTGGGTTTCTGTTTTTTTTTAAATAAACCGAACAAGGTTAATTTAAAAAAAAACAAAAAAATACAATATAAAAGCGCGTGTGGTTGTGGACAATTCACTCCCGCCTGACATTAGGGACTGCCAAAATGTTACAGTATTTATATGAAGAGTGAAAGAATCTTTCTACTTCGTTATAGTTGCGTGTGTATTCATTATTTTAAATTAGTCTAGACAGTATGATTTGAGACTCGGTCGGGATCGCACAGGCGTGCTACGCGTTCGGTGGAGTGTCTTAATTGTGGCACCTATTTTGTTATTTTACTATAACGGTAATTTCATGAATAATTTTAAAAGGAAGTTTCGATTGAAATAAAGTGGTCGTGCTATAACTGGTGCCTCAATTTTATTCGCCCGGTAATCCACGCATACCTACAATGTGCAACTATGGATATACTTACTACCATATTTAATTGTATTGTTATTATATTATTTAAGAAGCAGGGATCGGAGTATATTGGAAAAATGTTGAGGGATTAAAATTTTATTGAATACACCGGTATTCAATAAAGTTTTAATTTTTCAATATTTTTGAAATCAAGAATGATATCCTTCTACATGCGGCCCTGGTATTACGCCTAGATTCCGATCTCTGATAATAATTAAGTAAACTCACAAGCTTACAGTATAGATTGTTACTTTGTAGTACCTATATTATAGATATTAAGTATAAATATGATTTCCGAACTCACTAGCCATGTGTAAGCCATCAAAGGCTTCTGTGGTTTTTAGCATAATTATTAACTCTGCGATATTTATTTTTTTGAACAAAAATAAAATAAAAATAAAAATTGAGATCATGGATCTAGATCCAAAATGGAGTCATACATAAATTACAAAAAAAAATGTATAATTCATGTAATTTATTAAATTTGTATGTAGTATGTTAGTATATTCTCATATTATTTGTTTTATTTTATTAAGTGAATTGTTTTTCATTTTATGTATTCTATTTCCTCTTCTACTCTTTAGACTGATATTTATAGTGCTTTACTCAGAACTCAAGCATTACTTAAGACTAGATTCAAGCCTTTGGATTGGTTGAATTTAGTCTTGAGTAATGCTTGAGTACTGAGTAACGTTCTATAAATACGGGCCTTACACACGTTGTCTACATCTCTTTGTCTACTTTCCTGTCGCAGGTATTTCTGCAAGATATTTCTTTAGAAATAAGCATCACCTTTGTACGTATTTTACTGTTCTTTTCTTCTTATCAGTTTATACAACGTGTTTTTTTTGATATCCCATAACTCTAGGGTATGATTGAGGCCATATCAAAGAATCAACTGGCATATGAGTTATGTTCCAATCCTTCGTTATTTTTTTTTTCATTTTTCATACAACATAATTCGGCAAAGTCACGATTATTAATGTAAAACACCCTTACGTGAAATATGACAACGTCGACAAGGTAGCTTTCCCTTCACTAGCTGCCCCGATACCAACATACCTACATATTTTATTTTACTATTTATTTTACTACACTACTGCGAAGTTTGGCAACCTCGCAAAAGTAAAGATTCGTCATACTGGTGACAATTTTTGACCTAATTTAATTATGATTGATGATATCTCCGAAATGATGCATTTTTGGACCACCTATTCTAGGAGTTTTAGTATTATTTTTACCTACAGAATATAACCCTAGAGTTATGGGATATAAAAAAAAACAGGTTGTATATTTGAGTACATAAATGGTTAAATAAATAAATAAATGTACATTTTTGCAACAGCAAAATTAAGTTAGTATTTCATAATAATATTGACAAAGAAACTGGCATGCCCTAGAATCAAAAGTTCAAAAACATGTAAATAAATAAAGGCGAAAGTTTGTGAGTGTGTGTTTGTTCCTTCTTCACGGTCAAACAGCTGGACCAATTTTAATAAAATTTTGTATGGAGATAGCTGACACCCTGGATTAAGATGCAGATATATGCCAGTGACCTTGATTGGTTAGCTTGCGTGTTCTGTACTGAGCTCACGCAACGCGTCGTACGTTCAGCCAGTAATAGGAGTCGCCCATCAAGGAGCGCTGTCCCCAATTTGACGCATTATTAATTTATTATACACAAAACAAAAGGTAATTTAATGAAACGCGTATACTAAAAGATCAATAATTAAATTATCTTTAAATTGGTGAAGATTTCAGAAAAATACGCTTGGTAGATTTTGCGCCATTCTCCGTTTTTTATTCGCGTTAGACATAACTTTACAAATTAATTTCACTATGTAATATAAACACAATCTAAAATATTCACTTATTAAGTTATTGAGAAAATGCTCTAATTTATCATATATTTTTTTCAAATCATTAACACTTCTCGTTTAGACGTGATCTTCAGTATAAAATCATTTGTGAAAAAGCAGTTGTGGTCCCTATCTTTAAATCGGGAAATAAAGACTTAGTTAATAACTATAGGCCAATATCCCTACTCCCCTCAATATCAAAAATACTAGAGAAAATTATAAACAGTAGACTAGTTAACTACCTAGAAAAAAACAACTTATTATCCCCTGCGCAATTTGGTTTTAGAGCCAAACTATAGACAGCCGATGCAGTGCATAGTCTGACTGATTACATTTCAGA
Organism: Tiliacea aurago; assembly: GCA_948098905.1. Classification (NCBI taxonomy): domain Eukaryota; kingdom Metazoa; phylum Arthropoda; class Insecta; order Lepidoptera; family Noctuidae; genus Tiliacea; species Tiliacea aurago. The sequence continues at coordinate 14,637,400 of OX402597.1, read as the reverse complement.
AGAACTCGGCAAAGGAAACCAGACCCTGGGAAACTTCCTTGATTTAACCAAGGCCATCGACACGGTGTCTGTTTTTTTTTTAGCTGATTAGAGACCATAGGAATAAGGGGAACGCCGCTGAAACTATTTGGTGACTATTTAGGGGGCCGGTACCAATGTGTTAGAATAGATGATACTACGAGCGATGAGCAGGAAAATACTGGTTTCGATGTTCCTCAGGGGAGTATTCTGGGTCCCACGCTATTTCTGATTTATATTAACGAATTGTGTAGTCTTAATATTACAGACTGCAAAATTATATCTTATGCCGATGACACGGCGTTAATATTTACCGCTAAAACAGTAGCGAACTGTTCGAAATCGCTCAATTAGGTTTTAATACTGTGACTAATTGGCTTCAAAGCAATTTACTAACATTAAATGTTGACAAGACAAAATATATTTTATTCTCAATGCGCAAGACTCAACTTAACATTACTAACCCTCATCTATATGCCAATCAATGTGTAAACCGTACAGTCAACACGTGTAATTGTGCTTTTATCCTCAAAACAAGCAACATAAAATACCTCGGGGTAATAATAGACGACACCCTCTCCTTTAGAAATCATATTGAAACTCTAGTTAAAAGAGTGCGCAAATTAATATTAATTTTAAAAACTTACGCTCTTTTGCGGATTCAAAATTAATCACACAAGTTTATTTGGCCCTATGTCAGTCTATAGTTCAATACTGTATCACTTCTTGGGGTGGCGCACCAAAAACTAATTTATTTCCTCTTGAAAGAGCTCAGAGAGCAATTTTAAAGGTGGCAAACTTCCATACCTTCTTCTTTCCCACAGATCTACTATATAAATTCTGCAAGATTTTGACGGTTCGCCAGCTTTTCATTATGCACTTAGTTTTAAAACAGCACACTATGCTTACCTACAATGCTGACAATACTAACAAGAGACATGATATAGTATGCATATCTAATGCAACCTCAAAACGTGTCTTTGTTTTACCTTCTTAGGCCCTTTTCTGTACAATAGATTAAATAGAAAACTTAGTATCTATCAATTAAATTACTTTATCTGTAAAAAAATGTTACTCAAATATTTATTATCCATAAATTATGCACAGTCAGAAGATCTACTTGTTGTCTGCAAATAGAATCGCTAACATGCTATTTTACTTTTAGTTACCTAAGTTTTAATGATTTACTTTGTACTCATTGTTAATTTATTACAATAAGCATTTATGCACTTTCTAGCCTGAAACACAGGTTCAACCTAGTTCAGGCAAATAAGCAACTGTGCTCTATTTTAATTTTTAAGGTATTTATTGTTACATGTGACCCTTTTATAAATAAACGGTTAATATTATTATTATATTATATTATTATTATTAAAAGTCTGTTATCGTCCCCTTAACATATAGGCTACTTTTTATCCCGATATTCCCACGGGATCGAAACTTATGCAAGTGAAACCGCGGGGCGTAGCTAGTTAAACATTATAGGCTGATTATGTTGTGACAGACTATCTTAAACATATTTGCGGTCAGCTACAAATAACTCACTGTTCGATGGGCGTCTGCATGGGCAGGTGCGCGAGCACGGGGTCGCTGGAGGGCTCCTCTTGTGGCTGTTTGCGAGCTGCGGCCGCCAGTCTGTCTTGAAGAAGAGCCACGCGGAAAAGATAGCTGTAGAAAAGATAATAATATAAAGATAAAACTTCATGTAAATAATTTCGTCACCACTGCTCTCAAAACGATGAAGGAAAACATCGTGAGGAAACCGGCATGTCCTAGAACCAAAAATTCGAAGACATGTGACATCTACCAACCCGCACTGGGCTCGCGTGGTGGCCCATTCGGCAGATTACGGCCCACTTCCTCTCACAGAGAGGAGGCTTGTGTCAAAGCAGTGGGAACATTATATGCTGATTAGGTATGCTTATGCTATGAGGTAAAACGAAGAGTATATATAAATAAAAGTTCTTAGAATGAAAAAACCTTGCACTTAGCGGCAGATACGGTGGATGTGATGATCAATTAATAACATGTTGGCCGAAATTTTCCAGGCATGTCATGCTTGTTAATTAATTAATTACTACTAAAATTCTTAATTACTACCAATTATTACTTTTTTTTGACACTCCAACTTACGCCATAATTTATCCTAAATTTAAATTTTATAGGAAACATCTAAATTATCCATACGCCGTAACCAGTGTGTGGGAGCTCCTTAGAGTCAACTGACAGCTGCAGGCACTCCCAGCAAGATTGATCTTTTGGGACACATAACACAAATGATGCTGCGCTAAATGTTCCACAATTTTAAAACTCACCCAGAAGTCATCGTGTGACACGGCATCGGGAACCAGCTTGTCGTACTGAGCTTTTAGCGTCGCGCTCGCGTCAGTAAATCTTACAGACTGATGAGACCAGCCTCTGTGGTCTCGAGACAACAACATGCAACACTCACCGCTCCCAGAAGTCATCGTGTGACGCGGCATCGGGCACCAGCTTGGCGTACTGAGCCTTTAACGTAGAGCTACAGAGGACAGACTGATGAGATCACCCTCTGTGGTCTCGAGACAACAATATGCAAGTCTCACCGCTCCCAGAAGTCATCGTGTGACACGGCATTGGGCACCAGCTTGTCGTACTGAACTTTTAGCGTCGGGGTTCACATCCGCACGTCTTTCTGCAGGGTTGAGACTGAAGAGACCAGCCGCTGTGGTCTCGAGACAACAATAAGCAACACTCACCGCTCCCAGAAGTCATCGTGTGACACGGCATCGGGCACCAGCTAACCCTACTGAGCCTTTAGCATGGGGCTCGCATCCAGACGTCTTCCTGCTGAGTTGAGACTGATGAGACCAGCCTCTGTGGTCTCGAGACAACAATAAGCAACACTCACCGCTCCCAGAAGTCATCGTGTGACACGGCATCGGGTACCAGCTTCTCGTACTGAGCTTTTAGCGTCGGGTTTGAGTCCAAACGTCTTCCTGCAGAGTTAAGACTGATGAGACCAGCCTCTGTGGTCTCAAGACTCGCCCGCCATGCCTCGAATTCTGGGCTGTACGCCGGGACTATGAATGTGGCGTCGACACGCTGTAATGCTTCTAGTTCTTTCTGCAAATAATAATCAATAAGTATTACTGATTAGATCTTTATTGTGGTTGAATTACAATAATATAATAGGGAAACTTCTTTATTGGCAATGGGGTCTACTCCGAAGTGTTAATTCGAAGTATCGGCCGAATGTTCGGCCGTTTCTTGACTTCCAAAGTTTCCCTTTTTGACTTTGAATCCTAACCCGAGTTCAAGTGAGATGTTTGACCTTGACTTATCTCTTTGACTGTCTTTTTCTTTTTCGCCTTAGTCAGCCGAAGTCAGGATAGTTATCCTAGATTCTTTTGTGACTCATTGTTTAAACTCTATGTTAAGGGGCTTGTGGCTAAGTAATAACAGTCGCACGGGTCGATCGATCAGGTTAAGCTACGCTTACCGCAGTTGGTCTGTGGATGGGTGATCATCTTTACATACCAAGACCCCTCCGTGCCTCAGAAAGCACCTTACCCGTTGGTCCCGGCTGTTGTTCGTGGATCTTTAACAGTCGTTACAGGTCGTCAAAAGCTCAAAAGGTTGATAACAAAAAAAACTAAGTACTTACTTAACTTTTTTACTACTTATTTTTAAATGAGGAGCTCGTGGCTAAGTAATACCAGCCGCACGGGTCGATCAAAAAAATATTTAATAAAATATTTGAGACCCTTACAGTAAGCACTTTCATCACTTTTACTGCTAAGTACATAGAATGCATACCAATTAGCATGCCATTTATTGTGTTATGTAAATCTATAACAACAAGTCAGTACAGTGCAACACTGAAGTCATCTATAGCTTTGTATAGCGACGACTTGTGGAGCGGGTTGTGGGCACACGAACGAATTATTTCTCGACCCATATGCTGGCTGCTTGGCAAAAAAACGGTTGTGCCACACGGTACAAACTGTAAAACTATTTTTTATTAGTTTTATAATTTCCCTCCAAAAGTGGACCCCACATTCTAAATTCATTTATTTACGTTACACATTGGTGTTTGGGTCACAGAAATTCATATGTCTACCAAACTTCAACTTAAGACGCAGTTATGTGACCTTGAGTGGTTAGCTTGCGTGTCCTGTACTGAGCTCACGCAACGCGTCGTACGTTCAGCCAGTAATAGGACTCGCCCATCAAGGAGCGCTGTCCCTAATTTGACGCATTATTAATTTATTATATACAAAACAATACGTATTTTAATAAAACGCGTATACTAAAAGATCGATAACTAAATTATCTTTAAATTGATGGTTTCAGGAAAATACGCTTGGTAGATTTTGCGCCATTCTCAGTTTTTTATCCGCGTTAGACATAACTTTACAATTAATTTCACTATGTAATATAAACATAATCAAAAATATTCACATATTAAGTTATTGAGAAAATGCTCATTTCAAATCATTCACAGTACTCGTTTAGGCGTGATCTTCAGTATAAAATCATTAAAAGTCAGTAATCGTCGCCTTAAGCGGTCCAGTAGATTTGAAGCAAACCGGCTGTGACAGACAGACACACGAGTGATCCTGTAAGGGTTCCGTATTGTCATTCGGACTTACGGAACCCTAAAAAGAACAAGCAATGTGCTCGATGCGATTTTCCACCGACAAAAATGTCTAACTTCCATTCAATTTTTTATCCTCTATTTTACCCCATGTTATAGACCAGTGGCTTAGGCTGAGAGTTGTCTGTAAATTAATGAATTAATTAAAGATTTTTTTTTAAAGTAGATCTTACTTTGTATGTGGACAGCATAGTGGTGTCTCCTGAGGACAATATGACTTCTGTGTCGTCCTCATCATTCGGCTCAGGATTCAAAACTGTGCTCACTTGTCCTGCAGGAAATTAAACAATAATATAATACAGGGAAGAACTAGCTCTAGTTTCCAAGAAAAAAGCTTGAACATAACCGTCTTACCAATGAAACTGCTAAGACTCTTTTTCATCACATTTGCTGGCGATTCTGGCACATCCAACTGTGGAAAACAAATATTCATTTGAAACAATGAAAATTAGACTCATCCAGAATTTACACAAGAATAATGAATCATTGCTGGAACAGTGAAATTTTGAGCTGTTCTCAAATGGTTCGACCTTGGACGTGTATCGCGTTTTTTTGACAAACGCCAATTAGGTTTACGTTGAACTGACATACTAAATACTCTAGACACAGGCCTTCAGAGTGTAGCAACTTCGTAAGAGTAGAAAGATAAATCAATATATACAACATGTCTCAGAATTAACGCAAAACCTCTTAAGGGGTCATTGTACTCATCATTATGAACAACTTTTACTACGGGACCAAACCCGAAATCGCGAAAAATAAAACCGGTCAAGAGCGAGTCGGACTCGCGCACCGAGGGTTCCGTACGTATATAATGATGTTGATGATTTCTGAAAAACTGTGCTGTTTAGAGACATCGTTTTATTTTTCCTGTAATCTTTCCATAAACTTCTATCACATAGAATAATTTCAGATTTTTATCTATGCAAACTTCGGAGATAGGGGGGGGGGGGGGGGGAACGGTATTTTTTTTTCATCAAAAGTCGGATACTATGCTGCCTAAAAAAAATTAAAAAATGTTTGAGAATGTGCAAACTGCGTTCTTTCATAATAATGATACTCCACATGCCCTAGTAGCCCCACTTCAAAATTTTAAGACCCCCTTTCAGTCTCTTTTGCAAAAAAGATATATTTTTTGAAATTTCTTTCTTGTTTGCAAAATAGTTGGGCAAACGTCATCTAAAACTATTCTAAATTTCAAGTTGATAGCATTAGCAGTTCTTGAGATATCCAGGTGTGACAGACAGACAGACAGACTTAGTCTCACCATAAGGGTTCCTTTTTACCATTTTGGTACGGAACCCTAAAAATCAGCTAACCCCTACATTTTGACGAGTTATTCAAAAATAAATGTAGGGAACAGCTGATTTTTTTGACCGCACGCCCGCACGCGTTTTTTTTTGCCATGGTGCGACGTCGGCCTAGAGCGCGACTCGTCCTTTGCTTGGTTTAAACAGGTTTATACCGGTTTTTTTTATAGGTTTATACTCTACTTTTGAATTTAAATTTAAATGCAAAGCTTAGGTGAGGGCTCGCGGACTGGGCGTCGGCAGAGGGCAGATAATGCACTCTTTCGGCCCCCCTAAATGGGTCCAGGGACGGCGGACTTGGGGACGTCCGCCGCCCCCTATCACACTGGACCCGAGGTGGCGGCGCGTAGTGTTCCACGCGCGCCCCTTTGAGACGTCACGGGGGGGGGGGGGGGTCAAACACCTCACACCCTCCCAGACTTGAGGTGGCCCGCGGAGGCGGGCCGGCACTAGCTGGGGATTGCGGAAGTAATAATAGATCCCAAGATCCCCGTTGCAACTGTGGGAGGGGAACACTGGGGTGGTTTTTAGTCATTAAGAGTCTGACAGACCCCTCCACCCGCCCCAAGGTGGAGGACATCCATAAGGATTTTCCACCCCGTGAACAAAAAAAAAGGTCTCGCGGACTGTACCTACCCTCATAGCAAACTCACCTTGAAAGTCTTCCCGATGACAGTTGACGTAGTACTGAACACATGGCTGGCCTCGCTCTTGACCGCGGTGCCTATCTCGTCCAGGTCCTTCTTTACCATCGTATACACTTCTGCTGACTGTGAACATTCAAAAAACACTCGTTTAATGATAACAGGGGCAATAAACTGTAGAGTGCTAAGATTATTTGTAAGGAAGTCTCTTAGTTTTTTGGCAAAAATGAAACAGCGCTCAAAGCAAATTGTTAATATGTACTAAGTACTTCATACTTCAAAAATATCATTATTCTTTTCGTTTGCTAATGTTTTCCATTCATTTTATTCATAGAATTAAAGATCAGGCGATGGAAAAACCAAGCTAATCTGAATGTGAAGGCTACCGGGTAAGCCGCAAAATCCAAATTTTCATACGTTTTTTGCAATTGTGGGTCAGTATATGGTTGTATTTTGATCAAAATACGATTGGCGACCGTAACAAATATGTATTTACACAACATTAAAATCATCAATCACTCTCTAAGTTCACACATTTTGTATGGTCTCGAATCATATTTTAATCAAGATACAAGCAGACACTGACCTGCAAATTGCAAAGACCTAAGAAAATTTGAATTTCGCGGGATACCACAGCACATCCCCTTATCTGTATCTATCCATCTGATCAGAAATACCCCTTTGGGCCAGGCCACAACAAGATTGACGACGTAGATTTCTACGGTGCGTGGTCGCAACGCAGTGTTGTGGCCTGGCCCTTTCGTTCAGCAAAAGTGATTAATTCATTAATGATGATGCGAGACAGGAATGTGCAGCAATAGTGAATGGATTGATATTTACTGCTTACAACATTATTATCTATAAGATACAACAAAATATTTGTTGCCTTTTCAATTTTGCATCTATGTTATATTAGTGCGTTGCCAAAATATGAATTTTGCAAATAAAAAAATTTCTTATCTACGTACTCTACAACAGTTATTACTTAAAGTTAAGTAAAGTTTTATCTAAAAGATAGTTTATCACAAAATAAAGCAATATACACACAACACAGATAATTCATATTGTTTACAACTCTGGCCTACATAGATTATTATAATATGTAAGTATAATCTTTGCCCAGACGAAAACAAGTCTAGATATTATGCTAGCGCTATGGATGGATGGAGAGGAAGAGGAAGGCCAAAGAAAAGATGGATGGATTATGTGAGGAATGATAAACTCAAAGCATTTATTTCAAATAAACCAATTACAGGCACTTTTGAATTGTCAAGGGGTCGGTCAGCCCTCACGACGATGCTATTGCCCGGGGTGGGGTCGTCTTGGCGGTGTCTCTTGACATCGCCAATGCTTTCAATACCCTGCCCTGGAGTTGCATTAGGGAGGCACTCCGGTATCACCGGATGCCGACCTACCTCTGTCGAGTGGTCGAGGCCTATTTGACGGACAGGGCCGTCATCTACCCCGGTCATCACGGAGAGTGGAACCCCGGCGAGAGATGTCGTGCGGTGTCCCACAGGGTTCGGTCCTGGGGCCGCATCTGTGGGACATCGGCTACGACTGGGTGCTGCGTGCTGACCTCCCTAGCGGCGTCAGCGTAGTCTGCTACGCTGACGACACGCTGGTCCTGGCGCAGGGGAGGTCGCATCAGGCGGCGGCCGAACTGGCGGCACTTGGGGTTGCGACAATCGTCAACAGGATCCGGCAATTGGGACTCGAGGTGACTTTGCACAAGTCTGAGGCCATGTGTTTTTATGGTCCTCGGAATGTGCCACTGTCGGGTTCCCAGATAACGGCAGGAGGGGTTCACATCGGTGTCGAGTCAACGATGAAGTACCTGGGACTCGTCCTCGACAGCCGTTGGAACTTCGTGGAGCATTTTCGACGTTTGGCTCCCAGACTGGAGCGGGCCGGGGCTGCCTTAAAGCGGCTCCTACCCAATCTAGGGGGTCCAAACGCCTCCTGCCGGAGGATCTACGCGGGGATCGTGCGGTCCATGGCCTTTACGGGGCCACCGGTGTGGGCGCGTTCCTTAAGGCTGCGACCAGCCCACCAATTGAATGCGTCCCAAAGGGTCATGGCCATCAGGCTGGTACGGGGTTACCGCACGGTCTCCCGTGAGGCGGCGGGCGTCCTTGCCGGACTACCGCCATGGGATCTGGAGGCAAAAGTCCTTGCGCAAATCTGGGAGTGGCGCGAGGAGGCGAAACGCCGGGGTGAAACTCCACTGCCGCGAGAAATCACGGCACAGCGGACAGAGCTCCGGCGGGGTCTCATGGCGGCATGGAGAGTGCGATTGTCGCAACCCAGCGCTGGGCACGCCACAATTGTGGCGATAAGTCCCCTCTTTGAGGAGTGGCTAGAGAGGCGCCACGGCGTCCTCACCTTCCGCCTGACGCAGGTCCTCACCGGACATGGTTGTTTCGGGAGGTTCCTGTTCAGGATAAAGCGGGAGGAAACGCCCGGGTGTCACCACTGTGTGGATCGCCCGAAGGACACGGTGGAGGTCTGCCCGGCTTGGGTGGAGTACCGCCGTGTCCTCACGGAGGCGATGATCTCTCGCGCCCGGCCCTGGTTCGGGTCATGGTTCGGAGCGAGAGTGCTTCACCTCCTTCTGCGAAGCAGTAATGCTTGCGAAGGAGGAGGCGGGACGCGTGAGGCAGAGGCAAGGTTGGCGCCCTCGCGCTCCTAGTCGCCGCAGGAGACGCCCCGGGCGTCGGGAGTCACAAGCCGATTTCCGGCCACCGTAGGCGCGGGCTTGCGGACGGTGAGCGATGGGTAGTTCACCGTCCGATAAGGACCAGGCCCGGGTCGACAGCGCGTTGTATTCCACGCGCGCCTCAAAGAGTTGTCAGCAGCAACTGACGGGGTCCGTTAGGGCCAATGCCTGCCAGGGTTGCGAGTTTGTCCGAAAGGGATATCGTGGCCCTGGCACACAGGCAAATGAAGGAATACGGGTGGGTTTTAGTCAGTAAAAGTCTGACACGCCCTCCCGAGAAGTTATTTGATAATTTCCCACCCAAAAAAAAAAAAAAAAGGGGTCGGTCAGTCATAAAGATGAAGCTGCCCATTCCAAAGCTTAGTAGGAAAGTATGGAGAAGAACGGGCAAGAAACTCAACTCTTTTAAATTAACGATGCAAAACATCAAAAGAGTCCGTAATAAAAAAAAACAATTCATAAATTAAATTAAAATAAACCATGGATGCTAAGAGATGACCGATATGAAAGAGAAGATGACGATATGAAAGAGAACGGAGTAAATGATACCGTGAGGGTTGACGGTGGAGAATGGAAGAAGAAAACGCGTTGCGCCAACCCCAAGTAACTTGGGACAAGAGCAGGAAGATGATGATGACGATGCTATTGTGGCGACATCTACATCGCCACATGCGAACTACATATCACACTGACGTCACGCAAAATCCTGCATCGCGCAAGCAGAGTTTACCGCGCGACTAGCTCATATACAACGTCCATCAATAGTCGGGCAGTGGCCCCCACCAAACAACACCCGTCTGGTCGGAGATTCCTCTCTTTTTCTATGGAGGATTAGTGAACTTTACCTGTTCCTCATGTAAGGATCGTAGCAGGTGGCGTTCTGTACTTTCTGCCTACCCCCATGGAATAAAGGCATGTGAGTTTATGCATGTAACATCCAAGTTTAACGAGCCTCGCAGAAACATCGATTTTAAAATAGTATCTATTTGGTAATTAATGCTTTCAAACAGGTTCTCAAGGTGGCGATGAATTGAACGAATAATATTACAGTTCATACGCGGTTTAAACACGTTGACCTTTCTCATTTATAGTTGACGATAGATATTTTTTATATCATGTTGTTTCGGTATTAGATAAAAATATCTTAGATAAGTGCCTCGTGGCGCCGGAAGTAAAGAATGGCACCAATCTATTTCTCCCCGTGGGTGTCGTAAAAGGCGACTACGGGACTTACTAGAGAATGGGCAGCAGTGTTCTCTATACATTTTAACACCATACTGCGATCGCCAACCCGCCTGCCAAGCGTGGCGATTATGCCCCCCCCTGGGGGAAGCCTATGTCCAGCAGTGGACGTCTTTCGACTGAAATTATCTAACACAAAGTAGACGATTAGTACAGCGGGGTCACACTATCCGTAGCAATGGGTTTCATTTTGACAGTTCAACAGCATTCATTGCGTTATTTACGTTGATGAGCAGACAAATTTTTTCGAAAATACGAAGCAATGGATTAGCAATATACTTCAAAATTATTCAGATTGTGATTCAAACTGTGTTACGCAATTATGGTGCAGGTGCCAGCTTGATAGACGAATCTGGTCGAAAAGGAGCGCTGCGCTGGTCCCAATTCAATAATTGAGATAGGGGCAGGATCCCGAGGATTATGTCAATTATGTCAACTGAGCCTGATCAGGTGACATAATCCTCCTGCCCCTATTCATTGTTAAGGCGACGATAACCGACTTTTTATGATTTTATACTGAAGATCACGTCTAAACGATTAGTATTAATTATTTAATAAAATATATAATAAATTAGAGCATATTCTCAATAACTTAATATGTTAATATTTTTGGTTATGTTTATATTACATAGTGAAATTAATTTGTAAAGTTATGTCTAACGCGGATAAAAACTGAGAATTCCGCAAAATCTACCAACTGTATTTTTCTGAAACCTTTACCAATTTAAAGTTAATTTAATTATTGATCTTTTAGTTTACACGTTTTATTAAAATACCTTTTGTTTTGTGTATAATAAATTAATAATGAGTCAAATTGCGGACAGCGCTCCTTGATGGGCGAGTCCTACTGGCTGAACGTACGACGCGTTGCGTGACCTTATTACAGAACTCGCAAGCTAACCACTCAAGGTCACTGGCATATATCTGCGTCTTAAGTATGTATTAGCGCGGCGCGGCGGTAGCAGTGGTGGCCCAGTGGTAACGGCCTCGACTTATGAGTAGGTCTTGGGTACAAACCCAGACAGGAGCTTTACTTTGTGTAAATTATTTCATCACCACTGCTCTCAAAACGGTGAAGGAAAACATCGTGAGGAAACCGGCATGTCCTAGAACTGAATATTCGTAGACATGTGACAACCACCAACCCGCACTGGGGCCGCGTGGTGGATTACGGCCCACTCCCTCTCACAGAAAGAGGAGGCTTGTGTCCCAGCAGTGGGAACATTATAGGCTTATTTTGTTAAGGATGTATTAGAAATGCTTTGTTAGGCGTTTACAATAACATAATTTCAAAACGAAAAGACATGAGCCTATTATCTATGGTATGGAAAGTAATTTTCGTTCAGTAAGAAAAATTACATTAGAAATCTAGCGCTCATCAGAAAACCGAATGTAGTCGAATCTAAAATGCATTTGTCGCTCCAAGGAGTACAGCTTTTTGTTTTTGATCATCAATGCCGTCTTTGTTTACGCCATGTGGTAAAAAAATGCAAACTTTTACATTAACATTGCCCTACAGGCGAAATTAAACCTTACATACATTGTTTTAGAGTTGTTTTTCGTATGTTGGTTATAAAATTAGTTAAACAGTGAATAGCAACGCATGTTTGATATAGAGTGAGTCAGTTTTAAACGTTTTCATTGATGTCGGTGACCCCGCTAGTCATTTCATGCGATATGTCAGTTACATTTATATTGGTATGAGCATAAAAACTGAATTTTTAGTAGGTAGGTAATCTATGTAGTTGCCGAATCACCGCGCTGCTCGTAAAATTCAGACGAAAGATAAGGTTCCCGTCATAATAAGTTGGTATATCTATAGGTTATAAATAACTGTGGCAGCTCATCAAAATATAACATGTCCCAGAATTAACGCACAACCTCTTAAGGGGTTATTGTACTCATCATTATGAATAACTTTTAATATGGAACCAAAGCTGCAATCGCAAAAAAAAAAAAACAAATAAATGTAGGAATCAGCTGTTCCCTACATTTATGTTCGAATACGAGTAACTCGTCAAAATGTAGGGAACAGCTGATTTTATTTGCAAGTGTTTTTTAAAAGTTGTTCATAATGATGAGTACAATGACCCCTTAAGAGGTTGTGCGTTCATTCCGGTACATGCTGTATTTAAAACAGCTTTGTGTTTCATGGTGTCTTTAAACATAACATCTGTCTTTCTCGAAAGGGTAGATGCTAGAAGCGTCTCTGCCGTAAATATATCAGATTTTCATAGCCATTTCATTCGCACCGCTTTGCATTTTGAAGCATTCTTTATGTATCAAGTAAGTAAAATATGCACAAGTCTGACATTGCATCCGCATGTAAACAGTTTATTTATTCGTGAAACGGCTGAACGAGCCTTGATTAGATACGAGACAGTTAGTCATGGCGAATAAGTCGGACCAAAGAGGTTCGATGCAATATTTTTTCATGCAGTTGTGTGAAGTTACATAATGTCTAACAATAAGTGTTCCATGGTAACAATTTGACTAATAGAGAAGTACGGAAGACGTTGCCCCGACCCCAAATAAATTGGAATAAGTACAAGAGAATGATGATGATGGTAACTTTGCTAACAATTTTACTTTGAGAGCGCCTTTATTACGTAGCAATAAGAGTGGATTTCCAAGTCATGAATACTCATGAACAACTTTTGCTATAGGACAAACCATAGATATACAAAGTGGAGACAACAATATGACAATAAATGAAAATACTGGCAATACTAATGCATAACAGTATTTTGGAACGATCAAATAAATTCTAACATAGAAATTAAAAAAAGGATTTTTTCAAACAAACTAAATAGCAGTGGTGTGCTGACTATGGGTTTTGCCAATCTTTGACTAGCTATAGCGACTAAACTATAGGATATATTTGTTTGAATTTTCGTGTGCAGAATGCGAACGTCATTAGATAAACGCAGTTGAATTTATTGTAATATTGTTGTCTCCACATTGTAGTATATCTATGGTTTGTCCTATAGCAAAAGTTGTTCATGAGTATTCATGACTTGGAAATCCACTCTTATTGCTACGTAATAAAGGCGCTCTCAAAGTTGTATATAACAAGTTTTTTATATTTCTATGGGACAAACTCTTAAATATTTCAAAAATTAAAACAGCTGTTTCATATAAAAATAAAATACCAATGCAATCAAAATGTATGAAGGAGCTGATTTATATATATCTTATTTTCCTGCTTGTTAAAATCAGTTTCCAATAATAGGATTAACAGGAACGATTTTTTGTAATCAGCAAATATTATTTTAAAGATGGCGCCACTGTCGATTGTCCTTTTTAGCTTTATTTTCATCATTATCATATCAGCATACATCCTCTGCTGATCAAGGACCTTACTATGACCGATACAAACGGTCAAAAGAGATATGCTATAAATACTACACATGACGGAAAACCACTTAGTGCTTTTAACAATATCCCCTTGTGTTTGTATCTTTCCTTGTCGTTTTAATGGCAATGAAGTGGGAGGGCAATAGACTGCACACCAGTTATGAGATGATACTTATTAAGTATACTTTAATATGAATGCGAAAGTAACTTCTGTTACCTTTTCACGCCTAAACCACTGAACCGATAGTTATGAAATTTGACAGATAGGTTGCCAGAGGCCTGGAGATAGGCTATACTTTTTACCCGACTGCGGCGCAAAGCCAAAAAAGGAGGGTTATGTGTTTGACATGTATGTATGTATATCTGTCCCTATGTTCCCTCGTAATTACTAAACTTGACTTTGTCTCTGTCACCTCTGCCCTAGACTAAGGTCAAGAGCAAACGCATCCTAAATAAAAAATAATAAAAAAAAACTGCTGCACCGATTTTGATTAATGATATGTCGTTAGATTCGTCTTTATTGCGCGAGTGTTACTGGGTATATTACTGGATTTTTGGCGCCAAAAGGTGTACTTAAAAACAAAAAAACCTCTCCGAAGCCTATCGAGTGGGGTATCAAAATGAAGGGTTATAAAAGGTGATTACAAAAATATATACATAATATATGTTTAAATGTAATTTAAATGAGAAATGATAAAAAAATATCCCGAACTTTTGGAGTGAGTGAGTCAAGTGGCCGTTATCAACAGATTATAAGTGAGTAGATTACCTAATTTACCGACTTTATAAGACGGTAAATTAGGTTATTTACTCATTTATCCTAACTAAAAAGTATTAAATAAAAAAGTACTTAATTCAAAAAATCAAAAGATTTTTTTAAGTAACTTTTTTATCCTGAATATTATTTTGTATTAAAAGTTATGAAATACAAAATACGTGCAGACGGCAACAGGTAGTTTTGAAGAAAATAAATTAGATTACTTATAAACAGCAATTACATCAGAAAAAAGAGAAACTGACACCCCCTGCTAATCTGACCTCTAACGCCTCTTACTTTTTATTGGCGAGATAAAGATTATTTGCTGTTATCCAATTTAATTACTATTGATAGCTTATGATTAAAGAATGACAGTGTTATCTCAGTGCTAATAAATATATATAATATATAAATAAATAAGTACAGTAGGCAGCGCGTCAGTGGCAACAAAACCAGTATAATCTGGCCTCTTATTCTATTGATACTCCGTACTGTGCTAGGCCAGCACAAGGTCAAAGTGTTACCAATTAAAAAAAAAAGCCGAACATAAGCGTTTAAAAAAAAGGGTAAAAAAGTTAGTTGCTAATTTTATTTAAATTATTGTTTGCCAATTTGCTTGCATTTAGATAGCTTTTAACTCAAATACCACTTAGTCTAAGCACTTCTGAGAATTATAATATTTCTGTCTCTGATTGAACAAAATTAAAGTTATTCTACAGATGAAACACACTTGTGCAAACAACATAATAATGTATGAAATTGACTACATTTTGTGGAGCAAATTTCAATGTCTTGCATCTAATTAGTCGTAATTTAATTTGTGGCTGTTCTGGCTGTCAACAGTTATTCTTGGAATGTTGCTGGTGGTTCATTTTTATTAAAAAAAATGAGTTTGGCCATGGAAGTGACTTTATGTTGCAAACAGGATATTGCAGATCATACAAGTTCACTTCTAAACATGGGCCCCACAAATGGCCCATAAAATTAAAAAAGGCGACAAAAAAAAAATAGGGATGAGAAAAAAAAGCAAACAATAATCAATAAATAATAATTAATTTACATTTATAAACACACAATTCATACGTTTATTCTAAGGTAAATAAACTTGACACAAGGCAATTTTAACTTCGACAACACAAAGGAATGGAATAAAAAATTAGCACCTCTCTATGAGTAATGTTTACTTAGTTATTGCACAATTTTCGTTAAAACAGTGTGAAGGAAATGTTTTGCTTTTGTAAAACAATGACGATTAAAATTAATTTATACTTTGGTCTTTTTTTTTTGTTTATTTTAATAATTATATTGACTTAAAACATAATTTATTTATTTAACATAAAATGGCAAAGGTCAATTACTTTAGTTAAAGACAAAAACAATAATAATCATCTCACAATACTCCAGACATAATGACAAGATCTTCTTCCATTTGTCCGCAAACACGTCACAATCAGGGTTAGCGTCCAAGAGTGTATGAGGGTGAGAGACTATGGTAACATGTTTAAGACTGTAAGTTAGTTCTTAGTAGCACAATATTTGTAATAATAAATTATTTCTAATTTCAGGTACTGTACGTCAGAAACAGACTCTTTATCTTTCACAGTAGGCATGTGACAAGACATAAGTTAGGCATTTCATGGAATCAGAGATAAAATAACAGTTTGGACAACATTCATTATAACCTATGTTTTGTCCTGTCAAACATGCTACGGTAACAGTATAATTAGAGCATGTAATGTCATGTTGCCATTCCCTTTCTTTTTTTAAATTATATTATTGTTTCTTTTGTCTTTATATTTTTTTTCTTTTTAGTATGTCACTAGTTCTGAGATAAATTATGTAAACTAATTTTTAAGAACAAAGTTTTGGTATGATTGTTTACTAATGTTGTTTTAATTATGCTGTTGGACTACCTTTCAAATAAATAAATAAATGCCAGGGCTATTCTAGCATATTAAAAAAATGGATAACTCACCTTGGACTTAGCTGAAGATATCCAAGTGTCCCACCAGTTGCCAGCCTGCTTGTCATCATGCCTCGGCGTACTGGCTGTCTCACTGGGACTTGCATCACAAGACCTATGCAAACAATCACGGGAATGTTAGACTTTTAAAAACAAATGAACGATTATTCGTCTATGATTGGAGAAGAATAGAGTATTATTCTTAAATAGCAATAACATAATAAAAAATATTTTTGGCCTTGTATAAGAAATAGGTTTAGTTACCACCATGACACATTTTTATTTAAGTGATGTTGTTAAGTCAGCCCAGCAATAGATATGGGTAGGTTTTAAAAAGGGAACCAAGGCTCTTAGAAAAATAAAATAACAGGGCTTCAAATTGTCCTGGCAGCAGTATAGGTAGGCTTTGTGTTGATCTACCTAATGGCTGTGTGTTGTTAAATTCTGGCTCCAGGCATATTCTGTTACATATACCTAAAGATACCTAGAAATCTTTTTTAAAGAAACTGCAAAAATAATATCTAATAAGTAACAACATTATAATATTCAAATGCCATTTAGCTACAGATAGATTGATAAGTTCATAACTGCTATCAGGAATAAGTTAAAAACTTATCCATTATTTAAACATTTGACATCAATACGGTACATGATGGCTTATTCTGATTCAAAATGTGGCGGTGATATTTTTATTCACTTTTCAATAAACTGTGGTCTATTTTTTATGTTTCAGAAACATGGAAAAATATAATAATTTGGAATTAAAGAGGTTTAATTGCTGCTTTAAGAACACTGCATCTTGAAAACGAGCAAGGTTTATAAAAAAAGTTACCTAACCAAATGAATCCTATTTAAAAGTACAGTTCCACAGAAAAGGAATTATGTTAGCATCTAGTTAACACCGAACTGATTCGGTTGTTACTGTTATTTGCTTGACGCTACTCGGTTTGACTTGACAAAATGAGCGACTAGGAAGCAATGATTACTTCTCCTAATTGATCCCATGACCTTTCGAAAACATGATTCTTATCTCGAAATTGTTATTCTTAGTGCTAACAAAGTTACAGTGTAATCGTTTTATCACCAAAACAACGCAGTTTTTCTTCAATAAGCTCTTTCTTCGATATCTATAGAATGTTGACATGGATTTTGTGATAGCGTAAATACATGAAATAACTTACTTTTCAGCCATAACGACGTTTATTTATAGTATACACAAATAAGGAGAGCACATGGATTGCTGTACATTAAATGTTGTGTGATATTGTTGTTGTTTTTACACGAAATTTAGAATTAATTTTGACATAGTTTTGTTTGCGTTGACATAAGGATGTCGTTCCGTTACAGAACGTGTCAATGAAACGTCTGATTTTTTATTAATAATATTGAGGTATTTTTCTTTTAATTTTTAATTCTTTTATTATTTAAAACTTTACCTCATTTAACATTGTCTTAATTTAGAAGCAACTCTACATCTGGGGTGGTTTTAATGAATTAATCCGACTATGTTCAGGGAAAGGGAACGTTTTTGTTCTAATTGTGACTTTACGTGCTTAGCTCACAGATGGCACTATTTTGTAAGTTTTCAGCATGTTGTCTTGCGTTTTTGGGGTTCCGTAGTCAACATGAACCCTTATAGTCGCCATGTCCGTTTGTCTGTCTGTCCCCGGCTTAGCTCAGAGACTCTTAGTAAAGTAATTGACCTGCTTATCCGACCCTCTTCCATTCTTCTTCTTTGTAAGACAAAAGTAAATATAAAGAAGATTATGAAGAGTAGTAATACAAAGTACTGACCGTACTAGACAGCTGTAATTTGGCATGGGTAGGTATACATATTAATCACACCCCGGCAAAGTAGTAAAATAAAATCTGGAAACAGCTTTTTAGGGTAGGTACTTACCTCCCTTATACGTAAAGAGGGAATGTTTTTTTACCCCTAAAATAATGTTTTAAGATTTTGATCGTGATGTGGGGTATCCTTGGATAGGCCGTTCAGATACTATGGATCTGTGCAGACTATTTTTCGATTCAGGTATCCGTTTGCGTAATATTATGCTATATAGAGCAAATTTTTGTTAGAGTCAAGTGTCCCCCGCCAGCTGAATGGCTGTTTTTTGTTATGTGAAAAAGGTATATAAATGTAACGAAATTAAAAAGAAAACTATAACAGCTAAGGCTTTACAAGCTAACGAGTAATAGTCGACCAACTTACATTTGCAGTTGGAGAATTGACCGTGACGTATACCGATGTATGGGAGAACATGTTTTTCAACTACAATGTTAAGTTTGTTTTTGGGATACTTACTTAAATTCATTCCAACTACGGAACCCTTCATTGTGCGTGGTCCGACAAGCTCTTGGCTGGTTTTTTGTGGTAAGGTAAGTAAGTACCTACTTACACTTAGTAAAGGTTTAGAAAACATACAAAAAAATCTTGGTTTGCTCGCAAGGGTAGCAATAAGTGTAATTGCTATGTCCTAATAGTTTAACCAGACCGACATAGCCCGAAGAATTTGTCAATTTAAATTTTCCTTTTATTTATGTAAATTATAATCGTTATAGTTAAATTATAATCATTCATACATGTTTATTTATTTTTAATAATATAATAAGAGCGAAAAAGACATCATCATAGCAGCCGAAAGACGTCCACTGCTGGACATACGCCTCTCCAAAGGAGGGTTTGCCATAATCGCCACGCTTGGCAGGCGGGTTGGCGATCGCAGTATGGTGTTAAAATGCATTGTAAACGCTGCTGCCCATTCTCTAGTACGTCCTTTAGTCGCCTTTTACGACACCCACGGGAAGAAATAGGATGGTGCTATTCTTTACGTCCGGCACCACACGGCAAAAAGACACACAACAATGGAAACATTGGATCAGGACCGCACTACTTGTACTCATGTGGTTTTGTCCAATGCTACAAGAAGGAGCAATCCTCATCTATTCCCCTACAATAAGCTGCAGGAAGCTGTTGGGGCTGCCCCGTATGCGGCGCATCAGAGACGCTATTCATATGCGATGTATCGCTTGAAAGCCATCCACTCTAGCGTCTGCAAACATACCCGATGCACTACAAAAGCGTGGCAACCCCATCAACATCCTGAACGCGTTATTGTATCGCAACGAGCAGGGCACATTGCTCGCAGAAAAAATTGAAGGTGAGGCCGAAATGTTCTGTGGAGTGGCGACCGCGTACTGGAAGACGTAGCGTTGGAAGGGCTCCCACAAGGTGGACCGATGACATTGTAAAGGCTGCAGGAACCTGCTGGATGTGGGCCAGCTCAGAACCACTCGAAGTGGCGGTGGTGGTTGCCTATGTCCAGCAGTGGACGTCTTTCGGCTGAAATGATGATGAACTACTGGAGATACCAGCACGGCTTTACTAAAATACTTAAGTAAATAAAAATCATAATATTTTTATAAGGTGGTTTAGTTAGTAATCCTGTTTCTACGATTGTAATCTAGCAAACAACCACAAATTAATAACGTAATGAATTACCTTCAAAAATATTTACAAGAGGAAACATTTCCTGTCCCAAAAATCAAACAAAAATATTTTTCCCATGCACGAAACCTCTCGCATTAAAGCAACGTACAAAACTGAATAATAATTACGGCTAATTATATTAATTCGCCGATGCGAAATATTAATTTGCGTTGGGAGAGGCCGTATCTCCCATCTATGGCTCGTCGATTATTCAATAAGGCATTGAAGAGGGATTTTTTTTATAAATAAATCCCTGCTCTTAGCGCAAGTGAGATGTTCTTACTACGATTATGATAGGCATGTTTGTTTTAGCTGTTCCATCCAGTAAGATGAAGCTGTCAGTATTGTTCAAGGTATTTAAATTAATTTGAGATGTGCCTGTTTGTGCTTTGCTAGGTCATCTTCTGAATAGGTGGCCGTTATTTACACATAGAGACCCAATATGCTTTGACATAACGTAGCATCACGCTTTGTTTTTTCGAAGGGTTGGGCAGAGGTGTACCTGTAGTACACAAATTTCGCCAGTTATGTTTAACTCCCATGTAATAGGGGGCAAGCCTTTTGCCATCAACCGGGTACAAATCCAGATTCCGGGCTGCTACTGAGAAATTCCAGGTAGAAAAACCCAATATCACTTTGTCCGACCCGGGAATCGAACCCAGCACCTCATGCGCAGGGGTAGCGCTGGCGACCACTGGACCAAAGAGGCAGTTAGGTATTTGGTTGGTAGGTGTATACCTATTTATACAATATTACGCAGTATACAATATACAACATTAGTTTTTGTTTATACTAAACCTCTTAAGGGGTCATTGTACTCATCATTATGAACAACTTTTACTCTGGGACCAACCTTGAAATCGCGAAAAAAAAATCAGCTGTTCCCTACATTTAAGTTCGTTGAACTCGTCAAAATGTAGGGAACAGCTGATATTTTTTTCGCGATTTCAACTTTGGTCCCATAGTAAAAGTTGTTCATAATGATGAATACAATGACCCCTTAAGAGGTTTAGTATAAACAAAAACTAATGTTGTATAATGCTAAACCCGAAACACGTGTCTAGTATTTTTAACCGACTTCCAAAAAGGAGGAGGTTATATGTTTATGTAAAGAATCTATGTACAAAATTTCAAAACTGTATCATGAAAAATCACAAAGTTATAAATAAGGTTGTTAGGATTACCTACTGGGATGGTAATCAAAGGCTCGAGAGTCAAATGCCAACTGGCTTATATTTCTTAATAAGCTTACATTTATAAAGTGTTAGTGTGTCTGTGTGCGTGTGTGAGTATGTATGTGTGTATATGTGTCCCCACAGTATTCCTTTATTACCTATTTACATTGCAATATTGCCATTTCTTCTAGGTCCTTTGTAGGTGTGACGGTGACTACTGCTCTAACTGCCGACGGTAAGTGACCTTGCCATAATATTTTTAATTTGCTAGATTCATTTTATCACGCGATGTGTGTACGTGTAACTCGGATTCGCGCGTGCGCTTGTTTCGAGATCGGGGTCACCACTGTTAGGATTACCTACTGGGATGGTAATCAAAGGCTCGAGAGTCAAATGCCAACTGGCTTATATTTCTTAATAAGCTTACATTTATAAAGTGTTAGTGTGTCTGTGTGCGTGTGTGAGTATGTATGTGTGTAAATGTGTCCCCACAAGGTTGTTATGTTACCGGGTTGTCCGTACAAAAACATGCTAACGGCGGCGGCGCCCCCGCGCCTCCAGGGTCGTCTTGCGCTCATTGATAATAATTTGCCAGTAGGTACCTAACCGTACGGCGATTATAATGTAAGTAATTAAATGGTGATAACATTTTCCATCACACTTAAATATTTTTGGGACAAAATATAACATGGTGTAAAAATGATTGAAATCGATTCAGTTCCTTATTCTGAACAAACTATATTCAGGTTTCGCTTATACTCGTACTAAAAATAATGTTGTATACCAGAAGATGGAAACGGGTTAGAACTTACTAAGTAAGTAAATAGGTAACCATAGGTTTCCATCATCTCATCCAAAAAAACAAATGACCAATGACTTTTATAATGCGCACAAAAGAGTGGAACTCTCTACATGCGTCTGTGTTTCCGAACGCATACAACCCTAATCTCTTCAAAGTTAGAGTAAACAGGCATCTTCTGGGTAAGCTCACTCCATCGTCGACTTTGTCTCTGTCACCTCTGCCCTAGACTAAGGTCAAGTGCAAACCCATACTAAAAAAAAACAAAAATGGCTATCTCTCAAAGCGCCCCATCCTTGCTAATAATCTGTCCCGTGATTAGTTTTTTTCCATATTGTAAGTAGGTCCACCCCTTATAACTGAAGAAAAATTATATGGGTAAAATACTTATTAGTATCACCAGGGGGACTACTCCGAAGCGTTAATCAAAATTTCGGCCGTTTTATAACTTCCATAGTTGCCGTTTTTGACTTTGAACCTTTACCCGACTTAAAGTCAAACTTTTGACTTTGGCTTATCTCTTTGACAGTATTTTATTTTCTTTCGCCGTAGTCGGCCATAGTTAGCCGTAGTCAAGCAACGGCCGAATAATCGGCCGATACTTCGGATTTATGTACGGAGACCCCCTGTATCCGACTCCCCGCGCCAATCCAAAAGCCATGTCCCGTAAAATTGTCACCACCCAGTTTAAAACACAGCCGACCATCTCTTACCGTGTCGTATTTTTAAACGTTCGATGTATTTTGTAAAAGCTGAATATTATAATAAATAATATTTGCTTTGGCTTCGCGGGTATCCGAGCACACCCATTGTTTGTCGATCAAGAGATTCGGTGCAGCTTTCTTCGTTATTAATAAGTGCTTGCGAACGATGTTGTAACGGCCTCCATGTACAGGGTGATCAGGGGCCCAAGTCTGTTATTTTTATTAATTCAGTCATTCCAACACGATCCCATTGTCATGCCATTGTCATTTTGCTAAAAGTTCGTAATCTGCTAAATTCATAATGGTCGATCATTGGTCGGTCAATGTTCTCGTAATAGAATTGTATTATTATAATGGCATTGTCGTATTGCCATTATTATAAAACCCAATAGTAGAAATGTCATTAATTTGTCAGTATGTACGAGATTACCAATAAATGCAATTTGTTTCAATGTAGTGTCAGTGGCCGACCATTGGAAAGTCATAATGACGCCATTATAATAGTAGATTACCAAACTTGTCAAAATCAACAATTATGAAATCAATGATCGACCATTCTGACACTATAATTATTGTAATAGCAGACTTGAGGCCCAGGGAATATGTTTTGTTGTTAATATGTGCTTAGTTCGCGGACATTGGTGTGGATTACACGTTTACCTAGTTTTTAATGTATTCTGTCACACTTATAGTGTAACTGTTTTATGTCCCAATAAAGTAAAATAAAAATAAAAATGTTGGTCTCTTTAGAAGGGTTTTGAAATAGGTCAGTGGGATAATTTCGTATCACACATACAATGATTTGATCGCGATTCCTTTCATTTTGACACCCCGCGTTCCTGCCAGGGTTGCGAGTTTGTCCGAAAGGGATATCGTGGCCCTAGCACACAGGCAAACGAAGGAACACGGGTGGGTTTTAGTCAATAAAAGTCTTCTCCGCCCAGAGCGGGAGAAGTTATTTGATAATTTACACCCAGAAAAAAAAAACACCCCACGTTCATTGCGTTAACGTTGTTGAGCAGACGAATTTTTCAAACATAAGAAGCAATGGATTGCGAATTTTCTTCAAAAACCTTGGATTGTGGTTGAAAGTGTGTTGCAATTGCATCTGCCCAGCAATTTTTCAAATATGTTGGGGTCGGCTTCCAGTCTTACCAGATGCAACTGAATAACAGTTTTTTACATGGAGCGACTGAAAATCCGAAATATGCGGGTAGTTTTGTTCGCTATAATTTAAACATAAGCAATTAAATTTAAACTAAGCAATGATTTATTTTGTGGGGGGGACTGCTGTGGTGTTCTTTCAGTGGGGCAGGGGAGATCTTGTTACTAGTTGGTTTACCAAGGGCCGTAGATATTCACTTAGATAATATCTACCCTTACTTACCTACCTATCTTTCCTGGTAGTAAAAATAAAACTAATAATTTGCCTCCCACTGAATTGAGACGTATTACATCCTATAAAAACGATACAGGGAAATTAGAGAAAGGACAAAAGTTATTGATGCCTTAACCCACTGCAAGAAACTTAAATGGAAGTGGGCTGGTCACATTGCACGTCAGGATAAAGAGATCTACACAAAAAAAAATACTACATGGACTGGCCCCTCCGGAAAAAGGAAAAGAGGTCACCCCCTGGAAAGATGGGAAGACGAACTCATAAAATTTACAAACGGATGCGCGACTGGATGAGAACAGCCCAAGATAGGAAAAAATGGAGTGACATGGAGGAGGCCTATACTCGTCGAGAGGCCCCTAGTTAAAAGTATGTAAAAAAAAAACCTGTAAGTATTAAGTATTATTCCTAAGGAACTAAAGAGGCATAAATAAATAAATAAATAATATCCCATGATGGCAATTGACTAGCGTGAAGATACTTATACCTATTATTATAGTCAGCAAACACTAAAATATTTCACCACTCATTACACACAGCGCTTGCCTCGACTCATTGATTAACCTCCCACATCGATTAATCTAACTAAGAACCAACATCCTGTCTACAAAAATCTGAATGGATAATCCTTCGTATAAACTGTAGCTAATAATAATACATGAAATGATCGACGTGGCTCAACAAAGTTCATCGCTCAATCAGCGCGCGCCTGCGGCGGTGACGTCATCTCTCGTGAGTTGCCCCGCCCTGCCAAGAGATGGCGCTGTACGATCGAAGTGTAGATTCCAACCCTCACGCTTCGCCGTGTGTGGTTTGATGAACGTTGTAGGGGGTTGATGAACTTTGAAATTTTTGTAAATACATATTTTTGTGAGATGTTGATTAGATTTTGATTAGCGATTTGGTAGCCATATCACTTACATAGATCAGGGGGCCTAAAATGGACGCTTTGGCAGAATCATAATATGAGCTGCATACAATTCATACATCCCGCAATTCATCTGTTTGACAGCTGCTATTTGACATTAGACTTCACTTAAGCAATTCATAATTTGTGGACCATTTTACGAAACTCCATACAAAACTGTCAAACAGATGAATTGTGGGATATGAATTGTATATACGCAGATCATATTATGATTATGAAGGGTCCCTTTTAGGCCACCTGAGCTCTAGCATAATTTTGGTTTGCTACATGATGAGTGGAATCAGCTTGACGTAATACGGTGGCAATCTGCGAAAAAAGGAATCAAGGCTCGAAGGACCACTGGCTAATCTGTCATGTCTGTTCATTAGTATTGGGTTGAATAGTTCGCAGAACCACCAGGGCCTCAAGTCAGCTATTTTTATAAATTCAGTCATTCCAACACGATCCCATTGTCAGTTTGCTAAAATTTCGTAATCTGCTAAATTCATAATGGTCGATTATTGGTCGGTCAATGTTCTCGTAATAGAATTGTGTTACTTATAATGGCATTGTCGTATTGCCATTATTATAAAACCCATTAGTAGAAATGTCATTAATTTGTCATTATGTACGAGATTACCAATAGATGCAATTTCATTCAATGTAGTGTCAGTGGCCGACCATTGGAAAGTCATAATGACGCCATTATAATAGTAGATTACCAAACTTGTCAAAATCAACAATTATGAAATCAATGATCGACCATTCTGACACTATTGTAATAGCAGACTTGAGGCCTAGTCCTCAGTTGAAGCCAGATTCTGGGGACATTATACGGCTGGTCCTGGTAACGAAACCTGGAAGGGCGGGGTCTTTATTTTCCCTCTAAAGTTTAAGATGTAAAACGTGAATACCAATAGAATATTGTAAAAATCCTTTGTAATATTTTTTATGAACAAATAAACGGAAACATACAAATGTCTAAAGTGTTGTACCGACATCGGTTCGTCATAAAACATTTCTGTTTATTCCCAGAACGCTTCAAACTTTCTTACGATGCCGTTTGTTAGTTTTTACGCTTTTTTCACGAGCTTTACATGGTACCAAATGCTGAAGTTAGGTGTTCGGGCAGAGCTTAAATCTGGACAATCATAATTTATTACATTCAGCA
The DNA here is from genome assembly GCA_948098905.1 of Tiliacea aurago. NCBI lineage: Eukaryota > Metazoa > Arthropoda > Insecta > Lepidoptera > Noctuidae > Tiliacea > Tiliacea aurago. The sequence goes on along the minus strand of OX402597.1, from coordinate 14,611,109 downwards.
TAATCGTTGTTATTGTCTTCGCTAGTGGAATTTAGACCAGGCAGTGGTAGATTTACACATTTCCTAAGTATACGCTGTCAAATTTTTGCCGCCCTTACCTCTACAATTGTCAGTTCCTAGATTATTTTTACAATCCAATCATTTGGTAGAAATTGGACAAAACATTTTTGGGAATATTTCTGAGCTAATACCGTTGAATGTACAATGAAAGCGAAGGGAGGGAAAAGTAATCGGAAAGATGTCGTGTAGACTACTTTCTACAAGACATCAGAAATCCGTCGCCATAAAAGAAAAATCGCCTCTAATTTTTTGCAGCCCCTAAAATATGCTGCCTTAGGCTCAAGTCTACTCAGCCTGCTGGTAAATCCGCCGCTGCATCCAGGGAAGCATCATCATTTCAGCCGAGAGACGTCCACTGCTGTACATAGGCCTCCCCCAAAAAGGGGGTAGATTTGCCATAATCGCCACTTGGCAGGTGGGTTGGCGATCGCAGTGTGGTTTTAAAAATGAATAGAGCACGCTGCTGCCCATTCTCTAGTAAGTCCCTTAGTCGCCTTTTACGACACCCATGGGAAGAAATGGGATGGTGCTATTCTTTACGTCCGGCACCAGGGAAGTATACTAGGTACCATCTTTTATTGTTCTTCTGACAAGCAGAATTGCTATGTCTCGGTTTATAAGGAGACTCTAATCTTTGTCTCGAGAAAAAGGCACCAAACTGAAAACCCGTCATTATACCCTCCCTAACGGTCTGCCACAGGGTCAACTATAAGAGGCATAAGTACTTACATACATAGTTTTACTAATGACTAACGTAGGTAGATTTAAACTTTGATGGACTTTAAACTTTCTCTTTTGAAATCAAATAAGCCTTGTAATTCTATGCAGTATTCCCAATCGTATTAATTTCATTAGATTTTTTTTTATTTGTGCCTACTTAACTTACAGCAATTTTCTGCTTTTCGATTCACGGTGAGGAAGAAGTACCATCTTTTATTGTTCTTCTGACAAGCAGAATTGCTATGTCTCGGTCTATAAGGAGACTATAACTTTCTCCCTGTAGAACAAAAGGCACCAAACTGAAAACCCTTCATTATACCCTCCCTAACGGTCTGCCACAGGGTCAACTATAAGAGGCATAAGTACATACATAGACTGATAAGTATGTAGATTTAAACTTTGATGGACTCTAAACTTTCTCTTTTGAATTCAAATAATCCTTGTAATTCTATGCATTCTTCCGAATTGTATTAACTTCATTAGATTTTTTTTTATTTGTGGCTACTAACCTTACAGCATTTTTCTGCTTTTCGATTCACAGTGAGGAAGAACCTTTTTCTCAACTCTACCAATGTTCATTCCTCAGTTCTAAACATAATTAACTGTAATAAACCTGCATTCAAAAAACAAATTACAAAAACCACAAACGAAGGCAAATGACAAACTACTAAACTCTTAATATTCAAACTTTTTTTTCATAAACTAACAATTTTATTTTTCTTTAAAATTTTAACTAAACTTGCAATATATTGCAAGTTAAGTTAAAATTTTTTATTTTTTTTTTTTTTTTTTTTTTATAAATTCAAAAAATACAATTTTAGGTATACCTAAAATTGTATTTTTTGAATTTAAACATTTCTTAGTAGTCCGTTCGCATGTTTTATACTAATCCTAGTTACACAGGGAACCTACTCGTATTATTAGCCATACGTTACTGTGATAATGCTCTGTAACATACGTATCGCTGTTGGTTGCCTAAATAAATAGATATGAACATTAGTAGAATTACAAAAGTTGATAGAGACTTGGTAGATATCTACAGCCGTCTATCTTCGTGATCTCTAATTCCTTTGATGTCATGAAAAGTTTTGATATCAACATCGTTCTTCACCAGAAACCAATCGAAAAATACGGCATGGAATTTGCGAAATCTGCAATGTTCTGAATGAAATCCACAGTGAGGTCGTTCGATTGTTTGCGTACGACTTAGTAAGTGGTTAGAGTACCTTATTAGTAAACATTGACAGAATTGTTGAAACTACTACTAAAAATAATAGAGTGCACAATTTTTTATTCTACTTTTATTGGACTTTATAAGCAATGTGCAGTTCAAGGCTTTGTGCAATGGTATTTTTCGTATGTAAGGTAAGCTATACCAATTAGTTTATATTAGTAAGGTAGTCAAAAAATATGTTTATCATGTATGCCACCCGAACACCATATATTTTAAAGGGATGTATTAATAGCACTTTAAATTTGATGAACACAGCTATAAAATCGCTGTAAAATAATAATCTTTAATATATTCAAATGAATCCCTATTTCCTCTGGTCACAGTATAACTTGAGAACGACTTTACAGATTTCATTCATCTTTATTTTTAAGTCTAATTTTTGGAAGAAGGTTAAATTCTTACAAAGCGATGAATTGTACGCAGATCATATTATGATTCTGCCAAAGTGACCATTTTAGGCCCCCTGTATCTAGATGTAGGTTTGATTCGTTTCGCTTTGAGACGACGTGTGATGGGTGAAGGTATTGTAGTCCAAGACCTGAAGACTCTCCCGTTACTTCATCAGACCTTTGTTTGATCCAAATAGTCGAAAATGTAACAAACCAGAGAGTTATCCCTCTTGCACTGGTGATGAATTATTCTATGCACTTGGATAGTATAATAATTATAACCTAGTAACCAGCTAGGTAATAATTATACTATCCAAGTGTATTTGGCATATACAGCAGCAGATTTAAAGCAGGTGAACGCTACCTTCAGTTGGCAAATGAGGTCAGTAAATAGGCTCAGAAATTAAAAACATAATCCTAACTAATATTATAAATGCGAAAGTAAGTTTGTTTGTTTGTTTGTTACCTTTTCACGCCTAAACCACTGAACCGATTATCCTGAAATTTTGCATATACGTTGTCAGGTGTACGGAAATGAACATAGGGTATCATCCCGAAAAAAAGTTCTGTTCCCGAGGAAAACAACAATAACGTTCTTATGATAATAGATGGCGCCACGTGTCTTTCGAATTGTGATTGAATTATATTATTACAAGCAGAGTACTATCCGAATTGATTGTCAAATTCTAAATTAACGCGAGCGAAGCCGCGGGCAAAAGCGAGTTCTTGATACGTGGAAGATGTCGGTGGTAGTGAACGCCAAGAATACTGTAAGTACTTACGTAAATAATGAGAAGAAGCACTTAGCACCGCTTACGTATTTAAATCTAACCATCATGATTAGTCATTCATAATTCTAATTCATTTACGTAGTAAGGTCATATCTTGCGAAACTGTAAGATATTAAATAACTACGATTGTTTCGTTCGCTGGCCGATCGTTTTATTGATTGGTAGGAAAAATCGTGCCGGGATGTTAGGGGTTGTATACGGTAAGTGAGTAGCGGGATAAGTCCGCAGCAGTTTGAATAGATGGGAATGGGGAAACTTTTTCCTTCGCGTGCCAATATTTACTAACGAAATATATGGCCGGCCAAGTTGTTGCAATTTTGACTATACCTAATTAGTTATTATTTCATAATTTCAGCCGAAAGACGTCCACTGCTGGACATAGGCCTCCTTCAAAGAGGTGGGTTTTGCCATAATCGCCACGTTTGGCAGGCGGGTTGGCGATCGCAGTATGGTGTTAAAATGCATAGAGAACGCTGCTGCCCATTCTCTAGAAAGTCCCTTTTTAGTCGCCTTCTACGACACCCACGGGAAGAAATAGAATGATGCTATTCTTTACGTCCGGCACCACACAGAACAGTTATTATTTACTGAAATAAAAATAATGGTACAGTCGAGTTCATTAATATATTAGCCCTTTCAGGCTTCAAAAATATATGACCGTCAAAAAAAATCATAATATTGTGACAACTATAAGCATCATTAAATTGTGGTCAAGATTTCGATTCATTAATATGTGACTGGTTTTTCTCAGTAACATGTATACAGCCAAAAGCACATTATTATATGAACAACATTAAGATCATATTATCTGAACATTGTAGGATTCACAATTATGTATGCACACATGAATACAATAATATCTAAACACAAGTAAATGTAATTCAAATTCAACCTTATTACTTACGTCATAAAGATAATTTTAATAGCAATCTTAAAATTGCATGGTCAAGGAGTTTGCAACATTATTTATCACTGGCTAGATTAACTTCAAATGACGTTATGTTTTTCTAATTACTGGAAGATAGTACTGGAAGCTAGTACTGGGAGCTAGTACTGGAAGATAGCACTGGAAGATAGTACTGGAAGATAGCACTGGAATATAGTACTGGAAGTTAGAACTGGAAGATAGTGCTGGAAGATAGTATTGGGAGCTAGTACTGAAAGATAGTACTGGAAGATAGCAATGGAATATAACAATACACTTACTGTATTAGTACAGTAGTAGTAGTAGTAGTAGTACAGTACTTCCAGCACTATCTTCCAGTTCTATTTTCCAGGGCTACCTTCCAGTACTAGCTTCCAATACTATCTTCCAGTACTATCTTCCAGTACTAACTTCCAGTACTATATTCCAGTGCTATCTTCCAGTACTATCTTCCAGTGCTATCTTCCAGTACTAGCTTCCAGTACTTGCTCCCAGTACTAGCTTCCAGTACTAACTTCCAGTACTATATTCCAGCACTATCGTCCAGCACTATCTTCCAGTTCTATCTTCCAGCACTATCTTCCAGTTCTATCTTCCAGTGCTACCTTCCAGTGCTACCTTCCAGTACTAGCTCCCAATACTATCTTCCAGTACTATCTTCCAGTGCTACCTTCCAGTGCTACCTTCCAGTACTAGCTCCCAATACTATCTTCCAGTACTATCTTCCAGTACTAACTTCCAGTACTATATTCCAGTGCTAGCTCCCAATACTATCTTCCAGTACTATCTTCCAGTACTATCTTCCAGTACTAGCTCCCAGTACTTGCTCCCAGTACTAGCTTCCAGTACTAACTTCCAGTACTATATTCCAGTGCTATCTTCCAGTACTATCTTCCAGTACTAGCTCCCAGTACTTGCTCCCAGTACTAGCTTCCAGTACTAACTTCCAGTACTATATTCCAGTGCAATCTTCCAGCACTATCTTCCAGTTCTATCTTCCAGCACTATCTTCCAGTTCTATCTTCCAGTGCTACCTTCCAGTGCTACCTTCCAGTACTAGCTCCCAATACTATCTTCCAGTACTATCTTCCAGTACTAACTTCCAGTACTATATTCCAGTGCTATCTTCCAGTACTAGCTCCCAATACTATCTTCCAGCACTATCTTCCAGTTCTAACTTCCAGTACTATATTCCAGTGCTATCTTCCAGTACTATCTTCCAGTGCTATCTTCCAGTACTAGCTCCCAGTACTAGCTTCCAGTACTATCTTCCAGTAATTAGAAAAACATAACGTCATTTGAAGTTAATCTAGCCAGTGATAAATAATGTTGCAAACTCCTTGACCATGCAATTTTAAGATTGCTATTAAAAATATCTTTATGACGTAAGTAATAAGGTTTAATTTGAATTACATTTACTTGTGTTTAGATATTATTGTATTCATGTGTGCATACATAATTGTGAATCCTACAATGTTCAGATAATATGATCTTAATGTTGTTCATATAATAATGTGCTTTTGGCTGTATACATGTTACTGAGAAAAACCAGTCACATATTAATGAATCGAAATCTTGACCACAATTTAATGATGCTTATAGTTGTCACAATATTATGATTTTTTTTGACGGTCATATATTTTTGAAGCCTGAAAGGGCTAATATATTAATGAACTCGACTGTACCTACGTATTTCTGATACACTAATTTATTGTGCAATACTTATTTTAAAATTACTATTGAAATAATAAAGAAATTGCAATTAAATTAAACTTTTAAGTTAGCTGCAAAGTAGAAGGTTGAGGAGCGCTGGTCTTTGTGACATGTGGAACTGTTATAAGCGAGCCGCGCACTGCCAATGAGAATGAAACTAATAATACGAAAACTTTACTTGATTTTTGTTTGATGGTCGCGGGCTGGATTTCAACGCTTCGCGAGCCGGATATGGGCCGCGGGCCGTAGTTTCCCCATCCCAGGTAGACCGAGGATATGGACAAGCAAGTATGTCATGTGATGTCATATGTCATGTCCAAATGTTTTCCTTGCAAGGAAATAGCTAACTACTTACCTATTTCGTTACAATAGGTTGGCTTCCTCTTTATCCTAATGAGGCTACCGGGAAGTTCTTTTTCTTATGTTAAGAGCAGCTCACCTAATTACGACTGATCTGCGGTGTAATTGCGTAACACACATAAATTGACAATTGATCGCAATAGGTTTCATTTTGACAGTTCACGTCCATTCCTTTATTTACGTTGTTGAGCAGATGAATTTTTCAAACGAAGCAATAGATGAGCAATATCCTTCAAAATTCTCGGATTGTGTGTTACGAAATTGGGTGCTTAGATGAGATAAAATGGAAGGCATAATTTGCTCAATGTTTCGCACTCGGGAAAATCGTGAGAGTACAAAATCTGATCAAACTACCAGAGTGTAGTGTCTCATCTTCTGCCTTTAGTTTATGATGCCCTTTTGTCTGTCTCCAATCCACACGTATGCATCATCTTAATAAATTCACATTATTGCTATTCAATAAGCATGGTCACCGTAACGCACCGTGGGCGAAGCGTGGGTGCCCTCGCGCATCACTATGTGATGCACATTAAATTTGATTGTTACTGCAACCTGCGCAGGCGCACAGATTTATATTATTACGCCAACCGCTCATTTGGTGATTATTAAACGATATAAATTTATTACACGATTCAATATTAATATCGTGACGGTAAAAGGTAAGTAGGATTCTTTGAAGGCGTTTGAATTTAAAGACTAACTTATGTATTAAACTGGCAACAATAAGGAGAGCATAAACTGACTCATCATTATCATACAAATTATACCATCATAATAATATTCTCCGTAGACTTACTTAACTTTGATTCTAAGGACCAGATTATATTCCCTCGACGAACGTTGGTGTTTGGAATCAGAATCATGTGAGTCCATGTATAAGTAAATATTGTATTTTATCAAGATACCTGATAAACTACTGTATATGGGCCGTTTTCCTTGTTACAGATGCCTTTATGAAGCTACCTTATTGTAACAATTTCAAAAGCAAACTCCGTTCCGTCGCTGTTTGTACCAGGAGCGCATATCGGCGGCGGCGGTGGCCGCAAAGAATGTCGTCGCCGGATTTATGTGTGCGCGCGCACGCGATGACAGCGCCGCACCGGCCACTACTCTACGCGTATGTCCGCCTGGTACCACTGACTTGCGTTGAGGCAGTGATTTCTTTTTGTTTCAGAGTATTTTCCTCTAAGGTGATACACAATTATGCCATTTACTTTGTGCTGTAAATCATCTTGATAAGCTGAATCACTGAAAAAACCATTTCAGTAATTCAGCTTATGAACATGATTTAACTTTTCTGATTTAACTTCCAAGCTATTTTCTATACGCACTTTAAAATGAAACGCATAAACATAATAGGTACTTAAAAAATTATATCATATTTCGAAAAAAAGTTAGCAGAAAATTAAAGAAGAATTTTCTGCATTCTATTTAAAAATGTCGGAAATAATCACTCAGGTCTTACAGTTTTCAAAGAATGTTATTAGTCATTACTGACTATATAGTTGACTACTGTATTCTCGAAAACAGGTGTAAGATCAACCCTCTTGGCATTTTAAAACAATTGCAAATTACGCAGAACACGTTTAAGCACCATCCTTCTACCACTTCATTTCGGCGAACGCTTCCGACAACGTCGTCGGTCCACTTGTTACTCGCATAAACTTAGTTTAGGTCTGTTTTCTCAGTTTATGTAGGCGCGGTCGACTGTCTACTGCTGCCACAGTATTTATGCTAAAAGGCCCTGCGGCTCGGACCCTTAATAAACAAATGACGCGCTCACAGATTTAAGAGCCCACGTCGCAATTATTTCGCTATTTCGACGCGGCCCGACCAAGTAAAGGCGGCTTTTTCGCTTTATTTGAATTTTAAGTAACCCCATGACGGTAATAGTGGTTGGGGAGTCGGTGGCTCGCTTTTGTTGCTTCGCCGAAGGGAAATGACTTGTTGCACGTCAGAGCCCGCTCCTGACGGTTTTCGTAATGTCATTTGGAGGCTTTGAGACGTAAAGTTACAGTGGCATAACGCTGAGGCGCAAAGCGTAGTGTTTGGTGCCATAATGGTGCACTTTAGACTACAAATTACGCTTTTATACATAAGAATAGACTTTAAAGTAAATAATAATTAAGTATCTTAAGACGAAGCCGAAGTAGCTTTATTGTTTGTTAAGGTCTTTGTTAAGGTGATCTGTGGTAGACGGTTTCAGTGATCGTTAAACTTTAAGATCTGTTTGGAAACTCATAAGTTTTTATTCATGTTCCAAAATGTCACAACCTGACGAAGATTGATAAGCTCGCATTGGAAGAAATATTGTTAAGACATCATTGTACAGTAGATATAAAGGACCAATTTTTAACTGAATAAGCTTAACCACAACAAAAAGATAGTGACTGTCCATTCGTGATACTCGACATTTTATCGGATTTCCAGTATGGCAGCTACTGGATGCGATCATTTAAAATGATAAATCACCCGCTCCGTCACCGGGCGACTCGTCAAAATGAACTTATTTGTCAAACTTAGATCACTGAGGTGCGATAACTAAAACAGGAAATTGAAATTTTGTATCACCGGACAAAAATCGGTTGCGTCGCCATCTTGGACGCTAATCGCGCCACGATTTGAATATGGAACTCTTTATACATAAATAGCTTTTTACTTTTTTTTATAAGTGTAAGCAGCCAGTTGATGGATAGGTCTTGACAGGAAATGAGGTTAGTTTTTTAAAGGTTCGAAGTATTTGCGTGGGAGAAGGGCGCGTTCGAATAGTTGATGATGGGAGGAGCACAGATGGTTGATAGAAAATTCCAATTGTAATTTTGTGCCTTTGTGTCAAGTTTAATTTAAAAGCCTTTCTATGTGCGTGACAGGCTGACACTGCCAATCAAAATACTTTGCTGGCTTAGCTAACAGTATTTCCTGACAGAAGGGATACGAATAAACGATTTTGAACATAGTCGTTTATAGAATACAGCCAAGTAAGCCCGTTAAGTCTTGAGTTGAGCTGCACGATTACTGACAAATGCTTGCAATTATTACAGACAGATCCACTCTTTGCGTGGTTATTCCCTCAAAAGATCATTTCAAACCCGGACCTGCATGGTCCCCACATGATCTGACCAAGATTATGTTTGGACTTTAAAGAGACCTGAGTTTGTTTTGCCATTTCTTCTCAGGGGTAGTCAGATAGAAAATGTCGACTCCATCTAGTTTATTTTTTAATTTTTAATTTGACGTGTAAAAGTGATGCCGCAGCGATGTTATAGGTACATAGAATCAGTAACTCCTCAGATCATAAGACCATTTCTAAGAACAACGACTGGGTTCATTTATGTCAGAATTGCTGTAAAATATCTTAGAAGTAATAGGAAGATACCTTCGTATAAAAATACCTGTATCAGTAGACTAATCGCTGCTATAAAGGAACGTACAGGTATGCTATTCGCAAGTTCGTTTCTATAAGCCGAGTCAGTTCCGCTAACATTTCGACTGCCCGATACTGTACTTTATACCGACATTACAGTTCCTGCAACATTTGTATGCCTTTTAAGGAGCATTTTATCTAACCCCTAAGTTAATTTCCTGATTACATTCTAATTTCAACCTTGAAATGAAGGGAGAAAGATTTGAAGTTGAATTTAGAGTTTGTTCATTGATTTTGCATTTGAAAGTTTTGGGAAGCTAGATTAAAGGTACAATTTACTTTTAATGCATTTTAGATAAGTTTTCCTTGGGTTAAAAGAATTTTTAAGTCCAATTATACAATTGAAAAATTAGGAATTGGGAGGAGCTCGTGGCTATGTAATAACAGCTGCACGGGTCGATCCATGATATTAAGCTACGCTTACCGGGGTTGGTCCGTGGATGGGTGACCATCTTTACATACCGAGACTCCTCCATGCCTCGGAAAGCACGTTAAACCGTTGGTGTCGGTTGTCATTTGTGGATCTTTGACAGTCGTTCCGGGTCGTCAGAAGCACGAAAGTCTGACAACAAGTCTTACCAAGGGGTATCGTGTTTCCCAGTAACTGGGTGGTGGAGGTCAGATATATAGGCAGTCGCTCCATATAAAATAGGTACTGGTATTCAGCTGCATCGGTTAGATTGGAAGCCGAACCCAACATACGGTACATATAGGTACCTACAGACGGCTACACATCAACCTATACATTTCCAGTATAAGCTGGTCTCGCATTGTATATGATTTCCGTACAGTGCGAGATCAGCGTAAACTGGATTTGTATAGCTTGATGTGTAGCCGTGTGTACTATAATTGGAATGATACAGAGAAGATTAGCATGGCCCCTGCGCAAGGATGGCACGCAAAATCTCTTCTTGATAGTCTTCGAGTTATAATAATTATATTTAAAATTTCTTGAAAATTATGAAAATTAGAACCGCTTTAAAAAAAAAACGAGTGTGCTTTAGACCACACGACTGAAGTAAAACTTACAAATAGTAATACTAATTATACTTCCGTAACGCTCTCGTCACTTCCGTAACGCTCTCGTCATGCATTCACCAGCTTACTCCACAAGTCAAGCGTGCTTAAAGAAGTTTTACTTCAAAAATATGAATAGGAATATAATTTTATACATAAAATAATCATCTTCCTACTATTAATTCAAGATACAAAGATTTTGAAAATAAATAAATACACATACAAAATATTGAAAGCCTCAAAAACTACGAATATTAATTTAACATCGTAGAATGGAAAAAACAAACTGTTTAGTAGATATTCAATTATTTCAAGAAGGACGAAAGACCACTGAAAAACACGTAATTAATAATTATCTTTTAATTCTAATATAATGTATATTTTATTTATATGCAGGTAGTTTAATGTTAGTTCCGATAATGTGGAATATCGACCGCTGCGCTGGACATAGTTGCCGGTGCCGGTGCTACAATCGGCGCACGCGCACTTGATCCAACTTGGATTAATTTAATTGAAGTTTAATTAATTCTACCATGAAATAATTAATTTGGATTTAGAGGAAAAAGAGCCTTATTTAGTTAACTTACCTATAATTTTTTTCTCCCTGAAGATTCAATAATCCGGATTCAAGAAAGTTACCGTAGTGATAGAATATAGAGGTTCTGAGGTGGCCCGCAATGGCGGGGATCGCGGAAGTCGCACAAGACCCCATGATCCCCGGTCCAAGTGTGGGAAGGGAGGGAACACTGGGGTGGTTTTTAGTTAGTAAGAGTCTGACAGACACCTCCGCCTGCCGCAGGGCGGAGAACATCCATGAGGATTTTCCACCAAGGAACAAAAAAAAAAATAGTGGTAGTTGTTGTCTAATTAAATCACGTGGCAGTAAAAACTTAAATTAAGAGTGACTAAAGGCTCCCGCAGATAGGCGCGACGCGACTCTAGTATAACAATTTCTATGAAAACTTCATGGAAAAATATCTACCTGAATCGCATTGCATGTGTCTGCTCCCAGTCTTTAATGCTTTATTAGTGGCTTTTGTGGACAGGATATTAATTCAGATGTGTTACGGTTGTAATGGCAATCATGTCATTTGGTTGAAATAGGTTTTTATTTTTATTATTTTAATAATATTTTAAATAGATTCTTTTTTTAATTTGTGAAAGTGTGAACGTTGTAGATTTGTAGAACATTTTCTATTTTGTTAAGTACCTGGTTTAGAGGCATGAGGAACAGGGTGTAAAGTTCACTCATCCTCTATAGAAAAGGGAGGATCCTCCGACCAGACGGGTGTTGTGTCTAGTGGGCAACTGCCCGACGCTTGATGTGGGGACGTTGTATAATGCCAGTCGCGCGGTAAACTTTGCTTGCGCGATGCAGGATTTTGCGTGACGTCAGTGTGTCGCGTCGTTCGCATGTGGCGGTGTTGATGGCGCTATACTGGTCCTATCCCATACCTATTAACACTGTAATTTGAAAACATTGTAAAAGCACATTATTTTTAAAAGATTAATGTGGAGTTTCTTGCCGGGCTTCTCCATAGGAGGCGACCAATTGGAACCGTGCACCTAGCTTCTGACGTTTCATAAATGCCCATGTAGGTTTATGCTTTTTTTATTTAATTTTTTAAATAAATAAATTTCTTCGTAAAAGAATAAACAATCATTGACTTAAAAATAACAGGGTATCAACAAATCTATAAATTAATTCTTAACACTCCAAAAAACCAAACAAAATCCAATATTTGATCACGCAGCATTGAATCTCAATACAATAGCACTGCACCCAACAATCTTTTAATCTCAGTTTAAACCAGTGCAACCTTACCTTAGCCAACCAAACCGAAGTTTAATTAGTTCTATCGCTAATTACTTAGCAGGGCACGACTAGCCGAGGACTATTCCAAGCATTCCATGATTTATTGGCCAGGCACTATCCTTTGACCCTTAGCGCTCTATTTGGACAAAATATTTAACATTTCAGTGCTAATGGGTTTAAACGGGGATTAATACTTAGCAGTTGATTAAATAGGTGTGTTGTTTACTCGTACCTATTGATTGTGATTAATTTATGTGGTTTGTGAGTAATTGGGTATTTGTTTGTGTCTTTGGTGAGTGTTTATTAGGCATGATTACTGACAAATGCGTGCACTGACTGGTCAGGTCCACTCAATCTGTGTGGTTCTTTCCTCAAAAGTCCATTTCAGATAACAATCTACATGGCCTTCATATGATCTGACCAAATTATGTCTGGACTTTAAAAGAGACTGTGACCTCTAAGTTGTTTCGGCCTTTCTTCTCAGAGTAGTTAGATAGGAAACGCCGACCTGATCTAGTTTAAAAAAAATTATTGACGTGTAAAATTGTTTGTACAAAATTACGAAACCAAATCATTTATCATGTACAGTCAGTGACCTGCATAACCTGACCCCTGTTCCATTATTCTTATTTGTAAGAGGGGTCAGGTAATGCAAGCCACTGACAGTACCTACCTAAATAATTGACGGATACCTAATCCGTCTTGACTGCCTCGATGGTCTAGTGGTTGCAAGTTACTGTTGAGCATAAGGTCCTGGTATCGATTCCCAGGTCGGGCAAATTATTTTTGGGTTTTTCCATCTGTAATTTTTCAGCAGCAGCCCGGAGATTTGTGCCCGGTTGATGGCAATAAGTTCGCCCCCTATTACATAGGACTTAAAAATAACTGGTGAAATGTGGGTGTACTATAGATTTATCTTCGGAGTAAACCCCCTGAAAACGAAAGACTTCAACTTTTTAATTTGCATCTTTTGTTGTCTAGAGACCCCATTAGGACTTTGCGCCCGAATCGTCGTAAGACCCAGTTATATGCCAGTGACCTTGAGTGGTTAGCTTGCGTGTTCTGTACTGAGCTCTCGTAACGCGTGGTACGTTCAGCCCGTCCGTACAATGAGCCCGTCCGCTGTCCCCAATTTGACGCATTATTAATTTATTGTACACAAAACAAAAGGCATAGATAGTGTGTTACGAAATTAGCCCGCTGGTCTCTAGCTACCTATCAGTTAGATTTCATAACGATTGGTTCAGTCGTTTAGGCGTGGAAAGGTGACAGACAGACAGCCAGACGGATAGAGTTACTTTCGCATTTATAATATTAGTGTGGATTTAAACAAGAATCTCAAGCGAAATCCACAAAACATTTTAATCAACCTTTTCAAATTAAAAGACAAGGCAAACATCTACTTCAACATTTATGTAACCCTTGTTATTTCGAATTAAAGTCGCCTGCACTAGATAACGAACAATCAGCGGCGGCAGCGAGCGGGTTAGCTTCCCGCTACAAATAAGTTTAGATCGGATCAGCACCTTTTTGTTTCCACTGTCCCTTCCTGTACGATCAGCGATCATTGATCACGGACTGGAGGGAGCAGGCGAAGGGTTATGTGGTGATGTGCCTCATTAACTTGTTACCTAATTTTCTGTATCTCTTAAGACAAGACATAGATAGGTAATTAGTTGGTGACTGTAGAAGATTCTATTTTATTATTGCGTTCGCATTTGCGGCATTAGTCAATTCCACGTGGTCACTGCGAAGACGCCACACGCTGCACCACCGTCGCGTAGACGTGATGGAAACTAAAGCCACGTTGATGCGGCTTTAGCGTTGCGTTAGCGCAGCGTATAGGTAGAAGTTTCTGTGTGGTGCCGTACGTATAGAAAAGCACCACCCTATCCTCCCGTGGGTGTCGTAAAAGTCGACTAAGGGACTTACTAGAGAATGGGCAGCAGCGTTCTCTATGCATTTTAACACCATACTGCGATCGCCAACCCGCCTGCCAAGCGTGGCGATTATGGTAACCCACCCTTTGGTGGAGGCCTATGTCCTGAAGTGTACGTCTTTCGGCTGAAATGATGATGATACGCGGTAGCTAGCTATACTCCATTTGAAATAAGATTAGACATTTAAATAAACTTTTTTACAGTCCGTTCAACAGATTTTGACGTCTATTCCGTAGGCATAAGGATGGCATTAAAAGCAAAAACGTGGTTACAATACCAACTGTTTATTACAGCTGGCATTTGTCAAGCCACCAACGCAATAGAACTCAAAATCGGTTGAACGGACTGTAAAAAAGGTTTATTTATACGTCTAATCCTAATTCAAATGGAGTATATGTGAGTTAGCTTCCCGCTACAAATAAGTTGAGATCGCATCAGCACTTTCAGCACCTTTTGTTCCCGCTCTTGCTTCCTGTATGATCCGAGATTTATTCCGTTCTAATACCAATAATTAGTACCACTGGTATTTGTTTCAACTCATAAAACTATTTACTACTCCGAACGGATACCATTGTTAAAACTAATACCAAAACAAGTTCAAAGGTATATGGTTTAGTTAGTAAAAATGCTTTGTATGTAATTAGAAGCCCTTTAATTGAAAAATAAATCAGTTAAATCATCAAAATATCAGAAAATAAATTTAATTTGACTAGTTTTAACTGAGCTAACTGTACCGAATTCAAGTTGTTAGTATTCGTTCACACAATAAATTTAATTATTTAAAGAGTGGTATCCGGCTCGGAATAGAAAATAAATATGAGCTGAAACAAATACCATTGGTATTAGTTGTTGGTATTAGAACGGAATAAATCTGATCAGCAATTAAAAATAAGACACTATCTGTTGATTGCTAAGCACTTCAAGCCAAAATAAATCACCAATATCCAATACGAAAACCTCAACTTTTATGTAGATGGAGAGAAAAATATTTTCGCCCATTATTTATTAATTAAATAAAACTTAAAAAAAGAAACTAAAAGTACAAACATTCTTAAAACTATACAAGATTTCATGCAACTATTGACATATTCAAAATATAAAATCACAGTCCACGCTATTCTTTCGCAGTGCAATTAAACATTTTTTTAAATACCCCATTAGAGTCCTTAATTTGTAAACCGTCCGGGCTCTAAAAGTCCTTCTGATTCGCTTTACAAGCAAAAACAAGCTCTATAATTTATCAACAAAGTCTAAAACTGTATACACGTTATTTTAGCTGCCCTGTACAATATGAGCTTTAAGGCTTCGTTCAGTTTTGTGCTAAAATAAAAGCAGCAATAAAATGTAGTCAGATTACTCGACTGGAACGGTTTGAAGTACATACCTAACTTTAATTTGTTGGGGAAGTCGAAATTAAAAGAAAAACTTCTTGGTTTTATATTCGAAATAATTAAAACGGTATTTTTAAACTCATTGTTCATTTGTTTGTGGTCGGTGATGGAGAAAAATGGACCGTGAATGGCAGAATTATTAAGGCCGAATTTCACCAATAAAACTCATTGCAATCAGCACACCTAATCACGTTCAAGAGTTGACAGGGTTAATAGTTATTATCTACGCAATTAACAGAAAGAAAAATAACAATGCAGATATATTTCTTTTCGAATATTTTTTGCTCAAAAAGAAAGGATGGTATTTAAAAGTACTTCAATTTATTCCCATTTCATTTACCTAATTTTGCCTGTGTTCCACCAAATATACTGAATGTGCACCAAAATATGTTAATTAAAATATGTCATAACGAGCATCTTTTTAACAACTGTTGCAAATTTGTAAAAATAGTAATACACCTAATTTTAAAAACAAGCATTTATTTTTTTAGTTTTACTTCAGATAATGCACTGCAAAATGTATTTGTATCAAACACCAATTAATGTCCAATGTTACCGGCCAAACCCGATTTCAGGACAAGCTAGTTTAGCCTAGGCTAAACTAGTTCTTCCTATCGGGCTTAGGATTAACTAGTATAGCCTAGGTTAAACTAGTTTGTCCTAAGCCCGATAGGATAAACCAGTTTAGCCTATCTAGTCTAATATGATAAACGTGAAGCAAGCATGCAGCAGGCATGTTTTCTGTCACGGCTCCGGTGCTTCGGCTTGCTGGCCGGCTCGGCCGGCCAGCCTCAGCCGCGGCGGCTAGCGTTGAAACCACCTGCTCCTCAGCTCGCGGGCCGCCTCGCCCCTACGCGCCTACGCGAATTTAAATAACACTCTAGGGGTAGGGCAGACAAGACTACGTGGAGTCGGTTTTGCTGCGATTCGTTTCTGTCACGCCGCTCCCGCAGCACGCTCAATCAGATTTCAGATTAGGACGTACCATTTTATCCTAAAGCATGTAAATTCTAACTAGGATAAACCGATTCGACCTAGGCTAAACTGGTTTATCCTATCGGGCTTAGGACAAACTAGTTTAGCCTAGGCTATACTAGTTAATCCTATCGCGTATAGGAAGAACTAGTTTAGCCTAGGCTAAACTAGTTTGTCCTGAAATCGGGTTTGGCCGGTAACAACCCAAAATTTTGTGTAACATTCAGGAATATTTGGTGCACGATCAGTATTTTTCGGGGAAGAATAAAATAGTTATTGTTACAATAGAATATTTGCAGCGCACTACAATAAAAAAGTGTTATATCTTGGTGTTAATTTGGAATTTGTTTGATGTAACATATTTTGTTGGCCGAGTAGTTTAATTATAGTAAAACAATTAAACGGGTTTAATATCAATATTTTAGAAATGCATACATAGATGTACCTTAAGATTTTTGGTGAACACAAAAATATTATCCAAAAAGAAATTCCTATGAACTATTAATTTGTGCTATAAATCGCTCGATCTGAAGACCTCTTCAGGCAAAATAGTTCACAAAAGTAATAGGCATATATCTATCCATTATTATGACATTACTATCAGAGCTTAGAGAATTAACAGACACTTCAATGTTATTCATTGTATACATTTCACCATGCTACTATAGTAACTTTGGTCTTCAACATCATGTCATTTAAATTATACTATTATCAATCCTTATTTGCATTTTTGTTCGCCTAACTGTTCCCACTGCTGACTCAGGCCTCCTCTCGGTAAAAGGGAGCGGGCTGTAATCCACCACGCGGGCCCAGTGTTGTTTGGTAAAGTCCGGTCGCGAAGCTGAAAGAATTTCGTACAATGACTCCTCATTACTTATCTCTATCGCTCGCGCACAATTGTATTGCCGTCCTGCTCGCGTATTTTAAGCAGGGACCGTACAACCCCTGTTAAGAGTTAAGCCTTTCGAAGAGGTAATCCATTCAATGGGTTACCTTTATCATGATGTAACCCATTGAAAGGGTTTTATACTAGTTACCCCATTGAATGGGTTTTATACTTGAAACCCAGTGAAAGGGTTACATGATAACCCATTCAATGGGTTCTATACCTACTTGAAACCCAGTAACATGAAAAAATCATAATATTATGTTATTTCAATATCCGCCCAGCACGCGTAGCATGACCAATTCTATCTCTATTCTACCCAGGGACCATTTTGGTTACCATTTTAGAAAAACCCATACGGTGTTGGTAATTTCGAATGGCTTCAATTAAGCCGTTCAAAAGGTTACGCCACGCCGTATGGGTTTTTATCGAAAACCCTTTCAATGGGTTACCAACATTTTATTTAAGCCGTTTGACGTTGTGATCGAAAGTTGATAAAATACCACAAAATGACTGTGCCATTTTTCAACAAAGATTTTTTTTTTTTAATGTTTGTGGGTAAACTCGTCGCCACTGTTATGTAGGTACGTAGGAGACAAGTGAAACTACTGACAGCTATAAGCACACTGTTTTATTCGTAGGTTAGAGCAGGCCAGGGACGCAGCCCACGCACACATATACAAAGTTGACACACACACATACACAAAAACCCATACGATATGGGTAACCCTTATTGTTATATATAACAATAAGGGTTACCCATATCGTATGGGTTTTTGTTTAACCGCTTAGAAAAACATTATCGAAAACCCTTTCAATGGGTAACCAAAATGGTCCCTGATTTCAAGGTCCTTCTAATGTGCGATAAGTAATGAGGGGTTGTGTTGTACGAAATTCTTTCTGCTTCGTGACCGGACTTTAGATGTCACATGTCATCGAATTTTTGGTTCTAGGACATGCCGGTTTCCCCACGATGTTTTCCTTCACACCGTTTTGTGAGCAGTGGTGATGGAATTATTTACACAAAGTAAAGCGCTTACCTGGTTTGAACCCAGCGGGCCGAGCACGGGCGTGTAAAGACGTTTGTGACAAGACATGATAAATTATGTCATGTCAATTGTATATATTTGTACTAGCATTTTATAACAAAACAGTTTTATCGCTCAAACTGTGATAAAATGTGTGACTCAAGTCATGTCACAGTAGGCCGTGCTCGCCCCGCAGGCAAGCGCTTCTACGTAAGTCGGGGCCGTTACCACTGGGCCACCACTGCTCTATATTTCTTTGTTTTTTATTATTATTTTTGTACAGTTTGTCATAAACTCAGTTCCACATTCTGCTTACTGCTACTAATAAATTAATTCTGCCACTTCACCATTACTCAGATGATTAAAGTTTAATGAAATTCAGGATTATTAGTTGCAAAGGTTGCGATACAATAGGTACGAGTATGTACTGGGATTCGTCGTTGACGATAGCCGGTTCATAGTCTCCCCTGTGACGATGAAGTGATTTTCTAAACGTTAGCGAAGTGTAGTCATTTTCTAAACATTAGCGAAGTGTTGGGATTTGGAATTGGAAAGGAACTTATGCAAGACTGGACTGGACAGTAATAATTATGCGTTGAAAGCCAGACTCTGACAGGATATGAAACTGGAAAATTTTATAGCAAACACAAAGAGGAAATGATCTAGGTCAAAGGTGTCTATAAATTGAAACAAAATAGACCTAATATAAGAAAAAATACTATAATACCTCTACCTAATTAATATACTTACCTACACGCGAAAACAGTTTGAGAATTTCAACAACAACTACTGGGGCAGATATTGATTAATTAGCTATGAATAAACATTTTCAAACATCTCATTGATTGAATTTCATTATTATAATTTCTTGTTTCTAGCTTTGTAAATTTTTATTATAAATAACCGCAATGATTATTGTTTTTTAATTACTTACCTACTTATAAGTTGTCTTGCGGCCCGCCGAATCAAAATCAAATTATTATCGGCCCTTGACTTCAAAAAGGTGGATGACCCCTGATCTAGGTATTTATTTTCATAACCACACCACTGAGAATATACTTGTAGCCTGAGATCTATCAAGCTCTGAGGCATACCTATAATGAAACAGTCCTACAACAAGATCCCTACACGTATAGTTGTCAAAAAATAATAGGCCCGTTTTGACGTTTAACCTGAATCGATTTATCGTGAGTATCGAGTACCGAGTCGTATGGTTACTTCACTAGTTACGTTGAATCGCGACGTAACTACCGAAGTAACACGGGCCTTATTATTTTTTGACAACTAATAACAATATTATAAAGCCGATAGCATAACCGCGTCCGAAACATTTTTATCCTTGGTCCACACGCGCAGTTTGTCGTCAGATTTAGCTTGTATTTATATCCGCGCGGGCGACAGGCGTGTGCTACCGGTCCGATACTAAATAACAGTGTCACACTAGCCTTTAAGGACACCGCCGGGATGGTGCTGTGAGAGACTGAACCAGTTTTTTTAAGTATTTATTTTATAATTAGGTATGTAAAGTATTTTTCAGGTAAGTTCTTTATATTTTTATTTTAATGATAAGAGTATTTGAAACACATAATTTCATCTTTTTGTTTATACAAGCTGTAGTTATTTTTATATATTTTTTTAAAGTTTGGTTCGTACTGACGTCACTAGTAGCTGAATAGCTTAGGATCTTTGCCACGTTTAACACATAATTAAAACCAAAATTCAGTAAAGTCAAACTGTTAAATTTGACAATTAATTTGTTTAAATTTCATACTTTAGCGATTTCCGTACTTTAGTTTAAAGTTATGGCATATTAATAAAATTAATGGATTCAAAGACTACTACTGCTAAGTTCTTCATACCGGCAAGTATAAACACCACAACAAATAGCCGACACAAATTGATTGTTAGTAAAAGAAACCTTAAAAAGGAAATGGTGCGAGGAAGTAAATGTTTAGGCGAAGTCTGGGCGGCGACTGTTTTATTGTGAAGATCATTTTAACGTAAGTTAAGTTTTCCTGAGGCGATACATCGATGTGATTCGACTTGTATTGTCCGCCGCTGGTGAAAAACTACACTATTTACATAACTGAATAGAATAATAATAAGTGCTTCATGTAAATTTGAAGTTGGCATGACACTTGACACATAAAGAACAACTTAATTACAAGAGGCACTGAAAGTTTCCAATTCAGGCTGCTTTGTGACGTCATTTAGAGGTCAAATAAAAGTCAAGTGATTTTAAGTATTTTTGTGAAAATAAATACGATCTTATAATTTTAAGACCTATTAATAGAAAAATAAGTCTTAGAAGCTTAAAATCTCGAAATAGTTTTGGAATCGGCATAGGTTAATTTTTACTTTACATACCCAATTGAGCTTTGTCAAGGTATTGTAGAGGTTCTATGCTAATCCTGGCCGCTAGTTAGCACTGGCAGCTTAGTAAAAATAAATATAAAAATTGGAACGAAGAATTGAAACGATGATTTGTCACAGAGAGACAGACTTAGCTTCCAAACGAATATTATTGAATTTTAAAAATATATAAATATAAATCTATTTATCCTAAAGGGTTATTATTTAATAGTGTAGCACGTCCCACACACTACAATTGAGTGTAGAGGTTCTATGATGATGCAACATCCTTGCCGCTAGTTAGCACTGGCAGCTTAGTAAAAATAAATATAATATTGGAAGGAAGAATTGAAAGGATGATTTGTCACAGAGAGACAGCTTACGAACGAATATGTTTTTTAATTTTAAAAAGATATAAATATAAATCTATTTATTTATCCAAAAGGATTATTATTTAATAGTGTAGCACGTCGAGCACACGATCGATTCTGGAATTTATGAAAAGCTCTTGGCTGCATGAACCAAAGATTCTCTTGCTTGCTTTTATTGTATCGTTTAGACATGAATAACGATTTAAGGATGTTAAATCACAAGAAACTGTTACCAATCTATACTTACACACTTGCCAAGCTGGCACTGACTGAATGCAGAAGGCGGAACATAAAGTTTTGGTGTGTGTAATTTAATTAAGGACAGATCCAGCACTGGTAATGGATCAAAGCCGTGGCAAGGAGAAAGCTACGAAACTTAATAAGTAGTTCAAAACTCTTCAAGACAATCACAGACATCTCATAAGATTTCTTGAAGAATTTGGAACTACACTGAAAAAATGCAGGCTAATTAAGATAGATTTTTTCTAATGAGTTGGCATTAAAATGTTTGTAATCATTATTTATCCTTTTACTATAAACAAGATAGCATATTTGCCAGAACAAATTAAATTTATTTATATTGACAAATGTACATGTACAGAATAATCACCTGTCTTTGTTACATCATACATGCTTTGTTTGATTTTACTTCTTCACTTTGTATATACTTGGTAACAAGCAACTTGATAGCATTATGTCATGCTTAAACTGGCCAACATTTCAGGTAAATTAAATACCTAACTACCCGTAGTTATACTAATTCATTACTTAGTAAACGGAACTATGATAATTTAACAAAGTTCTCCTAGCTTCAGAAGTCAAGATCTTGTTAGGCTCGTATGGAGTCAAGATGCGTGATCACATTAAACAAGATTTTTGTTAAAGCAAACACTTTTTTTCAGTGTATTAAGTTCAAACTTCAGCCCATCACCGGCATAAACTTCTTGCTTACCAAAAAAGAGCTTTCAAGAAGAAACTCTACTCGAAAACCTAAAACATTTTCTGCCTGCCTCCCCTCGCATACCATCATCTTGTGCATACGCCTTTTTGTTCGATTCCCGGCCGTATTTCGGCTGCGCGCGCTTCCATTTATCTCAGCTATCATCTGAGATACGGCGGCTATCCGCTGAATCTTTATGCGAGCGCGATAGCCGATACTGACCGCCGCTGATTAGCCGATAGGTTACGTCGCACCATTCATAATGTTATATTTTGGCGATTTTAATACAAGTATCGATACCAAATCCATATTATGGTAACCTTTTTCTGATTATGTAAAGCTTTACAAGTATATGCGTTTGTGACGAATCCATGTCATAAGGAACATGAGAATGTCTAGTATTAAACTTTTGGCTTGGAATAAATAAACCAACTTGACTTGATGGTCTTGCATGAAAAGCACGGAACATATTGAAAAAAAAAATACTTTTTAATTAAAAATTAAAAAGAAATTGAAAAAACACAATTAGCTTGGGACTAAGCCTAACTAAATACAGTTATAATTATTTCAATGAGTACCTAAATGTGATTTAAAACAGTGTCCTTAGAGCCCCCGCGTTCCTGCTCGTTCTTCTCCATAGAGATCTACGTTTTGGATTGTGCAACTAGCTTCAACATCACTATGACTTCCTACTATGGTCTTTGGAGGTCTGTGACAGACTGTCTGTCAAGAACTGCGTTAGTCTCTCTTTATGTCTATACAACACTTTTCTGTCCTTAATTAGATAGGCTGAATATCTTAGGAAAATCGCTCAACATCATTACATTATATTCACCCAATTATTCTTAATATGGTTCAATGGTGAGCCCTATTCTGATTGCGAGTGATATTCTAAAGTATCCCTGAATGACCGATTTCTTTGAACTGCTGGTTCGTCTCCAGCTTGAAGTTCGCCAATCACTTTAGGTAACTTGTGAGGGCAGTGTATGAAATTCTTCTCAATGTCCCCTTTCTTCTGGGTAGTGTCTTTTTTACTTCTTATCACTTATTTAAATCGTCTATGTATGATTAAAAGGTACCTAGATTAGAATATATGGTAATTCGTATATTGCCCGTTGAAGTTTCTCTCATTTTCATTTATTCGTCCTTCAGCCCGAATTCATGCCCGCTTCTGACGAATATATGAAAATGTATGCCATGATCTGTTCGTTATTAGTTTCTTTTTTGATGGACATTTTCCAGTTCTCCATCATTCAGTAGACCTACTTAGGGCCTTATCATCTCTTGTCTTGGAGTCAAATTGCGTGGTTTTTATCCTTATCTTATTGATTGATTGTTGTATAAGTGATTTTCTTTTATTTATATCCATTTAGGACCTCAACCTAAAGTTTAGGTAACAGCCAGAGACTTTTTGATGTATTCGCCTTTGTGCCATATCAAATTATTCAGTGTTCCGACTATCATGTAAAATTGTACCTACATAACCTATGCTCCATAATTAATTATCGTTTGATAGATCCCATCTCATTTAGATCACCATAGATAACCGCGGTCAGTTTTTAATATCGTCGCCAATGTCCCGTTCTTTATCATTCAATGTTCAGCCCACCGGTTTGCATTGTGTGCCCCTTAATTAATTGTAGTTTGATTGAGCGTCAATCTCATTTAGATCGCTGATCGGATTGATGTCGGCTGGTGAATGAGGAGGTATCAAATGTGTTCGATCAGATAACATGGGTTTGTTGAACAATATACGGCGCGCGGTGTGGGCTGGCCTTTTTGTTCGTTTAGCGTTTGTATGTAGGTACCTATTTATTGATTTTTAAATCGGTTTGTGGATTTGTAGTGGGTATTTTTTTGTGGTGAAGAGTGTAATGTGTTAGGGAATTTGTTTGTTTAACATGCATTTTTATGTTACTTTTGTAAAGTGACATTGCATTGGATCTCTAATAACTTATCATAACAGGTAAGGTTAGGCAGACGTGTACCCCCACATTTCGCAATTGGATCTCTAATATTTGATTGCTTATTTAACAAATCTCTACACGATCTAAGTGCCCACCTGTAACTGAAACGTACCAACTACCAATACAAATAAACCGATGATACATAGTCTATATTAAAAATCTAGTGCCGGTGCGCACAAAGTGCTATAATATCCTATACTAAGTAAGTATTCATAGTCTGTGTCGGCTCCCGGTAGCCTGTCGGCTGTCGTCGCGACAACGCTTTGTGGCGACACCCGCTGCGTACGAGTCGAACCATTGTGCATGCTCCGTGCATATATTGTGATTAAAACTTAACGGATTCGCGATATTAGATCCCTGCTTATATTGCACAAACCATAGACAAATTACTATCAAAATAGTGGATATTCCCGCCAATATTTCTGTCAAAATGACAGTCGTCATTTATGTTTTTTTTTAGACTGCATAAGGTTTTATTACGTGGCATTGGTAAGGGAACTATACAGCCTGCGTTATACATAGAGGTTGGTCTCCCAGAAGCCTGTCGTCTGTCGTCGTGTGCGCTTTGTGGCGACACCCGCTGCGTACGCGCCGACGTCAAGCCATTGTACGCACTATGTACTGAGCGTATTTATGTAAAGACGGTAATTTGTATATAAATGTGGAGTGGAGTAAATAGCCAAGTCTGACTTTAGCCTCAGCAATTTGAATTATTACGTAGGTACTGATGATGCAATTATTTTACATATTGATAAAGGCAGTCTCTTAGAATAATATTATCTGCTATTTATTATAAAACCATTTGGTAAAATAAAACCAGTTAGATTATAGGAAAGGGAAAAAGTTAGATTAAATAACATCGTCAATTTGGTCTAATTTTACGCAGTTTAAGGATAAATAGAGTGAGTATCCATTATATCATGGATACCCACTGAAACTATTGCAAAAGAAATGTTTGGTATAAAACTTGAACTAAACGGCATTATGGGAAATGAAAGCACAGTTCTAAGTAACAAGACTCAAGTCATTTGAGAGAAAGCGTTCAGTGCAGCTCATAACGTAAGTAATGACCTATCAACCTGTCGTGAACTGTTATGAACTTACGGCACTTGCGCGTACGCATGTTTGTTAGAAGGGAAACTAGGCGAAACGAAGGAAAAACTTCTTGGTTTATAAAAGGTATGATATTTTTCTACTCGATTATAGCAGGGGCAAAGAACTGCCTGAAATCATAACAGTCAAATTCAAATTATTTATTTCTTTAAGGCACACATATGGCACTTTTGAACGTCAAAATTAACAAAAAAAATTGAATTGATTCTAGTCGCCCCTTTCAAAAGGTAGCTTCGTATGGACAAGAAACTCCACCGTTACTCTTTTAAAATGTATTACAATATTTTGTATATAGGTACATTAAATATATAATTATTATATGTGAAGACGATGCACCTAGAATAAAATTACTATACGTACCACAATAAGTAAAAATAATTAAGAATGAAGCAATGACAGTTAAATAAGATAGATACATGGTGCTCACATATTTACAAACATTGCAAAATAAAAAAAAAAGTTTTCAAAAAAAAAAAAAAAGTGTTTGCAAAACAGTGTACTTATGTAAAACAGTGTATGGTAGAGAGGAACTTAAATTACATCCGATTTCGAATGACAATCCGAGCAGTCAAGAAGAGCAGATTTTAACAGTCAAAGTCAATTTATTTATTGTAAATGGCACTTTTGAAGAATGGGTAAGAAACTCCACTGTTACTGTTTTAAAATGTATTACAATATTTTGTATAGGTACAATAAATATATAATTATTATCCTATATGAAGACGATGCACCTGGGTAAAAAGAATTAAGAATGAAGCAAAGACAGATAAATTAATTATGTGATAGATACATGGTGCTCACATATTTACAAACATTGTAAAATAACAAAATACGTTTTCCTACAAAAAACAGTGTATGCAAAACAGTGTATGTAAAACAGTGTACGGTACAGAGGAACTTAAATTACTTCCGATTTCGAATGGCAATCCGAGCAGTAAAGAAGAGCAAATTTTTAGATAGGCTTTAGATTGGGATATTACGCTTGACCCTGAGATTGATTGTCCAAAAACCGAGGTTATATTTCAAATTAAAATATTTTTATTTGTAGAACATAGGTAAAAATGAAAGTACAGATGTCAATATTAATAATGAACGCTATGTCGTGCCGTCAACGGCGTGCAAATATTCTAATTATAATTGCATATTATTAATTGTTAAAAATAGTCAAACATTCGAAATTAATAAATCAATTATAAACTATAAAATAAAATAAATAATAATGTCTAACTCATAATTAAAATAACAATAAATTAAGTAAACAGCAAAAACATTGAAATATTAGAATACAAATAAGTTTAAATCATAGTACAATAAAATAAAATTAAAATAAAGCATTCAGTGATTCAATGTCATAATTATGTATAATAAAATGTCATTAGTAGATTATAATATCATTAAAATTTGTCTTTTTTTTCTGTTAAAAACTCAGTTATATTGTAGTATGTTTTATCTATAAAAAAAAATCGTAAGGATTATACAGCACTGAACATGTGAACAGGAGCCATAAAAAGAAACCCATATGTAACCCAGACATGAGTCCCAAAAAATGTTAGTTAACTATAACCAACCAACCCACTACACAACCTTTAGATAAAATTCAAATAGACCCTTAAAACTATGTAATTTAACTGTGAGGCAATTCATAAGTGTGCAGTACGCGGTTGTCATGATGGCGGCTTTCCCGCCGGAAGTCAATTATACAATAAATCTGCGACGAACGGCGCGCGCGCATAGATCTCAGCGCATTTACATAGAGCTGGGTGCAAGACAAACATGGTCTTTTTGTGGTGACGAGATCATTGTGGGCTGATCGATATATTGGTGGGATTTGACTTGGAGCTTTGGATTTGTGAAGATGGTTGGGTGCATACAAGGACGTATTATAAATAGACGCGTCATACACGAACATTAGTGCACTCAAAAACAGCGTAAGCCAGGGTTGTAGCTGCATACTAGCATACAATCATACAGCGCGTGAAGAAAAGGAAAGACCTATACCGATATCTGTTGTTAGAAAGAAATGGACATACATATTAGTTACGTCACTAGATGCTGCATGTTCATTGGCGCGTACGTAATAATAATTACGTATACGTAATAATAATTATTATTACGTATTACGTTATTGAGCGCAGTTAACGCATCTAAAGGTATCATTGGGTGCATAGGCATTTATTTATTAAGAGATCGTCTTTTTTCTGTAGAAACAAATAATTCTATGAAAGATCTTGCTAAAGAGCTTAGCCTATAAAATAAGTAGACTCTCACCAGCACCATAGCTGCGTAACACGTTACACTATCAATCATAATCTGAACGATTTTGAAGGATATTGTTAGTCCATTGCTTCATATGTTCGAATTATTTATCTGAACAACAACGTAGATAAGGCAATGAATGTTGTTGAATAGTCAAAATGAAACCCATTGCTACTGTTTTTCAACCAATGACCCCGCTGGTTTCTGAAAGAAAAATCAACACAAAATTATTAGACTGTCAAATTCTTACCTATGTAATTTGATTGGCATTTTCAAATGAGTGTCACCATCTGTTAGCTTTTTGAAGTAAAACTTCTTTATGCACGCTTGACTTGAGGAGTAAGCTGGTGAATGCATGACGAGAGCGTTACGGAAGTGACGAGAGCGTTACGGAAGTATAATAAGTATTACTATTTGTGAGTTTTACTTCAGTCGTGTGGTCTAAAGCACACTCGTATTTTTTGTGTTGATTCATCATCATCATCATAAATTCAGCCGAAAGACGTCCACTGCTGGACATAGGCCTCCCCAAAGGGGGGTTGCCATAATCGCCACGCTTGGCAGGCGGGATGGCGATCGCAGTATGGTGTTTAAATCCATAGAGAACGCTACTGCCTATTCTCTAGTAAGTCCCTTAGTCGCCTTTTACAACACCCACGGGAAGAAATGGGGTGGTGCTATTCTTTACGTCCGGCACCACATGGAACTTGTAATTGTGTTGATTAGGCAAAGGTGTCCAGAAACTGCGTGATATCGAAACTGAAATAACAATTAATATTACTTCTCTTTTTTAAAATTAAATGCTACCGTCATTTCTGTTAAAAAAATACCCGCATTCTTCGAATAATTTGACAAACGGTTCTCCAACTCAACAATCCTTCAAGTAGCCGACGATTAATTTAATCCAAACCCATCGCACTTTTAAATCTAGTGCTTTAGATAATGAATACTTTTATTCAGCCGTGGGCTTAGTGGGAGTAGTCCGTAAATCACATTGCACAGGGGGCAGTAGAGGTGTCTCGCGGCCTCATTTACCTGGCTGGTACCGCGGTATCGAAGAGCCGATATCGCAGATACCGACCATCGATAAATAAAATATTGACGTGTATACGCACAGGTGAGGTGGGATAGTGGTGCGATAATAGACAAGATTTTAAAGTGTTTTTTTTTTTGCGAATTTTTGTTTGGTGCTTTGATTATTTTATTAGAAGTATTTGAACTTTTTTGTAGATAGGTATCATTTTATCTTTTTAATTTTGTGTTACGAGCCGTTGTGTTGATCTCATCTGTTTTTCTTATTTCTTTCGCAAGCAATAATTATGAACCACCAAAAACATTTCAAGTAAAATGTTGCCACGACGACCACATAAGGTTTGCCCTGTGAAAAAGGTATCAGATCTCATGTAGAGCCAAGCTTCTGAATCTACACGGCCTAACTCTACCGACCCTAACTTCACAAGTTCTACATATCAGTAAAAATGTATGGCTTCGCCGTTTCGCTACCGTCGTGGAGGTGATGCGAATATTTAGTTTCTGAAGTAAGTAACGATTCATAATTTCATAACTCCTGCAAATGTATTGTTGTCACTGGTCAAAAATCTTCAAACCAAACTGATGACCATGAAAAAAAAAAATATATTAAAATTTACCTTAAATATATACTGTAAATAACAAACCACAAGGCCTTTCCCCTGTACAGCGTAGCATCCAGTTTAAATTAGCGTTTGCCGTACGCACAGGAATCTACCAGTGACCATTAACATAGGAGGGATGCCCTCGAAACCAGCGCATTTTTAGCTAAAAGCCTACATCGTCCCGCACCGGTAGTGGATTCCGAACGCACTCCCAACATTGATAGACCATAGATAATTGGAGAGGTATTCTTTAAGTAATGTGTTGTTTATGGTGTGTTAAATTGAGTTATTTTTTTCTGTTTGTAATTTGTTGTTATTGTAGTAAAATAAGTGTAATCTAGATAAAGAATATGAGGTATTTTAATTAGTACCAATGATATTAGATATCAAAATGAACGCTACAAGGTTATTTTGGCGCGTGGCCAAAATTTGAACGAACGCTGCCATCTTGTTTTTTGATTTCGTTTTATGTGACATAGACCAAAACTTTTTCACAAATGTGTATCAAAAGGTATCAACAGACCTCCCCACCTGTCAACGTCATTTGAGCACCAAACGTTCCTTGAGGTAGTGTAAAAAATATGTTATGGAAAAAGTACGCCAGCTAGAAATACAGGGTTACGTTAGATTAGCTAACGAAACTTCGCAGACGTGATGAATATCGATATCTAAGCATGATAAAACAAACACGAAATTAATTTCATGATCAATCAAAATCAAAATCAAAATATTTTATTTCACATATACCTACATAGGCACTTATGAAACGTCAGAAGCTAGGTGCACGGTTCCAATTGGTTGTTTCCTATGGAGAAGAGCCGGCAAGAAACTCCACGGTTACTGTTTTAAAAATAATGGGATTTTACAATGTTTTCAAGTTACAGTGTTAATAGGTATGGGAGGACAGTGTAGGTCCGTCAACAAGTACCAAGTACTTAACAAAATAGAAAATGGTTTAAAAAGCTACAGTCCATTAAGCCTAGATCGACCGCAGACGGTTTAAGACAATTTATTTCACTCAAAAAGAATACAATTCTATGAGCTATCGCGGCTATTCACTTCTATGAGTCAGAATATGTGAGTGAGTATGTTCAGTTAGTGTAGTTACTTGAAAATATCAGTTTAAATAATTAGTTTTTACTGTGTAAAGTTCACAGACGTGATTGGTATCAATACTTATAACACGGTAAAACAAAAGAAAACAGATTTTCCCACCTCATACTTTAAGTAACAACACTACCAGCTGTCATTGACCCCAAAAAAAAAACTTTAAATCTTTTATTTTATTGTGTTTAGATATCGATTACCATCAAGTCTGCAGAGTTTCGCTAGCTAATTTAATTTGACCCTGTGAATTTAAGAACAGAAATAATTATACTCCGTTGGTTTAGGTAGTTAAATAAAGGTAAACAATAAAAACCACGTGACGAGAGATCTGTCAAGTAACCGACTAAAAGTAATACCTGTCACTTCAGTTGTCATGCTACGTCGCAGTTGTACTCTTCAATTTAGCAACGTTTTATTTCGTTGACGTTTAGAGAACCTGTCATTTTGGGCTCTTTACAATAGACAGATTACAAATTATTATAGTATTGTAAAAATCTAAAAAAAAAATTGTGCTCAAGCAGTTACATCTACTAAAAGTAGTTTAAAAATATATATAATAATACAGTAAAAAAAGAGGAAAATATGGTGAAAAACAAAAATAAATTTAATTTGGTTATAAGTTACAACGTATTTTTAACAAGAAAGTGTCATCTATAAAAACTCTTTGTATGATTTGTTTACCTTTATTTAACTACCTAAACCAATGGAGTATAGATATACCTTTAAATTACAAACCTACCTACTTATCCGACAAGAGAATATTTATGAACGGAAATTAATAAGCATTTTCAGTACACTCAAGAATGTTACGTATTCCACAAGGACCGTATTTAGAGCGCGACGAAGAATGTGGATATTACGCCTCCTTACACTTTATTTTTATATTTTATAAGGTAAGTATATCCTTGATGGCCAGCGTGATAATGTGCCTATAAAATGTACATAATTGTCTCAATGTTTACTGAGTGGCGGCAATTAAATTAATTAAAATTGCCATTTGATCGGCTGCTCATCAATGGCTCGTCTTTGATTCATGACTGTCGCTTTAATTATGTGTATCGTGAAGGTATTTACATTCTTATTTAAGTGTATGAAGAAATTTGATGCACTGAGTATCTATAGGCTTTGAATGGAGTAGCTGTGTTATGATGAGAATCTGAGAGCCTGCTTCTCCATACTCTGTTAGTTATTAAATGTCCTGGGAGAGTGCGACAGTATGTTTACCAGGAGGCAGGACATTTCATTATTAACATGCTCATACAACATGCAATGTACTTATGATGAAAGTTACATAATGGTTTGCTTTGAAGCTACTTCTTCAAATTCGTTATCATTCATCTTCATTTTTGGCACAATCTTGATTTTGCCTTGCTTATTCAGTAATTTTCTCATTTTAATTTATTTAAGTAATTCCTCGATCAACCTGTAGGTGACAGTAGCTTTGTCTATTGTTTAAACTTTGTTTATTCTCTTATCAATTGGTCGTAAATCTCGCACCAATAAAATATAAGTTTAAAAAAAATATCAATAGCCAATAATATAACTTAACAACGTTATAAAAACAAAATATATGATCAGTCATTTCCGAATCATATCTCAATGCAAATCAAGGAAATGTCGTCTGGCTGTAAAATTACGATATCATGGCACGTGGCCCACAGATCTACAGAAAAAAGTAAAATATTTTTTTAATTTCATAGAGAATTTATTTTGATATTGGCCGAGGCATGCTTGCGTTCGGTAATTCAAATATCGAATTGTGTTTCGTTCCAATAAGGTTTGGTTTCGTTGAAGAGGAGGTTTTAAAAATGTATTCGAAAATAGAAATGATTCGTGATGAGTGTATGAATACCGCATGTAAAGCTGGGGGTGGTCCGACCAGTTTTTTTATGAATTTCTAATTTATTTATGAGTATGACGCGACATGTCGATTTATGAATATTAAATGTGTGTTCCTGTGACTGACAGGCGTCAGTCGATAGTTTTTCTGAAGTAT
This sequence comes from Tiliacea aurago, assembly GCA_948098905.1. Classification (NCBI taxonomy): domain Eukaryota; kingdom Metazoa; phylum Arthropoda; class Insecta; order Lepidoptera; family Noctuidae; genus Tiliacea; species Tiliacea aurago. Next base: position 14,578,704 of record OX402597.1, on the reverse strand, counting down.
TGTAAAATTATTATTAATTTATGAGTTTTTTTCTACTCGTGGAAGGCATAATTTCTTCGATATTTTGAAAATTGGTACATAAATAAAATCTTAAACGATGACAATAGGTGTCAAGGTTCCACAGGCATTGAGGGGTCATCTATTATTGATAATACCTACTTCGGTATTTTCATCTGTAATAGAGCAGTGACGATCAGGGGGCCTAAAATGGACGCTTTGGCAGAATCATAATATGATCTGCGTACAATTCATACATCCCACAATTCATCTATTTGACAGCTGCTATTTGACATTAGACTTCAATAGAGCAATTCATAATTTGTGGACCATTTTACGAAACTCCATACAAAACTGTCAAACAGATGAATTGCGGGATATGAATATTGTACGCAGATCATAGTATGATTATGCCAAAGCATTCATTTCAGGCCCCCTGGTCATGTTTGCAGGGCCAACATGACCTGAGATCGCACAAGACGGAGAGGTTTGGAAGGAAAAAGGGGAGGCATTTGCCCAGCATTAGGGCACAAAAAAGCTAGCAAAAAATGAGCAGTAAATATCCTAGATAAAAATACAAAAGACATATTGTCTTTTGTTTTTATAAAAAGCAGCACTTTTCACTAGTAGTGACCCCTAGTTTCTGAAAGCCTGTTTAATTTAATTCGTATTGGTGTTGATCATTCTTCCAGAATGCGATTGTCAGTTTTGTTATTTGAATAGTAGTTACAGTAGGGAAGTACTAGTAGTATTTAAATAAATAACAACTAACAAAAATCAAAATCAAATAACAAAACTGTAATATTATTAATAAAATAATATAATATTATTATTTATTATTTCTCAGGATTTATAAGTGTATCATAAGGCCTATCTGGACATACGGAATACAGCTGTGGGGCACGGCAGCCAATTCAAACATTAACATCATCCAAAGGTTCCAATCAAAAATGCTTAGGATTATAACTAATGCACCATGGTACATGACTAATGATAGCTTACATCGGGACTTAAAAATACCAAAGGTGAAAGAACAAATTACGCAAGCAGTCAGTGCCTACAGGAATAGGATTACTGCTCATCCTAATAAACTGGCATCAAACTTAATGAAAACCAAGACATTCAAGAGGCTTATAAGACAAACCCCACAAGACCTGATACAATAAAAAAATAATTTTCCAAATCGGTTCATAAACGACGGAGTTCTGAGGTAACAAACATAAAAAAAAAAAAAAAAAACATACAGACGACTTGAGAACCTCCTCCTTTTGTGAAGTCGGTTAACAACTGACACACCATAAAACGGATTGATGTGGAAGCACCACTGGGCGCATACCAAGCATGACTGACAAAAGCATATCACAAACGATGCTGAATGTCAGTAATGGACAGATTGTATCATAAATTTAAAAAAAAAATATATATAAAATTATTATTATCTATTATTATTATTACATATTTTAATCTTCTGATCTAATCTTTAAAAATAACCATAATAATTATTATTGTAATCTTTCGCCGTTTATTTATTCCACTATCCACCAGCAAGTTTTGGGTGCACGGTAAAACTCTAATGAGTTTATGTTTGCACCCCAACTTATACATATATATAAAAATGTAAGTGCACCTACTACTGAATGAATAAATAAAAAAGTATCTAAGATAATCATTATTAATAATAACATATTAGGCTTCTTGGCGGGAAAGTGAAGCGTCATGTTCAGCAGTTTGTTTTATTTTCCAAAATTTGTGTTTAGCCGAATACTAATGTGTAATAATGGTGGATTATTAACCATTAAGTGTTTGTGAACGTGCATTAGTGTAGGCAAATGAAACAAAACAGTGCAACTTCGCTTCAAGTTCTCTCAAGAAGTCCGCGTGAGGACTCAGTAAAGTGCCACATCTTTACTGAAACTCAAGGGGAGTGGGCGGGGATATCATCATCATGCATTTATAATTCATTTCATCAATATTAGACAAGAACTAAAACTTGACATTGGCTAAATGCACAAACCGTGCGAAGCCAGAAGGAAAAGAAAAAAAAAAATAACATATTAAAGAAAAAGCTAAAACAGTATGTAAATGTGTCGTCTGACGGACGGAATACATTGAGGGGCAGGATGTGGCGATGACGAAGCTAAACTGTGCTGTTCTGCTGGCTAAGAAATAATATTGAATAAATTATAAATGAATTTGAGTTACTTAGTTATTTAAAGAAATATGTTTCTTTGCAGTGGAGAACGCTAAAGAGGATCCTTGGTATTTGTAAATAAGACAATTTAGGTATAACTACTCATCTTCTTCTTTCCGTTTCAATGTGTATATCGATGCTGCTTATTCTATAATAATATATAATAAAAACATTTATTTGACACTTAAAATACATATTACAAACAAGTAGGTCGAAATAATATAGCACACAAAATATGTTTTGCCAAGAATCTGACCCTAACCCCCAAACTAGGCCTGGACCTGTATTTTGAGGGCCAGCGTTCAGCCATGGGCTATTATTGCTCTTAAAACATCGTGGAGAAGTGTCGCTACAAAGTTGACAGTCAAGTGTCATGTGATAAAACATAATGAGGTAGTTAAAATCAGTATCAGTAGACGGTTAAAAGATAGGTAAGACTTATTAACGGAAAAACTAAAATATAAAAAACACTGTAAAAATACAACAGAGTTATGAGTATGTCTGAGCGTGTATGTGTGTGTGTGTGTGTGTGAAAGAGAGAGGGGGTGTGCGTGTGTATGAGTGTCTGGTTATGTTCGCACCTTTGAATGTGTGTAAGAAGGGGCAACATTCTATTCGGGTCCAGTAGGTGGCCACGGTTATTGTGGCGTCAGAGGCTGATCGTCAAGCGTTCAGGTGATCGGACATTTGACACTCTAGCAGATAGGACATAGTATGTTTAGGAGCACTGCACTCGCATTGGATGTTGGATGAATCTATAATGCCCCATTTCGTGAGAGACTTATACGTTAGACCGAAACCCGAAATCCCGAATCATTTTATCCCGAATGAACGCTATCCTGAATCACTCTTTCAAATGAACGCTATCCCGTATCACACTATTCCGAATGAACGCTATCCCGAATAACTCTATCCCGAATGAACGCTATCCCGAATAACTCTATCCGGAATCACTATATCCCGAATTAACGCTATCCCGAAGCACGCTATTCCGAATGAACGCTATCCCGAATCACTATCAAGAATTAACGCTATTCCGAATCACGTTATTCCTAAAGAACGCTATCCCGAATAACGTGAGTCCGAAATAACGTTATTTCCAACGAAAGCTATCCCTAAAACGAAATATGTAACCCTCATTTGACACTCTAGATCTCAGATAGGACATAGTCTGTTCAGGAGCACTGCACTCGCATTGGATGTTGGATGAATCTATAATGCCCCATTTCGCGAGAGACTTATACGTTAGACCGAAACCCGAAATCCCGAATCACTTTATCCCGAATGAACGCTATCCTGAATCACGCTTTCGAATGAACGCTATCCCGTCTCACACTATTTCGAATGAACGCTATCCCGAGTCACTCTAACCCGAATGAACGCTGTCCCGAATTACGCTATTCCGAAAGAACGCTATCCCGAATTAAAGCTATTCCGAATCACGTTATTCCGAATGAACGCTATCCCGAATAACGTGAGTCCGAAATAACGATAACTCGAACGAACGCTATCCCTAAAACGAGATGTATGTAACCCTCAGCGGTTTGCAGTGGCTACTTGGGTACGCAATCGATTCAGTGCTTTCCAAATACGCAATGCAAGCAAGCCTGACTTTTAAATTTTTCGCAAATTCCCGAGATGTATACGGGGTATGTAAGGCTAAACGTAGGGCATATCTACTTTAAGAGAGTGTAGTAGGTACTCATGAAACTTAAACAACTTTTACAATAGGATCAGCCCTGAAAAAATCGTGGCTAAGTACCTAATAACTGCCGCACGGGCCGATCCATTTGCCGGGGTTGGTCCGTGGATGGGGATTTTACGTACCGAGACTCCTCCGTGCCTCGGAAGAGGGTGTAAAACGGTCCACTAGCGCCACTCCTTAAAAAAATATTATCTCGTGACTGAGAAGAAATTTTGAATAACGGCTAGTAGGGACCCTCGGTAAGTGTGTCTAGAATTTTCTAATACCTTATAAAAAGTTTCATATTGAGACACGATTACACGAAGCAACAAAATAGGATCTAGAGGAAAGCCGCTTTTCTTTAGATCGTATTTTGTTGCTTTCGTGTCTCATTATAAAATTTTATTCCATTCTCAGTTTTTTATCCGCGTTAGACATACATTTGCAAATTAATTTCACTATGTAATATAAACATAATCTAAAATATTCACATACTACTGTTATTGAAAAAATGCTCCAATTTATCATATATTTTTTTCAAATCATTAACACTACTCGTTTAGACGTGATCTTTAGTATAAAATCATTAAAAGTCGGTTATCGTCCCCTTAACATAGATCACATCGTACCACGTGTACCTATTCAACGTGCCTTTGTTTCATGAAAAAACACTTACCTATATATTTTCCGAGGTTACTCGGACTGCAGCCAGAATGATAAGGTTTTTTAATAAAACGAAGTGGTTAACAGTAATAACACTGGAAAATTCAACATCTTGTGCGATAGCAACATCCGACGTACTAAATCTTCAGCTAAATAAACATTTACAACTTATCTTTGATGAATACGATTTTGACTACCGATTTCACTACCTATCGTACCCATCCCCTTCAACCAACTATGCAGGTGGCTACAGGAGTTCCCCCACACACAAGCGGAGAACTGGTGGACCTCGACACCAGGCTGCAGGCAATCCAAGGAAGCTATGCCATCCTTAGATGTCAGCTAGGCTAACTCTTATGCTAACCAGGCGATTGCTACGCCTCGACAGGAACGGCCTGCGCCTGGTGACGGGGACCATCACGGGACACTGCTCACTGAACAAGCACTTCCACACAATAGGCATAACGGACAGGCTGTGCAGGGCTTGTATGGAGGCTGAAGAAACCGTTGCGCACGTGCTCTTTGAATGCACAGGCGTCACCCAGATCAGAACAGAAACCCTCGGGTCACCCAGATCCTTCACAGATATTTTAAGTAGACCAGGAGACCTAATCAGCTTCTGGAGGGAGGTGGGCTGGCTGGAATAACCAATGACGGCCGCCATGGCCCACGCACAATTGTCCACATGAAGGACTAAGTGCGGAAACCAAACCCGCTAACATAGGACATAGAACCGATTTCACTGCAAAATAAACTATAGGTAGGGTTGCCAGGTATTAAACCGAAAAGTCGGACAGACCTTTCAGTTTAACCGGAAATTTGGGTAAAAATGCCGGACACCCTTAATTTTTAGTCTTACCAGAACACGACATTTTTTTTAAAAGTAAAACAATGTTTTTGTATCATTTACCATAAAATCTTCTTAAAATTCTAATGAAATATTACAATTGAATGAATCCGTCTTCTTTATTATTAAAGCGGAAACCAATACATGCCAAATTTAAAAAGCCTAACAAAAGGTGGACATGCCGGACACCTTTTAATTTGGCCGCACACGCAACCAAAAGGCCTGACTGTGTCCGGCTTTATCCGGACGCCTGGCAACGCTAACTATAGGTATAGGTAATGTCTGGCGTAAGGTTCGATAGTCCACTAGAGAACTGTTTAGTTAGTAGATGGACTATTGTATAGTATCAATAATTCAATCATATGCAACCAATCTGCCTTTTCCCAACTATGATGGGGTCAGCTTCTAGTCTAACCGGATGCAGCTGTTGGGAATCGAACCCAACACAACATCTTGCGCGCGTTCTGCATACGCAGGCGGCGGGATCAACGCGTCATCGGTACGCTGAGGTGCGACGCGGCCGGCGCGGCGGCGACACGGCTCGGACCGACGACCACTCGCTTCTCGCTTCCACGGACTCCACCGCGACGGACGATTCCCCTCCATTCAAATCATTTATTGTTTGTCCGGGAATGTTTATAATTTGTTAATAAGCACGGTAATAAACCATTAACTTTAAAAATACAGTCCACTCTTTTATTGCTCCCCGCGCTAACAGCAGCTGAATACAAGTATTTTACATGGTACGACTGCCAATGTTAACCTCCACTACCCAGTAACTGGGTAATAAGATAAGACTGGTTGTCCGACTTTTGACGACCCGTAACGGCCTGTCAAAAATCCACGAATGACGGCCGGGACCAACGGCTTAACTTCCTACACTTGCATCGGGGATCATGGGATCTTGTGCGACTTCCGCAATCCTCGGCAACACAACCTACATACATTGTCCAAAGAACCGTATCAAACAGTGATTTGGCATTCTTATGATAGGTGAATAGGGAAACATTTACCACTATGTAAGCTTACCATGATCTTATCGTGGGTTATCGGCCGATCTCTTTTTATTTCTCCCCAGTGTTTGGAAACTGGCGGCATTATAACGTGTGGTACAATGGATCATTAAGTGCAATGTTTTGGTTTAGCTTCGAAAGTGGGTAAAAAGGACATCTAGTGATAATATGCACGTGGCCAACTGTGCTGCCTGATAACGGGGGTTTTTAGTTGATATTCTGTTTGATTTTAACTTTTGGTATTTACCTAGTTGATTTGAATGAGCAAAATGAATCGATTCTTCCTCTCTGATAATGGCAACACTGTCACTCAATGTTTAATTTAAAACTGACTACTGCCCACAGTTAGTTCCTTTTTTTATATTTGCTGCGATAGCATTTACCGGCGAATGACGTCACTGAAACGTTATACAGGTTCAAATTACATAAACTAGCGAAACTTCGCAGACTTGAAGGGTATCAATATCTAAACACGATAAAACAAAAACGAAATTAATTTGATGAGTTTTTTTGGGGTCATCAACCGCAGGTAGTGTAGTCACTTGAAATAACAGTTTTTTTGTAAACTTCACAGACGGATGGGCCATCATCATCATCATTTCAGCCGAAAGACGTCCACTGCTAGACTCTGGCCTCCCCCATCAAGGGGGGGGGGGGGAATTGCCATAATCGCCACGCTTGGCAGGCGGGTTGGCGATCGCAGTATGGTTTTAAAAATGCATAGAGAACACTGCTGCCCATTCTCTAGTAAGTCCCTTAGTCGCTTTTTACGACACCCACGGGAAGAAATCGGATGGTGCTATTCTTTACGTCCGGTACCAAACGGAACGGACGGATGGGTATCGATATCTAAACATGATAAAACAAAAACGAAATTAATTTGATGAGAACCGAAAGTCTGACAACCAGTCTTACCAATACAGTGTTACCCTGTAACTGGGTCGTGGAGGTCAGATAGGCAGTCGCTCCATGTAAAATACTGGTATTCAACTGCGTCCGGTTAGACTGGAAGCCGACCCCAACATTGTTGGGAAAAGGCGGGCAGATGATGATATGACGAGGGGTTACGCACTCGATCCGAAAGGCATCCGTCAGAATTCAAAACATTTCCAATTCGGATCTCAGTTCCGAATAGGATGCAGTGCGCAAACGCTCTTAGGCCCGTATTAATAGAGCGTTACTCAGTACTCAAGCATTACTTAAGACTAGATTCAAGCCATTGGATTGGTTGAAACTAGTCCTAAGTAATGCTTAAGTACTGAGTAACGTTCTATTAATACGGGCCTTAGGGTCAGTGGGTACTTTTAGAATTTTCACCTGGAAAAGTTTTCAGAAGCGCAGTTTTCAGCCTCATGTTACTAGAAACAATTTGTGAGTACGTAAATAAAGTCACATGTAAAGTTATGTATGAAAGCGTGTTGGACATGTGACTGTTTTCACGGTGAGCGTCAAGTTGACGGTATCAAGTCCCCAATTTGAAATTTATCACATTAAAGTGTTTGTACTACATATCTACTATTTGTACCCAAAACAAGACATTTGTACCTAAGGTAAAGAAAGTACGAAATATGAAAATTACACACTTTCATGTACTTAGGATTAGGACGTACTAAGTTTCCACATTTGATTTTGCACGAGCTCTAATGATTATCATATGAATTCAGCGATAACATGAAATTGGCGGGACCAATGTTTTAATCCCATAACTTGAATTTGGCACTTACAATTGTATTGAAAATTGAGTATATACCTGTACATATGTAGTACTAAGTCTGCGGGTGTGAATTACCTGCCTCTGAGTAGCGCTTCCAGAAGGTTCCGCCACTTTGACGTCAAAGTGGGCGGGTCCAGGGACGTCTTGACGTACTTTCTTTACCTTTAGAGGTACAAATGTCTTGTTTTGGGTACAAATAGTATATTGTAGTACAAACACTTTAATGTGAAAAATTTCAAATTGGAGACTTGATCCCGTCATCTTGACGCTCTCGTTTTCACGAGATTTTTGACGTGAGTAAGCTCTACGACTTAAAAGTACCGGTAAACTGGGGTGTATTGCAACTACTACACAACAGTTTTGTTTAGGGTTTACGGTACATAATGATTAAAAAAAACTTGGTTTCTCTGGGAAATAAGCAAGATTTGACGCCCATATAACAGACACAAGAGTTGAAGATTTCAGGGGAGCTTAATATGAAATCTATTAACTTTCATGACCGAACAGTCAAAGCAGTGAATGCGTTTATTTCAATGAAAACAGGGACTTACGAATTGTCAAGCGGTTGGCCAATCAGAAAGATGAAGCTAGTTGCCCATTCCAAAGCGTAGTAGGTTCCTATGGAGAAGAACGGACACTCTACGAGCATAGGTCATTCTTAAATACCAGCCATACTTTTATGGTCTAACCCTAACTAAAAGAGCCGTAATACCCATCGTTTACATGCAATTAAACTTAACTCCACATAATTATTCGCTATTCGACGAAAAAGTTTTATAGGTACCTTACTAGTCAAAAAGCACAATTCAAAATAACTCAACGGGGAACCGAACCTTATTCAGGCTGGCGGGCGGCGGCTGATGGCGGTATGCAAACCTGGCTAATAAATGTATCGGCGCTATCTTCAAAGGCGCATCGCTTTGGAGCGGTGCGCATGCGCCGCTGCCGTCCTGCGTATGCGCAAAGTAGTAGGAGATATACGATGCTGAAGATTTCATTTTGTTTTTCGTATCGTGCTGTTTATGATGGCTCACCTTATAAAAGTTCCGTATGGTACCGTACGTAAAGAATAGCACCATCCTATTTCTTCCCGTGGGTGTCGTTAAGGCGACTAAGGGATTTACTAGAGAATAGACAGCAGCGTTCTCTATGCATTTTAACACCATACTGCGATCGCCAACCCGCCTGCCAAGCGTGACGATTATGGCAAACCTCTCCCCCCAAATGCAAGCACTAAGAACCGGTCGAAGTGGTGGTGCTTGGGAGAGGCCTATGTCCATTAGTGGACGTCTTTCGGCTAAAATGATAATGATAGATGATGAGTTCTAGCTACAAAGGCGATTCGACTCGATGGCTCGACATTTTTTGAGTTCGCTTGGAATGTAGGTAGATTTACAACGAATCACCTATTAGATATTATCTACGTACATTTTAGATATTAAAATTCTGATAAAGTGAAAGCAGCCAAGTGCGAGTTGGATTCGCACACGCGAATGGTTCCGTACCTCCGTACAATAAGTACTCACACGATTTTTTTTTCTTTTTGTTGACATCATCTTTCCTCTCGCTTTTGTGGGAGTGATTTCGTGAAAAGGGACGGAAGTGTGTAACAGGAAGTGACGGCTTGAGCATGGAATAAGTAAGTATGTAATAGGGGGCGAGCCTATTGCCATCAACCGGACACACCGGCTGCTAATAACACTTAACTTATAACACTTTGCCCGACCCGGGAATCGAACCCAGGACCTCGTACTCAGCAGTAGGGCTTGCGACCGCGCAAGACGACCCTGGAGGCGCGGGGGCGTCGTTATTATGTTTTTGTACGGACAACCCAGTAACATAACAACCTTATAACTTTGTGATTTTTCATGATACAGTTTTGAAATTTTGTACATAGATTCTTTACGTTAAAATACTAGACACGTATTTCGGGTTTCGCATATACTAAAATTAATATTGTATACTCGTATTTTAGTGTTACCTTGTATATTTTAAATAAGGTTATTATCACAGAGCTCTATCATAAAGCCACTACATAATTTATTTTACTTTATTCACATCTTCGCATATCTTCCACTGGTTCACCGGCACGTAACCGTGGTCAGTGCGCAAACGCATATTTTATTGGTCTTCTATCGGCCATTATGTCGCAAACTGTTTTTATGTTCCTTCAATTTGAGATGCTGCCACGCGACAGCCAATGTTCTAGCTTTGTGAGCGTAATTGTTACTAATTAGCTTATTAATTATACTTATTGGTTTAGGAATTATGTTTCTATATTGTGGGTAGTAGCTTTGAGGGATACTTAAGTAAGTGTTGGTACTTATTTCTATAGATAAATGATGAGATAGGTACTTGGTAGGCTTTTCTGATGGTAAATTAAACTTTACTTACTTTTCATAAACAAGTGTACAATATTTAGGTATGACACTGGATCCCGCACTAGGATACCCTGTGTCGCAGGATGCAGTCTCTTTCGACAGATTACATGAATTACAAAAGATAGGTTATAAAATGCACCGGTTTCAGTATAATTAATGAAACTTAGGACTTGAAGGCTTCTACATACCAGCGCGACTTGCCGCGCGACGCGACACGGCACAAAGGGCCCGCGTGTCGCGGGACGAGCGGTGCCTTTGTGTCGCGTCGCGTCGTGCGACAAGTCGCCCCGGTATGTAGAAGCCTTAAAGGTGACCAAATATATGTGTGTAAGTGATGAGTGTAAGTATGTAAGTGATGAGTGTGAATGTGATGAGTGTATGTATGCATGTGATGAGTGTTAGTGTGATGAATACTTTAGTATTTGAAAGATAAAAGATTTTCCGTTTCAGCATAATTAAGCTTTACTAGATACTTATACTATACTTCTGTTTTTAAGTCTAAAATATATTAGATACTTATTAATTATCTCAAAACCCTAAATACTTTTATACTAGTTGATACCTAATTTCAGGTAAGGTTTAAAATTCGACTCCTTTTTCTTGAAAATGTAAATTATTGATCAAAATAAAATTATGATCAAACAAATAAAATAACATCAGATAGACGTGACAGGATGAGATGTCCCCGATGATTAAAATGTAAAAGAGCGAATAAAAACTTAATTATCACGTATTATAACAGCCTCGCGCGAAAACACGCACATTGTGAAACTGTATGTAACTCCGGAAATTGATTTTTTGTGGGTCGAGTCGTTAGTTCCTTTGACTGAGCTATGAACTAAATGCCAATTATAGGCTATTTATTTTATCAATTAATAGCAACTAAATTTTAAATTCAAATAATGTGAATCGAGAAAGCTTGAATTTTTCAGCTATTTACATTTTAATGCCTTACCTACAACGGAAGTATTGAAATTTACTCTTTCTATTCTTATACATACATACATACATAAACTCACGCTTTCTTTCCATATGGGTAGGCAGAAACTATAGAACGCCACTTGCTACGCTCCTTACATACTCCTTTTGCTTCGCCTACGTTCATACATCTGGTCATACACGCACGCCGGTTGCGAGTACTACGCACCTGACCATTCTGAAGAACATCACCAATTTGGTCACTGTATGTCCTTCTAGGGCGTCCCCTCCCGGTGTTATAAAGGTCGTCCCCTCCCACTTCTATTCTATCCCCGAAACGGTCAAATGCAATTGACCAATTGTCATCAATTTCTATTTTAGATATATTGTCAATCGCTTCAATTACGCATCCATGAGTATCAATCGCGTAAAAATTGACAATTGCAATTGATTGTTTCGTACCCTTAAGGGGCTGGCGTACCTAACATGTCTTTATAACAACGTCCTTTCAAAATATAGGTATATTTGGGAACCTAGATATTCTGTATTCCAATCGGAATAAAGACACACTACCTTAAGAATATGTTTGATTTACAAATTATTTTGGTATTACGTTTGTATGAACTACGCATCCATCAGCCTCTTAAGTATTTTTTAATATACATCTGTGTACCTTGGTATTGTAAATTTCGTAAAAGTGTGGATTGGCAAATTTTGTATAATATTCATTTTATTGGATTGAACATTTGAGCCCTCAAGCTGGCAGATACTCGTATGAACCATATCCCATAAATAAAATTTGCATAAAAATCAATACTGCCTGCAATGAAAAATAACTCAATTATACCTCCCAAAAGTTCCCCGAAATCATACTGCACAAACTCAAATCTTCATTTCTGTACTTATATCTGTGTTTTCTCCAAAACGTCAATACATCAATAGCCGTGGTTCTCTCTGCAGGGGCGTGATACCGCGGCCCGCTTCGTAATTACAGGCGCGAGCGCCCGCGGGCCGCACGGGCACACCCCTGCCTTCGCAAATTATTTAGTAATTTTAATTTTATTTGGACTTATGCCGCTTTCGCTTTGTTTTTGTTGCGTTTAGCGTTTGGCAAGTGTAGTGATGGTAATGTATCATTAAATGTGTCATTAATTTGAATCGATGGCTATCTGAGGGATAAAATAAATATGCGATCCTTTTGAATGCGTGGAATGACTGACTGTGGTATTATGCAAGGGGATTTTGGTGGGAGATTGGTTCAGATATTGAATGAAATGAATTTGTCAAGTGGTGTTTGCGTATCAGGGAATTTTGTCAGTTGATATTTTATTCCTTTTTTAAATATATCCAGGAATGTGATATTATTATCATGTAGTTCATTCTGAAATCTTGCTGTATGTATGCAGGGTGAGGTGAATAATAAGTCAAAAATGCATATGAATAAATTTTATTGTTCCTTATAAATTTTCTTACAATTAGGAAGAACTTAGTTTCGCAGTGCGAGTGTCTCATTACTAAACTAAAGAATTGCGGCGTAAACTAAAAACAATTTAACTAGGTATAGTTTTAGTACAAATAATTATAACCTATGAGATATTTTTTATTAAAATATTCTAACAGTTTATACAGAAACAGTAGTTCTATAAATTTTATTAACTAAAACACTATAAAAATACGACTTAAAATATATATCTACAGGCTTATTGGAAGAACTATATTTCATTTAATTCGACGCCCTTTTTATTTTTAGTTTTTATCTACGAAATATACAAAAATAGTTACAAATAAATAATCTTTTACATAGGAATCGCATTATTCGCTACCTCTATGGTATACGGATTTGGACGTACAAAAAATATTTTAGGACCTCTTCACATAGCACCAATTCACATTAACATTAGTTATTTAATAAATCTTCAATTCTTAATAGTTATAACAGTCGCCGTAACAAATTGCTGCCGCTAACATTTCATACATTTTATACAAATTCTACAAGGCACAGACAATTTTGAAACTTAAAACGTGAGTAGGTACAAGCCGTTTTGATTTTATAATTATAATTATTTTTATTGTCCTAAAAATCGTATAAATTCACTTAAAATACATTACTCTCCTTTTAATTTATTCACAGTGTAATAAATAATTGAAAAGTTTTAAACAAATACAAAAATCGCTAAGGTTGCGAGCTAGTTAAAAAAATATTTATATCTGAGTTACATCACTTTGTCATCGCGGTATACAATTTTTGTGATTTCATTATGTAAGGTTATTAACATTTTGTGTCTAATTTTAGTAGAACAAATTCTTACAATATCACGATATCCGCTGTGCAAACTTTTTCATCGTACATTCCATAATACATTTGGAAGGAAATCAACTCTTTGGGCTACAGTTTAGGAAGAGTCCATTTACTACCCCGTATCAGTCCCTTCTAGTCAATTGCTGTAACAAGTCTGTCGTACTCCGGCTAGAATAACGCTAAACTCATCCTCGGGTCTGGCGTCAGAGCCAGGAGCGCTGGGAGCGTAGTTAGTAGGAGGGGCTCCAGCAATCACAGAGGCATAAGGAGACGCGTACATCCTCTCAGAGCAGTACTCGGGGCCGGGCGCCTGTTCCGGGCAGTACGGGGGGCGGAAGTTCTGCTGCTGCTCGTATCGGTACTGCTGCTGTTGCTGATGCTGCTCCATCGGCCCCTCTGCTCCATAATCTAAGTATTTATCAAACTCCCGCGCATCCACATCTGACTCAGGAGAGCCCGTCCTTATCTCCGGACGAGGATTCATATAGTTTTGTTCTCCATCCTGCTGCTGGTTCGACGGCGGCTCCTCGGAGAAATAGCTGCCGCCAGTGTCGTACTCAGTTTTTGGTTGATCAGAATAATGATAGCCCTCAGTTTTAAACATCTGTTCGTAATGCTCGAAAGGATGATACTGAATAGTGTATTCCGTTGGTATCGGGCCACTGGGGGCGTTAGAAACCCTTGGTGTAGATGTGCCTAGAGTTTGCTGGTCTTGCGAGGTGGCGACCGGAGGGAAGAACGTCCCTGTCACCAGCGGCGGCTGCTCAGTCATAGTCCTCTGCGTGCACATGACGTACATTCCGTTAGCCATGCCCATGGCGGCTACGGGCGCTGGCGAGAAGGACCCTGGCGTTCTATAAGTTTTATAGGGTGAATATGAGTCAGACATTGAGGAGGCATTGATCGCTCGCCTCCTCTCTTCATACTGAAAGTTTTCCTTTTCATTTTCGACTGGAGATGCGTCAGGTGTAGGCAGAGGAGCTTCAGCGGGGGCGCTTCTTCTTCCTTGAGGTTCAGGAGACCTTGCGGGGGAAGACTCCGGTGTCTGAACGTGGCCATTGAATTGTTGGTTGTTTTGGAAGTCCGAGGTGAGGGGCGAGGTTCGGTAGGGAGAGAAGCCGGCTCCAGGGTTGTGGCTGAAGCGAGGGTCGGGTGAGTCGGTGCTGGCGGCGTAGGGCGAGCCGAGAGCCGCGGAAGTGGCGGGTGGCGCGCTGACCGGGGTCGAGGGCTGGTTGGGACGCGTCTTGTTCTGCTTTCGTCGCCGAGGCCTGTACTTGTAGTTGGGGTGCTCAGTCATATGGATGACCCGAAGACGCTCCGCTTCTTCCACGAACGGCCGCCTGTCTTGCGGTGTGAGCGAACGCCACTTTTTACCTGGAAAATAAAAAATGAAAATGAGTCGATTGTGTTCGTCGGCATACAATGTTGCTACACGTTTTTACAGAGCGGAGAAAATTGACGTGCCATGACTTGTCGTGGTGATATTACGATATTATTTACGATACTTTTTATCCGCCGTGTAACAGACGTTTATGCGTTTAGCGTGAAAAGTTGTCACTGTTTTTCTGCAAAACTGCGTAACCAAGTTTGTTGCGAGTTTTTGCAAATATTTTATGACGTACTCGAATGTTTGCTCCAAGCACATAGGAGCAATATATTTGTTGAAACATGTATTTTTCCATAACAATATTAAACTTATTTCCTATTTATCACAGTAAGACAGCTGTAACATTATACTCGTTGTTTATTAGCCCGTTGTTTTTCCTTTCGTATATTATGTAGATAACATCCAAGAATAATATTAGTGGCATGTTAAATAAACAAAATAGATTCAGCCAGTCACAAAGTCAAGCTAAATAATCACGATAGTGTTTTATCAAATAACTATAAAACACGTACTATGAGGGTATCATAAATAACTTCATATATCTTTGACCAAGAGAGGTGAGTCTGCTACAGAAATGTAAGCTTTATTTTTATGATATAAAGAAAGAATTACATTGTAGGCTAAAGTGTGAGGTTCCGAGAGAAATTATCGAGGAGTCCGAACAATCTTTAAGGATATTTATCAAGGCGACACTACTTGCTACCGGCAAAACAAACAACTTCACTTTTAGTGATGCGGCGTGTCGATATAAAAAATGGTAATTTATCAACCGAGAATTTAAATAGGAGGTTCATTTTTTTACGTTTAATGGAATGGAACGAAGAATGTAATTTATTTTTATGTGGTTTAGCTTTTTGTGCGATTTTAATGATTAATTCAGGGTTATGACTTTAGTTTTTGCTAAACATATTAACATTCCTACTTTATATTAGGTATACTATTATTTTTTTCAATTTGCCTTTTTATTTTTTTTATATTCTTTCAAAACCTACACTAATCAACAAAATCTGTACCTATACAACACAGTTTTACAAAAACTTCACTCAGGTATCAACTACTCGGTTGACTGATGTCAAATGTCATCAAGACAAATGACGGGAAAAGGCTTCCTGTAGTGCAGGTCTTACTCCATTAGTCGTCTAATACTTATCGATGTTTTTTCTATAGATAATTAATGACGAGTTGTATCGTGGAGATTAAGAGCACTTGTCAGCAGTCTGGGTGTGTCTTTTTTATTAATTCGTTGGCAAACTTGTTTTGATGAGAAGTTCATTTTACATAAATTTAAATGTTTGTATAATTAAATTATAAATTCGTTACGTGCGTGACACTGAAGTTTTTGGTTGCTATTGAGAATAATATGAATTTAATTTAATTATTTTGGATGGCATATTAATTTGTGTATGTAATAAAGATAACTGATGAAACTAAGTAAAAATAGGAGTTTATGAATGCCACAGCATCTGCTATGGTAGACATAAACCCTTGTCTTAGCAGACAATGCTATGGCATAACAGATAATGCTAAGGCATACATAAATCCCTTTTTAGTTAGTTTCATCGGCTTTATTATATATATAAATGAATATGCCAAAAGAGATGTGTAACTGTGGACGAACGAAAGTTAGATTTTATCAACAAACAATAAAAAAAGCTGACTATGTAAGCAAAATAAATTGCATTCAATAATCGGAATTGTGGGTGCAAAGTTCAAATAATTATATTGTTCGATGTAAGTGGTTTGTCTTGTCGATCGCTTAACTACTAATGAATATGCGGCATGCGAAAATTGACAGCCCAGAACACAATACATCATTTATTTAGCTCCCAGTAACACGCTACACATAAATTTCTCAACATCTCTTATTATTAACCACATAATTCACATCCTACACACATAAAACAAAATCTATATCATTATTTAAACCACATTTACTGTCGCTCGCGACATTTTTCCTATTAGTCATTTGTCGAGATTTGCGATAAGCATCGACTACTGGATTCCGTGGTGTCACCTCACTACGCATTGTCGAGAAATAGTTCTTTGTAACAACATCTAATAAAGCTTTTAGTGGGCACTTTATTACTGAGGTAATGACCTGAATGGCTTGACACCTGGCTAAACACTTGGGAGTTAAGACCTAGATTGTTAGCGAGCTAGATTTATGTACTAAGTGGGGTTTATTACGTAAATATTTTGGAATTGAGCTTTGTAAGATGTACGATAGGTACTAGATACTATTTTGAAATAAAGATTAATATTATGCACGTTTCAGTTTATATTTCAATAGCTGCGCCCCGCGGTTTCACTCGCGTAAGTCTCGATCCCGTAAAAATATCGGGATAAAAAGTAGCCTATATGTTAATCCAGGGGGTCGGCTACCTCCATACAAAATTTTATCAAAATTGATCCAGCCGTTTGAGCGTGAAGAAGTAACAAACACACTCACAAATTTCGTCTTTATAATATTAGTGTGATCAACCAGTTGCAATTATTGTAACACAGAATTAAAATTCAAAAGTTATTTATTCAAACTAGGCTGAGAATTAGCATTTTTTGAACGTCAAAATTACATAAGACAGTCCCTCAAAACGCAAGCCCTTCACGAATAGTAAAATTACGGTTTCAAACATTATAATTCAATTTAGTGTTAATTTTTAAGATATTGGAAAACGGATCTTCACTAAATGTCAAGAGCTAATACGCCAGCGCAGAGAGTAAAGGGCGCTGATCACCTTATTTTCATTTCTTGACTCTCCCTCTTCCCCTAGTTATCTAGCCCCCCACTTTCAGTACATTTGCGCCAACCACAATAAAAATCTACGATCATCACACAATCGTCTTCTTCAATATCCCACTCACCGCACTGACTTCATTCACTCTTCTTTCTTCGTTCAGTCTATCTCTCTGTGGAATGTGCTCCCCCAGGAAATCAGGATGGCAACCAACCGATTATCCTTTAAAGTTAAAGTTCGGGAGCACATCCGTAAGAAGCTGGCAGTATCATCACAACGGTAATGTTTTCCCATTGATTGTTTGGTTTGTTGGTATATTCGTGTATTTATGTGTATTTAGAAGGTCTTATATTTATTTATAATTAGGTATATATATTATATTTAAAAAATTTAATAGGTCTATGTATGTATATCCTTATATTGAAATAAATATTTATTCCACAATTTTCGTTATTGCACCTACCACTGCTTGTCTCTGCATCACCCAAAGGTTGGCATTAAGTCCGCCGCTGTACATTTGTGTGCTTAAAGTATTAAATAAATATATATTTTTTTTGTTTTGATTAGTATTGACTTTAAAATTGTGACAGATTTGCAGTGTAAGATTAGTGCATATCGCAATCATTAGATCCCGAATTTAGCGTTGCGATCGCGAAATTATGTGTTGGTAGCTTTGAGAAAGCTACCAACACTTAATTGACAATCATTCTGCCTACCCTTTTCCCAACTATGTCGGGGTCGGCTTCCAGTCTTACCAGATGCAGCTGAATACCATTATTTTACATGGAGTGACTGCCTATCTGACCTCCACAACCCAGTTACTGGGTAACACGATTACACGATAGCCCTTGGTAAGACTGGTTGTCGGCTGTTATTTCTTAGCCACGAGGTCCTCATTAGCTATAAGTACTAATACTCATAAACCGATTAAACCTAATCACGTCTCCATACAATTAGTTATATCATACACAGCAGACCACCGGTCTCGGTAACCGGAATCGCGCGTTATCGTAGTGTAATTGAGTGGCGGCGATAAAGCGGACATGCGCGTGCGACGGATGGAAGCCACGGCGTCAAGTGCCTGTATTGATAGCTGGGGGAAAATGGGATAGATTTTTTTCTGGGTTTATTTCGAAATAGATAGATAGAATATGCTATATTATACACAAAATTTAACAAAGCTTATTTATATGTGCTCAGGGATCGGGCTAGCTCCAACGGTATCCTGAGGGCATTCGCGCAGAGGTTTGATTGCCAGTACCTGAACCATTGCTGTATGGTTCACATACTGAGCAATCAAGGTCGGCAATGTTTTTATGTGGTATGTGTAATTGTGTGTTTTTTTTATTATATTTGTAATTTTTAATTTGATAAAACATGTTGTGCATATTATGATCCTTGTTGGTCGATATAAACGATTTTTATTTTATTTATTTATTTATATATACATATACTTTTTAAAGTTCCGGCAACCCGTACAAACTTATTCAAGTTTGCACCAGTGATTCGTGCAATAAAAATACTTAATAGTGTCTCTCGTCGGTTGCGCTCGTTCCACTAAAATCCGCTTTGGACATATTTTCTTGGTCTTTGGCGGAATTCCAGAGGGTGACACTTAGGGTGTTGTCCACTGTGTAACTTGTGCTTTACCCGGACCCGTTATTAGGGACCGAACAATTAGAAATGATGACTACTTTTGTTAGCTTGGGTATTACCTGTTAAAGCAAATGTATGTGATGTTGAATAAAT
Organism: Tiliacea aurago; assembly: GCA_948098905.1. Lineage (NCBI taxonomy): Eukaryota > Metazoa > Arthropoda > Insecta > Lepidoptera > Noctuidae > Tiliacea > Tiliacea aurago. The sequence goes on along the minus strand of OX402597.1, from coordinate 14,559,126 downwards.
AAATAAATAAATATACTAAACCATTTATATTAATGGTTTAGTACGTATTACGGTATTATCGCTAATAGCTACATCTACCAGACAAACTTTGGATGGACAGAGACAATAAATTTACTAGGGGGTTAACTTTTTACCTTAGCGCTTGGCTTATTTTATTATTCAATCAAAATTAATCAAAATCAAAGATATTTTTATTTCACATAAGCCTAAATGGGCACTTATGAAACGTCAGAAGCTAGGTGCACGGTTCCAATTGGTCGTTTTCTATGGAGAAGAGCCGGCAAGAAACTCCACGGTTACTCTTTTTAAAAAAAGGGCATCATATTGGCAGAATTCTATATGGCTCTTGTCGATTTTGAAAAAAGAAGCTCGGTCAGAGTGCGGCTAAATACGTTTTAGGACGACTTCTTGGCGGGAAAGTGAAGCGTCATGTTCAGCAGTTTGTTTAATTTTCCAAAATTTGTGTTTAGCCGAATATTAATGTGTAATAATGGTGAATTATTAACCATTAAGTGTTTGTGAACGTGCATTAGTGTAGGCAAATGAAACAAAACAGTGCAACTTCGCTTCAAGTTCTCTCAAGAAGTCCGCGTGAGGTCTCAGTAAAGTGCCACATCTTTACTGAAACTCAAGGGGAGTGGGCGGGGATATCATCATCATGCATTTATAATTCATTTCATCAATATTATACAAGAACTAAAACTTGACATTGGCTAAATGCACAAACTGTGCGAAGCCAGAAGGAAAACAAAAAAAAAAAAATAAGTTTAGTTTTCAACTCAGACATTTTTCAAAAGTCACTCATCAAGAGGTTCGATATTATAAAGTTATTGTTCCAGCACATTTATCACAGAAATGTGCGCTTTCTATACTCAAAACTATAAATACGAGAAAAAACATAACACTGTATCGCAAACTACAAATTAATCAAATAATAATTTCCCAAAATATTTTGGATTATCTTTGATTTCAAGCACTTTATTCTCGAAATATTCGTAGAAACCCACCCAAGAAAGCGGAATATCTCTCAATCGTAATAAATGGATGCCCATTAACTAAAAGTTGAGGGATAGAACCGTCCCAATTCCAATAAAATTGAGTGACAGGAATCAATCAACGTTAACGACGACATTTTTTGTAATTTTTGGGTTAGACCACTTTCTGCGTAAGATTAAGATTTAGTTAAAACTTTTTTCATATTAACGTTCTAATTTTGAAAAAGTTGTTCGCATTTTTTTATAATGCACAGCGGTTTTTATCATGCGATTGTAATTTCGATCAAGAATACACGATAGTGAGATTAAACTTTTAATTTACTTTGATTATTGAATTCTATCAGAGATGAACAGTAAAGTCTTGACGCGATAGCTTCATCATTTAGGTCTCCCCCAAAAGGAGAGGGGAGGTTGCCATAATCGCCATGCTTGGCAGAGGGTTGGCGACCGCAGTATGGTGTTCAAATGCATAGAGAACGCTGCTGCCCATTCTCTAGTAAGTCCCTTAGTCGCCTTTTACGACACCCACTAGGATGGTGATATTATTTACGTCCGGCACCACACAGAACCGACGCCATAGCTTAGCACAGATTTATTGGAATAAAATAGTACAAAATTCGCTGAATCCCATGTTTCCATTTTCAGAAACTTACAATTTTTTTTTTGGTCGTGTTAACTGTTCAAATACGTTAATTTTTAAATCTATTATTAATCTCGTAACTCTTATAATAAATTCCAAACAAACTATTAGAATTCCTAACACAAACTGTACTCATCCCATAAGATTGAATAAATAGATCGTTCATTAATATCATCAGATCATTAGGCCCATACGATGGCGATCTAATTAATGACGTGCGCAAGAGTGGACCACCGCGTCATAACAAGCATGATCGATTGGCTCATTATGGCGTTATCATTTATTTACTTTTTATGTTTTTAGTTCGTACATTGCTTCTGAATCCTGGTTGGTTACCGTTAGAAGTGGTAGCTACTGTTTTTGAAGAAAAAATATTTTAGGTCTACGAATGACGTAGGGTTCCGTACCTCAAAAGGAAAAAAGGAACCCTTATAGGATCACTCGTGTGTTTATCTGTCTGTGTGTCCGTCTGTCACAGTGATTTGCTCCGAATCTACTGGACCGATTAAGTTGAAATTTGGTACACATATGAACTTCTGTGACCCAAACACGGACGTGTTACGTAAATAAATTAATTTTGAATATGGAGGTCACTTTTGGGGGGCAAATTAGAAAATTAAAAAAAAAAGTTTTACTGACTGTACCGTGTGACATATCAAATGAAAGGGCTTGTTTTAAGGATTTTTTATATATTTTTTTTATAATTTTAAAATACACATTTTTTTAATTATTTAAGAAAATAGATCATATTTACCATTGCCCCCTCCCCCTTATCTCAGAAACTACTGAACCTAAAATTTTGATAAAAATACAGAAAATAGTTCTTTACTTATAGATTACAGGAAAACCTATAAGAAGTCTGTGATCTTAAAATAACATGGTACACTCAATATTGTGCGTACAAACTTACATTTGCAGTTGGAATGTATGTGGATCATGTTTTTCAACTACAACATTAAGTTTGTTCTTGGGATAAATTCATCCCAACTACGGAACCTTTCATTGCGCGTGGTCTTACACGCACTTGGCCGGTTTTTTTTAACAACACATTATATGCGGTAAATCACACATAGCGGGCTGAGCTTGACTCCTTCCAGAAAGCCTTGTTCTTAGCAACAACAGTAAAAAAGTGCAAGGAGAGTATACCTAATCCTTTATATATCAAAATTAGTTTAGCTCATGCGAAAATATGAACTCTTGCATTAGTAAAAGCTTTGTACGTGTTCAACTGAAGAAGTTAACAAACATTTGCACACATTGTGTGCTCAGAATCGACAAATACTTTTCATTTTCGCAATGTCCAGTTATGATCAAGTTTTAAATTCAAAACCAGGAACTGCCAAAACCTGCGACCTAAAACAAACGCCCCCAATCAATCGTTGAACCCGCCGCAGTGTCACTAACAACCGATAGATGGCAGCATCGATTTTTTGCGCCGACGGATGTCGAAGAGCATGCGATGCATTCTAAATTTATATTCCCCCCTCCCTTTCTGTCACATCCAACTTTAATACCGCCATCTCTTTCTAGCAAAATATTTTTTTTTGCATTTCGATTCCAAGTGCGTGGTCAATTTTGTCGTTTTTTTTTTAAAGTCTTGTCTCATAGTCTCCGGACAGTGGCCAGTTCGTTTTATTGTCGTGCGTATGTAGACTTTTATTTCGGATCGCGATACAGGGTCATGTTGAAATTATTGGCTGAATTTAAATCATACGGCTGTTCGGGGTAAAGTATGTTCTGTTTGTAAGTCTGATACGATTGCTGATTGTGGATATTGTACTTTTATTGAGCGTAAATCGTATTTGTCTTTGAGTTTGTAATGGGGACTTTTAGAAGCTATGTCGTTATGTGTTAATGGATTGCTTTGAAAGTTCCGAAGAAAGAAATCGTCCAATTACAACTTCAGTAATTCCTTAGTTAATCTAAGACATCGGTGAGCAGTAAAGTAAAACTGTTCTAAATCGATTTATTCCGTTCTAATACCAACAACGGCAACAACTAATACCACTGGTATTTGTTTCAACTCATATTTATTTTCTATTCCAAACGGATAACAGTCTTTAAATAATTAAATGTAACGTGCGAACGAATACTAACCACTTGAGTTCGGTACAGTCAGCTCAGTCAAAACTAGTCAAATTAAATTTATTTTCTGATATTTTTTGATGATTTAACTGATTTATTTTTTAATTAAAAGTCTTATAAATTACATACAAAGCATTTTTACTGACTGTACCATATAACTTTGAACTTGTTTTGGTATTAGTTTTAACAATGGTATTAGTAATTGGTATTAGAATGGAATAAATCCTAAAATCGCCACAGAGTGGTGATCAACACTTTTTATTTCTGTAAGAGTCCTTGACCCTGGAGGGTTTGACAATAACAGCGTCCTATCATTATTCCTAATCCACAACAGTTCGGCACACCTCAAAGGCTCACTAACATCAAGCTATTCCATGTTCTGCCACAATCAGAAGCCTACAAGCTCTCGGGTCTCCAGCGTGTCTGCGAAAGGCATTTTTTCCCTCAGTTCTGAGAAACGCCGAGAAATAAAACAGCAAAGCTGCCGAAATGCATAAACCGACGCTTTATTCGGCCGAGCTATGTTGGCGGAAACGAAAGCTCAAGAGTGGTACGAGATGGCAGTGGTAGCGCGGTTTGGGAAGCGGGTTTGAAGTCTGCCTTTTGGGTTTTGTGTTTCACGATATCTGAAGCCGCTTTCAAAAAGTTGTATGTGTGCATTAAGACGCAGATATATGCCAGTGACAAGCGGCGAGGTGTCAATTTTTGTATGAGAGAAGCCGAAGCGTAGCCGGTTTTAACTTACTTTCTTATCAGTTAAGTAAAAATTAATTAATTCACTTAAAAAATAAGTCTTTTCTTTACTGAATTGAACACCATCTATCGTCAAGTAGCAGAACCAAAAAGACGCATCACTACACAGACAAAACTTTCTTGTTTGTTATTTCATCTCAAAGCTAATAAAATAGGCGTTTTTGCTGTTTGAATGTTATGGTGAATTAAATACCCGTAATGTAGCTATATTTTTTGGCAATAGTAGACACTATTAACTGTGCCATTTTCAATAGCGGTAGAATTGTTGATGCGAACTTCCGAAGGGAAGCCGGTAGGAATCGTGTTATATGGTGCTTTCGCCACTGCCAGTGACCTTGACTGACCTCATTTAGTTTTTAAAATATGATTGACGTGTAAAAGTGATTGTACAAACATACTTACAGAAATAAAAATCATTCATCACGTATTTATCATTTATCGCACCTTTTGAATTGTTGTTTAATTTTTATAAATTAAAGACCAGAGGGGCAATTCCCGTTTTTTAAGAACGCATTCAATTCTCAGCCTGAATCTGTCAGAAATACTTCCAACATTTTTGACATCGATTGTCGATATGATGAGATTGCGAACTACTACTAGATTTTGAACGTTTTCAATTACGGGAATCGGCATTCTAGTATGTTTATGTCAAATAAATTTTGGACTTACTTTTTACTAACCCTTCTAATGGCGAAAACACAAAATGTTGCCCAACCGTTTCCCCGCTCTCAGTCCATCCCTCGCACCGTTCCATCCAACCAACGCATATGTTCATGTTTCAGTGTGTAATAAACTTTAGTATCTCGCAGTAAACGCTGGCCGACGGCGACGCATTGTGCGTTGCGTTCCGAACGCATCGACAACGCCTCTCCGACCAGCTTTATAATCTATTTTATGTAGAAAGCTATGATGTGCACTAAAACATTCAAAACCAACAGTTTACGGAATTCTTAGGGAAGAATGTTGTGGAGTGCTGTTTCTATGGAAAGTCAGTGAGGAAGTAATGAACGCACAGTTTTAAGGCTTCTACATACTGGCGCGACTTGTCGCGCGACGCGACATGGCACAAAGGCCCCGCGTGTCGCGTGACGAGCGGTGCCTTTGTGTCGCGTCGCGTCGCGCGACAAGTCGCGCTGGTATGTAGAAGCCTTTAAAAGCAAGAGCCATAGTATTTTTCTGGCCAGTATTGTGCCTCGGCAGGTACGGATAATGGTTTACCCTAGTTTTCCCTCAATCACACACACTGCCATACCGCATCGCACTTTTGCATTTTTCGATTTTTATTCAAGTCTACCCCAAGGGATAATGTTTAGACGAGCGTTAATTGCTGCGACACAGTCATTTAATTTTAGTAGCTGTCATAGTTTCTATTTGATTGTGCCAATTTGTTGTATGTTCCAAATAAAATAAAAAACATCTTTGGAACCTAAGGAGATTCTGCTCAGCCAGTAATAGACAAGCAGTTTTTTTAAATGATATGTACGAAATAAAAAACTGCCTCTAAGATCCAAGGAAGATTTTAAAATATTCCTCTATAGCTCGTTTTATTACGTAGCAATACGCGAGAATAAAATTCACAGTACAGGCACATCTATGAAACCTATATGGAATATATTTTTCAAGCTTCCTGTTTATATCAGAATCCTGACTGAAATAATAAACGGCACACGACAACTGTATACCAAGAAACATACAGCTTACCATCACATTACCACTTAAAACCGTTTTCATACAAAATCACATATTTTAAAGCATCAACTCCAATATTTATTTCTCCTAATTTGACTACATTTCTTGGTTACGGGTCGTACTCATTAATCATATGGCTGTCTCGTTCTAGCTCGTGACGCGGTTGTAGTGTTGTCTCTTTCTAGCGCGTTAAGATGCGGTGCGCGTACGCAAACGGCGAGCTCGCGCGTGCCGAGACACAGTTGTTTTTTTCGATTACAAGAAAAAGCGTAAAATGAAGTGATTGTTAAAGGCTGGCCTATTGGATTAGTTTCCGTTTGGTGAAGGGTATAATAGTGGTGCGGATGACCGACTGGTGTTGGGGCGATTGAGCCGGTGTACCATACTAATAGTTACTTTTTTATACACTACAGAAGTTTTGTAAAACATGGGTAATTCATTATAGGTTTTAATTAGCAAATATTAAAATACGGAAGATTTAATAATATTGATGGGAGTCCTAAATGCCAACTATACAGTTAATTGTAGAAATTAAGGAAAAGCTTAAAGAAAAGGCACATTTTTGTGAATCTTCTCAGTGCCAATTTCACCAATGAAACTGCACGCGATCTGCACATCTAAGCAGTGTCAATATTCCACAGCAATCATGACACTGATAGCTCTTGAACGCAGTTTGCATGTGCTGATCACTTTCAGTTTCATTGGTGAAATTCACCCTTAGTCATCTTAGCATAGCCAACAAGGTTCTTTAAGCTAGAGTTAAATTAAATGAAAGGGGAACAGTAATATGGATTGCTGTTGGTTAAAGTTCTGAGAAGTAAATCAATGACTCATAGAACATTACATGTGTGTTAGAATACCAGCTGTGGCCCGCGACTTTGTCTGCGATCCAGGATAAAAAGTAGCCTATGTCTTTTTTTAGGTCATGGTCTACTCATGTGCCATATTTCATCCAAATCCGTTCAGCCGTTTTAGCGTGAAAGCGTAACAAACAAACTTACTTTCACATTTATAATATTAACTTGCTGTGCCCCGCGGTTTCACCCGCGTAAGTCTCGATCCCGTAGGAATATCGGGATAAAAAGTAGCCTATGTCTTCATCTAAGGAGTCAGCTACCTCTATACAAAATTTATCAAAATTGGTCCAGCCGTTTGAGCGTGAAGAAGTAACAAACACACACACACACTGAAAGAAATGTTTGCATAACTGTAACAACATTTTGGTTACTGCTTACACAAAAAAATTGACTTGCGAACTAGATGTTATCTGTAACATAACCCTGTTTTGCTATTAAAAAACAGTTGTGTAAAATATAAGTTAAGTTTATTTCCTTATAACTAAAGTTGAGTTATTTTTTACTTAATTAGTTCGGCTAATTATTTCTTTCAGTGCACACACTCACGAACTTTCGCCTTTATAATATTAGTGTGATTAGTTAGGATTCGTGATCAAATACCTACCAATGAGCTTAAATGCAAGAATCAGAGCGATATCAGCATTGAAAGAGGTAAATAACAGACGGACTGACTGACTCTTGACTCGTGAGAGGGGTTTTGACTCAGACTTTAAGGGCGAATTTCACCAGTAAACCTGAACGAGATCAGCACATCTAAACTGAGTTCAAGAGCTGTCAGTGTCAATATTCCAAAGAAAATAATGACACTAAACAGCTCTTAAACGTGGTTCATGTGCTGATGGCGTTTAGTTTCATTAGTGAAATTCACCGTACACCATAATCAAGATACTAAAAGTCGTACGTAAGCAACAAGTCGATACATACTTAGGTACATTTATAATCAGCCTATAACGTTCCCACTGCTGGGACACAGGCCCCCTCTCTGTGAGAGGGAGTGGGCCGTAATCCACCACGCGGGCCCAGTGCGGGTTGGTAGATGTCACATATCTTCGATTTTATGGTTCTAGGACATGCCGGTTTCCTGAGTGTACTTACATACTTAGGTAGTTACAGTCAAAAAACGAATAAGTAGTCAACTCAAATGATCATCAAGCGGTTTTTGCAAGCCTATTAGAAATCCGCACGTGATACCTTTAATGACGTAAATGTTAGCATGGAAAGTTACAGCTTACAATTACAAGTTTCAACACAATGCAAAAATAACAAGACTTTTTAACCAAAGTGTTTGTCTTTTGAGTTCTAACCAGTCTTTAGCACTTCACTATCAATTTGAACTAATAAAAAACCATCACGGTATACATTTTCGTAGAACTACCATCGTCACGTTGAAGGTTACCTAAGGGCGGGTACACACTGCACGTGCTCATTAGCCGCGCGGGTATTCGCGCCGCGTGTGACGCGCGGTCACGTCGCCAGCACGCGCCGCCGCGTGCGTCCATTGTTGTACGACACGATTTTATCTATGTTTGTTGTAGTTTGCAGTACATGAGTTTGTAGGGCAGTTTGGGTGGCTATGTCTTTATTGTGTGGTCCTTGGCTAAGTGCGTAGGTTTTCAGTTTAACGTGTAGCGGATTTCCATCCGTGTTATTTATTATTCTCGTTTGACTTTTCGTTTTTAATATTGACGGGACTGCAAATGTTTCAAGTTTTGGTATAATTCATTATTCATGAATAACGTGTCCTATTTAAGAGCGTTTACACCTTACTGTATTTAATACAAACTTTCAAGCCCTTGTTTTTCGAAATGACTGAACCGATTTTAATGAAACTTCATACGCTTATGCAGGATACAAAGGTCTAAAAAGTTAGTTAAGAACATTTTCGATAGTGTTACAGCCAAACTAGGCTGATTTTGAATTTTCCATAGAAACAGAGATTTCCAGTTATCTGTTTTTAAATAAGACATTTCGAAAATGTTCTTATCTAACTTTTCAGACCTTTGTATCCTGCTTATGTGTATGAAGTTTTATTAAAATCGGTTTAGTCATTTTGAAAAACAAGGGCTTGAAAGTTTGTATGAAATGCCGTAAGGTGTAAACGCTCTTAAAATCTTATTTATGACTACCATTCATCAACTACATATTTTTCTTTATGACTTCAATTTTGACATGCATTTGTAAGTGATTATCGTTTGTAAAAGTATCCCTTACACCTGAATTATTTACTTCATTCACAGAATTTTATCCCAAAACAATGGAACCCTCCACCCCACAGCGGCATTGCACAGGTTTGCGCTAACTCCTATGGTTATTATTATTATTGTCGTGACAACGTGGCCGGGCGGCTCGTTCGCCGAAACGCGCGTCTCCGCGGCAGGAAGCCGCGTCACGTGGAGTGGGTACTTATTGATCCATAAATACTATTTGGTTATTTTTTTAATCGATTTAACTATTTGGAATTTTGGAATGGAATGTGTAGTGTGATAGATTGGTTACAAATGTAGATGGATTATTGTTTTTTTTGTTTATGATTTTTTTTAAATTTAGTTCTATTGTTTTTGTTATTTTTAATGGATGTTGAAGTCATCATCTGCCCGCCTTTTCCCAACTGGGGTTGGCTTCCAGTCTAACCGAACCGGACGCAGCTGAATACCAGTATTTTAATGTGTCGTAGATGTTGAAGTATGTTTAATATATTTAAAAGATGTCACCACTACACCAATAAGAGAGTTAGTTTTAATTGATTGTGTCTTTGATAAGAATGGAACTTCCAATCGAATAGATATAATCCTTGACAACGTTCACTGTAGAAGATCAAAAAATAACCTACAACTACGCATAAAATAACATCTCAAAGCAGACAAAACTTAGTAGAACATAAATTTGTGCATTGTTTTAAATTATTCTGTCAACGCGTTGATGTCTTTTATTTGGCAATTTCGTGTCAAAATATGCTGCACTAATAAGTTTCACCGAAAAGTCGATCCCCTCCGCTTATACAAAATATGATCACGGGGGAATTATTAATGTAATTATACCAAATATTGTAAAACATTTTAAAAGAGTAACGGTGGAGTTTCTTGCCCATTCTTCTCAATACGAAACTACCTTTTGGACGGAGCGACTAGAAACAATTCTATTTTTTTTTTGTAAATTTGACGTTCAAGTGTCTTTTATGAGCCACTTTAAATAAATAATTTGTCTTTGACTTTGACTTTGAGGTAGGAAATATTTTGAAGAGTATCTGTCCTTAAAAAGAGGACCTATAGGAGGACTATAAATCACGGGTTAAGAGTTTTAAATGAGTTTTAGAAATAAACACATACTCGTATTGCTTCTGAAAAGATTAACGAAGTTGTAAACTTCACAGACCTTAAAACAGTGCCTACTGGTGAAGTACTTATGAGAGTACCCTGTCCTTTTAAATTGCAATTTTATATACGGGAATATACCTTCTAGGAACATCCAATTGATTCCGTGCGTGAATCAACACCTCCTTACTCACAGACCTATTCCTGCTGATACCTAGCTCTGCTTTATATTCAATCCCTCATATATTAGCCATCGCAGTCGCTTCGACCGGCGGCAGCGTCTCGTCGGCTCCACAAAGCCGCGGTGCGTCGCCGACACACGTCTGCAGCACGCGGCGCATTAGCATGCGGGGGGCACCACTAACGGTAGCCACCTTACGTTAAACTGTACGAAGTGAGCCGTTAATAGCTTACTTTATAGGCGAATTATTGGAGTATAGTTGTTTGAAAGGTCTTTGATAGAAATTGAGTGCCTTTTCCACGATAAAGCAAACATCGAGAGGAGTCTGCCATCTAGTCTTGAATGTTTAAATGGATGGAATGGAGGAATAAATATCTTATCTTATCGTATTGACATCCTCAATACGATAAGATAAGATATTTGTTTATTGTAAAAACATGAGTACATATACAATAGAATTTGACGGCACGGTTGGCGCAGTGGTTAAGCGATTGACTGCTGCGCTGCGTGTCACGGGTTCGATTCCCGCACGGAACAAATATTTGTATGACCTGCAAGTAGTTGTTCCGGGTCTGGCTGTTTTTGTATGTGAGTTTAAATGTCTGTAAACGCACCCACGATACAGGAGTAATTCCTAGTGTGGGGCAACGTTAAAAAAAAAATGTTTTAATTGCATGTTGTTAAAATAATACTTGGGAACAGGATCTACAATGACATGTTTTGCCATTTATAGCGTACAAAATTTTATTTTTGTTGAATTTATACATAAAAAAATAAACAAAATAATTTAACCTACTGTCGCGCAATGTCTATAAAAAATTTTAAAACTAAAAAGTGTTTTGAGATCGAAGAAATGTCATAATGGTAGGAACTAAGTACGATCATTCAAAAAATTTGTTAGGCTATAACAACATTTGGCTATCAGGAATACGGCGACATGATTACGATATCACTCAGTTTGAGTGATATCTGGGGCTGCTATTGAGAAATTCCTAATGGAAAATCCCAATAACACTTTGCTCGTCCTGAGAACCGAACCCAGGACCTCATGCTCAGCAGTAGTGCTTGCGACTACTAGACCAATGGGGCAGTAAATCACTATTAAATTATATACCTATAATTTTACCCCAACTAATTATTTCCACTAAGTAGGTACTAACTACGAATAAAATAGAACATAAAAAATAGAAAAAAGACACTAAGCGTCGAAGGTACGACCGCATCGCCGTCATCCGGAAACGTGCCCAGAAGACTGGCAGCATTGCCACGTTGAATAGCAATCCTAATTTATTATATTATTAAAAATCAAATTATACGTAGAATTTTTTAAATAGATTTTTTTAATAATAAACATAATTAATAATATATAATAATAAATATAAACTAATATTATATATATTAATATTATACTATTAATAATAAAGATAATATTTAATTATATTATTAATAATAATATTATATTAATATTTTTTTAATAATTTATTTAAATTTTTCAGGATCAACAAAATAACCTAACATGATAACCTGGGTATCAGTATCAAAACTCATTTTTATCGACACCTTTGTAACATCTACACAAAGTCGTCTTGCCACGTTTTCCTATAAAAGTGTATAGTATTTTGACACAGCGGCAGCGCCTCCAGCTCATATATAATGCATAAAGACAGCTAGGTGGCGCGACTGTCACGACCTATTGCAACGATGCTGAATTTCCTACAGCCGGGAAATTGGTTACACGTAGTTGAAACATTCATGTTACTAGAGAGATTTGTTTAGATTTTGTTCACGTTGAAATGTGGTTGGAACATGTTTTTGTGAAGACAGGATTATGGCAATGATTTATTATAAGTAGCGACCGTACAACCCCGGTTAAGTCTAAGTCTAAGCCTTTCGAAGGGGTAACCCATTCAATCGGTTATCTTTATCATGATGTAACCCACTGAAAGGGTTTTATACTAGAAACCCATTGAAAGGGTTACATGATAACCCATTGAATGGGTTTTATATTTGGAACCCAGTGAAAGGGTTACCTGATAACCCATTTCAATGGGTTCTATACCTACTTGAAACCCAGTAACATGAAAAAATCATAATATTTTGTTATTTCGATATCCGCCCAGCACGCGTAGCATGACCAATTCTATCTCTATTCTACCCAGGGACTATTTTGGTTACCATTTTAGAAAAACCGGGTTGGTTTTTACCGGTAGGGTTGTTCTAAGCAGTTAATCAAAAACCCATACGGTGTGGGTAATTTTGAATGGCTTAAAGTAAGCCGTTCAAAAGGGTTACCCACACCGTATGGGTTTTTATCGAAAACCGTTTCAATGGGTTACCAAAATTTAATTTAAGCCGTTTTTAAGGGTTACCCTTATCGTATGGGTTTTTGTTTAACCGCTTAGAAAAACCATATCGAAAATCCTTTCAATGGGTAGCCAAAATGGTCCCTGATTATAAGTAAAAAGACATAGATAGGTACCTACTCAACACTCGATCTTCAAAAACGGCACAATGTCGCACTATTAGATGACAGGTGGAAGTAGGACGGCATGTCGTAATTATCGGGAGCGAAAAAGAGACAAGACGAAGAAAATGTGGCTGATTAGCCATATTTTGACGTGTTACTTGCGGAGCGTGTATAACCCTTCTACCTCTTTTTTGTTATAATATCATTGGATTATGGAAGTTAAGTTTACTTTTTGATTTTATGGGCGATATAGTAGCATGGTGATTGTTATAAAAAGTACTCGCTTCTCGCCTTGCTTTCCTCCAGAAGCATTGTTATTCTGGAAATTCAGTTCATACTCGTATAAAAAAAATCCCTAATTCAGTTAAGCTACAATACTTTTTAGTTCCGTTTGGTGCAGAACGTAAAGAATAGCACCATCCTATTTCTATCCATGGGTGTCGTAAAAGGCGACTAAGGGACTTACTAGAGAATGGGCAGCTGCGTTCTCTATGCATTTTAACACCATACTGCGATCGCCAACCCGCCTGCCAAGCGGGGCGATTATGGCAAACCGGCATTTGGGGGAGGCCTATGTCCAGTAGTGGACGTCTTTCGGCTGAAATGATGATCATGATGACAATACTTATGAAAGACACAAATTAATAGGAACCTAAATAAGGTTCAACATTATCTGTTACAAAAATCTTTTATTTAGCTGTCATTACCAACTTAATTCCATCAATTAAAGTGACAGGCCGTTGAATCATCCCTTCACCTTATTTCTCACAGCCCAGATGTTCCCATATTATAACGCAAAGTCAACGACCCTAAAAATTCCACAATTTCAAACAAAATTACAGGGGCCACAATCGTTCGTCGCCCAAATGACACGCCCGTGACGGCCAAATGACATAATTGTCAAAATAGTCACTGCACTGACAGCCGCACGTGACATCCACAACAGACAGAGACAAACATACACCACCCCCACAACTTTGACAGAGACAGAGAATGGCGCGTCGGTGTCAATTATAGGCGGGGAAAGAGAATTAGAGAGGAGAATACGCCGGTTTCAAATTTGGAACCGTTTTGTTTTAAATCGATAAATCGTTCGATTTCGTGTTCGATTGCGTGTGGTCGACATTTCTAAGAATAATTGAATATCAATATTAAGTTATGATTCTATACTATTAAGATGATTACCGTGGAGTGAATGAATTCTGATTCATTCATCGCTCAAATGCGAAAATATTTCACGGCGATATTTCATAATAAAGACCATTCTATAAAGGGACATTATTATTAAATACGGACCACGATTTTATGTGCACATTTATTAGTGTAGTATAAGAAAAATCGGTCATATATTTGCGGGTCGCAGTCCTGCCCTTTCGACGCCTGTCGTGCATAAAGTCCGTGATCATTTCTCCTAATTATACGTGTGGCGAAGAGGGCAGGGACTTTTGGTTCGATGTGGGTGTTCGAAATATGAAATTACGAGTTGGCGCGAACGTGTGACAATGTTTTCTTTTTTGATAATAAATGGAGACATTGATTGCTGTTATTATGCCTAATGTGCCTACGTAGGAACTATAAACTTTTTTAATCACCAAAGAGGTGAGGTTTTTTGTAATAAAATTTACAACGATAAACGGGGAATATTTATGGGTTTTAAAATAAGTGTAACGTAAGGAGATGTCACGCATTCAACGGTGTGTCATGAAAGGACGATAATTTTATTTATCGCTTTATAATGAGCATGTTTACACACAGTGTTAAAAAGCGGAGTCATTTATTTTGTCATATAAATAACATGAATCATTTTGAAAGGTGACAATAAAGTATTTAATTTTTCATTTTTTATGTCGATTGCGAATTCAAAATTGAATAAAATCGGACAGTTTTTTTTGCATAACCAAAAGTAAGACTATGTAACTTTAACTTTTCATTTGACTAACTACATGTAAGGTAAATTAGTACAAATGTAACACGGATGTATATTTCATCCACGCTTCAATTCTTGCTTAAATAGCGCTCCAAGGTGTGTGAAATGACGTCAAAATGTACCGTCTAATGAACTTTAGCATGGGGAATAAATACTAGACTTCTAAAAGGTTTGGAAGTCTTATTAAGCAGCGGGCCGAGCACGGGCTGCCCAAGACGTTTGTGACAAGACATGATAAATTATGTCGTCAATTTCTACTAGCATTTTATGACAAAACAGTTTTATCGCTCAAACTGTGATGAAATGTGTGACTCAAGTCATGTCACAGTAATAGGTTCTGTTATAAAGTGACAAGTATATTGCGAATATGTATATGAGGTGCATGTGTAGCTCGGTTTTATTTAGAAGACAAAAAACCTAAACAAATTAAAAACATCTTAAAAGCTTACTTTGGGGAAGTATGGAATGGAGGATGTCAGCGTGTAGGTTCTCAGCCATAAACTTAACTGAGCAACTTTAAAAAAATAAGCTTATAGCACACATAATCTCATTGTATCTAGATTAAGCGCTATATAATGTACAAAAAGCATGAAAAATTAGATGAAATATAGATTTTTTTTTTTTTTTCTAATCCATCGATAAGATAAGATAAGTCTTTATTTGCTTTAAACATGGTATAAAGTTCTTACAGTCTAGAACAGGGATGCACAGACCGCGGCCCGCGGGCCACATGCGGCCCCCCAGCAATATGCCAGTGGCCCGCCAGCAAAAATTCCCTCGTACACTTAAAGGAATAATATTGCTGAGGTTTACAAAATATAATATAAAATGGAATCGCACTAAGTGCGCTCGCTGTGCAGTGCATTATGTGTACTCGGAAAGTTTTTCGGTATTGAATAATAATAAAACAAAAAATCGAAACCGCCTTGCAAATGAAAGTTTGGAAGCAATTTACGTGTAGTAACAAGTAAATTCGAGCCAAATGTTAAAAGGATTGTAAGCACAATGCAGTGCCACGCTTCAAACTTCAAACTAGTTTGAAACGTGGCACTGCACTGCATTGTAAATTAAAATTTTGGCTATTGTTATGTTTTTAATTTGTGCTGGTGGCCCGCCGTTAGTTCAAAATATGACCAAGTGGCCCATTGTCTCAATAAGTCTGTGCACCCCTGGTACTCTAGAATGTCCACATGTTTAGCTATACATAATATTTGTATCAATTGCATGCAAATAATTAATAAATTGTCGTAGATTAATTGGTTATACATAGTTTTGGTCATTGGTCATGGTTACAAACTAGAACGATCACATAGATGACAGGACAGCTTCAACAAATCCAGCCTATTTTCCACGACGGAACCATCTCTTCTTCCACTCTCCTCCCACTTTAGCCACAAGACTTGATCATCACTTATGAGAAATAAACTGACACAGAGCATGTTGTTAACTTAACAAACATACTTAATTAAACCGATTAAATCACCGCTGACCCGCAGTTAATCGATTCAACGAAGTATCGTTATTAGAATCAATTATTTCATACTTAATTGATAATAAAAAAAACGAGACACGGAAGCTACACTACGGCCAATTATCGAGTGACAAAAAATCGATTGGATACGATTATGACGGATCGTTTAATCGATTCATGCTTTCGACGTAAGTAGGGGAGGTATGGGAAAATTGCTTACAGGTCAACTTTCTTAATCACAATGTGTAATGTAGATGGTTTTTGTGTGTGTGTTCGTGACATCTTGCGTGGTTTCGTGATGTGGACGTTGTTGGAAAGAGGTGAAGTGCTTTGATTACAATAAAAATGGTGTTTGCTTACTCCAGTTATTGAGATCTATACTTGAATATAAAATGAATCGTAGATTCTAAGTAATTTCTGAAGGCAACGCATTCTAATCCCTCATACTTTTGATTTATTAAAAAAAAACTCCAAATAAAAACTATTTTAATCACTAACTTTACGGTTAACAATAAAATCCTTAGCTCACACTAAAACTCAAGGAAAACCCATCACCCAAATGGCTCAACCGTAAAATAACCTTCGATTGTCCCCAAAAATACGTCCAATCAATTTCCTGTGCCGACCATTAACTCAAAAATAAAAAAACAAAAAAAAAACATGTATAAAAAGGCAAAGTTCCCCGTGTATAGACCATTTCTTCGGGGTCATAGCACCCAACAGGAAGTGGCGTTGCGGGTCGGCGCGCGCGCGGTCGCCTCTTACGAAAAATAATACTCTTCTAGGTATAACACATAGCCAGTCAGTCGTGTAACTGTACGGTTAGGGAGTTTTTTATATTTATTCAATCTTATTGTTTTTTACCATACTACGTGATATTATGCCGTCCTCAAATGTTGAAGCAAAATTACTTATCTTTTTACCCGACTACACGATTGCAAAGTCAGCGTTATGTTTTTACTGTGCCCATAAGTGGGGTCTTTAAGTGAATGGCAGGCGTAATGAAGACGAAAGGGATGTATTTTGATTGATAATATTATGTTATACTTCTATGTCGGTGCTGTGTAAAAACAATAATAACTTCTCAGTTGACAGATGTTGTTTTTTATACGTTTTCTGTTCCTTGCGCGTTGAATGAGATCATTTGTTGAAAAACGTTGTAATTTCGTGTTGGCGAGATAAGAATGTGACGTTTACACCAGCGCGCAGCGAGCGTTTATAAGCCTATAAGATTTAATTGAAATTAATTTTTCTGTCATAAAGAAAGCTACAATATTTTTGTTTTAATTATTTTATTTTAATTACCTATATTATTTTTATATTATTCCAATGACGGTTTTCATGAAAATTCACGTAACTACTTTTCGCCACTTTAACAAGAGGTCTTCCATTTCGACCATGTATATAAAATGTATGATGACGTTCATCATCGTTTCATTCATTCGTTCATCATTCAGTGACGACTAAAGAAAATATCGGCGCTTTGACAGTTTTGACAGCTCAGTGCTGCCAGAAAACCCTCGCCGACTTATTACAAAACAAGATTTATATTTGACATGGCTTAAACCATGGAGCCAGTTTTTGTAATAAGAACGTAACGGTGATTGAAATACCGTTCTTTTTACAAAATTGAAAACTTAGTTCGGTACTAAGTTTTCAGTTTCGTGTATATGAACTTTACCACAGTCGGAATAAAGTTCGAAATTCAATAATAGCTCCATGTTTTAAACCCGGGTCTGAAGATAAACCTTGTTTTGTAATAAGGGGGAAAATGTTTATTATTTGTCTTGAAACTCGTGTTCCATGGGGTCCTAGGATATACCCAACAAAACAACCAAGATAGAAATCTTAAGACACATTTCCTGATTTTTTCTTAAACAGTAATTTTTTTTCTAATAATTTATTTTTATTTTTATTTATAGAATTCATTTCAAGCCAGAATAATTTCGGTCGATTTTTTTCTGCAACTCTTTTCCGACTCCCATAATTTGGCTGCATTTGTTTTTGCAAATCTCTTTCGATGTCCAAAATTTTCTCTTTCTCTTTCTCCACAATACAAAAAAAGTGAATCGCTCCCAGCCTTGAACCGTCAGCAGTCGTCCATACGCGTGTGAACCCAGGGCACACGGAAGTTCACGCTCCGTGGGTCACAAGCCTACCTTGTGTTTACTCCGACTGTGACCCGCCTTTAGCACTAATTACAAACCCTTTGACAATTATTAGGAGATTTCCTTGTAATATACAATCTGCGTAATTGGTTTTAATTGGTACTGAGGTTAAAGGATGTGCTTGGTACTTTGTTGCGTTGTTATGAGAAGGCTTGAACTGTATTAGACTTCTCACTATGAAATAGCAGTAGTTCCAGATTAGCTAAAAGCGATGTATGAAATGCATTATGAATTTGGGCATAATAATTATCACTTGCTACTCAATACACTGGGGCTCAGTGGCGAAAGCACCATGTAACACGATTCCTGCCGGCTTCCCTTCGGAGGTTCTCATCAACAACTCTACCGCTATTGTATAATGGCACAGTCAATAGTCTACTTTTGCCAAAAAATATAGTTACACTACGGGTATTCAAGTCACTAAAACATCCAAACAACAGATGACGGCACGGTTGGCGCAGTTGTTAAGCGATTGACTGTTGCGCTGCGTGTCGCGGGTTCGATTCCCGCACGGAACAAATATTTGTATGACCTACAAGTAGTTGTTCCGGGTCTGGCTGTTTGTGTATGTGAGTTTTGTATGTTTGTAAACGCACCTATAATACTGGATAAATTCCTAGTGTGGGGCAACGTTTAAAAAAGAAAGAAAGAAAAGAAGTACTTAGTTGTTCCGGGTCTGGCTGTTTGTGTATGTGAGTTTAAATGTTTGTAAACGCACCCACGATACAGGAAAAATTCCTAGTGTGGGGCAACGTTTAAAAAAAAAAAAAAGGCTATTTTTATTAGCTCTAAAGTGCAGCAACTAAAAATAAAGTTTGTTTGTGTAGTGATGCGTCTTTTTGGTGCTGCTAATTGACGATAGATGGTGTTAAATTCAGTAAAGAAAAGACTTCTTTTTAAATAAATTTATATTTTTTTTCTTTATTGATAAGTAAAGAAAAAAAGTAAGTAAGTTAAAGTCGGCTTGGCTTCGGCTTCTCTCATAGAAAAGTTGACACCTCGCCGCTGCTGGGGCTTTTTAAAATCCATGCTTGCTAAATTTCAAGGCAAATAAAGATCAGTAAAAATAATAGCGAAGATGAAGCCCTCTGTGTCCATAAACTTAGAATCGAAATTCCAGTTTGTGGAGACGTGACATTTTGACTCATGTCCTTTTTAAAGCCCGGAAGATTCTTATTGCGTTGCCAAAACCATAGCCCAACTCTTAAAAGGGAAGAAACTCGCAGGTCAAAGTCCACTGACCTTGCAATCACAAAAAACCATATAAATATGTAACTCAATCAGAGAGTACAGTTAGTGTCCGTCATGGGAAGGCGCGCCTCATGCATATTGCACTACTTCGCCATAAAAATGATGTTTTACTGTAGTAATTATACGCTGGGTTACAATTAGCAACGCTGAGGGTAGCGGTGCGTTAAACATCTCTGCTCGCGTGATAGTAATTTTTTTTGAGATGCTGACTGGGAAATCATCATCTGATGGCCCTTTCCGAACTACATACATACATACATAAACTCACGCCTTCTTCGCATGGGGGTAGGCAGAAACTATAGAACGCCACTTGCTACGCTCCTTACATACTCCTTTTGCTTCGCCTACGTTCATACATCTAGTCATACACGCACGCCGGTTGCGAGTACTACGCACCTGACCTTTTGACGCTTAGCTTAAGGGGCTTTCTAGAGAATGGACAGTAGCGTTTTCTATTCATTTTAACACCATACTGCGACTTAATATTATAAAGGGGACCTCCAGATCCGTGAATGGTATTCCAAAAAACAACCATATATAGGCGTTTTCCTTGTAATGTAGTACTGGACAGTACATCCTTGAGTCGGAGTACCGCAGTTTTAGTCAATTGCCCAGCCCTGAAACCAAACTAGGCCTCGTGCAGATCATCTGTATGCTCACTTAGGTTACTCTCAAGCAAACCATCCAGTACTTTGGCGACTACCGTAGCCAATGAAATAGATATGTACCATACATACGTACAAACACATACATAAACTCACGCCTTCTTCCCATGGGGGTAGGCAGCAACTATAGAACGCCACCTGCTACGCTCCTTACATACTCCTTTTGCTTCGCCTACGTTCATACATCTGGTCATACACGCACCGCGCCGGTTGCGAGTACTACACACCTGACCTGTCTGAGGAACATCACCAATTTGGTCACTATATGTCCTTCTAGGGCGTCCCCTCCCGGCGTTTCCACTCACCTCTGCTTTATAAATACCTTTTGTTAGTCGCCTTTCACTCATCCTCTCCACATGACCAAACCATCTAAGCATACTCTTTTCAATCTTTGTCACTACATCTTCTTTTAAACTGCACCGTTGCCTTATCACCTCATTTTTCAGCCTATCATTCATAGTCACGCCAGACATGCTTCCGAACCTAACCTAACCGGATGCAGCTGATTACCAGTATTTTACATGGAGTAACTCCTATCTGACCTCCACAACTCAGTTACTGGGTAACACGATGACCCTTGGTAAGACTCGTTGCCAGAGTTTCGAGCTTCTGACGACCCGTAACGACTGTTAAAGATCTACCAATGACAGCCGGGACCAACAGCATAACGTGCTTTTGGAAATATTAATTAGTTGGCTGCTTCGTTGGTCTAGTAGTCGCAAGTGCGCATGAGCTGAGCATGAGAAGGCCAATTCTCGTAATTTAAAACGTTCAAAATCTAGTCGCAATCTCATCTTGGCGACAAACAAACGTCAAAAAATTTTCAAAATGTAGGGAAATAAGAGGTATTTTTGACAGATTGAGACTGAGATCAGCAGGCTAATTCACGTAACTAAAGAAGTGCGGTAGCAGTGCAGTTGCAATTAAGTTTCGATCAAAACAACGCATTTCGTATTCTACTATTCTCTACGGCTGTCAGATACTATATAAATTCAGCTATCACTCAAACTTAAACTTCATTGCACCTGCACTGCAACTTGATCGGCGCGTCATGAAATTACGTGAATTAGCCCTCAGACTGTGAACGTTCTTAAAATTAGTAGAATTGCCCCTGAGGTCTCAGGTTTGATTCCTAGGTCGAGCAAAGTTTTATGGGTTTTTCTATGTGAAATTTCTCAGTAGCAGCTCGGACTTTGGATTTGTGCCCGGTTGATTTGGTCTCATGTAATAGGCTCGCCCCCTTTTTACATGGGACTTAAACATAACTGGCGAAATGTGGGTGTGGTTACTATAAGGTACACCTGTGCCTAACCTTTTGGAGAAAACAGGCGTAATGTTGTGATATGTTATTAACTATACTAAATTTGAAATAAGATTAGACATTAAAATACACCTTTTGTACAGTCCGTTCAACCGATTTTGACTTCTATTGCGTTAGTGGCATGACAAATGGCAGCTGTAATAAACAGTTGGTATTGTAACCATGTTTTTGCTTTTAATGCCGTCCTTATGCCTACGAAATAGAAGTCAAAATCAGTTGAACGGACTGTAAAAAAGTTTATTTCAAATGGAGTTTATAAATTTTCCGGATTTCAAAGAATGATGATTATTAATTCAGTTTGAAGAATTATGTTTAATATAGATAGGCAAATTGGAGGTGTTTCCTAATGTCGGTGTTACTACACTAGGTACATGGCTGAGTGACCGCATGCTAGACCCCTCGAATAGATGAACCGATGCCTATCACCGGTATGCAAAATATTGTAGATGGAAATGATAGGCCGTTTTTCCGCCCTATTAGGTCACTCCTCACATAAGCGTGTAGTCTCGTACAGACTGGTGCGATACCTATCGCGGCCGCGACGCGTCGAGTAGCACAATTTCTTTGTCGGTGACTGTCGCGCCCGCGATATCGCCTGAGTCTGTAAT
The DNA here is from genome assembly GCA_948098905.1 of Tiliacea aurago. Taxonomy (NCBI): domain Eukaryota; kingdom Metazoa; phylum Arthropoda; class Insecta; order Lepidoptera; family Noctuidae; genus Tiliacea; species Tiliacea aurago. Next base: position 14,536,737 of record OX402597.1, on the reverse strand, counting down.
AGCCTTTATTCCGTGTTAGTAAAACGCTGGCCTTAACATTATTTGTATATATTCCAGACTTTTCATAAAAAACTGGGGGTCTTCGACTGCCAGATAAACTGAAATATGTTAATTATTATGTCATCCATGTAAACTGGTCTGATAGTTGATTCAATATCCCTAGTGCCCGAAATGCCCCGAAATGCCCTAGTGGCATTTATGCGTATCCGTAGGTGAGTCCGTGGCATCACAGCGGGCCCTACCGGAATACCAGCGCTGCGGTATTTATTTTTTAAATATCGCGGTATTATGCTGAGATAGGGACCTTTTTGGCATCGCACAAGTTTTGGTTCTTTAAGTTAGTTTTAAATGCTATAATATTTGTATTTCTTGTGTGTGTCCCGAATAAAATATTTTTCTTTCTTTCTTTCTTTCTTTCAATATTGACGTGTAAAAGTGTTTGTACAGTGGCCAGCCAGTATACCAAACTGTCAAATTTCTCCAAATGATTTTAAACCTTAAAATGTTGCTAGTTAAGTTCAAAATCGAATAAGGAAATTTGACAGTTTGTGGTAACTTGATGTGTTGGCGACTGTACGAACCTACTTACAGAAATAAAATCATTTATCAAATACAAAATATCATCCCCTATTGTAATAAAATTAATCAAGAAAGTAGCAGTGGAACATGGTAGCGATTAGAGTAAGATTACTCTTACTAGCAAAGTATAATTTGGCAGAAAGCCAGGATTAACTCAAAAGCTTAAGGGGCATCAGGGGTAGCATGCGTAGTTCATACAAACGTAATACCAAAATAATTTGTAAATCAAACATAATTATTCTTAAGGTAGTATGTATTTACTTCGATTGGATTACAGAATATCTATGTTCCCAAATATACCTATATTTTGAAAGGACGTTGTTATAAAGACATGTTTGTTATAAAGACGAGATATGACGTGATTAAAATTTCTATAGAAAACTAATTTTTCTCGTAACTCTTGTTTAAATCAGTGTCCATTCAAAATATATATTTGGGAACCTAGATATTCTGTATCCCAATCGGAATAAAGACACACTACCTTAAGAATATGTTTGATTTACAAATTATATTATCCATCGCCTGCCTCTTAAAATAAATGTCTTGCTGATAAGACATAAGATAAGTGACAAGCAAGCTACACTTCTATTTGAAGAAAACAGCCACAATTAGAGCATCAAATGAATACAAAAAGTAACCATTCAATGAACAATTAATACCTTGTCTAATTAACATAAGCTACATATCAACTGTTTAACGCCAGCACACTAATTTTGTTTGCTTATCGCCCCTTACACCACAAACTACATTTAAAAACCAATCCTACAACATTAAAAATAAAGTCCACAATCATTTGAAAATTGAGGAGATATATGGATTTTTATGGATGGTCATTTATGATTATGATATCAAAGGAATTGCAACTTAGAGTTGACTATCTTAGGGTTAATTTTCAGATTGTTTTTATTATCCGATGGGTGGTTATGCTCAGTTAAATTAATAGATGCAATTAATAAAAAAACTGGTGTAAAATACAGCGCGATCATATCACACGACGTTTGTATGTTGTTTTGTAAATAGCTGTGTTTAGATATGTTAGATTATCATAATATTTTGTTTGTGTTATGTAAACTTTCGGCCAAACATGTTTATAAATCTTACTGATAGGTGCAATAGTTTATGTATCGTTACTAGTTTTATTTTAAACATTTAAGATAGGACTAGATTTCCAGAGGAGCTCATGGCTAAGTAATAACAGAAATAAATATGTAACATGACTGATTTTGATTTTAACATTATTCTTACTTTTACCATTCTAATTTTTGGTTTTATCTTTTCTATTTATTTTTAGATAATTTAAATTTAATAAAAAATATTATTAACACTAACATTTTATGATTGACCCTAACATTGCTGAGGAGTTTGTTGCGCCACTTCTTCTTCCCAGCTAAAGCACTAGGAAGTGGTGAAGGGTGGGCGTTTTTGGGGGACTGTCTCATGTAATTTTTGACGTTCGAAAAGTGCCAATTCTCAGCCTAGTTTGAATAAATGACTTTTGATTTTTTGATTAACATTATCTAAATAACTATAACTAGTAATACGTAATTTATAAGTTCACACAAATTTATAAGAATTGTTATTTTCAAAATTTTATATTTAAGTTTTAATTTTAATTGTAAATTATTACTATGTTGCTGTGCCCTAACCAGGGTCCATAACTGTACTTAGCTTTAAGCCAAGTAACATCTTTTATGCACATTATGGTACGCAAATAAATGCATTGAATTGAATTGAGCGGCACGGGCCGATCCATCAGGTTAAACTACTCTTGCGTTGGGTTGCTCAGTGAAGGGGTGCCATCTTCACATACCGAGACTCCTCCGTGCCTCGGAAAGCACGTTAAGCCCTTGGTCCCGGCTGTCATTCGTGGATCTTTGACAGTCGTTAGGGGTCGTCAGAAGACCGAAAGTCTGACAACCAGTCTTACCAAGGGGTATCGTGTTACCCAGTTACTGGGTTGTGGAGATCTGATAGGCAGTCGCTTCATGTAAAAGACTGGTACTCCATCTGGCTAGCCTGAAAGCCGACTCCAAGATTGAGTGGGTAAAAGGCTAGGTAGATTGATAAGAGTAGATTTCCAGTTGGTTTTAAATCTACCACTGGAACATTTTAACTGCTTTTGTGCAAGGATCAAGAATAATACTTCAGCAAATTATGGTTTTAGTGACTTTTAAATCTGTTATTACGCCTTCATATAATGCAAGTCAGTTATGCAAAAAATTTATGTTATACTAGAACGTATACACATCAATTCTATATGTGAATATTTAAGTATTGTAGTAAAATACTATATGAAATAAATTCAGGAAGTAATGTTTACCCAAAGCTTAAAATCGATATTACTTTCAAACTACTTAAGTTATTTTCATGTTTTTTTTTTTGTATGAACAGTATATTTATTATCTGTAATTCTACCTGTGATTTTTTGAATATTCATAGTCGAAAAAATCATCACCGACCCTTAAAGGCTTCATTCAAGCTCTCTATGATTTGAATACTTTTCATCATCATCATCATCATCATTTCAGCCGAAAGACGTTCACTGCTGGACATAGGCCTCCCCCAACATTTGGGGGGGGGGGGGGTATGTACAAACCTTAAACTTACAGAAATTAAAATCATTTATCACTTGGAGGGAGAGTTGGCGTTGGCGATCGCAGTATGGTGTTAAAATGCATAGAGAACGCTGCTGCCCATTCTCTAGTAAGTCCCTTAGTCGCCTTTTACGACACCCACGACGACCACAGTAATAATAATAGTCACAACGATATTTCTTTGCAATGCAAATCTGACGCTAATAAAAATTAAGTTATCTGCGTCTTCCGCCTTCCCAACCTCAAAGCATCTGATTAACCAACTTCATCGTTGAACTGTAATATTACAATTAATTTAATTTAAATTGGCGACACCACAATTAAGATGGTCGTGAAAGTCGGAGACAATGGCAGAACGCTCCCACGGAACATCTTGCCGTGTCACCTACATAATGAGAATGTAGATCATGGTTACAGAACAGATTTTTGGTGCAAGCTTTGATAGTTGTTGCTAGATGCTTTTTTGTTTGTCTGTGAGGTGCACCAAAGAGGTTACATAACTACAGTTAAACCAGAAAAGGTATGCGCTTCGATAATGTTCGTGTTTCCGAATTATCACGAACATCGTGGCATGGGCTAACTCCCCGCAGAGGTAAAGCTTGTAAGTTTTGTGCTACCGTGCTTTTTAGTAGTGCACATATTTGTAGCGGCATCAACAACGCCACATGCGAACAACGCGTCGCACTGACGTCACGCAAAATCCTCCATCGCGCAAGCAGAGTTTACCGCGCGACTAGCATATATACAACATTCCGACATCAACCATCGGCAGTTGCCCACCAGACACAACACTCGTCTGGTCGGAGGATCCTCCCTTTTGCATAGAGGGTGAGTGAACTTTACACCCTGTTCGTCATACCTCTAAATATTCATCATATGAAGTTTTCTCTATGTCACGTTATCTACTGCGATCGCACTTCGTCATCTGTCACCGAAACATTTTGAATAGATTTTTGGAATTGCATAAAATAATTAATCTATAATCCGATAACCATGGTACATATCTATGAATGATAGGCTGAAAAATGAGGTGATAAGGCAACGGTGCAGTTTAAAAGAAGATGTAGTCACAAAAATTGAAAAGAGTATGCTTAGATGGTTTGGTCATGTTGAGAGGATGAGTGAAAGGCGACTAACAAAAGGTATTTATAAAGCAGAGGTGAGTGGAAACGCCGAGAGGGGACGCCCTAGGAGGACATAAAGTGACCAAATTGGTGATGTTCCTCAGACAGGTCAGATGTGTAGTACTCGCAACCGGCGCGGTGCGTGTATGACCAGATGTATGAACGTAGGCGAAGCAAAAGGAGTATGTAAGGAGCGTAGCAGGTGGCGTTCTATAGTTGCTGCCTACCCCCATGGGAAGAAGGCGTGAGTTTATGTATGTGTTTGTACGTATGTATGGTACATATCTATTTCATTGGCTACGGTAGTCGCCAAAGTACTGGATGGTTTGCTTGAGAGTAACCTAAGTGAGCATACAGATGATCTGCACGAGGCCTAGTTTGGTTTCAGGGCTGGGCAATTGACTAAAACTGCGGTACTCCGACTCAAGGATGTACTGTCCAGTACTACATTACAAGGAAAACGCCTATATATGGTTGTTTTTTGGAATACCATTCACGGATCTGGAGGTCCCCTTTATAATATTAAGTCGCAGTATGGTGTTAAAATGAATAGAAAACGCTACTGTCCATTCTCTAGAAAGCCCCTTAAGCTAAGCGTCTGCCGCGTCGGAACCGGCGCGTACGGGTCGGACGGACTTGTTGCTTTGTATTGATTCTTATGGTACAGCGTTCACGACTGCGCCAGAGATTTTGTAAATGCCAACGCCTCGTACACTGCGTACACTCCGATTCCGACGCGGTAGACGCTTAGCTTTAGTCGCCTTATACGACACCCACGGGTAGAAATAGCGTGGTGTTATTCTTTACGTCCGGCGTTTGATCCAGCCTGTCCCCAACTTGCTGTTCCCCAACGACGCCCTAAGCCGAGGTCTGTACCCCCCAGGGGGTGCCCTTAGCGCACGTCGTTTTGTCTATAATATTTATTTACGCCCTGGCTGGAGGCTTTAAGCTCATACCTTAAGGCAGTCACAGGAAAGCTCGGTTAAGGAGTCACGGCCTCTCAAGGCCAACTACGAGATGCCATACACAAAAAAAAACAAAAAAAAAACTTTACGTCCGGCACCACGCGGAAACGGTTATTTATTACAATCCCCCCTAATCAGGAAAACCATCAGTTAAGAAAGCAGTGTCTAGAATTTAAACAAATTCTCAGCAGTCTAGCCCACCAACGCTATTTCATATTAGCATATTCTCACGCTCGACCCTTCAGAGGTAAGCAAAAAGAACGGTTAATAGCTACCAGCAACGGTTCATACAATCTACATAAATAATATTATGCGATGAGATGTGAATGAAATCGGCGTAAAATCGAGGCGTTTATCATAATCTGCGTGTACGCAATATCGTGCGTATGACCCGTAACGTGTGAAGTAGAGTTACAGTTAGGTTACAGCAACGCCTTGATGCGAATTGACATAAATGTTGCGGGTTCCTGTAATATACAGACCGCCAATAACTAGAAAACGACCGTTCATTATTGACGTAAGGCAGGTAAGTTAAAGGGATGCGCTAAGGTAGCCCGCGAAATTCAAATTTTCCAACGTTTTTTGCAATTTTCAGGTCAGTAACAGGTTTTATGTTGATCTAATTATGATTCGCGGCCATAACCAATATCGCTTTACAGAATTATAATCATAAGAATCGGCAATACAACTAACTCTCTTCAAAAAATTCTACTGAATGAATTTAGTAGGATTTTTTGAACTTAGGGAGTTGTAATGCTGATCCTAATGATTATAATTCTGTAAAGCCATATTTGTTGCGCGTGTTTTGTTGGTTTAACACCATACTGCGATCGCCAACCCGCCTGCCAAGCGTGGCGATTACGGCAACTACCCCCAAATTTTGGGGCAGGCCTATGTTCAGCAGTGGACGTCTTTCGGTGATGATATTTTTTACGACCGCGAATCATATTTTAATCAACATACACCCCGATACAGACCTGCAAATTGCAAAATAATTTAGAAAATTTAATTTCGCAGGCTACCTTACCCTTTAATAAAATTATAATCTTGATTATTTTAAGTCACAGTACTCAAGGAGAAGGACGTTAAGATTCAGTTTTGTAGAAGTTACAAGCAAGATCAGACGATCTTTTTCGTTAAAGTCTGCCGTGAAATATTAAGTTCTCATAGTGAGATTTTTACAGAATAGAAAAAACGGTCCAGCTGCAGATTATGACAGGTTAAATCATTGACAACTATAGATTATCTCATATAGAAATACGGGAACTAACCGCCTACAATTGCCCAAGAACAATTACCACATCCACAAGTGCATGATCACGCAGCAAATTAGAAACACTAGCGGAACTCAATTTCTTTACCACCTACATTTACCTCTGAACCGTTCATTAGAAAACAAAAGGAAGCCATAATAATAAGTCATAGTATCTCAATCACTGCTGAATCCACTCCGGCGCGGCGCGATGGCCCGTCCCGTCGCGGGTGGCTGCGTTCACAAGTGGAGCAAAGGTGAAAGAACAACTGAACGGCGCGGACGGTGAAACTCGAGGTAACGTATGTAGGCGGGATTACCTATGATTTGTGTGGTTGGTTTTCTTTAAATTAACGTTGTGAGAGGGAGGTGTGATGTAACACAACGGTACAAGGATCTTTTGGCGCGTGGCTTAAACCAGAACTAATGCCGCCATCTTGTTTTATCAATACAATTTGTGAAGAAACGTCACTGTCAATTGACATACGTCAATGTCATTCAGTCGCCTTATCCTAGTAGCACTAAAAGATGAAGAATCACAAAGGTAGACTGAAACTGAGAACAACATTTAATTTGCCTTAGACGGGAGATTTTCAGCACGATTAGTAGATACAGACTAAACGAAAGAATAAACCGGCCAAGTGCGAGTCGGACTCGCACACGAAAGGTTCCGTACCGTATTAAGATCGAGCAAAACAACTCCGAAAAAAAAACACGTTTCTTGTATGGGCTTTAATGGCACCCACGGGATGAAATAGGATGGTGCTATGCTTTACGTCTGGCACCACACGGATCGGTTAGTCACTAACCACACGCAAGAAAAAATGCAAGTTATTATTTAGTTTGACTACAGATGAAAATAGGTCTAATACGCTAAGCTAGTAGCTTATTAGGCCTAATGGGCTCAGAAACCTGAGGCGCTAGAGCTTGTAAGAGAATATTCCTAGAGAAGCTAAAGAACAAACCAACTTTAGCAAAGACTCAATAGCTCATGAGGCAAGTAACGTAGTAATGTAAGTAAGTAATGTCTGTACGCCCACGTGAAGCTTAGCGCTTCACGTGGGCGTACAGACATCGTACCAATTATATTATATTTTGTATAAGCAGTATAAAGTATTAAATTTTGACGATCGATTTTTAAGCTGTTGGAGGTTCAATCACTTAGAATCAATCAATCAACCTGGTAGTACGTAAATAATGCTCCTCAAGCATTCTATAAGTAGCCACCAGGTACGTATAAAATGACAAAGATTTTGTTTAGTTTAAAGGCTCGTGCAGATTGGCGTGATATCGCGTGCGCGACACGCACCGCGACACTTTCCATGAAGTTTCTATAGAAGCGTGATATCGCGTGCGCGACAGGCACCGAGACACTTTCCATATAAAATGTGCTACTAGTGTCTCGTCGACCCTGTCTGCGGGAGCCTTAAGAAAGGAAACAAGGTAACCCAAAAGTGGGGAAGTGATGATATTTGAAAGATGGAAAGGGTAGAGAAACGATATGATAAAAAACTCAAAGATATTTACAAATAACAATTGCTGGTGCATCTGCAACGGAAATATTTTTTCGCGAACGTTCACGTGTAGTGAAAAATCTAAAGCGAAAAAAACATTCGTTTGAAAACAAATGATAGTGGCTTTTTTTTTTTTTTTTTTCCTTCTGGCTTCGCACGGGTTGTGCATTTAGCCAATGTCACGTTTTAGTTCTTGTATAATATTGATGAAATGAATTATAAATGCATGATGATGATATCCCCGCCCACTCCCCTTGAGTTTAAGTAAAGATGTGGCACTTTACTGAGACCTCACGCGGACTTCTTGAGAGAACTTGAAGCGAAGTTGCAGTTTTGTTTCATTTGCCTACACTAATGCACGTTCACAAACACTTAATGGTTAATAATCCACCATTATTACACATTAATATTCGGCTAAACACAAATTTTGGAAAATTAAACAAACTACTGAACATGACGCTTCACTTTCCCGCCAAGAAGTCATCGATAGTGGCTTGAAAGAGCAGTGCTCGTTGGACCATTTCCTATTTCAAATTCACGAATGAATGCTCAGAAACAAATGAAACAATATGTGCCAAATGCTCAGTGAAACTGGCTAGGAATCGGCGCCTAGTAACTGGAGACTCGTTGGTACTCGTAATTTTCCTACGTGGGCGGAGTCACAGCATGGTGGGAGTATGATTTGTGAATGATTTCCTTTTACCTACACCGATTGTATAGGAAATTGTTGAGTTTGCATGTTAGGAACTTAAGTAATGAAAATATAATAAATAGAAATAGTTTACAAGTAGTTTTTATGGACCAAAGGATTATCGGACCTTTGGCCTTCGTATGACGTTTCCAAACGAATAAGCTAACCTAAAGCTGTGAACCGAAACAGCTTATTGTCGGCACATTATTTGCTACAACTTTTAATTTCAACAAGGTTTTATTTTTTTTTGGTGAATTTGAGAACGTTGTAGGCTGCAGATTTATAGACCATTTTATATTTTGTTAAGTACCTGGTACTTAGTTGTTGACAGGCCTTATATTTTGTTTGTAGTAAATTATATTTTATCGATGGTGTCGCCATCTGCGGTGACATAAAGTAACTAATTGTTTTAGATGGGGCTACAAAATATCATATTTTGTAAAAATTGCTCCCGATTGTGTCACTAAGGAATGTTAATGTTATTCTTTTGGTGTCTTTTCAATCAATGAAAGTTGTTCATCAATTCTGAATATGTTATCAGTGAAATAAATTTTATGCAACGATGATACCTGTCCGTGTTAACTTGAACTAAGAATAGAATAGACATTTATTTTGCAAATATGGGTAAAACATACCTAATAGGTGTTATAAATTATGATATATTAAAGCTCAACTATAATTCACTAACACAAAATTTCTAGTTCTAGTAGTACGCAAAGTTTCAAAAATCTTAGTTCAAATAGAGTGAATCATAATCAGCATTACGACTCTCTAAGTTCAAAAAATCCTACTGAATGATTGTTTCTGAAAAAAGCATTCAGAAAATTTGAATTTCGCGGGCTACCTTAGCGGATCCCCCTTAACCAAAAGCCAGAGCAATTCAGCAAAAAAACTGTGTTAAAAACTCAGTTACACTGTAGTACGTTTTATCCATTAAAAATGTACATAATCTACTCTTAAACATCACTGTTGTCAACTCTGTCCAACCACTTGGTAATTTATTGTAAAAAATTGGGGCCATACAATAAAGGCTTCTACATACCGGGGCGACTTGTCACGCGACGCGACGCGACACAAAGGCACCGCTCGTCCCGCGACACGCGGGGCCTTTGTGCCGTGTCGCGTCGCGCGACAAGTCGCGCTGGTATGTAGAAGCCTTAAGAACTTCTGCGCATCATTGTAGTTTGAGTTTGACACGTTAATTGACACAATTTACTATTACATACCTACGTATGTACGTACTGTTAAATTATTCTTATACAAGGTGTAACGTAAATAACGCACAACGCAAATCTCATTGTACTCATCATTATAAACAACTTTTGCTATGGGACCAAACCTGAAATCTCGTAAAAAAACTGCTTTTCTATACTTTTATGTTCTCATAACTCGTCAAAATGTAGGGAACCTTTACATACAGTATTGTTTAGGACCATACTTTGATGGCCTATTTGGCACAGTGCCAGAGACTTCCCCGCTACGGTGCGGGATTGATCCCTGCGTCGGAACAATGGGTGCTTTCATTATTTTGCATGATACGATGTCTTATGCCACCTGTATTAGTATTAGCCCCTTTTCTATAGTATTGTTATACGTGTGGGGTACTTAATTAATGCAGTTACCAGTACAAATATTGATGCTTGCACTTATATCGGTCGGTTAACATTTAAAGTGAAGGCACGGGAATATATTCGTAAGAAGTTGGCAGAATCATCCCAGCGTTGATTCGTTTTCTCCTCCACCAGTCGTTATTTCTCCTGACACTTATTATTTTGTTTATAAGTATGTAGGTATCTATGTATTAGTATATATTTTTTTGCTTTTCGAGGTATCTATCACATATGTTGCTCCTACCATGTTTTTTTTTTGATCACCCTAAGGTTGACTGGTAGAAAATGCATCAGGCATCAAGTCCGCCTTTGTACAGATTGTTTTTTTTACTTGTGCAATTTTTTTAAATTAATAAATATCTCCCATGAATCTTTCCTCGCAAAAAAATTGTCAAGTTTAGCACCAAGACTTACCTACAAACCCAAGTCAAAGTAACCTGTCCGTTCCACATGATTTTTGTTTTATTTTTATAGTTTTACAAATAAAAGCATCTACTTCTTCTTTCACGTCACAGTAGTCAAATGCGTTTTCGTAAAATCATGACGTTTCCCCGCATAAACGACCACACGACGTGACTTTGCATTGAGGGGTGACATTTTGCCAAAAATCTGCATGTCATCATTCACTTTCATTCATTTCAGCCGAAAGACGTCCACTGCGGGACATAGGCCTTCCGCAAAGGGGGGTTATGCCATAATCGCCACGCTTGGCAGGCGGTTTGGCGATCGCAGTATGGTGCTAAAATGCATAGAGAACGCTGCTGCCCATTCTCTAGTAAGTCCCTTAGTCGCCTTTTACGACACCCACGGGAAGAAATAGGTTGGTGCTATTCTTTACGTCCGGCACCTCACAGACACTACGAAAACCAAATGAAAATAGAAATGAACACACTTAAGCATGTATTAGTAAAATGTAAAGCAACCGTCGGAATCAGTCCAGGAGGTCGGGTGCCGACTCGTTGCCCAACGTCCAGTAATCGTATTCATTGAAGCGACCCCCGACACTGTTGAATGCTGATTCATATTTATGAACATCTTCTTTTATTGCCGGAATGTACGTTTGTGTAAGACATAGGTACTGGTTTTTCGAAAGTGGGCTCTGTCTCTATTGGTGGTTGGTACAAAGTTTTTTGGTACCTAACGATATTTTTAGGGTTCCGTACCAAAATGGTAAAAAGGAAACCATAGGGTGAGACTAAGTCTGTCTGTCTGTCTGTCTGTCACTCCTGGATATCTCAAGAACTACTAATGCTATCAACTTGAAATTTAGAATAGTTTTAGAAGACGTTTGCCCAACTATTTTGCAAACAAGAAAGTAATTAAAAAAACATATCTTTTTTGCAAAAGGGACTGAAAGGGGGTCTTAAAAATTTGAAGTGGGGCTACTAGGGCATGTGGGGTACCTATCATATGAAAGAACGCTGTTTGCACATTCTCAAACTTTTTTTTTTGGCATTATAGTTTCCGACTTTTTCTTGAAAAATTACAAATACCGTCCCTCCCCTTATCCTCGAAGTTTGCATATATACAAATCGGAAATTATTGGATGTGGTAGAAGTGTATGTAAATATTACACGAAAAATAAAACGAATCATCAACATCATATATACGTACGCAACCCTCGGTGCGCGAGTCCGACTCGCTCTTGACCGGTTTTTTAAACCTACGCCAAAGTATGTCGATTTTGCTTTTGAATAGAACCGTATAAAATATTATGAAAACAACAGAAGTTTTTAAACTGATATCACGTATATGACTATTGTGGGTCTATAGATTTCTGCAACTTTTGAATAAGTCTAAAAACCGTGTGGCCACTATACATGCATGCATGCGCTACATGCTATAAACATGTATGTTAACGTAACCATTCATCCCGCTTTCAGGCTGTCTGTCCCGTTGTCCCCAACTAGAGCAAAAATATCCCGCTTTTACAAAGGGATCAAACGATAAATTCATTAAACGTACCCCCGACCCCCCTCCCGGTTCCCCCCATTTGCTTACCTACGAATACATTCATTCTGCCTGGAAGTAACGCACCTATAGAAAGAGTTTTTTTTTTGATGAATAAAATATGGAAAAGTGACAAAACACAGTTAAGTGTCCCAATTCTGAAAGCCATTTTAATTACAAAGACTAACATCGACAAATCATGTGATAATCTCCATTCCTACTTAAAAACTTGACCCGATATTTTACGCTCCACTGCATACAAAATGCGTCTTCAACCACAATGTAATGTAAAAATTACATATTAATATTCCTACTTTAAAGGGTCAAATTAAATTAACCAGCGAAACTCCGCAGACGTGATGGGTATCGTTATCTTATCACGACAAAATACAATAACAAAAGATTTGATGAATTTTTTTTTGGGTCAACATCCCGCTGGTAGTGTTGTTACTTGAAGTATGAGTTGAGAAAATATGTTTTCTTTTGTTTTGTCATGTTGAGATATCGGTACCCATCACGTCAGTGAAGTATACACAAAAAAAACTCATCTAATAATTTATTTTTTGTGTGATCATGTTTAGATATCGATACCCATCACGTCTGCCCAGTTTCGCTCGCTAATTTAATTTGACCCTATATTGTTTTTTTCATGTCCTTTTCTTTTATAATAAATACGGATTCGGGACATACAAGTGGGAAATCATTGTATTTGTTTAGCTATTAGCCTTACTACTACACAAAAAAAAACAGAAACCTCGGATGGAGACATTGGCGACAGCAACATGAAACACAGCATAGCGGCGACATAGAAAAGCGTTGAAAAAGCAGTTTAACCTCGCCAAAAGATTCACCACTCAAGACTCTGGAATCAGCAATGTGTAATACAGCATAGCAGTGCCACAGACAAGAGTCGAGAGGACTGGAGCCAGGCTGGCGGCGAAGCTATTAAAAGATGCCCCTCCCATACATAAATATCACCCGTATCTCCACTATTCCAATGCTTGCTCAAGGCTGCGCAGTCGGTAGGCTCTAATAATCCCACCTATCCCAAGGGCACGTCTTTCCTACCATTACCGCGCCCCCCGGTCATATTTGATATGCAATGGACTCTGTGGTCCCATGAAACATGAGGCTCCAGGGGCTAGTGTGAATCTTTGGGTTCATTCGAGCAATCGAGTCTGGTGAAACCACGCTGGGGTCGGTGCATTTCATTCATTCAGTAAAATAAGTTGTTATTTTGTTGAATTCCGCAAGCGCCCCGCTCTGCATGCTACATGTAGCATGCTATAGGTTTATAGTATGCTAACTAATACACATTACTCATTACATAAAACCGTGTGTTTTATGCACCAACATTAGAATTGTCCGCTCCCAATTGTTCGTCAAATTCGGCCAAGGGTTACTAGAATATGAACCACGTAAAAACAAACCAATTCTAGCATAATGACACTCGACAAAGCACTTCACACAACGGAAAACATAAGGCTAGGTGCACAATAACGCCCTTCTGGCGCAATATGCACTTTTTGCGCAATTCGTACGCTGCAATGGTCGTGCGAAAATGCTTCTTGTTCGCCAGTTTCATTGTCATGTACCAACTATTTATGAATGTGTGTGAGCTCACCTAAATTGAGATTGGGTGGAGATAATGCGTTGGGAAACAAAATGCTTAATTTGTGTGATAACTCGGTAAGGTCTGACCAGTAGATCGGTCGATGACTCGGGTGGTTAGAGACGTCATCGCTGAATTCTCACGGCTATTATTATATTATATTTATTTTCAGGCTGCCTGCTTGTTGTACAGATGGCAGCAAATTGGATAATTTTATAATTTTTTGTTTTATAAATAGAATTTGTTTTAAGGATTGTTTCGTGTTTAATTTGAACGCAGTCGTTGGATTTTATGTTCTGTCATAATCGGTTACTTGTTGGTTAAACAATATTTTAAACTTTTTTAATTTTTACAGCCTTTTTTTATGTTGACAGTTTAACAACATTCATTGCGTTATGTATGTATTTTGTCAATGTGAGGACGTTGTAGGCTTAATAGACTGTATAAATAAACTTAATAGATCTGTAGACCATTTTCTATTTTGTTAAGTACCTGGTACTTTTGACGGGCCTACGCTGTCCTCTCATACCTATTAACACTGTAATTTGAAAATATTATAAAAGACAATTTTTTTTTTAAAAGAGTTACCTTGTAGTTTCTTGCCGGCTCTTCTCCATAGAAACGACCAATTGGAACCGTGCACCTACCTTCTGTCGTTTCATAAGTGCCCATGTAGGCTTATGTGAAATAAAAATATTTTTGATTTTATTGAGTAGACAAATTTTTCGAACATACGAAGCAATGGATTACCAACTTACTTCAAAATCATTCAGATTTTGATTGATGGTGTTTTACGCATCTAAGGTCCCGGTCGACTTACAATGCAATTTAACATAGGAAACGCCTGAAGAGAAAAGTCGTTCAAAGCAGGGCTCGGAAAACGGTTAATTTTCATTGCAACTTTAACCGTTATTATAAACGTTTTCGGACATATTTCGTTAATTATTTAATTTTTTGTTACATAATCAATGCTAAACTTAACGTGATGAAGCAATCTTTAAAGCTAAATCAATTGTAGGTATTAAAAATAATTTGTATCTTCGAAATAAAAATTAACTGGTTTCAAGCCCCGCCTCGAAGTATTTACGTTAGTGATATTTTAGATTATTTTCATATTTTTAACGAAAATAATATTACATGAATCTTTTTGCAGCTACAGGTTGTTGCCCGATTTGATTACAAGAAATCCAAAAATTAAAACGAAACTTAACTAATCGGATTACAGTGCTGACCTCAACTTTAGAAAGGTAAATTACTGCGGTAATTAAGAAAAAAACGGTCGGTACATATGGTCGTGCTCTAACGGCTATTGTCTCGGGAAAAAATATTCTTTATACGTACATAGAATCGTTTTTATCAGATTTTCGCACGGTCCGACAGTAACTGTTCATATATACAGAGTGCTCGGCTAACGCGGTAAATTTACGGGTAATATGGCGAAAATATCGCTGGAATTGCGCAGTTACTTATTCTTAATTAACTGCTATTTAAAGTAAATAGCGTTGCGTCAAGTGTGGAGTTAAATTTTAAGTTGTTTTTGGCGAGGTGGTAATGGTTTATTTTAAATTTAATAATGACAATGAGAAGTGTTTTGTCCCAAATTTATTTTAGTTTAAATTTATATTTATGTAACCGTGTATGGCCATTCTTAAATATAGTTTTTATTCTTAAATTTAATTTTTATTGCTTTATTTATAAAAAGTTCGTTAATTAAGGTTAAGACTGCTTCAAATCCGCTCGTGATACAGTTTAATACTAGTACTAGGGGATAGGGCGAATCAGTCCAAAGACAACCAATCCATTATTTTATTCCACCATTTTACATTCTCCAACTGTTCACCTTCCTAAGTTGTATTGTTAAAATAACTTTAAACGATGTTTGGCTATCTTGTGTTATTATTAAGTTACTTTATATGGTTGTCTCATATTCATGAATAAAGAAAGATTTATTTATTTATTTATTAAATAAAAACGAATAATACTTATATTTTTGAGTAGAATACAAATAGAACCTGCCGTTCATTACATCCGTTACCAAACAACTTAATCACCCTGTATACATTTCAGTGTGGCAATTAATACGTTTTGCGCCACTACAGTTGCCCCACAGTTGCGCAGCCATCCTTGACAGGCGGCGGCTCCCGAAATATGCCCCAAATGGAATGACCTTGCACCTATTTATTTTTATATTGCCCGGATTACGTTTTATTGTGAAATGAAAGAGCTTTGCGTTTCATTCTATGACATAACTACTATGTATTACAGAGGCCTGTAACAATGAGAGTTTTCTGGCAACACAGAGACGTCTGGTCAGGACCTGTCAAAAGAGTCAAAGCGCCTATATTTACTTTAGTCATGATGATGAACGAATGAATGAAACGAATGATGAATGCCATAACGTCATCATACATTTTATATTCACTGTCGAAATGGAAGACGTCTTGTCATAGTGGCGCCAACTGGTGGCGTAAATTTTCATGAAAATCCTCATTATCCTGCTTAAATTATGGGTAAACTAACGACGCTCCATTTTCAGACGGTTTTTAAGACTTGACAAAAGATCTTTTTCTATGTAGGTTTAATATGAATCTATCATGCTCTTTGAATGCACAGGCGTCACCCAGATCAGAACAGAAACCCTTGGGTCACCCATATCCTTATGGCCCACGCAGAATGGTCCACATGAGGGAATAAGTGCGGAAACCAAACCCTCTAACATAGAACATAACAACTCAACTACCAACTCCTACCTCCCCCCCCACTTCTAATTCCTTTACTTCATTCAATACCTAATATTAATCATTTTTAATGGGATTATCAGTTTAATGACTTACGATCAATAATGAATTTGAATAAAATATTAAATAACTTTATTTTATATTTGCACGCCGAAATTAAAGGCAGAATAAGAAAACAATTTTGTACATTTTACCCACTTTCTGTACCATATTTAAACAAATAAATGATTTTGTTTTTTGGTAGAATGTATTGTACCTACCTACACAAATAAAAACCGCATCAAAATCCGTTGTGCAGTTATGAAGAAAAACGCGGTCACACAGACTGACACAAAAAGTGAATTTAATTTTAATATTTAAGTCCTTATACATTTCAATCAGTTTTAAAACGTCCCGTTACGAAAGATGTCTAGAATTTTTACATTTTTTTTTATATCCTTCTTTGTTCATAGACCAAATTCGAAGTACCATAAAGGCAGGCGCACACTGGCCATGCATACCAAGTAAGGCGGAGAGGACACGTGACGCGACTTCCGTTCGGCTGGCTATCAGCTGATGCATTCCTTTGGCGTTCGCTTGATGAGTGAGACTTTCGAACTAGCGTATTATTTTGAAAATCGAATTTGGAATTGTTTGTTGAATTTTTCATTTGTTGTACGTTTCTGAAGATTGATTCCTTTTTCGGCACATTCCTTTTTGGACATATTCCGTTTTCAGCATATTCTTGTATCGGCACATTTTAGTAAATAAATTATACTATGAAAAACTTGTGACTTTGCTTGCATAATAAAATAAAATAATATTTTTTAGTAAAATATTATATTTTACACTGATTACTTAAAATTATTGGGCAACTAACTAATGATGATAACCAACTAGGTATCTAAATTCATATGCTTATGCTTATGGACCCGTCTTTTATAAAAGTTGGCAAACTCTAATATGCTCTTCAATTGATAAGATCCTCATTAAAAAAATTACCTTACTATTTCACTGCCGTCTACCTTGTATTAGGTATCTGCTGTGGGTAAATATATTACAAAATAGCCCTAGACATTTTAAAATGTCAGAATAATGATGCTTTGTTGTATATAATGATTTATGCCGAAAACAGAATGTGCCGAAACAAGAATATGCCGAAAACGGAATATGTCCAAAAAGGAATGTGCCGAAAAAGGATTCAATCTTTCTGAAAACTGATTGACACGGTGCGATATAATTGCAAAAGATGTGCAATAACTAGAAGCAATAATACACGTTACATTGTCTAAAAAATAATTAATAATACCTCAAGCATAGCCCTCATTACAGTAGTACCCAATTTATATGGCTTACCGATGTACCTGCGCAGAAGGTGAATTTTAAAAGTGCGGGAAATGCTATTGACCAATCGGCACGCTCCACGCACCGCGGTTCTTTTTCCTGTACCGCTATTGGTCGGCAGCTGCCACCATGTTAGCGCGCGCCGCGTGGCATGTTTGTCAGCTGCCATACTTCTGAGCGAGTGCACGCTAGCAGCTCCAGTGTATTATGAACCTTATAATAGTGACCTAAGGTTCATTGTAAGTTTTAAGCATTCTTTCGTTAATCTTCGGGGCCATACTTTCTTTTCTGTGCGAACGAAGATTCACGACGCGCCTTATCAATTGGGTACCACTGTACCAAGCTGTACAACTATTTAATAGACTGCCAGCGGATTTGAAAATGTTGTTAATCACTAGCTCTTTTAAGGCTAAGCTTAAAGCATTTCTGTTAAATAAAAACTTGTACACAATGCACAAACTGTAGTTTAATATTAAAATTCCAATTTTATATAAAAAAAAATAAAATGCTATTTATTATTATTGATTTTTGTAAGGATGTTTTGTATGTTTTTATTTTTATTATTGCTGCATGTTCACTTTTAGAATTTATATTAATATTATTAATTATGATGTAAGTATGTAATGTATCAAACACAATATAAATTGTTCCTGATAGATAAATAAATAAACAGTGTTTGGACGTTGCAAGTCATTTGTTTCTTCAATTTTATTGTATACCACAAGCAAATCAAAATAAATGGCGTCTTACAAGAAGTAATGACAGGTTTTGTAAAAAAAATGCAGATACCTTATTTGTTTTGACAAGTTTAGAATTTTAAATTGTTATTTAGTACACTCTGTGCGTCATTTCGATCCATTTTACTCGTGCTTGTATAAAATTTGCATATTTTTCTAGAATTTTTTACCAGGTATAGGTAGATTTTAATTTTACGCATATTTCACAAATGTTGACAGCTAGGTCACTAGAGGTTAAACGCAAACATCGGTGCCTCTGAAAACGTTAGCATATTCTAGAGTTAATATGAAGCTGAAATTTCATCAAACACGTGTTAGAAAAACTACATAAACTAACATCACCCCTGTAATCCAGTAAGGGTTAGGCACGTTTCTCCGTAGGAATGGTCGACAAAAGGCAGATAAACGTGTGTAAAACGGTCTTAGAAGCATATAAAGCAGTTTCTAGTCATAAATGCTTTTAAACGAAGTTCCTAACATTTTCGCTTGATTATCATAAATTACATACCGTTAATAAACGATAACTGTTCCACGCCAAAACTTTGCAAAACCACCTTTAGCGTCACACAAATAGAGTCCACACCGAAAGCAAAATGTAAATTGGTAGTTTTCTACACATTAAGTTCATTGTGTATAGTGAAAAGATTTTCCCACGAAAAAAGGAAAACGTGTGTTGAAACTAGTTGCAACACTGAGTTGCGTGTTCTATGGCGCAGTGAATGGCATGCTGTAAGGTCATAGTGCGTTGACATATGAATAAATGTGATAAATAAATTCTAAAATGAGGTTTTAGTCGATTTGCTGTTGACTTGTCTATGATTTGAGAAGGTGCTGGTAAAAAAGTAAAGTTGGGTTTGAAATTGGAACTCGTCAGGCTGTATTGTGCCTGGACCGTTGTCTTCAACAACATAGGACACATCAGACCGTGAATTGTTCAAAAACGGAGCTGGTGGTAATCGAAATAAGATGCCTTATAAGAAAACAAATAAAGAAGATTGATTCGTTGGTTGGGTGAGCATGAAATACTCAGGTCGTACAGTGTTAATGGATTTATCCATCATATTTCTCAGTAGCAGCCCGGAGTTCGGACTTATGCCCGGTTGATGGGAATTGGTTCTCCCAGCGCCCCCGCTCCTATTACACGGGACTTAAGGCAAATTCCACAAATAAAATTGAACGCGATCAGCACAACTCAACCTCGTTCAGGAGCTGTCAGTGTCAAATTGATTCCAAAGCAATGATGACACTGACAAATCTTGAACGCAATGAAATACGCCCTTAAGACGGAGATATATGCCAGTGACCTTGAGTGGTTAGCTTGCGTGTTCTGTACTTAAGTCACGCAACGCGTCGTACGTTCAACGAGTAATAGGACTCGCCCATCAAGGAGCGCTGTCCCCAATTTGACGCATTATTAATTTATTATACACAAACCAAAAGGTATTTTAATAAAACGCTTATACTAAAAGTTCAATGATTAAATTATCTTTAAATTGGTGAAGGTTTCAGAAAAGTACGCTTGGTAGATTTTGCGCCATTCTCAGTTTTTTATCCGCGTTAGACATAAATTTACAAATTAATTTCACTATGTAATATAAACATAATCTAAAATATTCACATATTAAGTTATTGAAAAAATGCTCTAATTTAACATATTTTTTTTTCAAATCATTAACACTACTCGTTTAGACGTGATCTTCAGTATGACATCATTAAAAGTCGGTTATCATCGCCTTAACATAACTGGCGAAATGTGGGTGTACAGTCACGAGCACCAATATGTATACATTAAGCAACTTTTAAAGTGATTTCCTCCAACTTTATTGATTGAAAATTTATTTTACTACGAACATAGTATTTTGGGACCCAAACTATTATAAAAAAGATCTTTTCTCTAGGTTTCAATCGGCTTTGAATTTTGCTAAGCGTTTACATATTAGTGCTCATGACTATGTACTTACCATTGGTAAGGGCGTGATGGTTTTTTATGTTAAATAACTATAATAATGCGTTTGTGGCCGCCAAATAAAAAAAATCGGGGAGCCTTTGCCTTTTGATCACAATTACCTCATAATGTTTTCAAATTGGCACTACATTATTTCAGTCAATCAAAGCCTGTTCTACAATGTTTTTTCTATTTATTACTTATGTATTTACTTTAGACACAAAGTCGTTATTTTTTTTTACGACTAACAGATAAAAAATATCTCATAAATTAATCTTGCATGACATTGAGCGACATAATTGTGCTTGCGCCGAAGGGCACTCACTGGGCTTGAAAAACCTGCCTCCTGAGACATCTAAGCCGTAGTAATTTTCCAGTTTTCCTTATACAATTAATTGTTGTTTTATTCAGTAATTTTCTTGTTATGCTAATTATGATGTTCATTAAGTATGCTTGTTAATTGTTGGTTTTTTTTCAGTGATAAAAGGTTAGTAACATGATTTTGATTTGACCGGGTCCTGGTGTACTTATTAAATGTTTGGAGATATTTTCGTAATGACAAACAAACAACTATTTATAAACGGAATACCTACAAATAAATTTTCAGTCTGTAAAAGATCTTCATAGCAATTGTATATCTAAGAGTGGGAGAAGTTATGCCTATGTTAAATTCATAGAATAGAATACTCTTTATTCTGTACATCAAAAAAATAAAAATAAAAAAAACGAGGGTGCTTTAGACCACACCACTGAAGTAAAGCAGAAGTGTATACACAGCCAGTGTGAATTTAAAAAATACCTATTAAGCGGGACGGCCCGCGGCTGTGACGTGGTGTGTTCCATGTTTAAAATAAACAACTTCCGTTCGCCTCGCCCGATCAGTTTCCGTAACGCTTTCGACACGCATTCACCAGCTTACTCCCTTAGTTAAGCGTGTGTAAAGTTTTACTTCAAAAATCAATTCATGTAATTCATCGATTACTTGAAGCTATAACTCCTGGCAAACAGCAATCTAATTGCCAAACACACATTTTCTCACGAACTGAGGGGTTTCAAAGAAAATTCCTAACACTTCATTAGGTTTGAAAAATTCGTCTGCTCCATAGCGCAATGAATGTGGCTGAGCTGTCAAAATGAAAGGAATTGGGAATTGTCATTTTATGCGTGTTACTCAATTATACCTTCCAGAGGGCTAATTGCGTAACACACAACCAGTAGGAATCGGTTTCAATTTGACAGTTCAACAACATTCATTGCGTTATTTACGTTGTTGAGCAAACATTTTTTTCTACCATAAAAAGTAATGGAAATCATTCCGATTCCGAATCAAACTGTGTTACGCAATTAGGGTACAGGTCAACTAGAAGCTGCTAATCTTTAGTTAGAAAGTAATTAAAACATTACTTAAATATCATGTACCTACTGAAAATAGTTTTCTAAACAGTTTAACTTAATAAAACGGACGATTAAACCCGTAAGTACACGTAGCACCACAGATAATATCGCTAAAACACACGTATGCATACCTACTTAATGTATGTATTGTGAAGAAACTCTATAGTCTATGCGTATCATTGTGAAATATTCGAGGGCGGTACTTATGTCTATGTACGCTACGGCTATTAATCATACCCTGAGCTTAATTGAAGATGATACGATTTTTCAAGGCGAATAATTACTAGCGTCCACGCTTAACGAGCGGCAAGATTTTGAAACGGAACGCCCACCAACTACTGTGCGTTGGTCTTTCATGAACGACTTAAGTTAATTTCAGTTTCATGTAAGCTTCTGAAACATGATGCATAGTGTTTATTTCTCTGTCTTAACTCAACTCAACTCAAAGCATTTATTTCAATTACGGCGCAGTTAGTTAAGCGATTGCAGAACAGAAATTGTAACAGCTCTCAGACTTCGTTCTGGACATATCCCCTTAAACAAGTTCGCATATTTAATTTAAAAAAATCCTTCCCCCAACTGCACAGAGTTTGGAAAACTGGAAGACGTTCTTCACATCATGGTGGAGTGTGCCCGGAACGAAGATCTCAGAGCTGGGTTATTAATACAATTTGGTGTTGATGTTAAAGAGGTGGGAAGATGCAATAACATTCTAGCATTCCCCTTGTCAGAAACAGCGAGGCTACTATATAAACTTGTGCGCATTGGTATCCGTAGAAGATAGTTATTAAATGGTGTAATATGTTATATGAAAGCCTTACGGAGCGACTTAGTCTTGTTGACCAAGCTCCTTAAATAACGATTAAATAAAAAAAAAACACTAATGAGCTTAATTAAAATGACTTATAAATTCTTTAGTCCCTCATCTAAGGTTTATAAAAGCGTCGGTACTGCTTGGTTTTGGGTGATTTCCTATGTCATAACCCCACTAGCCTTACAAAAGAGTATCGCCTAAGCACAGTACGAGATGAAAATCTGCCTAAAGATTTCCCCTCGACCGGTCACGTAGCCATGCGTACAAACGTTTGCTCACAGTACAGAGCCGGACGGATCTTGCCTCAGCCTCATTAAAGATTCTAGGTCGTTCTGCAATCGTTAATTAGCGAGATAAGTACTGTATTAATTGTGTACGCCATTGGAGCGACTATCGCAGCATCTTGTGAGCGGCGTTAGTTTGACTTCAGATGGGAGACTTTTTCGTGTTGGGTTGAAGGTTTGTTGTAATTCGTTCGTGCGTACACGCCTTTAAGGTTCTCCAAGAGCAATTTTTGCTATTGGAGAACCAAAAACAAACAACAACTACGAATATTAACAACGAACGTGGAACATTTTGTTCGCATGTGCGTATCACTAACGAACATCAAACACTGTGTTCGTCAAAATGTTCGTGGCGATCCAATTTCGTTGTTTTAGGGGGACGGTGGGTGTATGGTGTTCGTTTTCGTTTTCGCTTTTCTAATTTACATCCACACGTACGAACCCAATGTTCGCTGTTCGGTGTTCGTATTTACCATGTTTTGTTTGCTCATGCGTACACGGCTGAGGAGCTTTAAAAATAAACTAATTTTGATTTTCTATAAATTTCCTCTAATACTAACAAATACTTGAAACGGAATTTAGTGTTTTGGAATTGTGTACCTTTTTGGAAGATTTTAAAAACAATGATTTAATAAAAAAATGTGTTCGATATTCAGTATTGCACTTGACTTTATAACATCGCTATTTTCAGGCACAACGACTATTTTTTACAAGCACATCGAACAAGTCGCTCCGTCTGAACATGCTTTATCAGGATGATTTTTGTGGTTTGCATAAATCTGTAGATTTCACTTCTTTACTTCGAGGTCACTATAAACAGTCTCAAGCTTTTGTAATGCCCCATTAGTCTACGTTTATTAAGATAAAAACATTTTTTTAACCGACTTCCAAAAAGGAGGAGGTTCTCAATTCGGCTGTATGTTTTTTTTGTATGTTTGTTACGCGATTACTCCGTCAATTATGAATCGATTTTGAAAATTCTTTTTTTGTTTAAAAGGGTATACTCCCGAGGTGGTCTCATTGGCACCAAATCAGAATCTGATGAGGGGATCTCATGGAAATCGAGGGAAACCTTCAAATTTCATATGCAAACCTATAGCGATTTGGGTATTTTTTATAGTAACTCGTGCATTTGCTCTCGGAAAGCACCATTTGGTGAAGTGGAACTGATGATGGAGACCACAGATGGCCACCGGAACAATATAATAATGAGTACCTATTTAACGGGTTGCGATTAAGCAATTTATGCTCGTCACTATGCATATGGGTAGTGGCAGTTCTCCTGGTTCTTACCAGGAGAACTCCTCAACAATCAACGTCCCAGCATCAGGGAAAGCAATAATTTTGTAAAAGATGATGAGCAGTTAACATTAGGCTATTGTAACTTAGATAAATTCAAAACTGATCCACTAAAAAGTGAAAGATAAAAAACTTTTTACAAAAAAAAAAAAAAATATTTTTGGTAGTCGGTTATTATTTTTTTGTAAAAAGTTTTTTTTATATAATAATAATTGGATTATTCCAATGCTTACTCTAGGATGTATATCCGGTAGGCTTTAATAATCCTCCCATATCCCAAGGGCACGTCTTCCCTACAACTATCGCGCCCCCCGGTCTACTCTTTGATACACAATGGTCTCTGTAGTCCCATGAAACATGTGGCTTCAGGGACTTAGGTGAATCCTTGGGTTGATTTGAGCAATCGAGTCTGGTTCAACCATGCTGGGGCGGTGCATTTCATTCATTCATTCTAGTTTTCAAGTTGAGTGTTGTTTCCTATTGTTATCCTGAAACTGGACAAATTATGGGAGGACCTAATTTGTTATTACAGTTGTTATAAAACTATTGAAACTTATTTAAAAACAATATAGATACTTAACATCGTTTAGTGGCTAAGGTAGCATATTAATGTTAGTTATTATAATAATATTTTCTTTATAACTATAAAAAAACGTTATAAGTTTTTATTGTGATGTTGTCCTTGGGTTTTAAGTAAAATAATTAATGAGTTTAACGTTTTAAACATTACACCTTTATAGTTTTAATTCGTTTACTACAAAAACTTAAATTAAATAGGTATTATTGTTTTAAATAATAAATAAATTATTAGAGCTGTCTTACTGTGACGATGATTTAAAGTAGTTCCTTAATTATGACGTCAGCTTACTTACCTGAAAAAAATAAGTTTATGTTAAAAATATGCAAACAAATTATAAGTAGTTTTACTAAATTAATCTTGATATTAAATTATTCATAATATGAAATCCTAGACAACAATATAAAACTAGATAATAGTCGGTCTATTAAAAAAAATAATGTTTCAGTTTCAAATTAAGACAAAAAAATTGTTGTATTTAGCAGCACGAAATGATACACACATTCAAAATTATCTCAATAACAAGTTAAGAAACATTAACTGTTATTTAAGTTTATCTTTATTTTACGATTTTCAAGAAGCTAAATCAAGAACAAGTTACAAGTTTTGCCGTCCTTAAGTAAGCTGTTTTCATAGGTTGATCAAAATCTCCCCCACCAGCAAATATTAAATTAGCTGACATGATATTACATAATATTTTGAATTGAAAAAGCTCGCAGCCAAAGCCTTTTCAATTTAACGGCAAGTTAGACACCTACATATAAATAACCACAAAGTCAAATTCAAGTAAGTATTATTATTATTCTTTATTATTTTATTCTGTTTTATTTTAAACTTGTACATACTATATATATTTTACTGTTAACATGTATATTTTAATTAAATACATAATTATATTTATTATAATAAAATAAATAATTACTACAAACAATTGAACAAATATAGTCAATATTGTAACTCAAAAAAAAAAAAAAGGAAGTACATAACTACAAAATATTGTTTTGAAAATAATTTCCAATGTTCCTTGCTGTCTATTAGATTTTAACGTGCAAGCAAACATTATTACCATTTCAAGGAATGCTACAAACAAATAATAAATTATTATAAGTACAAAAATATTGGTTTTTGAAATGAGGTTGGTACAAGTACTATTTCTAATTTGAAAGCTCGTCTACCGAATATGTTTTTAACTAAATAGGTACAGAACAAATATTAAATGAGATTAAATCACAGAAAAGCGAGAATAACTTATGATTTGCAAACTTTTAATTAAAGTTTATAACCACGGCACTATAAGTTGATGCATGCTTGTTTTTTCAGCGATTCCCATGTCATTATAGAAAATTTATTACTGGCCAGCATATAAGTAGGAAAAAAAACAGCAAAGAGGTCAGGTTATCGGGTGATTAATTTTCAAACCGTGTATCCTATTCGAATGGCGTTTGGAAACGCTCCAACGCTTACCATTTCGGATGTGTAGTGTTGCGAAATTAGAACGGATATTGCTCGTTCCTCTCGGCGGCTGTTCTGATAGAAATTTGAATTTTGCCGGTTAACTGCCGCCGCCCGGCCTCGTTACACCTCTTTGTTATTTGGACATGTATCAGAACGGTTTGGCGGGAGGTGACGAAGCGTTAAGACGCCATTTTGTTTCAACAGATTAGACGCTAAACTGTCTAATTAGCAGATTACGTAAGAAATTGATGCTTGGCTAAACGATTCTTTTCAGCGACTTCTGCTTGAAACTCGTAGAATGAACGCTGAAGAAAATATTTATGGAAAAACTGATATTAATTATTTTTGGAGAGTTAGCGAGGAAAAGAACTCAACTAGGTATGAAGTCCTAGATGGGAAAGCAAAAGACAATTTGATCCACAAGTAATCCACTCCAGGCAGACAAAGAACTATTCCTAATTTTCAGGAAAACTTTCGGAAGTTTCTTTCGTATTCACTTTTTCTTTTCATACACAATCTTTTCGACTTTTTGCACAAAAGACTTTTAAAATATGAATCCGTCGTTTTGATTTTTTCTTTCTTTATAATTGTTGAAAAGTACGGCTTTTTTACTTTTATTTTCTTATAAGGATTTTCTTTAGATTTTACCTTTTAAGTTTCACTCGTGTGCAAATAGTTCCTTAACAATAATGTAGTCTTTAAGATGTGGATAACGTCGTGAGCTACACAGATATAATATATTTTTTTTGTCACTATCTGTTTATATATTTGTGTAACTGTTTGTTTTCCCGAATTAAGTACAAATATAAAAGTAAATTTGACTAAAACTGATGTAACATCAGTCAACATTTAATGCAACAAGTGAGGCGTGCTTGACGGAAATTAAATGTGCATTAGCCGCGCCTCCGAGCGTAGCGTAGACTTGTATGAAGCTCACCGGACCCATCCTTGTCCACTCACTTATCTACTATCAGAGACGACTAAGTTAATATTTTGGGAACCAAATATAGCACTACGTTGGACTTTTGAGCTGCGTGTAATTGCGTAAAACGTTTTGACAATTCAACAGCATTAATTGCACCGAATTTATCAAACAAGAGTTTGAAAAATTTGACAACGAATTATTAGTTATTGAACAAGATTATGCATTTTCTTCAAAATCCTTCGGATTGAGGTAAAAACTGTTTTAGGCAATTGGGGTGCTGGTGGGGTGTCAGTACTAGAACTATGGTGGGCAATTTTGAAACGCGCACAAAACATATTGAAATGAGCGCGTTGAAAGCTTTTGCATTCGAGTTTAGAGCTAGCATTGTGTTCTACTAGATGCAAGGCAAATGGCAGTACAAAGTGCGAAGATATTGAATGAATACTTCCTGTGTCCGGACCCAAGATCCGAACATAAGGAGAAGTTCGGGTAACTTTGAGTCGGTGAAATGACTAAGAGACTCCTTTCTAAATAACAAGAAGAAAAGTAAAATGCCTGAAGATCGTGGAGAAAGATGTGTCTTGCATAGCGCAGTTTACCGATTACAGAAGTCGGTTCCTTGGCCTAAGCGCTGAGTCGTCTTGCAAGTTGACTGCCGTAACAAATTTGCACTGAAGAAGCCGTCCCCGCGGGGTAATTGCGTAATAAACTACCAGGGCCTCAAGTCTGCTATTACAATAGTGTCAGAATGGTCGATCATTGATTTCATAATTGTTGATTTTGACAAGTTTGGTAATCTACTATTATAATGGCGTCATTATCCGATGGTCGGCCACTGACACTACATTGAAAGAAATACATTTACATGCATTTATTGGTAATCTCGTACATAATGACAAATTAATGACATTTCTCCTAATGGCTTTTATAATAATGGCAAGACGACAATGTCATTATAATAACATAATTCTATTACGAGAACATTGACCGACCAATGATCGACCATTATGAACTTAGCAGATTACGAACTTTTAGCAAAATGACAATGGGATCGTGTTGGAATGACTGAATTTATAAAAATAGCAGACTTGGGCCCCTGTAGCAATGGGTTTCATTTTGACAGCTCAACCACATTCATTGGGTTAATTACGTTGTTGAGCTGACAAATTTCTCAAACACATGAAGCAATGGATTAGGAATATACTTCAAAATCATTCAGATTGCAATTGATAGTGTGTTACTGAAGACTGTGTTCCTAAATATTCGAAGCAGCACTATCTTAACATTCCCTCTAGGTTGGTGGTGGACATAGGCCTCAGGCCCCTAAAACGGGGGGGGGGGGGATAGCGTCATCATGTGCCTAAAAATCCCTTTTCTCTACTATGATAGGGTCGGCTTCCAGTCTAACTGGACGCAGCTCAATAACAGCATTATTCCACCGAGCGTGTCAGTCATAAATAAATCATATTACCCAATTTGCATATAGAAAAACGGTACCCTCTCCGATACCAATACGCGGGTTATCACACGGCCAGGGCGCTCCCGCGTCTAACTGTAGAAGTCACGGGTCGCGGCGCAGGCAATTAGCGGAGCCACCCACCCGTGACGCCACTTCGGACCAGCTCGGGCCACTTCGGGTTACGTCGGTTTTGATGTTTGAGATTTTTATACTAGTATAGCCACGAAACTGTCCCCCGTGTAGAAGGAGCCTGAGAGCGTTTACACCTTACGGCATTTCATACAAACTTTCAAGCCCTTGTTTTTCGAAATGACTGAACCGATTTTAATGAAACTTCATACGCACAAACAAAGGACGGCACGATTGGCGCAGTGGTTAACCGATTGACTGCTGCGCTGCGGGTCGCGGGTTCGATTCCCGCACGGAACAAATATTTGTATGATCTACAATTAGTTCTTCCGGGTCTAGAATCCGGTTCTGTGGGCCGTTTATTAAAAAAAAAAAACAAGAGGTCTAAAAAGTTAGTTATGAACATTTTCGAAATGTCTTATTTAAAAACAGATAACTGGAAATCTCTGTTTCAATGGAAAATTAAAATCGATCTAATTTGATGGCTGTAACACTATTTTTCGAAAATGTTCGTAACTAACTTTTTAGACCTTTGTATCTTGCTTATGCGTATGAAGTTTCATTAAAATCGGTTCAGTCATTTCGAAAAACAAGGGCTTGAAAGTTTGTATGAAATGCCGTAAGGTGTAAACGCTCTTAACATAAAACAAATGAATTACGAATGATTTAGTTACTTCAGTTTAGGTCCATTAGGTACTGATGATGTCTGATGTCAGAATATTTTGGGACATCATCTGATGTTGACGTATTACGTTCAGACACACATTTGAAGGTCAGTTCGTCATGGGTCATCGCAACCGCGCCCAGCTGTGTCACATCGAAGTACAGAATGATGTTTAATGTACCATCGCGGACACTGGCGCCTAACCACTTTTCAACCTTATGCTCCTAGTAATAAGGTCGAAAAGAGGTTAGGCGCCAATGTCCGCGATGGTACCTATATAAAATTACTGCCTCATTGGTGTATTGGTTGCAAGCGCTACTGCTGATCATGAAGTCCTGGGTTCGATTTCCAGGTCAGGCAGTGTTATTGGGATTTGTCATTAGGAATTTCTCAGTAGCAGCCCGGAGTCTGGATTTGTGCCCGGTTGATGGCAATAGGCTCGCCCCCTATTATATGGGACTTAAACATAATTGGCGAAACGTGGGTGTACTAAAGGTACACCTCTGCCTTACCCTTAGGGGTTTACAGGCGTGATGTTATGTAAAATTTTAATGATTTGAAATAACGCATGACAGAAAAAGTAGGTAGATATGGTTGATCACCCGTGATCAACAGAGACCATTTTGGTTACCCATTGAAAGGGTTTTCGATAGGGTTTTTGCAAAATGGTAACCAAAATGGTCCCTGGGTAGAATAGAGATAGAATTGGTCCTGCTGGGGGGATATCGAAATAACATAACATTATGATTTATTCATGTTACTGGGTTTCAAGTAGGTATAGAACCCATTGAATGGGTTATCATGTAACCCTTTCAATGGGTTTCTAGTACAAACCCTTTCAATGGGTTACATCATGATAAAGGTAACCCATTGAATGGGTTACCCCTTCGAAAGGCTTAACTCTTAACCGGGGTTGTACGGTCCCTGGATCAAATTGCGAATACTACGGCCGTGTAAGTTGCAAGACCTATTTATCTCGGAGTTTTCCGTGACTGAAAAAGTTCTACCACTAATACCTACTACTGCGGGGCGAGCACGGCCTACTGTGACATGACTTGAGTCACACATTTTATCACAGTTTGAGCGATAAAACTGTTTTGTCATAAAATGGTAGTACAAATTGACATGACATAATTTATCATGTCTTGTCAATGTCTTGACACTCCCGCGCTCGGCCCGCTGATAAACTAAAACTTCAATTATTTTTTTTTGTTCAGACTAGAAAATCAAATAGAAGTTTTAGTTTGTAGTTATATAGTTCTAGGAAAATTCAAAACAGAATCTACCCTGTAGTTTTCAAAATTTACTCATAATTTTCAGAAACTACAAGCAAATTTTGAAAACTACAGGGTAGATTCTGTTCTGATTTTTCCTAAAACCAAGATTTAAAAGGATACAAGTAAATATAATTTATGGTTATTGAGACGGCTAAGTATGTGAGCAAGCAAGCCCACATACTTAGCCTTCTGGTATAAAAAAACCTAATTAAACCTCTTCTAATTACAGTGTAATGGACACTTCCTGTATATCGACATGGTCTGTACTCCACGGTATGTTAAATCAACCGCGAATGCCGAAGGACACGCTGCTATTCTTTTATTTACTACTAGCTGCGCCCCGCGGTTTCACCCGCGTAAGTCTCGATCCCGTGGGAATATAGAGATAAAAAGTAGCCTATATATTAATCCAGGGTGTCAGCTACCTCCATACAAAATTTTATCAAAATTGGTCCAGCCTTTTTTACGTGAAAGAGTAACAAACATCCATCCATCCATCCATCCATTCTTACAAACTTTCGCGTTTATAATATTTAATTAGTAGGATAGGATATAGCTGATGCCCCCAGCTACGCCTGCGAGGCTTTTTCTAAACTAAAGCCTAAAAAAACACCCCCACTTTACGTACAAGGGAGGAACCCTACTTGAACAATATTTTTTTCTACTTTGTCGGCGTGATTAATATGTATGCCCATACAAAATTACAGCTTTCTAGTTCAAAGATCTCTGAGCTAAGCTGCGGGCGGACAGACAGACGGACATGGCGAAACTATTAGGGTTCCTTGTTGAGTACGGAACCCTAAAAACTTAAGAACTTTGCTAAGAAACTAACGTTAGCTTAGCTTAAACCTCTGTCACACCAAAACCAGCTACAGCACTATTAACAAAAATAATAATACCCTACCACCATCTAATAATACAAAACCATATTTCAATAGCAATCTATTTAATAAGATGGTGAATGAACCGTCATTTGACTTTTTTAAACTAGTTGGCGTGGTCACCGACACCGCGGCTGACGTGACATCATTTATCATAGATATCGACGTGTGATCGACTGGCTTGAGAGCATAAACAATATTATATTTACACTTGCGCTGTGCTAGTGTTGGGGCTATACGTTATTTTCATGGGTGACGCCGTTTTTTTTTTTTTTATAAAATATTGTCTTTTACATTTTGTGAAAGTGAGAATGTTGTAGGTTTAATATACTGTAGATTTGTAGACAATTTTCTATTCTGTTAAGTACCTGGTAGACTTCTTGGCGGGAAAGTGAAGCGTCATGTTCAGCAGTTTGTTTAATTTTCCAAAATTTGTGTTTACCCGAATATTAATGTGTAATAATGGTGGATTATTAACCATTAAGTGTTTGTGAACGTGCATTAGTGTAGGCAAATGAAACAAAACAGTGCAACTTCGCTTCAAGTTCTCTCAAGAAGTCCGCGTGAGGTCTCAGTAAAGTGCCACATCTTTACTGAAACTCAAGGGGAGTGGGCGGGGATATCATCATCATGCATTTACAATTCATTTCATTAATACTATACAAGAACTAAAACGTGACATTGGCTAAATGCACAAACCGTGCGAAGCCAAAAGGAAAAAAAAAAAAAAAAAGTACCTGGTACTTGTTGACAGGTTTACACTGTCCTCCTATATCTATTAACATTTATACTTTTAATCTGAAAACACTGTAAAAGTCAATTATTTTTAAAAGAGTAACCGTGGAGTTTCTTGCCGGCTCTTCTCCATAGGAAACGACCAATTGGAGCCGTGCACCTAGTTTCTGATGTTTCATAAGTGCCCATGTAGGTTTATTTGATATATTTTTTTAAAACAAAACTTGGTTTTAGATTTAACTAGCTTTTGTGAGGCTTTGCCCGCGTGGAGGTTAGAAAATATCCGACCGAAACGTACTACTCGTAAGTACCGTAACGCGTACGCCATGAAGCTCCCAGTCGGCATGATTTTTTCCGACATGTTCAACAATCATCGTTTTTAAGGTGTATTTTTTTTTCGCTGTAAGCCAATAAACGCATTTTTCTTTCTTTCTTTCATCGTCATATTTCAGCGAATTTACACAAAATTTTAATGAATTTGTACACCTAAATAAATACTTCTTCATGAATCATTCCGTTCATTGGTGAAAAGTTGAAAACCGTATGAAAATCCGTTCAGTAGTTTTTAAGTTTTAGAAAAACTTAAAAACTACTGAACGGATTTTCATACGGTTTTGAGGTTTCAAAATATGTAGTGTTAGAAATGAGATTAATCCCCTAACTAAAGGATGATTAAAGTGGAGTGGAGTGGTGGAATAAAATAGAGGATTAAAGTTTGTATGGAAATTCATAATTTTTACAAACGGGAAATTTTTCATTTCATAAAAAAAAAAAGTCTTGCTCATTGCCATTAAAGCCAATGTTTGAAAGCGTTCACAGATGTCTGATTAATCAACCTTTGATATAAGTATGCTACAATGTTTATTTCAGGCTTTAAAAAAAAATCCGATTACGGAAAATTAATATTTTTTTCTCTTATAATTTCTTTCCTTTCTTTTCCCTAATCATCATCATCTGCCCGCCTTTTCGCCTGTCGGCTTCCAGTCTAACCAGACGCAGTTGAATACCAGTATTTTACATGGAGCGACGGCCTATTTGACTCCACAACCCAGTTACTGGGTAACTCGATACCCTTCGGTAAGAAAGGTTGTCAACCATTTGAGCTTCTGACGCCCCGTGACGACTGTCAAAGATGTACGAATGACAGTCGGTACCAACGGCTTAACGTGCTTTCCAAGACACGGAGGAGTCTTGGTATGTAAAGTTGGTCACCCATCCATGGACCTACCGCAGCAAGCGTACCTTAACCTGATCAATCGACTCGTGCGGCTGTTATAACTTAGCCACAAGACCCTGTTCCTGCCATTCCTTTCCCTAATCATCATTTCAGCCGAAAGACGTCCACTGCTGGACATAGGCCTCCCCCAAAGAAGGGGGTTGAAATAATCGCCACGCTTTTGGGCCTCCACACTTTTAACTCCGGCCCTGCATGCATGTCCAATATAGATTAATATAAAAAAAAAAAAATAAGGTGCATGCAGTAGCCTCCAAAAGGGGCCATACTCAAATATCATCATCATCATTTCAGCGGAAAGACGTCCACTGCTGGACATATTCCTGCCCCAACATTTGGGGGAAGGGGCTTGCCGTAATCGCCACGCTTGGCAGGCGGGTTGGCGATCGCAGAATGGTGTTAAAATGCATAGAGAACGCTGCTGCCCATTTTCTAGTAAGTCCTTTAGTCGCCTTTTACGACACCCACGGGAAGAAATAGGATGGTGCTATTCTTTACGCACGGACAAGATTTCCCTGGTATAGATAATTAAACTCGTTATGATGATATCTCATAAAAGCTTGATTTCTAACGGCACCAACGATAAGGAACTAGAGTTTAATCAACGGCAAAGTTAAGTTGGTACTAAAAAGTACCGGTTCATTTCATTCACATTGTCTCCGCATGTGCTCGCCGATAATTTGATTGATTGCACCGCATTCTGACCTTTAGTACTTATGCAATAGAGGTCATGTCTGTCCGTATTGATGGCGCAACATCTGATTCATTCAGCTGTTTCAAGATTAATTTAATTTTATCTCGAGATTGTACAGCATGACTAATCTTTGTGGTTTAGTTTAAACCTCTTCATCTACCTGTTGCCGTTGTACGAGCTATCTGCCTATGCGCTAAATCTAACATAGGTACGGTCAGGGAAACAAATCGACGCACTATGTTAAGGAAGCAGTCATGGCCCAGTAGTATCGGGTCCGACTTCCGACTTAAGGCTTCTAAAGACCAGCGCGACTCGCGACACGACACAAAGGAACCGCTCGTCACGCGCCACGCGGAGTTTGTGTCACGTCGCGTGTGGCGCCGGTCTATAGAAACCTTTACAGGTCGTGAGTTCGAGCCCAAACAGGCGCCTTGCTTTGTGTATTTAATTTCATCACCACTGCTCTCAAAACGGTGAAGGAAAACATCGTAAGGAAACCGGCATGTCCTAGAACCAAAAATTTGATGACATGTGACATCTACCAACCCGCACTGGGCCCGCGTGGTGGATTACGGCCCACTCCCTCTCACAGAG
This sequence comes from Tiliacea aurago, assembly GCA_948098905.1. Lineage (NCBI taxonomy): Eukaryota > Metazoa > Arthropoda > Insecta > Lepidoptera > Noctuidae > Tiliacea > Tiliacea aurago. The sequence continues at coordinate 14,501,687 of OX402597.1, read as the reverse complement.
AGGAGGCCTGTGTCCCAGCAGTGGGAACATTATATGCTGATTATACTACGTCAATTTGCCGTGTTATAGCCATTTCATACTCGTACAAGTGTTAAAGAATGAAATTAGTGATTTGAATATACGGACAATTTAAGTTAGTATGTAGTATAATTATTTCCCTGGCTTTACATAGCAAAGCAATTGGTATGGTCGGTACAAAATTTTTATAAGTGCTTTTAAGGGATCCGTACACAAAGGGTAAAACGGGAACCCTATTACGAAGGCTCCGCTGTCCGGCCGTCTGTCACCAGGCTGTATCTCATGAACCGGGATAGGTAGACAGTTGAAATCCCCCCCTCCCATCCAAGGGGATGCCTGTCCCTTCGGGGGTTACAGGCGTGATGTTATGTTATATTTATGTAAAGTCTTAGAAAACCGATTTAAGATTTAAGTATTTCCTTAGAAAGACCTCCACTGCTGGACATAGGCCTCCCCCAAGCAAGAGGGGGGGGGGGGGGGGTAACATCCATAATCGCCACGCTTGGCAGGCGGGTTGGCGATTGCAGTATGGTGTTAAAATGCATAGAGAACGCTGCTGCCCATTCTCTAGTAAGTCCCTCAGTCGCCTTTTACGACACCCACTAGGATGGTGATATTCTTTACGTCCGGCACCACACGGATCTATGATATTAACTGACGTAAAAGCAATAATTGTAACATTTGTGAGTGAACCCCCAATTTCGTGCGACTATCGGTTATCATGCGAGAAACCACGAATCATCTCCGAGTGTGGGCGGCTCCGGACCGTACCTACCTCGGAGTACAGTCGCGGTTACAAGTATACCGTTATTAGTAGATTTTGTGTCATTAATTTTAGTTAGAGTGAAGGACTGTTGAATTTGAGCAGTGGTGGCCCAGTGGTAACAGCCCCGAATTACGCGTTATAGGTCTTGAGATTGAACCCAGACAAGTGCTTTGGCTTCGGTTTGACGCCATCACGTCAACGCCGGCTATCGTTGAAAACCAGCGCTGGGGCTCTGTCTCGCATAGGGTTGCAGCATTATGCTGAGCGATGGCCGTTTTGCGTGAATGTGACGCATATTTTCCGTCAACTGGTTCTTTCGTTTGTGTTTTTTTTTTTGCTTTATGTTTACCGCAAATAGACGTATTTTCTTTCTTTTTTCTTTCGCTTTATTTTGTGTAAATAATTTCATCACCACTGCTCTCAAAACGGTGAAGGAAAACATCGTGAGGAAACCGGCATGTCCTAGAACCAAAAATTTGAAGACATGTGGCATCTGTCAACCCGCACTGGGACCACGTAATGGGTTACGGCCCACTCCCTCTCACAGAGAGGAGGCCTGTGTCCCAGCAGTGGGAACATTATAGGCTGAGTATGTATGTTATGCAATCTGTTAAAGCTCGTACAGAGTAGTGCGATATCGCGGGCGCGACGTGAAATTAGTAGCACAATTTTTTTGTCAGTGCCTGTCGCGCCCGCGATATCGCGAGAGTCTGTAAGGGCCTAAGCTCTCTTATACAGGGTTATTTTTAAAACGTCAATAACTTCTTAAGGGGTTATTGTACTCATCATTATGAAAAACGTTTACTATGGGACCAAAACTGGATTCTTGAGAATCCAGTTTTGGTCCCATAGTAAAAGTTTTTAAAGTAAAAGAAAACCAGCTGTTCCCTACATTTATGTTCGAATAATTCGTTAAAATGTAGGGAACAGCTGATTTTTTTTCGCGATTTCGGATTTGGTCCCATAGTAAAAGTTGTTCATAATGATAAGTACAATGACCCCTTAAGAGGTTATTGACGACTTTAAAATAACCCTGTATATTTAGACAGCCGTTATTGCGGGATCGTTCACCGCTTTCTTACGAAAACAAAACTTTCTCGAACTTTACAGTGGAGCCTGAAACTATGCCAGGAACTCTTTAGTAGTAGGTACACTTAAAGCCACTGAAATTATTTTGTTTCATGAAAATGTACCTATTTAATATAATAATAAAAGCCATCTAATCAGACTATTTGAAACTTATGCTACTAAAATAAAATTATTGACAAGTTGTAAAAAAAATAAAGTTGAAAAGTAAAATAAAAATAATTTTATTACTGACACCGGCTGTTTTAGTCTGTGTGCCCATTGGCAAAGGACTCCTCCATTTCCTTCCATTTCTCCCTATCGACTACTATTCGAGTCCATAATTTTCCCTCCGTCATTTCCATCTCGTCGCTCCAGCGTTTTCTCTGCCTATTTAATATCTAAGTATAGGCAAATTTCCCGTACAAAAAAACATTAGTTTAATAACCGATCCATCAACCTTCGTCGTCAACAGTACAGTTCGTCACAAAAAACGTTTTAACATATTCAATTTACGAAGAGGCGCGGCGTCCGGCCCGACTGCCCCGAACTGTTGAGTTACTCTTCGCACGCGCAGGAGACACAATCATGTATGACAATGTTCAGGTTTAAAATCAAAATAAAAATATTTTATTTCACATAAGCCTATGTACATGGGCACTTATGAAACGTCAGAAGCTAGGTGCACGGTTCCAATTCGTCGTTTCTTATGGAGAAGAGCCGGCAAGAAACTCCACGGTTACTCTTTAAAAATAATTGGCTTTTACAATGTTTTCAAATTACAGTGTTAATAGGTAGGGGAGGACAGGGTAGGCCCGTCAACAAGTAGTAATTTCAAAATTTTCAAAAAGAAAATTAATTAAGATATTATTGGTTGATTTTTGTGCTGGAGGATAGGTAACCTACGTAGTACCTACGTAGAATAGAAATATGGACTCAAGAAGACGGTCATAGGACGCATTCTGCCCTGCCAGGGTTGCGAGTTTGTCCGAAAGGGATATCGTGGCCCTGGCACACAGGCAACGGAAGGAACACGGGTGGGTTTTAGTCAGTAAAAGTCTGACACGCTCAGCCCAGAGCGGGAGAAGTTATTTGATAATTTCCAACCCAAAAAAAAAAAAAGACGCAATCTGTAATTTTGTTATTTCATACAGTCTGCAGCTTTTAATGGTCACACATAACATCACGCCTCTTTTTCTAGGCAGGTGTGTACATATAGAAATAGTATTGATTATTACAAAAAAAAAAAACATATCAAATAATTTATTTGCTTGAATATGGGTAGGTACATGAGGTGATACATAAGTACAAAATAGTAGATTATTAACCAAGGGGATAAAGCAGTGTCTTCTGTGGCGGATGACGATTTAAATCGCGAGTGTAGCGAGGGATTTAATTTCACCCAAGACTAAGACAGCTTTATCACCGAGGAAAATACTCTACTTTTCGTACCATTTGCGAAAAAATTAACACAATAATAATATGAGATAAGCATTTTAGAACATTAACTTATTTATAAAAATAAATTAAAATAAACTTAACGTTTATGTATTTGAAGAAAACAAAAACGCGGCAATAGACTAATATTTTTTTGTCGGAAAAGCAAAGGCATCAAGCTCATACGGCCTCGTCGGTTTTCGTAATTTTATTTAATAATCATAACTGCATAATAAATGCGTATTCCTTTTTCAAAAAGATGTATAATGCTTTATATACAAACTCAATGGTGTAAACACAGATGTAGTTCAATATAAATTTCGGTAAGTATTCCAAATTTAAATCACATTCTCCCCCTAGAGGATGAATGAAATTCAGTACAATTTTCTTTCCCTGTTTTTAACAGATTAAAAATGACTATTGTTATGTTCGCTTTTTGTGGCATAGAATGTCACTTTTTTGAGCAAATGGTACGAAAAAGTTCTTTATACCATATCCTTGCGAAACAGATTTGCAAATGTCTACTAGAATAGACCGCTTTGGCCTCTTATGTTTTTTTTTAATACGAAATGTCCCAGAATTAACGCACAACCTCTTAAGGGGTCATTGTACTCATCATTATGAACAGGTTTTACTATGGGACCAAACCTGCAATCGCGAAAAAAAAAATCTGCTGTTCCCTACATTTTGACGAGTCATTCGAACATAAATGTAGGGAACAATTGATTTTTGTGTTAAGTCTGGGACATGTTATAAATGTCTATATTTTATCGGTCTGTAAACCTTCAGTGCTGAATGAACTTTGATAGGTTTCCTTATTATCGCAACAAAACAATCAAAAGCGGGATACTTAAATGATTGTCCAAGTTATCATATTAGCAAGCGAATTGGTGATCGCAAAATGTTGTTGGGGCAATAAGGACAACCTTACAGCGATGGGGACTTAGAAATTCATGCCAAGTCAAAAACGACACAGAAAATTCAACCTTATAGAAATTTCTAAGCCTTTAAACGTCAATTGCCACATACACTTGGAATTCCCAACCAATTATGATGGCAAAGTTATGTACCTATAACAAGTTAACTTAATAGTTTGCAAGCGAAAATCAAAATTGTGTATTTCTTGAAAATTTGATCTGCAGTCACATGTACGCAAGAGCGTTTGGTCGTATTAAGTACATAGTAAATCACATAAAGGTTTTATGCGACTTCACTCAATTTTATTGCTTGGGTACCGACAGCAGACGAAGCTGTGTGAAGAATTGGTATTTTATTTGTATTTTGTGCTGATTTTGATGGGTTTATTTTTTATGAGGTGAAAAGCAGTTTGGCTGTTGGAAATATGTTAGTTTAAATGAAGAACTCTTCTTGAAATTTTGTTAGGACTAGAAAGTAAAAGGTAGCAAATAAAAAAGTAAAAGGGTCACTTTGTTGGGGAAATGAAATGAGATTGTTTATTCTGTAAACAATTTCATTTGAGCACTCTGACTCGGATACTAGGTCAAGCTGTGATTATGATTCTACTAAGAAAATGCAAGAGCGAGCGAAGCGAGACTGGGATACTAGGTTAAGCTGGTATTGTGATTTTGATAAAAGATAAGAGCGAAACGACCTCTAAAGTCAGAGCACCCTGATTTGGGCCGTTTAGATTTTCTGTGTGATTTTACTATACTCCGTTTGAAATAAGATTAGACATTTAAATAAACCTTTTTTACAGTCCGTTCAATCGATTCTGACTTCTATTGCGTTGGTGGCATGACCAATGAGAGCTGTAATAAATAGTTGGTATTGTAACCACGTTTTTGTTTTTAATGCCATCTTTATGCCTACGGAATAGAAGTCAAAATCGGTTGAACGGACTGTAAACAAGTTTATTTAAATGTCTAATCTTATTTTAAATGGAGTATAAATGAATGCAAGCCTTTGCAAGCCATAAATAAATTGCGTGTAACTTTCATATTTTCAGCATCTATTATTGAGAATTACATTTTTTGGATAATATTTTACGAATTATTGCTAATACATGTTGCGTCGGGGGGCCCTGTAGCTAGGGGGCCCCGTATAATTGATAGGGCTGATACGGCGGTTGCTACACCCCTGCTTATCCTTATGTTTTATGCACAGCAAAGACTATAACAGTTTTGAGAAGAAAATCCAGAACAGTGACATATTTAAATCTAGCAAATGCAAAGCATTTAAAAAAATTGTTTTCGCATTATACATCGTTGATGCAAAAAACAAAGCCAGAAAACAGGCATTTAGTGTCAAAGTCAAATTATTTATTTCAAATAGGCACATAAATGGCACTTTTGAACGTCAAAATTTACAAATAAAATAGAATTGATTCTAGTCGCCCCTTCCAAAAGGTAGCTTCGTATGGAGAAGAATGGGCAAGAAACTCCACCGTTACTCTTTTAAAACGTAGTGAGCCACTTAAGCCTATTGGGTCACTGAAATTAAACACCCTGTCAAGAAATCAGTTCATTTTAGAGATTTGCTTTCGAAATAAGTTAAAAATATAAATAAAATAAGTAATGACATAAGATTATTCTGCTGTCGCGCCCAGCGCTCGCACTCGCTTGCGGTTACGTGCGAGGCTAACGATTTTTCCACCACCATAGCACCCGGCCAGCCTTATGAGGTACATACGAACACAAACTAAAATACTTACTCAAATATTTCACTATTTTTCAAGGAATGGCTTCGAAATTCAGTAACATAAGTAGTTGATAGTTAATTAATTACAGTACATTTTATTGAACGAAATCCCTGTAAATCTGAGTCGGGGTTAGTGCCCGGTTGATGGCATTAGGCTCGCCCCCTATTACATGGGACTTAAACATAGCTGGTAAAATGTGGGTGCACTAAAGGTACCCCTCTGTCCAACCCTTTGGGGAAACAAGGGGTGATGTTATGTTATGTTAAATCCGTGAAAAATCGTTTACATCATTTCATATCACATCATTTCATACGACATCTAATTTAATTTAAAAGAGTGTCCGTGGGGATTCTTGCCTGTTCTTCTCCATAGGTACACACGGCGACACATCAAGCTATACATTTCCAGTATATACTGACCTCTCATTGTACGAAAATCCTTTACAATTCAAGATCCGCCTAAACTGGATATGTATAGCTTGATGTGTAGCCGTGTGTACCTACTAAGCTTTGGAATGGGCAACTAGCTTCATCTTTATGTCTGACCGACCCCTTGACAATTCAAAAGTGCTTATAAGTCTAATTGGTTTATTCGAAATAAATGCTTTCCGACTTATTACAAAACAAGGTTTATCTTCAGACCCAGGTTTAAACAATGGAGCTATTATTGAATTTCGAACTTTTTTCCGTCTATATTAAAGTTCCTAATACAAAACTGACAACTTAGTGCCGAACTAAGTTTTCAGTTTTGTATAAAGAACGGTATTTCAATCACGTTCTTATTACAAAAACTGGCTCCATGGTTTAAGCCCTGTCAAAATATAAATCTTGTTTTGTAATAAGACGATTTGAGTTTCAGTTTGAGTCTAAGATTTAGTCATCTTTTATCTACGACAGTAGGGGGCAGTCTTTGCATATTGGTATTCAGTCACATCCGATTACTGGCAGGCAATATAGCTGTAAAAGGTTAAATTGATGAAATGTTGTCCTGTCTACACAGAAACATCATTTTTGTCTACTCTTCCGTCGAAAAAACGCTTCTCTACGGTTCTCGTACCGTTGTGGATTGCTCTAACTGTATTATTCTTGAATTCAGGTCTAAATTAACGCTAAAAGGTGAAACGAAATCATTATTATGTAACTAAATCAAAGTTTGTCGTCGATTGTACCCCGCAAGTGAAATGCAAGTAAACAGTACTGTAACTGGAGCTTGGTTCGATCCCAATGCATACCCAATGCTGTATTTTTTTACCTACATGTTTCAAGTATAGACGTATATACTGGCTACTTAAAACGTTACACCTGATTTTAATGCCGTAGGTACTGTATTAAGTCCTCCTTTGAATATTTGTTGGGTAGTATGTAAAGTGAACTGCATGTTTTAAAATTTTAAGTCGTTTCGTCAAGTTGGCCGACGTAGGTAATGTTTTTAAGTAACGAAATGATGACGATTTTTAAAGATTTTAAATTCAGGATTATAATTATGTTGTGTGTTGTGTATGTATGTGTTGTGATTTTATGTTATTTTTGTGCTATAGGGCAGAGCTTCGTAAAAAAATCGACAAAAGAAAAGGATTAATTTGAGTATTTTCTCGGTAGGTATTGGGATTATAATTATGTTGTGTGCTGTGTATGGAAGAATAGCAGTATCCTATTATTTCTTCCCGTGGGTTTCGTAAAAGGCGACTAAGGGACTTACTAGAAAATGAGCAGCAGCGTTCTCTATGCATTTTAACACTATACTGCGATCTCCAACCGCCTGCAAAGCGTGGCAATTATGGAAACTCCCCTTTGGGGGGCGGAGGACTATGTCCAGTAGTGGACGTCTTTTGGTTGTTGTTTATGTATTTGTTGTGATTGTGTGTTATTTTTGAACTATAGGGCAGAGCTATGTAAAAAAATCGATAAAAGACAAAGATTAATTTGATTTGAAAGAAAGTGTGTTATGCAATTGGGGTGACTATGTTTTAGCCTTTATTTTTAAGTAAGGGTATCAAAACTTGGTATAGCAATATTATGCTCCATATTAATAATAAACTGTCCTTCTGTAGTCACTGATGCGTCATAAATGTTGGTTTTCCTTAATTTATACTTTTATAAAAATAAATTGATTTGCACTTTGTTTTACTTTGTTCTTTTATTCAATTGAATTATGCAATACAATGGCAGACAATTGCAGGATGATTTTATGTAAATTAAAAGGTAGATGAGTCCCTAACTATAATATAATCCTAAACTAACATTATAATTATTTATTGTAATAGAAGATTATTGCAAAGGCCGTGAAATAGGCAATTGCAGGTCGAGTTTGAGTTTCACTAAAACATGCAGCATATAAGTGCTTTTCTCAAAAGAATGCAGGGTAAGTAAATTATGTATATATTAAATTCCAGATTCAATGACGAACAATGATAGTTTTTAACGCGCCAATGTGTTTATTTGTTTTTTTTTTAAATACAGCTTTCTATTTGCAAGCCAGTTCGAAATTTAAATAAAACCTTTAATAAGTTACCTCCTTGGTTGCCATGTTTCGGAGTAAAAGATCGTTCCATTTTTAAATTACACGATAGTTAAGAGTTTACTATGTAATTTATTTGGCCTTGGATTATCATACAACTTTTGGTGGCCGCTGCTCGCATGTATTTGGCCAGTACAGCAATTTCGATTTATCTCAAAGAAGGTTGTCAAAATAATGCTCGAATATCCAAGCATGTTTGAGAAAAGTAAATTAATTGTAAATATGACTATGATCGAGATTTAGAAATAGACTGGCACATAATATAACATAATATCACACCTGTATTCCCCAAAGGGAAAGGCAGAGGTGTACCTATTAGTACACCCACATTTCCCCAGTTATGTTTAGGTCCCATGTAATAGGGGGCGAGCCTATTGCCATCAACCGGGCGCAAATCCAGACTCCGGGCTGCTACTGAGAAATTTCAGATGTAAAATGCAATTTCACTTTGTCCCGACCCGGGAATTGAACCCAGGACCTCGCTCAGCAGTAGCGCTTGCAACCACTAGACCACAGACAAACATTGTGTAGAGTCATAGTTTTTTTAATGTATTTTTTTTTATTTATGTATGGCATCTCGTATTTGACGTTGAGAGGTCGTAATTACTTAACTGGACTATCATAGTCTGGCACATACTGTATGTATAGTGACAGAAAGGGACAACGCTCTACGAAGTCAAACTTTTCTGTTCTTTGTCTCCAAGCTAGTAATTCGGTTGCCATGACGACGCACAAACATAAAATGTAATAAAACAAATTACATATTCCGATCTTCTAAGAAGACAGACGGACGTTCTTTCTTTTATTATATTTCATTAGCATTTTCACAAGATTACCATAACAAAAAGGTTAGAGAAAAAACTTAATTCATATTATCGATACGTCAGCGTAAAAGCGCTTTGTAATGCTGGCTTGACGTGTTGGGCAAATCCGGCAGACGTTGGGCCAATGCCAGAATCAAGTTTAAAGGCTACTGAGAGGGACCATTCGTGTTTGGTCCAATGTTGGAACTTCGTTCAGCGCTTATCGACCGAATACTAAGTACTTAGATGGATCTCGTACTCGTACGGGATCGTGTTTATCACACTATAATACATTTCAGATGATAAATAAGCCAGTAGTGTTGTTCCTCGTGCAAAGATGTCCTCGTTATCCGGGTAAACTACATTAAAATAGGGAATGAACAGCAGTTTCCTCATTTCTGCTACATGGTTACCATTACGTAAGTATGTAGTCAACATAAAGACAAACTATATACAAATCTACTGTAAAACTCCTAAGGAATAAGCAAAAAGCCAACATCAACTTTTGGACCAGCACGGATAAAGACAGCTCTCTTTTGAATGGCTTTTAAGTTTTAACCGCTTTTAAAAGCGCGTTAGCGACCCAGGCTGGATGCAAGGACCTTCAAAAAGCAGCTGGGCATGGAGGCCGAAGGCGAAAATCAAATGAAATACAAATATTTTATTTCACATAAACCTGGGCACTTTATGAAACGTCAGAAGCTAGGTGCACAGTTCGTCGTTTCCTATGGAGAAGAGCCGGCAAGAAACTCCACGGTTACTCTTTTAACAATAATTGGCTTTTACAATGTTTTCAAATTACAGTGTTAATAGGTATGAGAGGACAGTGTAGGCCTATCAACAAGACAGTACCAGGTACTAAACAAAATAGAAAATGATCTACAAATGAAGGGTTGTAAGTAATTTGGGAGAGGTCTATGTCCAATACTGGACTGCAAAAGGCTGAATTGATTGATTGTCTGAAACTTTTTTTACTTATCATGGATTTCCCGAAACAAGGCGGATTTTTAGGTTATGGTAAATCAACATCTTACCTACCTACTTTGCAATGGCTCATGGTCCTCATAATCATGGCCCAATGTGTAAACGTTCCGGGGGTCCGCAGAAAACGAGAGTCATGCTCAGGTGTGCTCTCGAACTAATGGATTTATTGGCGGGATACTGTCAGATTTATATCGATTATTTAAGTCGATTTAGTTTTGATATTGATATGATGTTTGTTGATCTGGTGATAATTTTGGGACTATTGAAAAAAAAAATTTGTAATTATAAAAAACTGAACGAGTTTCTTTGGTAGTTAAAGTTTATTTGTGGGGTTTTCAAGTTACAGTGCACACTATTAATGTATTCTATGAAATTGACTTATTACAAATGTTAAATTGTATGAAATTCATAAGAAAAACCGCAACGCAAACATTTTCCCGACATTTTCCTTTCATTTTCAAAAACATGATGAATACTTTGGAATCAAAATAAATAAAAGGCCTTACATAGACATAAGTATATTCAATTAAAAACCATATACAACGAAGACTCATAGGAAAACTGTTCTAAACATCGCTTGACGCACTTTCCCTCGCGCTGATTGGCCTGTATTCGCGTGACGTACCGAGGGGCGCGTGAGCCGTGTCGTCATTGGCTGATAAGTGACCGCTGCTGTTGACGCATTCGACAGTGTCAATGAGAACGCAGGGTGTGTATTGACGTCGTCGAAGATAAGGCGGGAATATTGCAATATTGTACATAGCTATTGCACAGTTTCTATTTTAATGCAAAAGTGGGAATAAGGGGAAATACGTCGTGATTACTGAGAATGACGTGTTACTAAGGCCGCTCAACAGTTGTGGTGTGGACGACCCTCAGAATAATTGGACGACCTAAACCACAAGTAAATATTTGACAGATTCGTCATAATAAAGAGCTGCCAATACCGTATTTACCTACCTACACTTAAATTCTTATTCATAAACGTCTATCAAACATAATTTAGTTAAAATGCTGCTAAAGTTCGTTTGTCCTTATTTGTCACTTTTACCTTTGTGTTTGTTAGGAAGTGACAAAACCTATTTGAACTAAAATAGGTTTGATAGACGTTTATACAATATAGGTACTAAGTTTTATGAATAATCGGATAGCTATACAGTCTTTTCACAGTTATTTTATCTCTGATTTTGCACTTTTGTCAAAACGACAGTGATCTTTCTTATTGTTGCAATAAGGTTGATATCGGGTTGCTGTCAGAGCTAAAATAACTGATTGATAATCCAACAGTGCGCTTCAATTTAGGTGTCACTTAGTGTTAGTGAAAATGGGCATGCGACTTGATGCATCAGCTAATAAATCAGTTTTTGTAGAAATTAATTATGTCTAAGCCCTACCATAATAAATAAATCTAATTATTGTGATTACATCCGTCATATGCCTATTAAAATGATTAACGACGACAAATAATCATTAATTACGATCATCATTTTTTTTACTCAGTAATAAATATACAGAACCGAATTTTAAATAATGATGACTACAGCCAAAATTCAATACAAGGAGTACCGACCTCTCAACACAAAAATGGCACTGGCAACACTGTAATCGATTACAATATAGTCGAGTAACAAATCACATTCCTCTATTACAAATGATCGAACGGCACAGTTAATAAGGTAGCGCGTTTATCTTATTAAACGTCTCTAGAGAGACTGTGTAGTGATGGATACGCGGGAGGCGAGCGATACCGTCGACAAATAACAATTGGGGATGGATTTTGTCGATAGTTTTTTATCGATAGTTTTATCTGGTCAAAAGTAATGCTAAGATTGTGAAGATAGCTTTTGTATGGGTTAAATAAGTTAACAAAATAATTGAAGATAGACGCAGCCACTGTTTAAGGAGCAAAAGGCAGGTTTTTTTTACGTAATGGTATCACTACTAAGAAAGAAAATAGTTATAGGCTCACGCCTATAATTATTTTCTTTCTTATTTCGTGTCAGTACAAGCTACACGAGAACGGCTCATCCCGTGATCAAGTAATTTATGTGGCGTGGGCAAGTTGGTAGCCGGACTAATCAGGCCAATCGCAATAATTTCAAGCTCTCTTGCACCCCGTTTTATTTCATAAAGTACCTACGTACATTTTCATGTCGATATCCACAGGTACATCACTACTGTCGGAGCAAGCACATATACCGACACAATTAGTCGATATCAGAACATCGGTGGCTGGGCGCGCTAACTCAACGTTTACTACATTTGTCATAGGCTACCCGCAACCGTAGAGCTGTCTGTAATAATATTTTTTTAACATGGCAATATTGGCCTAAAGAGTTCAAACATTCACCCCCTTATTACAAAACAAGGTTTATCTTTAGACCCAGGTTTAAAACATGGAGCCATTATTGAATTTCGAACTTTATTCCGACTACGGTAAAGTTCCTAAACACAACACTGACAACTTAGTACCGAAGTAAGTTTTCAGTTTTGTTTAAAGAACGGTATTTCAATCACAGTTACGTTCTTATTACAAAAACTGGTTCCATGGTTTAAGCCATGTCAAAATATAAATCTTGTTTTGTAATAAGGCGGTTATAGTTTATATAATTTAAAAAGAGTAAAAAAAATTGCTAGATTTTTAAATTAATTATTTATTTCTTGTAACGAGGTTTAAAGCAGAATCTGATAAAAAATGGTCAAGCAGGTATACTAGACCACATGTTATTTTTTTTTATTTGGATAAAAAAGCAATTATTGAGGAAGGAAACCGTGAAAAGTTAGAGGAAAACCATGTACCTACAACAAGACTTGCTACGAATTAACACCTAAAGTTAGACTGAGTAACACAACAATTTCAATATCACCACCGCAGGGCTCAGATCTCCGGTGCCTATGCGGCGTCTCTCCATAGACAATTGCTCAGCTCCCATCTTGCACCGCATGGCCCTGTCACCTGCACACGTGAGAACCTAATGGCTGCCGTCAGCAAACATTTTGGGCCAAACTAATTTAAAAATCTATATTTATTTCAGCTAAGAAGAAGACCACACTTTACTATAATCAAACAAAAAAAATCTGGCACGCTTAGCTCTCAATATTACCAATGTCATATTATTTATAATACCTAATGTTAAACCACTCTACTGTCTAGAAAGCCATTACTGAGAAGTGTTATCTGTACGAGCCGCTCCATCTCTCATTTTTGGACCGCACGGGACGAAGCCATGAGGCGATAAGAGCGGATTAACTACAACTATTTATCATTTCATTCCACTTTTTTGTTCACTACCGTTCTAGGATCGATGAGGTTCGACCTCCTCGGATTGCCAGTAGGTTGTAGCCTGTACGTCTGAGTGCCACTGACAGGTTCATTTTTATTTTAGGAGTTTCTTTTTGGCTGTGGTCGTGTTCGGAGTTTGAAATTCGCGCGTTTTGGTTTTATTAGGTCCCGACCTAGTTGAGATGATTTTTGTAAAAAAAGTATAATTAAACTATGTTGTATTGCATTGCCTAAGAACGTGAACGAAACAAAGCTTAAAGCAAAAGCAAGGAGTAATTGATTAGGTAATTTGCATAACCTAATTCCTTGGAAAGGAAATGAAGCAATCAATGCGTGGTATCTTCGAACTAGGTTGCAGCATTTACTTGTAACAGAGCATCTTGATTCAATAGAATGTTGTAAGGATTTTGAAAATAATGTTGAACACCTGTTAACATGCTCGCCTATCAGTCTGACATCACAGACCTTGACATTGAAACCCACAACAATAACACAACAGTTCAACAAATATTCTACAAATACAAACGTCAAACGAACGACAGTTGAACTAAAGACATCCATTACATCATAGACTAGAAACAATAAGATTTAACCAGACGACGTCACAGCTAACAATAATAAAACAATACGTACAACTAAGTTCATTGTTACCATCTTTCACCTATCAACGGAGATATAATCTCGTGAAAACAGCTGATCGGAACAATGACGAAAACCAAATGAACCTATTTAAATGAAAGCTACATAGATGTGAATGAACTGCCTTGAGGAACTCCTGATGTTGGCGCAAATATAAAAGAACAATGCCCTATTGTTGTCGGGCTACGTCATAGGTCGGAATATAGGTCAGTAGAGGTCCAAATGTGGCGATCAGCTGATCCCACGATCGGCCACTTTGATACTTTGAATGGAACAACACTCCCGTTCTATAAAAAATAATCTTTTTGTGGCAACACCTAATTGTGAACTTTTGTTTTTTGTTGTATTTTTTTCTTGGTAACATTAACGTACGGTGTTTCCACTATGATATGGGAACGGAGAACAATGCGTTATATCAGACGCACAGGTTGTAAATTGTAGGGAGAAAATATGAGCAGAATAGGTTCCGACACTTGATCGTTTAAAGCCTCCTCCTATGCGCTGGTGTGAACTCTCTCTTTCGTAACACTTCTTGGGTAGTAAACTAAACTTCGAATGATATAAGGTAACTTTAGGTTCTGATGATAACAGACTCTTCTAATACCTTTAACTGAAAGACCAGTATTAAATATGTAAATATTTGAAGATACTGTCATCTCTTTTAATGTCGAAAGGGTTATCAAACTTCGAACTAACTCATCAATGGATAATGTACTTAGTTGGGCTAGTTGGCAAATCAATTAGGTATTATAGATTTTGTTACCTTATCAATTACAGTACTACGTACGGCTCATCTTGATGTTCAGGCAGATATGTGTTGACGGAAGTTCATTTCGTAGCAATAATGTTTAACCTAATACTACGCTAATAGCAGAAAAGCAACTTAGAATGTAGAAGGTAACTTTGGAAAATGTAACCGAGAAAATGCTTTGTTTATAGAAGAAGCTAGATAATACTTATAAGTACCTAATATTAAGCTATCATAGCTATTCGGTGATAAATAATTACAAATTACAGCACCCCACATGAACTCCTTCAAACGACCTTCGAACAAATCCCGCAGAACTAGAAAATCAAGATCGATCCACACTCGTCGAAAAAACCGCGCACCCAATTATCATTTCTCCTATGAGAGCACAATGTGAACGGCCCGTAGGAATCCGTACCGCGACAAAAGACAATGGTACATTGTTTGTTTTCGCCGGTCGAAGCAATTATGTCGACCACGTGCGCAACTTTGTTTACCATTTGTTATCTGCCATCTAGCCCGTCCTTGAGATTTCATTGTTCTTACATCTGGTGACAAGTTTCCGACGCGATTTTAGTGTTGAACTTTCGAATAGTGTGTATTGATGTGTTGGTTCGCTGGTTTGAGTGACGAGTTGTCAATGTCATTGAGTCCAAATTTCGTAAATTAGACTATTAATACAATTTGTAATAAAGCCGAACTTTAAGCGCAAGTTAACGATTACGACTAGTCATCATTTCAGCCGAAAGACGTCCACTGACATAGGCCTCCCCTAATGAAGGGGGGAGGGGGTTGCCATAATCGCCACGCTTGGCAGGCGGGCCGGTGATCGCAGTATGGTGTTAAAATGCATAGAGAACGCTGCTGCCCATGCTCTAGTAAGTCACTTAGTCGCCTTTTACGACACCCATGGGAAGAAATAGGGCGACTAGTGATCTCGTAAAATCCGATATAATCCACGTTCCCTAACCACATTTTATGCTATAGAAGGATAACTCAGTCTATCATAGGCAAGTTCATTTAGAACTAAACGGTATGTATGTATTAGCAACAGTAGCATCGTCTATGAGAAGTAAACGTTTGTTTATTAAACATAATATGCGTCAACTCAACCGGCTGTGATCTGAACTTAGCCTATACGGTACTTATGCATTATACAGATACTGGTCAGTGGTCAATGGTCATCATCATTATCCTACTGCACTTATTCTATAATTATATAATACGTTTGTCTTTTCCATCCTTACTCTTAGAAATCTCTCTCAATACTCAAGCATTACCTAAAAACCTAAAACCTAAATCCAACCTAACCTTAACCTAAATTTAGACTAAGATGAACTTTAGTGTATTTAATCTTCATAATGTTATTGTATAATTGTAATTTATATTGTTTTTTATTGACGACTTTTTATATATATTTTTATTTCTCTCACAGCTTCGGCTTGTTGGCCGGCTTCGCCGGCCAGCCTCAGCTGCGGCGGTGAGCGTTTAGACCATCTGCGACGTTAAGCTCGCGTGGGACTGCCGGAGCCCTGCAGCGCCGGAGCCGTGACAGAAACCATGCTTGCTTGCATGTTGCATGATTGCTGCATGCTTGTTTGTTAGATGGTAATCAGTTACTAGGTGGGTTACAAAAAAAACAAGGAAAACCTCATGTAATGTTTTGCTTGTTTTTTCGGTATTTCAACTAGTAGGTATTTTTAACGTAGATATTATGAACTTAGATGTATTAAATGTTGATATTTTGAACTTAGGCATAATGTCATTCGATATTTTGAATCATTCGAAATTTTAATCACTCGGCATTTCAATCTTCGACGTTTTAAGCGTAGGTTTAACAAATTTCGACATTTTGATATAATCGATATTAAAATTTTCGATGTTTTGAACATTGGTATTTTAAGCGTAGGTATTTTAATCTTCGATATTCAAATACGTACCCGAAAGAATACGTTTTCCTAAAAAATAACAGTGTGAGTTAAGGTAATCACAGAATTTAAAATAAATGTCATAAAAATAATAAATTATACAATTAAAATAGCAGACCCCAATAGGGATAAGACTAGATTATCTGCCTAGCCTTATCTTGACTAAGGAAAAGAATGAAATGTATTGTTTAAATGAATCATTTAAACAATACATTTCATTATTGTTTAAATGAATCATTTAAACAAAACACTACAACCTTTTCCTTAGTCGTTTCCCTCATAGCATCGACACTTTCAATGGTTTCTGCTAACATGCTCAAGTATATTTAATAGTAATATTAATTTATTTCATAAAAAAACCGGTCAAGAGCGAGTCGGACTCGCACACTGAGGGTTCCGTACGAATATATGATGTTGATGATTTCTGAAAAACTGTGGTATTTAGAGACATCGTTTTATTTTTCCTGTAATCTTTACATAAGCTTCTATCATATAGAATAATTTCAGATTTTTATCTCTGCAAACTTCGGGGAGAAGGGGGAGGAACGGTATTTTTTTTACATTTTTCATCAAATGTCGGAAACTATGCTGCCTAAAAAAACAAAAAAAAAATTGAGAATGTGCAAACAACGTTCTTTCATATGATAACCCCTAGTAGCCCCACTTTAAATTTTTAAGACCCCTTTCAGTCCCTTTTACAAAAAAGGTATATTTTTTTAATTTCTTTCTTGCTTGTAAAATAGTTGGGCAAACATCATCTAAAACTATTCAAAATTTCAAGTTGATAGCGTTAGTAGTTCTTGAGATATCCAGGTGTGACAGACAGACAGACAGACAGACAGACAGACTTAGTCTCACCATAAGGGTTCCTTTTTACCATTTTGGTACGGAACCCTAAAAAGTGGTACAGTCTGTTACAAAGTAGGATGACAACTTAGGAATAGTTTACATCTGAGATGAGTAGGTAACAATACAATTTTACGGTCTAATATCCTAGCTAGGTTACTTAGTAGCCTGTATTAAGGACAATCAGCCTCATTTCACGAAAAATAGGACACAAGTATTGCTCAGACTGTTACATTATAACCACAATAACCTGTTCATACCACGTCGGTTGCTACCCAATCTTTCCGTCTCACTCACAAGTTTCCGTCTGCCTGATAAATAGGTATTTATTTAAAAATAAATGATGGGCAATCCCCATTCGTTGAACTGGTCACAGTGAAACAAATAATTATAATACATACAATAGATATGGTAAGGGATATTCACCGATTTTTCCCAAAAATCCATCCTCAAATGCAGTAGACAAATAAGTATGGGTAAATGAGGTGTGTGCACCGTTAGTCGGTCGGGGCAGTTAGAAGATAGTTTGTGTTGCGACCTGACAGGGACAGTTTCTAGGTAATGTAATGAATGAGTTGTGTTTGTGGTCTTGAGGTAAACATTAGTGATGGGTTACACAAGGATAGCGGGGCTTAGCAAAATATGGGACGAACAACAATGTGGGAGAGAAAATAAACTGAATATCTAATTAATATCTGTGTTTTTAGAAATACAGTACTTTTCATGTTAATTATTGTACTCGTATTAGTATTCTTGTCCAATAAACAACATACGCAATTACGTCAGAAGACGCTACAGAAGTCAATATTAATCTACAAAGCTTGGAAATCGAGAAAGGAGATGTTTCATTTTCGGCCATAAACTGTACTGCAGTGTTGCTGTCTTAATGAAAAAAAGAGGAAAAAATTCCACGAATTGAGGAAAAATATTCTTTCCTGCATATTCCCCTGATTATTTCGGCACAAAAAATAATAGTTTTTCAAAGTATTGCCGTATTCTATTGATCATGGCGTCGTTTTACTTGCATAATGCTTTCGTCCAGAAATCATTGTACATTAAAACATAATAATATCACGTAGACGTTATTTATATAAATATGAAACGAATGTATTTCTATGCTTCTAAGATAAGATAATAACATAGCTATCTTAGACCATTTTTTTTGACTAATTATACAGGGTTATTTTTAAAACGTTAATAACCTCTTAAGAGGTCATTGCACTCATCATTATGAACAACTTTTACTATGGGATCAAAACTGAAATCGCGAAAAAAAAACCAGCTGTTCCCTACATTTATGTTCGAATAATTCGTTAAAATGTAGGGAACAGATGATTTTTTTTTTCGTGATTTCTGTATATAAGTGTACGTTATAAAAATATATATTCTACTTTTGTGGATTGTAGATTTGTGGGCACTTCTGGACGAAAACGTCATCTCTCCAACCTGTCATGGCTGGGTGTTAATGGTCGTAACTCTCATGACAAACGTCAAACATTTTCAGTTTTTATTTTGTGCCTAAAAATATTATTTATTAAGAAAAAAAAACATTCTTTACTGTATTCAGGGTTTCGGTTCCCAGGTTTTCTAAAGCGTACATGTTATGGCCGGAGTCCTATACAAAAATGAAACATCTCCTTTCTATTGGCTTATTGGAAATTTCGTCTTTCAATGTCAATGGGGATGGAAATATGGTAATGATTGATATTCAACGTTTTAATTAGGATTTTCTCAACGCAGACTGGGTTATTTTCATAACTACGCGTCATGTCTGTAATTAACTAACTTAATTAACACATAGTTATGTGTTAGCTCGCAATTTGCTTGCATTATTAACTAACATTTGACTTTGCATACACGTGCCGACGTTTACGGGATGAGTCGTCAGTCGTCACATATCCAGCAAAACATTTCTAATATCTATAAGCTCACATTGCGTTGTAAGTACTGTAGAGGTTTTAAACCTGGATGGGTTTCTCATCCAAAGTTTAGGAATATTATTACCTAAGAAATAAAACGCAAATTCATATTTTTAGAAGAATAGAAAAAGAATCAACAGTCAGCTCGGATAGCTGACAGACAGCCCCGATTTTGATGTAAAATAGTCGTATCTTTAATTTTTATATATGTTACCGGCCAAACCCGATTTCAGGACAAACTAGTTTAGCCTAGGCTAAACTAGTTCTTCCTATACGCGATAGGATTAACTAGTATAGCCTAGGCTAAACTAGTTTGTCCTAAGCCCGATAGGATAAACCAGTTTAGCCTAGGTCGAATCGGTTTATCCTAGTTAGAATTTACATGCTTTAGGATAAACTGGTACGTTCTAATCTGAAATCTGATTGAGCGTGCTGCGGGAGCGGCGTGACCGAAACGAATCGCAGCAAAACCGACTCCACGTAGTCTTGTCTGCCCTACCCCGTGTTATTTAAAATCGCGTAGGCGCGTAGGGGCGAGGCGGCCCGCGAGCTGAGGAGCAGGTGGTTTCAACGCTTCCCACCGCGGCTGAGGCTGGCCGGCAGAGCCGGCCAGCAAGCCGAAGCCTCGGTGGTGAGCGTGAAACACATCTGTGACGATAAGCTCGCATGGGACCGCTGGAGCCCTGCAGCGCCGGAGCCGTGACAGAAAACATGCCTGCTGCATGCTTGCTTGCACGTTTATCATATTAGACTAAATAGGTTTTATGTCCGATTCGACCTAGGCTAAACTGGTTTATCCTATCGGGCTTAGGACAAACTAGTTTAGCCTAGGCTATACTAGTTAATCCTATCGCGTATAGGAAGAACTAGTTTAGCCTAGGCTAAACTAGTTTGTCCTGAAATCGGGTTTGGCCGGTAACATATATACCGTGTAAATTCTATAAAGTGACACTGAAGGGACTGCGTCACTGCGCATTATATGGTGTTATTGAGAGTTGTCGTTAAATAGTAAAAAGGATAATTATTATTATTTCCCATAGTAAAAGTTGTACATAATGATGAGTACTATGACCCCTTAAGAGGTTGTGCGTTAATTCTGATAGCACATGATCCCGTAAGCCCTAACCTACTAAAATGAAGGCTTAAGGTACCTGTAGAAAAACCGTGAACTAATAGGTCAACAAATTTTCTTCTTCGCGTATCGATGGCAAATAAACAAGTTGTTTAAAAAGTTTAAATATTATTATGTTTGGCATAAAATTCAGCCACGCCAACTGCGTTCGCTGGCGCAGTCATAAGATCCTCAAGTGCACAGTACCCCGAGTGTAAGTTGGCAAGTGAGTAAACGTAACTAGCGCGTTTGCGTTAAGATTTTTATTCTCACTCTTATACTCTTAGCATTATGATCTATCGGTAAAATTTTAACGCAAACGAAATAGTTACGTTTACTCTCTTGCAAACTTACATTTGGGGTACAGTTTACATGCGGATTTATGCGGCGCAAGATTGAAGGTCATTGCCAGCTAATACTGGAAATGTTTAGCTTCATATCATCGTGTGTACCTACTCTTATAATAATATTGAACTTTATGAAAAGGAAAGAGATGTACATATGTATGTTAAAAAAAAATACCCAGTAGGCATGATAAGCGGCAAGTTATCGTCGCCACTTATTAATACAAGTATTATTTGTATTACTTTTATTAAATGGGGGATACCCGTGACGTCATTGAGATGTAATGGCTGACCGCTGTTCTTGATAGAGATGAAAATATTACTCGTGTAAGCTTATACAGGGTGGATTTTCGAGATGGGGCAGTAAGGGTAGGGTCGCTGTAAGAAAATGATCTTACAAGACTGTCTGAGACATTTAGATCTGCATTTACCGATTTTGAAAAAAAAATAGGTTTATGGAATCATCAAGAAAATGGCCAATTTTCACAAAAACTTTTTTGATGTTATTCGCCTGTAATCATAAGGATCAAAAACTCTATCGGACCAAATGAGGTTTGAGTAGGTACTTGAAAAGTCAGAAAACGCAAAAAAAAACTTCTCCCATACATGTCGTAGGAAATCATACTCCAAACTACCTTTTTTGATGATAGAAGGACTGGCCGAAAATGGCCATACAAAGATCTTATTTTGAGAAGACTCTCGTCAACTGGCCGATGCTTCACGTGACCAGAGAGCTGGCTCGTTCTTTGGCCAAAGAAATAGCATTGCCATTCAACGTGGCATTTGGCTGCCACGCTTCTCGGCACGTTTCCGGATAACAGCCAAGCGGACGAGTACTTTGACGCCTAATTTCCTTTTTGTTTTTAATTGTTTATAAGTGTAAAGCTTATTTTATCAAATTAAAGTGTTATCTGCTGTAGTTATAAAGTAGACAATTAAGCAACATGTTAAAGCAACGTATTCATACATTTCATGAGTTTGCCAGCAGCGCTGTTTTCACATTTCCCTTGATTTGTGACTAGGTATATCCTCTAAACTACTTCACATTTAAAAAAAGAAATTGGGCATTTTAATCTGGCTGGCTACAAAATATCAAACGGAACGGAACACACGTCATTTTAATAGTGATGCGCATACTCATTCAAGTACGTTCGAAGTTTGAACATTCTGAAGCTCAAGTAAATCACCGGATTCTCTTTTACGATCAGGGAGTGGACATAAGTTAGCCATGAAGGTTATAGCTGTACGGACAAATTGAAGATTATACTTTAAAAAATCAAAATGATGTATAGAGGTGTACTGTAGTTCAGAGAAGGTGCGTTTTATGACATGAGAAAAAGTGAAGGAACATTTTGTATGAGTAACGTTGACGTCTGGAACACGTTAAGCAAGATGGCTATGAATGGTGGGAGAGTTATGACCCACAAACCCAGGAGAGGACTTGGTTTGGTAGCTATTTTAACTTTTTTAATTAGGTCGTTCAAACATAGTGTCTTCTGTAGATGATAGTATGTAGACAAATGGACACAGAAGGGATGATAATTATATTGATTTATTTAGTTCACATAAAGGACAAAATTTTTCTCAACAAACAGCATAACAAATATCGCTAGCAAACCAACGTCGAAATCATTCGGGGAAGCGATCGAATTATCTGCGGGACGATTTTATGTGTCTCATCCGAGTTTACGATCACAACACTGTTGCGTGAGGACCTCAAGTGATTTATTAGGAGCTGTGCAGGCGCACGGGTTACGCGCAGCGAAAATTGCAACTCATTTCGATCCTCGCTTTAAGACATTGTTGCTGAAATGATTGATGTATCTTTTTAATGTTGGTCTAATGTGTGAAAGGGGCGGGTGTTTTTTATGTGGTTATGTTGTCAAAATTGGTAAAGTTATGGCTTCTGAACGTAAAGTTGCTTTGAGTCCTACTAAACTATGAAAAAGGATAGTTTGGTTGAAGCAACAATACCTGTGATATTTTAAGCAAACAATAAAAACCAAATCATGGCTGTGTGTGTAGTATGGCCCACTCCTTATTTATTTATTTAACACTTTAAGCACACAAAATGTACAGAGGCGGACTTAATGCCATAGGCATTTTCTACCAGTCAACCTTTGCGTGATGCAGAGACAAGCAGTGGTAGGTGCAATAACGAAAATTGTGGAATATTTTTTTTTTAATATTTTTTTTTTTATATTTACTCCTTCTCACAGAGAGAGGATCTGTGTCCCAGCAGTAGGCAGACTAATTATGTTATGTGTGTGTAAATTTGCAGACAAAATAGTTATATGACGGAAGCCATATTGTTTAACAGCTGCGAGAGGCGGCGACTAGATGGCGCTAGTGGAACGTGCACCATAGACAATCAAATTCATTCTATCGGTCATTTGACTTAAAACACTTGAAGTCAATTGAGTGAAATATTGTAACGTTACCCCCCACTAGCGGATCGCCTTTATATAAGGAGCTACGCTGTTGAGTCGGTACGCATTTTGAACGGATGCGTCTTGGTGCACGGACCACTGTCTCTCGACAGTCAGTACTGCCAGGTTATTGGATATGGAACGCTGTGTCCGACAAATTAGTACCATCCTTATTGCGGTGGGTGCATGGACCACTGTCCCTGACAGTCAGTACTGCCCTATGTGACCGCCACTACCATTATTAGTTATTTAATTAATTCTATTTAATTTCTATATTCTCTCGATTTAAAATAACTGATTGTTCGATTGAAATATATTTCTGTATTGCCATATCTGAGTATTACTTCTGATGTCTGAACCTATCCCGACATATATAATACTACAGGCACAGATGATAATAAAAACAAAGATTCGTAGAAAAAAGAAGAAGATTGATTTTAAATTATTTTCTTGTAGCAATTTCTCCAAAGAGCACGAAAATCAAGCTCACATAAAGCTAAAGCATATAGAATAGTGCAAAACCGGAGCTTAGGTTCAAAGTAATTTCTTCAGTTAAGGGGTCCGTACCTAATCCGTGCGCCAGTGAAAGGTGAGCGTTCACTGTATCGCTGACAACATACGGGGGAGTAGTTGCACTCTCGTTTTGAAAAGCATTTTTTGTGAATCATAGCGAAAACTTCGTAGGTTCCGCTTTTTACGAAAATTACGCGGACTGAGGAGTATGAAATTTGGCACAGTTAAAGTTTATGTAGAGGAGAGAGGAGTGCAGAAAGCTAATATTTTTATATAATATGCATTAGAAATTAATCAAATTAATAAAAAAGCATTACACACAATATCATGCGTTTGACACACACAAACATAGTACCAGGGCCTCATGACTTGAAGATAGATGACAGAAGTGAGCTGGCCTGAAGATAGATGATAGAAGTGACAGCTTGACCATGGAATAAGTAAGTACTACTCATGGAATTAGTAAGTAATATATAGATTGTAAGTAGAGGGGGTGGAATTTCGACCAGTGAGCAACCATTAGTTAGAATAAATCACTTTACGTCTATGAGATTTTAATGTGGACTATATCCACTCCGTCGATGTATTTGACAACAGGTTCTGGATTCCTTTGTCATTTTATTTTTGGGAAAGGGTTACTATTACTAGCAATGTGGGATATGAAACCCATTATTAGAGTAAGTAACATTCTTGTGAATAAATTTTCGCTTGCGTTACAATGCCACCAAAAATTATACGACTCGCAGAGTTCTTGAACGTATTCTGAAAGAGTTTTTTTTGCGGTATGCATCTGAATTAATCTGAACTTTGACCAGGTTTTTCAATGCAGCTGATATTATTAATGTGCAGGAAATATTTTTGTTTTATACCTACCTTCCTCAAATGGGATGACGTTCGTAACATGGAATATTTTTTATTTAATCTACTAATAAGTGCAGTATTCTAAAATATTGTTTGTATTTTTCCTTGACACAAATATACAATGAAAATAATCATGTTTACTTGTTTACAATAGTTATTTTCCTCCCTGTTATCATTCAGAATACTAAAAAATATTCATTGTATTATTAAAAAACAACTGATCATTATTTTTATAATGATCTATCATCGCAAATAGTATGAAATATATTAATAAAAAGAGTCTTTGTACTTATTTGTTTTTGTTTTTTTCCGATTGTTGCTCTAGCATAATTCATTTTTACTGAAAAATAATCCATCCATATAAACCGGGCCAATTCACGTGCTATAAAATAGTACTTACTATAAGAGGAATATTAAATATTGAAAGCCTGCATCCGAACCTTTTTATACTTATGACAAGAACTACGCAAAACTCATAATCCTGCTTAATTAAGTATCTATTAAGTATAGAGTTAAAGTTTAAAACTAATTTTGTTAAGAGAAATATTCGACTACTAGCATCTTACCTAATCTTAAGAACTTCTCTAAAAATTGTTATGTAAGTAAATGTTTTAATATATTATTTTTTTCGGTTATTAAACTGGTCCGAACGCGTGCCCGTATGTGGTCGTCATAAACAGCGTGAAACATGACGCTTGCCGCCGTTTTTGAGCAAAATATTGCACGTTAATTTAACACAGTCCGGCCGGTCATTTGCGGCCAGCCGGCCTCATTCCACTCTTTTTACTTATTGCATCTCGCGTTTGCGACGATTCGTCTCGATTTGACGATGAAATTCTCTTTATTTTTGAAGAATTCGCTCCGGAGGCAGTGGAAATGTTGTTGTGTTCGCGCTTTAGGGTCTTTGGTCGCTCTTTATGTTTTCGGAGGTAGTAAAATATTGGCAGAGGTAAGTCAAACGACTTTCAAAATTTAAAACTTCGTTAAAATATGCTCAAATTATGTGGAACTCATTACTTAGTAAATATTTTGGTGGCCGTGCGTACTGAAAACGTTAACTTACTTATTTGCGTTCTACTTCAATCTATAATAACCTTTTGACCTCCGTATATTAAACGCCCAGCAGTTGCCATGTTGCTGTAAATTAAAATACTCAAAATTACGTAAATAAACATGACATGTTCGAGTTGTAATTTATAGTGTGCGAGTGGCTATAACTAGGCGCTAATAAAAGACTCCAATCAAAGTCGATAGTCACGTTGTTCTTACCGCCATTGTGATCTTTTTAGGGTTTCGTACCTCAAAAGGAAAAAACGGAACCCATACAGTTGTTGACTTGTTGTCCGTCGGTCTGTCTGTCCGTCCGTCTGTCTGTCTGTCCGTCTGTCTGTCTGTCTATCTGCCTCTCTGTCTGTCAGTCTGTCATTCTGACAATACCCTTTTTCTCAGGAACGCGTGGAGGATCATGTTGAAATTAATATCAACAACTGTATGGGTTCCCATACAGTTGTTGGCTTGTTGTCTGTCTGTTTTGTCTGTCTATCTATCTATTTGTCTGTCTGTCTGTCAGTCTGTCAAGACCCTTTTTCTCAGGAACGCGTGGAGGGTCATGTTGAAATTAATATCAAATACGTACTCTACGGTCCCTTGGAGGTCTAAAAAAATCAAGCTTCTTCTTCTTCTTCTTCGATTTATGCGACAAATTTTGATACTCGCAAATATATCAAAACTTATATGGTAGTTCCCGTTGACCTAGAATCACGAAAAAATTTCAAGAATCAATTACAACAAAGGAGCAATTATTTTTGTACAAAATTAATTAGTTTGATGTACAGAATGCGTAGACGATGGCGATGGGTTTTTTTTTACCCTCGCTGGTGCACTTTCAATAGAAATTATTGTGGAGCCAGTCAGTCGTTTAAACTTTAGGTGGCTTCGAGTAACGCCAAGGAGACAGGGTGGTGGTTATAGTCCCCTTAAGACTCAGATATATGCCAGTGACCTTGAGTAGCTTACGTGTTCTGTAATGAACTCACGCAACGCGTCCTACGTTCAGCCAGTAATAGGACTCGCCCATCAGGGATCAAATTAATAACAAGTTAAATTGGGGACAGGGCGTCCCCAATTTGACGCATTATTAATTTATTATACACACAAAAAAGGTATTATAATAAAACGCGAATACTAAAAGATCAATAATTAAATTATCTTTAAATTGGTGAAGGTTTCAGAAAAATACGCTCGGTAGATTTTGCGCCATTCTCAGTTTTTTATCCGCGTTAGATATAACTTTACAAAGTAATATAAACATAATCTAAAATATTCACATATTAAATTGTTGAGAAAATGCTCTAATTTAACATATATTTTTAACACTACTCGTTTAGACGTGATCTTCAGTATAAAATCATTAAAAGTCGGTTATCATCACCTTAAATAATCCGAGATACTCAGGAAGAGATGCATAAATATTACTGAGCACGCGCTTTTAGTTAGACATCTTCCCATCTCTATCATAAACTTGGAGTTTGACAGTAGTGCGACAGACTACTGTCAAACTACAAGTACTATTACACAGACAGAACTTAGCCAAAGGTCCTCAGCGGGGCGAGCACGGCCTACTGTGACATGACTTGAGTCACACATTTTATCACAGTTTGAGCGATAAAACTGTTTTGTCATAAAATGCTAATACAAATTGACATGACATAATTTACCTTGTCTTGTCACAAACGTCTTGAGCAGCTCGTGCTCGGCCCGCAGCAGACTTAGCATGACGATTTCTATTTATATTCTACTGTAGAATAGAAATCGCTTGTCTACCGAAAATGTTCTACTGTCTACAAGGAAACGTCATTTCTGTCTAGTCTTCCGTCCACGCTTCTCTACGGTTCTCGAGGTGAGGTCCTGAACTTTGTGGCTAATTTAGTGCAAAAATCTAATCTTTAACACACTTGACCGTTAGTTCAATCAGCTGTTAATTTATATATACCCTGCCACTTCCTTAGCATAATAAAACATGGACTGAAAGTTGTAAAACAGCGCGCCAATCGGCCTGAGGGTACAGCCTTCTCACGGCCATATTTAAATATCAACGGATTTGTTTATAACACTAAAGTATAACAAGTACGAACCCGAGCCATGTTTAGACTGATCTTCGATGAATGAATGTAATATGATCGATTATTGTATTCGATTTTCGTTCCAAACGATTGAATGAGTTCATGTTGTTTGAGTGTTTTTTTTTTATTCTATGGTAGGTGTGTAGGAGTTACACGGTGGTGGTGAATGGGCAAGGATTATGAAGGAAGTAATTTAAGTACAGTCGAAATGCACAGGTCTTCTCTTGGAGGGTGCATTTTCTTATTTTATTTTTTATTTTTATTCAACCTTGTTTTGGGTATGCGCCGTCAATTAAGCTGGTTGAGAGAACTGTGTGCTCAAACTAGCTCAATTTTTAACCGACTTTCAAAAAGGAGGAGGTTATGATTATGTTCGTCTGGATACTCTGTATGTTTTTTTTTTTTGTTTTAGCGATCGGGCGTATGATAAAAAATAAAAATAAATAAATTTAATTCAGGCAAAACCCATATTTCCCACAATAAACTAAATTTTCACAATACTGCCACAGAATAAATCAGCCCAAACTCCAACCTTGGAGGTTGGAGTTTCATATACGCAGTGTCCCGAACGTGTCGTAGTGTGTCTGTGTGTGAAAAAATGTATGTTAAACTAGACGCATACACATCAAATCTGTATGTGAATAATAAATATTGTAGTAAAATACTTTATGAAATAAATTCAGGAAACAATAATATGTCTACCCAAAACATAAAAAAATATATTACTTTTAACTATATTTTCATGGTTTTGTTTGTATAAGCAGACTATTATATTATGTGTTATTCTATCTGTGGTTTTTTTAAATATTCATATTTTCGTTACTGAAAATTAATATTTCCTATGAAATCGAACGGGTGGCGGCGGCGGCAGCGGCGGCGGCGCGGCGTTAGCGCGACGCGCATTTACATGGCCAAGGTCAACAAAGATTAGCCGACTCTTAAGTACTTATATACCAATTGACTCTATCAATTGGTATTTAAGTACTTAAGGGTCGGGGAGAAATACTGAGTCGATCGTGTAATTAACCCAAATTTAACCAAATGTCCCTCACGCTATTAATACTACATATATTTCAGCTATTGATATGCATTGGTCATGAAAAATAAACCTCAATAAAATATAAAGCAGTAATGAAGCCAGCTGTCATTAAATATAAAATAAAATCCGCTAAGTAGGCGCGTTAATTATACAGTGCATTAAGATAAAGACATCGAGCTCCGTACGAGCAATCGATTGGACGTGGTCGCGCGGATTTCATGCTATGTAATACCGTTTTATTACATACTAGCTGTTTATACCAACTTTATGTGCGACAAGCCGTGATCGGCATGACCTATCCTTACTTAGTTGCTGTCAATAATAGAAAATTTAAAAAACAAAATATAAGAGGTCTTTGCATAAGGAGATGAAACCATTTCCTATCTGCAAATAAAAGTATGCCACAATCTGGATAGGTCGATATTTACTCGAGAAATGCAAAATGTCAACAGAAGAGACATATCATTTAATATTTTCTGTGGCCAGGACAGGAATAAAACTATACCTACGTGTATATTTTACCTGTTTCAGCATCATCAATTCAGCTAAAAGACGTCCACTGCTGGACATAGGCCTCCCCCAAAAGGATGTTTGCCATAATCGCTACGCTTGGCAGACGGGTTGCCGATCGCAGTATGTAGTAAATCTAGTCACCTTTTACAACACCCACGGGAACAAAAGGGGTGTTGCTATTCTTTACCTGTTTAGTTAGACATTATTTAAATTAGTTCCGGCAATGTTTTAAACTCTAGTTAAATTTTAAAATAAAATGTTCCCAATAAATTGTATGATATTTATTTAATCGACAACATAATATATTAAATGTAGTATTTTATTTCAATTTATTTTCTGTTGTATTTATATCGATAACACTACATCATTAAGTACTTTATGAGTTTATGAGGCATGTTTTAACTTTGAAAGTTACAAAATATATAATTAATTCGACATGGCTTGCGAAATGGCTGATAAGAATGGGTTCCTCGGTCAGGGACGGTTAGCTTCGTGAGTTTCCCTAGTTTTGGGAACCCTTGCATAGCACCATAAACTACTCTAAGATCTGTAAAGCATATATTCAGATATTTCATATAATCACAGTATCCTGCACGCTTTTGTTGAATGTTTCGACTGTCAGTACGTGATCCACTGCTGCATGGTGCACGTACTTACACTGACAATGATAGGATATTATTTTAATTTTTTTTATATGTATAATTTTCAAATTAATGTAATTCTTTAATTTGATTAATATTTTTTTAATTTAGTTTAATAATTGTATGATCCAAAGTTGGTTGAAATAAATTATAATATATAATAATATTGTTATATATATTTTTTATATTCTAATATTTAAAATATAATTTATATGTACTCAATGAAATAAAGGTAATAATAATAACTATGTACGATCTATTTATGAAGGTAGGTATGAAGGTATTTAAATTATGAAGGTATACATTCAAGTGCGTATTGATAAAATGATTTTGTAAAGAAAAATAGTTAAGTTCGTAAATTTATTACTATTCGTAAATAAATAATCATGTATTACTAATTTAATTAATACATTTTATAAACATACAGACACATTTTTCTGTCCAATAATTAACGGTTATACATACTTTTTATCGTTTTAACAACGGCTCTGTTGCTAATTACGCGTATGCGCAATTACTTAAATTATTAACTTTAATTACGAAATTTTAAATTATAGTTAAATTAGATTCGTAATCAGAAACTGTAACAATCAGATTAGTGATAAATAAATAAAATAAATAATTTCTTTATTTGTATAGAATGAAAAAGATAACTTTAATTTCGGAAGTCGGTGTCTTTGGATCTGTATTTTAGTTTTATGCCACCGACTTCCAAAATTAAAGTTATCTTTCACTTTGTAGTGTTTTTTAGAAGTCGGTTATTTTTTTTTGTAAAAAGTTTTTTATTTTTCACTTTTTAGTGCCGAAAAAGAATTTTCATAAACGACGGGAGTTATGCGCGAACAAAAAACGAAACGAAAAGATCGTTAATGTGGACAATGTAGATACATTTTTAGATTTTTGTTGATTTTTCAAAAACCACTTGTTCGATTTCGATAAAAAATTTATGGGACCATTCGAGAAGCACCCTTTCCAACAAATAAAAAAAATTCAAATCGGTTGGTACTTTCAAAAAAAAAGAAATACAAACATCCGAATTGAGAACCTCCTCTTTTTTTAGAAGTCGGTTAAAAATCGGTAACAGAGTAATAACATTTCTCTGTCAGCAACGAAGACCGGAGTTTCTTGAATTGATAAAAATACGATTGAAGGAAGTTAGAATAAAAAAAACTTTGTTATCATGGTTTCGCTCAGATACCATAGCCATGCTCCCCATTGCTCTATGGATGACTTTCAACCGTCTTGTATTATGCCCATTTTGAGCGATCACGGTTCAGTGCACCTACAGTCTTGTAGGTGCATTGAAACGTGATCGCTCAAAACCGGGAAGAAAACTGTATACCCAATGAACGGGATAGATTTATATTAATGAAAATCTATAATGACAATGCACGAGCGTAGTATAAAAGTCCTCCACATAAACGTAAAGAAGGCCTACATAGTCTCATGTTCACCAACGAAAGGTTTCGCCGAGACAGTTCTTGTTCTTTTTGTAATATTTGTTTGATTACTAGTTTATTTATCTATTTATAAGTATAAAACTATGAATTAGGTAAGTTGAAACTGTTTGTAATCCCCATCACTTGTCCCTAAAGGTTCATTAGAAAACCAGCGTCAGACAGCATTGTCTGGCGTTAATGCTGAAATGAACCTTTTTGGCGCAGCCGTGAGACACACATTATTGTTGTTAAAACATTATTTTCACTGTTTATTTTTTTATTGTTTGTATTTTGTGTTTCATGAACTGTGTCAAAATAAATTTTATTCTTTCTTTCTTTATATCTAGAAACCAAGTTAATCGAACATAAACTGAGGAAACCCGCTCATTAACAGTCAAGTTGTTAATGAACGTGTAACTTAACACTTCAGTGATACGTAGTCAACTGACTCGATCGGTTTCAGTTTTAGTTCAACTGCCATATTATTTACTATGCCAATGACGATAAGACTGACATTCCTTTGTCATTAAAATTCCAATATAATTGCCTGTAGCAAGGTTCAATGGATTAACAGTCTGGAAAACAACTCTACCTACTTGCTACTACCATTTTTTTTCTATTGATTAAAAGAAATTGTATAGTTGTGCCACCATTGATTTAAGATACTGTCAACCGTAACATTAACCGAATAATTCATAAATCGAATAAACAGAATCGTTTAAAACTTTAAACGACAACATTAACGCTATATCTATGTCAATAAAATACGTTAAAAGTGCATTAATGAGGTGCATCAAAGCCACCGTATTGGTTCGACTAATCGAGGCGGTAGTCCATAGTACTGTGATTTGTATGCGATTCACACCTTTGGTATGTGCACTACGGCTATCGGATTAAAACGGCTTAAGCGCCAAATTATAGAACAACCATTAGTGCTTAAACAGACGTGTTATTCGATTTAAAATGAGTGTTATGTAAGAGGATGATACCGTTCTTTAATTAGTGGATTTATCGACGTTGACATGATATTAAATGTATCAATGGAATACCGTATGGATACGTATTAATCAACTTTGTTTGGTATTGTTGTAGGCAGTTGTTTTCTTTTAAGTGGAGTCAAATGAAATATGTTTTTAACGTACTCGGGTTATGAACATATACCATAATACCTTTTATGAAACCTCCAAAAAACTTACAACCTATATCTTCCATCGACTATGTCGATCGTCTTGTCAGTCTTGTCACACGTCAAAATGACGTGTTGTACGTCAAATTGACGCGCAGACACTCGCGTCTCTTTGTGTGCCTACTATAGTGACAGGCCTTTTGTATCGAGTATGACTTGTGTGTTAATTGTGCCGATCGAATCGCTCAGACATTCTGATAATCGACAATAATCGACTAAAATTGTTTATCGATTCGGGGTGTGGCTCTATTGTGATATGTAACTGCTTTAATAGCTAGCCACCGGTCGTGTTCATAATTTATTGAATTGGTCTATTAGAGCGACAATTTTGGCATGTTTTCGTTTGATATTTGGTTATAAACTATTCCTATTCATCGAATAAATCACTGGAATTTCAACTCTCTCAATGCAGAGAAAACACAAGTAGTGATAACTAATCCGAATTATCGTTTCATTCAGAACCTCCAGAACCACGTCTTTTGCCGAGTATGTAGGTAATAGAAAGTATAAAATCGTGACGTTATCCAGAACTTTTGATAAACTCAAACTCAAAACATTTATTTCAATTAAACCTATTACAGGCACTTTTGAATTGTCAAAGAGTCGGTCAGTTAGTCAGAAAGTTGAAGCTATTTGCCCATTCCAAAACGTAGATCTCTATGGAGAAGAACAGGCAAGAAACTCCAAGGACACTCTTTTAAATCAAGATATTACAAAATCCTGGGTACATTAATCTTGTTGCTTCTATATGTGAGAACAATGTAAAAAAATAAATTACTTATTTAAAAAACAATACAAAATATAAGATTAAAAGATTACAAATAAGCTCTGGCAGTTAAGAGTAGACCAGTCTCACCTGACGGCGCTCGTTCACGAACATGACGCGTGGATCAGCACTGGATGGTACTCAACCAATTTACCACATAAATCTTATTTTACCGATAAATTGCCACATTACCACCAGTTAGTATCAGGATCCCCATCTTTACATAACATAGCATAATCAGACTACTTATAATGTTCCCATTGTTGGGACACAGGCATCCTTTTGGTGAGAGGAGTGGACCGTAATCCACCACGTGGGCCCAGTGCTGGTTAGTAGGTGTCACATGTCTTCGAATTTTTGGTTCCAGGACATGGCGGTTTCCTCACGATGTTTTCCTTCACCGTTTTGAGAGCAGTGGTGATTAAATAATTTACACAAACTAATGCGCCT
Organism: Tiliacea aurago; assembly: GCA_948098905.1. Classification (NCBI taxonomy): domain Eukaryota; kingdom Metazoa; phylum Arthropoda; class Insecta; order Lepidoptera; family Noctuidae; genus Tiliacea; species Tiliacea aurago. The sequence continues at coordinate 14,467,661 of OX402597.1, read as the reverse complement.
GTCAGGGTTCGAATCTACTTTCATATAAATAATTAATCTCATGAAATCGTAAATAATCTCATGAAATCGTTGATCATACAAACCCGAGTTCTAAAAGGCTGAATCAATTTCATGTTGTCTATACTCCATTTGAAATAAGATTAGACATTTAAATAAACTTGTTTACAGTCCGTTCAACCGATTTCGACTTCTATTCGATAGGCATAAGGATGGCATTAAAAGCAAAAACGTGGTTGCAATACCAGCTCTTTATAACAGCTACCATTTGTCATGCCTTCAACGCAATAGAAGTCAAAATCGGTTGAACGGACTGTAAAAAAGATTTATTTAAATGTCTAATCTTATTTCAAATGGAGTATAGTCTCGTGTGAAGTAAGTTATAGGTTTTGGTCAAACAATTACCAGCATGAATGAATGAGAGATTTGATCAGACATTTGGAAACTGGTAGGCACCTGTAAAATCGGTTAAGAACGGAGCTGGCTTGAAAATTGCTTCTAAAAGTTTTGAACACATGGTACAGTAACCTATGCTGAACTTGAGAGTACTCTCCCTTTAAAAGAGAAAAAGAAGTAGATGTCCGAGTCCGAACATTACAGAAAACACAAAAAGACTTTGTTTTTGCGTCAATTCAATTATTTGTTTCAGTGAAAAGGTCGCAATTTTCATTGTTACTCAGTTGAATGACCTCTGGTCATCATTATAATATTTAAATCACTTGTGGTTTTCGCACAACACATATATGGGCTAGAGTAGGACCAAACGTTTTATGTACAGAGCTAAATAAGCATAGCAAAATTATATATTGTATGTATATCTAATTTAATTAGTTGATTATTAAGTACTTGGGTTATATTTGTAACGGTAAAATTCCATGAAGCTATTCTTATTGTAGACGGTTGAATGACACGTAGCAAAAAACGTTTTACGTTTATCATTATTTTTTTGACCCTGTAGGTATGTGCACTTTTGCGTGAACCAACAGTTTTTTTTTTTAAACTGACGAGAAATGTCAACGGTGGGTGTCATCTTGTCATGGTGATCTAAGTAGAGATTTACAGGGTGTACCTAATTTAGTATTTTTTATTTATTTTCCAACTTATCTCTATCATTACAGGGTAACCTATTGCTAATTGAAATTATTTGAAATAATTCAAAGCTGAAACTAGTACTTAGCGAGAGTTTAGAATGTTTGGTAATTTTTAATTTAAAATTATTTTTGATAGAATTAATCTTATCGATTACAATACTACAATTAATTGTGAAAATATAAATGAATGCAGATAAAATAATACATAAATAATAGTGCGAAATATTACTATCTATTACGCGATCTCCTGACTACGACTATAATTATGTAAATTAAAACTTGTTCCCAACACTAACAACTTAGTGATCTCCTAAAACAGTGCTTCCTCTCTCGTAGCCTTTTGCTGTGCCCTACAGGGTCCATAATGCCTCCAAGCCTTATAGCCTACCTCTTAAGGGGTCATTCAAAAAAAAAATCAGCTGTTCCCTACATTTTGACGTGAGACAATCTGTTTATTTTTTATTATCGTGTTTCAAATCAAAATCAAAATCAAAAATATTTTTAGTTCACATAAGCCTACGTGGGCACTTATGAAACGTCAGAAGTTAGGTGCACGGTTCCAATATTGGTCGTTTCCTATGGAAAAGACCCAGCAAGAAACTCCACGGTTACTATTTTTTTTTAAATTGGCCTTTACAATGTTTTCAAATTCCAGTGTTAATAAGTATGAGAGGACAGCGTAGGCCCGTCAGAAGTACCAGGTACTTAACAAAATAGAAAATGGTCTACAGATCTACAGTCTATTAAGCCTACAACGTCCTCACATTAACAAAAAAACAATATAAGATATGATTAAAATAACTAAAGTTAGAACCTTGTTGAAATTAAAATTGTAAAAAAAAAACATCGATTATGTCAAGTTTAGCTATCGATACCCATCACCTCTGTAAAGTTTACACAAATGAATTCATGACCCCAAAAAAATTTTATCAATTTTATTTTTTTTATTTTATTATGTTTAGATATCGATACCCATCTCGTCTGCGGAGTTTCGCTAGCTAATTTAATTTGACCCTGTATAGTTGTAATCTCGGTAATCACTCCCTTTCTAGCTATATCATCTTTGACACAATCCATCCATCGTTTCTTTAGTCTTCCCCCACCCTTTTGTGTTGGATACTTACATCTGACGACTTAACCCTTAATTAACCATGTTAGTTTCACTCGCAACTCTATTATGTCAACAAAGCATACTGTTTAGACTTAGTTACCGTAACAATAACATGTGACACATGAGTTTGAAGGGAAAAGAAGATAATTATATTAAAACAAGTAGCCCTACTTTCAAGTTTAGTCACCTTAATAAGTACACGTAGTTACTTATACTCCATTTGAAATAAGATTCGAAATGTAAATAAACCTTTTTTACAGTCTGTTCAACCGATTTTGACTTCTATTCCTAAGGCATAAGGATGGCATTTAAGAGCATAAATGTGGTTACAATACCAACTATTTATAACAGCTGCCATTTGCCATGCCACCAACCCAATTGAAGTCAGAATCGGTTGAACGGACTGTAAAAAGATTTATTTAAATGTCTAATCTTATTTCAAATGGAGAATAGATAACTTGAGGCCCTATGAGGTGTCACATCTAGAGCGACGATATGATTGAAGTCTGCTCCCATTTAAAGGGCGTTTAAGTATACTAATAAGTGACCACGAGCTAATTATAATGACCTAACTACATATAGGTAACTACAACCACCAATTTATCTGAAGAAATCTTAATAGAAATAACTAGTTACACCACAGTACTATCAACGAAGGCATCTGTAATAGTCGGTCTGACGTCAGACCCTGTCATTGCTAAGATGTTTAATATCCGTAATTTATTAGCAAAACGTTCTGACCTTGTTACAAGTAACTTTTTCGACCCTTGCACGCAACAAAATGGATGAAAAATTGCAATGATTTTACGCTATTTTCTTATTATAAATTGTAATCTCATAATATTATCGCGGATTTTATAGGTTTTTGTTGCAGTTTTTCTTTTGATTTTGCGTTTTATTTTAATTACTTATAATGAAAATTATTTATAATTTTAAGTCAATTATACAGTTGATGTAACGGCTTATCAAAATTATATGTTATTAGATAAACGTGTGCTTAAAGTCAAGGATCCGTTTACGTTGATATAATTATTAAGACATTAAAATAGATGACGTAAATGAATTATACTTTTGATGATTTAATAATAGCTTATCTCTGATATTTTTTCTACCTACTTACCTAATAGAAATATTCTTTACATTTTATATAAGCAAAACAGCTGCAAGACGTACCACTAATCACCAAAGTTGTTTGCAGTGACGTGTAACTTACCTGTAAGAGAGGAGACACAAAATTAATACTTCAAAAAACATGAAATTATAATTATTTATTTAAAAACTACGTATACGTTAATAACACCATAACAGCGGGCCGAGCACGGGCGCGTCAAGACGTTTGGGACAAGACATGATACATTATGTCATGCCAATTTTTGTACTAGCATTTTATGACAAAACAGTTTTATCGCTCAAACTGTGATAAAATGTGTGACTCAAGTCATGTCAGAGTAGGCCGTGCTCGCTTCGCTGATTTCTTGCGCCAATGCGATGTTACTATAGTAAAACATACATCTTATTTATACTAAATCAACAAAAATAACAATAAAATGGCCACTAAAACTTTTCAATGCACTTCAGTTCTACTTCTGTGAACATGGATTATAGCGTGGTATACCCCACTGGCAACGGCAAGATGGGCAGAAATTGTTGCTATGGGGGTAGACACTGCGGGCTAATTCCGTAACACACTATCAGTAGGAATCGGATTCAATTTGACCGTTCAACAACATTCATTGCGATAGTTACGTTGGTGAGCAGACAAAAATTTCTAATAAAATAATTAAAATATGTCAAGAAAATTCGAAAATTTTGTCAGCTCAACAACGTAAATAGTATTTTACTAATGCATTGTTTCATAAGTATGAAGCAATGGATTAGTTACTTACTCAATGGATTAGTTACTTCAAAATCATTCTAATTGTGATTCAAACTGTGTTAGGTAATTAGGGTGCTGGATGAGGCAGACACAGGAGCGTAGGGATTGGCACAATACACTTTTTTCTTGTGACAATACCCACGCTCCTAGCTGGCTAGGCAGGTGGGGCAGTGGGTCGAGGTCGGGCTGAAGTCGGGCTGTGGATGATTATGATGATAGGGAATCATCATCATCATCAAGTACCCCAACCAGTTCGTGAAAGGATTTTAAGACATTTTTCAGATTTTACACAGCAGGTTACCATTTACGGGTCAAAAATTATCCACAACAAAGATCTATAAAAAATATATCTCTTTCCTTTTTCTACATTTATATCTGTATTTTTTATAGTGTGCATAATAAAGAGTATTCTATTCTGTTCTATAATTAGGTTGAATTTTGAACAGAACTGTGTTGTTACCTTGACAAACGACTTTCTGTAACTTCCACCATACAACCGACCAGTTGTCATCTTTGCTAACCTTTAAAGCTAGCAAAATTATTAAAGCAACAATAGATCACACACAAAAAGTCGATCAAAGCATCGTACGCCATTCATACATGCCTCCCACTGCATAACGGTGAATTTTTTCATCGTGACTTACTCGTACACCAACGCACACAAGTAATTCACATATAACAACGATTAGCATATTGTATTTTGTACAAACTTTTTCGGTTTGTTGTAATTGGTTGGCGTGATTTGTGTTAGGTCAAATGAGGTAGGCAGCTTAAGTTTTTCAAATGTTTTGTGCATGGTATTAGTTTGAATTATTTGATTACAAACAAAAGCCTGTTACTTTACATAACTTAACGCTTGTATTCCTTGAAAGTTAAGCAGAGGCCTAAAGTAAGTTCACATTTCACCAGTTTTTAAGTCCCATATCCCATAAGGTCCCATTGGTATCAACCGAGCACAAATCCAAACTCTGTTACTGAAAAATTTATGTCTGGAAATCTAATATGCTCAACCTTGAGATTGAACCTAGAACCACAGCTCAACAGTTCAGCGTACTACCACTGGCCCAACGAGAATATTTATTTCCAATTAATTTGCAAAAACTAAATATAAAAAACGCAAATTCTAGCAACCGTATTGAATTGGCACGAGGTGTCATTGGCATTACGAAAACGTCTGCCCCAAGATGGAGTCCTTTAAATTTTAACCAAAGATATAATTTATGATCCTGACTGATTGCCATCTATGTATGGTCTAAATAGGTGATGTTTTATGTATGTCTGGGTGTATGAAGAATGTTGTTATACCTATTACGACGCAACACTGGACTTACTTGGATTAGTGGCCATTTATCTGACTTAAAACTAGGTATTCTGGAGGCCAACCAAATCCAAAATTTTGACTGCCATTATGATGTCTTATTCAATAAGACATCATAATGGCAGTCAAAATTTTGAAATTTGAAATTTTGAAAACGCTAAGTATAATTCTTCAGCAAAGAATTAAGATGAACTGCATTAAAGTAGTTCTAAATTGAGAGATAGTAGACATTTTTAGCATACAGTTTTTCGAGTCACTTCTCCACCAAGTAATCTTAAAGATTTGTAGGATCCTTTCCAAGACAAAGATACTTTTGTAATGTGTCTTAAAAAAGCAATTAAACTACTTAAACGTGGTGATGTAACCATACGAACATAATTGCTGGTGCTTCGAGAGGCAGTACAAAAACCTGGACCTTATGTCCAGACAAGTCCTAATAAAAAGGTTACTAGATTAACTAGTAAGATCACTATACTAATGAAGACTCCATATTAATTAATGGCCGTGCATAAAATAATAAGAGATCGGACTGGGAATAAAATAGAAGACGAAGAAAATGTTATACAAATGAAGCTGTGAGGCGAGAGCTATTTTTATAATTGCTTTATGGCTAATGACAACATATTGCTCGCACTAATTCTTAAGTCAAGTGTCATTTTAATAGATTCTATATTGTTGTAAATTGTGATTCAATAAAGATTGTAACAGTTATACTTAATTATTAGCAATCGTTCAAGAACGGTGGAGGAGGAGGTTGCGATGGGACAGGACCAGAAACGATTGGTAAAAGCTTATACCCAAGCGGTACATACAAATGGGCTGAATGTAATCGATGATGATAATGTAGTTGCCTATCAAAGCAATTCCACCGTTATTGTTAAATAAATCGTGCAGTTTGAACATACGGGAGAGCGGCCTTTTCCCATTTATAGAATGCCACAAGCTAGACCAAAGAAATCCATAGAATCCTTGTCAGAAATGGTTTCTTTCCTAATGGTAGAAACCAAAAACCACTGAATCCACCCGTTGCTTTGGAACTTTTTCATTTTTAGTCCCTCTATTGTAACCAAGTCTAACCTAACACGAAACTAGCGGAACTACACACAGTGGCATTTGAACCAGCAACCACCCAAAAAATATAATTAGAAACCCGACCATCTCACCATGAACTATGGCTACAAGCACCGTAGTACGCCCACGCCGCGTTCCGTGTTAAATCTGAGCACATTTGCAAGTCAAAGCGACTGGATGACGTAGCAAGAAGTTGGGACCTACCTAAATATTACCATGTACGGAAGAATATATTAAATGTCGTAGGAAGGTAACACTGATTCTATATTTTACTGGGCAGTCGCGACACTTTTCTGCAAATTTATTTAATTTTTACGCTTTTTATTTGTTTTTTTTTCTACTTGTAGTGTAATATTTTGTGTTGTCCTTTTAGTCTGTGCTAAATAAATGTATTTTCTTTCCTTCTTTATTTTAATAAATGTTTGGTTACAAGTGCGCCAATGATTCGGGATAGCATAGATCAAGGTTTCTTTAGTAGTGTGAGTTTTTTAAATTAAATGGAACTGATGACATCATAAGTACAAATAACTCAATAGAACTTAACTTAGCCGATCTGATGTACTCGTATATCATGTACTCATGAGCATGTTTTAATGTTAAAGAGAGAAAGGTTGATACTTTTAAGCAAGAAACAAGGGAGTAAGTAATTGGCACTAGGAACAATTTAGCATTTCCCACTGATAAGAATTTGTCAAGTTCCTAATTGCATGAAGCTATGTACAGATTCATTGAATAAGAAAGTTCGTACAGCTTCACGATCATATCATTGAAAACATAAAAATTTGTGGAAAGATCGGAGTCATTACAGACGATTGTCGGTTTTTTTTATTTTTTATTACAAGTAATGTATTAGGTAACTCAGGAATACGAAGCACTAGCAAAAAGCTTAAAAAAGCATACAGACACAGCATACCTGTGAACACATTCCACATCACAAACTATTTAACCAACCAAAACAAAACAGCATCAACCGGCAAACAGAACAAGGATCACCTTACACAAAAAGTACCTAATTTGCATGATTCAAGTGGTACTTTTTCGTTTTAGGCTGTCGATAGCACACAATTAGTGTCGGGCAATTCAAAGTCGCTGATGTCGATAAGGGAACGACATTCAGAGACAAAACGCGATCGTATCGCGAACAGTTGATTCATGTAGGGCTGCTTTTTTAGGGTGACTGAAATGTTAAGAGAGAACCGTACTGATTGAAGAGGGGAATTGTAAAGTATGGTGTTGGGTTTGAAGGTCTGTAATTCGGTGGTTGTATTTTTAGGTCACTGTTAGTAAATTTGCTGTAAAGTCGAAATTAAAAGGCTTTGTAAGCAGGAGTAAGACTAGACGTTGTGTTGGCTGTTTGCACTTTTTCTACGTCGATTGCAAATTATATGTGCCTATAAGTTCCGTGTGGTGTCGGATGTAAAGAATATCACCATCCTATTTCTTCCCGTGGGTGTCGTAAAAGGCGACTAAGGGACTTACTAGAGAATGGGCAGCTGAGTTCTCTATGCATTTTAACACCATACTGCGGTCGCCAACCCGTCTGCCAAGCGTGGCGATTATGGCAACCTTTTGGGGGAGGCCTATATCCAGCAGAGGACGTATTTCGACTGAATTGATGATGATGATAAATTTCGACCAAAATTCAGCCATGTCAACAGCGTTAGCATTGGCTTCGCAAATGTTTGCTGCGTGACTTGTGGTTTAACTACGACTATAGAGATTTAGAGAACGAAAAGCGTCGACTTTATCCCATTTCGTTCCTATATTTGATTATGCATAATATGTTCCTCATGCATATTACCGACTACCTACACGTGTTTAGTCGTGGTTTATTTTGATAAACTCAGGTTGTTCCAGTGGTTCATGTAATGTTTTTATTTTATGGAAAATAGTATCAAACTATACTCCATTAGAAATAAGATTTAAATAAACCTTTTTTGCAGTCCGTTCAACCGATTTTGACTTCTATTGCGTTGGTAGCATGACAAATGGCAACTGTAATAAACAGTTGGTATTGTAACCACGTTTTTGCTTTTAATGCCATCCTTATGCCTGCGGAATAGAAGTCAAAAATGGTTGAACGGACTGTAAAAAAGTTTATTTAAATTTCTAATCTTATTTCAAATGGTGTATAGGAAGTGTGGTGATTAATTCTCGTGCCTTCTCTGTGTGATAATAGGTCTTTGCCCAGCAGTGGACCATACCACTCGTATTATAAGCATGGAAGTGAATGTTGGGTGTGTCCACAGCATTTATTCTACTTTCATGCTTCTTTTGCAGAAGCATGAAAGTAGAATAAATGCTGTGGAAATGCGTTCCTTGCGAAGCATGTCTGGCGTCGCTATGAATGATAGGCTGAAAATGAGGTGATAAGGCAACGGTGCAGTTTAAGAGAAATAGTAGTGACAAAAATTGAAAAAGAGTATGCTTAGATGGTTTGGTCATGTGGAGAGGATGAGTGAAAGGCGATTAACAAAAGGTATTTATAATGCAGAGGTGAGCGGAAACGCCGGGATGGGACGCCCTAGGAGGACATAATTATAGTGACCTTTATTGGTTACGTAAGGAGTTTCTGCCTACCCCCAGAGAAGGCGTGAGTTTATGTATGTAGGTATTAAAGCATGTGATTAAAACTTGGTTATTAAATAATGGTGTGGTTTCCGTCAACGTGTCGATATTCCCGGAACAATCAAACGACACGTGGATAAAAATGGAATTTCCCTATTGCAAAATTTTTGTGTTGGTTTTAATAAACAATGAGGTTTTCCTTCCGGATAAACTATACCAATACCGATTAATTCATATTTTGAAATGGAGTATTGTATTTGGTATTTTCACTCCCATTTATTGACACGCCCATCGAGAGCGGTGACATAATCATAACCAATCGAATCTCATATAAATTATGATTTGCTTAAAATTACAAAGCATTTCCAAGCAAAAATCTCCCTAATCCACACAATAATGTTAGTAAATTGATTTTATTATGAAACATCTAAAATCAGTATCCTACACCTCTCAACCCTATCAATAAACAGTTTAAATGGTTTAATTCTTGCGCGCACGCACCTCGGCCATTGGTCGGCGGCGCGCGTCGCTATTGGCCGCGCGGCCGGCGGCGACTACAAAGCGCGGGAGAGGCGGGCTGTCCACGGTACAGCGGCTGTGCTGTCGGCTGTCCGAGCCACTATGAATATGGATCGAGTGTATTTATGTGGTCGATAGTAGATGTGGAATATCGTACGCAGGGCTGCAAATGAATTGCTTCTGGTTGAAATTGCGTGTGATGTGGGGTTTTCAGCGTGATTCATTATTTATGATGTAAGATTTAGGTACAATATTAAATAGGTACTTACACAAAAAAAGATGGTAGAACTACAGAAAGTGTTTGTGGAAATCGCAGTTAATGAATTGGCCACCCGAATTCTAATCATAAGAATATAACAACGCAATCAACTAATCTAGTGACATTATGTCTCTATGTTTGGTGTTTCATGAAGATAATGTGACAGTACCTATTTAAGTTCTTAGAAATTACTATAATTAACACAAAAACATAATTTGAGAAAATCTTTTTCCTTAAGATGACGTTAAATAAACAACTGGCAACTTTATTACAAAAGTTTTTCTACTTCAAACGTTTTACAGAAATACTTAAAATGATTGTACTAATTAAGCTTATTGTATTAAGTAAATTACTGTGGTGTCATTAAAAGTCATCATCATCATCATTCCAGCCGAAAGTCGTCCACTGCTGGAGATAGGTGGGGGGTGGGGGGTTTGCACTAATCGTCACGCCTAGCAGGCGGGTTGGCGATCGCAGTATGGTATTAAAATGCATAGAACATGCAATGCATCTGTGTGTTAATTATAATATATAGATAATATTTTATTTATAAAACTAGATATAAGTATATAATTAGTATAAGTCTATAAAATATAAAACTAGATATAGATATTAATATAATATTTTAAATTGTAAAAGTTCCTAACCTACATGATACTCAGCACTAGTTTTAAGTTATCTTGCTGCGCCCTAACAGGGTCATGTACTCACTAGTTTAAGCCTAGCGTGTAACTGCTCTAAGGTGTGACTATGTTGTGTACATTGTGCATTAAATAAATAAATAGAGAACGCTGCTGCCCATTATCTAATAAGTCTCTTAGTCGCCTTTTACAAAACCCACGGGAAGAAATGGGGTGGTGTTATTCTTTACATCCGGCACCACACGGACATCATTATAAGTGCCAATTTATAATGAGTAAAAGAATTCTCAACTAAAGGCATTTTGGCCCATCAATCAACTGTTCTCCGCAGCTATGTTTTGCGAGCTCTAGATCCATATTAATCGTCTGTCTCCTGATTAATATTGATAGCCTCATTATCATCTTTGAGTATTGCTTCTAATTTTCAAATTAATTGGTTTTTAACGATGCAAAAAATCTGGATAATTCTGGAATAGTCAAGTGCTTACAACGAGAAGGAGTCAAGGACTTTACGAATCGCTATTTAAGGCGCTGACAAGGGGCAAATGATCTAAGTAGGTAGACTTGTCTGAAACAAAAATATTGCTAAATCTATATAGTTCATGGTAGCGGAAAAATATGTGTTATTCTTGAACATATTTCTCAGAACTTGGTTGTTACCAAAACACGTTTAGAAAAAATAATCTCGATACAAATTAACAGTAAACAAACTCTTTCTTTGAGTTCCAATCCAAAATATCTGTATTAAATATCAACGTACGGTTGGTATTTAATTAATAACAAGAACGTCATATTTGAATGCAGAACTTGGTTGTTTTTTATTTTCGATTAATCAACTCATTTTTGAGTAAATAGATAATTACATCATATTTTGCAATAAATTACAAGCGTTGCGTCATCGCGCTTCTCTTTCTTTTGTATGCAGTCTGACAGTGACCGCGCGTTAGTTGTTGTCAGCGTCTTAAGGAGAAGTTATGAAGGCCTATCTTTGATGGGCCCCGTTAGACCAAAGACTATCACACCTCACAATCCGTGGTCAAAATTAATGCACATGTGCATTAATTGCCTATATAGAAGTAACCTAACCATTCGAGACTTATCGGCTCCTCAACCAACTCAGACTATAGCAGGGTGTTCCAAACCCACAGTGGATTTGGAACATACATTATAAACTTATAATGAACTGGATTTATTCGTTTTTACTACTAACTTTGAGGCTCAGCAGTCCAGCGTACCGACCGACCTCACGTGTCATTTGTCTGGTCTGTTTTCAGTCCATTTTGTGTTCATAAATGAATCACCGAATTCTCTATCTCTCTTCCCCAACTCTTTCAGGAATTTCATTTCAGGAAGCCTCAAGAATGGCCCAGAACCGATGTATTCGCCAAGCCGTGACAAGAGAATACTATACTCCAAGGTAAACAAAAAAAAACACCTGACGAGAGAGCTGTCAAGTAACCGACTAAACGTAATACCTGTCACTTGCTACGTCACAGTTGTACTCTTCAATTTAGCATCGTTATAATTCGTTGACGTTTAGAGAGCCTGTCTTTTTGGGCTCTTTACAATGACAGATTACCAAATAATATAGAATTATTATAAAATCAAAAATAAATGTGCTCAAGCAGTTATATTTACGAAGAGTAAGTATCTAGTTTTTAAAGAATAAAAAAATATAAAGTTAATAAAAGGAGAAACTATAGTAAACATCAAAAATTTATTTAATTTGGTTATAATTTACAACTTATTTAAAAAAAGAAAGTGTCGTATCTCAAAACCTTTTTTACGATTTGTTTACCTTTTTTTAATTACCTAAACCGATGGAGTGTAGATGGGTCACGATCCTTAGAACTGAAGGACCGAGTAGATGATATAAAGTACGCGTAAAAGGTAGAAGTATTCCTTTGTATACATATAGAAGTGACGATTTAACATCACTACATATAATATAATATTATAAAACAAAGTCGCGCCGCGTCTGTCTGTCTGTCTGAACGCGATAAGCGCAAAACCTTCCAACCGTTTTTTACCAATGGACGGAGTGTTCATGGGGACAGTTTTATAACTAAGTTTTGTGTAAATTGGCTGAAATATGACGATAATTGTTGAAAATGTCAGAAAATCATGACGACTGGGAGTTTTACTGGCGTGCGTCGCGTACCTAAACCAATAGACTTATATGAAGAACGTATACGTATCTTTAGTTTTTCAAATATTTGCAGGATTTGAAATAAAAAACATTAAACTAATCCAAGTAGGATGAACAAACAAAATACTGGCGCGACTTTTCTACGGGTGTCGCGTCGCGCGGCAAGTCACGCTAGTATGTAGATAAGCCTTTATAATCTAATCCACATGTTCGACGCAACAGTCTGATACGACACTACGACGGAAAAAAAGGTGGAAAATATACCATGCTCTGCTAGCCGTGCGGAGCCGGGGCGGGTTGCTAGTTTTCAATATAATAAAGGTCCTTAAAAGTACTGGAAATAGGTTCAACCTATTTACAGCTCACCTCATTTATGTCACACCCAAAGCCTACAGTCGTCAGTGACGTAACGCTACAGGAAGCTCTTCGCTGTAATTTCCTAGAGTTTCTAGTCAATTAGTAATTAATTATCTCAGTGGAGATAAGAGTGATCGACAAACATGATCTGGGCGAGTGCATTTTGCTGTAGCGTGTAATTATAGCGCTGGGGCGATTAATTACTGATTGATCAATGAATTAAACATATTTCATGAATAGGTGCAGGCGCTTTGATGTTTATTTGCTGTAGTTTAATTAATAGAGTACCTATTTTCTATCTTTAATTAATTTAGGACTTGGCAACTCGTATTGAACACGAATTGATCCCGCGCTGTGATTTTTGCTATTCTTGGTCTTATTTTAGGAGTAACTGTCAAATTTGAAAAGGGCTAGGATGGCTGATGGATAGAAACCTTAGGGACGTTAGCTTGTGAATCAATTCCTCTGCAAAATCTTGACTGTGCCAAACGTATTAAGTTCCTTTAGTACCTAGTGATGTAAATGCCAATCTGCTCTATTAAAAAATGTTTTGCAATCAAATTTAAATGATATTTTTTTCAACACCAACATCAAACAGGGAGGTACCAGGAAATCATAAAGCCAGAAGGAAAATCCTGTGGCATCGGTAGCAGGACGTGACTCATACCCACGCCGCTGTAGGTAGCCGACGTGCAATGTTAATACAACGAACAGTATTCATATTTAATTGTACGACTGACAAGGGTGACTGATGAGAGGATCTTAGAACACCGGTTAGGAAAGACTGCAGAGCGTGTTTTGTTTATTTTAAAATAATGAGTAACGAAATAGATCCTCAAGAAGAACTTACCAACCGATCGTAGTTGGTTGTTATTGGAGCATAATTTGCCTAGATAATGTTCCCTACTACTGGGACATAAGCCTGCTCTGAGTGAGAGGAACTGGGCTGTAATCGACCACGCGGGCTCTGTGCGGATAGGTAGATGTCAGATGTCTTCGAATATTTTTGGTTCTAGGACATGCTAATTTCCTCACGATGTTAGAGTTGTGTTTTAAATAGTGGACAAGTTTATTTGCAACTGTCTGCAAGTTATAGTGCAGAGGTTAATTTGTGGACGTCCAATGGATCACGTAGGTACATATTATTATTAACCATCGACAATTCGAGACCACGGACATTCGAGCCATAAGTTGTCATTCGAGAAACAGTTGACAATCGACCTTCAGGAAATACCTTATTCCAGAAGGTAATAAGATTCTGGTTACTAAACTGCACGTGGTTTGGTTGGTCTAGAAGACAACATTAAAAAAAAATGGTAGGTAATGACTAAGGCAGACAGATGATTTAAAATAGGATAGGCAGAATTTTGGCAATCAATAATTTGCCTAGCCTTATTCTAATCGATATATAACTACTTTTACGTGGATTCAGAGGTCTGTATACAAACGCAGAAGTACCGTAAGTAGTGACTATAGGGATCTATATTGGGGAATGAGCAATCATCCATGTATTGGCGTACTATGCCAAAGCGCTTGCCAAATGTGCCAGATCGTTCGCCGTAATAGATAATGGAGGTTGTAAGTTGTACTCATCAGAGAACATATATGAATCTACACAGTCTGACGAGGTTGACATGTTTTTGGGTGGTCCCTTCGCCATGGATTTGTTTTTGCAATAAGAGAACATTTTCATACATAGCTGACGGTGCAGCCTAGGGGTGCAGCATCGGATATGTATGACAGTTTCATAAGAATTCTGTGACATTACATTGACAAAACGTATACAAAAAGATGCATAGAAAGATATCGTTGTATAGATTTTGTGAAACTCAGAAAAACATCATAATATTAGACTGTGATTTGGAACAGAATCAAAGTACTGGTCATTATCATCTTGATTGCCCCGTTGGTCGCGAGGTCACAAGCGCGACTGTTCTGGGTTCGATTCCCGGGTCGGGCAGTGTTATTGGGCTTTTCCATTAGGAATCTCTTAGTAAAAGCCCGGAGTTTGGAAGTTGGCGAATGATACCCCCGTGCCTCGGAAATCACGTTAAGCCGTTGGCCCTGCGCCTGATCTCTCCGGTCGTGTCTAATTGTCGTCCCATCGGACTATGAGGGTGAGGGATGAGAGAGTGCAGCTTTATCTGCGCACACACTCCCACGACGAAGGCTGGTCTCTGCTGAGATTGGTCGCCATAGACGAAATTCGGTCTGGAGGAGTATACTGCTCATCTTGCTACCAGTTTTCCTATTCTAGGAGTTCAATGAAGCACAATGGCACAGAGGAATAGATATTGAACTTCTTATGGCAAGGTATATTGTCTACGCGACCAGAAACTGCTTTTACAATAATATCAACATCCAGTTGGAAGCTGATTGAAATGTCTATGATAATCAAACGTGTCAAACTGAATGATAGATAGATGAATAAAGGTTATCGGTGCGACATCAGTGTTGTTTGACTATTGATTGAACGTCTAAATTGCATTGCAGAAAGTTGTGTGAACAACTAATGGCGGTCTCAATAATATAAATAGCTTAGTATCTGAAATAAATTGTAAAGTTACGCGTAATCATTATCTGCCTATCTTGTTGGGGTCAGCGTCCAGTCTAACTGGATACAGCTGAATACCAGTATTAGCGGGGTATTTGCGTAACACACCATCAGTAGCAATGAGTTTAATTTTGAGTGTTTTTAGTTATAACTTAACACTAGCTCCAAATCAGCCTACTTTCATAGTAACAAGTGCATTGATAACTTTGTACATAATCTTTGTAAGGGATAGACAACTAAAATTATTGATCTTATGTTGTCAGATCACACATCAGAAATACTCAAAGTATCATAAATAAAACTTGTCGCCTAAAATCTTGGAAATCGATAAAGACTACTCCAAAGATAACCTTAAAAAAGTCTATGAAAGCAATGATGAAGAAGTCTATGAAAGCAATGATTTTAATGTAGCCTATAACAGTTTTTATAACCTTTTCTCATTGTTTTATAATCTTTGCTTTCCAGATAAAATAATTACGATTAGCAATAATAAACAGATCAAATGGATTTCAAGTTATCCTTCAAAGAAGTCTATGAAAGCAATGATGTTAATGTAGCCTAAAACAGTTTTTATAACCTTTTCTCATTGTTTTATAATCTTTGCTATCCAGATAAAATAATTACGATTAGCACTAATAAACAGGTCAAATGGATATCGCGTGGCATTAAAGCCTGTAGTAAAAACCAAAGACGATTATTATGGGCTTATAGGCTAAACCTAACTACTAACTTTTAAAGGTACAATAAATAGTACAAAATAAAATATTAAACTAACGCAAATAGTGCAAAATGACTATTTCATTAGAAATTCACAAAACAAATCTAAAGCAACTTGGCCTTTAATACATCTAAAAATAATCTACATAAAGAACAAATAAATACAATAAAAATCAAAAATTTCACATATACAAATCCGAATGACTTAGTAAATGAATTTAACGATTATTTTATTGATGACATTAAGAGTAATATAATGAATGACATTGATTAAAGTAAACCAAGTAACTTGACAACGCAATCAATATTTATGCAGCCTTTCTTAAACTCAGATATTATTTCAGCTAGAAAAACGTTTCAAAATACTGGTTTGACGGTATATCCATAAAATAATAAAATTTGTTATTGAGATCATCCAATTGAATTTGTTATTGTTTGTAAATTGTGAGTTGACCTGTGCTAGCACACATTATTAACTTAAGTATTACCGAAGGCATGTATCCAGAAGACCCGAACAATTTATAATAAAACCGCTTCACAAAAGGGAAGACAAAACAGATATAAAAAAATTAACGACCAATAGCCAAAATATCCGTATTTTTATTTTGGTTTTTAATAATTTATTGCTCAATATACCAAATTTAACATCTTATGCAATTAACAAAATGATTTCCGCAATAAATATTAACATGCGTATTTTAGATTTTTTAAATAATGTTAAGTCTGCAGTTGACAAACAGACATGACTAATTAAAATTGCGCTATTTACACAGACATGACTAAAGTCTTTGATTATGTGGAACACAAAATACTTTTGGATAAATTAGACAGCTACGGCATCAGATGTAATATTTTAAGATTACTGGAATCATATCTATGCAACAGATTGCAATGCACAGAAATCACTAGAGTGTGCTCAAAGACAAAAGTAGGACGAACGTATCTGTCCAAATTCAGGGCTAAAAAAATATGGAGTATCGCAAGGTAGCGTGCTTGAGCCACCTCTATTTCTCATTTACATTAACGATTTGCCACAATATGTCACAACAACAAATGATTTTGTTTGCAGATGATAGTACTGTCATATTAAAATGTAAAAATTTTAATACCTATCAATTTGACATTAACCATACACTTACTGACATAACATAATTAATTGGCATTTATGAAAAAAAGATTGTAACGCACACTGCAGTACCACGCTTCAAACTAGTATATTAGTAATTAAAGTTTTGGCTATTTTTATGTTTTTAATTTGTGCTGGTGGCCCGCCATTAGTTCATCATTTTCCCAAGTGGCCCATAGTCTAAATAAATCTGTGCATCCCTGCTTTAGTGAGTGAATGTGTAATAATCTGACCTAAACAGGGTTTGTTGACATTTTCATTTGATAATTTTGAAACAGACTATACTGCCGTAAACAGTTTTCCTATGTTGACACAACCAAGGATGAGTAACTTTCCTGGTAAGTATATCAGTTTTACTTTAGATTATTTTAGGACAATAAACTGTTTGTGGTCGTATACCTTTTATGACATAGGACCTGTTGAAGCGACGATAACCGACTTTTAATGATTTTTTACTGAAGATCACGTCACGAGTAGTGTTAATGATTTGAAAAAAATATATGTTAAATTAGAGCATTTTCTTAATAATTTAATATGTGAATATTTTAGATTATGTTTAAATTACATAGTGAAATTAATTTGTAAAGTTATTTCTAATGTGGATAAAAAACTGAGAATGGCGAAAAATCTACCAAGCGTATTTTTCTGAAACCTTCACCAATTTAAAGATAATTTAATTATTGATCTTTTAGTATACGCGTTTTATTAAAATACCTTTTGTTTTGTGTATAATAAATTAATAATGCGTCAAATTGGGGACAGCGCTCCTTGATGGGCGAGTCTTATTACTAGCTGAACGTACGACGCGTTGCGTAAGCTCAGTACAGAACACGCAAGCTAACCATTCAAAGTCACTGGCATATATCTGAGTCTTAATAGCCATTTAAGAAAATTATCGTGGCTGTCGGCAGTAGTCACCTCATTAATAGTTTCTGTGTACGCTCGCCTAACGAATAAGTATAGATATTTATTAAACATAGCCGCGTGTTACTATAGACTGACACGGAGTTAGAAAACAACACTCCCTTAAACAATTAAAAACTGCGTGTTTAAAAAAATATATGACGCATTTATTAATATATCAAGCTGTATTATAAATAAACGATGAGCGAATGACACAACCCAAACACATTAACACAACCATAAAACAACCCTTATACAGCGTTACATTTCGGCATTATTTTAATACCAATTTCCCTATGAATTCAATTAGCATTTTATCATCCCAGAAATCTATGACACCGCCATTACATACGTCAATTGTCGCCATAAACTGCCGACGGGAGCCGAAGACGACCGAATATAGACGAACGGAATCAAGTATGGCCGCACGCATTCCGATTGCATCTAATAACCTCAAAATCGAATGCAAAATGGCGTATTGAATAAATGACGCCGCTCCGTTTAGCATTCCGACATGCCATATGTGTGTACGCATTTTCATTTGGGGCCATTGTCTTGGCAGATATTAGTATTGATTTCAATAAATAAATTAATCGTATGGCTTCGCGAATAGCATTGGTTTGGCACGCGACGCGGGACCGACGATGAATCGATAAGTTCTCGATTGTGTGGCTATGGTCCGTCTGGTTATTACTGAGTTTATATCGTTTGACTCATGTAGCGTACGTGAGCCCGGCCGTTAACATCTATGTAATTTTCATTGTTAACAAACTAAGCAAATAGCTTACAATTGTCTACTTAGCTACATTACATGCATGCGGACCACACACGGCCTGCTCATGCGAAAAATTCCATTTTCACGCTCGCTTTCGTCTTTGTTGATGCGACGACAACAGTACCAAATTACGAAGTTCCTGTTGATCCTAAGGATGACAGATGTACAACACTGGTTTGAATAGTACATAACGAAATAAAAATAAAAAAAAAGGCTGGCATGTCGCAATTATCAGGAGCGAAAAAGAGACAAGACGAAGAAAATGTGGCTAATTAGCCAAGTTTGACGTGCCACTTGCGGAGCGTTTGTAACATATGTACCTCTTTTTATTACTTATAATATCATTGCCCTAAATACTATGATCTATTTCATGGCTCCTTGTCAAACTTGCTCAGTAGTTTTTCAATATTTCACAAAAGTGATGGCTATCAATATATTCGACAGCCACGTACCATTAAAAAGACCGTTTCCAAGACGTCATTAGAGGCCTGAATAATATGTACCTACTCAACACTCACTATTTTTATTACTTGCCACAATATGAAATTATTACCCACCCAAAAAAAAACCCTGAAAAACTGTGCTATTTAAAGACATCGTTTTATTTTTCCTGTAATCTTAACCAACCCGTGAACAAACTGGTTGCTATTATAATTGTACTTATAATTTATTATTTTTATGACATTTATTTTACATTCCTTACATTTAATTCACACAATGACCTATTAGTTTAGACCTATTGGTTATTTTTTTTTAGGAAAACGTTTATTTTTACAATATTTGTAAATATGTGAGCACCATGTAAAAATAATAAAAAAAAGAGAGATAAATTAATTATGCTATCACATAATTAGTTTATCTGTCTTCATTTTTAATTATTTTTACCTATTGTGTAATAAAATTATTATACAATTTTATTCTAGGTGCATCGTTTTCACATATTTAATGTACCTACTACAAAATATTGTAATTTTTTTAAAAAGATTAATGGTGGAGTTTCTTGCCCATTCTTCTCCATACGAAATCACCTTTTGGAAGAGACGACTAGAATCAATTCTATTTTTTTTGTAAATTTTGGCGTTCAAAAGTGCCTTTTATGTGCCTATTTGAAATAAATAATTTGATCATTGTGGACTCTGTGGGGCACAGCAAAATAGAACATGCATGGTTGCTCATATTTGCTATCACTAGCTGAGCTGTATCTTCATCCACAAAACGGTAAGTATCTGTTTACAAAATACCAATTGAGTAGTTTTCTACAAAACCATATATCTCATCCATATCTACAGAAATATCAGATTTGATGTAAATCCAATAAACATGATCACTAACAGGTACTTGTTACAACAAGTGATACGGTTAACATAACCTACTTGTTACCACTTGAGCACTAGGTCAAGAACACTTGATCTGGGCGATTTATCTAAAGACTGAATCCTTTGCGACACCCACGGTATGTCAACACTTAGGAATAAATGCTAAATGGGAATTTTCCTGTATTATGTACAGCTTAATTTAGGTTTTAACTCGTAATGAAAAGTTAAGGCGCTGATAAGAGGCAAATGACAAAAGTAAAGTGTGTTAAACCAAAAAAATGCCAAATCTATGTAGTTTGTGGTAGCGGAAAAAATATGTTATTCTTGAGCATATTTCTCAGAACTTGGTTGTTACCAAATACGTTTAGAAAAAAAATCTCGATACAAATTAACGGTAAACTAACCCTTTACTTTGAGTTTCAATCCAAAATATCTGTATTAAATATCAACGTTCGGTTGGTATTTAATTAATAACAAGAACGTCTTATTTGTATGCAGAACTTGGTTGTTTTTTTATTTTAGATTACTCAACTCATTTCTGAGTAGATAAATAATTGCTTCATATTTTGCAATAAATTACAAGCGTTGTGTCATCGCGCTTCCCTTTCTTTTGTATGCAGTCTGATAGTGACAGCGGTTTACCTGTTGTCAGCGTCTTAAGTTATGTTTAATGCAGCCGCAATTATGATGGTACAAACCAGGGAAGAGTTAAGGCCGAAGGTCAAATAAATTTCCGTGCACGCTGAAGAGAGAAAAAATAAATTAACAATATCATCGAATTTCTTGGGCACTATAAGTTTTGCTCAAGGAGTTGATGGCAATGACAAAGGTAAAGTCTGAAGAAGAACACTGAAGAAAGATGAATTCTCATTTTAAACCTAGGGCCAAGGCCCATGCTAATCTTGAAAGTAGTAAATCAGGAAATGCAGAATAAACTAATTAAAATACAGATAATTCATCATTCACCGACAACGATCATATCCGAATTTGTCAAAAACAACATCGCCAGAGACCACACAAGCTATCTTTTTAAAACATCAACAAAAAAGTCAAACAGCCGTTTCGCATTCAGCCTGCAATGACAGCTGTCAATTTCAATTTTAACATGGAATATTGGCGGGAATGCGGAAACTCACCTTTGGATTTATCGAGTTTCGAAAATACTTGAAAGACTTAAATAAACCGCACGAGATCGAAATACGGAGGCTGTCACCTTTACAAGAGAAAATACAATGTTCGCCAGTAATACTAAAAATAAAAAAGATGGTGAAAGAGAAAATAACATTAATAATATTACCCGTAAAAGCAATGGTTTCCCACCAAGACAAAGCTTTTCAGAGTGAAAAATGGTAGTTTTTGGGCCATGATTGGGATCCTTATACCTCGAAAGTTTTCTAGCTGATAACCCCGATGACACTGGCCGTCAAGAAATTAGAAGCGATAGTGTTTCGTAGTAGAGATGTTGAAACAGGGATTCATGATGGTGCTCGTTTTTCAAAATCAAATAAAGCTAGGTTCCGTAAACTTTGAACGTTTCCTTACTGGAAGCTCGAATTTGTAAGCTTTACTATAGTCAGTTTACGGTAATTCCTGA